>JAVFKF010000085.1:0-2400000 GCA_036926295.1 Pachydiplax longipennis | reverse complement strand
AATAGAAGATGCGATGAACTCCTCCTGATCGATTGTGCGTTTTGTGTGGATTACTCTTTTTACTATTCGTCGATATTTTTCGCGGTCTTTTTAGAAATAATCAAACGTAAAAACTTTAGTGTGGTCCACGGCCAATTCAATAGCTACTGCTTACAAATACATTAAATGAGTCTGGTAACAATAAAATTCGTCATCAATATTTCAAAAATTAATATATAAATAAAGGTGTTACAGAAGTTTAAAAATGTGGTTTATGATGTAAAAATATCCTTTGCTTGATTGAAAACTCCGGCAATGAATGATTGGGTTATGACTTTGTACTAGATAGAGCGCACCTAGGAAAAATTCCATGGAAGATTAGAGATGGGAAATCTCCAACGGGACTGAGAATCGAACCCGATTGCCGGTTGGGTGCTTTGACCGTTAAGCTACCTCGCCGGAACATTTTCCCATGTTATTCGGGAGACATTTTGGGTAAGGACGTTGCGAGTTCGTCCGCGTGGTGGCATCGCTGTCGTGGCTTCATGGAAGCACCGGCCTCACAAAGTGTTGTTAAGGAATACTCCCCTAAAGTTATTACAAACAAGGAATGGGTTAAGGTGACTTTATACATGGCGAGCGTGCAAGTCTCCCGAACAGCATGAATGTTCCGACGAGATAGCTTAGATGCACCCAACCGGCAATTGGGAAACCCGGGTCCGATTCCCGGACTTTTTTCATGTCTATTCTTCCTAAGAATTCTGCAATCCTCCATAAACAAGAATCTATTGTGGAAATGTTATTTTGATGCATTGAAATCCATTTCGAGTTAAAAGTCGATCTATTTTAAGATAATGAATTTTAGTTATTGGCATTTAGTAAAAAATACAGGAAAGCCTTCGGAAAACAGAAAAATCATCGAAACCACTTCTCCTTTTTAGTGTTGTCATCATTACCACCACCTCTACAATTTTGGAAGCGATCAGATTCGGTCACTTATACTATATTTGCAATGTGTGTACTATAACTTCTATCAAATTATTATAAAATTTTTATTGTTCATCTAAGAGTATCTTCTATATTTTTTCCACATCATAAATGATAGAAATGCATACTAAAAATAAAATATTTAGGCGTTGTCATTCCATGTAATTATCATATAATAAAGGTCAATAACACATGTTATAGCTGCATTTTTGACCTTTAATATATGATAATCAGACGGAAGAGAGCGCAATGTGATTTCTTGGGATTTCTCTCATTTTTTTAAATTTAAAAGTGTGAACACCCTTTTGAGAGCGAATTTTCTCTTAAATGATGGAAATTTCGTGATCTTAACTATGAACCACTTCAATGAATCAAAACAGTTTTATTTAGGCTTCAAATTATTTAATGATTAAATTTAATTTGCATAAGCTATGATACAAATACTCGACAATTGTGATCGATAAATTCTGCAATAATGAATCATCAATGAATAAACTGCAATGAATTAATTAGCAAAAGATGTAATGTTAACATCAGCATTAATTAAACTCCAATCATTCGGAATAAATGGCCAATTTACACGGCGTAATATAGCAGCACTATGATTTGCTATCATATTGTGCGCAAATCATTATAATAATCCTAATCTTATAAAAGCGTCCGTTAATAAAAAATTATTTCCATAGAGTCGTTTATGTGGTTTTTAAAGTGAGACATCACGTTTGCCCCTTTTATGTCAGTGTCCTCTTTGAGTGTTTCTTCCTTTTCCTAGGTTGATATACTTAATCCTTTGATATTTTTCTTCCCATTTCTTTTTTCATATATTGTCATATTATCCATAGTCTGCTTTGGACACCGATCTAATCCTCGAGGAGATAAGCAGGATCCCAGTGCGGACGCCAGAAAAATTTTCGTTTCTCTTTCCTGTTAGTCTACTTTTTGTCCCTCCTAATCCCTTTCCTTTCTTTGCCATCCCTCCTTTTAACCTTGTTTCTCTTTCGAATCTCTCTTCCCAAAAATTGATGCTCCCAGAGTTTCCACGCAAAGATAAAGAAAATGTACACCAATGCACAGTATTACGGTGACATGTGTATGACAATAGCATAATATGTTGTCTATCTATAATATGAAGTAGCAAGGCCCTTGGCTATCCTTGGCTATACATTTTCTTATTTAGCGTATAATAAGAAATGGTGTTCGTTCTGAATTGGTGAAGGTACCATAGCAAGCGAAAATAGAGAGCAATTTAAGAAATTATTATTTTAATAATTTAATACTGTTTTCATTTGTAATAAATCGATTAAATATTTCTAGGTATTTCAATACATCGCCCCTATAAGGACCAATCCCGATCGTTGATGTCTTCATTCTTCATATTTTCATTATGTATCAATTATGAATGAGGCGCTAATAACAATCAATTCAGTGAAAGATCCTAAGTTGAGGTCATTTCAAACTTTTTCATAGCCGTTTCTCATTAGAGGTTTTTTCTTATAGAACTTAAAGCTCTAAGTTATCCAAATATCTTTTTATTTATTTATTGAAAAAAAGCTGCAGTTTGGTCTTTGGACCAGGTGGCAACGGTGGAGGGGAAGAAAGGAATGACAGTGACGACTGTCTGGCATTCGCCCTTAGGCGGGAGGAAAAAACCTCCCGCAGACAGTATAAATATATACAGTATACAGTACAGAAGTACAGTCAGTGTATACAGAAGACATTAATAGATATTAATATTACATTATAGTTACATTACATAAATTTTCTTTCCAACCTACACGAAGATAATCAGCTATAATTTTTTCCATTGATTTGCAGACGTGTGGGAAGTAAGACTTATCGGCCTATAGTTATCAACTGGTTTTTGTTCCACCCTTATGTATTGGAATCACGATTGCTTTTGACCAGTCGTCAGGGATGCAGTTATTGTTTAGAGTTGCTGTGAACAATGTTCTAAGATAGGGCACTATTGCATAATCTCCCAATTTAATTAAATCACTGGGGATGTCATCTGGTCCTTTCGATTTCCTATTTTTTAATGTACGAATCTTTTTTAAGATACCCGAATCAGAAAATTGGATATAATGAGTGTTGCTCTCTGACATTTGTGATCTATTGTCCCCATATACTGTTATGCCTGCTCTCTGGGGGTTGTTTCTATAAACCTGAGAGAACCAGTCATTGAATGCCTCAGCTACATCCTGTTCCTAAGTTAAATTATCGCCTACGTTAGTGTTTATTGTGAGTACATTATTACCATCTCCTTTTTTACGGCGTAAATATTTGTAGAACTCATTTGGATTACCAGAGTCAAGAGTGTTTTTTTACATATACCTCCTCTGCTCGTACTTTTTCAGCTGCTAATTCTCTTGTGAATTTCTTATACTTTTCCAACGAGGTTAAACCATGGTCTTTCCTCTTATGCGCAATTCCAACTTTTCTTTTAAGTCGTCTAATATTCTTATTGTAGTATTCGGGATTGTTCTTTAAGCGCTTTTTAGGAACGTACTTATCGATACCGCGGAAAATAATCTTTTTAAATTCTTGCCACATATCTTCCACTGAACTTCCCTTACCTGCCCATTGTGCATATTTTTGACATAAGTATTCTTGGAATCCGACATTGTCTGCTTTACTGTACAGAAAGATTTCTATGTTTTTTGGGACTGGTGACCGTTTCCAAACATCCCACTTCAGAACGAGTTCCACTGCAGTGTGATTGCTTATTCCCGGAATAGTTTTAACTCTAATGAGTGAATCTAATGGCTTTAGTAGAAAAACATCAAGTATGTTCGACCCCCTGATGGGCTCCAACACGACCTGAGTAAAATCCCCTTCACGAACAATGCTGTTTACGAGCTACTGTGGTTTACCCACTCCCTCTGCGTTGCCTTCCCAACAAACATTACGTAGGTTAAGATCCCCTGATATGACGGAAATTTTAAGGAGCACTATGGAGGAAGAATCTTATAAGGATTTTGCGGAAATTTCATTTTATTAGTATTATTATACGCCTGGAAAATCATATTTTAATCGTTGTAATTTTCTGTACCTCACTCCACCCTAAGTTCCGTTACGGCTACGGAGTAGTAGTCTTGGTATGTACCCTCAGAATACCAGCAGCTTCTACAGAGGCGTAAATAATTAGATCTTGTAAATAACGAATCCTTGTACCAATGACATATTCTTCCAGGAAGAAAAAAATTAAAAATAAAAGAGTTGAACAAGTTTCATAGACTGCACACCAAAATACACTTCATTGGATGCGATATTAATTTTCTTAAAACCTGCAAAAAACTAAACGTTTTCCCCAAGTTCACTAATATTTTCCCAACAACTAACAATCCTTCCGCGACAAAGGGCATCATCATTGCTAAAAAATCTTGGCTTAATTCAGAATCCAGAAAATTATACAGCAAACGCGCTCAATTAGAGTTAGAAGCCTATGATTTACATTTCAAAATCACAAAAGGCATCCAAAAAATATGG
The DNA here is from genome assembly GCA_036926295.1 of Pachydiplax longipennis. NCBI lineage: Eukaryota > Metazoa > Arthropoda > Insecta > Odonata > Libellulidae > Pachydiplax > Pachydiplax longipennis. Next base: position 2,395,548 of record JAVFKF010000085.1, on the reverse strand, counting down.
GATATGGGTTACCTTCCTGAACGAAATTCATCAAACCATCAACCACAAATACCAAAATAAAACGAAGAAACTTCAACGAAAAATTAAGAACCTCATACAATATCAACATCAAAAAATACCAAACAACACAAATAACAACAAAAACGTAATAAATCTTTCAAATGAAAAATTTTCCAAACAAGAAACAGCCCTTATATCCAAAGGACTCAAATATACCCTCCCTTACAATAAACCAACCATTGAATAAACTGTTGCAGAAATCGAATCTGCCATAAAATATTACTTTGAATAATACTTTGAAAAAGCAGATAATATGATACAAGACACACTTTACGAACCTCATCCAAAAAATCCTCTTAATAGAATGATTAACGGAACCAAAAACACTATAAAACAATGTAAAAATCTTATCGACAAAACCCTCAGTCTTAAACTCCATGTATCTAATCCATCCGCCCCAAGGAGTATTGTCTCCCGAAAATTCACAAACCTGACATTCCCCTTAGACCCCGTTTCGTCTATTAACTTCCCTACATACAAACTAGCTAAATGGTTGAATCAACAACAACAATGGCCTATACAACAAGATTCAAATATAAAAAACACAAACCATTTAGTAGACATTTAATAGAATATCCCTAATTTTTTATAGAAATTGAATTCTCAATTTGATTCCATAAAATTTACCGTTGAAGAAGAAGAAAATCAAAGCCTACCATTTTTAGATCATCAGAAAAAATAACAAATTAAGATTCAACATATATCGAAAACCAACCCATAATGATATGTACGTACCTCAGAACTCCAACCATCACATCACACCACAAAACTGACCCCCTTCCATTCAATGATCAACAGATTATTAACCATTCCAATGAACAAAAAATATTTAAAAAAAGAACTTAAATACATTGAAAATGTCGCCACACAAAATGGATATGAAATAGAAATCATCCATAACATCTTAAGAAAACAAAAACACAGACTAAAATTAAAACAACACACCACATTATCATACGAAACAGAAAAAACAAAAACGCTCATTAAACTTCCATTTGCACCAGGCCTCACCAACAAATTACAGCAAACTTTTTCAAAACATGAAATGCAACCTGTTTTCATCAATAATAGCAGTTTAAAAAATTTACTTACATACCCTAAAGACAACATTCCCATTACACAAAAATCCGGTATTTATGAAATAACGTGTAAAGGATGCAACAATATTTACATTGGACAAAGTAAACGAAAAATAGAAACAAGGTTTAAAGAGCATATTGCACACTTAAAAAATAACAGATTAAATAAATCAAGCGTTGCATTACACATCCAAAAATGCAACCATCCCATACACCTAGAAAATTTAAATGCTCTAAACCGTTCAAAATAATTCAAAACTTGGCGCTTACGAAAGCATATTCATACACAAACACAAACCACAATTGAATAGCGACCGAATTCCTTCCTCACCATTGTTTACACTTATTCCACCGTCCTCGACCCAGGTAAAATTACAATCTCACACAAAAAACCCTTTTTCCCCATCTGGTAGAAACCCTGCAGAGGAGCCAGAAGAGGCTCACAGGTGTCCAGAGTTACCCCCTGGGGTACTTGCAACCCAGGACTGTTGGGAGCAACCTGCAGAGGAGCCGTCCAATGGCTCTCAGGGTTCCAGCATCGGGAAATCCAATCAGGAAGGTTTCCACATAGGTATAAATACAACCGCAGTAACATACCAAAATCAGTCCAGCAGTGCTATTGAAAATGAGAACATAGCTCTCGAAATGCACATATTGCGCCATAGTGACTTGTGTGTTCCCTGAAACGTTGGACCTCATCGTAGCAGAGGAAATACACCAAAGGTAATTTTACCTTTTTGTTCTTACCTTTTATACGGTTTAGGAGTATATTATATTTCAAACATTAAACCAACAACCGTGACTCTTTCTTTCTCTTCCATCGCTCCAGTGGCGCAATTGGTTAGCGCACGGTACTTATAAGACAGTGTCCGAGCTATGCCGGGGTTGTGAGTTCGAGCCTCACCTGGAGCAATTCTTTTGCTGAGGCAACTCGTGGTGTTTCAATTGGAATTATCCGATAGTATTCTGAAAATATCAAACCTCAAATTTTAAGTTTGCGAAATCCCCAAAGCAATGCTACTTTCCGAACGTGTGTTTTTCTACTTCTAAGGCTTCTAACTAGCTCTAATATACATGAATTTGATTTTGAATTTGCTAGTAAATAAGTGCTTCGACAGATAAAGTCATTTCACACGAGGGAATCGAATCCGAGATTGCTTTACTAAAGGCGAACACACAACGTACTTGGATAGCCCAAATGTAATCATCCATTAAAATTTAATTATATCACATAAATCGGCATCAAATGGAAATATTAATTTACCTTTGATACCTAAAAAAATTTAAAAAATGTATCCGCAGAGTTACAAAAATAACGGCTGTTTATCTCGACATGTCTTTTGTGGAGTTCCACCATTGTAAAATTCAAATCGTATGAATAACTGCATTTTATATGCTTTCTACAATTCTAGATCGCATGCATGTAGAATTCACCACATTCCAATAGCATTCGCCAGAAAAAATGAATGAATAAATATCGAAAAATAGCCATATAAAATATTTCTTTTTCCCAGGATCATTAATCAATGATACGTATTACTGATTTTGATTCTCTCATTTTTGCTTAGCATGATCCTCGTGTAATCTCCGCCAATTCCATTCAGTTTTCTCGTACGATTTTCTTGTCTGACCAAACATTCTCTCCTATATTAGAAGGCGAGCGCTACGACACTTCTGTAATACACATCTATTTATTCCTATTCCGACATTTCCTCACTTTTAATACGAGTGAAATTTTCAGCTGAGTAAAGATGACGGCGCTAAGTTTGAGGAAGTGTGGCTTTTAAAGTAACACGCTTATTTTCGGCATGGAAATTGCGGACAGTCTTCCATTTCTTTTTTATTTTTGTTTTAATTTGCGCTCGGAGAGGAAATTACAGTCGTGGAGAGATCGATTAGATCTCTAGCAAACTTTCTGATTTACTGGAAGAGTTTACGCCGGCACTACCGGAGGCGATTGTGGGGTTTATCTGGAGAAAATTGAGAGTTGGGACACTTTTCTAATTATTTTCTTTTCCGTCACGAGGACTCCATAGCGAGGAAATGTTAAATGACTGCAATTAGATGATATCTACCCTCATTCGTGAAACACGATTAGTATACTGAAATAAACTTTGAAATCGTCTCCACTTTTGCATAACTATCTTTTTGAAAGCACTGATTGTACTCGTAGGATAATATTACTGAGTTATCTTTTGCTTTCTGTTGTGTATCCGTATCTTTACGCTACGATGGGTTATGTTTTACTGTGTAGTAGATGACTTAGGTATTTCTAAAGCAAAGCATCGAACTGGAACCGAAAACTAGCGATTTTCGGTTACAAACAATACAATTTTACAAAGGACAGCAAAATATGTCGTATGCAGGAATGACAGACTCGATAACGTCAAGCATATGATAAAGTGATTAGGTTGGGAGAGCGAAGAAAAGGTTTATTTTTTTAGTATACACGGGAGGTAAGTCGTTTAAGGAATACTCAATGGAAGTTAAAAAAGCAGGATTTTTGGTGGGAGAGAGCGTAGACACGAAGCTAAATGCATTAGGCAACGAACAAATGTAAGTAAATTCTCAATCCTAAATTGAAATCTTATTGGATGGAGTCATTTGCCTGCAGGAGTGTTTGGACCCTTCCCTGAAAATCTGAGGGTTTTTGGAACGATTATGTGTTTTTTATATGTCATTAGGTTATAAGACAACGATACAAGTTAGTTATTGATATATAAGACTAGGGTAGATAGGTAGAAATACTGCAAAATCATAGATTAAAAATTCTCATCTATACCTTTTGAATATCGTCTATGGTGAAGTTAGATATTTGTGACTCATCATTAGCGATATTCTATGTAATTACGAGCATTCGTGTTATAACCTTCTTTACGATGATTTTATTTTTCGATTATTTGTCCAGACTTGTTCCAAACCTTCCTTGCGTTTCCCTCATTTCTAATTTAAAAAAGAAACGATGTCTTTATCGCTCATTCTAAGCGTACAACGAAAAACTACAACGCTACGTGATTAACGCTAGATATTTTCATCAAGCTATGAATAGTAGATTTTCAAGGTCGATTGAAAGGGTAGAGAGGATTGTGAAATGCTTCGTTGCTCCTCAAGTACTCGCTGATGGAGTAATCTCCGTGCGCAAGGCAATTGCTGCGCCGTTTAAGTGACGCTTAAGTCGGCCGTTACCATGGAGATGTCATGTCCCCGACGGCCGCTTCAACCCTTTCACGCCCTAAAAAATTCCTCCATGTTTCTTTTCACTTTGTCCTCTTCCACTAATCCTCACTTCCCCTTCACCTAAAAAATTCGGACGCCTTAACTATTTAAGCCTCGCAGTTTTTCTTCCAATTCTCGCCTCATTCGTAGGCAAGTCTAGCGATGGTACAATACTTGGACGTCTGCTATATCAATATTGGCAAATCTGCGATATACCGGGCATTTTTATTATTAAGGTATGTCTTTAATAAAAACAACACTTGGTAACATCCAAAAGAGGTTAATGTTCGACTGGTATCTATTACGGTTCGACATCTTCATTCTCCGAAGATGCTTCATCATATCAGTTCTATCCTAGGAGAAATGAATTACTATACGAGAATGACTTTTCTCAAACATTATTCGTAGACAGACTCCAAACTTTTATTTTTAGTTGAGTATTTTAAGTGAAGATAAAGACAGAGGTGTCAATGTGTGCCAAAAAGATTCTCGCGTAGCTTACACTTGGCCTCCATTGGAAATGGAATGAAAAAGTAATATTTTTCATGATTATATATAGGCTTAATTCCTCGTTCTGTAGAAGACGGGAGTCAAATTCTTAATACATATGAACGACAACAAAATGAGTTGCTTCATCGATGCTGAAAATTATTCAATTAGATTCCTTCCGTAAAAAATTACGATTTTGGGTAAGGGTTTTACGATGGATAATTAAATGTGAGACTTCTAAAAAGGAAGCACGTGGATAGCGCACTCATAGATAGGTTAACCATTCTCTAAGGAATATGCCACGGACCATTTTCCATCAGTGAAAGTGGATGAATTCCCCGCATGATTTTCAAATGATTTTTGTTTTAATTTCATACAGCTACTAATTGCAAGAGTGTTGGTCACTTTTACATGATATTTGCTTCTTTGGCATGGAAAATCTTATAATAATTTTGGAGCGTCGGCCTCCGTTGAATTCAATGATGATTTAGTTTAATTGATTTCATTCTAAATATCGATAGGGAGTAGAAAAGTATTAAATTATTCTTTTCGGTCAAGGGTCACATTTCACATTTTTTAACATATCAATTAAGACATAATACTATCAAACTTTAACTATTACAGATACATGCGAATTTATATCATAAATTATGTTTTAAGCGGGACAAAATTCTAGAACTTCACTTGACCATTCCAGGATATATTTTACTTACTACTGTAGTTTTACTTTTACTTCCTATGCACGTCGTTTACGTCGCATCTTTTAGCTTACCATAACAATTTCACAGTGTATATTATATTCCAGGGTGGCAGCACTTTTCTAAGCGTGTTCCTATTTATCATCTATTTTGTTAATTATTTACAAAAATGTATGTTAGCAATAGTTGATGACTGAATAACTATTGGTTCGACAGCTTTTAAAATTTGTTCTTATCGGCACTCCTTTACTTTAAGTACAAAGGATAACTTGCATTATTTTATGTTTAATCATCACTTGTATAATTGCAATTTATGACAGCGACCTATGACGATAGCGCTTTTATTATTTCGTCCTTATCGTTCATTTCATTCTAATATGCACACGAAGAGTAACATTTATGTGAAGTTATCGTTTGGCTGCCGTTTCCTTTAGTTTCGAACCTTAGTTTTTCTTCCGTTTCCGGCAGCTATGAATTGAATCATCAACGACAATTACGTGCAGTAAAATCCTTTGTGTCTGGGTGCATTAATCAGGAGTAACCCAACCATAGCTTCTGACCCTACCGGATGGTACTCTAATGAAAACAAGGGAAAGTAAGAGAGCGAAATTAAAGGATAATTTAATTGTCTGGATGTATTATTAGGAGTCTGTTAAGTACCTTATGTAGAATATAAACACGTGGATCTTTAAGGTGTATTTTTTGTCGATATGGAAGGTTTGACCTCACTGTAATCCTCAAAAATTGTTTCTTGTGTATTATTACAAATTTTCCTTTTCACAGACTTGACCCCTTCGTCCAGTCATTGCCTACCAAAATGTATTTAATCTCGTTCGAAATCGATCGCAATTTAAATAAATAAATAAATAAATAAATAAATAAATATATATATATATATATATATATATATATATATATATATATATATATATATATGGGGATGTATCTTTATCGAAAACGGTTTCGTAAAACCGTCATATTTCCCTCTTAACATTGAACTTCAAGTGTTATATGATGAATTAAATTTTCTCAGAAGTTTGCATGCTGACTTAAAGTCCTACATGTCAACTTAACTCCCAATTAAATAACCGGACTTTGAGAGTTACCTGGTATATTTATTAAATATTATAATTGAAATTGGTTAAAAACTATGAGGTGTAGCTATAATATAATTGATCCAGTTTTTATTCAGTCGTGATATTTATTTCATTCGGTAGGCAATGATTAATTGTTGATTTTTTAGCTATTGCTTAGTTCTTTCCACTATATTGATGACAGAATAGTTGTCAGTTTGCATATAGATCTTTTGATGATGATACTGTGCTAACAGTGATAGTGCGGAAAGATGTGTTTATACGAAATTTCTAGTTAAACTTGCAAAATCCAAGGAAATATGAAATTTATTGCAAAATTTGTATGATGAGGAGTGTTATCGGGAACCCTAGGGTTTGAGTGGATTAAAAGATTTGTGAAAGGTAGAGAAGACGTTCAAGATCATCCATGTCTAGGCCGAACAGCAAGATTTGATGTAAATATCAAAGAATACTAGAATCAGCATTGGACCCCCTATGAAGATGGAAGCATTGTTTCCGAAATGTACATCGGGATTCTGAATAACTGGTGACCGCTAAACGGTTATCCGTTTCCCGGGAATCGCCCTTAGACGGTCACCGCGTTCGGCGCTTGGAGAACCTTTATCTCTTAGATCAAAGAATACGTTAAGAGAAAACACCGTCGTTTTAATATATGAACATCCTGTGAATTAGGAAACACCGAAAAAAAACCGTTTGGCAAATTTTACATACAAAATTTAAAAACCAAAAACAAATTTTTTAGCTAAAATTCTTAATGCTTGTCAAAAGGCAATAAATGAACATTCGTACTGATGCCCTAAAAAAGATTAAAACTGACACTACCATTTTACATTGGGTCATGACATATGACAGATCGTGGTTTTCACGGACGATATTGGAGTCAAAAGCCAATCCATGTACTGGAAAAGTCCTAATTAATTCCCTTAGGAAAAAAATACGGACGAATAAGTCGAAATTCAAAGCCATGGTGATTTCGACGTACGAGGCATCCATTCATCAACTTCGAATGGGCGTGTGACGGTCAAAGTGTAAATTGATTTTATTAAAAAGAGGTTTAGAGAATCCTTCGTGCGTGGTTCAACGCGTGTTAAGATGAAGACCAGAATCGACACTCACCGATCTTTCAGAGAGACAATTGTCAATCTAAACGTTTTTGGCAAAGAATGGAATACCGAAGTTGGAGTATCCACCTTGCTTGCCTGACCACGAGACTTTTTTCTCTCTCTTAAAAGCACAGTTGAAAGGCACACATTTTGTGTCAGTGAATGCAGTGAAGGAAAAGTGACAAAGATCAGAGGACGAAATGCAGCATCGCTTCAAACAATAGAAACTTCGAATGGAATAGGTCAGTGATCGAGGAGAGATGAGCAATGAATGCGATAAGGTTCTGAAGTAAAATATGTGTAATTTTTTTCTAATACAGTCCTACATACTCACGTGAGGATCATCCTGATATGGTGCAAATGGATTTCGATTCTCTTCCTCACTACTTCTGTATCCCATCATCCGGACGCATCTCCTCTGGATTGCCCGTATTCTACTCACCATTTTCCCGCTCTCCTTTTCCAAACTTCCATTCTTCTCCGATGATGGCGCTGGTACATGCTATAATGTCTCTCCACAAAGGAGCGCTTTCGCGCGCTTTGTTCTTTTTTTCACGTGGAAATAAACCCTCCGACTTTGCAGCCTCTTTCTCCAACAGCGAAAACGACACTTGACTCTGTTTTGTTTTTTTGTTTGCGGGCGATCGCCGCGAAATTCCGCGGAGCAACCGATTTGGAAATGCATGCAGTCACCGCAGTCGGAGATGGTTTTGAAGTCGTGCTGTCATGAATTATTCATCACTCCCCTTCCATTGTCTCTCTTTCGCGATACCCCTTGACACCCGGATCTCCCACACGTGTGCGTAAAAGTTTTATCACTCGCGTAAACACGTGCCTATTAAACCCAGAATTATTCGCTCCAAATTCCTTTGTCTTCCATTTCAATTACCTCTCTGAATACTTCAGCGGTACCTTATGGTAGTCTAACTCACTCTTCCTCTAACAGATGGGCGATTAAGGAATAAATACTTTGATTCGAAGCCAACACAGCAACTAACGTATTTGTAACAATAACTACGTGACGACAACATGGTCGATTACGACACAATTTCTTCGGTTTGTAATCATTGTAAAAATAGATATAAATGACTAATGCATAACGATAATTATATCCGCAAAGAATTGACGTACGTATTGAAACCTACGTGAATATAACAAAAAAAGAAAAAATTGATTTCTCTTTGAAACTTCTATTCTACATTTCGTCGTGTTATACATTTTTTTACTGAATTATGGCCTACCTCAGAATAGGTCACATTCAACAATTCAGTAGTTACGAAACAAATCGGGCTGCCTCATAGCCAAGTGGATAGTGCGTTCGACTTCGGTGAAAGCGGTTCAGTTTTCAATTGGTCCCCATGTGTGCGAAATGACCTCACATTTAGTATAGTACTATTTATTTACTTATTGCTTACCAGGAAATAATCAACCGTTCCGAAGTTAGGAACACCTCGTAATAGTGGCTGAATAATAGTCAGATGTCCCTCACTTAGATTCCCTAAAAAGGATGTGGAAGCTCTAAAATTATAATTTAGAATTATTTGCTGGCAAAAATCACTGTAGTGCCTAGGTGACATTTAAATGTTTTTCAACAGGGAACTAATTACCGTGTCCCGATGAGTTTTGAATTTTAGCTATCGTCGATGGATTGTCTTAAAGCGGCGTCCCCATGTGGGCCAAGCAATAGTTTCTGGCTGCAGCGGCATTGACACATTCGCACGAGTCGACTCGCAAGACGAGGTAATTCATTCACTCGTCATTTGCCCTACCGCTCGTACCGATAGAAGCGGCTTTTGGGGACGAGGCTGCGACTTCGCGAACTGAACTCGGAAAGCATAAAAACGGTGTAAAGGCGAAAGTGTGAATGACACTCTGTTCTGCGAGTGATGAGGATAAACACAAATCTGTAACCGACTTACTAGACGATAAATGAACAGATCGCGTAAATTATTTGAGTTAACATTTTACATTGAGGGAAGCAAAGACGCATTATCTCATCTTCTTATTACCATACTCCTCATCTTGCCTAATGAGTGTCATTCCCTCTTCCGTTGCACCTTCCAGCAGAGCTTCTGGTTAAAACCGCTTCAAATCATTGAACCTTCAGTATATTTGTTGTCCAAACTGCCAGGCTGAATCTTATGCTGATAGTCATACTTCTATATATTTTTCTCGTCCAGTATTCCCCCGAAACCATTACATAATTCCATCTGAAAAACATCAATCATTTATTTTATTCCTTTAAAGTTTTTAAAATTGATAACATAAAAGTAAAGCGAATATTTCATTTTATTTTCTTTACTAAAATGATTCACATATAGTACAATTCTGACAACGTTATACAGTGGGACATCAAAACCAAATAACACAAGAAATTCGCAGTAAATAAGGATGAATGCATGCATTTAAAATAAAAACCAATCAACAAGAACTTACACAGACAAAATAAGATTTAAGCAGAAAATTATTTGAAGGAATCTTTACACACACAGTCTTTTAATAAGGAAAATTTAATAAAGAAATTATTTACATGAATCTTAATGCCGACATTCTTTTAAAAATGCGTCCACCGCCAATCTAAAAGGGTCATTGGAGGAAGCTGGGTTTGAGTTTTGTAGGTTTTGAGGTCTACAATGTAGGAAACGTTGTGTGATATCCTAAATGTAAGAACATGGAGATGAAGGGTCAGTCAGTAGTTAAGGGTAGTTCCCCTTGGGGGAGCATAGCGAAAGTAATTCTGTGGAATCAATTAATTGGAGTTAATTATGCTCTAGTTGAGTGGAATCACTAAATGAAATCATATTTCATTTAGTGATCTTAAGGAAAGGTATTTCAATACATACTCTGTGGATGTATGCATCAGGTGGGGTACAAGAGATTTTACTATGTCGACAAAAAAAAGATATTTGGTTAAGGGAGGCGATATTAGAATTGGCTCTGTGGTAGGTTTTTGATATAATCGTGCCATCAATGAAACAGTTGCTAATTTTTGCGACAGTTACAAAAGGGACAAAGATCACTACACAGTCGCAACATTCAACTTTTTTCTTCTATCCCTTAATTCCTGGGCTTTCGGAGCATCTGTTATTTTATGCCCGGCGTCATACCGCATTTCTCCGCCTGCATTCTTTTGTCCGTATCCAAGCAGATCGTCTGCTCGTCGCTTTATGGATCTGGAACGCATAACACTTCGAACCCATACTGCCAAACCGGATATGAATGAATTATTCCTGAATGTTTCTGCCCTCTCTGCGGATTTGAATATTTTCTCTTTTTTCCTACGGGGTTCGCGGAGTTTTCTCCATAACGGGATATTAATGGAAAATTACGCATTATAATGTTTCGGTTTTTATTTCGCTCAAGAATTAAGAATTTATCGGATAAGTTTTTGTTTTTCGATTTACGTTTGCGTGTTTAATGAGTTTTACATCGATTCCTCGTTGTCATCGTTGTTGATTAATTAATACAAGTCGGAAGTATTGGATGGGCTCCAATTCCAATTATAATTTGAAAAAGAATTAGCTTTTTCATTCGTCGAATCAATTGGTTGTGAATGGTAGTGACTGGAGCTAAACGAAAAATGAAACTTTGGTACGACATCACTAATGATACATCTCATACGTATGTACATATAAAGTTTGATAGTTCAGAAATGATATTTCTGATGTCCATTCAGCCTTATATTCTCTAGCCGGTAACGGCCGTAGAATCGTGATTTTCTTAGGATTAGTTTTTTTGGGAAAATAAATTATTTGACCGCGAAATTTTATGTTCTGATGCGGTTTGAGCTTATAACAGTGTTAAGAAAATACAGAAAGATATCTCGAATAGGAAAAAATTCCATGACTAGGATTTCGAATTCATTTCGTTTATTTCTGTAGAATATATTGGGAAGTATCGAGGAAAGAACAACAATGAAATGGAACTATTTGCCTCGTGCGAAAATTTCGCCCAACTCATATAAAAATACTTAATAAATCCGCGAATTTGACTAGGCTGTTTAGGGTCTGTGTATTCGTTTGTAGAGATAGGAGTGTTGATTGAAATGTATTTAGTTGGGGAAATAGAGGATCGGTGTTCGTTTCGACATAACTCGTTTTAATCAATAGATATCGATATCTACACATTTGGTAACGAAACTCTATGGACAAATCCAAATTTAATCTCAGTTTTTTGAACAAATGGAGGATTTTTCATTTCTTGGTATGATTTTAGCGGGAAAACATTCCCTTCCGAATGATCAGTTCTTTATATGTTTTGATGGAATGTGAAGGGAGATAAGCGCTGTTCGCCGAAAACGGATGTTTAGAAATGATATATAAGGAGTATCACTACAAAGTATAGTAAGAATAATATAATAATTCTACGAAATAATAAAAGGATAAATGTGGCTTGTTTAGAATGAACTAGATATATATTTCTATAAGAAATAACGAAATTTAAATATTTATTTAGCCATGAATAAAATCATTCGAAAAATATGCTAGATAGATATCAATTACCAAACAAAAGGCAAATAAATATTTTTCCAGGCTAAAATACTCATGAGAGTGGCTTTAAATGATACTGATAACAAGTTGAAATCTGCTTAGGAGACCGAAATGGTATAGACGCTCATAACAAAATAAATTTATTTCCCTCTTTTTCTTTTAAATTTATTTTCACTACAAGACCGGTTTCAGCGATCAATTTTCATCCTCTGGTGACGACCATTGGACAACTCGCAACGTACATAGGTTATAACAAGAAAAGGGATATCTATAGTTACATTATATCTCTATCTATCTATCTCTCTAGATACTTAATAATAAATGAGCTTAAATTAAGTGTAATTTAAATGGCAAAGGAGACATATGAATGAGAAACGGATATCTGATAAAAGAAACAAGCATCTCGTAGCGCTCAGAGAGCCGTTTAACCACAATTTGAGCAAATGAACTAAAAGATTCTTCGTCGATAAATGAGAGAAAGTTTACCTCTCTTTACATTGTAATTAATGCGGGTTCTGAAGATCTATTGTGTTTGGAGAAGACATTTTTTGATGTATTACACAGTATGTGAATCCCTACTGCTTAAACGCTTTATTTCGATGAGTTTCTCATTTCTTGGGAAAATGTTTGACAATCAATGGTTCCAACAGAAATGAAAAAAGTCTGACAGGACCGGTGTTAGAATCGAGGATCTTACTCTTAACTTAGTTGAATAAAGCAGCGGAAAGAGAAAGATCCCGGGTTTGAGCCCCTGCCTTTCAAAAGTTATTCATATCCATTTCTCCTTGGGATTTTCCCTGGATACACCTCCCTATGTAAGAAATATTCTTAAACCTTCTCTTTGAGTAAACTACTTCACGTTTTTCTTCGTAGCGAAAGTATATGACTTCCAGAAGTATGCGTACAGCAGTGACACTCGACCCTGATTCCATGGCGTTGAGCAGGACTCGGCGTGCTTTTGAAAAATACATCACATTCCTCGGGTGAATTGAAACGGTTCCTTCAGATTCCATATTCAGAAACCTCTAATATCGACGAGGTATAAAAGATATGGTTGTCCGAAGCCGTTTTTCTATTTGTCTTCCTTACTATATCTCGAAATTCGGCAAAAAATATGACCACCATTCTGGAAGTTTAAGTCAGCAAAGATTCATCTCTGAGAGCGAATAAGCGTAATGAATCGAAAGATGAAGAACTTTATTAGATCAGTGAATTGTCATTTTTCTAATTTTTTAAGTCATCCGCATAGCAACGTATTTGAATGTTTCTCCGAAAAATCGGATACTGCCCTTCTGTGAAAACTGCTCAATTTTGACGTTTTGCATCTTTTTATTGCGTAAAAATATCTGAAAACAACAGATAAAAATAAAATTCAATCTTATTTTGATAACTGTGAGAGGTCTCTAGTCCCTCACTGAATGAAAATTATTTTTGGCATCTTGTCCAGCTTTTTTCGATTCTATCCAACTGTGCATCGTATGACATAAAACGACATTGCGAAGCCAAAATGAGTTCCATGTGCAGCGGAGGCCTACGATTCAGATTTCCATAGACTCTTTTCATTGGCCGCTTTACCTCCATCTCGGCCACATTTTCACCTCCACTGATCTCTGCGACCCCCGCAATCTCTTCGCTCCGATTCCCCTCTTTCCTTGCTACAGCGGAATTCTCCACAATGTAAACAATTGGGGCCGACGCTACAAATGGCTTGTTGTTACCATTCTCGAAGTTACAGCCGCGTCACGGTGAACGGAGAGCAGGCAGTGTGAAGGGCTCTGCGGTCTCACGAGGGAAACAAACCCTTAAAGGGTGTTCCCTTTTCCACAGGGATGCGCTCAGCGATTTCCTCGGCTGAGAGAGTCTGGGAGACGTGAGAAAGAGGAATCTGATTAAGATGGGATGCAAGAGTAGAACGATACTGCAAGCGGAAACTGCTGACATAACACTTTCGGTGCAATCGATCTGGTTGACCTGCCGTTACTAATGCAGTAGATTATCACAGCAGGTTCAGATGATGTAATCCATGGAAAACGGAAAATAAGTACGAAAATAGGGCCTAATGTTATTTTCGGTTATCTACTTGCATGTAATTGTAGTACACCAATCGAGTATATATGTCGCAAAAGTCTTTTCTATCATATCTATATGAAAGGAATGTTTCTCATTTATCTTGAGACAGAAAAGAAATACATACCTTTGAGTTACTTTTGTCTCATTATCAGTCTTGTCCAAGCCTATGATAATGTTGAAGCTGCTGAGGTACGAGTGATGCATAGCTATTGAATTCATTTTGTTCGACATTGAATGCTCTAGGTAATATTAATTCATAGGTCGTTTTAGTACATTTACCTGGATTTTCTCCGTTTCAAATATGCTGTGAGAAAAGGAACTACATCACTCTCATCTTGCCTAGCAAGTCTCATTACTTCACCGAAGCTTTTTAATAGCTAATGGTGAAGGGGTTGAAGTTCAAACTAACCTTCTACCTGGATTTTTACGGGCGTCTTTGCATATTAATTAGTCTGAAAAATTCTTATACATTCTCTTGTTGAGCAACGACTCGGTCAAGGTTTGAGTACTGTTGAATTCTCTCTAAAGGAAAGAATGAGAATCTTCTACTTACTAAAACTCATAATATTTTCAAATAAAAGTCTTATAAAAACTATAAAATAAATATAATAAACTGTAATAAAATATGGCTGAATTCAACAGGCTACCCTTTCAAACCCATCTGGGGTGGTTGTCTCATCGCCTCCAGTTTTATAGCTCAGTAACTCTAAAACTAGTTTCTATGACTCAAAAGATCATCCACATTATCATGTTAGAATGACCTTCTAAAATAATAAAGCCTCTTGCAGAATAGCAAAGATAATATGCTTAATGGAGCACCTTATAAATCAAAAATGTATTTCGGCGATATGCAATTCTCTTAATTTATTATCAGTGTTGATGATTTCATTACTCTACCAAGATGTGCAGTATATGAGAGGAATGATACTGCAATATCATAATCCCCATTTTGATTTGGCTGGGTAGGTCGTTTTGGTGGTTTTACAGTTTTAAAAAGATGAACTAATTGGTTAGAAAATATAACGAAATAGAAAAGCAACCTGACCCAATCATCCAATTCAGCAGATTTTTACAGAATAATAATAACAATAGTGGACTTTTATTTAGGAATAAAGCAGCACCGAGAGATCATGAAGAGGTGGAATAGGAGACTTTTTTAAGGTTTATGTTGTTATAATATTAAGGTAAAATGGTAAAACGTATTCTTTGATTGATGTTCATGATGGGAGAGGCGTATCAGTTTGTGATTACTAGAGGTAATACCTGGAAAAAAGGTTGCGTGAACTACATTTATCATGACATAGCCTTGTAAAGGAATTTGGAAAGGAAAGGTAGAATAAGAAAGTTGACGCAATGTGTTAGGAGAGTATGTGAGCAGTAAGGAAAAGAGAAAAGTAGGGAGGTAAAAGGTAATGAAATAGAAAAGGGGCATGAAAGAGACGAAGGGAAAAGAAAAAAAAGGAAGATGAAGAAAGGAGGGTCCACGGGAAAACGAATGAAGTGACCGTGACGTTGGCATGGGGACGTGAAAGAAAGGGAACTTTAAGGAAAGCAGAGACGCAAAAGGTCAGCGGAATGGCTTTCATCCGTTAATTTGCTTCCTTTGCCACTATACATTCGTTCGCTTAGAAATATACTATGAATCTTGCTGAACAGTGTTCCTATACATAAATTAGTATGAGCTTGAAACACACTATTTCTCATAAATTTTGAGAGGACTCAAAAATGAAGCCGTTGTCAAAATAAAAAAGACTCTGAACGGCCATACTAAGACATGAGTTTTATTACTTTCAAATCATCTTTATACGGCCGTTTTTCCAAAGATTTTTCTTTTGTTAAAAGGTTTAGAGTCTCGTCTTTCATTAAATTCAGACGTTGGTTTACAGACATGAATGAAATTTTATCTGCAAGAAATGATATACAATGAAACTGATTTAATCATGAATAATGCCTCTCAAAGTAATATGGTATTCTAAATATCATTTCCTATGACTGTCGACTTCAAAAATACTTTTAGTCGTCAAAGTAATGATTGATCGTAAATTTTATCGATTATTTCTCTACTGTACCAAATTTCTCAAAAACTATATGCTTTTCATGTATATGCTTCTCGTGCCCAAAACAGGAACCATTATCATACTTCTATTCTTAGGCATTTACCTTTGATGTACGGAATCAAAATCGAGATACAAGCAGTAACCTTACAGTTCAGTATCTCCTATATTATCTATCATATTGGAAAGGGACCCCCGGATAGCCGTTCCTCTTTGGTGAAAGTGGTCCGGAATCCTTTCTCGGTTGGGAAACATGCACAAAATGACCTCAGCTGTTGAGGCACTTTTAAAAATATCACTACTTCTTATCGAGAATCCTATTAAATGAATTTTCTATTAAATAAGCATTTTTTTATGGTTCTTATTTATTGTGGTTCTAAGGATCTTACGGAAAAAGTGAAAATCGGCAAATAAATATATACACGAGGATTTAGAGTGATTTCTAGGATAGTAGTCGCCGAAGTAGGCAACCAATAATAAAATTACGTAGTATTAGTGCTATTTCAACGAAATTGTTATTTTAAATTAAGATAGTTAAATGTTTTAAAATATTCTTGTAATATGAATTAAATTTAAAAATTTCAATTCGATCTACTTAAAATATTTTAAACACTAAAACACCTGTGTGTTTCCCATTTCATTGGAAATGTACCATGACCACTCATTAACATACTTTCAAAGAGTATCGATTTACCTAAAAACAAAAGCCGGTGGATATAATATTTTTAGGGAAAGAAGTTGTTTTGAATATTTTAATCGTAATTTTTATTTTTAGATAATTCCAAATTATAAGATTTTTTTAATGAAAAGGAACTTCTTTTTAGATATATATATTTTGCCGGAGGAGATATATTTAATAATTTCTATAATCGGACGAAACAAGTTTTCCACAGCAAAAATCGCGCTCGGAGTTCCCTGAACTGTGATATTTGAAACACTCGGCGGAAACAATGAGGTCGTTTTCCACGGTGTTATAGACCTGTATACATAGATAGCGACTCAAAAGCGCTATCAGCGTTTACAGCGCACTAAGCGGCATATTGACCTCAGCTTTGGCAACAGTCCTATCCGTTGTTTAATGAGATCTCGCATGGTTCATTGGAGGAGAGTTCCTATGCGATAGCTAATAAAGCTGAAGAATAATGGTGCCATATTTCGAACTCTAATTTTTACAATTGGATCCATGGAGGAATAAGGAAGATTAAAATGAGATTTCTAAATCAAGTTCATCTAGGAATTAAATGGGATACTCACTCTCATGTGACCGACACTCACTTCATCGAAAATACATTTCCCTATAAGGAACCACTCTTTCCAGATATTTTATTTCAAGAGATTCTAATTTTAATTTAATATTAGTCCTTAAAAATTGCATTCCTTTGAATCTATTTTAACATTATTTATATTATATTTGAAAATTGTTACTGTAAATTTGCAGAAATATTTTGGTAATTTTATTTTACAATGTTTTGCCCATATTATGTGGATTTCTTTGAAACATATGGATGATATATAGGATGATTTATTTATTTATAATTTATTATTTCTTCTGTTTTTGTAGTTTTAAGTAAATTCAATTCTATGGCAAAGAATGCTTCTCACTCATTCGCGATTCCTGGCATATCCTTTGCGCCCCCAATGGGAACAGGACCCCTGTGATAGGGCTGCTTCCATTAGAATTGCAATATTATTAACTACATTTCAAGTATTATAGGAGTGAATAGATTATAGTGTATACTCCAGCCTCTAATTTGACTTGGTTATGATAGTTTTTAATTTCTTTGAAAAAGAATTTCCGACTTCTAGACCGTTCGTCTTGGTAATTATCAGTATAATTCCCACCACAAATCATATCTTCTGGTATCACATTTCCTTATAACCTCATTGCATTCTTTCTCTACCAGTTTGCTGTAACTTTTCCTAGAAATTTAGATGGTGTACTGCTCGTCGGTATCAGGATTTAGAAAATAATAGATAGTTTTTGCGTAAGTTGAGAATGTAAAATTCCTTATACAACTAATTTTTTTTAGGATGTAGCCGATTGGAAAAATTTCACTCAACATTTTACCACGCCCTTTCTTTCGTATGTATTTGTATTACTTGAAAATAAGATAATCAATTTTCGTAGCTTTACCTTGAATATTTATTATACCTTTACCTTGAATATATGAATAGCAATAACGTGATATAAAATTATATATGATTATGAAATTTTGCCAGACACTATTACGCCTACGCTTTGAGACTATTTTAGGTGGTAGACGATTTTTTACAGCGTCTCTAACTTGAGAGAAAAATCATTACGAGGTTACTGGAAGTTGCACGGCGACGGATAGCATTGCATTCGATCTGGTTACTAAGCGACGGTACCGAGATTAAACGGGCCGCAGAAAAATACGAGTTTGCACTAAACTGTTTGGGAAGCTTGTTTATGTTGCCACAGTATAGGAACTCGCCTTGGGTGCTCTCCTGCCTTAGCGTATAGAACATTGCAGCGACCTAAAAACTGCAGTGTTCATTTGCAGAAACTTTCTAGTACTATTTCATAACATTTCTATCTAGTAATTTTATGGAATGTTTAAGCCAGGAGTTGTAATAATAATTATTTCTTTCATAATGCTTTGAAGCAGATTTAAAGAAACTTAATTAACAGGAAATACTTGCTTCCTTATTTAGGTATTCATGAAAAGTGCATTCTACAGCCTTATTCATGGTTATCGTCAAAAGTGAAGTTTTATGTTTTTTATAGTTATGTTTTTTATAGTGAATTCATATTTCAAGGAAAGTATTTAATAGTTTTTCTCCTTTGCATTCAGGCCTAAGAGGCCCACTTGTTATACTGGTTCAAGAAAAACAAAGTTAAAATTCAATACATGAATAATCTTGATGTTAGTTTAAAAATCCATTGTTTAAGAGGTTAGAGTCCTAAAATTTTTTTATTTAACCAGCGGTATATTTCTACGGTTAGAACATTACTTTTTCTTCGTAATATCGTTATATACTGTTGTTAATCAATTACAGCACTAATAACCAGTACACATCATAAATAAAAATTCTCCCTAGATTCTATAGAGATTTTTAAACGAACGATTTCATCAACCTGTTGACATCTCCAGGTGATCAAAAAGAGAAAAAAACCTCATAGAGTCACCAAGTGATTTTCTTTAAGATATATCCCGTTCCGTTCGGAAGGCACGTTAGAATTTGAGATTAATTTCATCCTAATAATATATTTTTAGTCATCTATGATTTTATCCTCAATGATATATTTCTGCATAATCTTTTCTGAACAAGTAAGGTTCATAGAAAAACGTGATATTCGTCGATGAGGGCAGTAATCTACCATAATATTTGATGGACTCGATGTAACATTCCTCCTATCAATGGTTCCTTTTCTCTGATTTTGAAAACGTGTAGCTGTGTGGGTTGTACATAATATTTACGTACTTATATTCGTACTGTGTATTGCAAACATTACTTCTTCCCGTTCTTAAAAGCAAAAATTGTCAGATTTCGACGAAGAGAGCTGCTTCTGTATCCACGCGCCCTATTTAAAATGATTTGCGATATATTTTTCTCGTATTTATTTCATTAAGGGAATTCACCGCATCATTAATTTC
Source organism: Pachydiplax longipennis (assembly GCA_036926295.1). Classification (NCBI taxonomy): domain Eukaryota; kingdom Metazoa; phylum Arthropoda; class Insecta; order Odonata; family Libellulidae; genus Pachydiplax; species Pachydiplax longipennis. The sequence goes on along the minus strand of JAVFKF010000085.1, from coordinate 2,375,575 downwards.
GTCGCCATTTACGACTCCTCCTTTCAGTCCGTCTCATCTTAATGGCTTCTTAATTAGAGTGACGGAGAAGAGGATTCCTCCCTCTCATACGCTTCCTTATCACTTCCTCTCCTTAAGAAGTGCTTATCAGAAAGTCGATTCCGCTCACAAAAAATCCTCTCTTCCACTTGTAAATTAGAATGTAACGCACAGTAACACGATATTAGTCTGCAATTTAAAGTCTTTTGAAGCAATATTGTTAGATATTGATATTTTAATAGCAGTTTAACCAACCAAGAAAGCACGTAAAAGGGAGAATTCAAAAGACTTAGCCAAATATTTTATGTTTACGAGCATATTATCATATCAAAGATAACTTCGAAAATGAAAATATGTAGAAAAATAATAGGGCCAAGGGTTTGAGGCGATAAAAAAATAAAAACAAAACAAATATTAATTTAAATACGTAATATTTTCCTACGGCTTCAGTTTTAAGCACGTGATATTATAATTGTTAAATTAATTTACATTTTAGTACAATACCGTTGAGAATAAATAAAATTACTTATGCATATTCACTGCACCTTTTCTATTTCCAGGCAATGAATTATCATGTAGTATCATGGACTGACCTTTTCATTGATTCGATAACATCTCTTGCTAATAATATTCGCAATCAAGCAATCAAAATACCCGATCGATGACCTCGAAAATTCGTAAGAGTCCGGGTAAACCGAACCTCTGGTAACTCTTCATTTCACAGAGGAAATTGCGTCACTCATATACAAATACAACTATAATCGGCTCTACCGTAGGCCAAATTAATTTTAGCAGTAAAGCGGTCGAACATGTCGACTCATCATTAATTCGACGTATAATGTAATGACGTAACTACTAATTCTGTTGACAAGAAGCGTGAAAAAAACTCCTCTAAGAAGCCCTCTGGTACATCATGAGGGTAGCTTCTTTAAGTGGAGATTCATAAAATTTCAATTAATAAAGATAAGCTGCGATCGCGTTAATCAGAGGGGAAAAGTTATCGGATGAATCAGATAAGGAAGTGTTTGGCGCAACAGCTCAAGTGGAAGAAGGATTACAGGAGAAGCGAAAGGGAAAGTTTCGGAGAATTGGAATAAAGAGAGAATGCTGAGGGAATTCAGTGCCGCACATTTCTAGATCTCTATGATCTCAACATTCATGAACTCTATTCACTGGAATCAAGACTTTCGCTACATTATATAAAATTGGTTATACATATATATAAGATTATTTTCTCTGGCAATATTTTTGGAATATTTGAATGTCTTACGAATGGATGCTTGCTTCTTATCAGACAGAATTATCCAAGTAATCATAAGAATGATGCGTATTAGGACAATTGCTGGTATTATTTTCCTTGGGAAAAATTTTTGGAATCCTTTAGAATAAATATTCTTCGGAATTAATTTATCGCAACCAATAATGATCGCCATTACTTCAATTAATCAATATATTTTCTTAATGTTGAATATTATAGTGATAATATTAGGAGCAACAATAATGAAATGATTGAATTTAAAATTGATGCTAAAATAGATTATAAATAATTCCAAAAATATTTCTAGAAGAATGTCTTTTAAAAATTGATATTTTAAAATATCTAAACGGGTCTTGCGCCTGCCATTAACTCCCCATGGGAGCAGGTCCCTGGCAGCAGATTAGTAAAGAGCAAGTATTCTATTCCAAAAGAGAAGGAAGATGGAATTAGAGAAAAGGGCAGATCGTGAGTTACTTTCTGGTCCCACCCCGAGCAGAGCTCATGGGAGCGTCCTCAGGGAGCGGTGGCATTCCCCCACTGCATGGGCCTAATTGAGGGGGCGGAAGCAAAGGAAATGAATTCTCGGCCAATCTATCTATCTCTCTCTGGAAAAAGGCGTCTTCAGCCGACAGGCGTGCCGCTGTTCGGGGTACAGCTGCCCGAAAAGGGAGAAAAGAGAAGGAATTAAAGGGAGGAAATGATCGCGAGATGGGTTCATCCTCACGGTCCAGCGCACGAGTCTCGAAAAATTTCACGAACGAGGAAACGTAACTAATGATTGTATCGAAGATGTTTAGAGATGTAGGAAATGAGAATCGGTGAGGTAAAAATAAATGGAGAATGAATCGGTCTTAGGTTGTATTCGGTCCTTAGTAATGTATGAAAATATATCGAAAGATAGTTATATTGTAGCCCAAGAAACACTTTCGATAGTAACATTCTCTGAGATACATAAATACTTATAATAAAATATACTATATGTGATTTTCAGTTAAATCGTTGTACCTCGCCAAAAATGTGTCTATTGACGTACTATGATGATAGCTGACATGAGACCGATGTTGGATTTCCGTATACATTTAATGTTTGACAGTTTTCAACCCAAAGTAATTATTTCAATTCCTGAGCTTACATGAGAATTCATTATTCTAAATATTGAAATAATACTGTGAGTATTGTAGGGCGAAGTATCGAAATTCTAGATGTACTCGTATGTATTGAATTCCTCTACCAAAGGAGGAAAGCTTACATTCCATAATTCCGAAACATTATAAATTTTATTTTTTAGATCTGCTAAGAGATAGAACAAACATTGATTCTCCAGTTCATAACATGGCTCCAGTGGCGCAATTGGTTAGCGCACGGTACTTATATGACAGTGTCCGAGCTATGCCGGGGTTGTGAGTTCGAGCCTCACCTGGAGCAATTTTTTTCTCAGTAGGAGCAAAATTAGTTAACGATCTTACGTATTGGATATGTTAACCATATTATGTTATATCAGTCTGTTGCTTCCATCAGTATAGTCTTGGGACGAAGATGTTCATAAGCCTCACACAGATGCTTCTTTCTTGGTAATCATGCTTTTCCTCCGCTAAGTTGTTAACGTATTTTTATAACGTGTCTTTGGACGAAAAATATTTAACTTAAATGTATTACTACTCACGTATTTCTTAATTTGAGGAATCTGAATTATAAAGAGGAATTTCTAATGCTGTACGAAAAACTTTACAGTGGCGTCTCTATTAACGAAACGCACTACGTAAGAACTTTATCTTACTCCATTCTGACCTCTTGATCTTAGCTTAGATTGGAGAGACGAAAGGGAAAAAAAACAGAAAAGACAGAATGGAAAACTGGGTTTTAAGGTATAAACTTTTCGTGTTACGAACTTCGAACTGGAACGAATTAAGTTCGTAAGTCGAGGTACCGCTCTACTTCGAAGATAACGATAGGACGGTATGTTTGGGTCTCCTGTATGACGTGGTTGTGTTGAGAAGGTACAACTTCATCTTTAGGCAATAGGATCGATTTTAAAGTAGCCCGTTAACGTATAAATAAAGGATTGATTTTTATCATTCAACTTCAATACGTTATGAAAAAGCAGCACATGTGATCATTTTAGTCTCTCATACGATCCAAAAATCTCTTCTTTCCATGGAATATAAATCTAATACATGTATTCATGTGATTACAATCTAAACCAAAAAGATCTTACAGCAAGTATTGCGCAATCAAAAATTGTATTTGTACGTTACGGTTAAGTATCGAACGTATGCACGGGATTTCATTTATAGTTTTATTATATATTTTATTTTCAGTTTAAGTAAATACTTGGGTGTTACTTAATGTTTGTCTCGTTAATTTGATCCCCGAAGAAAAATCTAAATCATTTTACTGGCAGCATGCTAATCATTATAGATTTTAATAAATGCGAATGAACTCATTAAGTCCCCAATTCCGCCTCGTGTTCTATTTTTGACCCATTGTGATAATTGTATACCGAATATTCACAGATTCACCGTACGGGTGAGAAATGCTTAAATGCTGAAGCACTTCGTTATTCCAATTTTATCTATCATTCGGTCAACGGCATCACTCAATTTATGGAGGGCTTTGAATGAAAATGAACAGGTATTTTGTCGAAGAAATAACGATGTCCATTGCTCACGAAATTATTCCTTAGATATCCATTTGTAAATATCAGAATTTTTAACACACTGTGTCACTAAGGCTGATGACGTTTATAATATTCTTATTTTGAATGTTTTCCTGTTGTGGATTTTTTCCTATGTTTTTTGCATCCACTTCCAAGGTCTTCCTCTTTTCTGTTTACCTATAAATTATATATTTTTAATTAATTTCAATGTTGACAAGTTACTTTCTCAGAAGAGACTTATTAGTCTCAATGAAGCTTCAATGAAGACCTCTAAGACAATCAACGTTGCTTTTATTTCTCTTAAGAGATCGCATGATCCGCAACGCGTAATTTGCGAATCTATCGAAATCGCAAATCGACCCAAAAGCTTAATCAGAGAGGAGAGTTACTCCCGTCCACAAATTAAAAACGGCCACTGAAATCGTCGCTTACAAACTTATACTTTATATAAAGAAAACAGCGAGAGAAGGGGTAGCGTATGTATATTGGTCCGGGAAAAGATGAGGACCTTGAGAGTTCAACATAAATCATTGTAGGCGAAACAGGAAATTCGCTACCTACGTATCCCGTAAAAAACAGCTAGCCTTCATGGCTTCGATAGCCAAGGCTTCATTAACAATTGTGTTGGAAGAATAATTTAAAGAGATTTTATATAATTTCTCTTGCTCTTAGATGGAAAAAATTATCTTAGTTGTCAAGGTGAAGATATAAGCAAAAAGAGTTAGAAAGACACATAGGTGCATCATTACTATCTAAAAGATCACAGAATGAGAAATAAGCAACTGCACCTTAGGAATTATTACGATTGTATCTTATTTACTGATTTACTTTACTCTCTTTAATATTTATTTCTCAATAAATATCATGCCTCTTACAGTTGAATTTTAGGTCAAAAGACGTATGTTTGAGAAACGAATATCAGTATCCAATCCTCGGAATTTCCAAAGCGATATTTTACGGCAAAAATAAAAATCTTTATTTGATTTCCTTCCCTCTCGTACTTGTCTCGATTTCGTAGGACTACTATTTCTAATTGACTTATGTAAAGAAAAAGAAATCTGTAATCGATCAAAATGAACTTTTCGTGCATTTCTGACGAGAGTATTTTATGTCGCCCAGAGTCGAACCAAGAATAATTGGGCTACCCGATGCCCATGTGGGCAGCACGTTGGACTTTGGCGAAAGCAGTCCCAGATTCGATTCCTGGTGGGTGCTCAATTGCGAAATCACCTCAGCTTACCGATAGATCATTCAAAGGAACCCCTAAATTTCATATTTCTATCTAGTCGAAGAATCCGTAAAATTAATTTTTATTAACTGCTTCCATGTATTTTTTTATGGGATTAACTAACATCGGATAGTTAAATGTGCGAATATTTATGCAACGGTGATTATTGTATTAGATGAGCAACCAAAAAGAATTAAATCGCCATTTGTTATCAAAGGTTCCTTAAGAACGTAAATCCTATCAGCGAGTATCCATTGTATAATAGCATTGAACCATGAATAGCATGGGCATAAGATGTCTTCATTCCAAAATGTATGCGGTTTTAACATTGAATTCGAAATAACGATAGAAAAGGAAGGTTTGAGAGATTATGCACCAGAGATCCCGGACTGCATCCCCATTAGAAACCGCTCTGCGGGACGTCGAACCCCGTACCCCTTTTTGGGAAGTTGAGGCCATTTGCAGGTCTCGAGTGTAGGACTTTAGTAGGACGGCGCTTTTTTCCCTCGGTTGGAGAGTTCGTGCTCTCTATCTTTCTTCCCTTCCACGCCCCAGGCCCCGCGAACAGCCGCTCAAAGCACGCACGAGCACCCCCTCGTGGTTGCAACACCCCTTCCAAACCACCGTCTTTCCCCACCGACAACCCCCGTTCGCATCTCTCGACCCTCCGCGATAATGAACGCTTTGAGCTTCAAAACCGGCACAATCCAGTCGTTTCCTTGGTGAAGGACACGTTGCCATGTTTTTTGTCCTCTCGGAAATAAAAAAAGAGGTGAAATAGTATGCGGATTGTTCCTCCTGCTTCGTGATTCGCCCTCCGTTTTTGCTCTTCGCTTGTTTTTTTTCGGGAGATTCCGGGACGGACGTTGCTTTGAGGGAAAAAATAATCGGGTTGATTTATTTGATCGATCGGGATTTTCGAGTTCGTTTGTCTTTGTGGCGGGAGAGCAAATCTGGTAGTTTTAATGGTGGATGAGATTTTGAAGTACGTCCCTGAGCGTCGTGGTGTTGACTCTTAGCTTACCTCTTTCCTATCATACATATATTTATACATACTTCGGCTAACGAGTAACCCCACTATAAAAAGTTTAGGCTAGCAAAGATTTTTTTCGTCGGTTTTTGACTCGGTTAAGGAATGGGTTTGATGTAAGTGCGCTTACTGGTGAGGGCGCAAATGTTAAAATATTACTATCTTAAAACGAAAAACACCTATTAGAAAATTGTTATTGCGACAAGTTCAAGTGAGAATACTCAGAAATTCAGGACCTATATAAGAGATTAGAGGGGAAGATGGAGGACCTATGTGGTGGGAGAAACTATTAAGGGGAAGTATCAGTTGGAGAAAAGAGTGTGGAGGAGTTATGGAGTAATTCATTTGTAAGGTTTTAATGATTTGGAGAGCGTCGATGAAGAGGTCGAAGGCCGGGCGTAAGCAGCGCTTTTATATCCTACATAGATATCTTACAAGCCTCCTTTTGGCGTGTGGCAGGAGGTGTAAACACCGATCGAGCTACCATTTCAGCCCATTATTATCGCGTGTTGTCTGAAAGCATACTGTGTGTAAATTTATGAAGCAATGGCAACCCTTTTAACGAACCGTATCGCACTTTCTCGAGATCTCGGGTACCCGTTTCATCCGCTGGATCCCATATAATTCCCGGATCCCGGCAACCTGATCAAGGTGAAATTTTCGGATAGGTTCCAGCTTAAGTTATGAGCACGTGTGATTCTAAGATATGCAATTGCTTCGACTACATCCATTTATTATGTACGGTTATTTCTGACGCAACATTCTATTTCTGACGTTCCATTTGGAATGAATCCACTACGGAGCATTGACATTGAGCTCTAGTTGCCATTTTCACACCACCTTTGAATAATAACTAAATCGTTTCACAGGGAAATACTTTTCTTCGTTTGCTATTTTTCTATGTATGATCCGCCAATATCCTTACGTTGTCCTCTATATTTTCGTTCAATCCTAGATTTTGAAGACCTTCCCGCCTGCCACACGTAGTTTGCAGGACAATGGTCGCAAGTCTGCTGTGAGATTTACCTCGTTAAGTTGGTTGCTGTGAAATTTTACAAAGTCACGAGTGAACATATCAACTTTTTCTCAAACATTTTACGACATTTTCGCAATCTGGTCGGTTAGTTTTTCAAACTGAAGTTTTGTAGGTGTTACGGCTTGGAATCTCATGGGAAATATTCCATTAACGAAGGTGATCCTGGAGTAAATTACATCTTGCTCGTTAGCCTAGCTTATATACACATATGTGAATAATGGCTATGCGTTTGTACGTATTAATTTGGGAGGCTTAGTCAGGCGGCCTGGCAGCCTTATCTCCGGCGAAATTTACAGAAACACTATAAAGAAGTTAAGAAATAATACTTATAAAGCGCAAAGATCCCACGTTTGAGTCCTGGATAATAGCATATTTCTTGTTTGGGAATTGGTGTGTGCTCCTAAATAATAATGATTATTAAATTAGATTTAACTCGGGCCTTGCGCCTATATAAGAAAAAAATTTAAACTTATTTATTAGCATTATATCATTATTCTTCTTTAAAAATGTTTCAAGAAGTTAAATTTAGAGTATACGTGATTTGGAAGTAGGATCTTCAGTTCTAGAAATCTTGTAGGAATGGATTGAAAGCGAAAATTCAGGAAATATTCTATGTATTGATGGCATATTCAGTAATCTTGGAGTATTGTCGGTTTTCTTAAAGTAGCTTTAGGAGTTCCCTGAAATAATTTCAATATTTTAATAAGGTTTAATGAACTTGATTAATTGTGAATCTACAGTGTGTTTCCTTTGTAAATACGCTCTTTTTTTTTAGATAAAATTGAAATTCCAAACGGAAAAATGTATATATTGTTTAATCGTAAGTGTGGCAATCACATAAGCGTAAGGGGTTAAAGATGCTGAGAGTTACCGCAGTCTCTTTCTGGTCCACGAAACAGCATCATCCGTCACATTCCAAACGGATAACGACGCGTATTTCACACAAATTTCATCGGTGGAACGAAAATTATTTCAATTTTCAGTATCTCTGAATAATCCAGCGCAATTAGTAAAATCGTCAGCATGCCGGCGACATCCTCTCTGCCCGATGACGTAGATTTCTTCCGAATTTTCATCTTACGGAAAAAATCAAACGGTCCACTTTTATTCGCTAATTGATTACATATTTTAATAATGGTTTCGGACTCCCGTGGAGGCACATGTTCCAGCGTCCCGCATTAATGGAATATATTTTTCAAAACGTGAAAGTTAATTTTCGAGCAAATTGAATTAAATAGCGGTCTCCGGAAATTAAAATCGAGGCGGGGAGCACGAAGGAATATTTTGAATATTTTACGGAATTGCCGTTGAGGGGGGCTGTGATTTTTGCGCGGCTCGAACTCCGGCTGACAAACGTGGCTTTTTTATTTACTTTTTTCGTCCCGGTGGCGATGGCAACTCCCTCATCCCTCTTTCTATTTCCACGGATATTTCGGATAAGCTTGAGTAAAGTAACGGCACTCGATTCGTTCCAATGTGACCAACGGATATTCTCCGTTGAAATAATTTCTCTAATTGCATATTAATCATCGACCCTTTCCTAATTCATCTCTCGCGTTTATTTTTTCCTCATTAGTCCATTAATAATCCGTTGAATTTTTCATTATTCACTGACAGGAATTCCCCGAAATTTTGTGGACCTAGAAACTGTGGCGTTGTGAAAATTTTGTAAAAGTTCTCGTTAAAAAATAACAGTCATTTATTAACATTTTGATGATTAATAGTTATTCCTGTATCAGTTTCATAGAAGTTATCAAATTTGATAAAATGATGACATTATGATGAACTAGTTTGGTGCACATCGGTAGCTTAAGAAGTATCAACCAAATTCTTTAGCACTGATATTTAATAGATATCATCATGGAATAAAAAAACTAAGAAATGACATTAAAAAGTAAATGTTCATACAGATAAATTAAGTATAGAAAGAAAATATATAATTTTATGATTCACTGCTTTAATGTAAACTGATTCACCCCAGACGCTGAAAATTTATCGTAAAGGGATGTATACCCATCATTCAGTATGAAATTGTCTTATATTTTCTAGTTTCTGGCATAAATATATCTTATGTTCAAATTTTGACTCCGTTTTCATTGAGCATTTAGCGAATTTTATAAGTGTGGAAGTAATTTTACACTAGTAAGATTGTGAAAGTTATTTGTACGTCTCACTCGAAGTATTTTTTGCATAATTTATTAAGAAGTGATTCTGTTATGGAGTTTTCATAAATTTATTCCGTAGACGTTACGTCAAAGGTTGATTTCAATAAATTATTTAGAAGAAAACAAAAAAGTCATTGTGAGTATAAAGTATCAATTGTTTAATTATTAGAGAAATATGTATTGTATAATATGTCATGTAACTGCTTACTCAACGTACTGTTGAGTTTCACTCAAGGTGAAACTCATAAGTAATCACTAAATAAATACGTCTACCAAATTAAGTTTCTGCCCGGACTAAATTTGTAAATGTTAATGCATGGGACATTTCATGAATAACGCCGTAGAGAAATATATTATACTTTTTTCTTTGCATATTATAGGTATAGTTTCTCTTTCACGTTACTTACTATGGCTTTCTGCATGATAGCACTTTTTATATACCGAAAGGTATGTATTTTTTTCAGAAAAATGCCCTTTGTAAGTCGGTCAACGTGTGATTGTTTAAAATTGTTCATCGCATAATTTCTTCAACTGATCCATTTTTTCCTCGTGTACGACCAGTATATTATTGGACAATTTTCTCATAGCATATTCCTCTCTTGTTAGCGACATGATTTAAAATTTTTGAAATTGCAAGCTGCAATCCTTGAGTAAATCTTTTAGACGAAACGTATTTAAAGGCGACTTTTTCTACTACGAAGGAAGACTTGATTGAAGTTTCTACAGTTACGAACACAAGTATAAACAGCACTGAAAATCAGCATTATCACGTCTTTGTTATGTGAAGGGGAATAAAACAATTTGTTAAACTTTGCAAAAGAAAAAAGGAAAATGCCATGGCAAACTTATGAAGCAGTGTTTTGAACTGGGTACTCATCTATTAACCAATGAAACAATCCGCGCATTAAAATATTTAACACAATAAGATATCATCACAGAATTCGAAAATGCAAGTTATTTTTTGGTAATATAGATGTCAATAGTGCTGACTGACCAGATCACAGAGCTGGTATTTCATAAAGTAATAAAGTAGAAAATTAGGCAATATCAAAAAAATTGCTACAAAATCCGAAAAACAAGGATGATGCGATAGGAAATTCATGATCGTTGTGGTTGTCGAATGTGATTGGTGAGTTACATAAAATCTGTCATCGTTTGGAATCACTTATTTTTTGCATTTACATCAATATAATTCAGAAATATTTTATGGAATGATGCGCAATTTCGTTATTGTATCAAACTAATCTATCTAAACATTTAAAGGCTTTGTTTCCTCAGAATTGGAAGTATTAAGATATTACACAGTTCATAAAAATGCCTCCGTTATTTGACTTGCTCGCTCTGGGAATAGAGCTAGTTCAATTGCTTCCAAATTCAGTTCTATAATTGCCTTCGAATATTTAACGTCGATTAAACGGATTCATACGGCGCTCGCGATCTCAAATATTTAAATAGAAGAATTACCTCGTTTGATGAAGTGCTCTGCGTTGATTAAATGTTTTTCGGAATCAGATTAACAAACTGTTCATTAAAGCATGGTAAAAGCTTTCCAAAGGAACTGAATTAGCAATATGCTGAGTGGTAGAATTCTATTAAACAGTTCGCCAGAATCGTCGTATGAGATGAAGCAAATTTCTCCTCACCATGTTTACATGAGTATAAAACCATAATTTCTGTCACTGTTGGAAAACTACGGCAATTACATCATTTTTCGATTCTTCTATTAATCTAAAGGGAATGTATATTTTGAGTGTCAAAGCTCCAAACCTATTTCATTGCTTCTGAATGACAAACATGAAAGTGTTCCAGACTTGTTTGATCAAATTTTGTTCTCTTGTCAATGTGGAGTAAATCCGGTATTCGGTCAGTACCAAACGATTATAGGATTCTATAAGTAAAGTTTTTTTTAAAATAGAAAATAGACTTCCTTCGAAAACTAAAAGAAAGATTTATAAAGACTCCTAAGGGACATCTCAAACCTCCCGCCTTGTATTCATCGTCAAAAAATATTTTCTGCGGGAATGATTACATTTTGATGAGAAGTTTTAAATGACTGAAACTGAAAATTTTTTATTTCCACCGGAATTTTTGTGGTAGTTATAAAGCTTTTGGTTCACATTCTTAGTGGCTACTCATTTACATACATGAGTTTCGTTCAACTCCTATGAAGCATTTCTTGATCTAATAAAGGTATAATTCATTTCATTATAATCGAGTGGGAGACAATATACTTGTGAAATAAATCGACGTTTAGTTTTTTTGAAGGATGAACTATCTAAAATCATACTTTTTCACAATACTGTTCCCTGAAATTTCCTGCCAAAGTGGGTGACGGGCCAGAAGGTCGATGCATTTGTAATGTGGGAGAAATTTCTGAATTTAAGATAAAAACTCTTGACTTGTACACAAATAATTTTATTCGCCTTCACAGATATGCGGTCCCTGTCTTTTTGCTGTTAATTTCGATTTTATCTTGTTAGGTCACCCATATGCATACGTACTTTCATCTAAAGGTATATTTAAGATATTTTGAGATAGAAGTAATTGCCTGCATATTGGAATATTATCATTCTCAGGATGTTAAGGCAAAAAATGAATTGGAACTAAAATACACATAAATTTATATCGGGAGTATAATCTGTGGTAAATAGAAAGAAATTATCAATGCTTATTAAATTATTCCAGAACGAAAATAGCTAATTTGGTGCACCTTTTAATATCCAGTTCAGGCAAAGAACGTTGCTAACTATACTGGATTTTTTTTAAATTAATTTTGATACAAAAGAATTTATTTTTACTTATGCAATGGAAGAATTACTTTCGCTAGAAATATTTTCATAAATTAAGCCATACAAACACCCAATATAATTCGTAAATACCTTTTAACTTGCAAGTAAAGCTAGTCGGATTAAAGAAAAAGTCTGTGGCCCTGAGTATGCATGAAGTATTTGGGTCTCTGCTGAAAAGTGTTGTATTTACGAATCAGGAAAGATATGAACATATTTCGAAAGGCAATACGTTTTTTAAAGAATTGTAATGACTAATTGGTGAGCGTTACCCATATGCTTCAGAACGAAGAAGGGGAAGAAAGAAGATAAAAAAGCCTTAATTTGCTTAAGAAATTCAGATAGAGTACCTTCTTAGAAGATGTAGCAGAAATGGAAGATATTATGCGTCCTTTTTGCTACATGGAACGGTCTGACAATGCGATATTCACGAGAGAAATAAATGACAAGATTAGTCACTTCAAGAATTCATATTTTTCGTGAATTATAGGGACTATATGATAAACAAATACATTATGGAAGTAGTGTCACGTTGCATGCACCCCATGCCACACACCGAAAAGCAGCTTCCTGAGTACATATGTAGATGTGGCACTTACATATACCAGGTTCGGTGTGATAAATGTATACGATACTGCTCTTAAAAAGCAACAAATGAATTAAGCATATCTATCATAATGCTCTCGATGGATTATTAAACTCAATATATTACCGAACTAAACTTCCCCGAGAAGAATTCTGTTTATGTTCATTATTATACAATAGTATACCGTTTTGATGAAACTGAACAAAAGATTGTATTTCGAATTGATTTTTGATAATTCTATTGGAAATATTTTCTGGAAATAGAAATGGAATCAAGCGATCTATAATGTCAGTACCGTTTAATTGTTGTTGATTTTTAATAGCGAGGCTTTTCGAGTTTTATAGAATATCTATAATTCAAGTTGTTTGCGATGTACATCGATGCGATTACCTTGAAACGCTTAAGCGTCAGAAAGTAAGATTCGAAGAGGAATCGATACTTTAGTTTAGAATGTTTGGACGTAAACCTATTTCTATTTCTGACGTATGTCCGATGGGGTTATCGCGGAGAGAGTCAAAGAAGCGTGGAATGGGCCAAAGGGGCAGTGGCACGTGTCGTTGGATTGAGCAGCCCGTTCTTGTCGCGTAGGTTACCGTCGTCCGTGACTAAATCCGCCCCATTGGCCGTGCATAATGGCAAGCCACGGGGAAAAGCGGCCGGCGTATCTCTGGCCCTTTCCTCGCTATCGCCACCTTCCGCTTCGCTAGGCCATCCTTCCTCACTTTCCTTCTTTCCATCGCACTCCTTGTTTCTCATTTATCGCCTCATATTCGCTAAGAAATCATTATATCTTGTGAAGCTAGCTGCCCTTGCATTCGTAAATGACGGGAAAATTTATCGAAGCAATTCATTTATTAACACAATTGCGCCGTGGTTAAACGAAAGTCTGGTGACAGCTACTCCCCTCATATACAATACGTATCTCAATTCATCTGTCAACTATAGTATCAATTAATAACAACAATATCAACAAACACAACTATCTCCAATTATATCTGCACTTCAGAATTACAAAATCATAAATCATATTATCGTTGGTCAACCAAGGTTTTTCAGGGTTCCTGGTGGGCCTTCACGGCTTCAGGGGCATACATAGTCCCTGCCGTACATTACCCTACCAGACATTCCTCTACTCCTCTCATATTTCGTCTGCAAAGTTATATCAATTCCACACTTATATGAAGGTATACTAGCACATTCTCACAACAAAATACGGTATATTTCTTCTTACATGATTTTGGATTTTATAGGAAAGGGCTTAAAGAGTGATCCAAGTAACTTGTTCTACTTTGCTATTCCACTCTTCAATTAATGATGTTTACATGGATATTATTCTCAATCTTTTGGGTATTGTTTAGTGATAATTCAAAACAAATTCAATGTGCGAAGGCGTTACTTCGTGGAAAAACTCATTAATTGGCATTAAAATACTTCTGACAACTTGTGAGATAAAATAAAAATGATTATTAAATCCTACATAATCTTTAATCCACAGAGCCGGTTTCTTCGTTGCGCGACATCTTCAGATATGCTTAGCATAAGAGAATTTTAATACTATCTAATAATCAATAATTAAATGTTTCCTGCTTTATAATTTATTTCTCTTCGTCGATTTCATTCGCCGATTAATACACACACTCATTTACTATCGTTATGTCAAATGACTGAAATAATCACCTTCGTATAATATATGTTTTTCTTATTCCTTTATTGCTCATTTACATTGATTTTAGCTATTTATTTATTCATTAAAAGATAGTACGGAGTCCCACACAAGAGTACTCGGAATGAAGAAGGAACATTCAGCGTAGGTTATTTTTGGGGGCCACACTTGTAATTGAAGAAATTCAAAAGGTATATGTAGATTTCAAAAATGTTTGCATCAGTTTAAACTGTTAGTAATATTTGAGGATAAAGAATCACCTCAGCTACTAATATTCTTTCGGATTTCTTATTTCTATTGCCATAGGAAAACAAGGCTTAAAAATGGTTTAGGTAGTTTATCTTGTAGACGACATTCGGAATGACGATTCTTAGACTGTTTTGAAAATAAAGTGTAGCATAAAATATGCAGTGTGTCGATAGTTAACTATATGCAATACCTTGAAGCTACCTCCAATGTGAGTTTCAATTGAACATCATATTTGCCTGAACTCTCTCTTATAGAGTAGTTTACTTACAACGAAGACAAATCATCAGTGTACAAGAAACTAATGATTAGCCAAAATTTCCGAAATCATTCAGCTATGACTTATGTGTTGATTTTAATAATACGTTAATTTTAGTAGTAAAAATACTATTTTTGGAAATTAAATAAAGCTACATTGATTGTTTGAATAAAACTCCCAGGAACAAAGCTGGTGCTTAGGCATTATCAAATTTTTATTTCCGGCTTCGCATGCATTATTTTTCTTCGATATAGAAGAGAGTATATAAATTTTTAACAAAAATGGGAAATAGAAAAAGTTGTACTATGTTGATGAATCCGAGACGTGGTAATGAAATATGCAAAGAATTTTGCGGTTGCATTGCGATTCAGAGTATGATTTTTAAATTAATATTTTCTGTAGAAAAATGTATTCGAAATCATGGCTGCCATGGTTTCGATGAATGAATTCACGAATTTTCTGGAGCATAAAAAATTCATTTGATTAAAAATTTCAATGCCACGTTTTCGCGGCTCATTACATTAAAAGTTGAACGTGTGCATTAGTTAAAAGGGATCATAGAATTTATTTCGACCAAGATTTAAAGTAGATAAAATAATATGAATATTACTCTTCGTTTTGCCTTTATGTTCCTGGAAATTCGTGGAAAGAAAGTATTATAGAATTATAAAAGCAAGGCATTTTTAATTACCTACATATGCTACTTACTGTGAGTTTTATTTTAGATTGATATTTTGTATGTTTATAAGTGATTTTCTCCCAGATTTTGTTGAGTAATATATCGCTTAACTTTTTGATCCCTGAATTTAATGATAAATTTAACGCTTTAATTCTTTAAATATTGCTTCCTAAAGTATAAAAACCGATCCAAATATTGTATAAATGAGAGAAATCCTGTCACAAATATATTTATCTCAAATGAGGATATTATAAGGTGTCTCTTTCATTCTAACTTATTCCAAATATATAATATTTATTTCACTAATATTTCCTTTTCAGTCAAATATTTATGTATTTTTGGAGTATTTTGTTCAATACGCTTAAAGCGCGATGAGAATAATGGTAGATCGCTTGATTTCAATCAATGGAGGGATGATAATTCAAATTCAGGATCCAATGATATGTGTAAAAATTGACGGCAGAATTTTTTGTCAGCATTTACCCATGAAAACGGAGTACATTTCTTTTGCTACTTTCATAGTTCATTTGTACTTTAACTTACCAATAGTACAAATTTAGCCGCATGTATCCTTGTTCTTCAGAGGTATTCTTGTCCCAATCAACGTTAAATCCCGTTTGACTGCCTAATCATCATGGTAATTTTCTTTTTATTTTTGAGACGAATGAATATTCCTTCATCACATCATAAATCTTCGTTATGGAAGAAAGTAAATGATTTGAGGATTGAGGACGTCAATATCTTGAGAAATTGATGATTTCCTACGCGCCCGTCATTTTTCAAATTCCGGACCGAAAATAATTCGCATCAAATTAATTAACTTTGGGTGTAGCACCTTATCCTCCCTTGTCATTCTTCCCGAGGGTATCATCATTTTGGAAAATTATAGGGATTTCTCATCTTTGGCAGCTATGTCGCTTGTCGTATGTTCTTCCAAAGTAAACATAACAGGCTTAATAAAATCATTCGGATAAGAAACAACAGGAGTAAGTAAAACTAGCTGCGGTGTGATAAACGCAAATTGTCCGAAAATATTATGTAAGAAGTTCATGGTTTCTTCACAAATTGGAGAAATCTGATTTTATTTGGCGAAGTTTGAGGGCATCAGCCATATTTCGATATTGCTAATTGAAAGGAAAGTTTATATTTCTTTGTCAACTCCACCGTAGTAACACTCAGCCAGGCGCAGCTTTCTGGGAAAACATATAGATAATTTAGGGAAGTGTACGCCCCATTGAATCGTGGAGACTTCAATAGAAAATTATAAGAGGAAACAGATTTATTTATACTTTACTTGATAAAAGTATAAATAAAACCGTTATCTTTCATCAGTGTATATTTCTTTGATACGAAAGTAGTTGAAAGTTTAGTCGATATAAAAGGCAATGGATGTAAATACGAGGGTGGTCTGAAAAGTTGCCGACCTCAGATTTTTCAGATATCTTCAGAAAATTTTCAGAAATTTTCAGAAAACATATCGAGAAATGGCGAATTGTCGGAAACTTTTCAGACCACCCATGTATACAACCCGATAGATTGCACACTTGGTCATTATTTCTAAATACATTTACCATGATTATATAGAAAACAAACGCACATAACAAAACTGAAGTGAACACACCATAGGAAGTATGACAGAACGGTATCCTTCGCGATAATTCCGAATACGTCCCGTTTTGAGTACTCATCATTTTCTAGTGAGAAAGCATAAGATAAAAATCGTTGCGTATTTAAGTAAGAAGAACTTCAAGGTAAACCATAATGAGTTTTCTCTGACTATCATTCCGATCAACTTCGCTAATATTAATTTAAATTGGCAACATTGATTTCTTTCTTGTTTATACATTCCCTTTTACAATCAGTGAACCTTTCACGAATCAAACTATTAATTATCTGGAATTATTGGACAAGCGACGCTATTGATAATCACTGTTTGACTATCTTCCAAAGCAAGTTTACATTTTGGGGATCGGTATTTGATTCCATTTGGCGTAATTCCAGCCCACTTTCTAAGTGGTATCCTTAATAAACTTTCATTGATCTTTACTCATATGACTCTGAAAATCGTCTGACAAACATGATAATGAAGTAAACATAAATACCATTATGTTGGTATATAATAGAAATTATGCTGGATAATCGACTGGATTGATTTAAATTTGGCAATCGAGAAGTAAAATATTTGTCGTTTAAAGATGCTATCGAAACTAGGTGCTCATCCGTACCGTCAAAAATTACAAGTACGTTTTATTTGACAATAGATTAGAATTAGAAAAGAGAGAGGCAATTTCTCCATTTCTGAGATGTTTTCTATAATATAAAAATATATTAATTCTGAAGTTTTAAACACGATACTATTTTATCCAGAATAAGGCAATGATGAAATATGAAAGAATTCCGTGCAAATCAAACACTGAGATGCGAGGTCATTGATTACATATAAATTCGCATATTTTAGGAAATTGGTGCTACCGCAGATAGTTTTACAGCTTTAAATTTAAGATGAAAAATTTCCTTTGTAAGGTTTTAGTCCCAATTTTATTAAAAGAAATTCAGTTTTAGCTTTGGGTTAATGTGGTTCATCGGCCAACGTAGTCTTGTTAATGCTCAATTTTCCTGATATCCTATAGACAGCCTCGATTTGGATTCGAATAATTGTCGGAATATAATTTATTTTCTATTCTACTAACGCCTGTAGGATTAAAAATGTTTGCTATCCGTATTGATGAGTAGGTCAAGAAAATAGAGAAGGCCTAGAAAGGAACGAGATCAGGGTTGGCGTGCCTTTCGTGGAATCATATTCGATAAATGATGTGCCGATCTGGTGCCAAGCCATAGAATGGGATATTATCTTCTTAGTGTGTTAAATATGGAATTAAGATTCTGTAAATTATAAAAATTACACTAAAAATCATTAATTGTGATTTGAAATAAAAATAATCATCATTTATTTACTATGGAGTTTCATTTTTCAATTGAAGAATGCATAAATAGTGCAGTCAGAGTTCCGCGTGCCAAAAATATTCTGTCGCATGCCACTTTGTTTGCCATAGAATAGTCATCTCTGCTCTAAATCAATTACTGGAACTAACTTCAAATCAAAGGTATCTATACAGTGATTTAAAATCTAATCGATTTTCTGAACTTAAAGGGAACAAATCGTATAATTTCACAGAGAAAATTCAAAATTATATTAGAGTTATTAATAAACACTTCATATACAACTCTTAACGGCGGTCAACTTTGTTGAAATAAACATAAATTAAACAATTTCCATCCTCCAAACAACATCCTCCTTAGATTACATTATTGTATTTATAATTAGATGACTTCAGTATTCTGATGAGTTTAATAAAGCTATTTATGCAGATTTTTAATCATTTGATTTTCTTTCTCAATATCCTGTATTAAAGTAATGAAAACGATTGAATCTATAGATAGCCGTTTCTATTTACTTATTCGCTGAAACTTGAATTCTTGATATATATTTTCAATTCATAGGCGAACCATTGCTCGAATTGTGTTCATCTCCACTCTTGACGTTCTTCCAGACTGGAATATCTCGCAAAATGATGGGCATCGTGTTCTGATGAATGTGGTGAGTACATTTATGCAAATTTTATGTTTATCTAATGGTAAAGTAGTTTGTAAACATAAATGTGCTTGAAGGAAATATCTCCAAAATGCTTACTCAGCTTGAGGTGCGCATATCATGTTAATTCACGAGATTTTATATACAAAATGAGTAGTGAAGTAGTTTGCATTCCACAATGATCTAGAATTTTAAGGCCCTCTCGGAACAGAAAAATGACAATTGTCATAGAATTTGTTACGGAACGACTAGAAAGAATAACGTTATATAGCATCATTCCTACCTCAGTAGCTTTCCTGTAATCATGATTATAAGCAAGAAGTTGACAATGACACATTTTTCTATCCTCCTTCAAGAGTAAATTTTATAAATATAATAATTCATTCATTAATTGGTTATCATTTTTTTAGAAGCATATTTATGTTTACGAACTACAAGGTGAAACAATTTCTTATGCTCTTTGTTGTATGATTCTCCCTTTGAAAAGTTATTGGCGAAATATCTTAATCTGAACGTAATTTATCGAATGCATAGATCTCTATGCATAATTCATCTCTGTAATATACTGTATATAACAATAGCTGAATCCACTTTTATCAGCTCTTTGTATTCGAACTACTGTTTTGAAGGAATTATTTCGTAAGACATGGAATATCTCTTTATCTTCTATAATTTTATTCTTCCTTACCCGTATTGTATCCAATCTGATAATCTATCGCTTTGTTTTTACTGTTCCCCAGAAATCGAACATTTTTAAAAATAAACACACACAAATTGATCGCCGGTTGATAAATACGACGCTTGTATGCGAAACAGGGTAAAAGAATTCCTCGAAACAATTCCCTTCTGCAGAAAACCCTTTACGATCATGTCCAAATCCTCCCCTGTCCTCAGAAAAAGAATTCGACTGCATAAAATAGGGATTTGGTACTTTAGTTCGGATGATTTCCTGCTTTCCTTTCCTTTCTCCAACATCCACTTTTTAGAAAGAAAGCGATGAACACCGAATTTTAGTGAAATGCTTCTTTAGAGATCTTGTAGGTTTAGACTGTACATGAAGTGATGTATTAGTTCTTTCCCCTCTAAAAAACAGATGTTTTGATTCTCTTGAAGACTACAATTACCACAAATAAAGCGATTTCATTAAGCGATGTCTGCTAGAATTTTTTCATAATTCATTGAAACTAGAGAATAAAATTAGATCAATTATTCATCATAGTGTACACGAGCTAAAGCTTCTCCTGTTGTCAAATATGAAGTTGTGACTCCGAAAGTGGCTCAGTGCCATACCTGCCATACGTTCCGTATTAGAAACTTTCGTCATATCTTTGAAATATACTTTTGCATTTGGGATTCCCCTCTTTAATTCAAATTTACCAACTCCAGAAAATAATGCGAATGATACTATATTTTAGCTATGCGTTTTTAAACCTAAAGAAATGAAAAAATATCCTCAACTCATCGAACGAGAAACGTTAAAACTCCTTAGATTCTTCTGTCAAGCTAATGTACCTCTTCGTTAAAACACCAATATAATATAATATGACTAAAATATCCAGCATGTACGATGATTAAAATAACATTTTGCTCCTATCGAGAAAAAAAGTGCTCCAGGTGAGGCTCGAACTCACAACCCCGGCATAGCTCGGACACTGTCATATAAGTACCGTGCGCTAACCAATTGCGCCACTGGAGCTGGATATTCAATTAACAATTTCTCTACCACCTGATTAGTGTTCTCAGGAAGTGAATAGATCTTGGTTTTTCCATCATTACTATATTATTTAGAAATTTCTCTCTTCCTGATTTCATTCTCATCTGATGTATTCTCGTTCCTGAGAAAATTTGAAGCTATTATCTTCATTCATGCTTTTAGAAAGTAGCCGTTAATCTTCTCGGTAAAGATCTAATTTCAAATATAAATTTTCAGATAAAGCAGAGAACATATATTTATTATATATTAGGAATATTTATATGTCATTGTTGTCTTAAGTAAATAACGCGATAGAGCTTGAATAAGGTCTTTTTAGACTTAGTTTTTCTAATTTAAATATTTTTAGTCCATTTTGGGGAGAAATTTTGCTTAAATATTAAATTTCATCTTTGTTAATCTCAATAAATCGAAAAACAGTACTGCAGTTTTAGAAAGAATCGTTTATCGTATGAAAAGGGAAATAGTAGACCGTATCATCAATGGTGAATAAATAACTAGCATATTAACGGATTAAAATTAAACATAATATCAAGATATAAAAAAACATAAATGCGTCAGTAGGTATGGATTATGTATTGCTAAGAGGACCGCATCGGAATCTTGGTGAATGCATATGTTTTGAGAAAACAAAGCAAAAAATCGGAAAACGTCAGCGGGCCATCATTTCATGTTTAAACTGAGATAGCTGAGTGTTTATCACGATGAAGTGCCCGCTTGTATTTTGAGTGACACAGCAAATATATTGAGAATCTTTCGAATTGATCCCTCGACATATATTTCTTTGGCTTTGGACTCTCCCTCAATCTCTTTTTTCCTCTTCATTTCCCTTCCCGCCAATTTATTCTCCCGCCTCGCATAGCCTCACGGGATCTTCCTTTTTTAATCTAGATTTCCCCTCGTGACGAATAATCCTCATTTTAATTGGCGACCTAGGGCACGAAACACAAAACTTGACTTACGGTCGAGAGCAAGGATTTTTATTATGAAGCTTATCGATACATTTTTGTCAGCGGTTATTTTTTTATCGGGGGGGAAAGACCTCAGACGTCTGCATTCCCTAATTGGCGTTTTTTCTCCCGAGCACAAAAGATTCGTCTCTTTAAAAAATCGTACTCTGGTCATGTCTGCGTTATCATTATTTTCGTTCGGTGAGGATTCGTTTGAATCGTATCTCTTTCGCGAAACGGCATCGTGTTTTCTTTTTCCTTTCCAGCAGAAAAAAAATGATACCGGAACGAGCAGAAGGTTCATTTCTTAAATTAAAGACGCTAATAAATAATGTTATCGTCCTTAGCTACTTAGCTTTATTATTTCCTGATATTTATTGATTCCTCCATCTTGAAATTTCGCTTAAATTTCCTCTCTTAAATAAGAAGGACTTAAAACACTAGTTAATAGCATTTTTCTCTGCTGTTTTTCCCTCCCAAGGCGGAAATGAAATTGCTATTGGCGCTTATCATATACATAGCTGCATCATGATCGTTAAAGAAAACTTTACATAATAAATTTACATAATAAAATCTACCAAAAATTCCTTGATCTAGAGGTGTGTTTCATAAAAGTTGTTCTATGGAATAAAATATAAACTAGATCCTTCTTTTAAAGGTAATGTCTGTTGCTACTCAACGGAGTAATGCTAACAAAACATATTTTATTATTATCTTCACCTATACCTTGGTTTTCAGCTCATAAACAAGGTTACTGCTTGGGTTACCGCAATGTATCTTTTGAGGCAATGGTTTCTTAGCCAATTTAAAATAGAAAATGCTGATCTAGAGCATCAAATCCTAAGACGTTGGATTAATTGCAATAACCTTTCTTAGAAACATTGAATATTATCGTGATATAATATTAATATTCATTTAAGAGAATAAAACGACTAATAAATAGCACCCATCGATGACAGTAAGACTCCTATCTCAATTATTTCTGATCATGTCTTTGTAGGTGATGCTCCATTATTTTCTATTTTATATTACTTCCGTGTAGTTATTTACCCTGACAAATCTCTCCAAATTAATATTTTAGTTGCTATGGAGTTTCATTAATTTTATTTAAATTTTAATTTATTCTATTTTAAAATCGTGGAAACGTTTTATTGTGATATATGTAATGTATGTTACATTTTTAATTTAATTGTAATTCTATTATTTATATGTCCTTTAGTGTTTTCTAAACATTTTTACGAAGAAAAACGAATATTTTGTTAAATACTGAGCTTTTTAATTATTTTCACCGAAAAATATCATTTTATTAGAAAATACAAAATTCTGCATCCTATCACCTAACTTTTGTCCTAAATTAAATTTTTAGCAACAATCATTCTGTTAGTTCTATTTAATCAAAGTAACAAGAGAAAAATTCCACGATTTATATTAAGTTTTATTCGAAAATGATTATACTTTTGTTCTGATGCACTAGATGAAATTAAAAACTGCGCTCAAACGAAGGGTAAATAACTTGCTGAATGGTAATTACCAGTAATATATTTCTTAAATAAGTCATTATAAATTTTCAACAGCCTTGCGTTACTAACAATTCCATTGCTTCGATACAAGACCATTACGGTATAGCAAAGTGTGCAAGGGTACTGCTTTCTCGGAATAGGGATGATATCCATTTGCGACCATGTTAGCGTGTTAGCCCGCATCTCTCTCTTCCCTTTCTAAACCCACCCTTCCTCGAAAAACCCTTTAGGATCACAGTTGATCCTTGCTCCCATATCCTCATTCCACCCAAAGCGACCCTGGTTAAGTCTCGGTCCCTCAGGGTTTGCGAAAGGATATGAGAAGAGAGATCATTGTGGGCCCTCGCCCTCTATGGAAATGAGGACAAAAAAGAAATACAGCTTTCTCTCCGCTTCCTCAACATGTGCTTCTTTTCTTTATTCATTTCGATAGGCAGAAAGCTCTTTTAGTACCGCTTCGTCAGTGTAAGTAAGGAAGACGGCCGAACATTATGGAAAGGTGAATGCTTAACTGTTAATCGCCTTGATTTGGTCTCTAACCTTTTCTTTCTATCACTTCTGTTAATTTATGTTTCGTTGAATCACTTCATTCTATAATCCCATTGATTCCTTACGCTTTAATTCGAATTATTGCCCGACTGGAAGTCTTTGATAAACCCCTGTGAGCAACAGAAGGAGAATTAAGAAAATCGGTGTAACCTTAGAGCTAAGAATATTAATAGTTAAACATCCAAAGAAAATCTTATAAAGGTAAACAGAAGGTAAATGTAAATATAAGTAAATAAGAATAAAAATAATATAAAAGGGAAAATATGTTTATCATACAAAATTAAATTGATAATTCCGACGAAACAATTATCAAGAATGTATATCTCCCGTTTTTTTTACTAAAT
Organism: Pachydiplax longipennis; assembly: GCA_036926295.1. Lineage (NCBI taxonomy): Eukaryota > Metazoa > Arthropoda > Insecta > Odonata > Libellulidae > Pachydiplax > Pachydiplax longipennis. Next base: position 2,351,299 of record JAVFKF010000085.1, on the reverse strand, counting down.
GATTCTGTAATAGAAAAAAATTAATCCATTGGACATTGAATTGTTCCCAAAATTTTTTTAATTCATGAATGTTACCCGGCAAATAGATGAATTATGTATAATTAAAACTTCCGATAGTTAGAAATATATGAAATTCGATGTCCTAATTTGACTAGATGGTCGACAAACATCATTTAATTTGAAATATTCATACATAGTTTATGTGTATTTGCGTGGGTTAACCCGTTTTGTTTCCGATTATCCTATTTATAACGCTGTATCCCAATGCTTGAATTATATCATCACAGAAAATTTATAAATAATTCTAAAAGCTGAAACAAGCTGGAAATAATCTGATCGTATCCCAAGAATTATCTTTTAAGATTGATTCTGTCATTGGCATCATAATTAATAAGATAGCATAAGAATGACTGATTATTTTTCGCAGCGGGACTATTAAGCGTTAAGTATATCTTATACCCATGGAATTCAGATTTCGGTGAATGAGAATTATTTTTGAATCTACGAAGAACATCGAAGTTTTAAGTTTCAGTAATCAATATTCTTCCTATTGCAGAGTAAGAGGACTTTACTCAGAGTTACTATAATAGTGTTATGTAACACGAGGAAAGCCGTATGAAAACTTATTTTTTATTAGATCTTGATATCCAAATATATATAAGAGGCGCATACATAATATCCTATGCATATTCCTATAAAACATGCTAAATCCATTCACCTTGTTGTTTTTATCTTCAAAATCGGTGAAAAGCTTACCAATTCTCTTTTTACATTTCGAATCGGAAACGATTTAAATATTTGAAAGAATTCGGAATGATGGCCAAACGATTTCGATTGCTCGTTAACTGATTCATGCTAAATGGAATTCCGAGTCTTAAGTAATGAATCATGGCAGACGGTGAATGAAGTTTACCTGTCATATTCATTATGTGGATTTCACGTTAAAATTTGTCTTTCCATGATTTTTTACGACGGAATATCAATTTCTCACGGTGGAATTCACAATTACGCCATTAAAAATTTATTTCTTCCCTTGATAACACCTCTCTTCGTTTAAGTCGTGACTATTTGGGCTGTTAAAGGTGATTAAGTCATCCATCAATTGAGAAAAAATATCGTACATCAGGGAATTTCTTGTCTTGTTCATAATTTATCATCTCAGTGAAGTTACAAAGTCGAGAGGAAATGTTAGGAATCCGCTTGTGTAAATTCTGCCCACTTAACATGAAGCTTCAGCCTTAAGTCATCAATCTACCCATCAGTGAAATTTAAAAAAATAGCGCTAGATTTTTATCTCTCAGTAAATGAGACTACTTGCTGCAGTATATTCATCATTACTGTTGATCATTCTTAAATAATTTTACGAAACTTATAGAGAAAATAAAAATTAAATATTTCATAACCAAACATTGAAGTCATAGATTAATTGAAACAGGTATTGTATCTAGGTGTCTCTTTTTGATGTCCATTGTCGTATCAGTTACATCAGGAAAGGCTGAGAAGAGGTTCGCATAAACCAATGCATAGCGGCTGAATCTAATCACTGAATATATGTTCCTTTACATAACTTAGATTCGATGCCAAATTCATATATTTAACTTATGTGTATTTATTTGCATTTTGCGCTTTCAGGTTAATAAATCAAAAACGAACAATAAATAAAATTCCTCCGTTCACTATTAATATTTTCTGATGTTCGAAAAACTGAATATAGTTCCGATCGAGTGTAAAAATTGCAGATTTTCGATTATCTAAGTGGTTCAGACTTTATAGTGTATTTATTTTTTTTATTCATTCAAACTGACTTATGGTGGGTTTATATTTCCTTGATATTATTCTTATATTTTTGCTACTTAGAGATAGTTTTTTCTCCGTTAATATTTTCATGTCCTTCTGTCCAGCTATCGCTATAGACAGATTTGGGTATCTTTTCTCGCATCCTCAGGACCTCATTTTACCGTTTTCAACCAGCAATTTTGGTGACAATAATTAAAGTGCTTAATATTGTCTATTAAATGTATTTATTAAAGATATGGAATAAATTGTAATCGGTGTAATAAATCTGGTCAGAAATAATTAGGTGTAATTCAGTTTGCCAAATATTGTAGGAACATCACCGTTGTTATCGTGTTGGTATTCACGATTCTAAAATTTCACATCTGTCTTCTAATACCTCAGACCCTAGCCTGGTAGGACCCTTTTGTAATCAAATCAGCTACCAAAATCGGAATGAGAATGAGACAATTGGGCAAGATGGGGAATAGACTTCCTTTGCTTTCAACGCAGAGGCAGAATGAGTTGAGCGGAATATATTTCTGTTAATGCAGCAAAACGTTTTGTATCTTTTATCGCTCGGCAATTTTATATCACTTGAGCTATGAGTAAGACTAAGACAAAAGAAAATAGAAGATAATTTCCTCTCTCCGGTACCAATAGGCAGACGATAATTATCCTGAGAAAGGGAACAAAATGTCTTCTACTCTTCTGCAAAGTTTTTATTTTTGGTCCATCCGGTTTCAGCAATAGCCTGATGATGACAAGAAATTGTTAGAATTCGTCACACCAAATATAAGACTTGATTACGAGTAGAAGACACTGTGTTCCATTTCACTGATGGCACACTACGAAGTCAATCTCCGACCAATAAAGTATCCTAATCCTCAAGAGATGGTAACTGTAACTTCTTTTATCAGCCAAATGAAAAGTGGGGCTAGGCGGCTATGGGTCATTCTTCGCTAACAGTATGCAGACAGTCATCTTACTAAAAGTTGTTGTATTTGACTCAAAAATGAAAGATTATAATCAACGGCTGGTTACCATAGAGCATTTTCCATTCGCCTGTGTCGTATACGGAATTTCCCTCCGATAATTGATGGAGATGAGTTGTACCGTGCATCATGTACCTCGGTGCGGTAATGACGGCAAACAACGAGGTGGAAAGAGCACGATATGAGCAGGAAAGCAGCGTGACAGTGATGCCCCAAGGCAAAAAGTGTCATTCGTGATTTGAGGGACGTGGAGAGAATGTGGGTTAGTTGTGTGTGTACTGGGAAAGCCCAGTTTGCCTAGTGTTAACACGAGATGGTCATTAAAACGTTTCGAGAAACAACATGCACTTGTCCATCTTCACTCGATTTCAGATTTAATTGATGACCTTTTCTGATCGAATCCCACTCGATTGGAAAAGTCCTTCTTTCACTACATTCGGCATTCTCTTGAATATGATCGATGCATTTCGGTGTGTGAAATATTTATATACTTGCCGCAATTTTTTTCCTCACTATTTACATATATGTTCAAATGAGTTAATATGAGAAATGAGTAAATGGCCATTTTCGAAATCAATATTCTATTTCAAGATTAAGTTTGAATAGTTATTTAAGAAGGAGTTTTAAATGATTATTTAGTAAATTATAGGTGGGTGATATCCCAGAGCTCTGCTACCTTTTGCAGGCATAAACGATCTTAGTGAAGAGGTCGGTAGTTATATTTTCTTCGGGTTATTAACACGATTATTTAGAGAGAAACCTCATACAAATGACAAAACAGTTAAAAATATGGAATGATCAGCATCTACATTAATACAAAAATAGTTTGGATAGGATGCTGTCAGAAAGAAAAAATACCCGAAGGATTATGAATCGTCCAAACACGAGTGATATATGAATGTGTAGTACTAAAATAGGTGAAATTATCTGAAAGCTGCAGCCGAAAATATAACTTTTATAGCTACCCATACTCGAAAAATACGTGGAAGAGCAGCGAAGAAACAATTGGAATAACACCATCCGAGAAAACAATCATTATGTATCCATCAGACGTCGAGGAAATTCCGTGAAATAATTAAAGAAACAGTTTTCCTCCTTTGAAATTCAGTTTTTGCGTGAACGATACGCGATAGTAATCGACTAGGAAACATATCGAACTTTCCATATGTTCCGTGCCTCAGAGTAGCAGGATGAATAATTAGATGAAGTTACGTAAGAATGCATCGAATTCCATGGTTATCTCATGCAACAGTGTTTACAGGAGTATAGTTGGAAAAATTTCCATGTGGGAGTAGTGTTGCCACCTATCGGAGATTCCTGGAGTTTTTATTCCAGGTGAGGCAAATTTCAGGGTATTCTGGGAGACAATTCAAAGCTTAACCGTAAATACCATAGAATATGTATTATTCGCTCCTGAATGGCATAAATGTGCAATTTGATCAAAGTTATACTAGATTTACCCAACGATGGAAATGTAATTTTTACTTTGCACATTAAGTTGTGCGACTAACCCAAGGTTATACAAGAAGTGAAAAATTGCGACTTGTCCCGGCCAAGTCGCAATTTTTCACTTCTTGTATAACCTTAGATTTACCCATAGATGCAATTTTGGATTAATCAACGCGATTTTCTCGGCAGAATTCTATTTAGTTTAGATTACGCAGGAAAACTACCGACATAACTATATAAGGAAATAAGTCGTGGAAAGTTATAAAAGTCAAATTGTTTATGAAAATTAAGATTGACTCCTTGATAAGCAAGGAGGTGATGCGTTCTTCTATGAGGCACTTATGTGCAAAATTACCTTAGATGTCGAAGCACTTTTAGCAATACTCCTTATAGCTTGAGATGAGTGTATTCAGTAAATGCAGGAGAAAAACGCCCAATTCTGTGAAGCGGTAGATTTTAAAATTATTGTTCAATTCCGGGAGTATCCCGAATTGGGAGTCTGGGAGAGTTGGCAACCCTATTCATGTCCACAATTCAGCAATGAATAATTTCTCTCAGCAAATCAGCACACAATGTATCTTCCGCTGTACTCCTCCTAACGGAGTTCAATTTTCAACCAAAGTTTACCTACTAAATCGGTGTGCATAATTGGAAATGCTTTGATAGAAACAACTGTAACGATGGAGTTTATTTATTTAAAATAATCGGTTTCTAGATCAATAGCATTGTGTTTAACGAATGGTCTCTTATGGAAAAATATTACTAGCAATATTGGAATGTATATGCATATCATGATTTATAAAAGCAGTGGTACAACTTATCTTTTTGTAAGATACTCGTATATAAGGAAAACGCACATAACTATAATATATTCGGTAACTTAGCATGTTTTAACCCTTTTTGAAGCCAAAAGAGAGAGAGCGTACAGCCTTGACTACCAACGTTTTAGCCTAAAGACTCAATCGCATATTTTCGACATCTCCATTAATTAGAATCTGCATATTTTTAATACGTATAATTTTTTTAGTCCAACAATTTCCTCAGATTCTTTAGAATCGTAGCTTATCTGTTGGCCAGGCTATTCAGCACTTCGTAGTCCTTGGGTTATCAGCCGTAATGTTCCGTTTGAATATCCCGGCAATCAAGAGATGTATCTTTAATTCTCTCTTCGGGAGCTATACAAACGGCAAGCCAATGTATCGGAGGACCTTTGTGCAGTGTCAGCGAAACAAAGATCAAGCTTCGCTGCGTCCCTTGTGTATTTATCATTTACAATGGCGGAGACCAAGATTTTCGCTCCCTGCATGTTGAACAATGGGTTTAGCGGACGAATCGTTTCGTTTTTTTGCACGCCATCGTCCATCAAATTCCGACTACCGAAAAAAAAAACCATGCGACTGCATACAATACACGTCCAGAGTTGTGTTCCGCCGAGTTTTGGGATACATGTCTAGGCTCTGCGTCATCGCTCCGAAAAATCCGACCGTTTTCACGCCGGGTTTATTTTTAATAATTCTTCCATTTGTCGAAAGCGAAGTTCTTCCAAATCTCGCGTCATTGGAGTTGAAGTGGGAGATCACGGGTGATCACACCAATCTTTACCAACAATGGGCTTTTAAATTACATTTGAATTTTGTTTTAAACGCTGCACCGAAAATTCCTGGCGTACATCTCTCAATGTGAGACAATGAATAACATTATTTTCTTCGTGAATATTTGAATTATTAAAAACCAATCTGAGAATTTTTTAAATTCGTGTGTTGGTAAAGCTGCTGAGGGTTAAGTTGAGGAATCTTACCAACTTAGTTTTAGGAATATCGTCAATAGATTTGGCATGGCGAATAGGGAAATAATGATCAGCAAAATAGCTCAAAATGCAACCCGGCAATTTGATCAAGATTCGTTCCAGTCAGAAATTTTCAAGTCCATATCCTTAGGCAGGGATCTCCCCTCACATCTCTTCAAACCGTAATATTTTTCAAAGATAGGAACGAATTTCGGGTCACTTCCGGTTTGGCTCATTCTACTAATTTCAAACCAGTTAGAACCGGAATTTCCTCTATCCATAGTAAAAGTATAACCCTCAGAATTTTTGTTTGGTTCTTCAAGCTTTCTTCATTTACATTACTTAGCAATAATTTAAGAACAAAATTTAGCGATGCACTGAAATAAAATGAGCACTGAAAGACGAATTTGATGAGTGTCCGGTTTTGATTCGGGTTCAAGAATTTCAAATTTCTGGTTCTGTTTTTATTTCTATTCCGGTAAGAATAATGATTTGTGATTCACTTTCGATTCGATACCCTGCTTGCTATGAATTAAGAAACACGACAAAATTCGTAATACATCCGACGCTCAAAATGCAGGGAGAAATTTAATATTAAGATTTCTTGTTAAGTAGCATTAAAATGATGATATGAATGTATGGCTCTTTTATCATAACAATACCTTAGATTAATGTTTAGGAATCCTCAAAGTTTCATAATCATTGTAAATATAGTTCTTAGATGAAGATATTTCCATTGATAAAAGTAACATCAATTGTTCATGTAAAGAATTATCTACTTCCTTTACTTCATGTTTGCTACAGATAATTTATATCACAAAAAAACAATCTCTATTTTACGGGTTGAGTTCGCCATCTATTCCTAGCCCTTTGGTATTGTCTCATTTTGTACATAAAGCCCAGCTAACCATTTACGGAGTAAGAGATGCTCTTTGATCTTTAATCCAATAAGTCCCACATAAAATTATTCCTCAGTCCGACTTCCGAATTTTCATCTGAAATTCGTTGGCACAATATCGTATTCTCTCGGAGTTAAAATCGTTGAAAATGGGTGAGAATGCTCAAAGGACAGTCAAACAATGAGTCCATTGTATACGCGAATTAGAGTTAAAGAGAAATTCAGTAAAGAATGCACTGACCGTGACGAATTCTTTAGTTCCTTAGCGTAATTCATTCTGTTAAACTGCTCTATTTACTATGAAAGCAAAGAGATGTTTCTGGCGGTAACTATGAATATTATTAGTGTATCTATAGAGCTACTCAAGCTTTTAATATCCAAACACATTTCCGCATTCAGATTACCTCAAGGCATGACTATCTTAAAACATTCACTTCCGTTGAGATAGACATTTCTGTCGTGGACGGATTTTCTTTGCTGCAAATTGCATGAAATCTGACAGAATGAAGCTGAAATTGAAATTTTTAGCTTGATTAAAAATAATATAAAATTATAAGGTTCCACCTTTTCTGTGAAAATCTAGTCAGCAGATCAGCTTGCTTATCCTTAAGACAGGCCATCACAATTTCTGTCTTCCACTTAAAAGCTTGATCGAATGCACAGCTCCTATAACATTTTCACCTACGTATCAATAGAATGATACTGCAACATACTCCTAACCATTATGTTAAATCAGACACTTTCCAGTCGACTTGAGAACACTATTTTCAAAGTGATCACTCCATATTTTTATTCTATAATATTTAAAAATCCTTAATTTTTAGCTAAGGGGATATTTATAACAGTAACGTACGATTATAAATGTACTTACGGTAGTATATAGTATGGTAATATAAACTAACACGAACTAAAAATGAAAAATTCTTGCATTGTAAATTTCATTATCAAAAGTCAAGTGGTTAAAACCGGATCTGAAATAAAAATTGTGCAACTACAAATTTATTAACTTTCATCCACAGAAAATCTTATATCACATCCGATCGTTGAATTAAGTTCTCCATAAGTGGCATAATCCATATCGACATCATTAACGTTTTAATTGCAGCTGGATAGGAAGTTATTAAGACCAGTGGAAGATAAGTTAATTGAATAAACTTAGATAAAGTTTGGAGGCGAAGTAGCGAAAAGATAAGACCTGTGGAGATATATGAGGATACGGAAGCAAAAGATGCGAAAAGTTCTGCAGCTCTAATTTCACTCCATTTCTGTCAAGATGTCTTATCTGCAATAAAATTATTTTTGGCGGAGATTCGCTACTTTTTCGCAATTTTGCTTTCAAGACTTTTCTTTATGATGCGAAGAAAGGTTACTTATAAAGTAAATTTAACATCGTAGGATTGAAATTAAAACTTCGAGAATTCTTGATTCTTAACATAAAAACATTACAATCAAATAATATACATGAAAATATATTACACGCATAAGGAATAAATTTAATATGAATAATTATGAATTTAATATGTGAATTAATATGATTAAATTATGACTCTATGGACAGAATTTTTCCAGACATCTAAGTATACATACTCTATCATCAAGTCTATCATGATATAAGGTAATCTTCTAATCCTGATGCAAAGTATTCCTTTGCCATGATCTAAGATTACCTATCATTACCTAACATCTGTAGGGTCTATTGCATTTATAGCATATTCACAAACTCTGACACAAAAGGTCAGACACTTCCTGAAATGAAAAACCGGGTACGAAAAAAGTCTATAACCTGAATCTGGGGATGTAATTAAGACCTTTCTCTAAATTCACATCTATCGATAGGCGAAAAAATGCAGCGAATTAAAGACCCGGAATCGAGTTCACTTATAGTCACATATTACTCATATCCGTACCTCGGGGATAAGTTATCCCCAAGGTAAACGGTAAATAATTAACACAACGGATCTCATTTTACGGATTTAGTTTTACTGTTATGAAGTGAATTTATTTGAAATCCTCATTGCACGAAGACATTCAGAAGACAGTTTTACGTTCGGGGATTCGCAATTTTCCGATTTGAAGTACTATATGCATTAATTCATATGAAGATAATTCATAAGAATAACGAAACTATTCATGGATATATATCAAGGATGTACAAATTGATATAATTATTCTAGCAGTGACTGGAACAAGGTTTTCTGTTTTATTGCTCTTCGAATGCTGAGGCTATCTCACACGTGGACTCCTAAACAGGATTCAAATACGGGACCGCATTCAAAAACGTGTTCGCCACATAGCTATACGGAAGCTGAGGGAACTGTGTTCTATTTAGCTTATGCAGAAAATTACCATTTATTCTACTGCACCTTTAAGATTAGCTTACGTTTAATTGATTAATCTAAACCACGCTTTCCACTTGGGAATTGAGATTTTGATATAAAACAAGTACTTCACAATTAGATCCACAATGACATACTTTGCCCTGAACCTTACCTAATTCAGATTTCAAGTGAAACAAAACGCAATACTCGTATATCTCCTTAATCGTGCAATCATACATAACCTCCATTCTTAGATAATGCCGTTCGCCGTACGAATTTGGTTAACTACAGCCATTACAGGTGCTCCAAACTCGGAAAAATTTAAGCACAAGGTAGCATAATGCTTTGAATCTCACTCACTCGTTTTAGGAATTCTCTGTATGTATCGCTGAGTTATCACTACACAAACTCCAAATCACTCTTAGTTATTTTTGAAATTCGCAAGACAATGTAAATGGCACAATCACAAATCAAACACAAATGTCACAGTCACATAGCGAGACAAAGAACTGACGACGGTAAGGTGGCGTTGAAACGAGTTTCGTTCTTCAGAAATTTCTATACCACAAGTCTTTTCGAAAAGGTGGAAATACGTGAAGACCTCGTCCCATCCCATCACAAGAAGAGATTCCTAGTGCTTCTATGAACTTCAAATCTTACTTATGTGTAATCATTGTTTTACAAGTCTTATAACAGTGTTCTCTAGTGAAAACTCAAACTCAGTATGTTTAGCAATTGCTGTGAGTTCATGTGGAATATTTTTGGTATGTTTTTGCAATAGAAACCCATATTTAAGATCGTTGATTTTTTCAAGAGTGTCAAAGGGTAGCGGTGAGAACGGTTTTCGGTTGAAAACTCATTTCTTAATTTGTTCTTATGAAGACAGGTGTTCACTCGAACCTACAATATTCTAAGTCTGTACCCTAACAGTATTAAGATGCCATCACAACCAATTGGGAAGATGGTTGGAGATAATGGATACGGGGTTCTTCTTGCATTCTCAAATTCTCGTACTAAGCCAACAGTATATAGGATAGGAAGGTTTGTATGACTACTCTAACAAGTAGCTATACGAGAATTGTGATTTATTTCATTTTCAACCTGGTGGGACAATGTAAGGGTGTACGTCGTAGTCGTACGTAGTACGACGTAGTACGTCAATAGAGATCTAATTTTGAAGCACATGATTTAATTCAAAATCTCAGCGTCAGCTAAGTGATCGTTATTTAAATAATCATAAGCAAATTTAAGGTCATAGAAGAATGAATGGTAGTTTGTGAATCTTTTGCTTTCGAATTTCTTTTACCTTGGTGCTAAATGAAAAGCATTAAAATCCCTCAAAAACTTCACTTGTTTAAAAGCTTCGTAGAACACCCGCCTTGTTCAATTTAATTCTTTGGAGAGGAAATCAGGCTTACCAAGTACCAGAAGAGATGAGCTTTCTGTTGATCTTCTCACTGAGCCAGAATGTGATTAGTGGGAAATGTAGATAAAATTTTAGCATAAAAGTTTTCTTAATATCCATTAAAAAAGTGGGGATCTTATTTTTATGATCAAGAATCAGTATTACCTCAGTACATATACTGAGTACCTCACTAATGCCACTGCCATGAACAAGACTGGGAAGATATAATTAAAATGTTTCTGTACTAAAACATATCCCATAATTCCTCCATTTAAGGTGTGAAGAATATTACATAGCTACATTTAGCACTGTATGAAATTTTTTCAATGAAGCACCAACTTTCCATGCTACGTTTCCTTTCATATTTCCTCAAGTATTTCGCAAACTGGTTTAACTCAACGAGATTTATTTCATAAAAAAATAATGACATTCAATCGTCATAAAATTTCTGTATTTAGTATCAGCGACTGTGACAATGTCACTATTGTACTTCATTGCTACTAAATAGCAATTAAATATTACCTATCACATAACAGTACTGTTGATGCATTTAGATTACATTCCTTATCTCTCTATAATTATGTCTTTTTCACTATACTCGTATATTCTAATGGGAGATTAGCCCGTGAATCAATATGTCTAAATAGTGTACATTCTCGACTTAACTCCGAATGGCCTCCAAAGTATTTTTGAGGACGTATTACATAATGTCGCAAGGGGTAATTTTTCTGGCTCATTGAGAAAGAACGAAAAATACTTTCCTCGAGAAAGCTGTGTTCAAATGAAATTTTCTGACGTATGAATGATTTTAAATCCGTTGTCTCATTGCATTATATGAAAGTGTTTTCAATGTTTCAAACGAATAACTATGACAAAATTAAAAGGCATAAAAGAACGACTTGTAATTTATAAACCAATTAAATTTATATCTCTTTCAGTGTATTTTTGCTAACGTATTTCATAATATCGCTAGGTGGGTGTTTTTCGGCTCCTTGAGGAAAGAACAAAAATATCTCCTTCATCAATTTGCCTTCTAAGCCTCAATCAGTTTTGAAATTAGACTTTTTCTGTTTACTTAACAGACAGAGGAGAAGATAGATAAAGGCTGATCTAGGTAAACATGTACTTTTTGTCTCCTCACCTAAGTCGTCTACATCATTCAATACTTAGGATTCATTTTCGTTACCATCGTTTCAAATAAATAAAGTCAATCATATGCAATTACATTTTGTGAAATTCGATTGGGAAAAGTGCTTTAGATTTTTACTTTTAGTCTTGGAGAAAATAATTTGTTTCATTCATCCACGGGTTCAGATGAATTTTCTACGCTTTTCTTATTAAGGTCCACTCTTTCCGTTCTTACGTCGCAAAATTCTCGAACGTAAATTTCCTTTTTTGTCTCTTCATTATCATTGCCATTCGCTAAACATTTTTCCAAATTTATGATGAGGAAATTTTTAGATTAAAGATTAGCGATTAGAGCTTTCATAATAGCAATCACTTGAATCAGTAAACGAGTTTCAGTTAGTAGCGTTCTTTCATTAGCTTTTCCATGCAAATTTAATTTGTTTCAAACGTTTAGTTGTGTTTCTAATTTTACCACCTAAAATAAGATTGACGGCAATACTTTGTTATGTAACTGCATACTATTCTCATTAGTAGATTTCGGACTTAAATGGATTTAGTTTCCGACACTTGAATTTTTAACATATTCTATTTTTCCCTACCCTTGATTATAATATCTTAGGATTAATTGAGATTTTAGGCAGCTTCGCGATCTGTCCAATTCAGACATAAAGAAAGGGCGAAACTCAAAGAATCATGTAACACAGCTCTCTTGTAGTATGTCCCTGAGGAGATGCCCTAAAAACCATTGCATACCTTCAATTCATTGCTAATTGATGGTTGAAACATCACAAGTTGAAACTTATCACAATTTTACCATTACAGATAAAAATGGAATGAATTCCTGAGTGCATAATAGGAACTGTATCTATTAAAGAATTTTTTCTCTTTTCTTACAGGGAAAGACAGCATCAGTAACTCCTGCATTAGACGTGAGTTATATTTATTTCTGTTCAGATGATGAAAGCTTGAAGTACATCTACTCCACCATGCAAATCTATTTTAGCGGAATTCACGAGAGCATTGTGCCTATAAAAGGCTTATTAACCTTGAGCCCAAACACTTTCTTCAAGCTCTGATTTGAATATCCTCTGCATTAATAGAAAAACAAGAATTTAACCATCATTTTAACTACCGAGTTTTAAGTACAAGGAATTCTATAACTCACAACATAAACAGTGGCTCATTGCAGCCAGATCCATGTTAATTGCTAGAATGAGTTTTTCATAAGTTGGTTGCAGTTTTCATGTGAAGCGCACCTTAAATGTACTAACCACCTGCCCTGTAGGGGGCGTGGGGAAGGCATTCCCTACAACCCTAGCCTTCTTGTGGGCCTACTGAGGCAGGCATCTATTTCAGGGGCCTTTCTTTCACCTTCTTCTGCAGGGGTGAGGTAACTAAGCACTCACTTCTCACCTGCTCGTTCTTTCTGTCTATAAGGTCGGAGCTTCTCTTTGAAGTTGTGGCAGAGGGCCCTCTAGGCATAGAGGTGAACCTTATAGCACGTCACAACGACACTGAGGGGTCCCCTCGGAAGGCTCTAGGGCAATTTCCTCCCATGCCTTCCCTTCCCTCCCTCATCAGCTGAGTCATAGGAACCCACCATCAAATATGGTGTGCCGAGCCCAGGAGTAAGTTTTGGTGTTGGTCAATGTAGAGAGCGTTGGGAAGAACCAGGACCAGGACTTACTGGTTACTATATTGGTTACTATACTACTGGTAGCATCTTCTTGTGTACTAAGACAATGTAGTAATTCGTACTTCACGTGGGGAATTTATACTTCATTCATTTTTTCCAAAGGAGATGCGACTATCCTTACTGTTTTTTGCTTAAACGTGTAAAGTAGCACTAGTTACTTAAAGGTAAATCCACGGTCTTCTAATTCAGATAGCTTATATTATTCATGACGATGCTTAATGGGCACCCACACACCGAATTCACAAGGAATCGAAGTCCGGTCCGCTTCCACCGGGTGCGAACGTGTTGGCTAGTAGGCGATCCGGGGGCTTTAATAATTAGGAGTAACTTTTTATGACGAATGGAATAATTCGGATAAAAGGGATATTCATTTTCTTCTTTTCCACCTGGTCAGACATATATTTTGGATATCCTGTTTGCCATGTCTTTTATCGGAAATAGGAAGTTATCCTTTCAAAACCGTCTCGTATATATTTATATATTAAATTTTGCTAGATTTATCCATCTTTCATCTTTATTTTCTATGAGATGATCAAATAAAGGGATCACATATTTTGTATCGGTGTAGAATTTCGTCTTCCACATGATTTAATTAGAATTAAATGCCGTCCCAAATAAAGAGAGGTTCAATTAGATTGGGATATCTATATAGGTCCTGATTTATGTCTCTCTGAAGAAGTTGCAAAAAAAAAATTGAAAGGGCACAAAATTCTTGCATTCGATTTCGCTGCAACCTCAGTTAAAGAGAACACGTTCACGAATCTTATCATCTACTAGGTTGGCTCGAGTCTAGAGGATATATTCACTTTATTTTCAATGAAAATAGGAGCCAACCTCAGCAGCAATTGTACTAATTGCAACTGAATTTGGTGCCTTTTTATCCTTTTCTATCATTAAAGGGTGAAATGAAATACGGGACTATTTAGCGCGAAATGAAGTCGTGTGTATTGTTAGCTAAGCTTTGTCTCATTAATTAAATTCCATTCATGGGTTTTTCCTGATGTTAATTTTCATCCTACATACTTATTTCATCACTGTTGCCTTTAATAGTATTTATAAGTCCCTTCCGTAATCAATAACATGTTTGCCGTTTCTTTATAAATAGTATTCTTCAAGGCTTTAGAACTAAACAATCGAAAGCTTTGAGCATTACAGCTAACAAGCGTTACCCTGTGTACGACCAATGCCAATTTGAATCCTAATTTCTTTGCTCTCTCACCTTCATCATTAGATTACAAAGGAAAACAAACTTCTACTTAAGAGAAAACCCTTAATTAGATAACATTTATTAATAAACGACCTTTATCAGCGAATTTGGATAATTTTACCAATGATTTTTAAGAAATGTCAGTATTCTATCTTCCCTTTTGAAACAAACGTAGTCATTCCCTTTCCTTTAGCATTCTGCTGTGATGTCGCAACACAGAACTTAAACACTCATAGTGTGTGTCTCAATTGGATCATTAAGGGATTTAGCCGAAGCAGGACTGCTTGCGACGGGTCACGTGACTGAAGAATGGCGCGCCACCTGTTGAATGGTCCGAGAAGCTCCCGTTTATGAGCTCCCTTTCTGTGTCCCCTTCTCTGTTTGATGGTCAATACACAGAATCTTAAAGCACACATTGAGGTTGGAAATGCGGGACCCTTCCTAACAGCTGAATTGCCGGAGGGGGGCAATTTATGGTGGTCCCAAGAACGTCTCAAAATACGTTCCCTTGCTAAGATATACGGACATAATGTTTCGATTGTGTCAACGAGAGTAGCGCCAGTCCTCATGAGTTTTCCTTTCATGAATACTTTGAGATATCTTTGTTTGGGTGTTGCCCGGACAACGAAGATTAGCTCTCAGTTCTTCGGATTCGACTTACGAATGCTTCGGAGGACGTTTGAACAATCTTGAACAATTACTCAAGAATGTCCGGAGAACTATGAATACTACCCATTCTTGCTCGCTTGTAAAATAAAATGGTAGTTTTTACTTGTAATTTAGGATTTTGAAACTCAAGAGTAATAAATCTCTAATGAAGTTTTCAGTGAGCCTTCTCGTTTTCTAAGGCATTCATAGAAGATAGAGGGACACACACCCCTATAAAAATATCAAAGGTACGGCTTTACCTTTTAAGCTTCACACGGCAAGTAATTTCATTTCTGTTCTTATAAACACGTAAAATTCTTATGTAGACAATTTCTGCATTTTACGTATAAAAATATTAATCAGGAATATTTCATGATGCTTACTCTATGATAGTATGAACCTTCTTTAGTTTATAACCCTCAACAACGTAGTTCCAATCCCTATTATGAAAACTTTCCAATCCGTTTTCAGAGATTTTTTGCATTGTTACACATTTCTGAAGATGAAATAAACATAGTTCGATTCCTTCTGAAGTGAGGTAGAATGTAAGATATATTCCATACATCTCTAATCTAAAGAAGCCCTTATTAATTAATAAGGGTAATTATATGAGTATTTCTCCTCTTTATATACGGTTTCAATTTCTCATCTTCAAAATATTAACAGGTTAACCAACAGTCACAGTACCTATAAACCGACCAAACTACGTTTGAAGTTCAATTATCTTTCAATAAAATCTCCATAGTATCCGTTAAGTTAAGAAAATAATACTTGAACAGGTATTCTATATTATATTATGAGAGCAGACGATTAAATTTTCTATTACAAGCTTTTGACCCATTGTTTGACATTTGGGCAGAGCTAACTTACTTCCTGTCGCGATATTAAATGTTTCAACAGCGACCGACAAGAGAAACATAACTTTGCATTTGTTGGCACAAAAATCAGCAATAATTCTATTTTCTCGTCTCTAAGACTTTGTTTTGTATTTTATTAAAGCTTTGGATCTTACAAGTAAATTTCATTAAACGTAGACATAGTATAAAGATAAATACTTGAGGTGTCAAAAATGATTCGAAAGAAAAGATCGACCGAATGTTCCTCGAAGATTAATATCCCCATTGACTTTTTGTTCACTCCTGCTTTTAGGGTACTTTCGTCTAATATGGTAGTATTTAAGCAATAGAATCTATTAATCAGAATAATTACATGCTTTTAAGTTTCATTTAATTCATCATATTGTAAAAAAATCTAAATAAATGGAAATTCGTAGAGAAGAAACTTATTTATATATTTTTTTGAACGATAAAATTGTAAAACTGAGACCTCATAAAGCGAGAAGCGAGGAAGTAAAATGTTTTCAGGTAATCCCGATAGTGATCTGTCATACTTTACGGCAGAATTATTCATTTAGGCTTCTGTAATCACTTGGATTTAATCATCAACAGAATGAATCAGTGATAAACTTAAATCGAGTGGATTTATAAGTGGAAAAATTCTATAGGTAACGTTTCAAAGCTTTTCTATTCTTGGAAGGTGCATAAAATATAAATCAATGAACATGGTTTTTAACTTACCGTATTACTAAAATGCACTCTAGTTTCGGAAATCATGAAGGGGAATAATAATGCATGTGAAACGCATGCAATTCGTTTGGCGTACATACCCCAAAACGTCAGGACAATTCATTGCCAATGATTACTTACGAAAAGACCGTTAACTGGAACGGAGATTACGAATCATAGTTTTAAACTTTAAAGTTAAAGAAGCTTTCTCAATTATACCTGATGTACGATAATGCATTTTAGATCGCAATTCTAAGATACAACCGATATTTAGAAGCTATAAAAATGTATAAAAGGCACCCCTTAGTTTCGAGAATTTTATCTGGTTTAGAGCTACGTCGCAAAGGACGTACTGATAGAAAGAAGAAATGGATCAGTATTAAATTGATCCTCTACGTCATACTTTTTAATTTTTAACTTTATTTATTAACTGCTGTAGATATTAGAATGACAGACGAGGTTTGATGGAAGAGTGACCTACTAGTGCTAAAGATCTACCTATCATTTTATCTATCTACATTTTATATATTTTATTTCTGTAAAAAAAACTTCGCTTTTCAGAATGTCAGAAAAATACCTTTTCTCTCAAGTTGGATATATTCTGAATAGTTACATATGAATGAATTCATTTGAATAGTTTTAATGTTCTGGAAAAATTAAAGGCGGTATTTTTATCGATCAAAATTATTTTTTATAATTATGAACGATTTGAATCTAAAGGTGCATAAAACTGTCCGTAAATTTAGCTTGATTAAATCTAGTTCAATTTAATGTAGCACAGACATGTTCCTAAAATTACGTATTAGCCAGATTTTTCTAGATAGTTGGTTAGACGATTTTAACAAATACATAGAGAAACACTTCGATTTTCTTTAATTTTGGTTACATATGGATCACGTTAAATACGTTTTCATGATTGTCGCCTTTTCTATTTTTAGAATTTTTAAATTTTTTCTCTCTGAGGTGTTTTCCCTTTTTCCGAATCCTTCTCCTTTTACATCATCATCAAAATTACAGAAATACCAACATTTTCTCTTCGTTCAGTTCCTTTTACATTTAATCTTTTGTTACATTCATCTCCTTTTTTATCGGTGTTCCTGATCATTCCATCTTGTTGGTTTCGATCGAAGAACTCAAATCTTTCATTTTTGCAGGTTCTCCACATTCATTACTTTAAGCGGTCTATAAGTAGATACTTTTCTCTTCCTCTTTTCTGTACCATTATCGATTTTTTCGCGAATTTAATTTTCCTCCTCCCGATTCCCTCTTCTCTTTTCTTTCACAAATGTAAGTCTTGAACTTTTTCATATCTTTTTCCTTTCTTTCTTTTCCATTTCACCAAATGTTTGCCTATATGTTGATGCTTAAAGGTTCTTACTGTATTAAAATCCTTCAGGTCCATGTTAATGGACTTATTTTTTACTTGATCACTGTTTATAGAAAAGCCAACTCCATTTTCCATACATTTCCTGTTTTGTTCATTCCTTTACTATATATTGTTATAGAATTTGGAATAGTTATATCAATAACACCCTAAAGATGGGATATACATGCGTAATCATTCTACGACATTCGAACGAAAAAGACGGCTGTCCCGTTCTTGAACTAAAATATAAATAGTGATGGTCAATATCTTTCAAATGGCATTACTGTTATAGCATATCTTATTGAAATATTTGTCTTAAAAAGTAATGATTCGCTAAAAATTATTCTTCCCCCATTTTATTACTTCGTTCAGTTTCAAACTTCAGAAGTTAATCTTAAGTAATATCTCTAAAAATTTGAAATTTTAGAGATAGTTCATAAATAACAGTGGGAGCGTTTTCCTCACCTTCCTTATGTTTATTTAGCAAAATTATTATTCTTCTTTATAACAATTCATGCTGATATTCGGGTAATAGGTAAGATTTGACGAAACTCGGTTCCTTATTGTTTATAAATTTTTACTGGAATGTTAAAAAATTATTTCAAGCCTAATTCGCAGTAAGCATTTCCCTGAGGTCACGATGTCCAATATTACTTCTCCATGTTATCAGTAAATCAGTAACATAAAGATAAGCGAATTGTAGTTCTGTAAAAGTTCCGCTATTTCCTCACATCGAGGAATGAATTCGGTGGATTCCTTCATAATTCAACCCCAAACAATGGGATTACCCCGCGCGGGATAATTAGGGCGACACCGACTCGAATTATGTCGGCATTCGGTCTCAATTAATCGACTTATATCGTCTTTACCTTCGCACTCCAACGCCTCCTTCCTTTATCGTAGAAATCACGCCTTAAATCAATTCAATAAGCGTTCCTTTAAGGCGATCATTGTCTTTGAGCCGACATGATTGCATTCGTCCCCTTTTGAACTGGCGTATGAGATTGAAAGCAGCCATGTCACAAAATAAAGAAAGCATCCCTTTGAGATCCTCTCCCTTCCTACCGTTTCTTATTCCAACTCTTCTTCCTTCGCTAATGGGATTGGTTCTCCAAAAAAAGCAGTTTCTCTCTCTCTCAGAGGGACTTCCTCGCGCAGGGAATAAGCATAAGAGAGTCTAAAGGGGATCCCTTGATCTTAAGATTCGATTTCTCTCTCATTGCATCAGCCGTTGCACCGTGGATGGGAATAGGTTTTCTTAAGAGATAAGGTGCCACGGCTGAGAGAAATGAGACAGGTCTGGGTTTATTATGCGAGTAGATTCCTCGGGAGACTTCCACGACGTGACTTTTAATTAGCATCTGCTCTGGAGTCGCTTTTATTGGAAAATCTGAAGGAATGTGGGCTTCACCAGAAGTTTGTTATGAAGTTATACACGAGTATTGATTCGCGAGTTCATTTTCCTTCCTATTGTTGTCGTGTTTTGTCTCTTCTAAACTCTTTTTCAACCGACGCTCACTTACGTATTATCCTATACACCAATGCGACGAGGAACTCTAAGCTTGTTTTGGGACAACTGATGCAGATGTCCGCAGGTTTCGGATAGCTCTTACGTTCATCTCCTGATGACAGTAAATAACTTTGAGTTACTTTAAAATTTCTAGATGAGCTAAATCACTGAAATATTTCAATTTGTGATGAAATAATTAGATTTCTGGCCTACCGATACCAAGATCTGGTTCGAGCCCCGGCTAATTTAGTCTTTCCTGGTTATGGCATGGTTGCTGCTTACGTTTTTCTCTATAACTATCCAGTGAATGGAAATTTGTTGTGTAATAAACCCGCAATACTTACTTTGGCAATCTTAAGCAACCTGATTTGTATTTACCTTCGAAAATATAGCATTATATCAGTTAGTAAAACAATTTCTTCCCTCTATCTTGATTTTTGGCTGTCATTAGGAAGTAGAGTGAGGAAATTAACACCATAAAGAAGGCATTCGCATATTAGACCATATAAACCATCAAAGATCGATTACAATTTGCAGGGAGTCGATAATAATATAGTCGAATGGAAGTCCACTAACCTAGGCTTTATCCATCCGTCCTAACATACTTATTAAATCCGTCATAATGTATTTAGTGTATGCAAAGGAGAAAACTCGGGGAAAACAACTACAGAGCAGGGGTCCATGATAACACAGAAGAGTAAAAGGATAAGAAAAGTTGAATAGTCGCATTATAGTGTAAATTCCACATTATTACCGGATATGCGACAGTTATTTAAATAACACGACTTTGAACCAAATGATAATCGAAGGAACCTTTTCAATGTTTCCTTTCTAGAAAAGGCTTTCTCGTATTAATTCAAAAGCAATTCCAAGTTAAAATTTGTATAATCAAGCGTGACTCTAATTTCACAGCGCTCAATTTACAAAAATGGTACTTTATACCGTTCATCGCAGATCTGCTGTGGAAGTTACTATGGGTTTCCTTTTTTCTTTCTTAAGACGGTTAATAATTCCAAGATTAATACTTCGAAGAATGGGTGTGATCACAAAAAAATTCAATCGGAGAAAAAGTTTTAGAGATAAGTTAGAAATGAACATGTTTTTACATGAATTTTCTCGAGATGATGATCATTCTTATGTATGTAAGAATAATAATTTGTGATGAAAAGCTTTCCTATAAAATCGGTGAAATTGGTTTGGAACCAACGAGGTGGAACTGTAGTAGCGTAGGGAATCGCAGGCATATAAAATGTAAAAAACAAATAGAAATAACATCATAAAATTAACAATTAATGATCTTAAAACTTGCTAGAATAATTTTCCCTGCAGTAACTCAATCTTTAGTCAATCCAAACTCATTTGACTGAATAAATCGGAAAGCATTAAAAATAAAAATCATTCGAACTTTTTAATCACATATTCATGTAAACGCAGTGAATCCTTGAATTTACGTCGGCCTCGGTGGCGTAGTGGTAAGTTTATTAGTCTAGCAACTTAGTTGGGGCAATGCTGTTGATGTGCGTTGAGAAATGGTTCACTTTATGTGGTTTGTAAGAAATTTCCCGCAAATAAAAGCGTGAATATTATAACGTCTATTAACATTATTACCGAAAAAGTTAATTAATTATCGACTTCGTTTCAAAAGATCACATTCAATGAAAGAGGAAAATTATAGGCATGTTTAACGGGTGATGGTGATTAATAAAGTAAGATTAATGTTTTATCTTGTTTTTATTGGCCGCCATGTTAGAAATATTTGCTCAATCATTAAGAAACGTCCGGAGGAAAGCGTCTCAAAGGCGAGATTCGCTTAATTCTCGACATTCCTTCGCATCTTCCGAAACGCGAGCCGGAGTTAAATGAAATAAAAAAGGAAAATAAATGGGAGGGAAGATTCTGAGGGAAAGGGACGGGAAACGAATGGCGATGAGGGAGGGATGTGTCGCCGAAGGGTTTCTAAGATGCCGAGAGGAAATGGAGGGAAAGAGGAAAACGGAAAAAGTAAGGGGCGGGAAATAATAGATTGTGGGGCGAAGGTGGGAGTCTTTTGTGTGTCCAAAGCAGTACATCTGTGAAAGGCGTTAAGAAAAGAGAGAAGAAAGGAAGAGAAAAGTTGCGAGGCTGGGAAAGGAAGAGCGGAAAAGGGAAAGATAGTTGAGAATTCCTACGACAAATCGGTAAAAGTTACCAAGATATATATTGATTAGGATCGTTATTGTAAGAGTAACATTTCGGATCGGTTTAATTTACTGATTATACTTATTCATGTATGGCTTGGAGACAAATTTGGTTTAGTAGTTCCCCAATTAACAGAGAAGAACACTGAAGAAGGAATGAGGCTTCAAGAAAAGATGAGGGATTGAGGTAGTTTACCTTGCTTTTCTCACTGAGAGTCAATGTTATAAAAGGAGAAGTCCACGTGAGTGGAATAAAATGATCATATGGACAACTCTTTCCATACCAATTGATAAGTAATAATCAAAACGAATGCTTTTAATCAGAACCTGAGAGGCCTTCATACCAAGAACATGAATGAGACATACACTTATAAAAGATCGATTTTTCTCTATCCTTTACCATAAGATAAATGAAAAATATTTCATCTGCATATCTCGTGGTGGCGGAAAACCCCTATGAGCATTACTATTTATAGATTACTAACATGCAATAAATTATTTTTTCCTATCTTTCTCCTCATTCTCCCACTTAAATATTTAATCTCCTTATTGGCAACTTTCCTTCTCTATCGATGATCATTTAGCATCGCACTTCGGTTTCACTTCATACATCATTTGTACTTTAATGCAAAATAGAACGTTACATAATTAGTCTGAGTCAAGTATTACTTGAGAAAATTATATTGTACGTTTGTAGTCATAGTATGCGTCTTTCAATAGTTTGGCAGATCGGATACTGTTTCCAGGGATTAGATAATTAACTAGTCCATTTGAATTTTTTTTGCGAACGATATGTGATGATAGCACACTTGCTTACTTACTTACTTGATGAATGGTGCCCAAACCTTCTGCTATACGTCAGAATACCGCTATCATGATACGCAATGTTGCTATGGTCCGATAAAGAGAGGGCAAATGACTATTGTCAGAGCAGGCAGAATAAGCCATTATGTATCATATCCTCTGTACTTAGATTTCCTTTAAAATACTGTTGTGAAGATCCCCTTATGTTATATTAGGTTCGTCTTCGATATTTTATTTACTGTGATCGCGCTCTTAGGAAGCGCATTGCCGTTTTTCCGCTTTTATCTACGACGAGTTTATCCGTCTCTAGAATGCTGATGGGTGGGTAGAGCGAGGGGGAATTTACAGTTGACATGCTGTTAAAAGCCTTCGGCCAGCAACTGAGAGTTTCCCTAAACCTACCCTTTCCACTCTCCGTTTTCACTATTCCCTCTAACTTCTGCGCATTTGGGCGCATTCTTACTGCGCTATCCCTATTTCGCCGTGTTTTTGTTTATTCTTCTTTCTCTTGTTTACTTGTTTACATAAATAATTAAGTTTTGCATCATGATGCACTAGCCCAATCGAGAGGAAGTGTACCTTAGATTTTAAATAGTTCTTTTTATGGTCTGTCCGCTTAGTCGCGGCATTTAGCTGTATTAGTTATTGACTCTTCCTCCATCGATTTGTATTTTAACATTCTATTCGATAATTATTGCTTCTTAACGGAATGCTAATTCCAACGAAGGGTCTTACAATTCATTTTATTAATTACAACCGAGATAACGTCCGTATCTGTAAACTGGAGAGAAATAATAGAATACACGAAAGGAATGAAAATAAATGTTATCATTGACTGTAATAAAGGGATTTAATAGCTTCATCAATGGACACATGGATGAATCAATAGGGAGTCAAAACAAATATCTTTTCCATACTCTTGGTCGAAAATCTCACAGATGCTCGGGAGAAAGTATAGGAAATGGAACCAACATAGTGAAGAGTCGATGGAAAGAAGTCGATGGTAGTGATCACGGGAGTAAGTTTACAAAGATGAAAAGATGCGGAGAATGGAAACAGGCAGAGAAAGAGCAGGGAATATATAAGAGAAAGGTATCAATTGGGAATAAAGAAAATGCGGGAAGAAATGGGATGATAATCAAAAAGAAATGGGGGAATGAGGAAAGAATGAAAGAGGAATGGACGCGACAAAGAATAGAGGAAGGAAAGAGTAGCACCAAGCCGGAAAATGGCCCTCTTTTCCGGGAGCAGGCTTTGTACTCGAGGGAGTTCCTCCGGGAGGTAAAGCACCCGGAGTCGACGAGGAAGGCAGGGAAGACGACTGGAGGTAGAAAGAGGGATTTGGAGATGACGCGTGGGGAAAAGTAGTGAAAGAAGATAGGGATGGAAATAATCGCTAAAATTCCTCGAAATGTTACTGGATATGGTTTGAACAGCATACGACCCGCGCAACTGTTCATTTAGTGAGACGGACTGCGGCCCACTGAAGGTTTTAAAACAGATGATCTCAAAGTTTTCTAGACAATTTCGATCAGGGAAATTTGTATCCTTAAATGAAGTAGGCGTAATATAGAAAACACAGTCATGATTCGACACTATTCTTGTTTGAGCAAAGCTTCTTGATTCTCCATTCAATAGTTTGCTACTGTCTGTATTGTTTTAATGTTACTATCTGCTTGCAAATATTAGCCTTTAAGTTTAATGAATCCGCTCAAAAGGAGTTATGCCTAGCTAATACACACTTTTGTGCAACTTGATAGTTGTCTAGTTTAAGGGGTCCTCATTAGCCCGCTTGTTCGATAAAATTTCTTATTGGACCCTCCGGCAAAAAATGTTGAAAGAGCCCATTCTAAAGTCTTGGTGAAATGACTAGAGATAGTCACATCTTGGAGAAAAGAAAATGGAGACGACGAAACTGGGGCAAACCTAACTTACTTCCACCACAAACCATCCGTTGAGCAAGCGCTTATTGATGAACCTGATTCAAATCCCGGTTAAGTCAGGTCATTTTACTTCTTTTAATAATTGAAAGCCAACTTAAAAATGGCTTCCTTGAGTAATTTCTTGTTTTTAGCATCTTTTAGTTAAATTACTGGAAGTTGAGTATCACTACCTATTTTTTTTATTAACGCCGGTTATAGACATTTAATTTTTCCTTCGAGAGGCAAGACTAAATTTAGATAAATTTTAATCGAAACAAATGCATTCCGTGGTGCCTTGCTGTGGAACGGCACAAATTATTACTGTAAAAGTCTCTTACCTACGAATACATATATTCAAAAACGTAAAGTATGTTAGCTGACAAGTAACTGAGACAATAATATTTTTACATTGATATATCCGATCCGATCTGATACGCAGCGATCATAGGATAACACTTATAAATGAATAAATGAATTCATCGAGAAAGTGAGAAGTGATGATTTTAATTAAGTTGATTGTTCTAGTTGAACTAGGACTTCTTGGTCTCATCATAAGACAGAGGCTGTAAAGCGTGAGTTTTGTTAAGTAAACGTGAGAATGGATGTAAGAGATAATGTAAATTAGGGTATTATTTTTTGTTGTTTGAGAAATTGACTGGAGACTGTCGCACTTACAGTTTAATTGTATAAGAAGAGAGCATGAATTGGTTTGCAAGCAAACTCATAAACATGGGTTAAGATACTAAAAATTGAGCTTGAAGAAAGAATAAACCTTATTTACGATGACGTAATTAAGAATTTTATGAAATAGCTTTAATTGTATTTATAACATTTTCTGCTTTCAGACTTATTAGCTTTTGGTTTTCTCTTTATATGCCATGAGTTTGAGCTATAAAGTCAACTTTTTCACTCAAAAAGGTTCCTATGATATCACTCTATACTCACAAGAAACGAAATTATTGAATCGAAAATCCTGCATTCACAAATAGAAATGGTGTCAATAAAATCCAAAGATGTCTCTCATTAGAAATGATGTTCTATGTTACGTTTACAATATAATTTACGGAGTCAAAGAAGGTTGTGCATGGAGAGTGGAAAAAGATCGAGGAAAACAATGTGGGAGAAGAATGGAGTTAAGGCATACCGCACGGAAAGTGGTACTTACGAGTCTTTGTTTTCATTTGAATGAGAGATAAAGTTAAGGTAAATTATGAGGCTAAAGAATGATAAAGATTTCCAAGTAATTCTTGAGATTTATACAAGGGAATGATAGTGCTTTAAAATTTTTATAATTGACCTTACTCTTGCATTTATGACGCATTGCACATGTACATTATAACTAAGACAATGGCAAAGTAATAGAGACAAAGAGCAAATGGCCGTTTAATTGAGGAGTATGAAATGTAGTGGCACTTTAATATCCCTCTGAAGGTTAGATACATGTGATAGAAGAGTTATTGTGATAAAATGGAGAGTGAAAGTATAAATGAAAATCAACGAGAGAAGTGAGAGTTAAATGAAGAATGTTGAGGATATTTTGAGCTCTAAAATCTCTCTGTTATTTATATATAGATAAAGTAATGAAGGTAGAGAGAATAGGTAAAGACTGAATACATTACATTGTAGTACGTCCATGTTTACACTTGAGGGCGCTTTAGAATAAGTGCTAATTTAGAGATGTTTCTTGGGAATGCGACAAAGGAGAAGAAAGTGTCAGATGAATCATTCTTTAAGGGTTCTTCACTGTCTCTTTGTGTATTACAAAATACCGATAAGTATAAGGAGTTAGTGAATCAAGTGAGTAGAAAGTTTGCTATCAGTAAAAGCGGTCCACGGTTCGAGTCTAGGTGGCGGTCCATGTGTGCAAAATAACCTCAGCTTTCGAAGCACTTTCAACATAAATATTGCCACCGATAAGCGTAAAAAGAGGAAAAATGTGAATTTTTTAATTGAATTGGATTATTTTCCAATAAAAACATTTTAAGTTCTTCAATAT
Source organism: Pachydiplax longipennis (assembly GCA_036926295.1). Taxonomy (NCBI): domain Eukaryota; kingdom Metazoa; phylum Arthropoda; class Insecta; order Odonata; family Libellulidae; genus Pachydiplax; species Pachydiplax longipennis. The sequence goes on along the minus strand of JAVFKF010000085.1, from coordinate 2,324,656 downwards.
TGCATTAGTATATATAATGTTAACTTTTCACGCCATAGGGATCTCGGGATAGCCAAGTGGGCAACGCCCGTCGTTGTTCGTCTTTGGTGATAGCAGTCCCTGATTCGATTCCCAGTAGGAATTTAGTTGCGGAATGACCTCAACTATCGAGGAACTTTTAAAATTTCTACTACTGCTATCTCACGGTATTCTTTGACTACATTGGCACTCTTATCTTTCATTTCTTCCAATACACTGGTGATATTTTTCGTTCCATGTTTTTGTCCTGTTCCAATGAGAAACATTTAACATGCTCAAACCAGTTTTTTCGCTCCTGTAAATGACTTTAAATATTCTATAATTTTGAATTATACTTTACTATCTAGAGCATGTTTAACTTTTTAAGATTCAATTAAAACTGATTTTAAGTTAAAAATTGTAATCTTAAATGAAGAAATTCGCGATATTAGATGGGCTAAAATTTCAGTTACTTGAAAGTCGCTGATAAGTTTATGGCGGCTTACTCTGTTCACGAGTAAATTTATTGAAATTATCAGGAAAAAAATGTCTGAACGGAATAAATAACAGTTTACGGTAACGGTTCGTGTTCAAGAATTTCATGTTTCGGTTCAGGTTCGATTTTCACAGAGGCAAAAATAACGGATTTTCGGTTTCTGTTTTCGTTCGATCCTCTGCTTTCTACTTAAACAAGGAAATTAAGTTTGATGATATATGGAAGGAATATGACCGAGAAGGGAAGAAAGAACGGTGAGAGAAAGGGAAGAGAGAGAAGGGCAGATTGAATTGTGCCGGGAGGCATTGTGAAGCAGAAGAGAGGGGAGAGGTTGAGTAGTTGAGGGGCAAAGGAATAAGTGAATCTGTATTCATAGTCTGACGCCGAGAAGAAGGGAGTTGCAAGGCGGGATAAAGAGGTGGCAACGAAGCAAGGGGTAGGAGGCGAGAAAAATATCTCCATTGTCCGTGGAAATGATTCCTTCCCATTCCACCTCAGGGGAGATCGATGCGGGAGGGTGGGGATTTGAATTTTTCGGAATGAGGGAGTGGGAGGAACACGCTCCTTCGGCGGCAAAGGTGTCGCGAGGCCTTTTCCTCAATTCCAAACATTCACTTCTCTGTTCTTCTTCCCCCCTTTGTCTGCTCTTCCTGGAAAGCTCCCCTGCAACGCATGTCTCTATGTTTCCGGGGCGCATATTTCCTTTGATTTTAAATTTCCTCTTCTTTATTTGTTTATTGTGTTATGCCTATTGTGTTTGAAAGGTGGCCTCAGGCTTGAGGCTGTTCTGACAGGGTCCTAAAGCTGCCTCTACTTAACTATGAAATATTAACGATGTCGTAACGTGATGCATTCACATTACTCGGGATATGATCTTAATTCGCGAATTATATTATATATAAAAAATTCTGAATACGAAACTATATTAAAAATAAGACAGAAATTTAGCTCTTCACTACAATTTTCATGGCTATATAGGAAATTTTCTTATCCTTAATTCTTAGAAAACATTTGGAATACATTTTGTAAGGCGCAATTATAACACGGCATATAATGAGCTGTACCTAGATATACCTTGCAGGCTTACTAATCATGTGATATCTGAAGTTCAAAGATATTTTATAGTTATTACGTTTATTTAATTTTGCTATCACTCAAGAGATAAATAGATCTATATTCTTTAAATATTTTGAACTTCAGACCCGAATCTCCTCCAAAAAATTTAAAAATGTCTCTAATCATCCTTCTGTTTCTTGTGAAAAGCTATGTAAAAAGAAGACATCGTACTTTTCCCTCAACAGTTTTTATTAAACAAGACTAGTTGCTAAAATAAAGTTCTATTGCATTGATGGTGACGTTTATTCGTACAACCTAATCATGTGTTTATTGAAAACCGTCGAGGGAAAAGTTTAACTCTCTTCATTCCATCAATTTTCAGCCGTCTGCTCTGGCCGTTTAACGATTTCACAGATAATAACGCTTTTGGGTGACTTTTAGGAGATAAAGTGAAATTCTCTACTTGTAAGTTCATTTAGAGTTTCGTTTAGTCACTTAATCATTGTTTCTCTATCGAATAGGTGTTTTGTAACTTTTGATTGATAAATAATTCATAGGACGATTTTAATCTTTTAACTCCCGTTGTCCGTATCTTAAAATCTTGGTTGGATGTAAAAAATCTACTACACATCTTTACAATCTGATGCAATCAGTATCTTTTGGCTCTGGACTCATTATAGATAACATCCATATCTGTGTTATTTTTCCATCTTGGAATCAACTATGAGGATAATAGCTGTATTCAACATTCACAGATTCTAAGTAGCAGAGGAACTGTTTGCGGGCTTCATGCAAGCCTCCGAGGGCTAATATATATGATTATTTAGCACGAATTTCAATAAATAAGTTTCGTATTTATGATTAATATTAATTAATTTTATGTAATTCTATTCTAATTCCATAAGATATTGGTATGTTGGAGATTTAATTGATATTTAGTATAAAATTTTGCAGCATCTTCAAGCATTTTTTCCTGCATTTATGTCCAAAGTGTAGCGATTTACTTGCATATCAATATGATTTGTCAAAGCGTCGAAGAATGCTTAATTAGCCGAAATATTCTTCCCAAATATCAACAAATTTTAAAATACAGATAGAGGCAGGTAAAAACGGCCACCTATTTTGCTAGCATACAATATTAGAGAATCAAACGTAAATGATGAACAACTATATATGACAAACAGAACCGAAGCATATTTTCGAGAGCAACATTCGAAACAGTCCAAAAGACAGCGGTAAAAATTTGATTGATCCGAAATTTGTTATCAGGTTCATTCATAGCTCTAAAGATACATGCAAATTCATAATTGACATTTCCTCTCATTTTGGGATTCTCGTAGAAATTTCTCCGAACATTTTCTCCGCCCAATCAATGTATGCTCGATAAGGCAGTTCCAAAGGATATTTCTGCACCTTTCTCCATCCCTCGTTTCCGTATCAATGTGTCCGCCTGAAAGGGCATTTCCGAAATGCGAAAGTCCCTTCCACGTAGGCAACCCTCCTTACGTGTGATAGCCCCTGCATAATGTTTCTGTTGACACTCATCTGAGTGAGCTCTTTCCCGCTGTGGAGAGGAAGGTACACCGCGAGATGTGACCTATATATAGAACGTACGATCAAACAAGCCTTTTCCCCAAAACGAATTTTTAAGAGAGAGAGAACGACTAAAACGCTCGCAATATATTCCAACTTGAATACCCAAAGCTTTGTTCCCCTATGGTGATCTTCCTCTTTTTTCAAAGTTTGGAAATCTCCTCCAAAAAGGGATTATCGCCGGTCGAAATAAGTGCATTACGTACCTCGGAGAAAATTTATGGTCGCCTTACAAAGGCTTTGCGATTCCCTTGAGCGTTTGCTTACTAGGTTCTGATTTTATTGCAGGATTCCACTTCCGATCTTTTGCCGTACCTCGATCGCTTTCATTGGCGATTATGAGCTTGGACTCTTGTGTATTCGTAATAGAAAATCGGTGTTAATCTTACGAGTCTTAACAAATATGCGATATTTTCATGATTGATTTTTCTAACGGCACACATTCTATAAATAACGTCGTTAAATGTGATATTCAGCATTCCTGTTTCTTGCCCCTTATTATGTTTTGATTAGTAAGCAAGGGATTAGGCGAATCTAGAAACTTTCCAAGGATAGGGCAATTTAAGACAACTCCCTCACTTACTCAACAGTGGTTTGAACGCCTTAATTCTCCATAACAAAGCGTTAAAATGTCGTTTGATATTTGTAAAGACTGGGTTATGTGGGTTAATGTAAACGTTTGCTGTCAATATTTAGTTTAACATTGTGTATCAAGGTAAATATGTAAATACTTTTCGTCAAACCATCGTAAAATACTAGTCTGTATAAAGGTCATTAAATGGGATTCCAGAGTAACGGTCTCGAGTTAAAACAAGATCAATAGTTTCTTTCCTCTTCAATTTTTAACTTTCTATATTTCACGCATTATTTTGGTATTCGTAAGAAATCTCGCCAAGTGGTGGTAGTTCATATCATTACATGCCGTATTCTTGTTAAATTCTTCTTTTGCGCTCCTTGAGATATTTTTTAATTCCTCGTTCAAGGAATTAAAAAAAATCGTTCGAAGAGCAAATTGCAGGATTTCCATGTAAGTAAGAGATGATCTGGATCATAGTCCTTGACTTTGCGTTAGAGAAAACAAAGGCCAATAAACTGGCTTCCATCCCTCTGTCTGATTAATCTAAATTCATAGATTTCTTTCCAAGATGAGTGCACATAGAAACTCTCTAATCCCAACACGTGTTTTATAATACAAACTTTCTTTTTTGATTTTGAATCCTTTTCTCCTTTGAAAAAAGTAGAAAATTCCATCCTGGTGGTGATTGCCCAGGAAGACACGTTTCGGAACATCCAGAAATAATAAACAGGGGACTATCGCAGCTGCGCAAGAAAAGGCGAAGGATCTGAAATAATTCTTTAAACCCGATGGACTGGGGAAATATATAAGGAAGAGGTAGGATCGCGAAATAGCAAAAAAAGCGATGTGCATTCGAGAGATCTCATTTGAATGCGCGACCCGCCCACTCCAGGAAAGGAAGTGCATCAGCTCCGAGGAAGGGGATATATTAAAGGAAGGATTCGGGAAGGGGAAGCAGAATTGCAAACCGATAGTGGCTGTGAAGGATCGTCCGGAGAGTGTGTCACGACGGCCTTAGCGCTTAAAAAACTCCGAAATAAAAAGTAGGAAGAAAGCGCGTTAGGGAGTGTAAGGAGCAGGATAAAGACAGGTAAAAAGCTTCCGAATTCAGGTGGATAAGGATTATGGGAGGAAAAAAAAGGTGGATTGAGAGGGAAGGGGCTTTCCAGTCCATGCCATGAATCCCAAATACCTTCAGAAGGATCGCCGGTTCAAAGCAGGGGAAGTATTTTCTTCCTTATCCTTCGAGATCACACGTAGGCTAAGCAGAGAGGGGAAGGTGTTGAGCAGAAAAGGGGAAGCCCCTCTCTTTCCTTCTTTCTATAATCTCAGCTTATCCGTCTTTCTTGGATTCTAGTTTGCCTTTCCTGAATCAATGCATCTGCATCATTATCTGATAGTAACTACAAAGTAGTAGTTCCTAACCGTTTCAGCTTATGGCATCCCTGAGTTCTCGGTATGTTTCCTCAAACCCCTTTGCTAAATAATTATAACCAATGGAGAACTAATCTTGGGATCTCTTCACAATAAAACTTAAGTTCCCTTCAGCAGTTTGATCATCAATTGTTAGGCTCGTCATTTTTCTAGTTTACCTTTATTATGTAGGAATCAATACCTAAAGGAAATGGAAATAAATCACTTAATACTTAGTTGCAATAATAAGCTATATATGAGCAATTCTTGGTTTTCTAAAATATTTCCTAAATATTTTCGCACCCTTTTCCTTCAGCCAAATTTTTAAAATGCGATGTCCTCTTACCGAAATCATCAAACATTCAAATCATGATAAGGACCCATAATCAAGAATCGATGAAATCGTGTGAAAATTATTGAATTTCCGAATTAACATATCAGTCTCTGCCCAAAGCCCGAGTTTCCTGTGCTTCCGAAAATCATTCGGTAGAAATAGCTTTTAAAAAGCTTTATCTACGTTTACTCTTATAATTAATAACGTTCCTATTTAATACGTACACGAAATATTAGCCTAAAATATTACAATTATCATCAATTTATTCTATAATTTACGATATCCACCTTTACTTTGCGGAACCTTTCGATTAGTTATCTTAAATTTCACATTATCACGGTTTTCACATTTTTTTATTTCATCAATAGCTTAGAAACTGCAACGTCATCTTTAGGTTATGAAAATACTCTGAAATTGGAAGATAATGTTAAGATCAGAAGATGTTGTTTTATTTTAGAAACTGGATATAATATAAGATGTTTTTGTGGAAACTGTAAGACTGCCCAGTTTATTATTTATTATAATATCACTTTCCTGATGAATAAGGAGACTGATTCCTATTCCTCTATGAAACAGAACATTCTGTTATCGAATACGTTTAAAGAGTTTATCAGCTTACTTAGCAATACTCGAAGTTGGCGAAAAACAAATAATGTCATTCAAGTTGTTTATTGATCTCGTGAATAATTTTCAAAGAGCTTAAATGCTGGCTTTGATAAAGAAGGAATTCCTAGTAAATAATTTCTTTTAGAAAAAGTTCTCGTCGTTTAAAGTTACAGACCCCGCCTTAATTATTTACTCTTAGGATGCCACAAGGTGTTCATAAATAAAACGTGAACTTTAAGCTGTAAAATGTATAAAGCTATGCTGAAGAAATAACGAAGTTAGTAAAGCCATTCACTTCAACAATTAGCTTAGTTGGTAATTCGGTTTGTTATTCATTCATTTTATATTGAATGAAACATGTTCTTAATATCTCGAATATCGAATAGTGAATTGAACATTAATTCTGGTTATCTCTCTCGATCAAAATTCCGCAGATAAAAGACGATTTACGGGAATCAAACAGATTCCTAATAATGGAGAAAATAGTAAGTGAGGCAGATGTGCTTTCTTGGTAGAATAAAATTTCAAGCCTATACTAAATAACGTACTTCAAAACGAAGCATTATATAGTTTTGCGGAGTCGTAGTTTTTAATCTTCAGTGGCTGATATTTTTAGTTTACAGAATTTCCCTAGCATAAATTGCTGCCAATTTTCGGTGGATGGATATTGATGAACACTTCCTTGTGGCACCAAACAAAATTTTTCAATGCGCTGTCATTCAATTATCGTTTTGGATGCACCACTCTCAGCTTTAAGAGGTTGATCAAAATTGATTCTTGTGTCGAGTAGCATTCAGCTTTTCTTACACTGGTACTATAGTCAGAAACACTTTAAGGATAGTGCTTGAATATTCCGATGTGCCTTCGTAGTTCTACGATGTCATTGGTTTTAGGAAGTTCCTCTGTAATGAAAAGTCCTACAGATTCTAATATAATAGGATTTTTCGACGTTTCGTACAAGATTCATGCACTCTCATTCAATATAACTTTCGAACTCTTCCGTTACGAATTCCTTTTTCATTTCCGCACAAACCTCAGTCCTTTCAAAATACCTGTCTCTAGACCCCCATTCTCTTTCTCTCTTTACTGTCTTCCCCACTCACTCCCGAAAAATTTTCCAAATTAAGTTGCTCGCATTATGGAAGTGGCTCCCGTGTTCCTTTTGCCCCTCTTCTTCCACCTAATCGGAAAACTCTTCCCAACAGTGTTGCGAAAAAAGTACGAGATGTGAGGGAGGAGAAAAGGTGTCGGCATCGTTGTAGGACTCTCTTTATTACTCCGCCAAAAAATATAATCCCGAAAAAAAGATCTCCTTTAATCTTCGGAAGCTTTAAAAGCTGTTTTTATTTTCCCCCTCCCACATCGATTTATCCGGCGGACTAATGTGTTTGATTATCGATGTAGTAAGAGCGGCGGCGAAGGGGAAGCGGTAATCGCTGCGCTTTTGTTTTATTTTTCGTGAGATGAAAAAGTGGAAGTGAATGGGGAAAGTCTTCCATCGGAAAGTGAGAGTTATTGACTCTACGTACGTCCATAAAACGAGGGAGTTTTTATAATTTTCGCGAAAGTTTCGGAAAAGTTTTCGCGTATTTGAGAGCGCCGTTTAATTAATTTCTCTTCTCGGAAGTCTTTTCTTGCAGAGTCTTTACTCTTAGGATTTTATTCCGTCTACTTTTCTTCTACGATTTTATTGAAATTTTAACGCCTCGGACTTATTCACTCTCCTTGGAGCGTCTTTTTGTCTAAAGCAATCAAAATTTTCTATAGAAAATCGAAAAGTTTGGGACTCAATTATGTAGCCCTCCCGAATTATTGATCAGAATTTTTACCTTCATAAGAGTTTTTACGAGCGTTGTTACGTTGCGCTAGTTAGACCTCACCTCAAGTATGCAAGTAGTTCATGGGATCCCACACAAAGTACAACGGAAGGCTAAAACTAAAAGGAATTAGATAGTAAGGAGATGCTACGACGAATGGAAGATTGTTAATCAGATGTTTTTAGGACCCAGAATGGGTATATGAAGAAAAAAGGGGATTAAAAAAAAGACTTAATTTACTTAATTAATTTAGAAAGAGAGAGATTGTAGAAGGTGTAGCCGATATTACACGACCTCCCTGTTACATAAGACGTTTCGATTCTGCAAGAAAAATCAGAGAAATAGGTGATAGAACCAGTCGATTCAAGGATCCATTTTTCTGCGAAAGATAGTAATCAATTAGGGAAGTAGAATTATTATCCTTGCAGCCACTGATACCCGCCGATGGTTATATTTCATACGAGGTCAAGGAAATATTGAGATTATGAAATTGTAAAAACAGTTACAAATAATATTTAATATACCTAGAATATGTTTGATCTTTTATATTGAATAATAGACGTAAGCAATAAGAATAAGTCCGAGTTTGGGTTTTTTTCTATTAACATTCTCTAGAACAGTGAAATTTTGATAATCTCGGGAACTTACGTAGGAAATACTTTTTAATGAAAATGTCCGTTAAACTCACCGATACGTTGCTGAAACAATTATTAATTCCTTGATCTTTATTTCGTTGTGCTGTAATGGGCACTACACTAGGGGACAAAAGATCCTTTATTAATCGCTTAGGATAAAAATAACTCAGTCATTTCGAAATGAAATATTAATATAGGATTTTTATCAACTTTAATTGAGGAAAATGGATTGTAGATGATAATACAAGACCTTAATACCAAATACTACCAATTTATTATTCTTTCGAGACCAATGTGTTTACCATGCATATTAGTGTAAATCACCATCATTAGAAAAAAATCACAAGACGCAAAAACTCACCGTTGGAATTTATAACTATATTCTCTGGATTCGAGTGCATACAGTTTTATATCTGAAATAAGCAGCATTGCGGAAATATTTCGATGGTACTTAGAAATTCCTAAACGCCGATATTTCATATTTTCTTGCTTTTTAATAACCTATAATAGATCTGCTGCATCGTTGAACGGAATGTTGATAATTTACGAGCATTTTCATTATGTAGAATTTTATATATTTGGGGCCGTTATATTCGAGAATTCTTTTTCATGTTCCTCCTATTCAAAATTAAATCTCACAAACGTATGCAAAAGGCTTCCCTCAGAACAACCGTTGTGAAAGAAAAACGTCAACAGTAAGATCATTTAAGAAATTTTATTTAGATTAAGTGAAGTGCCATAAGAATGAAATAGGGTCGAGAAAGAGTGGGAAGATTTTGTAAAAGGGAAGAAAAGGAACGGAGAGAATGGGGAGACCCGTTGGAAGCAGAGGAAGGAAAAAGAACGAAGGAAAAAATATATAAGGTTAGATGCAGAAAGTTAAGGAGGGAAAGTTTTGAAAGGAAGTAGCTAAGTATTAGAAGGGGGAAAGGGCAGGTGGATGTTAGGAGATGTTGGGAGAAAAGGTATTGGAAGGATTATAAGGAGAAGAAAACGATGGAGAAACGAATGTTTAAACGGACGCAAAGTTTATTTTCAAAGGCGCTGATGATTCTAAATATGCGGGTAGCAAATTCTTTTCTTCAGAAGCGAGTGGTTTTTGAAATATTTTGTGTTACAGAAAACATTAAATATTACAAAATGATCTTTCTGTAACACAGAACATTGCAAATTTCTTAGGCATGTAATGCCGTAGCTTAGACCGGTAAACCTATTGTACGCGTGCCAAACGCTGTTCGCGATAGAATTATTATGGCTCACGGAACTCTGAGGGTGCTATCAATCTCAAACGAACAATGTCTCTCATTGACAATGACGTATTAAGCCCTAATGGTAAGCCCATTTCCGTAATAAAATTGATAATGTCTGTATATCAAGCTATGATTTGGCGCAACATTGTCACTCGAGTCCTTCGAGACGCGGATTCGTATCTCGATAACATGTCACATTCTTTCGTAACTTTCTAATATTATTTTAAATTTTATTTAACTGTGATACATATTCTGCATCATTCGATCAGTCGAGTAAATCAGTAACTCCACAAAACCCACTTCCAATCACTCACTATCGAACTGTTAATTTACAGGAAACCTTATACAGAACACAGAGCATTTGCCCTTAGATCGAAATTAAGAGCATTTTAGATTCTTTTCGTTTGCAATCAACTTCGATACATCGGATACAGTCCACGACCTGCAAAAAGTGTCGATTCTAGTGTTTTAAGAGATTTTAGTTCAACTTGTTAGGAATCGTGTACTTATCTCTCAGTCTAAGCTTACGAAAAAAGTGTACAGAAATTGTCTTCATTCTTACACAAGGACCGTATCTTTCATTTGCACGCAGGACTTGTAGGAATTCAAAAACTCAATAGGCTCGTTCTTGGTGGGAAATTTTCTCGGGTTCAATTCAAGAATAATAAATATTAATTATCAATCAATTTTAAGTTATTAATTATTATTAATCAAGCCTAGTTTCAGCGAGCTATAAAGAATGGATATTAGTCATTCTATCCTTATCTTTTTTGGGCGAATTTTAGTCTCAAACTCTACCCAAATCCAGTTTTTAAATTAGCAACTCAAAATCCTTGACCTGAACAACATTCGAACCCAAAACATCGGCGTTAAATGCCTTCTACGGATCTGAAACAGATTTTTTCCCGATTTTCTGAGATAGCGCAGCAGCTCGATCAGAAATAGATCATTCTGTCAAGAGTATGCCAAATTCAAAACAAACTGCGAACAGCTCCGATATAAAGCAGCGATGGATAAAAGCAATGGCAATGCAAAGGGGAGGAAGCAGTAGTGATCTGACGATAGGAGAGGGAAATTCCCTCGTGGCCGAGGGCAGTTTTCCCAGATTTGACGGCTTCTTGAAGTGCGTTTGAGGGCAATGAAGAAGGGGCAGTGGAGATTGGAAAGGGAAGGGAATTCCAGATTGCCTCCATTCCTTCACAGGGTCAAGAAACAGATGGAAGGGGAGCGTATGTCACGGGAAGACGTAGGTCTGCGAGCTTGAATGGATTGATTGGACGCAGGACACCAAGAAATTGGACTTGCGATAGAGTTGAGGAAATATGAGTAGAAGAGGTAGGGAAGTTATTGCTAGTTGTAATGTTAGCCATGCTATTGGCGGATTGACTCCTCTTTGTTTGAGATTAGCGGTCGAATTTTTGTGCTATTACCTAGCAGAGTCACAACATTCACTCTAAAACATGCTCTACAAAATAATTTTCTACATAGCACACCGGGGCTTGGAAGTTTGTTTTTCGATACACCAACAGTATTTAATTTTCGGTTTTCCGTTAAACATGCAGCAAAATGTACATCGAATGTCAAATTTTGAATCTTATTCACAACTAAAATGCGTATTCTCAAAATTGTGACATTCAAGAGGCTATTGGGAACGAGTACCTTACATAGGTTACGGTCTGGTTCCGGTTCATACGGTGAATTCGCTCAGCAAACATAAAACGAGCAGATATCAGAACATTTTATACTCAATCTATGATTAATTATTTATTTTATGCTTCTGTTACAACAAATCATCAACCGGATAGCCAACAATGCTACAAAAATATTGAAATGTTCATGTATCAATAGTTCCGTGGTGACGTTTTTCAAATTTCCGGTAAATTATGACTCAGTCTATAAACACTGCAAATATCCCAAGAAAAAATGAACTTGAAAAAAGTCTGACGATACCGGAAATCGAACCCGGGATCTTCCTCTATCTGAGAGGCTGCTTTTACCAACTAAGCTATCCAATCGAAACAGATTGGGATTTTTCCTGAGTGCACTTAAGTTACCTTTACCCATTACTTTGCAAATACTCGAAGTTTCACATCGACACTATCGTCAAATTTTTCGCGGCACAATTACTGCCCCTAGAGGCACGTGATGATTATGAAACTCACCGTTTGCAATCCATTGCTCTAGAACAACACCCATCGATGCATGAATTAAATGATTTTCTTTTGCATTACAAGATAGAAGATAATATATCTTTTATTTTTCTTTTTTCTGATTCCTATTAACGGCTGCGATAATATGAAAGTTACCGAGGTATGAATGGTGCTGAGTAATGTCATTCATCTCTAATTATTCAGTGTTATGTCAAAAGTTATTTAAAGTGTCACTGTGCTGCACTTTCTTAGAATTCTTTTTCCATTTATAGAATTCTGGTTCAGTGAAGATAGAGTAGGCCAACTATATTTTTCCTCATTTTGCCTACTGCATCTCATTCCCTCCTCTCCAAAGAGGGTTGAGATCCATCATCCTTACTTTACCCGCAGATCCATGTGTAGAATGCTTCAAAGCAATGAAAAACTCCAATAGGCATCCAAAATAAGGTGCACACTATGCTAAGCAGTATCCCGCTCATATATTTTACTAGAACGTATATATTCCCATACATATTACCCACATGGAGTAAACATCATCCTAGAGTCTTAGCTTGGGAAGTTTTTCTCTTCAGAAGAGCGAATGAAGTATTCGACTGCGCATATAAATAGGCTGTTTTTATATGACGTATTACATACAATCAAAGAGTTTAATATCGATTATCAGTACAATGCAACCGTCTGCTTCGGCAAGTGACGAAAAGACTGCGTTAAGTCTAAGGGTACATGTTCCTCACAACTTACTTATGTTCTTGTAAAGTAAGAAACAAGAAGGTAAAATTGTGTTTTCCGGAATCATGACAATATCATAGAATGATCTCAATATTTAATATCAGAAATATTACCTAACTTGCGCTCTCTCCTTATTTGGAATTGAGTCTGTTACAGGATAGATACAAAACTATTATTGAGGGTTAATTTTAATGTCTCATTACACCTGGAATACTTTCCTGATAGATATTTTCGATTTGGTTTGCAAGGTTTGACACCTAACGTAACGTTGCAACCAATTTAAATCAATAATTTAATAAGCCCTCTGATTATATACGGAATTCTTGTTGATACCTTACCCGTTAGTCAGTACTGTTCTCGCTGATAGCTCCTGAGTGAATCTTCTCACACCCATTCATGCTCGCGCCACTTTTTTAGCTTCAACTTACTGAAAATAACTAAACAGTGAGATGAAGAAATTTTTGAAAGAGGCCACTCCTTACATTAGCACCTATAATAAATTTCTATGACGGAATCAGTAATGTATCAAAGAAACATTTTGGTACGATGAATTGTAATCACATTATCTTACAGATATCGTATTTACTAAATTTGCTTTAAAATTGCAAAATTGAAACTGAACTGAACAAAAAACTGAAAAAGTTGCAAGAGGTGATAGCAATGTTATTCTCAATACTTCACTCCTAATTTCCTAACTGACCATTGATTTTGATTGAAAGGGTTTTGGTGCGATTTTTTCTAATTCCAATCTACTGCATCTTTGAACCAGCTTATTTCTGTCGAATACATAATTTAGTTTAAAATTAAAATAAATTTATCATTTTCGATTTTTTTATTTCAATTCGCTTGTTTCTGATGTTACTCTATACTAGATTGTAATATCGAGGTTTATTGCATAGTTTCCTTTTTAGACCGTTTACTTCCCAAAGAAAGGAGTTAGAATAAGAAATTTTAAGTGAATATTTAGTAAACAATGATTCGTGGGCTGAGAGGAGGGAGAGAGAGGTGGGGGGAGTGAGAGATGAGGTATCTGAGAGGTCCTGTCGGGTGAATGGGCCGAGAGAAAGGGAGGAAACCTCTGGGATTGCGGAAGGAATGGAAAAAAGTTTAGCGAAAGAAATGTGACTATCGGATAGCGTCTTCATACGGGTCGGAAGTTGTGTGATGGATTCGGATATGATAACCGCAATATCACGAACGAAGATTTTCTGCTTCTCTCGTGAGTTCGTCGTGCTATAAATCGAATCTCGTCGTCATATCATCGATCAAAAAGAAGAATCTCCTTTCACATTCTCCTTATTCCATGAGAAATGCCTCCTTTCACTTCTCCTTTTTATCGAACCAAATTTTTTCGAATCGCCTGAATATTTTATGCGTTTATGGAGTTATTTCGAAAATATTGGCTCCTCTGTTCTATAAGCGACACCTCTATCTACAGAATGTAATATCAAAGGGAGCAAAGATTCTATTCCGGATATAATGATCTGTTTTCGTAATGTTATTGATTATTGCCCAAAGAGAATTTAAAATGGTAATGGACAGAAAATATTATAGTGTCTAAGAGAAATGCTGCAAGCACTAAAGGATTTAAGCATCTTTTAAGTTATTATTGATTTGTTTTAAAGAAGAAACAAGATGATTTTTGCATTAAAACGGGAAGTATAGAAAATGTCACAAAAAGAGAACGAAGAAAATAGAACATGAGTAAACTTTTACACGCTGAACTAAATTGGCGTAAATTAAAGAAAGAATCACAGAAGGATAAGGAAAGGATCCAAGAAAGAATCAAAGGAGGATAAACAGAAATGAAAAGAGCGGAATGAGTGGGACTCGAACCCAGCTCTCTCTCTTTTTCCATATCTCCTACGGGTATTCTACAGGAATGTGGGAGACCTGGGTTCGAGTCCCAGTCATATCGCCTTTTTTCATTTCTGTTTATCTTTCGGATTTTAAGGCTGCACATCGAAATGTGCCAATCTTTCACCATCTTTCCTTCTACTGATCCCATTCATAGTAAATTCAGGTTTTATATCTCTAAATTGCAATGAAAGATTTCTGCAGTCCGATGCGATGCAGCCAATTCTTTGGATAGTTTGCGTTGTATTTTGTAGCATTTGAAGGATGCTGTCGCTTTACCTGGAAAATATGATAGTTCTTTGTTTGATATTAAATTTTGGCTTAAATGTTTCTTTCAAATCCCCGTTATGATACGTCCGATGTTATTGTTTTTTCGTAGTATCCTCCAATCATCGATGAATGTAAAAATGTAAAATATCGCATTTGTAATCTTTAATAGCTGTTTCCTAATTCTCAGAATTAAAATTAAAATAATAAATAGAGTTTTACTATACAGTTTTAAAACTACCTATATCAGTTTTATAATTCGTATGTTAACAGACGAGCAAGAGTTCTCAAGTTTTCAGAATTCATTTTGACAATAACGAAAATTCGGCGAGTAATATCATAAGTACTATCCTAACTATGAGTGATTTGGTGACAATTTAAACTTAATTAGGATACGTTTAATTTGTCCTGTGTTTAAGATTTACAATGAATGAGGTCTTAAGATATTACGCCTAAGCAGATGAATTTTGATAGATTTGAGATAAATGAAATGCTTCCTTTTTAAAATATTCCTTAAATGTTTCGACGATTCTCAAAATCAAAAAGGTACTCTAAAATGTGTGGTATTAATTCGTTTCGAAGTCTCCCCTTTCAAAGTCCTCTATTTCGAAATTCGCTGCAAAACTTCTATGCAAAATCCCGTGTGCTAATCTCGAGATACTATTCCCGAGAAGTGTTTTACTTATATACTGTAGCGTGTATGTAAACTTGCAATTACCGAACTAATTGGCCTCAACGAAGTGAGCTGCAACTTTCATTGCTTAATTTTAGACTTTCAAACTTTGTGCGCCATTCCTCTTTTCCCGTAACCATAGAATTGTAGCCTAAGCAGCCGTCTAGGACACTTGCTCTTTGCGTGACACTAATCAGATGAGAGACGGTCAGAGTAGACGTGGTTTCAACCCATCTCCTGCCTCTCCAGTACCGACTTTTTAATTTATTCATGCAATGTATAGTATGATGGACGGATATAATTATTTCCGTTTTTCTCTCGCGCAGTTTTAACAATAAACAATAAAGTAGTCACTAATAAAGCTATAAGAAAAGAGAATTGGAATGCAAATGGTTATGAAATACAGATTAAAAGCACTTCGCTGAAAACGACTGTTTTTCGGGACAGCGAAGAAAAACAGTCGTTTTCTGGGATCTTCTAGGTTACGGAGAACCAGGGAAGGCTAAGATTATCGACATTTCGAACCTGGTTCTCTGTAACGAAGCAGGCACCGATAAACGACTAACGAATTGTTATCAACCTTTCGACAGATCATTTGCGAATTAGCTTCCAGAATTTATGATCGACGCTCATACTTTAGACAATCTTTCTGTAATATTTCCACAAAAGTTGCATTCTTGTAATCTATTCCAGTTTTAATTCTGAATTAGATTCGAGTATTCAATTCTGGCATAGATGTATCTTTTTCGCACGGTGTCTAAAATCCGAAAGATACCGTCGGATTTACGCTGAGAAAGAATTGCAAAAATTGAGCAAACGAGAAACGCCTCAAAGAAATTTACGAACCGCTGCTGTTACTGCATTTCGTTCCATACGTATGCATATATGTCAGCCTTAGAATTTGGATACACTTAATCTAAAAGAATCGAAGAAAAGCAAGAGAAAAATAAAAACGCGAACAGAGCTGCACGTATTTTTCTATCCGCTGATTGCTCACGTCCGCCAATATATCATTCTCACATCTCATTTCTCGGCACTCCGCCGTTATTATTTTCTTTTCGGGGAGAACATCCAATATAGGAGATTAAAAGCGGCGCCTTCTATAAAAGCCCTTTTCAAACCTTCCCCAAACATAACTCAATCCATTCATTTGGAGTGTGGAATTGGGTTGTCGCCTGAGTGTGGAGGGGCAATGGAAAGGGACATAAAGGCGAAGTGGAGAGTATGTGAGGTGAGGAATGCGTGCATAAGGGAGTCTCGGCAAGAAAGAAAAGCGGACGGAAGATAGAAAATTAGCCAAATTCGGTCCGTTACATCGACGAAGTGTAGCCCCAAGCAACTTCAAGAAAACTTCCTATATATCATTTACTGATTATTGAATGAGAATAGCATTGGATATTAATGATTAAAACTGAAACGGGGGCGCGTTCGACTTAGGAGAAAGCAGTACTGGTTTCGAAACCCGGTGGGAGCTCACGTTCGAAATAACCTCAGCTGCAGAAGCACTTAACAATACTACTACTGTTTATATGGAGGAAAAATCCACTTCGCGAGAAAATACTCACTTAATTGTTATAATAAGGAGATAACGTGAGTAAATTCGGACTACACGTAAGGAAAATAAATTTAAAATAATTGACCCAATACTTCTGATACCGTCTTGTGTTGCATCGAGCTAAATATTAAATTTCCCCTGCTTTCTAATCTCTTAAATCTTTCTAAGTACTACAATTTCATTAAACTTTCATGTATTAAAAATCAACAAATGAAGCTTTGACCTCGTGGTAAAGTTATTTCTTCCACAATCGCTTTCATATGTTGTAAATATCAATAAGACCATAACTGCTTCAGTCTTCTACAGTCTTTAAGGATTTCAATGCATGTTATTTTTATGTAGAATTATGGATTCTCATTTTGTAAATAATCTGTGCTGAACATATAATTATAAAATGTTATGTATACAATACCTGAGCATGGTATAATTCATTCTGTGGATTATTTTATCCTAAACAAAGTAAATGTTAGGATTAAAGACGATAATTACAGTCAATTAATTTAGCTTAAAATCCTGACCATATATTTACTCATCGAGATCTTCACTGTCAATATTTTCTGAGAATTTTTCTTTATCCGATTTTGATACTTGGAAGTTGGAAGTTTCCGTCTCGTTTGTGAAATCATTCCATAGTCTAACCATTAGCTGGATCCCTCTCTTATTTGTGACGCAATGGATTACTTCCAAAAGTATGCACAATGGCATCGAAAGTTTCCTTTTCTTCGCATATGATCCTCCTGCTCATAAATAGATAATGATTTGAAAGGAATGCAAAGAAAAGATGGATGTAGATTAAGAAGGGATAAAATATATGAAACGGATGGTAATAAACTAACAGGAAGAGAAAGAGTAAGGAATATCGTCAGAACTCTGAAAAACGAATGGTATCAAACAACATAGTCTCCAGATTTTTATCGCCTTAATAAAATCCATAAACTAACCAATTTCAGCCGTGAAATGATCATAGAAATGTACTAAATGCATAAAGCTATATTTTTGCTAATTTGCTCTAATTTCATCTCGCAAAAGCACTAAAAATATGTGAATAATATCAAGCTTCACGGTTTATCGTCTAGGAATGGTAATTCTCTGGAGACAGTGAACTGGGATTGAGCTTGATAGTGAGCTAATGTACTAATGCGAGTGAAATCTGTTGCTTATTTACCATTACATTATGATGTCCTCATAGGACGCCTTGCTTGCTTTATCTGCGATCGGTCGTAAGGACTAGATGAAAGGGAATTATGCTAATTTTCAGAGTGAACTCGAGCGTATTAAGTACTTCCAGACACTTTCAACTTAAGAAGATAAGAGGTTGATATTATTTAGGTTTAGGTTATTCAAGTTCATCCTAATTCTGTTAGTTGAAATGAATATTTCTAGTAATTACTAAGTCCTATAGGTTAAATATTGACGGCTATACCTTTTTAAGAATTGATAATTCTCTTATTTTCTCTGTTACACTATATGTAAAAACAAAAGATTCATTTGTCTCCAAGATATTTGCTATGTTGGTTGCATACTTCTTCAATATCCAGTTGTTTAATTAGCACGTTTCCTTTTTTATATTTCTTTTAAGTGTGAGTTGAACATAAGCATATATTATCACTCTCAGTCCTCATCCCATGAAAAATTTCATAAAGTTAAGTTTATAAAAGTAGAGTAGCATCCCTCTAATACATTTGTAAACACACGATGTTGGGTCTCATTTAGAAATATTTATTATAAGTTTAACTAGCTCCTTTTTGTAGTGGAACACTTGCAGTGGCAGTGGTTGATAATTTTGAGAGTGGATGAGTATTAGAGTGCAATGTGTATATTTTCTACCTTATATAATATATATTTTAATGCATTGAATATGCTAACATATATTCTCATCAAACATTATGTTATATAGAAATGTAGAAAAAAAAAGATATCGGGAATTCATTCACAGAACATCACTATCAGGAAAGAAAGAGTAGTACTAAAAATAGCACACTTTACTTAGCAAAATATAACACTAAAACATGACTCATGAATAAAACTCATGAATGAATTTCATTCTTCGGAGAGCCATTAGGATAGGAAGGAAAAGCGAAGACGTGATATCATAAATGAGATGGAGAAAGGGAGAATATAGGATAAAGAATAGGAAGAGGAGCAATAGAAAGAGGAGTGTGTTAGATGTGATTGCCATGGGAAGGAGACCTTGAATAAACCCCACCTTTGTAGGCCCCCTTAATCCTCCCACCATTCTTACGTTTTCAGTCTTCTTCCGGGGTCCTGCATTGATTTCCGTGGCGGGATGGAGACCCTTTTTGGGGGCGTAAGGGGTAAGGGCCAGGAGCACAAAGGGCGACCCTAGGGAGGGCAGGTGGCAGGGAGGAAGTCAAAGGGGATACAGGAGCGTTTGAAGATAAGGCAAGCCGGGATTAAGGGGCGTACACCGTCTTATCCGGAGAAGGGTTAAAAAGGGCGGAGGAATAATGCAGTGTTCGAGAGGATGATGTTTAGAGAGGGGAAAACAGATGCAAAAGGAGGTTCCACTGAAGTTGTCGGACGGTATGGAAATAATCCTGGCGGAGGAATAGCCAGCATTAGCCCAAGTGGGTCCCACCTCGCTGATTTCTTCTTTTCGAAATTCCAAATCTTCATGTTTACTATATTGACCTCATTTACTATTCCATTCACTGCATGAGGAAGAGAAATTGTTGAACATGCATTAAAAAGATCGAAATGAATCCTTTCATCGATTTTTATTGACAGCTACTTTATAGTTATTCGATGCCAATTTATTAAAATTTATATCTAATAAATACTTGTAAATTAAATATAGATTTCAATTTTATATATATATATATATATATATATATATATATATATATATATATATATATACATATATATAGTAAGAAATCAGTCTAAAGTAAAATGTATTTATATATTTGTTACTTAATTAGCATCTAATGAGTTAATTATGTATTCAATTTTATCTTTATAAAGCTACCATATTGCTCTTAAAATTAAATTTGTAACTGTCCGAATGAATTAACATTTGCATTCTTTGATGAAGTTTTCCGGAAGAAGCGCAGATAATATATTGGCATGCAATTTAAGTTTTAAGAAAAATAATTATTTAAGAAAACATTATTTGAGAAAAATAACAACAGTATAACCATTTTGGGCAAACAAAATAAGTTGATGAAAAAGCGACAACTCTTCATCACCATAAGTTTGAGAAAGCAGAAATTTCTCCTGTTCATCTTTGAAATGTATTCGAGCCGTTACTATGGGTAAGAGGTCAAAGAACTCTCCAATCGCCGAATACCGGTGACCGTCGGCCGCAAATTCCTCAGAAAGATTTCCTTTCTATCCGTTACTATGGGTTTTTTATCTTGCGAATATTCTCTTAAAATTTTGTTTACAGTCACTTCGACACTATGAAGTATACAAAAATTTCGAAATTTCCGTTGAACTAAGTCGATAATAATTCAAACACTAGCATACTCTACAGTTTGCTCTTTGTTGGAGGATCTTGAGTCAAGGACTCTATAAAGTTATGGCAATGATTTCTTTTAAGAGTCGAAGAACGGAATGCGTGCATTCCATCTCAAAACCGTATAAACCACATCTGAATAGAAATGAAAATTCGTGCAATTTCCATCAAAGAATTCCTCCTATCTAATTCATTCATCTCTACGTGAATCTACTTTTATAAGTTTTTATTCACGATCCTTCGTTGATTTCTTAAAAGCGTCCACCTGAATTATAAGTTCAGTTTTCAAAGCAAAATACTTCTAAGTATATCTAAAGAAATTTTTAACTTTTATTTCGTAAAATTTTGCTTTTTGTGATCATTATCTATCATCATTAATCAGTAATGATAGATCAAGTTAAAATTAATTGATTCTAACGAACGTGAATATTGACATTCTTTCATAAAATAAGTTTTCAAGATAAGTTTTCATTAAAAGAAAGTTTTAGCCTCTTATTTAGTGTAATGCACATTACTGAGAAATGTTATTTACCTTCTACGAGTGAGATTTCGTCCGAGCTTTTCCCATATGCTTAATAAACTTTATTCAAATAGTGACTGAATATTATAGAGTGTTGCAAAATGAGTCCAATGGAGTAGTGAGTTTTAAAGAAAGAATAAAAGATGAAAGATAAAGACAAACTCTTAGGAAAACAGAATGGAAAAAGTTCATCCCTCAGAGTGGAATTGAGTTTCCAAAGTTCTAAGGAATCGAAAGAGTTGATGAGGAAAAATAAGGATTCTCTTTGGACAGAGAAAAGGGTTTGGGAGATCGGACAGATGATTAGACAAATCACTTATTGGAATGCACAAGAGATGAAGAAGTAACATTCATATTTCAATCTATACATAAAATTAATTATTATCATATCTTTAGCACGAACAAGCATTTGAACCCACTAAGTTGAGCTGTAATATATGGACAACAAACCCTGATCAGGGAAATCTTATCAGCCGGGATTCGAACCCGGGACCTTGGGGTCCGAGCGATAGCGCTGCTACAACGCTAACCACTCGGTCACCAAGGCCGGAAACATTCATATTATCATTTATTTATTACGTAAATTACCATTTGAGTATTTTTAGTAATTTACCTTCTCAGTGCTAACTCATTTCATATTGCCGCTATGTAAATATACGCGTATGTTTTTGGTTTGAAAAGATTAACAATAATAGTTACTTAATTGACGATAAGTTACAAAAATATGATAAGTCTAAATAGATATAATATGGGTAAAATCCTCACACCTAGAATATCTCTATCAGCACATTAAGATAATATAAACTCAATAATTTCAGCCTTGTCTTGGTAGAAGCTCAATTCTATGATCATTTTATTATTTTTTTCACAAAGTAAACTAAAAATAATTTGACCCATAAGTACTAACTGGAAATATTCAGATACGTATACGCAAAAGGATGCAAGCACATGCATCAAAGAATAGTTCCATCTACTAGCGGAAGGGTAGGAGAACTAATATCCAGCGATTAAAGTAAAGAAAATGAGAAGGAACACATAAATACTAAAAACCAAAACGATCAAATCTTTCCAGCATGAAAAATCTCATCTTCATCTAGTTCTTTAGAGACATTTTTTCAAAGTAAAAATATATTCTTCATGGCTTCGTAAAAGAGGAGGCAGTTTATAGTTATAGCATGGAAAATGGAAGGTAATAGAGGTATGGTTAACTTATATCTTAGGTTAGGAAATCTAATTCGTTGACGCCAATTAATATGCGGAATATTTTTATTTGCCTTTATACCGTCTGATTTATCATACATGAACGTCTGTTACCTAGCCAAATTAAGGCCTGCAGTAGGCTTTTGTATGGCTCATTCACGGGTGATAATATCTACATCTGATATATTTACTGTTGTTGAGCGAATCTGATACATTCTCTTCTGGTCTTACGAATATAAACCTCTTCTAGTTGTTATAATCAAAACATAAATCATAGAAAGGTAATTAAGATACTCCTTCAGATCTGGACTACCAATATTCTGTTCTACTATTTACATGGCCACCGAGTTTCATTATTCCTAACCCTTTAGTATTGTCTATCCATAATGTATACATCAACTTTGTCTCCTGTTTATGTTTTCCACATTCAAAAATAGAGAATAAGGAGGAGTGAAACTTAGTCATTTCTACTTGTCATCCTGTTTTTTAAATTATTTTATGTTTAATATTTTAAGACCTGAAAAATTGCGTGACTCAATGTCTACTGGAATTTTTTCACGATTTGCATAGGAATGAAAACGAAACTAGAATATTATTCTTAAGTTTTTCTTCTTTATTATGGAATATTTAAGTTTTATATCCCTCGAGGGAAATATTTTCTGATATTTTACATGAAGAAATCAACGATTTTATGCTAGCGTGTGCTACATTACATTGGCATTTAATGATGCACACGTGCAATACCGTCTTCTTTTCTTCTAGATCGATGACAGACAAGTAAATATGCACATTTTGGGCTGTTGAAAAATACAATGAATTACTGCAATAGAATTGATTAGTTACTGTTAAGAAAGATCAGTTATACTATGATAGAAGCTATGGGATATGGAAATCATCTCCGATACAAATTTCCGACTTTATTTTTGTGATCTACAACTTGGAGAATCGAAAAATAGTTGCAGATTTCTTGAATTGTTGCTGACCCTGAAATAATGAATCAGAAAATAATTCCCATTAAATTATTTTAATTATTTTCAATTCATCTTCAATAGCCATTTGAAACGGATGTTGGTATGAACCATTTAAAAATAAGAAAGAGGGACATTTATTAAGAACGAAATGAGTTAAGAGTTTATTATAATAATTTATCGTTTGAGGTCTAAAGAAATTTGGAGTTAAGATTCGCCAAATAAGAAATTGCATCGTCTTCTGCGATTCTAATCGATCTCCAAAAGTTTTTAGGTTTTTCTCTACCGGAAATAACATCAAATTCATTTTGATGTTTTTGAGTCAGAGTTAAATTGGTGCAGTGGATCAAATCAGTTATTTGATTAAGATTTCATTCTCTAGATCCTTCTAATTTATTATTATTATAAATTTAGCTATTTTGGACCAATTTTCCAGTTGCAATATAAATGTTGATAATGTTTATGTATAACATTATTACGTAGCGATACAGAATAAATCTTTGCATTCCTTCCAATAACAGTAAGTACTCAACGCTGTCAGTCAGTCATATTACGGATAGCAAAAATAATTCAGAATCACCGAAAAAGGCACAAAGGAAAACAACAATTCAGGACCTAAGCGGCAAATTATCTGCTTATCTTAACTTTCCTTTACTGATTTTTATTCTGAAAATATATATGCCATCATTCATTCGTTTGTAAACGACTTCGCACTCATGTCTGCAGTACTAATAGCATTAATTTGAAAAGTGCATCGACAGCTGAGATATGTCTCATCTGGACTCACTCCGAGAATAAGACCGCTTTCGCAATAGTCTTGACCCTATTCATGTGCATATGAACATATATATATTCATGAACATAGACATATGTTCAATTTAATGTCTTTTATTGTTTTTTTTCTAATTTAATTTCCTGACATTATCAGTCATTACTTTTCAGGTAGATAACATGAAAAATATCACATAATTAAAATACTACCTGAATTTTTATTGCATGGGGGCAATGCATATGGGTAGTGATAGTAATGTACTTACATTCTGCATTCAGAAGAGTGAGTTTAACTTCAGATTTGCACGAATGAGAGCAGACAATCGAGGAGGTAATGGAGTGGGCGTGGAAACGAAGGTATTCAGGAAAAGGAGCGTCATAATAATGATCTCAGCAGTCTGCGGCTAAGGGATGGATGTTTGGAGGATGTGATGACACTGGAAGGGAGAGGAATGCTGGGAAGGAGCGCTCCATTTTTGCTTTTGGAAATAAAGCGTCTGTGCTGAAAGAGAATAGGTCTTGAATAGTACAGGAGAGGTATGTCGTTAAGAGGCTCTTGATTCCTAGAGATAATAAAAGGCGCTGAGACGGTCTTTGATCCTTTGCTAACCTGGATTCTCTCCTCATTTAATTAATATATATTCATGGAGTTCAGTCTTTGGAGTCTTTTAGGATATCGCGTCAATGCGAGAGAGGAAGAATTACCTCCATTGTGTTGTTTGATGTTTATTAATTCCGGAAGATTTCATCATATCGTATAATAGTATAGAATATAATTAATAAATTTCGAAATCCAGCCCATCCGAACAAGGAAAAATAATTTACGTGATGAAAACATTTCAGAAGTTCGGAAGGCAAATGTAGAGTACTTCCACTTAAATTTGCGTTATAAAAAAAATGAGATTGAAACACAGGAAAATAAATCCTAGTAACGTATCAATGGATACTTATTACTACTATAATAATACTTAAAGTACCATCCATGAATTGTCAGTAATTTAGGATAATCTTTTTGTGAGCCGGATAGAAGTATGTTGTGAACCGAATTTTATCCACATACTATATTTAGGGCACCAATTTCTGTATTTACGATTAGTTTAATCACTATGGAACTTCTTACGGGATTTAACTATTAATGCAATAGTTTATTCGTATAATCGCTATAAACTATTTCTTACGTGAGCATAAAAGATAATCATTGTCCGATTTAAACTTTGGGCCAAAGTAAACTCACGTGACCTTATGAGAAGCTCTTCGACATCCGTTGCCTTAATGTTTGATTTTAACTGAGAAATTAAATGAGGAGTGAATTGTTTGCCTACTTGCTGTTTCCTGCACATTAAGCAACAGGTAAAAAAGGGAATTTCATCCATATTAGCGTCTCCAGAGAATTTAGAACTTTGTTTTTACCAGTAGATGCTTTGATTAGGATGTTTTTCTACTCATTCTGAAATAATGAGAAAACAATTCTTATAAGGATAAAAAAACGAAGGTTTTTAAATGGCTACAAAATGTAAGACTAATTACATTCTATCTTGATGTTTACAATAGGTTTTTAATTCTTCTTTATACTGCATATTTGATAATTCATTACACTTTGCTAATTGTGTTCACTTTTTGCTGAAAGTTTTCTGAGGGGAATTACGTTAAAAACCTCTATTCGATATAGTTATTTTAAAGCGAATAAAAACAGGCAGAAAAAATACACTATAAAAATATATTTATTTTACACCCGCAAAATATTCAAAAATTTAAATTCGAAATTATGTGTGATAGAAACAATCGAGGTAGATGTTTATTATGTTAAAGTTTGAGCTTTAAGTTTTAAATTGAATTATGAATGCATAAAAATGGTAGTACTTATTGCACTCGAAAAAAGCATCTACTATATTTAAAGAGTGCAAAATGAAATCCAATTGACGTTTTTCAAACATTTAATTAAAGCAGCCATATCTTGCAGTTTTGGCCGTTGTGGCCGTCTAATGTATTAAATTAAGATCCCATGGAGAAAGTGAATGTCATAGCAGATTACTTCATGCATTGCTTAGACTTTAGTACTTAATGTGGTGAGTGATATACGAGGAATTAAGTAAGACTTTACGCGGGAATCAGTACTTCATGGACATGTGGCCAATGAATGTATCTCAGAAATATTAATCAGAATAAATCATCCTCTAACAATCATTCTTACATTATCATCAATTACCAGAGACCATATGCATAAGCTTTCTGATAAGATATGTATTCGAAATAATAACATATCCAAGGTAAATATATTTAACTTTGTGTTTAAGTAATTAATATGTATGTGATTTAATATTCAGAAATATTTTCAAATTTATCACCTCCCATGTTGTAATTTACGCCTACTGTCTGAACCTTCACATAAAACATGCTACCTCGTTCCTTGTTATCCCATAACTTCGCAGAAATATTTATATTTACATATATAGGAGTATTTATAGTAATTATATCTCACATGCATTATATATTACAAATTTTGCTACAAGTAATTTTATTTAGGAATATGCGTTGGATTGTTCACATTAGTTTTATCTTTATAAGGACTTGTATTTCCCCCCGCGATTAATAATTCAGACAGTCCACAGCCATTCTGTCGGGAACAACGCACACACTGCCGGTGCCATTTTTCGCGAAACAGGTGTTCAGTGTCATAACTTACGCGATTTTTCGGAGAGCAATTAATAAATAGGAGATACGAAATTAAATATCTCAAGGGAATATAAATAAAAAAGATTTCACAGCTTGAATCGTTTAGCGGACCTCGCATTCTTCCGCTGTCTCCGATTTCGGAAGGCAATTATTCTCGCTTCGTAAATCCACTTAAGTCTGCTCCCGACTGGAGGTGTGTTTTCGACACCTCTTTCCCGCCAGAAGGGGTGGAAAGGATTGGATGGGCAAAGACCATAGGGATTGATGGAGCACAAATCAAGCCTAGCACCTTCCTCCACAACATGGCGGGAAAAAATGTACCGGAGGGATCATGGCTAGTGGGAGAAATTGGAAAGGGATCACCACTGATCGATAGCGGGAGATACATCGTCAATTTATTCATGATTCAAAAAGGCGTCCTCCCTCTATCCCTAGCAGCCCCAAAATCTTCTCCTTTAGCGACTTCCTAAGCACTATCGAAAGGAAACTGCTGCCAAAATATACTACATGAACTCAACTTATGTGTATTCACATGGTGGAATAATGTTCACATTCCGAATTATATTTACATTTCGCGTAATTTATCATCTTTTGACTGATTTGCTTTCATGAAAAGACGCTACTATCTATTTTTCATTAAAATTTAATAAACAGATATAGTATTATTGTATCACACGCTTTATTAATTAAAATTCATTTATTTAAGTATCTAAATGTTGAAAACCTGATGACCTTAATTATGGTTTTTACACTTTCTTTTATTATTCCATTTTTGTAATTATAATATTAATTATTAACAATCTCTGTACTACTATTATATTATACTTTTATCCCCATTATATTCGGTTCTGGATTAATTATTTGAACCAGATTTTCAAAAGGCCGCCACAGAAACAAATTAGGCTGGTATTGCGTCAAATTTAAGATGATAAATACTTTGTTAATTTATTTCCAAAATTTATAACTTATGATTAAATAACATATTATATTTTATACCATTGAGTATTTTATAACCAACAATGGATTTATATGATTACGTAAGAATGTTTCTTTTTTAAATATAAAGGAATACGGTGAAAGTTATTTAAATACATCTAATTATAAAAGATGAAATGCGTAATTTGACTTAAAAAATCAGACCTGCAATAATCAATGTCGGTCCTCTCGATATTTATATTACAGAAAAGAGATTTAATTAACTTAATGAAATGAATATGTCGAGATTTAGTTTATTATTAGGTTCCAATTCGAGTATTCTCCTTACCCTTCATTGGTACCCATCTTTTGCACATCCTCGAAAATTCCCATCGCTCGCTCTTCTGCATTTTCTCATTTTTGCATTTTCCCTCTGGTTCCGGAATCATTTATCAGCCGGCCGACAGCGTAGGCGGAGGATAGAAAATGCAAAAAATGAGGAATGAAAAGAGAAGAAAAAAATCAGTTCGCGGACGCCCCCACGAGCGTTTAAAATATTGTATCGACCAACAATGAGGAACGATCAGGGCGACAGGCGACACGGTTATGGAGGGATTGGAAATTAAAGGGGCGAGGGTGAAAAGGGGAAGGATATGAAAAAGTGAAAATTAAGGAGATAACACACTGAGGTGTGGATATAGAATGGCATGCAAGCCATTCTAAATCTTAAATGCAAGGAAAATAACAATTATGGAGAAAACGTCACCAGAGATATCGTAGAAGCGCATTCAAACGCCGTTAGATATTCTAAAAAGGAAAATTTATGAAAACCCGAGTTACGAACTGTAATTGTTTTCCTTCCGGTATTTGTTCCGTTCAATGATAAAGCCGACTTATATTATGCATACAACTTATTATGGTTTTCATATTTAACTTGGCAAATCCCTTATTTGTGGTATTTGGGCATTTCATAATTATGTTAATTTATAAGTATAGATAATTTGTTGGTGTATACATGTGATGTGTAACTGAATTAAGGAAATTATTTATTGTAAATTTTTGATTTTTAGGGCGAAGGGAATGATTACGTATTAAGAGGGCTGTATTAGTTTCTGATGATTCTTTTCTTTTATGTTTGTTCTTGTGATTCTATCAACCATGCCTGTTGTTTAATCGTTTGTTTCCCACACTTTTTAATATCTCTTCTTGAAAGTTGATCTAGGCAGAATTGAATGAAAAGGGACTAACTTATGTGTTGAATGGTGATCCGATTAGTATTATCTATGACAATGCAACATACTACATAAACATCAGATAGTATAAGGAATTTCACTCGAGGCTTTGAGTATTTATAATTGTAATAATAGCTATAAAACTTGTTCCATTGCTTTGGCATCGAACTGAACCGAAGCAGAGAAAATGGTTTGGCTCGAGTGAAAGCCGAACTGACAACTTAAGGGAATTTCAACATGAACCGAAACCGTTATTTATTCCGGACCGAATTTCCGATCCAAAAATTACCTTCTTAAAGGAAAGGATATACGTAGAAGTTCTTTGCATGTGTAACAGCGACTTGAATGAGACTGTTATCAGAAACGGACTGTTAAGAAGGTCCGACAGGAGGAGCCAGGACTCAAAGCCATAATGCTTGGCAGATATGCTAACCCAGAGAACCTGCCAAATTCAGTCCAAATGTGCTCATTTTGGGTATTTATTGGGGTCTTTTATTCTCATCCTGAAACAAAGACTACTATTCAATCATCTTTGTTTTCTACTCTTGTTAATAACAAAATCAAATGGAAAATGTTCTCTTTCACTTCATTCACTGAATGAATTTGTTTACCCTTAAAAACTTGTTTTTTTTTTTAACTACCAGAATGTAGGAAACAAATAACACTTAAGTTTTAAATGATACCATTCTTATGATACCGAAGTGAAAATGCTGATGTTTTGGGTGGCTGAAATCACCTAGCAGTAACAGTGTAGTGAAATGTATGTTTGAAAGTCAGACATACATTGCCTTTCTCTACTGATCTTCTGCACATACAGGAACCATAAGCTTTCAAATTCACTGAACACAATATGAATATCATTGTAAGCTTTCTTTCGGCGTGTGGTAGGGGATGTAAACATCGAATGTTACTTCTCTAATTTATTGTTATCGAATATCGCTTGCAGAGAGTCCTTGAAAGCTTAGTTGCCTAAAGCAACCTATCTTAGGAAAAGACGGATCCCGGGTTCGATTCCCGTTCGTTATACTTTTATCGAGTGCGTTTTACTTGCTTCTAAGAACAGTATTGTAACAATTGCCTTTTTACCACAGCTTTTTTAAGCTTAACGTTTTTAACTTTAAAACAAATCACCTTCGGTTGCACCTTCTCGAGTTCGCAGGAAGATTTTTCAATCGCCAGATCCCATATACTTGCCGCATATTCCTGGTATGGCTCGATCAAGGTGAAATAAGTTCCTTCTTTAGTATTCTCATCGTATCCGCTTGATAATTGCTTTGGCGCAGATTTTTTTGGATATTTGTGCTCCAATATGAGTTATTTGTAAGAGTTATCTCGACTGACTCGACTACATTTATATTCATTCCATTGATTATGAACGGAATATTACTCACATTAGTTCTAATTTCCATTTTTCTCCCACCTTTGGATACGAACTAGTTCGTTAGATAGAGAAGTTCGGCCTTCCTCGTTTGATATTTCTCTTTCTATAGATTCGATGCAATCATCACAGTGACGATGCCACCTTGAACGTCCTTAAAAGCTGCATCTAACCTAGAGGTTTCCCAAATCTGGTCTCTTCCCTCGAGTGAAGGAAAGATGGTGATGATAATTGAAACAAAAACACGAGTGAAACAGAAAGACTGGTTGTATTCGCATTCCGTGGGGATTTCGAAGGGGAAGGAATGGAGAGTAAACGAGCGGATGGAGTGGAGCGAAAGAGGTTTTTTATGTGAGGAAAAAGTGGACAGTGATTGGTTAAATGGAGTGAAAGGGAACAGAATGGCTGCAAATGGGAAAGGTGTTGGCCGGCAAATCTTCAAAATGCCGCTTGAATGGGGAGAGAAATACCATTAGAGTATCAATAGGTTCCACTATAGAAGTGGTTCATAAAAATATATAGTGTCCTTTTGTACGCCAGTAACTCTGTAACAACAGTGAAGAGGAGGAATAGGGGTCCGAGAAGAATGATCAAAATAAAATGGACAGAACGAGTTTAGAGAATTATTACTTGAAGCCTTTAGCTCTCCGGATGGATGGATGATCTACTGCAAATCAAGGTGGCGGAAAATAAAGTTCAGAAACATGTGGTGATAATGCGACTGGGGTACAGGATGATCAATTCTTAATTTGTGAAATTGGCTATACATGCTTATTTCTTTATACAATGCAAATATCTTCGTTTTATCTATAGTATGTATGTATATAATATGTTTTGAACAGACTATACAGCAAATAAGATACTGTGCATTCTAAATTATTTTATAATTTATTATACGAAGGCTACTTTGGACATTCCAAAACTTAATTATTACGAGCCTTATAAGAATGAAAAATAAACATTTTTCGTTCCTCAACACTACCTTCCATACATATGGTAACTATGAATCTTCGGGTGAATGATAGTGGAAGTAAAACGCTAAAAAACGTTATCTGAAACTTCCTTGTCTCCTTCTCCCTTCTAGGTTAACTTTGATGTTTAAACTTCGACAGCAATTATATACAGTACTACTGAAAAAGTTTATTGAATAAAAATTAACTGTGTTCATAGGCATCGTTGCAATAGTATTGAGTCCCCTGGCATTTATTCCACTTCTGTACTACAGTTTATCGCAGAGAGTAAACTTTTGGAGCTTTTATATAAGTAACACATGAATAATGAGCTCCAAATAATTTGTAGATTATTATCGGAATTATTGTCGAAAACTGAATAGCTGACTGAAGGTACTAGAGTTAATGGAAAAATAATGGGATTTAATCGAAATTTTGAAAACTCCGTGAATCAGATGATTAAAACAATCGCCTTCCTGAGTAATGGGAGGCTTCGAAAATTGTCATTCATGGTAGATTAAATTTAAACAGTTGTTGTAAATATTTTATTACAGATATGTCTACAAAATTAAAATCACCTTCAGGAAAAATCTCTCATTTAAAGTAGCCTTTTTATTTCCGATATCCAAAAATGGCCAAAATTCCTCTTCGTCGGTTAATTATAAAATTTCTAGTTCCCTCCTTTTCAATGACAAATTCGCCAGTTAGGCAACACCGAGCATTGGAATCTGTCCATTTAGACTTTCATTTTTTTTTTCCTACAGTCTTATTGGCGTTGCCAAAAATTGAAATATTAACTATACATTTTCAAAAATTCAAATCAAATAAAGGATTAAATGATGAAATCCAAAAGATAAACTTCGTACAGAATTTCATCGATGACATTTAGTAAGAGCGGATGAGGAATTATAAGAGAAAGTTCTTTAATAACCTTAATTAAGTAATTATTAAAGGATGCTCTATAGTCACATGGCTCTGTTGAAAAAAGTTGAGAAGAGAAGCCGAATGAAGTAGAGAAAGAAAAGGGAGCTAACAAAGGTACGAAGAATGAATAAATGAAGAGGAAAGTGGGGAGGAAGAAGGAAATGAGATATGAATGAAAGAACTTCCGAACAGATCGGAATTTGTATAAAGGGCACGGGGTTTTGTCATGGCAGTCCGGAAAGAAGATTTTTGGGATGGGGTTTCTGAGAAAAGAGTTTTTGGAACGTGAAATGGCGTAAGACGGGGATTGATTGCTAAAGTAAGATATCGAAAATGTTGGCAAAGCAGGAATTGTTAGATTTATAATTAAGGATCCTTAGGACAGTGAAGAAACAAAGGAATGATAAGAAAGACAATTAAATAGGTGTATATCAGGGTGTGGAGATGTCGCATTCGCTCGAATATCTAAAGTGAAAAGATCTTAAATATCTTGTTTTTCTTCAACTATAATTGCAATCAATATCGTTGATTATAATCTCTGTTTCTGCCACCTATCTGTAGTGTTAAATATGCAAAAATTATGAATAGTGTCGTAACAATATGAAAGAATCAAGCTGCACTCAAGTTGCATAAATCGTATAATCAAAAATCCAGCATCAAAACTGCATCTAAAATCCTATAAATAAATTCTGAAGGTGAAAAAAGAATAGTTTTTCAATATATTTTTACTCTTCTTCATTATCGAGACAGTGAGAAAATACGAGATCTACTTGGATCTTTAGGTCAAAACAGGTATAAACATTTTATAGTAGTGAAATATTTTACTGAAAATCGCAGGCATGATAACTGAAATATTCAGCTATTTTGAGCATTTTTCCAATGAGTTGAATACATTTAGTCAACCGCAGGATTAAGTTCTTTACGACTGCTTCATAGGTCCTCCGCTTCCTCGTAGCCACTAAAATTCTTTCCCTCCTTAGCATACTGAACAAACACTAAAATATGCATCTGAGATTGCGTTAAAAGTCTATCGATAGGTTGCATATGGTCTAAACAACGCTGGATCCCCATCTCTGCCCTACACAAAATGTGATCCTAATTTATAAATATAAGATATTTCTCTCGTATTTGATCAGTGGCTTTGAGCTCCTTGGATAGAGTAACGCAGTAGAATTCCGTCCTGTGACGTAGTTTTCAAGGTTATTGCACTTCAGTTAATATTTTCAGTTTATCCAGCCTTATGAACTCACTTCAGTTATTCTTAGGATAAGGATTTTTATTAATATCTATATTAAAAATAGATTTATTTTTATATAAACTCGTAATTAATATTCATAAAATAATTTACTTCAGGACAAAGTGCGTATAAACTATCTTCCGACATTTAGAAAAAACTTTCTCTTTACAGAATCCATTTTAATATCGTTTCTTATAACAGTGTTAATTTTCCTAAATATCTTCTGAAATAATGTTCATTTCCTTCGCGATAAAATTTGTTTTAAGCCAAACGCTATAAAGCGTGTTCTAATAACTCACTATGAATAACATTTGATGATTTTTATGTAATGTAATAGGAGTGTTAATGATAATTATACGAAGGAAATTATATGTTGTTTTATATGTTATTGTAAAATTTTATCCGAATGATTGATAATTTGAGTAACTTAATAAAAGGAAAAAGAGATTTATAGTTCAAAAGATAATGAAAAATTAGGCTTTACCAATGCATTTTTTACAATAAAAACTTCTTTGTTCATGTAAATATCATTCATTATATGCCGCATTATGGAATGAATAAGCAAATAAAATTTAGCTCAGGTTACTGCTAGAATCTGGGTTTAGGTTAGGGCTAGGTTTACTGCTAGATCGCCGCAACTTAAAAATTTATTTGTTTCTATATATCACTTGTCTCACTTTTGTCCCTACAAAGTGTATGAAAGATTCCTTCGCGAATTTGACTACAAGAAAACACATGGCATGTATTATGTTAAAAGGGAGTATCGAAAATGTTATCCATAAAGTCCAGATTTAAGCGCTAATAACAATTCAAAGGAGGAATGAAAAACTACACATTTCGAATTTGCTAATAGAAGAAAAATAGGCCAATGAATTTCTAACGATCACAAGTGGACCAAACAGTAACTGTTGTTAAAAGATTTCTTAAGCAGCAAAAAGTCGGAGTATCCAAATTTAGTTGCAAAAATGACACCTTGTGGAAAGGGTTGTTGGATGAGGTTTGAAAGCTCGAAGATAAAAGGGGTGAAAGAGAGAAGTTGAATAGAAAAAGAACCAAAATGGATTTACAGGAAAAGAGAGGAAGCTGCCTTCGTTTGTTTGGCGTGGTTCGTGACGGAGAGGGGAAAAGTTTGTCGGAAATTTTTTCCCTTCTCAACCGCCGAACTCGTAAATTAATCACTTCGAGGACATCTTTATAATGTAACTTTTTTGCGAACTCTTTCACTTTTCCACGCCCGCTGTGCGTTAGCTAATTGGGTTGTAATTTCGACAAATCGACGATTGATTCGGACTGTGACCTTTCTTCATTGTGCTGCTGTTGTGACTTCAATGATTGGAAGTCTGCCGTAAATAACACTCTTTTATTGCTTTTGATTTTATATACGCTAGACTTTTTAGAAATTTATTATTTTTCCCGAATTTGATGCCCAGAGCATAATGTTTCATAAATTAATATTCTTTTTATAGAATATGTTCATATATCTTTCAAATTTGAGTACTCTCTAGTTCATTATTATAAATCTACTTTTCACGAAAACATTAAAAATTAATTTTCATATTTTTACTACTGCCAGTTTAACTAAAAATTATTAATTATTACTCATTAGGGAATTATGAAAATTGAACGCGCTTTCTGCGACACATATCCTAATGAAAAGAAGAACTAATATTCCTGAGGAAATATTTGTCTGAAAAATAATCAATGAATTCCATTAATCTTATAAGGTTAATTTAAGGTAAAGACTTTTTTGTGAAAGTTCAAAATGAACGTATCGCATTCAAAATGAAAAGGGATATATAACTTCCGGATCTATCCGTTGGATCTAAACCGTATACCGACAATCGTCTATCGGTCATCTTATAAAATGCCACATTGAAGGGTAATCATGATCTAAGATTCATAAGCAAGAGCCTTTAGATAGCAGAAAAATGGGCACCTGAAGCTAAACTAAACTTTTACAACAAAAATATCCACGACTAAACTATGTGCGTACAGGTTTATTGATGTTCCATGGAAATATTATATGGAGATAATATTCTAATAAAGTATTTATATAGTCGAAATATTATAGTATTATATTCTTTAATATAGGATAATAAGAAATAGGAATCTAATGAATATTTGCAGCATACGAGTGTTTGTGATCTCACAGTATTTCTCAGAATGCAGACTTCGTAGGATCGTTTCATATTTTGCAAGCTGATTCTCATTGCAGCAGAAAATCGTGTTGCGTGACTGAAAAAGAATTGTAGGGTGATTTCTGGGATGATATATGTAAATATAAATAAGAAAACAAGAGAAGAAATGAAAAAGACAGGGAATAAAGAAATGCACTTATTTCTCTGCACGCATGCAATAGGAATCCTTTGTTTACCCTTTCTAAAATCGAAACGAGAAATAAATTTATATATTCACTTATGTTTCATACTTAACAATTTAGTCCAAACCTAGATATTTGAACTTATAAATTGCATAGAAAGTTAATAATATTTATGGAATATAAATTATGCTTTTAAACTAAAATGTATAGACTGTACAAGGAGTTAACTACTGCCAGCATTGATTTAAAGAATTTCAGATACAAAGGGAAAATCTTAAAGCGTTATATGCTATTATGTAATAATTTATAATCGATATATATACGTGGAATTCAGAACGTTTCGCTCTTCGTGGGTGTTTATATTTATTTACATCATTTCGCTCTAGCACTCGGTGTGAATCCCCACTCGAATAGGTACAAAGCACTGTCAACTCTGTCTTCATGCCAACTCTCTATCTCTCCTGTTTCGGATTTATATCCGTTCGTCGGGAAATGAATACGCCGAAATATAATTTATCGATGGTCTTTCTTTTATGAAATAATGAAACGTCCGAATTTATGGCTCGGCGTAAAAGTTTGAAGGAAATTTATTTTTTCGTCGACAGGAGGGATGGAATGCAAGGCTCGAATTCCGCATTTCACAAAGGCTGCTTCATTTCCGTTTTCATTACTTTTTCATATTTTAAGTGACTTGTGTTTTGAAAACAACAACTGCAGTCTTTGAAAGAGGAAAAACGAAACAAATGTACAATTGAGTGATCACGCTCTGACAAGTAAATGAGGGAGCTCAAAAGAGTGCATTAATATTTGCACATTTTTATCTTTGATGACTTAATAATTGGATTAATGTTAGGTGTTTCTGAGGAAGAATTCAATCCCTCTTATTTTCTACATCTAGTACTGCGAATACCATGTTATTCGAAGAATACTTACTATTTGGAATTGTGCAACTACATAATGATTTTACTCTCATCTTGAATTAACATTATTGCTATGCGATTATTCACGAACGAATGAGTTAATTAAATTGAAGCTTAGATAGCATTAAGCGTCGCTTATTCCGCAAACACTTTCGAAAATCATGGCAATGTGCTGACATTTTCGATATAATTAATTCACGAAGTGAATGACTATCGCATTGTTGCGTTCAATTTTTGCTCCTACATGTTTTCCAACTTTTTTATCAACTGTATGCGTTCGCTACTTTCCAGTATAAAATTTAATACTAGTGACCCGTAGTAGAGCATCTAAATTTTCTCCATCTCATATTTAACCTACTGAGATATGAAATCTATGCATAAACTGTATATATTTATTTATAGTTGTTTATAGTTATTTATAGTTTTTATTTATAGTTGCTGTTAGACTCGCGTCAGGTGAACACCCTTAAATATTGTCGCACTTAATAAAAAAACCCTCAGTCCTTTACACTTGAGGTTTTATTTTTTTAAATAACATCGATATAATTAAAGTAATTCCCTGATATCCTATCTAATACATTTACACCACAGACGTCTCATAATTACAGTTACTACATAGTTTAAGTCGGTCTCTTGAATGCCATTGCCTATTATATATCATTTCTCTTCCGATATATTTATATCTTCACTTCCGTTCTTAAAATAAAAAGATCAAGCGTTTCAACTACTTAACCGTCCATTAATTAGCTCAAGAAGTATTTTTTGGGAAGTAAGCGGTAATTGCGAATAAGTATTTTTGCGATTGGTAAAACCTCTCAAAGTACAAATCAGTTGCATTGAATGACAATTAAATGTGAAGGAAATCGATAAGTATATCGCGGAAACCTCTTGAAAATAGGAAAGACGAGTTACTTTGAGATTATGAGTCAGCAATCTTTCTCAGCATTTTACGTTTGTGTGTCACCGACTGGCTTATTCAAGGTGCTTTCGGTGAATGAAGACCAATTTCCTGTCATTGGCAATTAAGCATACAACTGCTGCAATCAATACCACAATCCAAGTATCATCATGATGTCGTTAAAGATTGTCACTGCCATCTTCAGCCAAAGCTAAAGATATATTAGTGCAAGGGACAAATCCAAACAGAAAGAAATACTTCTTGCCCCTTCTTGAGTTTCTTTCTATCAGAGCTCTGGATTCTTTGTGATTATCTTCTTTATTAATGGTCTTCTTTTAGCATATTTACAGATTTAATTTAATTGGAATTGAATTTATGCTAGTAACGTTACACCTACGTATAGTACTTACCCTTATCGGAAAGTAATGTAAATATTACAGTAATATAGAAAATGTCTGATATTATTACCGATTTTATATTTTAGATTTTATTTCAATATAAAATGTTAGGTATTTGTCAATCACTGGTTACTAAATAACTTCAACATAGGTCTTAATAAAGACTTTATTAAGTCTATTGTCAACATAGTTGATGATAGCTGAATGAATCCTAGAAGAGTTTACGATAACGACTTGAGATTCCGCAATTAACCAATATATTAGAGAAGAACTTTTAGTAAAACTTACTCTTTGAATCCAGTGATATATTTTTCTTGGTGGAAATAGAAGTCGTGTTGGAATTGAAAATAATACTTCAGTAGCAAATGTTGACATTTAATATTGGTTCGTGACTGAATATGTATTGTAAGTTTCATTTTATCATACTACTGTGAAATAGACTTAAATCTATAACCTTAAATACACTGCGACGAATGTTTTCAGTATTTTCTTGAAAAATTCTTTAAATTATTTTCACCTAAATTCTCTCAGATGGAGTATATTTCTATTATAACATTTATTATAATTGATTCATGAAGCATTTGGCCATTTATAATCCTTTTTGCGCATTTCAAATCCTAAAAATATCTTTCTTCGAAAGGTAAAACCTTTCAATTTCATCAAAGACGAATCTGAAGTATATTAGGATATGAAGGAAGGATCCTTGCGATCATAGTTTCCATTGGTTTGCGCCTAACTGCAGGAGAAGATAAAAAGCTAAAAGATCTTTCAGTTCTTCTTTTTCACGTAATTAACAGGAATATACAACGGAATCGACAATCGGCACCTTTCCGGCAAAGGATAAACGCCTTTTTTAATTAAGAAGAAGAGGCCCTTCGTTTACACTTTTCCTTTCTCGTTTCGATCATGGTTCGCGAAGCGTGGCCGCCCTTAAAAGGAGGCTATCCCTTAGGGTGGCGTCTAAATCCCTCTCTGAGTTATGTTGATGCAGTGGAGTCGATAGGGCGTCCGTAAAAGGCTTTCCGGTAAGATTAACCTCCCTCCGGTATAACTGCTCCACAAATTAGGAAAAGCTTATTTGGCTCCCCTGCAGAGAGGCTTAAGGAGTTGTTTGGGAAAGATTGCGCCATAACCTAGGGATCAGAAGGAAGGGGTTATCTTCTGATTCTTCCTATTGAAGAGGACATACGAAGGATTGCTTTCCTAGTTCATCTTTATTTTTCATACTCAGATATTATACGTTTCTAAGAGGTTCGAGATAAGTCGAAGCGGGTTACGCTTAGGTCAATGCTTGGGAACCAATTGGCTTCAACCAGATGCGGACTATTCGTCATTTCACTAACAAATTTCCTATTTAAATTAATTCGCTTCCGATTCTCGTTAAAAACATAAGCAAAATGAAGTGAAAAATACTCTCTTAGTGAATTAAGTCACTTCCTAAGGTACAAGCTTTTCCTTTTAAGTACAGGACGCCAGATTATTCGAAATGTTCAGGAAACTAATAAAAAGCCTCAAAAAACGTTTTCAAATATTAATATAGCAATTAAATATTGATAGCCGCGCGCCCACCAGATCTTATTTTTTAGATATCTTGTTTTCTTTTCCCGATACATTGGATAACCTAACCGAAACTTTAGACAAATTATACACGTATGGAACAGACGCACACCTCATTCATAACAACGAAACAAATACTTAGTATGAATCGTCCATTTAAAACTGACGAAGTTATGTTAGCCGAAAGGAGCTCGACAGCCGTGGACGCCGGATTACTGAACTGTCGGAGCAATCGTAAATGAAAATTTTCTAGATTGAAAATTTTAATAATAAAGGTGCCTGATGATATTCAATTTTATTTTCCAGTAGTTCTGCTACATATAAGAAAGTAAACTGTGTTTATACGCAAAGTATACAGCCGTGAAAATATCTGACCAATGCTTTAAGGGAGGTTAAACAAAATATCCGTGACACAGATCATTCACCCCATATTTCAGCAGCAAAGCCTCACGTATCAAGAATTCTAAGAAGGATAATAATTTCAACGCGAGAACTACCGCTTGATGTCATCATGCATCCCGCGGAGTATAAATTTGGTGATTCAGACACTATTTTGCTTTAGGATAGTACCAAGAAAATCTCATATTCAATGGAGATGTTGAGATATATTTTGCTGCTAAAACGGTTAAACAATTATCACGTACAAATATAAACGTCAAAAAATAATAATTTAGTTTCTGTGAGTTCCGAATTATCGTGTTCAAATAGTCATTGAAAATTCAGCTTAGTATATTTCTCTATAGATCAAGCATTAATTTATATTAATTTTATATTATTCTCTCGCTTCTTTGCAATAAAAAAGTATTTCTGGAAAATGTCGTCTTGCGGGATACAACAGCGTCGTCGGATTAAAACAACACAACGTTTCGCCAACACTACCGTTGGCTTCTTCAGGTGAAGTGAAGCCTTAGAGCCAAAAAGTATTTCTGTTTTCTCTAGATGTTAATTCTAGACTTTTTCCACATTCAGCTCATTCTGTCGTCTAATTGCACGTTTAATTATATATTCTATCCATCATTTATCGCCATTTCCTGAAATCTAAAGCTCTTATGCTTCCTTCTGCCTATGAATCTCAAATTGTCGATTTCCAACGCAATTTCATCGTCGTCTATGTTTTCTATTTTGTTAAATGAACAACTTAGAAGAATACATTTTCTACATAACTAATATAAACAAGACCGTTTTCAACGAATGATTGCTATCATCAAGTAGATTTGCAGGTTTTATCACATCTACAAGAGGAAAAGTATGGAGGAATGAATAGAAATATATGCATTCTTTGTAACAAGTTATTACTATAACTAATTATACTTTTAATTAAAAACTAATTTCTACCATTGAGTCGTAACCTTCCAACATCTGTTCTAGAACATAAAAAAGTTTGAGTGTATATTATGCTCTCAGCTTTATTATTCAAAGAAATTAAAAATTTTGATGACGGAAAAAGGATTGAGGATAGGGTTGCAAATGAGATGAAAAAGAAAGAGAGGAGAAGGAACAGGTGATACTGGAGGATAGACGGAGATAAGGTGAGAGCGGAACTGCCGTTAAAAGGATCGGTTGGTGAAAGGATGGAAAGAATCAGGTGGGAATAATGAAGGTCGTTAGCTAAGGAGAGTTGGATTGGGAAATAATTAAGGCTGAACTAATAAATAAAGCCTTTCGCCTCACAGATATTCTCTATTTCGTGACAGAAGTACCCAGCAGTCGGAGAATATCATCTGCTAATAGAGCTTCACATGCTTACTGTACTTGATAAAATGAACGGAAAAACACTATTTATATAGCAAAAGGAAAAGGCAATGAAATCAGAAGAATACGGTAATAAATCGCAAAATACATTCATAATCATACAAGGTTAAACAACTAAACCATGTATATGAAAACTCATACTGAAGACAGCAATTGCATTAAGGTAAAAAATGCAAATATGAAAATATTTTAAGCTTAGATTTTATTAATACTTGGGATTTGAGAATCTAAATAATGAAAACGCGTTACAACTTAGTCATAAATTCAAGTTAAATGTAGCTCATAATACCGGAAGGTCGTTGTAATATGAAAATTCACGCCAAATTCTCAATTTTCAAATTGTCTTAACCTTAATATGTAGATTAGCATGTTAACTACGTTAATTTGAAGGCATTTTTGACAAATGGTTAATTTCTGATAAATAATTAACCTGTTTCTATAAAAACCGCTAAAGAAGGTTTTACATAGCCACTCTGATTTGCGTTCATAACTTATGAACATAACATACAAATCAAATACATTGACTTGAATTATTTTCTTTGATTTACATTTACTTTAGTTTAACATGCTTACAATACAGTCCTCTCACCGAAGGAAATATGTAAGGAAGTTATGGACTCGATTGTGATGAAGTACAAGCATAGATTCTATTCCCAAATCTGTAAAACGTATTTCCTCTAAAGGCAAAAAAATCAATTAAAATATACCTCTGCAACTATTCTGGACAAATTTTCTGCGATTTGATTTAATCCACGTTCGAGTTTGATAATCTGCGTCAGTTTAATCTAAAATTAATACACTCGAGATATCTTATGTAGAAAAACGTGTTTAGATGGTAAAGAAAGTGAGGATATTCATTTTACCCGGAATATCAGATGAAAGTAAGAAATATTACCATCACTTTTGCATTTAATGCCAAAGTGATGGTATATTATTTTATTCCCTGTACTTAGGGCATAACTAGAAATTTTCTAAGGGGATAGAACCCCAACATGAGAGGATAACACCCTTGTTGATTCTATAAGATTTAATTGTTAGATTTAAAAAGTATCTCGCGCAAA
The DNA here is from genome assembly GCA_036926295.1 of Pachydiplax longipennis. Lineage (NCBI taxonomy): Eukaryota > Metazoa > Arthropoda > Insecta > Odonata > Libellulidae > Pachydiplax > Pachydiplax longipennis. The sequence goes on along the minus strand of JAVFKF010000085.1, from coordinate 2,282,499 downwards.
AAAGGATGAGTAAGTCTGAACTATTAAAAGAGCCAAATTATTTATTTGATCATCTTCTTCCATTAAGCATAATTTCCGAAAATTGTCCTCACGCCAGGGCAATTTGAATGCTTAAATACGAAAAACCGCAAGAGAAATGGCAAACCGAATCACATAATATAAGCAATGATTATCTAAACACGAATACGGGACATCCCTTGAGCCTCGAAGCGCATTGTTGAGAAAGCGGGACAGGATCTGAAGTTAGGTGCCATTTAATACGGGACTTTTGTCAACCTTACGTAGGGTAATATATAACAATCACCGATGTGTGTATATTTATTCATCAGATGTGAATAACTTGTGTAAAAAACATGGGAGAAATATTGGAGCAATCATTTCATGCTTCAATAGAAATTTGAAATTGAAAAATTCATTGGAAGATCAGATAACTAAAACAAATCGATATTTTTCTACCAATAGTTTCCTTGGTTCGACTTTGGACAACTCGAAAATGTCTCGTAAGAAAGTTAAGTTCACTTGGATCGATTGCAGACATTTTTTCTCTTGCAGAATTTAATTCGAAGTAATGGTCCTATAATGTCGAGATAAGTGCCATAAGAAAGGCTATTGAATTCTTATTTTTGCCGTGAATTATTGCCTTGGATTCCAAATTACGAGAATTTTGATAAAATAAAAGAAATTCTCTCGAGATTTTGCCAATGTACATAACTTGTCTTTGATGACCAATGCGATTGTTAAATCCGGGTTTATGCATTCTTAGAATATATGCATCGAAAAATCCGTGTTATATAGACTGAAATCATGTAGTGAGTAAAGGGAAATAAATACTAATTCTATGTTTCTAGGATATATTATTGAAGTCTATCAGTGAAATAGAGGGTTTGCACTTTCTGCCATTCCCCCAAAAGAGTTACGTATGTAGATATACGAATTTTAAATAAGATAAAATTACCCCATTCATTCATTTAATATGTAGGGTAGGGCTTTGTTGAAATAAGCCGTGGCAACGCGTAATGTATATAGAAATGAGACGAAATGAGAACTAAAGTAAACGTTGTATGCATTTAGAGTAACACATAAGAAAATCATAAAATTATCATGAGTACCTATACATCTATGTAATTGTGCGGCATTAAAATAAACAAGCGTGAACCCAATTTCTTTATTAAGACAAGCAAGCTATGGAAACTTTTTACCTTCTTCTCATGAAGCTTCTTAGCAAACCTGAAACTTAATGAAAGATGAAACGACAGATACATTTAAATCAATCCTTGAAATTTTTGACGAGGCATCAGATGTACGTATGTGTTTATAGTAGTACATTTTTTAATTAAATTAATTTCCGTCATTTTTGAAGGCGGAATCCACTAATAGTTAAACAGTAGCTAATTTTTGGTGTTGAAATTAAAAGAGAATCGTATGTGAGAGAGAAAAGAGAAGTAAGGGATTAGAAGTTTGAAGAGATAAGCATATAGCACTCCACTTAACCCCTCCTACCGGAATGATGGAGGTGGGAAAGTATTGGGTCGGACGGCGCCGTACCTATCCTGCGGGATGCTCCTCCACTGGGACGATGAATGTGCTCAGGGAATGCTCCCCTCGGACGGGAATTAAGGTTACCCTTTTCGCAGGGGTGTAAAAGGAGAGGAAGGGAAAGAAGATGGAAAAAGGAGAGAAAGGGAAGAAGAAAAAGTAGCACATATAGTAGAGAGTGGAAGAGAGCATCTTTCTTTTCCGTTTATTCGGTTTCCATCCTTTTCAAACCGCACTACGGATATTTATAAGTTCGTGGGCGAATTAAACCCCTTGACGTATTTTTAGTGGCTCATTCGTAGCCAAAGAGTCATCGCGTTCGACTTCAGTGAAAGCGGTCTCGGGCTCGATTCCCAGTGAGAGCCCCTATGTGCAATATAAACTCAGCTATCAAAGCAATTACTACTGCTATTTCTACAAATCCTTTTGAGAGATATCTTTAGTTTAAGTGTCAGATTCATAGGAAAATTGCGAATAGTTTATATGATCTCTACTCTATATGATGATTCCTGTTAGATAACTATCTAGCCTTGCAATTGGAGATAAAGACATCTCATTGCTACTTATGTAGTGACGGAAGGTAGCAACGATATAGATGAGCAATGAATACCGTTTGTGAATTAAGTTGCCTGGTTAAAGCATAAAGCAGGGGCCGTAAACATTTACATTTTAAATAACTTTTTCACATTTTAGGCCTTAACATATTCGGATAATTAAGACTGCTTAAGTATGTTACTCAATAATCTGAATAAAATGATACGAAGAAGTTAATAGCTATAATAAGATAAGAAGAAGATAATATAATAAGAAGTTAGCTGTCTTGGCTATTCAGTTATTCGACTTCTTTTCCAAGTTGCAACGTCTTTCCGGGGACGCTCGTATGAATACAGCTTCCATTTATTTTGAGGCCAAGACGTTGGTGAATACACACAGTAAATGTACATCCAATAAAAAAGGTTCGCCGCCCTCATGTTGAAAAGAAAATGAGCACATGCGAAGGTAAAAAAGAACGAAGGAATAATTTGAGATGAACAGAGCTATCGGAAAGAAAGGAAGAGAAATGGAAAGGAGAAAAGAAAGGGTTTTTAGATATTCGTGCACGATGGAATATATCACTGCTGGAATTGACGTTTCAAATACCCATCGTAAATATTTACAGCTCTTTCTGAAACACAAAGTATTCCAATGCTAATATACTTTCCTAGGAATACGCATAGTTTGTTATATTTTCAAATCGGTTTTTATATAAACGAGACAGTCAGGTATGTCTGTGGTAATTGTTAATGTAACAAAACTCCAAGAGAAGAATCATTTACTACACGACGATAAAATTGTGGCTTAGTAAATGATTCATGGAGTTTTGGGTTTTCTTATGTTTCATTTCAGACATTTCGAAGTTTATTAAAACACCAAGAGTCAATGCACTATTCATTAATGATTTCAAGTTTATCAAGTTTCATTTACATATTCAATGTTATTGTGTTAGTTAAATCGTTTCAATACTAGAAAACGTAACTTAAGTCAAATTTAAAAATCAAATATCATATCGAGATTATTAATACATGGAATCCGCAAGGAATATTGAACGTTGTTTTAATCAAGCTTATGCAAAAAGAAAAAGTGAGAAGTATAAATAGTAAATTTCGTGGCAATTCGAATTGTGAGACAAATGCTGATATCACGAAGCCAATTACACATGCCGTCACTCTGGATCTGTGCCACTTAATACTTTTGAATTCACAATGATATAACTGCTGAATGAAATTGTTGCAGAGGCTCTTGTGGGTAGTATCGTCAGAAAGGGAGAACCAAATCAGCTAGCACTATTTGCTGGTAAAATCCTCATTAGTTGAGAATGAAATTATTGTTAAGTGTCTCATATTTTGCCTTTTAAACTACAATATCGAAAAAGATTCCATGATTATTCTTGATCACTTACTCAGCGAGAATATGTTTCAGTCCGTATCGATTGAGTATGATCTAATCACAATATCGCAACTCTTTTGATACAATAAGTAAAAATAATAAAAAACCCGTTTGTGATATGAAAGTAATCCTCAAGAAATACACAATCCGTTAATTAAGACGGACAAATATTCAAATATTCCGCTATTGTAGTTTGCCGAATTTTGCAGTCGTTTAAGAGACTGCATTTTTTCGTTTTCGACGGAGACCAGCATCATGATGAACGTCAGGGGAACGCCACTCAAAATATTTTGAAATCTGGAAGTCAACTCCTTGGAAACAAATCGTTTCTACGAAGGGATTTCTATGACGTATCGTGGAATCTATAGACCATGCGAAGGAGGATTGAGAACGGTGTTTGCTGAGTCAGTGCATTGTAGCCTGTTGCATTCTTCGCGAACTTCTTCTACCATATTTAATCCTAATTATTACATTAATCCCATCAGCCTGTTACTTCGCAAAGATAAATGATATATCCTTACATATAGTCACGTTTACATGTAGAGCATTTCATTTTGTGATATCCTAGTTATTATATCGTAATGACGTTGAAGATTTTGTCAGTGCTCCATTCGCTAAAGCAAGAGAGTTGCATACACAGATCTGGTGCTAAACCAAAGCGTATCGTAATCAATAATATGAAGCTGATTACGGTGCCCTTGTCGACAGTAAACTTAAATTTGTTAACGGAAACTATATTTATTTCATTTGGAGTTTATATTATTTAAGTCAAGAATATATAAAATCTGCATAAATATGTATATGAAAAATTTTAACTTATAAATAAAATTCATACATCAAAACAATACATATAAGTACAAAATTTTAACAAGGATAGCCTTGCTGGTATTTCGCGAGGCAAAATTATTCTCTCACATGCCACTTGGTGTGCCATAGGTTCGCCACCCCAACCCAAGTGAAATTGTTTTTCAATCGGTTATCCATCATATTATTTGAAAATTTGTATTGCTTGGCCAGATTATCTATGGCATATCAAATCAAACAAGACCGAGTAAATCTAAATTACTTTTCGTAGTTAACCTAGAAATAAGTATCCTACAAAAGGAATGACGATTTTATCAGCTAATCGTTGGGTAAAGAAGAGAAGTATGGACGCTATTTCTTAATTACCTGATTGAAAAACTTACTGATATGTTGGTAGTCATGTGTCTCCGGAAATTACATTTGGCGAAAAACGAAGCGGAGGAAGGAGGCAGCTGTAAGTTGTTCCTTTCTCCACAATCTGTGTCCATCGCTTCTCTTTCCCCTACTACATCGACGTAGGAGAGGAAACACGGACAATGGTACACGAAAACAATTTACCTCTGTCGGAACGAAGGCAAGCATCGGCGCGTTCGCCGAAGAAGAATACTCTCCCCTTTTGAGGGGGAGGACGCTTAAATGTGAAGAACATCGATCAAATACATAAAGGACATTCAAATTGCACGAATAAAGATTATTAACGCTTTTTATGATCCTGATTTACAGTATAGTTACGATTATGTTATCTTCTGCAATACGTTTATGTCGCAGCTATCTTGAACGGGATGTATTTGACAAGTGCGACTAGTCACCTGGCTTTTCAGACGGTAGGGAAATTATACTGATAGCAAGGTAATCTCGCACTAGGATATTACAAACCAATTATTAATATCCTACTTGTCGTTTTCATTTCAACTGTGCACTATTTGGGGGAAGATTCTGATATCCCTTCTTCGTAACCTTATACCCGCAAACGTGGCTCCCCTCTGAGGGTCATTGCTTAAAAACTTGCTTACTTAGCAACTTGAAGAAACTTATAGGAAATGATTTGTATTCTAATGAGGGTAATCTTGTCTATTTTGAATATTAAACGTGTTAGACCTAGGAATCGTGTATTTATCAAAGCCTTGGGTCAAGTGAGATTAATATAGATATTTATAAATTTGGCTCCCGGATAGCCATGAGGGCAGAGCGTTAGACTTTTGTGAAAGCGGGCCCGGGTTTGATTCCCGGTTGGAGCCCATGTGCGAAACTGACCTAAGCTGTCAATGTACTTTCAATAATACTACTACACTAAATTTGTTATAACCATAATCTATAGCTTAGAAATGTCAGCTGCGGTCCATGAGTAACTCAATCAAGAATTTGAATTTGTATCTTGTAAATACTTTAAACTTTGAATGCGATAGAGCAAATTCTACTATATGAATTATATTATAGAAGTATTAAATAAAAAACAGACGTGTCTTTCTTCAGTATTTTATGAAGTGTTAACAAATATTTAAAAAATATTTCCCCCGCAAATCTGACCGACATTTCTCTCTATACTCCTCAGGAAATAGGAGAGGAGAAGCGAAATTGTCGCAGAAGGCCAACGAGGGCCCTGAGTCAATGAAAGGTATGAAAATTCATCCTATTATCCTTTGGTAATTGCCTATTGTAAATACCCAACTCGGGGGAATGTGTTTCTAAACTGTTTCAATATCTTTCGTCATAATGACCGAACGCTTTCACTTTCCAATCGACGGCTTTGATTTTTGAACCGATATTCTATGGATAAAAATTTTCATATTATTTAATTAAATTCCACAAAGGCTTATTTTATGTCCCTGGATCGACCTTTTTGGCCTTTCGGTTATCAGGCGGTAATTAAATCCTAATAATTTATTTATTTATCATTAAATTTGGTCAGAAGACCTTGTCTTTGAAGTAACTCTCAGAGATAATATAATAATTAAAAATCGAATTTTTGATTAAACTTAGTGATTATTCAGGATTTAGAAATAATTTGCTCCTGTCTTCACGTATCTTGTGTTGAGTTCTTAAACGATTCTGAATTTTGAAGTGATATGCATCAAAGTGTCATATTGCATTAGTTGCACAAGTTTTAACACATTGTATAAATGCTAAGTTTTATTATCTTAACTTGCGTTGAATTATGACAATTTTATGACTTAAGTAAGGTAGAGTAATCCGATCATCTTTATGATAACTTAGTGGCATATAGTAACGCAAAAATTCAATCATCTCAAACTTAGTGTAACTTAACATTCATGAGAACATTCTAAACACGGAAAACTATTTCAAATATTAGAAAGGATCGTAAACATAATTGTAATTTGTTATCCTTAAGCTCTTGCTTTATTTAAATCAAACTTGGAATAATTTTATATAGCTTTTGCAGTCGATTCTGATCGTTGAAAATTGAATATATGTTCTACTATAACTTCACACTTTGAAAGTTAATTCGGAAAAAAAGAAAACCCTATCAATTTATTACTTAGAAATGACCCTTTTCTGTATCTGAAAAACGCATGGATACCTTATAATATGAAATTCTTTTCCTTTTAAGTAGTCATAACCTCTCTGTCCGTAAGAAAAACCCCTCAAAAAAAATTATAATATTTTTCGTTTACGTGTTGACAAAGAAAAATGTTGATGATAATTTGATCTAAATTTATTCTTTCGTCAAATGAACTATCGTTGCATATTTATTTGATTTTCATATTACATTATAATTTATATTCCATCCGGTCAAAGAATTTACTTTATCAAGCGATAAAAATGGATTCATTTGATCCTACGTTACTTGTATCTCAACATATTTGAGAACTACTCTTCTGCCGATTGAGTCGTTACGTCCCATAGAAGACTATATTTTCAGTCTATATTTCGTTATTATGTATAATCTATCATCCGAATGAGTAATGATTAAACATAACAAATAGTTCAAAAAATACATAAAGAGTGATCTTTGATAATTGAGTCCTTTACGTTTTTTTAAAAAGAGTGGTCATGAATCAGGAAATAATAATCGCTTAATTAATAAAACTGAAATCTGTTTTGATTCCATGTAACAAATAATTTGATAACGATTTCAATATTGAAAAAATGTATAATTAAATTAAAAACGAATTCAATTGAGCCTTTCAAAATTATCGAAAATCAAATACTTATCGCGCATTTGAGAATTGCGGAGTTAATGAAAGCGGACGTTATTACGGAAATGTCATAATGTCGTTTTGGTAATGTCAAAAATATAGAATTTATTACAAAAATACGTAAAATATGAGATAAGTTGCAATTTCCGAACAAAATCATTTCTGTTAAACGAAAATATTAAGTATTCTATCGAAATGTATTCAGTATCAGAATGTAACTTTATATTTCGATATTGAGCTTGTAAGGAACCGTCGTTATTTTATCTCACAGGATTTTTGGTATTTCTAAACCCCTCCCTTGTTTTAAACTGTCCAATGGATCTTCATACCATTTGATATGTACATACGATGTGGAGTATGCACAGAATCCCAGATACTATAGGATTTGACATCACTTAAGTACGAGAATGAAGAACCTACGTGGATTATAAATTTATGAATAATGGAATATTTGGTATTTGGATTTTTAGATTGTAGCATATTTGTAGCAGATCAAGAGAGTTAGATGTATATCATTTGCTGTGAGTAGGACTAGTGTTGTTTAGCGAGTTTGGTCTAGCAAAATCGAACTAAGAAAGAAACTTGTTTCTAACAATGGCATCCTGATCAAAATGGCTGCTGATGCCCTTGAAGGAAATTTTGATCCTCTTGGGTGTTTCAAATCGTTAAATTAAAGTCCACCTTCAAGTAAGAAAAGTTGCTTTCTAGAGAAAATAATGATTTACTTCTTCCGCATTTAATATTAAATACATTATACCCTGAATATGGACGAGATAAACCAGCATTTAATAATAGTAGCTTAAAATATTTGAGTAGTTCCAATTTAGAAACTAGAATGGTTTCACTCCTTTCTTGGTGGAAATCAAAAATTATGAATTTTTAAAAATCAAGGTGATTTTCTGAAAAACGACACCACAACGCATCAAAATAGTTTAGCTGTATAAATTTGCAAAATTCATCGTATTCCGTGATTTTGGTCAGTAAATATATTTTAAATAATTTGAAACGTTGTTATAATAGGAACTAATGGTCACTGAATACATTATTTTTAAGCTATGATCCGCTGACAAAGGTAAAGAAACGAAACTTACTCTCCATAAAAATTAACCATGTTCCCTAGGAACTTGTTGAATATGATCGTAATATGTGATGACTGTTAACGATGGTCCATTTAGTTCTTGCTTCGATTAAATTTTTTCCATTACTTCGATTCGAAGTGCAATTTATCTATATGGCAGGTTGGAGTCGAATGTTCAAAAATCAATCGCAGAACATAAGATTTGACCTTTAAACGTCTGAATGATTCTGCAGCGCATATAATTAGTGTTTGATTAAAAATTGTGGAATTTCAAAATGGTCTTTTGATGCCTAATATCTATATGTTGCTGAGAGAATTTCTAATTTTTCGAAGACTAAAATTATATTAATTTCTTATCGTATTTAAGTACTAATTTTTAAGTTAAAAAACGGAGTTTTTGAGTGATTTACGACTTGTTAATGATTCATTGCTCTACGACCGCAGTTTCAATGTGAAAAATATATCCTAACCAGATTATTTATCCGGAAAATGATGAGTTAAGAGTCGATTCGAAATCCCAATTCGGGTTTCATCATCATAAATCTCAATAACGCCCGCATTCGTCAATATTTCATTTTCCGCGGTAAACAAATGAGGCGTACCTTCATTCGTTTCGAATCTTGATTCAAAATTCCCATCAGTGACGAACCATTAGAAGATCCTCCGCCCGAAAACCCTCCTTCCGCTGGAAGAGGGGGAGGTGATAAGTGGTTTGTTGTGAAAACAAATGAAGAAAGACGGCGCGAGGCCCTGGTATATGAAAAAATTCCGGGAATAACGCGAAGGACGGGCGATGCATTGCTTAATTTTCTCGAGTGCTATGGGCGAAGATAATAATACATTATAGCGACTTCTATCGCCCAGGGATGAAGAAATTGGGGCTAAATAAGGAATCGTGAGGTGCATAAGAAGGAAGTACGATAAGAAGCTGCGACAGTCAAAGGAATCGCAAAGAAACTATATTTCTTCGACTTTCAGATCCACGTTTTTCTGAATTACTACAGGGCACCGAGGGAGCCCTATGCTATCGCAATCCTTTATACGATGGCTCTTCAATTTTTCTGTGTGTGCCGCCTCTTGAGCTCTCAAAACGTTTTGATGCGCCCATTTCCGACGATTTCGTTTCTATTCATAGAAAATCAGCGTTTCTGAGATCTAAAATCAAGAATCCAATTTAATTACTCTTTCGTTTTTAGTTTAACCCAGAAACACATAACCCATCGTCCAACGGCCGTATACGAATATATCATACATTTTTTAAGCGGTCTGCGGATCTTCTAGTGCTTGTATGGGAAACAATTCATATTATCATTTGAATAGATACATCCATCGCACGAAATGAAATTTTAAGTTCAGATTATTTGTGCCATGAAGCAGTTAAAGTATGCCCCGAGCATAGGACTAGCAGAAAAGGAGCAGTAATGTTAGGGTTAGTTTTCTACCAATTTTTCAAATTTTAGAGTTCAAGTTATCGAACCTTAATTTTATAAGATTGAAAGAAATATTGATTAATGTTTCTTTGTCACTTTGTGTATCCATCGATGTTATAAGTAATTCAGTTGTACGATATTATTAACTAATTCTTTTCTAAGTGCGGCCTGCAAACATGAAAATAACTCATAATTTATAATAAAAAATCATAATTTATTTTCAGCAGGGATTCGTGCTAGAAATTTTTATACAAAATTAATGAAATGAACCTTAAAAAACCAACTAAGTTGTTCACTTGCTGGCCTCCATATTTAAATGCGTAATAAATAATAATTTTTTATAAAAACACCGCCATCCTGAAAAATCTCTATTCATTTATTGCACGATCACCCTAAGAATCTACGGTGTGTAAGATACTGCTCTGAATCATTTTATATTATGTTTTGCATTTTAACTGAAATATTTGGTATTCAAAAAGGAATTACGCTACGATGAATAACCTATGCTTATATAATTAAAGATATCTGTGTAAATGTTCTCGGGTGTCTTTCGAATAACCACTCAAATTTAATATTAAATTGCTCTATAGGATATTATGCGAGCAAGTATTGAAAGGAAGTATCCTTGCTTTGCCTGCAGTCACGGTCGAACCGAAAACGGAAAGCGAAAGAAACCGTTTTTTTTTTGAGTGGAAACTGAGCCATAACTGGAAATTAACTAAAAGAAACGAGCAAATATTTCATAATTATCTAGTAAGTCTCTTGCCTTGATAGAATGTCGATCAAAGGCACTGAAATTATATGAAGAAGAAATACTCGAATCAGGATACAGAAAATCACGCAAGATGCATACCAGGAAGGCATGCGTAAATATCCCGAGGTTACATATGTGTGTATGCGCTTTTGCGCGCATGCATACGTGTAGGCTTATCGTTTTCCTCGACCGATAAGGATATCCCACTGCCATTTAAGTTTATATGCCATTTTAAAGTTATGATATTTAAAATGTTATATTTAAAATGAAAAGATCGGTTCGTGTTTTATTTTAGAACTTAATATACCACGAGGATTATAAACTTCTAAATTTCCGAAAAACTTGAATTAATAATCTATTCATAAGATAGAATTTCAGAATTATATCTTATTCTTGCTGCTTTTTACATTGAATAGTTTATTCTTTCCCGAGAAGTTGCTCGGCTGACAATTCAAGTGGACACAACCCGAGAGGATTTTCTCCAAAAATTATTTACTTAAAATGTTTCACTATTTAATATCAAGAATTAACCTTCTTCATGTAATAGCCGGGATCAATGAGGGTGTAGGTGTTATTTTAAATTTGGAACTGTATTTTTCGGAATGATACTTCAAGTACAATCAAGGTACAGCTGAGTACAATCTGTATGAACTATCGCCTGTTTTATTCTACATTGGAATTGATTTTAATTTCTGTTGTTGAATAATTAATGATGCTCCATTGTAAATACTATCTTGTTAGAGGAAGTCATTAATTGCATCAACTTATCACTTATACATCTAGGATAAAAATGACCGAGAAATTTAGACTTCACACTGCCTAAACTTTAAATTGGATATTAATTAACTTTTTCAGACTATATTTCATGAACTTTAATGAACACACTCACCGCACAAGCGGATGTTTATGTGTCCACGCGTCTAATGAAGGAGGATATGACGTATCCAGAATTAGCCAATTAAAATCAGCGCTCCCAAACGTTAAAAATCCATTAAAAAGGCGACTGCGTTACCCATTTCATTGCGTGTAATCGCCACTCGGGTCTCTTTCGTTTTCACCTACTGCATGTCCAATCAAAATTCGAAGCAGGTGAAAATCTTCCCATCCCGCGGTGTCAACAAAACCCGATATTGGAATTCGAAAACCATCAAATTCCCTCTCCCTGAATACATTTGCATGATTCGGCAAACGTATATTCGCCGAGTTCCCCTCCGTGACTATATGGACGATTGAAATTCCGAAAAGCTGATTTGTGGACTACAAACAGAGGGTGTCCTTATCGCGATTTTCCTCCTTTTTTCTCCATCTTTTATCGGTTTTAATTTTCGCAGACGCCAATTCCATCGACTCTCCTTCGTAATTCCAGCGCGACTCCGCGGAAAAATGACATTTGCGTTGCAACTGATTGACTTTTACCGATCTGCGGTTTAACGCTCGCGCGAGTGGACGAGGCTGAGGAATGGTGTTTCACTCAAAATTACGTGCAGTGATGCCCAACCTGACGAGTTTCCCCTCTGACGTGTTTTCCGCTAACAAATATTTTTCTCTGTTTTTCGGACTCTGCCGTAGGTCAACAGCACAATCGAAGGATGCTTTCGCCCAAACGTTGTTTTGCAAATATAGGAATTTGGGAATGAGGATAAGGAAAACTTTGCACGTTTAGAAGTGTGGCTTAAAATTCTAGGAAGTAAAGAAACGGAAAATATCGACATGACTAGAGCGGAATTGACCCGAAATGATTGTTTAAAGGTTAGAATACCTGGATTTACCCTCTGAGAGATGGCAGAATAGCCGCCGAAATGCGAATTGGGAATTGACATTTACTTAGGTACATCAAATTGTTTTGTATGAATACGAAATACAAAACAGTCAGAAAAAACACGATAGTTTAGTATAGTATAGGAAAAACACGATGTAGTTCATTGTGGAATGCCAAAGTTTGCAGTTCTCATCTCAAACTTTTCTGGATAACGATTTAGCAACTCATTGTAGCAGATAGCTTTTCTTGCTCACAAGAGGTTTTTCACTGCAATTCAAAATTTACTCCAGCAAATAGGGTCATATTCCATTCCTTCATCTCTCTTTTCGATGTTCAGGCGAGAGTTTGTGCATTGGACTAAGGAATGAAACAGAATATTGGAAAATTAAGAATTTCTAATATAGATTTTCAATCGTTGATGATCCTTTCTACTTTCGTTCTTTCAATCGATCAGACGTCACAGCGATGTCTGAACCGAGCCGAAATAGCAGTTCTATTCGAGTTCTCACTTTAAGTTGTACTCCCATACACATTGAGACTTTGCTTGTGTTTGAGTACATTTATAATTTAAAATGCGTTAAAAAATAAATTTCTTGGAGTACAATATATAAAATGTTTTTATAAGGAACATGCAACCTAGTGATATTCAATATATAATCATAGAATTCTGGAGTAGTATTAGTATTAATATTTAAAGAGTGCTTCGACAGCTGAGGTACCTCGCATGTGAGCCCCCTGGAATCGAACCCGCTTCCACCAAAGTCGAACGCCTTACCCGCCTGCTTATCCGGAGTCTCCTAGAGGTGTGCAATAACTCTTAAGAAATTAATACAAGATTCCTTGTTTCATATAAATTCATAGAAATTATTTAATCGTAAAACAGAACAGTCCTATCAAAAATGAAAATAACGTGATTATACTTTGTTTAGTTCAATAGAGAACTCTCAGCGACATTTAGATATACTCTTGTAGTTTTTATTGCTTATATTTTTAAAGTTATAAAATTTTAAAAAGTATAAATTTAAAATTTTATAATTTATAAAAATGTTAATTTTTGCTAATGAATCGCATCAGAGTTCTCCAATTCAAAGGGAACTTTTGTTAGCGCTAAGGTATTATTTTTCCATTCTTACATATTCTCCGAAGTAATATTTTGTATGTTTGAGTGCTTAGAATTTTCAGAAATAATTAAATGTCTGAAATAAGTCGAATATGTATTTGATGAGAAGGTCTCCTTGATAAATTATGTGGCTTTGAAAACGTTTCCACCTATTCAATACTTAGACTGGGGAGTGTATGTTTCTAGTGTCTTAAATAATTTAAATATACACCAATAGAAAAATAGTATCTGAAATATAGAATAAGTATCCATTATCTCATTCTTCAATTCTTTTATTGCATCATATTCATAGATAGTGACGTTGTATCATAACCGTGGATGTTTATGTTCTCTTCTCGTAGGATATGATTTATTTTTACTAATTACACTCTCAAATATGTATCATATCAAGAAGACTTCATCTGCAAGGAAAGCACGAGATCTCCCGATTTTTATTTATGAGTATCTTAGAATTTTGGATAAAATGATCTTTTTTCTGGTAACATTTTGGTTTCTTTATCATCCTAACGACATTATATCACAATTAAGTACAATTTTGATCCATAATTATTCGTATATACTTCGTTCAGGCATCCATAAAATATTTGTCAAGCGCGTAGTAGATGTAGTCTAATGTATAACTCCGTTTTCCTAGAACACCTTTATCTTTCTTGACCTCGATTTCAGAGCTATCTATCCCTCGGATTTTGATCCAGAGGCTCTGCTCTTATTCGAAGCGCATTTTGATGCTCATCTGTTATTCATTCGCATGATTCCACAATTGTTCTTGACGCCAGGCGATCGATCGAGCTTCTCTATTTTATCCCCTGTCTATTATGACTCGTGTTTATTCCATGACAGGAACACATACAGCGATAACCGTAGACTTAGGGTTTTCAGTACGTTTATCTTTAATTTTATAATATGTGAATGTTGCACCCATTGGAGAAGTGAGTATTTAAGATAGTGAAGTTCTTTAAAATTAACACTATAGTGAATCATTAAATGAAATTGCTTGGAAGCAGCCTCAAGGACGAAACAAGCTTTAATGGTATGAAATAGGGAATCTGCGTACTTCAGGACACATATGAACTTTTTGGTGTTCATTGGTGCCTTTAAGTTGCTCACTGAAGGAAATAGTTCAGTGGAAAGTTTTTTTTTCTAATCTAATGACGCTGAATAAAAAATGGATTTTAAAATGTTCCCTTTCAGTTTACTCAAAGAATGAATTCGTTTTCTCCTATGAAATTTATATTTTTACATATTTAGATGTTTAGCTATTCGAATTTAGTCACTTAATACAAGTGTAGCCTGATAAACGTGGGGCCTTTCCTATGAGACAAAATGTTAGCTTTCCGATGGAAAAAGAAATGCCACACATCAATTGGTCCATCACAGAAGAGCGTAACCACGGTCTCAGATACCATTTCCTAACCAGAAATTACCGTTTTCCTAAGGAAGAATAGACTTGAAAAAAGTCTGACGGGACCGGGTTGGGATTTTTCCTGAGTAAACGCCATCTCATGCAAAAATCACCTTCACCCATTCCCCAATTTTGTCGAAGCTCGAACCTGGGACCTTAATGAGGACCAAATCGGTAGATAGAACTTGATACCCATAATGCAACATAAGCCAGCGTGAGCATGAAAGAAAAATAAGAACCTAACAAATTAATATGTAATACATAACTCTGCAGTTATCATAAGAATAATCTAAAACGTCCAAAATAAATCAGACTACTTTACAATATTAGGTTATAGTAAATTCAAGAAACATGAAGTAGGATAATTTTAAATTTAAAACGGGTTCGGAATTTCCCTGCGACGAAATTTTTCTCAGAGTATGTTACCAGACTTGAAAAAGTACACTAGTTCACATAAAGAGTCCGAATATAGCCTACTATGGGAATCGATGGTTTACGAAAGCTTTGATGATGAATGAGAGCAGAGAGAATGCATTAATATGACATGAATTCCCTCTTTGGAAACATGTGCTGTCTTCTTTTGACAAGAAATAAATGATCTTCGATTCAATGAACTGACTTTAGAACGAACGTTCCTCTTCTCTGAGAATGTAACTGAAATCTGTTGGGAATTTAAAGAAAGGATTGTTCACTGGAGATGGAGAAAAATCTAATATGGAAATTTTTTCTTTCGAATTTAGAAGAGGCATGGCTAAAAAGCAGCGATGAAGATGTCATTCGGAAACATTTCCTACATTTTAAGCATTTTGTATCAAATTGAATGGCATAAATAAAATAGAGATTAACAACATGAAACATCAATTATTTTACGGATTCTATTTTTTGAGAAAGCTAAATAGCAACTATAATTAATGAAAGAAATAACTACTAGTGTCAAGCAAGAAAACGGTTGAGATTTTGAGATATTCCAATGAGAATTGAAATTGCTAACTGAACAATACATCGGAGACTACTGAAACTAAATTTGAGCAGGTTTGTTAATCTAGGCTCAATAACTAGATAAAATAACTTGTTGATGAGAAAAGATGACTTTTTATTAATCGCATTGAAAAACTTTCTTGGATATAAAAATCTTCAAAATTAAATTAGGAAAATGTCTAATACGACCGATTTTATCTGAGAAAATATATTCGCATATGGTTCATCAACATGGTTATAGCCATGTAGTTACTGTTGTTAATTTAACAGGTGAACCTTATTTCCTCCCTCTTCTATGACGACTCAGATTATTTCCATCTCAAGGTTTACGCTCAATGACCTGATACTTTTCACCGTCGGCAGCATAGATAGCCTCAACCAATCGCTACTTCAGAGTTAAACTTTATTGCTTCCTTGATACTCTTACAAAGCGATAATGACAGACATGTGGGTAGCGAGTTCGACTTAGGTGAAAGCGGTTCTGGGTTCGTTTCCCGGTGGGAACTTATGTGCGAAATGAAATCAGCTAACGAAAAACTTTCAAAAATACTACTACTACAAAGCGATAGCATAAAGATCCATGTCTTGCTCAAGAACACTTCTAGATATATCTCGAAACAGAATTAGAAAATACATTTTATATAATTTTCAACATTGCAAACGCACCGAGCAAACATAAGATTAAAAGAATGATCCATTTTTAGTATTTGTGAAAGCTGGTTTTGTTTTCATTACGTTTTGACTGGTTACATTTTCAAGTCTTCGTTGCATAGTAAAATCAAGTAAAGTAAAATCAGAATATCTGTTTAATGGAGTAAATTCATTGAAATGTTTCGATTTTCTTTCTATAGCAGATGCAAGAACTGAGAAAAATATTTTAAGTAAACACTTTTAATAATCACATTTTCATTTTATCGTTCGTACAGCTTTTTAATTACTAATGCGATAGCTAGTAATATTGCCAATTCTATATCGAGAACATCTTAAAAAATTTCTAGATATTCACATTGCCTGAGAGAGAACTTAATGAATGCTTCGACGAAAAATTACGGTAAAGAATGTGTCCCTTTTGTATCAATACTGAAAAAATAAATCCTTGTAGTCAATAGAAGCCCTCAAAACCAAGTTCAAAAAACCCCCACGAAGAATTCATCCGAAACGCATTTCCACGACATTTCGCCCTTCTCAGTGGAATTTATTCTTCGTAAATTTCCTTCGCGTATCGAATATCTCTCCTCTCAAGATTTCCTCCTTCCGTCGCGATAAGAAATATCTCCTCCAACAACTTCTGGTGTCGCCCATCTCTGTCTTCGCAATGGCGTCGTTTCCACGCCGATTTTCTGGGACGGTCCCTAACGGGTGTCCCTTCCCCTCTGACACCTGTTGCTTGGGAGATGTTTGGGGAGAGGGGAGTCCGGTCCCTAATTCCTCGCCCTCCGGCGGGGGCGTAAAGAGGGAAGCCCCCTCTTTTTTCGCTTCTTGGGCGGTCGTTTTCTGGGGAGTGGATTTTACTTTTACCAACGATGGCGGATCCTTGCGGGATGAGCGTAAAAAAATATCTCTGTGGGCGTTGCCGCAGTTCTTATACTGTGCTTTTCCCTCCTTTATTTTATGTTGGAGTTTCCGATGGAAAAGTTAGCTCCGGAGAGCTTCAATTCCTCCGAAAGTTTCAACGTCGTGTTGTTTTAGGTTTTGTTACTTCAGTTCAAATCTAGCATCTCTAATCGTTTTTCCCTTGCTATACATTTCCCTATAATTTGGAGATTATTAAAAAAGTGTGCAGAATATTCTCCCCAGGCTTTAGAAGAATGGATGGATATTATTTTCACCTTCTTTCTTACCTTATTTGAAAATTCCGAGGTTTATTTGCTCAATCGATACTACCCCATTATAGTTTTAAATTATTCTAGTAAGCTATGAATTTTGAATTAGTGAAACTCAATTTGTACCGCAAATAATGCGACGGATGCATTTACATATACTTAGTAAATCAGGGAGGGGGATGTATATTTTCTTAAATTTATATCACATATCAAATTATATTTAATTGATGATTGTATTATAGCGGAAAATTTAACCAGTCCTACACTTATTTATGTTATTTATGGATACATATAATTTTTATAGTTATCTATCTTTCTTTTAGCACTTAAAAATTTACATGGCTAGTTACCATAACGTGATTAATTTATAGAATTCTCCTTTAAAATTAATCTGGAATATATTTGAGCCTTTCATATCGAAATGAACCGTTAGAAATTTATGCGTACGACTATCCCAAACGGTGGGTAAAGAATCGTTAGGTCAATCTAAGCGGGGCTGCAGAGAAAAATTAGATATATATTAGAGTATTAGAATTTATTAGCTCTCATAAGCGAAATTCCACCGAACCAGTAATTTTTCTAATTTTTCTATTTCTACTTTTGAGTTATCGTCCTGTGAGAATAATTTCGTAATTACAAATTTATGGTGAATTGAATTAGAAGTTAGCTTGTGTGACATTCAACACCATTGCATCATCGAAAACACTGAAAACAGTTAAAAATACTTTATCTTCTGAAGTTTATGGATATTTGTTCCTTTTTCATAGTTATCTTCATTCTTTGACCGGTGTAATAAACTACTCATGCCTCATCACACGTTTAGAGGTCTTTCTATCGATTGTGCCCTACTAAAATTTCAAGGGCATTAATTTGGATAGTATCTGGTTCCTTATGATGTATGCCAATTTCAGTAACATGAATTCCTTTACGTTGCTATTATTGGTTTTGACTTAGTTTATTAACAAGGGTTAGATGCAATAGATGGAGAAAGTCTCGACTATCTCAATTTCTCCCGAATAAATACGTTAATCACTTAACTTTGAGTATTCCCTGCGTAGCTTTCCGTTGAAATTGTCCAAGATTTGAAAACCTAAATTTTAAAACCTTCGGTCATTCATTTTAATGAAATATAGCGAGATATTTATTCGTAAATACACTCTGAGATGGAGATTTAAGCCTTGTTACTGATTACCTAATATCACAGAGAGTTGGGAATGTTTTACGGAGTAAAAGACGCTTCTTAAAAAGTAGCATCTACTCTAGCTTAAGTAAGGATGACAGTAGGAGTCGATATAACCTCGTCTATTTCGTCTCATAAAATTCCAATCACATTTTGTCAAACTTTGGCTGGTATGACACTTTCAGGAGATATTCTTTTTTGATTAGTAATATTTTTCTTTCGTAACCCATTCGTGAGAATTGATCATCAGGAATATAGAGGAAATGCATTTCAAATTCTGAACTCTAGAAATATTTTGCAAGGGTTTTTCAGTTATAACGATTAGGTTATACAGTTAATTCGATGGTAAAATTTCTATTTGAACACAGATGTTGCTGCTTACCGGAGTTAGTGAAGGTAATACGTTCCGATCCACATCCCTCGTCATCCTAATAGTACTCTATCATCAGCTTTTAATATACTTTAGGATCCCAATAACCAAATTTATTCTTCAAAAAGTGGATTCATTAACTCTAATGTATATTTTAGTTGTTTCTTTCCGTAAATTAAGCTATAAATAGTTAGTAATCACGAAATGTGTAGTTTTTATGAAGTGCTCCATTACTTAACAATCAATCATGATTGCACTACTAATACTTTCGTGGTGTGGTACCGAGACATTAGACCAGAAATAAACATCTTTTTCCCTCAGTAAGACAGATTAAGCACTCAGTATCATAATAATCTCCTCATGTTAAACTATCAGACCACTCTTGCATTGGGTGCTGCCTACGTTGAAGTTGTTTAACTTCGAAATTTTACGTTAGATAAAGAAATACATTGTTGATGAAACTGGAAGAGAACATATTTGCTTCACTTATCAATTGGCGTCATTGTCGTGATTAAAAATCAAAATTATTTAATTAGGAGTAATTGCTTCAGGAAGTCACTAAAATACCGCAATAAAAGGCCAAGAGATCACATTGGGCAGCAGATTCCGTCTTAGACAACGTAAAGCGGTATCGCTGATATTATTTCGTTGAATCAGTGAGAAAAACGGAAAGGAAATCATGCACGTTGACTGTGAGGAACGCACTGTCATATTACCTTGTTTTACCTCATCCCCTCTCCGAAAGTTTTGGTAGCAGATGACAGTGAGATTGAGGACCATCATCCTAAGTACTCTACCTACATAACTACAGATAGGATACGTTGTTTTGATGAAAAAATTGATTTACTCACCCGTGTAGTGTAGGTCAAATCGCCTTAGAATCTTCACCTCCATTAAACTTTTCCTTATTGCCGTCTACGTTGAAGTAACACAGAGGTTAATGCTTACCAGTAATTCATACTGAGAGTTGGAAAATTTTAGGATGATCATATTAGTATTCAAGGGAATTGAAATGACACTCATTAAGTTAATTTTTAAGTTTTCGGCTTTTATTAGAAAAATTTATAGTCCATCCAACATCATAATTAGATATATTTTATAACATTATAGATGATGCAACTCTGCATTCCATACCAATGACACTGGATACGAACAATCATAAATTTCGTCGAAACAAATAGCCTCCTCTTGCTGTGTACATATAAGCCGATTTGCTGGTTCACTTTCCCCAGTCGGATATTAAATGCTTTAGCGAAGATTTAGTCTTGTTCTCTTTCTGAGACATAGGGGGATGAATAATGAAAGCTTTATGGGTGAGAGCCTGCAGTTTCTAATGACCCATCAAAGAAAAAGTTAAAAGAAACTTGTCGTTCTGAGAGTTAGGGGCGTACACTCCTTGTCAGTTCCTAGTTTGCATCGGAAACCAAAATCAGAGGGCGACTCGAAAGGCCTTGACACATTTTTCTCAGCCAATAAAATAGATCACAGGAAAATGAAAATATAGGAATCGTTTTACGTATCTTTCCTCACTTTTTAATGTTGCACAGCGTTTAGGCATTTATTCCGTCGCACCATTAACTTGAATAACGCTGTTGCGGAATTCGGTTGGTTTAACTTAGAATAACTGATGGCTGGAGTGTCTGATTGGCTATCTGATGAACCTCCATTCTGCCAGGTGTATGATTATCAAGAGCGAGGCTATACGGTTTATGATGACCTCCAAACCAAGTAACCGAAGTTTTTTGATGACCAAAATGCGACCCCATTGATCATATATTTCTTTCCTCTACTGACAGCTCATAGGAGTGGCATTTCTATTCGTAGAAATATTATAAGTTCAGGAGCAGTTAAGAATCAGATAGCGCTCTCCATCGGCATTTCCGAGATCAACCGCCCCAATTCTTCAGCAACGTCCTCTTTAAACTATTGGTTCGATGAGATAAATCCCAGAATTCCTATGGTAAATATGTCGAATTATAGGGAATGGAGCACAAAACAATTCCTTCGTTCTCATTTTCCCATACATTCACTATTGCGACTGAAAAATAGTAAGACTTCGATTTTCCCTCGCATTTCAAATGATTTGATCAAGGTTTTTAGGCTTGGATTCGTTCATTCCGAGTCCCAAGTTTTGCGGGATTAGATCGTTTCCTTAGAGAGGTCTTGATGAGACCCTAAATCAATGAAATGAGTATAAATTGCACCAGAGGTAATGGAAAAGCAACGAGGTCGTGCTCGAAATTCCGAACGTTCGATGAATTATCACACGTTCAGCTACGCCGCAAACGAATTATTCGAAATTCCATCACGTACAGGAGTTTTCAACAAGGTCGCGAAGGTGAGGAAAATTCCAGATGATTTCGAACTGAAGACGGACCTAATGGAAAATAATGATTACATGTTTCAAATTCGAACATTCGGATGTTTCGAACATTACTTTGAACGCTCTCAGTAATGGCCGGGGAATATTCATGGCCAAATGCTAACTTTTAATTCCAATTGCTTTATATCTTCTATCTTCTGAATATGGTATGATGTACACCGTGGACCATAAGAAAGCTTTGCAGAAAGCATCTTATTGTGCTAGGACATAATATAGCAATAATAATCATGAAACTAACCATAAGTAATAATAAACACACTCGAGAATTCAGTGGTGAGTTATAAGTTTGTAAATATGTGTATGTGGATATATATGTAAATGAATAATAAATTTATTTTTATTCTATTCTCAACTAAATTTGCCATGATCATGAAATTAAGATGGATACGCCATAGATTGTTAATTAAGTTGATCTCTAATAGTCCATGACCTTGCACTCAGCAAGAACAGAAATTTCAGTTTCCAATTGATGAGCTCATTAATGCAGAATTTGTTAGAAAATGATCATGCGACAACGTAATGAAAGAGGAGAATGGGAAATTTACAAAGTTCATGTACAAATGTCTCATTAGCCGAAAATATTTATTTATGAAATGCCTTTATTTTTCAGATTACGATATTTTGCCTTCCATTTCTTGCATCGCTCGAAAGCTCACTTCGTGGAGTTTCATTTTAACAAATGCAATCTCAATGAGTAAATCTCTCAATGAGTAAATCTTCATAAAATTTGAGTTATAGATCAGTTGACCTCTGAAACGCTCGAAATGCGAACTTTTTGAATTGAAAAACTATGAACACGAGAAATGAGTTCAAAGAAAACGTGCAGACTAAAAAATGGAGATAATATCGATCGAGTACGTGATGACATTTTCGTTGTTTAGCATTCGCTGCTGTTAAATGCAAGTGATTACCAAAGAAATCGATTTCGAAGGGACTGTCGTTGCCTTTCCATTCCCTGTTGACATATATTTGTATGTACACGTTGGCTGTTATTCCCGTAAGCACCCTCACCTCCCTTGAGCGGGGGAGAGGGTTAAGTTTGCGCGGGCGACGAAAGGGGGCACCCAAAATAAAAAGGAGCGGCGTGAGAGAGGGAAGTTGTCAAGGGGACGAGCAGCATACAAAGTGGACGAGTGTGAAAGGGAAGCGCTTTATGCAGGGCCGGAGATGGTTTTTAGGAATCTGTTACGGAGGCTGTGTACGGGGAGAGAGACCTCTCAAAGGAGCCGAGCAAATCTCATTGGCGTAGTTTGTAAGGAGACGAGGGCTGTGTGCGGAATGAGGGAGTCAAGGGAGGAGGAGGAGGAGCAGGAGGAGTGGGAAGTGGGGGAAGGAGGGGCGGGAGGAGTGGGAGGAGAGCTCGGAGCCAGAGATTAGCCCAGCGTCCTCCACCTCGTTGCCGTCGATGCCGTCATCAGGGGACGGCGGACACTTTCTGGTGACGGCGTCGACGTCCACAGAGGCGATGGGTCGCCCGTTGAGGGCCAGTGGAGAAATGCAGAAGTTCTTGGTGGGGAAGTCGGAGTTGTTGGCCAATGGGGAACGCAGAAGGGTGCGCAGGCGACAGTCGCAAGGGAAGTGGTTGCCGATGACGCTGACCTCGACGTCACCCTCGATCCTGACGGCTCCAGGAGCTGGAGTCTCCAGAAGGTGGTTGCCGATGAACCTCAGGGCACGGACTCGGTTGCTGGGGGTCAACCACAGTGACTCCACTGCGTCCACCTGTACGGAAAGGAATTATCTTAAGATCACAATTAGACTTGGCAGCGCAGTGGTAAAAACGTTTCCTGCAATACAGATGTCTGGATTTCATTCTCCAGAAACGGCAGATACCGGCGTTTCCCGGAATTTTAAAGCTCAAAGGTCGAATGAGCTTGAACTCGAAGATTCCTTAAGACTAGTTACTTTCGCAAACGATCCGCAATAGAATTTAAAGAAAGAAATTGTTTGTTAATCACTCGGTATTCATACTCTCTATCACACGCCTATAGTCTGTAAGTATTTTCAGAAAGACAGAAATGATTGACTCAGATTGAGAGATTTATGGTCAGCTTGGAGATGAGATATTTGCTTATCGAGACTCTTGCCTCCCTCACTCTCCTCTGTTTTGATGCTGCACTCTGAACCTTTCAAGAGAGTTATGAGGAAGGCGCTTCTTGATCTCAGGGCCCACCAGCGATGCTTTAAATTGACCTGCACACCCTTCTGACCGATCTTCAATCGGTTGGCACTATTTACCATCGATAGCCTCCTCGATCTGTAATTTCTAACCCTTTGATTTGTAGTAAGTTAGTTAATAAACGTTCTCGGCTTAACCTGTACTTATGTTACTTAATTTTAATACGACAGAATCGTAGTCATGAAGATAAAAAATGATGTATTTGAAGTAAAGCATTCCTTAATCCATTTTCACGAGAGGTCTAAGCAATATTACTAGTTAGCCCGAAAATAGTTCCCATGCATTTTTCCGGAAGAATCCCACCTGCATGGCGCCGAACTCAGGATCATAATGGAAGATGTCTTTACATTTTACGTTAAAAGTAACTTTTCTAACGATATCTCGATTTTAAATTCTCCTTCATTTCGGGAGTAGCTTCAGATTTTTGAAATGCGTCATGCTTTTCTTGTGGTAGTATTATTTTAAACCTTATGATCGATCAATCCCATGGGATCGAGCATGCAATTGCTAGGATCAAAGCCTAACTTTTTCTGGTTGAATTCCGGTTGGGTCTATATGTGGTGAAAATCCAAGTCAAAACCGCTTGTGGTTCTTACCATTGTGGCACTTACAATATGTACTATGTATATATATCCGAAGAAGAGTCTATATTTAATAGTAACAAAAGATTTCTACTTCTTACCAGTAATACATTCATTCAATTGCAGTTTAACATCATACATATAATATATTAAGCGGAAAAGAAAAGGGTAAATGGGTAACATTTTATCGTCACTTTGTTATCTAGCTATGTTGAGTAGAATACTTGCTCTGGAATACTCCTTACTTAATAAATGTGTTAACTTTAGTTCGACCTGACATATATTTAACTGCGTTTGAACTTGGGTCGCCATAATTTCACGAGTAAGATTATCGCTCAAGAACAGCAGAATATAATCCCTCAGGTCAGTGTAATTGGATATAATTATTACATCTATTTCTACCGCATGCAATCTCAAGACCACATCAGGAAAGAATTCCCCACAAGTTGATTCTCATCATCAACCAAATATTTTCCGAAAATGTCACTTAAAAATTGCATAACCTCAAAGAAAGCACGAGAGACTCAACGAACAACTTTGCTTCGATATGATCCATGTAATGTTATGGATCTAAAATCTGAAACTGTCACCACATCGGCATTTATCAACCATACCACTAATGGGAATATGTCCTTTCCACTAGCCTTGAAATGTTACATCAGTAATGGGTGTCGAATTCGCTCGGTCATCCCATTGCTTTTATTTCAGCCGCACAAGGAATAAAAGAGTAATTTCCTCTTTCATTTCGCCGGAAATAAATGTTCGCCTATCCAGCAATCAAAAGTCATACTTTTACCAGTCTAACGTCACATCATTTTGCATAACGACCATAATGAAACGTATTTATGATGCCAGAACGAGCGAATATCACTGGAAATCGTCGTTTTCCCTTAGGGAATCCATGTAAATTTATTATAATTAGATTCGTTGTTTCCATTCCAAACGACGCGTCCTGATTTTTTTACACATAGGTCATTCTCGCGCTAACTGATGCACCTTTTGACCTCAGAGATGGTCGCGAATATTAAAGCAAATAATTAACATGAAGCGTTAAATTTTGCTCGTGCGTTAATAGCGAAATTGATAAGCCGCGTTGCGAAAAAAGCGAAATTTTCCACAAATCATTCCTTCAGCGAGAGATGAAAGATGAGTCGACAATATATGTGTATGAACTGTACGAAAATTCGCGATATAATGCGAAATGTAATGCATTTGCATTAACTCCCACGGGGCATATATTTTAATTTTGTTATGGAAGCAGAATGATGAATGCGCTTGTTGAGCACTACTGCGATTTTCCACGAATGCTGGTTCTTAAATTTGCGTTACCACAGTAAAAAGTGTTGTTACATGATCTTTGGCTGGGTCAAATTTGTTTTATTCATATTAAATTCTACTCTTTAGCTTCAAATAGTCAGTTATTGCGCGAAAAGATACGCTGCAGTAATAGAATAAGGGAATTATCTCACGGCCTATGATATAGATGTAAGCGATTTCCACAAAATTACCTTGTTCCCTACGAGATCCAAAGAGCCGACGGCCGCGAGGCCCTCAAAGGCCCCGGCCCTCAGCACCCCAAGGTCCGACTCGTGTATGGCGAGGACGGCGACACGGGCGAGACCTCGGAAGGTGTGCGACCTCAGCCCCGGTGGAGAGAGGTCCATGAAAGCCATTCTCAGCAGACCGACGGAGCGCAGGCCGTTGAAGGCGTCTGGGTCAATGGAGCGGATTCCGGCCGGCAAAACGAGTCGCTCGACGTGGGAAAGACCAGCGAACGCAGCCCGCTCGATCCGGAGAAGGGGATTGTGGGATAGCAGCAACAGGCGAACGTTAGAAGTACCTGAGGAAAGAATGCGTCACCGTAGTATAGTAGAGTAGGAAGGTGAATTGGATCAGAGATGAGGAATGTGCCTATGGGAGTTCAGATGGGCCTTTTTGTCATTTCGTATGATAAATATACACATTTGATTACAGACGGTCCCAGATATACGAAGATCCGAATTAAGAGCGTCATAAGTTACGACCATTGTGTATGCAATCGATCTTTACGTTGTTACCCTAAAATCTGAATTACAAATGGCTAAACTGAAACAGAATTTTGTGCTCGACGATAATATTCTTGAGAACTGCAATCAGATATATCGATAAAATCACTAATAATCCTTAAATGTAGCATTATAATCTATAATATATATATATA
This sequence comes from Pachydiplax longipennis, assembly GCA_036926295.1. Classification (NCBI taxonomy): domain Eukaryota; kingdom Metazoa; phylum Arthropoda; class Insecta; order Odonata; family Libellulidae; genus Pachydiplax; species Pachydiplax longipennis. The sequence continues at coordinate 2,255,838 of JAVFKF010000085.1, read as the reverse complement.
TATATATATATATATATATATATATATATATATATATATATATATATATATATAAGGTATAACAAATTCAATCAAAAGAAATCTAACTTAATGTATTTTATCTACCATCAGTAATGATATTCATAAACTTCATAAGAGATTTTCATTTCCTGTTTTATTTGGAAAAACTAGGGTTTTTAAAGGCTCAAGCAATAATAATAGCATAGCAGTAAATAGGTTTTTTGGATTGGCCGAAATTTAAGGCCATAGCTATTGTAACTTACATCTAGTGTGGGAAATTTATTCTTACTTCCGATGCAAATATTATGAGTAACAAAAGTTTTGGAAATGAGGATACTAAGTAGTGTGTAAGCATAGTTTTATCATTATTAATTCATTCGGAGCATTATTATAGAAGGCCAGGGGATACTAAATAGTTTAATCGATAAAACAGCTGTAATTGGCATCCCTTAGACGTCGGAGACCGTCCTTCGATCCTTGTATGTCCGCAATGTATGGAATCCATTGGAATATAAATAGAATCACGAATGCTTCACATGGCAGCGTGATTGGCTCGTGAACGGAATGGCAACGAAGATATATACCGCTAATTTCACGAGAATGCAAATCACGGAGGTATTTAAATCTTTCCGGGAGCAGTTACAATCAATGCATAGTGCGAGGAATGGATCCCTCACTGTTTACGTTGCCTTTGCTTGTATTTAAGCCTTCAGTTAAATTTGATTCCTGCGTTCTAAGGAATTACATCCGTCGCGTTTAGGCGCAATTCCTTGTATTATGCAATTCCTCCGAGTATTTGCTATCATTTTCCTTTCACATTTCTTAGACTCGAATAAACAATCTATGGAAAACTTCGAAGTTTTTCTTCTTGTTATTATATCCATAGAAAACTCCTTTAAAACGCTCCTGGTTAATACCTGGTTTTCTTGCGACCCCAGCCCCAGTCACACACAGTAATAATGCTACTTAAGTCGCATTGCTACGGGCTTATAAAGGTGGAACACCCAAAGATGCACTGCTACCCGCTATACCCAATCCTCAGTCGATGTAATCGAAATTGTTTACCTTATTCTTACTTAATTTCCTTTCAAGCAAAATTGCTTCATTTCTGAATAAAAATAACTTGATGCAAGTGTCAAAGGAAGATGCTCTGTTCTCCTTGTGCGAAATGCAGATCATTATTTAAAAAAATATGACAAGAAGAAAACCAGCATTATGCAACTATCATTCTTCCACTCCCTATATATCTACAGCGGTAGAGGCAGGGAAGCAAAATAAAGACGGTTACGAAACGGAGTCAGGTGAAACATTGTGATACTTATTAATATTACTAAACTCCATAACAGAATCCTTTTTAAAGAAGGTTACTTTTTATTTTAATTTGTAAAGCACTTATTGAAATATTAGAGAGCCAAAATTTTATTTACAAAAAGAAGGCCGAGGATAGAAGATCAGTCAAACGTCAATTAGTTTCTACAAAGGCTTTGTTGCTGGAATCAAAAGTAATCCTCGGCATCACCTTTGATATCTAATACATCTTCTATAAAAGGTAAAATTAGATTTAATTAACGGTTTTTTATTCATAATAAACTAGTGAATTCTCCCCTCAAAAATGGCGAAAATTAATTTAATTCGTAGAAAAATGTACTACTACTACCGCATAAATCTTATGTACGTCAAAATACCCCGTCAAATGTCAGCGATTAATTTAAGTGTATCTGTCATATTATCTATGAGTATCCGGCTTGCATTAGTCTACTTAACCAACCTTTTTGTTGATTTATAACCTAAGCAAGGGATATCATCAAATTTGTTGAGTAGTTAGGAAGTCCGGAATTTTTTTCCAAAAGGTTTCCAAAGTTTCCAAATATTGATCAAAAATTACATCCTCAGTGCTTCGAATCCTGTTTAGGGAAGAATTTTTATCGGAAAATTAAGTTTCAGGTTTGCTAAGAGGCTTCATAAGAAGAAAAAGAGTAAACATATTTATTCAATTTCCATTTCTTGCATCCATTCAGATTTTGTAGAGCGATTACTTCTAATTTGATTCTGCAAAAGAAAAATTGTCTATAATCGATCTAAATGAACTTAACGTGCCTTTCTTATGAGAGAATTTTCCAGTCGTCCAGAGTCGAAGCAAGGATACTATTGGTAGAAAAAAAATCGGTATGTATTAGGTCGCTGGTTCTCTTATAAATCTTTAAATTTTATACCTCTATCTCTTCGGGAAGTGCGCGAAATCAACGTTCCAATATTTCTCCCATGTATTTCCTACGGGAGTTGCTGACATCGGAGAAATAAATATACATACCACGGTGAATATCACATATGACATGCGCTAATACCATTTTATTTCATTCTGAATAGAGTTAGCTGAAAGTGAATGAAAGTAAAGATCATTAGTGGTATAATTGTGAAGACTGCTTCGACATCTGGGGTCATTTCACATGCATGAGCTGATATTCGGGAGCTAACTCAAGACGGCTTTCATCGAAGGCGAACGCACTACCCACTTGGATATCTGGGCACCCAAGATAATATCTAATGATAATATTTATATTCGCTGTATATATAGTTTTATTTAGGGGAAGGATAACAACCATGGAAGGATCCACTACATGCATTTAAGAGGGAATTTTCGGTCAAGGCTAAGGGGTTTAGGTGAAACAAACTTTTAGAGCAAGTGAAGCTGAGCTACAATCGATAAAGTCGTGACTTGCCGTAAGAAATATCGACACATTTTCCATTTTCTGTGGTTAAGATATTAGTCGTCAAAGTGGAAATGATGCTGGAAAAAAATTGCTGGGGAATTTATCAGCTTGAAGATTATTATCTCCCAACCTTCGTGAAGACTTTTAATACAGGCATGAAGCTATAATCATAGATGAATTGAAATGAAAGTAAGGAAACGGTAGAATTGCGATATTAAGGTTGGATTCATGTACATTAATTAAACGTAGGAACGCCAATCATTCCATAAGTCTTACATAGATATATCGTATGACACAGTAGAAACTGTGCTTCAAATAATCGTGAGTTGTATTAACCGTTCCCCTAGAAGAGATTCATTTACTTCCTACAAAATGGGACTGACCAAAATAAACTTGAAGCAATTTTCATAAGAATGCGTGTATTTATGAAGAGACGACCAACTGCGAGTCCAAAGTCATCTCAAATTCTTGAATCCATTTCTCGGATTTGACATGCGTTTGATATCAATCATTTATTCTTTGTTTTGGACCATAGGACGTATATACAGTGTAATACACAAATCAACCAAAGTCGATATCATAGCTTATCACTTGCGAATCGATATTTACCTGCGAACGCATATCCCTCAATACGCGCTATTTTGTTGTGCGGAAGCAGAATCCTAGTGACGTTCTGCAAGCCGGCGAAAGCAAACTGCGAGAGAGCCTGCAGTGGTGCGTTGGTGATGGACAATTCGCGGAGGCGCGGCAGACCTCTGAAGGCGAATGGTCGGATGACGCTTATGTTGTTGCCGTCGAGCTGCAGCTTCTGCAGGGAGCGAAGGCCGGCGAAAGCGTCGCTCCGGATCACTGGGATGTCGTTTTTGGCAAGCGAAAGATGTTCCACTGATGGGGGCAAAGAGCGCAGCGGAACTTCGATTAGGCCACCGGTATTGCAAAGCACCTGTGAAACAGACGGAATACATTACATAGCCGAAAAGAGAAGGCTTAGGTTAAATCCTCAAGGTTTTCATTTTTGAGAGGCGACGAGGGCATGAATTCCAATGTGTTACCGATGGAGTCATTGCGAAGGACGTGTTCAGAAGCAGGATTCATTGGTTATTTACTAATCATTTACATCCTTGTTAGCTTATGTATACCAAACAGTGCTGCATTTCGATGAAATCATGATGAATGATTCATAATGGACGTATTCGATAATTGAAGTGAACATCGATGATCAAACTATCGGCTGTGAAAAGCAAATTCTTGAGCCTCAGAAAGGGAAGGAAATCTACAAGATCTGTCCCTCATTTAGTAGGGGCGCATGCATCGTGTAGCCTATTTTCTTAGTTGGTTCTTCGTTTGCGGAAAAAAGTTAATTTTAATATAATTAGTTTGAGCATTTACATTCTCAGTTTTCTAGCGAAAACTTTTCGGCCTATGTAGTAGTCTGGACACATTACATAGAGTACGTCTTAAAAAGAATAAGAGTCACAGTTCCAAAACCATCAAACAGAGTTCTGTTTGATGGTTTTGAAACTGTGACTCTTATTCTACTGTAACCATCAGCGGTAAGCTGCTATTACGTCTTACGAGAATTTATCATCTTTAAACCTATTTAGAAACTTCAAACTATTTTGAAATTATTCCTTGGAAGCATCCACATTCGATGTAAAGAAGATTCCTGATAACTCTAGTCGATTTATCGTAGCATTTCCCATAAAAATTGATGGCTCTTTGCTATATCTTCTCCATTGAAGCATTATCTAAGAAGTGTACCCGAGGGATAAACTACTACAGAGCATCATTCGCGGACTTTTTCGTACCTACCGTCGTTTGACGAAGTTACCATGCACACAAGTTTCAGATGTGGGCACTCCTTGTTAAAATTTTCGCGATTTTAGATTCAAGATAGATATAATATTGATTCCCATGCGAATAATTTTTGCTTCCTCAAGAGTGTTCTAAGCTCTATCCCTATCAAGATTTTGTAATTAAATTTTTTTAAACCAAACTTACTCATTGAGTAATAACGTGGATAACTTTAACTCCTGTTGAAGGTTTTTTGAGTATGGCTTATTTACCGTACCTTATACCTTCCTACATGTATCTGAAAACATTTTGAGCAGAAGATTCAGTTTTTATAACATGGTATTTCTATCTGCTGTTATTAAAATAATCCCACTTCATATTTTGATTTCTAAAATTCGATAGGAAAAAGCGAATATATAAGTAATGAATGCTGAAATTTTATTTTGAAAAATGACATTTTCTCTAAGATGAAATTTTCATCCAGCTTTTCATTTGTTCCATATTAGAGAGTGCAGAAAAAGCTGAAGCCGAAACAGCAAAGGAAATTTATGTTATGAATGCTCACTTTACTTATGAAATTAAAATTTAGCTTTGCATTTATGGTTTACGATATTTGCAGTTGTATTTTACCTTAACCACATTATGTGAGAATTGATTGACATCGAATTTCATTATTTGAAAATAATAGAAAAACTGTAGTCCTAAGTTCAAGGTAGGCATGATCCGTTTCATTGAATATTCACTTTACATAAGTGTATTGGTTAGTAGAAGAAGTATGCAACTTACTCAAAGGGGCGCACACATAATCTAGATTGAAGTGTAGAGATCGATTTCTAATTTTTATTTTTTTAACGATTTGAGAAATAAAAATAGTGATAGATGACGTGGTGTTCAATAATTAAATATTTTCCATGATGAGATGAGAAATTAATCATACATATTAAATCTACCATCAACAGGGCAGTGAATTTTCTTTCCATATTTAGCACTGGATTATTACAAATAATGTTCACATTGCTTTCATTTAAGTATTTTTCTTAAAATTTTGAGCATTCGACGTATAGACGAATGTATACAATTAAGAATTAATTAAGAAAAGCGTTTCCATTAATATCGCGTTTATTGGATTTTCCATTTCAGAGTATATATCTAATCCAAACTAAGTTACTCCTATATCATTTGGCGTAAAACTATTAAAATCTTTATTCAGCGATAGCAAGTTATTTTTCTGCTGCTTTCGTTTAATACGTGTATAGAAAGTAAATTAGAATAATGGATTGTAAATATTGTTTTGGGTAGTATCCCAACAGAAGCCAAAAAATATCGGCAATATTGGGACCCGAAGATTAGGATCCTTAATTCTAGCTATACCCATAATGCAAGTACGTTTAACATTGATTGTATTTCACCGTAACTCTCGGTCTATCTAAATGACGCAGTATTTCTATATTCTGAGTTCATTTCCTAATCCTATCTAATACTGTGCTAGTAGAGCGATATACGTAGCAGTACCTTAATCTGCTCTTTACAAGAAGAATATAACTTAAATGTAGGATCGTGAAATACTTAATTTTTATTTTATACTTAAGTTTCATAAACGATATTCATTTTTAAGTTTCATGAAACAAGAAAATGATTAAATAATTCGATTTCTTGCTTCCATCGAATAATTCTAATAAAACGTTTCGATATTTTTCAATATCCTTACCGCGCCAAGCACCGATTAAATCTATTCGGTTTTTTATTCGCTCCTCCTCATCATTTGAATAATTTGATATATTTGATGTTTCACTCTCTATTCGCCACCCAGTAAGCCATTAGATATTTCATTCGTGCTCTTTATATATTTAAAGATTGGGCATCATCCTTAGCCAATTAAAGAGTTTTCTATGAAACTATAGAAAAATTATTTGTCGGCTAACGAATGTTATTCTGAAACGAACTGTCTCCTTTAGGAGAGATACCACTTTACAACTTGATGTTTAAATCCAGATGCATAATGAGATTTGGCCTCGCAATCAATTTCGATAAACTTTTGAATCGCCGTTTGATTTCGATCAACTGATGATAAAATAACTCGGTGTACAGGAACTATCTAAAAATATTTATCAGCTAATGTTTGGCCTTATTTATTTCTGATGGACTGATCGGTTGTTGGCCTTCTTAATTATCGGAACCTCTCATTCGATTATAAAAGACCGCGTAAATATTGCGGCCTTGTGACCGCTGTGACGCAAACAATAAAGCTTTGCGCTGCCCCTAAACACTGATGCAAACATACGCACCATATACAACCTGCGTCATCAGATGTCCCCCGTTCGTTAAATTCATTCGTTTTTAGCCACGTTCACTCTCCGGAAATAACGGGGACCTCGAGTATTGAAGGCCATAAAGTCCAATAAATGTCTGATAGAGTTATAGCGAGCAACGCGTTTGGAAATGGGATTCATTGGTATTGGAAGGCGGAATTGAGCACCAAAAGGGACCGAGGGAAACTTCACTCTTTACTTCCTCTGGTAAACATTCTTTCTTTCTCCAGAAGGGTACGGTAGATGTAGATGAATCGCTCGATCCAAGCAACGAAATCGTTCTTGAGATCACACTCCGAGTGGTAATGGAGAAGTTACGTAGATAACTGTCTAAAATCATTTTGTAAACTACATGGATCTTGTGCTACATCTGCACAGTTTTGCAAGATATTTTCTAAATTTCTTTATATTTCAGATAAAAACTATCTAAAAAGGTTTTCCAAAAAGCGTATCCATTTATCCTAATTATGTTTGATTTAACATTTATACTTTAAACATACGCAGCTCCTTTTCTGATGATAATAATATCAGAAAGACTTTCATTTAGGCGGTATAAAGATTAATTGGTCTCTTTGTATATCTGTTTAAACAGCATCTGATGATATTATTAATAACATTATTTCCTTCACGTGATCCTATCCCGTAACAAAAGACTTGGACGTGTACATATGTTGTATACATTTTTAAACATTACCCTTTAAACCTATTAAACCTCTTACCCTATACTTCTCATTCAACTCATTCTACCACCATTTTCTTGGTCAACATCTCCTTCAATGTCACTAACACTAACAATATATTTGTCACTCGCAAGACTTTGTACGTAAGGACGTGTGAGTTCGTACGAATGATTCATATTTGTAATTTTACTTTCATTAATCATCTTCATATGTCCAACCCAATGTAAAACACATGTTTCATATTGGAGATGTGCTGCCACATTTTAGTCCACATACATGCATTGCCGCTTCTCTCCTGTTTTTGTTACTCAACTTCCTCATATCATCCATTCCAGCTGCATTCCGTTTACTCAAATGCTTTTTATGACAAACTCAACGTCAGATACCGTACTAAAAGGGGGCATAGTAAACTTCTATACACATAGAAAAACCTTTGTTGCAGTTATATCGTTAATTTATTTGATACTTAAGTAATTCTTTGAAGAGTTGACCTTCCAAAAGTGCTCTTAATCATGCTTTCATTTCTTAAATTATTTTAATCCAATTCTTCCCCATCTGTATCATTCCAAATTTTTCTTCCTAATTTCCTGTCACTCTAACATTCAATAACCAACGAAATCGTTTTTCGAATATCTGTGATTTTTTCAATGTATTTCCATGTTTTAATCAACTCTCAATAAACCTATTGTCATCCATGAAGCAGTGTTTTTGACTTGACTTACTTAAGTTTAATCTCCGATTTGATTCCTTTGAAAATAAAAAAGAGATTTTAGCCTTCTTATGTAAGATGCGAACTGTCATTGCGAAAGGAATTCTAACATGCATGAATTTCTAAATTGGCGTTAAATGGCAATGAATTCATAAAATTTTGAGTATTACATAAGACAATTTGGTTAGGTAATTTGGTTAATAACTTACCCTTATTGGTATTCCTGAGCACGGTATGGACTAAAAATAATTGAAACTAAGCGCAAAAGAAGTGATGGCTTTGTGTATTTTATTTTAAGAATTTTGAATCTTTGCAATAATCGTCCGATTGAAAGCTATCGGATATTTTCCAAAAAATAATAGAAGAAATTAATAGGATCCTCTGGTGTCGATTCATTCCATCGAAAAATGTCGCTGGCCTTATGTTTAGACTACCCGTTGATGGTAATGATAATAAACATAAATTTATGTTTGATTAAACTGCCAGGTGATCCTTTTAGTCCACTGGGATCAAACCCAGGAACGCTTTCAAGCAAAGGTGAACGCGCTGCCCATTAGGGGTTCACATTATTATTATAAACTCATTTGTCTTTATGCATATTTTACTCATGGGATATTTCACTCCCTGGATATTTTACCAAACGGTATTTTAAAAAGCGATTGTGCTGGGATAGGCAGTCATTGTGTATAGTTTGTATGATTCCTCACAATGCTCTTTCTTTTACTACTTAACTAACATAATAACTTGCATTTCCCTTATTCATGCACACCTTTCGTTGATTAACTTTTCCCTTCTTCTAAGGAATACGATATTTACCTGTTTTCAGCGTTAAATTTGAGCTATTTTAGGGAGATATAATGCCAACTTAAGTAGCTATATTAGAAGCTAGTATGAAACTCTATTCAGTTGCATTTACACAAAAATAACGAAGAAAATTCTATGTATTTTATATACTAATGGATTAAAATTTTTGCTCGTATCCAGTGGGTTGGCTGGCGGATTTATTACCATAAATACTCTAGAAATAATTTTTCATTACCTCAAATTTGGATGGTTTTACTGATGAATGCAGGAACCTTTTACAAAATATAATTTGAGCACCACTGTGTAAATTATTTAGTTCGCTTTTAAATTTAAATTTTTGCCTGTTCAATTAATTATTAACTATCATTAGGATGATCCCCAATCTAAATTTTTGGATTCATGTCTGATTTTAATGAATTTAGTGCCAATTTATAATTTAGCAGTGAAGATTTTTTGTAAATTTGTGATCTAAAAATATTACGACTTCTTAATTCAATATCCTCCGTGACTAGTTAAATCAAAGTATATTTTGCATTATATTATATTGTAAGTGTATTTTTGTGACTAATTTCATTCTTCAATCTACTTCCTCTAAGTCTCAGATTTAACAAAAAAGCGATAAAATTGCGGTTCGGGTGCCTAAACATCAAATTAAGATCTTTCTTGATTCTCATGTTACGCTCCATACCAGCTTGCTATTTACTTTGAAGAAGTTTTAAGCACCCATATTCTATTTGTTTAAATGAGGTACTAAAGTAGACGTTTCTTATATAAAAATCTACCTTGAGAATTTTGGCATTATTAAACCAGAAGGAAAAAAACAAGAGGCAAAATCATGTAAGAGTTTTATAGATAGAGGATGAAAATTCCAATTAAATAGTCCCAATTTAAAGAGATATGAAATGTTCCGGAAAGCACTGACAACTATTATGAATCATACTTAGGTCGATCAACCTCTGCTTAAGTATTTGGTGAATCAGGAGTATTCGAGTCCAAGCGATGAACCGATTGTAACCGATATTGAATATAGATTGAATATGCCACCCCCAAATAGCAGTTGACGGGGAGCAACTCTTATATAGATATAGAATAGAATCCTGTCTGATTTCTAGTGGCACGGAATGATTAATAATAATATATAATATAATAATAAATCGTACACTAAGTTCACGCATTTACAGTTGACGAGCGACAGTTGTTAGATTGTCAGTATTCATTTCGGGTATCGAATTCATTCTAAAATCCTAACGAAATATAGATTCGTTCTCGCAAAAACGACTATGGGGCAAATGAAACAGCGACATCATCTTCTTACAGCGGCAAATTTAATTTCATTTACGCACAGCGCGTAACTTTATTATTCTAACAGACCGCCTTATCTGGTTTCAGAACTTAATTTAATTACAGAACTGTTATTGGACGTCCCCACCCAGTAACTCTCATTCCACGCGTTCTCCAAATATACACCACTCCTAACGCTTCGGCGATAATCTCTTCAGCGCCCGAATATTTCCCGTTTAAGTGAATGTATATCTTTCTCCGAATACAATCCACCGGAAGCGCACGTGCGAGAAAAATCAAATTTTGTTTTCGAAAGAAAAAACTCGTCAGAAGATGCGTATCTGAAAACCCTTTTCTCACCCTCTCCAAATTTGGATCCGTGGTGATATTAGAACGGATCAATAAGCTTTTAAATGCCACATCCGCACGAACGAAGCGATTTCGCCAGCTATCTGTCCGCGATGAATCGGCCAAGTGATATAAAAAGAATCGATAGTCCTTTTGTGAACGGATGGTGCGTTACTCTGATGGAGATGCACACTGCACCTGAGTCCTGTAGCCGCATGTGCACGTCGGATGGAAAAGCTCTGAGTGAATGTCGGAAAAGGACATTTTACGTTGGGATAATGCGAATGGGTGTTACTAGGATCATTTGTCAAGTAAAAAGCTTATGGCACTTGTACAGTGAACCTCAGAAGAGTCCATTTTCTCAAAAAATATTCCCCAGCGGGAGTGGCAGATATTTTGGTTAATGCCTCAAATAGGTGGCTAATATTATTTGAATGTATCATATTGACTCATATTCTATCATATGCTCATATTGACATTAATTCGATTTCTGATCAGCCAATCTTATTTAAATTACTTTCTCCCTCTTCCTAAACATCGAAGTGCCAGAAGTTTTTGCGTGATTCATTCAGATGAGGATTCAAATATTTGAAAACGCTAATTTTGTATCACTAATGTTAGTGAAGATTTTCCTGTCAACTTTTTTCATTTCATTCTCATTTTCTAAGGATGATATTTTCTGTCAGCAAAAGTAGAAATGGTGTCTATGCCAGACTGTCCAGCATGATTGTCCAATGCATTGTATAACATAAAATTTGGTTTTCAAAACAATATGTTAAATTAAAAACTAAATATAATAATGCGATGAAACTTGAAAGTTAGATATTGAAACCGATATTTTCTGGAATTAAGATTTTCGTTCATTTTATATTTTATACAAATTGAATGATATGCTAGAATCTAATGAAACTTAACCGGTCATCTCTTCATCATGTTGGAATATGAATCAAATCGGTAGTAGAGCTTCATATATTCTTAATCATGTTAATCATTAATTAACTCTCTAGTTCTATCTTCTATTCCTTTACATTTACCAGAGCGTTTCTTGGATCATTACCCAGAGAGCATCTACGTCAAATTATGTATAATTGGATTCATTTTCGTGTTTCTATGCATACTCCCGTTGGACTCGCGTTTAGGAGTTTCTTCGTTTATATATTGCTTCCTTATCGTCATTTCCTAAACTTTGATTCAGTATAAGTTTTACTTAGGATATTTTTTTGAATTAACGAATATAATTAGAAAGTCAGAACGTACTTTAAATGAAGTGATTCGACTATTACTTTGCGAATTGCAGAAATGGAAATAGACTATTATTTTTAACGTTGTTGCCAATGCTAATGTCATTAGTTACTGAATTCTTCAAACTATTAAAGGAAATATTATCTACATATGTCGTGAAATTATTTGCAATAGTAACTTGCAAGCAAGCTAATTTGCAAGAGCGAGAACTGCTGCTCTAGTATTTAATAGTTTTCCCAGATTACGTGATTAGATTGTCAGTCTGACGTATAACGAAGAATTAGTGGCACGAATTATTCGCTTAAGTAAAAACTAAAATAGTCGTTTACAGATTCTCTGATAGCTCGTCTGCGCATTTAATGACTGAACATATTGGATCTCATGTGCCAGTCGGTGCAAGTGTACCCATCTCCATCAGTCAAGAATCTCAACTATAGAGAAGTGGGTATGAAAACCTTTTTAGACTGATATATTTGCAGTACAAGTATCTTCGCCTCTTGATTCAATTTAAAGACACGGAAAAGTGGTGGTGCTTAAGCCATCCCTTATAACACCTTACACCGAACTTCATAACAAAATTACTTTTGCAATTTTTTGAGTTCACGAGGAGTGGCGCAAAAATTCGTTACCAGAAGGTTGATTGCCATTAAGCCCGCAAGATAATTGAATAATACATTGTTGGCAGGTGTCAAACAAGCGATTAAAACGATTATCTCGCGTTCGTGCCGGGGGCTTCACCAATAAATTCTTATGCCGTTTGTCAGCGTAATCAGTAATCCGCGGGGAAACCCGATCATCCAATCAGCGAAAGTACACCCTCGCTTCAATTAATCGATCCATCTTTGGTTAAAAAGGACTTGCCTGCGTGTGTGATAGGCAGATACACTCTTGTGGGCATGGGGTCACAACTGCGGCGGAAGAGGTAGGATCCCCGGCACCCGCCCCCGAATCTGACAGAGAGGCGAGGAGCAGGAGGAGGAGGCTGTGGCCCCCGGCACCCAGGGGCCACATGGCCCCCGCCCTCCCTGGCGGGGGTGGAAGGCGGACCACTCTGGTGTTCCTGTGGAAAAATGAGATTTCAATTTCAGAATGAAAGTAACCTTTCCAGTGATGTCTAACAATCTATGCTAGAGAAGATAAGAGATTGTGGGAGATTTTTAGAAAAAATGAGACGTTCAAAGGAATTCTATTACTAAGTATCCGATAAAATTTCATAGTTATATTTTAGTAATATTGCTAATATCGCCTGATTTAAATTTTATTATGATTGAAATGTATTCAAATTTGTAGTATGACAAAATTATGTATCCAATTACTGTAAGGAGTGTTCAAATGAAATTATACGAAATGACACTGTGGGTGTAACTGAGATCTTTATTCAAAAGTAATTACTGAAAAAATTAATTAAATATTAATCAATATATATCAGATATACACAATATACATCAAATAACAATAGCAAATATACATTACAAAATAAATTAAGTTCCGTAATTTCCGAAGGGGAAATTTACTAGTCTTATTTATGAGAGAGACTTCAGCGGTGTGCGCTTAAATTCGTCTAAAATTCGAGAACATAAATGAGCACGACTTCCAACTTATGACTATGTAAGAGTGTTTATTATTCATCCCCATATCATAAATTCACCAATTCTGGCTTAGACGGACCACATGCCACAATAATAGATGTACATTTTTAACTTAGCTTTATACTTAAAATAAGTTTTACCTCTCTACCTTTACCGCTCTACCATATAATTAGAGGAACATAATATACTGAGCTTAGACCTGATGAGGAGCTTACACACTCAACGGTTGATATTTGCTATTTTCTCTCATCGATTATAGGATGTAATGAATATCATTCCTTTTTTCCTTTGGAATTATAGGAAGAGAATTTAGGTGTGAATTGTAATCTACTTAATTAAAAGTCACATTTTTCACAATTTTCTCGAAATAAAGTATCAGAGAAGATATTATGTAGCTATGTTAGTTTCTATGTTTTATCTATCTATGTAACTCCGTTTTTAATTGATCCTAATAAGATTTATGAAATTCAAATGAAATAAAATGATCACGCAATTTCTGAAATTCGATTGTACATAAAAGCGATATTTCCAAGCAGCTAAATAATTGGTTCATTTTCAAATAAAATGCGAGAGCTCCTTTTTTTCTTTTCGTTCAGTCTACGTCATTACCACATGATATTATTTTTATAGATGACCGAAATTTTTCCGAATAAACGAAGTGAACAGAAACGTGAGAGCGGATAGCATTGCTGGTTCCCAACGCGGATTCAAATCCCTAAATCCAAAATCAGCGATTTATTTAGTTAATCTTATATGTAATATATTTCGAGTAAAATGCCGAACGGGACTTAAATTGGCTACTCACAAAAGAGGACTCGCTACTTTGTGCTATGATGTTGATAGTTGGTTACACTTAGAGAAGGAAGAGAGAAAATTGAATGCAATTTTAATATGAGAATAAGAGAAAAGGGGAGATAATTTAGTATTTAATGAATGTGAAAATTGATCTGTTTCTGAACCCTAATGTTATGATTTGTATAAATATTAAGGATAGATTGAAGCAGAATAATTAAGTAAGTGAGTAAATATATGAGGAGGATTTTAAGGGTGAGAGAAACCGACAAAAAGTTTGTGTGGTGGTTTTATTGGTGGTTTGGTTTTTGTGGTGAATGAGATCTTTAGAAGAAAAATGTGTGAAATCAGCAAAATAAAGGGGAACGAATAGAAAGTTTCATGGACCTGTTTGAAACGAGTGATGATGCAATAATGAAAGAATGTGGTGGAATTTTGTTAATAATGAAGTTATTACAGTGCTAACATATGAGGCTGATATTTCTCCATTTGTCTTCGATTGACATGTTAAGTTTCACAATATTATCAACTGAACTTTTGTTGTTGAAATAGTCCCCTGACTGCAGAAGCAAGATGTGCATTTTCAGTATGAAAAGATTTTAGTATAGGTTAGCTGTCTTCATCTAAAACATTTTATTTTAAATATGCGTAGGATAGTTGGATTAAATTCAGCATAATAGATAATTTAAAGCCTTAATTTAAACTATTATTGTATTCATTATTCCTTGTCCTCAATTAATATGAGTTAATCAATTTATTAATTGGCAGTTAAACTTCTGTGATAAAGAAATGAGGTCAATTAATAATGTTGCATATTCTATGTTTGTCTGCCGTCAAATTATATAGAAGTAATTAACTTTCGCTCAATTAAGTTCAGAGTGATGTCATCTGAAGTAAATAGTTTTATATTTCATTAAAATTCCATTTGATGAGAAATACCCATTTTACGAGCAACTGAAGTGCGATGAAATTATCTTAATTACACACATTTATAATTGAAGTTATTACCCTCACGTTCAAATCCATTTTATTTCATTCGCTTAAATTTATAGTAAATTTATTCTATTAATTATTCCAGTTATTCCAGCCCATTAAATGTGACTTTAGTTTGCTGTAAGAAACGTAAGGTTTTCTCGTATTTTGCGTGAAATTCAACGCATGTAAATCAGGTCATCTAAAGAAGCATTATCCATTCAATTGATTTTAGCTTACAACACTTCTTCAACGTCCAATTAAATTTTGGCTAATCTCATCAATTTAGCTTCCTTCTATATGTGAAACAGCTGTACTAGATATTAGATCAAATAATAAATTTTTTCGATCATGGCTGGTCATTGATATTCCTTTTTAATACTTTGTATTATACAGTCCCATTTTTTTAGCCGTTTGATGCATGTTTGAAGGATTTTGTATTTTTATGCGTAATCACTTGAATTAGAGGGGAGATAGACTTCTGAACTAAGAATTAGAATAATTTATGAAAGTGAATATCCGAGGAGATATCTCAACACACCCTCTAATTAATTCATCTCCCTATTGTTCTGTCTGCATAAGTTCTGGAGGAGACATCGAGGGGAAAATGGAGAGCCCATAACTTAGATGTGAGCCCTATTGGCATCAATACAATTTTGGTCTCTTATCCTTATCTTTACGCTGTTGAAAAGGAAATTTATTCGTCTGTTATTAAAATAGAAATTTAAGATACTTCTTTAGCGGTAGTGGTCTGTCCAATAGCTAACGCGGTGAACGGTACTGAATCAGTAATCTTCTAAGCACTGATAATGATAGCTTAACTATTGAAATACGTATTGGGTGTTCTTTAAAGAACAGTGTTTTTCCCTACATAGTGTCAGTTACCTTCTTCTGGTCATTAGCAATGGGACTGCGACTTAAGAAGTGGGCATCCGAAGAACGCATCACGCAGTGGAAACGGTCCCGGGTTCGATTTCTGGTGGAGTATCACGTGCGAATTTTCTCATATTAATTTCTTTTAATTCACTTCCTTCCCACATCTGCTTCGGATTTCATTTCTGCCGTTCCCAGAAGTATATTAATTTCTAACACTCTGCGTTATTTGTTGCCTTGTTGATCAATGAAGGTGTAACTAAAGCTTCCTTTCTCATTAGTTTTTCTCTTGGATCAAATCGTTTAGGCAGCTCATTTTCCATAATAACTCGTTCCCTTTTTCGCTTCTACAATAGAACAACTCCATGCACAAGTATTTAAAGAATGCATCGAGGTTGAAAGAGGATGGTTTTCTTTCAAAGCGTGAGAGATATTAAGGGTTTAACGGCAGAAATTACGGATTCAGAGTTGAGAAGTTCTTCTATAGAAATTTGAAATAGATACAGGCTAAAAAGTGGTCGGAAACTTTCCGAAATAATCTTCCCACCAGAGAGGCAATTATTACACCAGTTATTGTACCCGAAGCCGTTAGAAGGCACAAAATGAACGCTCGTGTTGATATCAGAAATGGCTCAGCCAGAATTCGTCATTTTTTCCTCGAAATTTTTCGATCAAATCCCTTTCTAAATCCTTCAGTTTTTCTGCGCGGCGCGAATTTTTTTCAATGGCTGCGAAGCTATTTGACAAATCCTCAGCTAACAAAAAATTCGCAACCACGCCTTCCTTTGTTCCCTCTTGAAAACTCGCGAAACAGTGGGAATTAGGCATCGCCCGCTCTTTTACAAATTGATAGCTCCTTCGCTAAGCCCTCCTTTTAAACGGAATATCCCTCATTTTTTCTTCTCCCTCGATGATTAATTCGTCGGTTGGACGTCTTATTCCTTTCCTTCCCGTGGCGCCAGCGTAGGATGACGTGGATGACTGAACTTCTTGTCCTACCGCTACCTTTTTCATTTTTACACCGCGCATATTCTTTGTAATTTTTTCCCATAGTTTTCCCTTATCCCCCGTACTGTACGCCGTTTCAACACATTTTTCTCACGCTTGGAGCGCGCCGAGGAATTTATTCGGCCGGAAATTTTCCGTTTGGCCCAGAACGAAGTATAGATTGAAACGGTAGTAATTTGATGTCGTATGAGGACATCGATTCCAGAATTTTTCTGGAAAAGAGAGGTTTTTTTGGTATTATGAATTAGGACAGTCTATGAGAGAAATTATTATCCATTAAACAAGTTCAGCAACCTTCATTGTGAATTCGTAAGAGGGAAAATTCTAACCGCAAGAGATATGATTTGCAATGAATATCCGAATATAAAAGTAAGCATTGATCAACATTTATTCCTCTACAAGGGTTCTGAAAATCGTTTCCGCATCACAAACAAAGATTTCTGAAATGATGTAACATTGGGCTAGTTTTATGAATAGTTCTGAAGGCTTCTGCGTGGAATTTATGGAAAATTTTAGGCGTGATGTTGTTCAGAATGTAAATAGGAAATTAAATTTCTTTGAACTTCTTAACAAATCTCTGGTTTCATGTTTGTTACTTTGTATAGAAAGACGTTGACGTTGCACGCATATGTCATACACCCTAATATAAGAATCCCCGATCTCAGTCCACCAAATTTTTTCTTATTGGGACATTTGAAAAAATCTCTTAGTAAAAAAATTAATCTAGTGATATTAGAAAGATTATTTTTTGACTGTTTATCAGTCCTCTATTTTTCACTAATCGAATTATCTGTTTCATTTCCTATTCCATATCCCTAAATTATGTATCTTAATGTGATTAAGAATTCTGATTTTCGGGAGTTGTGAAATCGTTGTTGGTGGCAACAATTTTGTTGAATTTGATTCTGAAACGACATCTGTTGAGAAAAAAACACAAATTTTAAGTTCAGAAGACTCAATTTTTCAGTTTTTCTAATCCATGGTATCTCTCCATGATACATAGAAGAACAAGAGTACATGTTTTGTGTTCATTCCTTCGTCCATGTTCAAGAGTACATGTTGAAAAGATAATTTTCTTTTCCTCGAAAAACCTCTGATATAAACTCAATTAAGACTGCATATACAAAATGTAGAATTTTGATTAGATATCCAACTAATTGGAATTTCCAACCAAAGACTGAAGTTGGTTAAAGAAAATTTCAAAGAAGAGAAGGAAGATAAGAATTTCCGTAGATTGTATTAAGTTTGATTAGAAGTAAGTGAAAATTCAGTTTAAAATATTGAGAGTAAAATTTATAAGTATGAAGCGGTATCATTATCCGAGATACTTCAAAATTTCGGAGTTAAATCGGAGATTTTCGCCTGGAATGTTCCATTTCTTGCTCTATATCGCATATCTATTGCATACGAGCAAAATAAATAATATTTAGTATACCGACATCTTGCATTGAGGAGATTGCGATTCTTTAAGAGTTCATTTTCATCTAACATTGAAAAGTTTAATACGCATGAATGCACGACGAACCGCGAAAGACTTGTTTTCAAAGTCATACAAAAATATCGTCGCTAACAAATTTCGCAGATTTGACCTAAATATGCAGACCCGTTAATTTGATTCCACAATGTTTACAAACAGGCAGAAGCCGCTTTTAAATACTCTCTGTGACTCTCAAATCATTAACCTAGTAAATTAATCTTTCTTTGTTTGCCTGTGTTTCACCAATCATGATAAGTTGTTGGGCAGCGTAAGCTAGTTTATCTGATTCAATATCGATAATGGGAAATTTGCTTGTACACCCTTGATATAAACGGTGAAAATTGGTGCCCAGTTTGAAAAATCTGTTGAGAGTCTAGATTGTTGTGGAAAAATTATCACGGTTATACATTAAATTTGTGAGTAAAGACGCTTCAACCCATTTTACTTAGAGAGCAGATCAAAGGTAGCTGCGGCAGAACTCCGCTTTTAATTGATCCAAGTTCTCGATGAGAAACACCAAATATCTACTTCGAAAACCATTTCACGATTTTTAGTATTATTTCATATGCTACAAATTCACTAATAGTCAGTCATAATACTATACAACAGTGATTACTCAATACAATCATATACAATACTATATACCATAACGCTATACTATATACAGTACTTATTACCAGTTACAAGAACACAATTTACAACAATACCAAATTTTTATTCATCGGAATTCAGATATCTTATAACTATACCAATGCGTCATTTCAATACAAAGAACTTCCTTAAGGATAATCAATTTCACATATTTTTTAATCATGTTTTATAAGTTGCCACCGGAAAATTGTCCACCCGTGACTTTATATTGTAAGTAAGTAAATATGAACTAACAATTTTTTTCAAATATCAACTGCAGTCCCTTACCAATGTCATCCTTTAACCGCACAGGGTTTATGCGTAATTTATATAGTAACAAGAAGTAGTTAAAGTAAACTTCTACTTCTAAATCCCAATTTTATTTATTCGCTTTTCAAAGAGAGTGTACCTCCATTAGATAGCATTTGACCTCTTTATCAATAACTCGAAGAGGTGCACATGCAACAGAGAACGGGGATCAAGAGGAAGATCGGCGTAAAATCCTTTCCCCGTTATAGGATAATCTCCTTTCCGTTGTTTTTGGAATGGTCTTCCTCCCAATTACCAATAGAGGTTGAGGAAAGGCTACAACGAATTCAATCGGAAAGAAATGATTTTCTTTTTAAATTCGTGAGATGAAATGAATGATCACAAATAGATTACAATAAGAGAGTTAGAAAAGGCGAACGCTAAAAATGCAGTCTATAGAGAAATTCATCAGGATATACATAAATAAAGGGGGTGAGACGAATGAATGACAAATTAATTAGGGAAGTCGAGAAAAAGCTTAATGAAGAAATGAATTTTTAAATTGCTGCGTAGAGTAGACTTTTGACAGATTTTCGTTGAACGTCATCGTTGAATTTATTTCTTTTATTTGAGGAGTATACCAATTGGAATTCTTAACTGCAAATGAAATTTTTGTCTAGATTATTTATAATGAGTGAGAGCTATTAACAACTTGCGTTTAGCTATCAATCTAGCTACACAAGAAATTATTTCTTCGAGAAGAAACAAAATTGAAAAAATTGAGGCTGAGATCCAAGTCTTTCCTGGCAGGTGTTCCAACTACTAAACTATCATATCTACTCAATGTAGCTCTATTAAAGGGTTGCTGTGTATTTATTTTCAAATATAAAGGAGGGAAATTCCTCTAATTTTAATATAAATATTTAGTTTAAAGTAATGTATAAACAGAGTGATTTTTAAGATTAAGGCTTTTTTGTGGAGAGTATTCATAGCAAGTTCTCTATTGTTTCAGTCTTAATAAAGATAATGACGACATAAGTGATGCTTAAGTAAAATAACGGCATAATTTGTGATTTGTAAAATTAATAAATTAAATCTAGCTAACTTCGTTAACTTGCGAACTCCGGATGATCCTCTAAATTTTCAATTTCTTTTAACGCTCAATATCCATTATAGATCACGGTTCGTGAATTATTATAAATAAACCCAAATATATTCATTCCGTCTCATTGCCTCACTAAAAGTTTTTTTCAAATTTATTGTAATTTCGAAAGTGTATGTCTTTGAACTTAGAGAACTTCCAGATAATTAAGTGAAGACTTCGTCATTTGTTAAAATGGTCTCCGCTTCCTAGCTGGATAAACAAACAACATCTACAAAAATTTAGTAGATAAATTCCCCAACAATTTTTCGAGCCAAAATCTAACTTCTCGAACACATTCTACAATTGCCTATCTAAACCGTTCTATTTTCGTCTAACGCTTTATTTTCTTTAGATACTAGACGATCGCTCGTTTGTCTCGTTACACCATCATATATTTGTGCTCGTTGGGTTAAAAAATTCCGTAAGAATAGTAAAGGGAAATCTCTTAATTAATTCATAAATATTGACAGTAGAGAAGAGTTAAATTTAATGAGTTCTCATTGAAACGCAAAGTAGATAAATTCCCAGTGATAAACCCCGTCCAACAGTGGACAGCTCCAATATAAATCTTCCGCAATACAGCAACGGAGAGAAAATGTTGCGGATCAAATTTACGAAAAATTATCCTTCTGAATAAGGTCTTGAGACGCGGGAAAAAAGACGAAGGATGCAGACAGGGGTAGCTCATCTTGCAAGGGAGAGATGGAAATGTTCGCCAAGGAGAGATAGGAGGTGATGCGGTGTCCGACTGATGGCGCGCATTATAGCAGCAATCCTTTTCTCCCGATGCTCGTGTTGGGCCTCGGAATAATGATTCCGATGGAGCATTTCGGGGGAGGTTATCCCACCCCCTTCTGTCCGCACGACAATCAATCTCGTCACCATGGGAACGGAGGAAACCGATGGGAAGGGGGATCCCCGCCGTGTCAGTCCGCCACGGACAAAAGGCGAGAGAGCCCCCGGCGGCGAACCCTCCCCTCTTTTCTCCACCGCGGAATACCCTTCGTATTCATCCCCCATCCTCTCTATTCTCGCAGGAAGTGGCCCAGATGCGGGGAAAATGAAGAAACGTGGAATGCGGGGGATATAACCGTCATTGAGATCTTCTCTCCGTTGAGAGGTTATTTACTTACTCTTTTTTCCCTTCTCCAAAGGACCGAGGTTAATTTGGATTCCGTTCTTTTCCACTTTCAATATATCGGGGAAATGAATAAATGTGTGTGTAATTTGGTGTTCGATTCGCGGTCGTTTTTCGATCCGTTGGGGTGTATCTGTTTTATAATGCGGAAATGTTCTTTTTTCATCCTTTCATGGAGTCCCATTGTTGGAAAAAAGTTGTTCCGAATGGAAAGAATTTGGATGGCCGAGAGTTTCATTTTTCATCGCTCAATGTGTTCTAAATGATCGATCTGTTATTCAAATCTGTGGTGAATCTTCGAATGATTTGTGGCGTGTGTATTGGGAGGGTGTAATCTGTTCTGTGTCAAAAATCGTATCAATTAATGAACGTCGCGTAAAGAAAGGTCAAAACATACGAAGTATATAAAGATTTTCATAGCTAATTTTATTATAGAGAAAACTCATTTTTATGGAATTTTACTGCGTATTCTACAGCCATTTTATGTTAACCATCATCTAAGATGCTCGCTGTCAAATTTCAACATTTGAGAGTGATTTCTCACAGATAATAATGACGATTCACCTTCAAAATTGGTCGTCTTGAGTATTACACGATCTTTTGTATGCATATTTTCCTATTGTATATGACGTGTGTAAAAATTACTTGTAATTTTAATTATATCGTATGATTTACGGTTGGAATCTACTATTTTATTTTAATAACATAACAATTTAATTCTTGGACCATAGATTTAACATGAGAATGCAGTAGTGTTACGTTCAAATATAACATATTTGAAAGATTTCCTTCCATGGTTATGTTACGGAGATCAGTGTTAAACATGAAAAAGGTGATCTTTTGTTCTTTTATCAATTTATCAGTTTTATATTTTTCTAATTACAGTACGAATTTCTTTCTTTATTTTGAATACTATTTCTAATGCTCTTCTGATATCAAATTAATGATTCATTAATTATATTCTGTGTACTTTTCGTTAGTATAAGTCTATGCGGTGAAAGCAACTAGGAACAAAAATTATTGCAAAGAAGTTAGTATAAGTATTGCAACAAGTATTGCATTTTTTCGAGTCGTTTCAACATTGATATCCACCAAATATCGTTCTGCAAGATTAAATCAATACATTTATTTATGCAAAGCTTAAGTTAATATTAAATGGGGAATAATAATCCCTATTTTACCGATCATTTCGTCTTACCAAACCTACCTTTACCGTTTACAAAAGAACGCGAACCACAATGTCCTAACCAGTATTCAACCGGGACCTCGGTTTTTCTAGTTTAGCACGATAATCCACACGTGAACGAGGTCTGTTATCAGTAAGAGCAGCGCAAGATCACAGGGGAAAATGAATGGGTTTTTGAAGGAAATATTTGCAATAAAGAAGAGCAGCAATCAGCACTCCTTTTGGGCTTATCACTGATTTTGGTCGAAGCAGTCGAGTGCTTATAGCATTTCCAATCATCGAGGAACTTTATCTTTGAGGGACATCTTCGTCCTTTTTAATTTTATATCATAAACGGAGAGTGAATTCACAGGGGAAAAATGATATCTCGTAGGAGGATTTCCATCCGAATCATCGAAACGCTCCTTTTCCCATAATCCCCCTCGGCTCTCATCAATCAATGCGACGAAACACGCCGATATTTCTCAAAAATGAAAAATGTTGGATTTGGACGAAAATCGTGGGAAATATTTTAGTCGGGGTGGGAGCCGAAGATATTGCCGTCATAGGCGCTCTTCTTGGGGCGTTGAAATATTTCCCTGCCGCGATGTATTTCCGGCGGAGAGAATATTCTGTATGAGCCGCATAAAACCTTATTCTCTTACGTGGAAAGGAGGTTTCGGCGGAAAATAAAAGATCGTTCAGCGGGACTTTCCTGTTCGATTTCCGTCGCAGCGTGATTTGGAATCGTCTTCCAAAAGGCGCATTTTTAATCTAGTTGCCCTTTTTAGGTTTCTAGGAGGTATTTCGGAATAAGATTAAATTTTTATTCGTATTTTTTATGCAGCTTAAGATTATTGCGCATCCTTTTATAGGATAAATATAACTAGAAATTTGCCATTAATATGAATATTCGCATGCTCATCTAACACTCGAAATAAGCTGAACATTTAATAAATATTATCCCCGCATGGATAATAGGATATTTTTGTCTCCAGTTAAATCTAAGACGAATTATAGCGCTCCCGCAAGAAGTGCAGATAAAATTCATTATTATAGTTTAAACGCTTTATTTCTTTTGCCTTAAATTTAAAATAATCACCTTACCTAATGGACAAGTATCATAAGAAAGATATTCAAGGAGTTTCTTTGTAATTTTCACCGATTTTAGCCTTTGGTTTAAATTAAGGAGACATTTGGTGAAATTTTGTGTTTTCCATTGATATTTATCAATTTGTATCAAATGATTGTTAATCTCATATCTCTTAAAATACAAATATGAAAATTCCGACGGTATATAAATATGAAAATAGGCCCATTAGTGTGGGAGTAACAATCAGAGTATTTATTCTATAATTCATTAAAATTATTTATATGCTCTAATTATAATTTTCCCTCTATAAATTGTGAGGTTATAAATTGTAACACCGATACTGAGCCAGAATATTTTATTAGAAAATGTTTCCAAGTTTTAATATAAAAAAGATTGGATTCAACCTTCTCATTTCAAATTAAAGAACCCCTGCTCATGTAAAGAAATTTAATTCAAAAGGATTGAGTTACTGAACAGAAATATCTACCATATTCTTGAATTGAGCAATGCCGATAAAATAGTTTGATACCGTGAGGTAGAAACAAATAAGAACTAAGGTGAGATGAAAGATTTAGATATTTTCGGTTCAAATAGTACCACTATATGCCTTCTCCGTTGAGAACTAAGAGACGGCTCTGCTTTTTAGGATATAAATTTGAATATAAATTCAAATACCTCTGGCTCGCATGCTGTACTACTCATATAACTTAAATTCTCTGTAAGAAGATAAAACATCTATAAAACATAAAAAATCAAACTTTATTCTCTACCATGAGCCAATATTCATACTAAAAATGCTATAGCAGTAACAACAAATGTGTTTGAATTGTACTGCATGTAGAGTAATCGAAAAGGAATGAATCATATTTTCTATTGCAGAAATTTAGTGAAGTGTTGTGTCCAATTTGTTATCTTAGCAGCAAAAAAACTCTACCTTTCACCGACTCCATTATTTCCCTCATTTGAATTTGAAAGCATTACCGGAGTAATTGATGTTCTATTGTGTTCTTTTATTCCTAGACTTAGGGAGAACTTATTTCTCTTATTATCTTGTCTTCGTTTATGTCTTCATTTGATCACTTCTTATTTGTAGACTGGTATATTATACTTATTTAGTAGTTATTTTCAAATTGAGAATAGAATACTAAAATTACTATATCAGGAGAATTTCCAGCAAAGATAAGTTATAACTAAATCACTAAAATAAAAGTACCTAGCTCCGTATTTACGGAAGAGAATTTATAACACTCATCATTGCGTAGCTTCTTCTATTTTGAAGAAACTATCCATACTGGTGCCTCTATCAATGTAGCAAGCTTAATACAAAGTATTGAGCTTGTTACATTTTCCTTATTCTTTAAAACTGTCTTCCTTAAATCTAGACTCAAAAACTAAGAGCTGAGCTTCCAACGAAACTAGGCGTCGTGGGTCGTGGTCAGGTCTATAGGGATCACTCTATCATAGCTCTACCCATTTTTGCATATTATTCAAGAAACATTTTGTTGTAAGAAATACAATTCAACACAGAGTAATAAATGTTACGTTATTCTAAAGCAGGAGTGTATATCATTTTATATCTGCAGACCATATACAGGTTCCGTCTGTAAGGACGGAGCGTCCCATTGGCTGATCTGGGGGAAAGGTGCCCCTAATGACTTTATTTACTCAGACTTTGACGAGAAACTGGAATTAAATCTGACTGTGCAGGATTTTCCACGATCATTTTTTGCCTACTTCATCTATCGTGAAAAAACGGCATGCTAAGATTTAATTGGAGATGAGTTAAAATAGAAATATTCTTGAACGCAAATTTCCCGTATAAGATTCTAAATCCGTTCCTGGTGCTGGCTGCGGACAACCTACTTTCTTTCGATCACACGCAAATAAAAATTAATCGAAAAAGGCGGTTTTATTCTTTCTATTGCAATCCCGTGTGGTTTAATATTTCACTTCTTATGATGTATTCTAATCTAACTTCGGATTTCTTCATTTTATTTATCAATGAGTAGAATACAAAATTTTGCGGAACCTTCAGTATCGAAATATCTATCAGACTATCCGGTTAAAAGGCTACCTCATCCACCATGCCGCGGTTTTAACATCCCAGATCCAAGCAGTCGCCAGTATACCACGGTTCATCAAAGAACCATTATGATCCCGCGTAAATAACCGTCAAAGAGCGATTGAGAAGAACTGAGGCTGCTATTGTCACACACGATGTAAATCTGGACCTCCTTTCCACATCCCGCTCTCTAAAAATCTTTGTGTCTACAACTAAATCTGATATTGGCTCCACTTTGAGGATTCCCTTTATCACGCAGAGCATAAAAACTCTCAAAAGAAGCCGTGACGTCCATCGTTACTTTCTATGCCGGCGACAGTTATTGAACGGACGCCGATATTGCACACGCGATTAATTACCACGTAACGCGTGAGGGATTCCGAAGTAACGTCACGCCGCTTTTTCCATCTATTTTTTTCCCTCTGCATTTCCTGAAAACATGGACGAGTCTGGCTTAGCGCTTTTTTTTCGCACTCTCGAGTGGAAAAGAACAACGGTGATGCTAATGAAGATGTATGAGGAAAATTGCATTTTACAATCGGGAACTAAAGCCCGCCGTCCAAAAAACTCTAAGAGAACAGAATTTGACGTGTCAATCCTTTTCCATACGGGTGGAAGTCCATTACTCACGTCGGATCGAATTTTTTCCTTTTTTTTCGGAAGGAGTAGTAATATACAAAAACGCATTTGCGTCCGAAGGAAGAAATGTGTTGTATGCCAAAAACGATATTTCGAGAATAATTCCTCCCCGTGACCGAAATGAGATTTTTTGCTTGCGTGAATACTCGCATAATATCTGTGATATAAGTGACGAAATTGGGGATTGTTTCGATGCTGCATACCGGTCACGTCATTCGAAAAGAGTGGACCTCTCGCTACGTGAACTAATTTCCATAGAAATTAGAACTCAGAGTTAAAAGCACTCGTTTGGAAGATGTACTTTGACGAAAATAAATAAAAGTGTAATTACAGTGATATATTGTACCGAATTGCACTGTTGAGAGTGACGAAGAATTGATTCTATCATGGGAACACTTCGTGAGAAATTAAATGTTCATTGCGTGGAAAACAGTAGAGATGAGTAAATGAGATTAAAGCAAAAGAAACTAAACGAATAAAATATTAAATCTTACGTCGAGATAAATTTTCTGGGTTACAGTTTATGTGATTCAAAATCAAATGCATATTTTACTTAATGAAAAGGTTTCAATTTCTACTGGTATTTGCATATACCCGTCTATAATGTGCATTTTCAATGAAATTTCTCCATCGAAATCCTTTTTCTCATGCGTAATAGTGTTTAGCTAACCCATGCACGTTATTCTCAAATAGAATTATCAGGTTTTCATGGCTGGATAGTTTCGTAAAGAAAGCTAGCCAGTGAAGATACATGGATTGAACATCCAAAATGTTGTATCAGTTTTCATTTTTGTTAAATTTCAAGCATGATTGCTCAAACAAATATGCATATAAATCTTTTTAAATAAAATGCAAACAGATTAAAATTTCTTTCAATACGAAAGCAAAAAATAAAATATTAGTCGTCACCATAAGATTTTGAAAGGAAGACAGTAGAAGGTTTTTGACAATTTCCGCCAATTTATCTTCACATAAAAATTATCGAGACTGAAATTCACTAACCGAAAATGTCTTTTCAAAACAATAAACGTTCTGGTTTACAAGTTTACTTATCGTTACTACACAAAAATAATTATGTTTATCGTATTTAATGCAATACAACAATAATATGGTAATTTTACATAGATACCTATGTTGTAAATTTCACTCCTATTTTCTAACTAATTTTTAGTGACACATTGAGTGCCTGATTCTCGACGGTGCGAAAGCGAGACAATGTCGAAGGCAAAAACTTCGGATCCTAGAGAAATGATTGTTGCAGTTGTTTTCGGCGAGGTACGTTGAATATTTTTATTGGTACAATTACCATAAAAATAGCACCTTTTTGTTCTGATTCTCTGAAGTACATATTTGTCATACAGAGAACAACAGGGAATCTTTGGCATGATTAATGCTAACCTTCTCTATTCGACTAAGTCAATTCTAGGCAAATGTTCAGGTTTTAATCGTTCAACCAGCTTCACCGATAAGATAAAGTAACTCGGAGCCCATATAAACAAACAATTTCTTAAATTAAGTGAAATTGGGCTTAGTTTAGCGTATGTTAAATTTTTTCAAATCAAATTTTATTGCGCAATAACTGATATTTAGCATATTACTACTAAAAGACATAATTTCAGTGCTTTACACAAAAACAAATATTGTAGGGAGACCAACCCCAGGATTACAAATAATGGGAACAAGTCTTCAAATGCCTTTTGAATATATGCTTCATTGCTCCTGATAATCCGTTTGAGCAGAATTGCTGCAGGCTTTAGGGAAATATTTACCTCATCAAGAAGTGGAAATAGATTTTTGAATACGCTGCGCTATGCCTATTATCACAGTACATTTTCGATTATTAATGATACTGACGTGGATATAACACTGATGTCCGCAAACTTTAATTCATACTTAAAACCAGTTAAAGGCATCAAAATCACCAAGACAAATAAGCGAAAGAAAAATCTTAAGTTTTACTCTTCATTAATGGTTTTTATTACTTCATTATTTACTCATAGTTTACTTCCATCCAATGACACTGATTAACCCATTGTAAATTCTTCTCAATCAGCAACATTCTATTCACAAAACGCTGAAACGTAGTGAAAATTGAACGAATTTGGGGGATCTCTGAGAATGCAGTCCTCTTCTGTAATCTCGGCCGGAAATTTTATTTCCATCTCACAAACGGACCTCCTCCCCTTGCGATCGTTAAGGTGAAACCTCCGATGATCATTGTGAAGAACAAAGGACTGCGGGTCAAAGGTTCCCTCTTGATCAGCCCGTCTCTCCCTTGTTAACTCTCCCTCCGCTGTCTTCTACCGCAATGGAGTGACCACAGCTTCATCCCTTCCATACTTGACCATTCCTCTGCACCCTTATGTGTATATATGCCCCTTCTCTATCACTATTTCCATCACCTGTCTTTGAATTACTATTAGAGAATTTAACTGGAGAATTTTAATCACCACAAATGCTCTACAGTGAAACGTGAGTGATAAACTAATAGATGTATTCGATATTTTACTCCGAAAGATTATTATAAAAATTTATATTACAAATCTAGATATGTATAAGTTTCAATTTGCACGGCATTTGATTTGTAGGGTTAGACTTACTGAGGTAAACGAACTTCCGAAATACTTGGTTTGAACGATGATGAAGTTTCGATTCATTTGGCTCAGTTTAATACATGCTTGTAAAAAATATTTAAATTTCATTCTGCTGCTCGTAGCTTTTAACTACTTTAAAATCAGCAAAAAATTTCCTTATTTCGAAGAAAACAATTGCGACTGTAAGGTGGTAGCCCCTATACATTATCAAGTAACACACAATATGCAGAAACTCCACAATTACTTACACTGGAAGTCCAACAAGTATCAAAACTCCTAAATAATATTATCATAACCACCAAAAGTATTAGGATACACAAAAAATAAGACTCAATCCAGATAACATCTATTTTGTGTAATCTGGTACAGTTTATGATTATGATGGTGTTGTTTTGGAATTTTGGTACATATGGTATTTCTAGTGCCAGGGATTGTTTATGTCTATTGTGTGAGTCTTACTTAACAGTGTATAGAGGCTGACACCTGAAAGTAGTTTAAGTTTAGAATTATCTTTCTTTTGTTATAATTAATAACCTATTTATTAGATCAACCTCTATAAATATTATAATGACATACGAGGCTAAGTGGAAGAGAGGCCCAATCTGGTCAATAAAAGTTCTAAATAACTATCATGTTCCAAACCTATCTGCTGCATATAATTCATTAATAGTTATAGAAGCATTTCTGATGAAAATCTTTTGACAGCTCAAGTCGCACACTTGGGCTCCATCCAGGAATTGAACCCCACTTGGTTGAACCGGCTGCCCATTCAACAATCTGGAAGCCTCTAATAATTATAATCATCACAAAAATGACTTACTAATGTTCTGTGGATGCCTATCTCTTTCTTTTAGTCAATTATCCGACATCAAGAATAACATTACGAATACAAATGTGATAATTTACATATTTTTCGCACTCAAACTTTCTTTTTGCATATTCGTTGTTAATCTCTATCATATCTTAGGTAATCTTATTGCATTATGTAATGATTATACATCTGTTTACGATCCCTTATCACTCGAGAATTTCGCCTTCTGCTAATATCTATTCCTTGAAGAAAATCTCCTATACTATACTTAAATAATGCATACGATTCATGATTTCACTTATATTGATGCCCAAATACAGACACAAAAGCTGACTGCGTGTACAGAAATTATATTTCCTTTTAAACACGAACGTTTTCGGAATGACCGTAGGTTAAGCTTAATAACACCAAGACAAAAATTCTACTCTTTGTTATTTTCAACTTTAAATCACGTATAGTTATATAAAATATGCCATACTTTAATCGAAATTTGTAACTTTCAAACGTCGTCGCTTTGAAATCTAATGCTACTTAGTAATGTTCTCATTCTGTTGTTTTCCAAATTAGCAAAGAAAAATAGTCGCGTTTGGAAGCAATGATGGCGGATGGACGAATTTTGATTACTCGATCGTTATATGGTAATATTTCCCTATCGGAAGACATGAAATGGCAGTTTTTAGACTTTGCTCTATCCTCAATGTCTTTAATCCTCAGATAGCTACTTAACCTATTCTGACCTGAAGTTGATATATAAGACATCTTTTTCCTTTATAAATTACCTTTCTTTGGGCGGTATATATTTTGATGCCTAAACTAAATTTTTAATAAGAAATAATTTCAATTTAACGCTTGGTAATCTCGGCGTACAACAGTCTTGTTTCCTCGTAAAGAGATTTGGTGAAATATCCCCCCTCTAGAGTTTCGACGGCTTATTCCTCAATTTCACTCCTTCATGACACCAAGTCATGAACCAAGAAAGGAAAACTTGTCCCAACATCGGTTGGAAGGATCGTCGTCTGTGACAAAAGCGTAGTTTCGTTCATTAGGAAATCCTCCACTCGATATTGACTTTGCGGTGGGTCGCTTTGCTTTCATCGTCCCTCCCATCTCTGGCAAAATACGCCACTTTACAGCTTTTTCTTCCCAACCGATTTCAACGGTGCACTTCTGTTTGTTCATCTGCCTTCACCATAAATAGGTCGCAACGCAGATTTTTCTCGCCTGAAAGAAAAACTTCTTCTGGAAATCATATAAATCGATGGAGAATTGATACCGTCACTATGGAAACATTCAGAATATTATATCTGTAGACCAAATAGATGAATGTCTTTTAAAAAATTTCTATTTGTTATACGAAAGTAATTAAAATGAAAATACTGTTCGGCTAATTCTCTCATCCATTGGGGTAAGATGTTTTTTCATATGTGAAACCATTCAATGCTTAAGTGAAATAAATAATTGCGTTTTTAGAATTTTTTCTTTTGGTTAAAATGATCCTTACCGTTAAATTATATTTCTCAGAAAGAAGCGAAAAATTAATATTTATTGATTCTAGAGCGTGATTCCTTACCCTGTATGCAGCTCCCTTTTATGTATGTAACTTAATACAGTAAGGCCCGCTAAACGGATCGTCGGCACCGTTTCGTAGACTAAAATTGGTTTACAATATCTTTATCGGCATCCTCATCTCTCATTTTCTGCTTCGCCTTGTTTCCTTGTTTCGCCTTGTTTCTAACCAATTCATTCTTAATTCTCTTGTTTGCAACATCGAATTCCGCGAGAAGAAATTGAAAATATCATGAAAAAACGATGATAGTCGCACTATCGGAGCTGATTTTACCTCTAAGATAAAGTGAAAACTTTCCCATCTGTCTCTCTACCTCTGTCTTTGTCTATCTCAGAGCAAAACGTTAGATATAAAAGCTGCTTGATGATGTTTCCTTTCAACTGATATATGAAGTTATAATATTATTGAATAAACCAGGATGACAGTGTAATGTATCGTGGGCGTTTAACGTAGTCTTGCAGATATCTCCTCTGCTGTTAAATGAATTCGTTGTTAAATTGTTTCATTGTGGAGTGAAAAATGACAGAGATTAAGCAAAAGAAATAGTTGCTGTCTTTTTTCGAAATTTGCCATTTTCTAAAAATATATGACGAGAAGTGAACCGCGCACTCTAGATATCATACGCAACTTACAACTGCGGGCAATAAAGCTTATCAAAGATGCCTTAATAGTTAGTTAAAAAATGAAAGAGCCAAAAAACATTACATATTGCTTTCTCTATAATACTATGGATTGTGTGAAGGGCTAAATGCGTATGTCTGGAATAATTTCACAATTCATGATTTAGTAAATAAATAATAATGGTCGACAGAAATTATAACATTCCAGTTAAAAAAAATGAAAATGCAAAATAACATCAGCCTTTTTCAAGTCCGTTTCTCCTTGGGATTTTTCCTGGGTGCACGCCCTTATGTGTGAATTTTCCCTTCCCTATTCCAAGTAGTACTCTAGAAGCCTAAGAAACGAGGGTTTCACCCTCAAACTTCAATGGCAGAATAATCACGCAGAGATCAAAATCAAAAAATCTCGCATTTGGTTAAGTACAACTTTCGATAAATATAGTATTCGATACCGATGCAATGAAATCGATTTTATGCTTTGAAATGATTTTTTCATGAATTCAGTATTCCATATCGCATAGTGATGCACGTTTTCCTCTAACATAACACGCAGCTGGCTTTTGTAACTCCATAAATGGAAGTATTCGATAGGATAACATTTCGATATGCATATTTCGTTACGTCGCACTTCGGAGAGCCGAGATTTTCGATGGACAGAATTTCAATAGCGATACATGGATTCGATTTCTCTGTGCAGTTAAT
This sequence comes from Pachydiplax longipennis, assembly GCA_036926295.1. NCBI lineage: Eukaryota > Metazoa > Arthropoda > Insecta > Odonata > Libellulidae > Pachydiplax > Pachydiplax longipennis. The sequence goes on along the minus strand of JAVFKF010000085.1, from coordinate 2,222,835 downwards.
CTCCAGTTCAGTGATAGATATATTGTCTGGAACAAGAGAAGCGATTCTCCCATCGGCAGGAGGAGAAAAAAAGTAAACAAAGTGGGAAAACACCTTCCTTACGCACTTGGAATGAATCTTGGCTGTGTGAGAGGGGCGTTAATGGCAGCGTAAATAAAAGGTCGTAATGGTAAGGGATGAGCGAATAGAGAGAGAATGGACATCGGGAGAAACAGAGAATGATAGCGGAGCAGTCGTAAAAACCTCCGAATTCACAGGTTTCCCTCCGCCGTCTGTCACTGCCATGCCTCTTACCGCCCCTCCACCAGCGCCTCCGACGGCGGAACGTGGAAGCATGGTTGCTCGGGACATACCGACTACGACATCACGATGCAAATCCGTTTATGATAATGGATATGGAAGCTTCCCATACTCTCTCTCTCTCTCTCCCTCTTCTCTTACGTTCTTTCCCTTGTCTCTAACTTTCTCGCTCTCTCTTTCCTTCTTCATTTTTATCCATGCTTCCGCTAAGCGAGTTTTAGCTCCAAACAAGATATGACCATAAAGGCCAAGATTCTCGTTATAAAGAGGTTCATGTTTTAACAACAAAAACTTAAGCGACATGCTAGATGATATTTAGATGTATCTTTTACCCCTCTAAAGGTTAATGTGTCCTAAAATCGTCTTTTATGCCCTTTTTGTACCATTTTCCACTCTTGTCTCTAATTTTCTTAACCTTCTTTAAAAGTTCATGTTTTGATTTAATATTTTCTGAACAAAGTTCGAGTTACTGCTAGATCTCAGGATAAGAATTATTTTATAGAATACTAGGATAGTACTTTAGTATTTTTGGTATTCACCCATTGATATTGCCACGAAAATTCTTTACTACTTGTCTCCACCCTGTATATCTTCTCCTTCTTATTACGTTACTTACGTTCTATAATACACAACTTAAGCTTTTTCATTTACTTTTCATAACTTATCCTGCTCACCATTAATTAGGTATACGGTGGAGGTTGTGAAATTTTTCAAAGTAGCACGTCTATATCCTTAAAAATATTATAATTATACGTTGATAACCTGCTTTAAAAGAGGATGATTCAAAGAAACACTCGACGAATACCGACATACATCTTTCCGTCTTAAGGATTCCTTTTATACGACAGCCTAAATTTAGACCAGTTCATCCTTATTTCTCTCTTTCGCCTCACTTCTGTATCCCTTTATTTTCACCACAAACACATTTCTCTTTTTTCAATCTCTAAATTATTTTGAAGCGTTTAAATTAAACTATTACGTTAATCACAAACATATTTCAATATTCCGATATTTATTCTCCGTTTTTCTTCGACGAGAAATTATAATTTCTCGTCGGGTATAATTGGTATAATTTGAAAGCAACGCAATTTTTTTGGATTCTTGAGTTTTAGGCTAATAATAGCGCAAAAGCACACACCGCCGCCACTCTTTGCTATGTTACAAGTGAATTTTATTGCAAAATGTATCTTATAGTATTCACAACACACGCAGTATCATCTCGGATAACGAATAAAAATCGTTTCGGAAACACATTCGTTATCCAGGATTCCATTTCCCATGGAAAAAATTCCAAACGACACCAAATTCCAATACGAAAATTGCAAAACTCTCACATGATAGTAACTGTCTGCAAGAATGGGTAGCACTCAATACTTTAAAAGCATACCTGATCTCTTCAGCGTACCTGTAAGCATCCACCAAAATATTCGTTTGCTGAATCCGAAAAACACCTAAACTCTTCGTCAGTCATGAAAGTTTACAGGTGAGCTACTCATCAGCTGAGAAACATTAGAGATTTCTGATTTATCTTCATGAATTATGCTAGTAATTTTGGTAAACTTGTTACTTACAACCTATGACTCTGTGGTCTGTTTTTGTGATTTATGATTTATCTTCAATCTTTGATTAATATTTCTTTAGACTTTTATATGTCGATGCAATTAACGGCATATTTTTGCATCACTGAGGATTCTTATGGTAACAAATGCACACTTGTTTTTTTAATATCTGCAGCGCCACATTTATTATGAATAATAACATCAAAATAGACCGAGTGTTTAAACGGCAATGATGGAAACTACAAATATTATAAAACACCTACGCATTCTTCATAATAACCGTTTCAATAAGGTGTCACATTGCATTTCATTGCATCTCCTCCATTCCATTCCTCTTTTATCTTTCTCTTCGTCCCCACTCCCTCGTCATTATCCCCCTCCGCCATTACCCGCTGAAGGGAAGGGGTGACGCTTTTGGGGTTCAGAGATTCCCATTAAACAGGGGTACTAGTTGAGCAGTGGACGGAGTGCATGTTGTACGTGGGATGGGGGAGAAAGATTCGCATCGGCTCTCTATATTGAGTTCGATGGTCAGAGGTTTTCCGTGTAAAATTTTCGTGCGAGGCATGAATGAGGACTGTGGCTGTTTTTCCCTGCAAAAGTACGCATTCGTCGTTCCCCTCTTTTATTTCCGGTAGCTTTCTACTTCATTCTCATCGTTGGGTTTTGTAGTTGTTTGAAGGTTGATTTCTCTATTTCAGCCACACTCTGAATGCAGTTTATGCGGTGTCGATGGATGGATTTAGAATATTTTTCGGTTACCTAAAGTCATATCTGCATAAGCACTATTAATGTTATTCTTTCGCATTCGGCAATTTAACCCAAAAAATGTTCCTTAATGCAAAGGTTATTTTTATCTTTACCGAATACTTTATTGAAAAATACCCGTTAAACTTCTGCTGATATGCCGATACTAAAGTATAGCTACGATGTAAAGATGAATTGAGATTATTGTCAAAAAGTATCTTAAGATTTGTCCAGAGCATTCCAATCACCAAAATAACTATCTTCAAAATACTTGATGGTTTATGATATCGAACTTTCAGATTGAATAGAATCGAATACAGTCTCCTTGACATACGTTAATGGATTAAAAAGAGAAATATTAAGTGAAATTTTTGTCTTGACTTATTCAACAAATAAATCAGCGAGACTCTAATAATTCATTTCTATCCTGAAATTTTCCATTTTCCACTGGTCTTTACTATTCATTATCAAAGCTATATTTTAGGTTAAAATGTGAATTGAAGAGTAAATAAGATAAAATATTAAATAAAATAACACGTGAATATCTGAACATCTTGGTATGAAAGTTACAATAACATATGATAATAATTATATGATATCCTAGCCACTAAAATTTAATAAGTATTTAAGATATTTCACTCTCTCTTAGATAACCTAAACAGAAATGAATTACTAAATAACATGTGGATAATAAACTAAATTTTTAAGAGACAAATTTGGTTCATAAATAGAAAGTAAAGCTCTTGTTAAATACGAGAAATATAAAAAAGAGGAGATTTTGCTTTTGTCTTTTAATACAATTTCTTTTAGCCCATAATTCAGGTTTAATTTTTCTCTTTCGCGTGACGAATGCTTTCACTGAATCTTGTTGTCTGTATGAAGCAGACAAATCTAGATTTATCTCTGTTTGGAGGAGGCCGTCAAGAGTACATGACTCAAACTGGTTGCTCCACTCAACAACAAGGTTTAATCCCTCAGAGGTCAGAGTTTGACTCTACATCCCGTGACTGATCAGTAGCTTTCCACAAATCACTATCATTAGATTTCTGCTTGCTGAAGTAAATTTGAACTCTGGGGACTGTGTTTGCCATCTTTCTAATATTTTTATCACTGTTTAACATAGCAGCGGCCACTTTCACCTTCCGTCTTTCTTATTACAATCTCGTTCAACAAAATGTTTGTGACTTTAAGTAAGTTACAATCTTGAAACGACTAGATTTTGTGGAGATCGAAGCAAACGAGTCTCTTTTGTAGGTTTTAAAACCTAAGTTGAAGCAGGAAAACACCCGCGAGATTGAGCATGATAAACATGCGAAACGTAAAGCTAGTCAACTCATTTTTACTGAGAAAGCTTATTTTAGCAGATCTGCAAGGCAAGCGATTAATACAGATATACTATGAGAAAGATTAAAGGAACTAGAAATATGTCATAAAAAAGCAAAAAAGAAGAGAATGATAGGTAACATGTTTAGCACCAGAAGAAAACAATATAAAATTACATTCTAAGTAAGATCGCAGTATAAAGTATCTTATTGACTTCTCTTTTTAGTAATTGTACTTTTAATTATCTCTGTGCACTGACAGTTTCTTTTGTTTTCTTATTGTTTTCCCACATACTAGTAGTAGTAGTAGTGCGTTTTTTCCTTAAACCATAGGTGAGGACTTTTTCCACCCAAACATTTCTGTGCTGATCCATATTTTTTGTATTAGTTAGTTTTTACCAATTATCTAGTAACAAATTTTTTAATTACCTGTTTGAATCTATATATTAATTTATATTTCTAGTTATACACATATTGTAGTCATTTTTTTATTTGTAATTTTCCTTCTTCATAACTATGCAAATTTCGGATTTATAATTTCTTGCTCTTTTTTTATTAATTAACTGCTGTTTTAGATCATACGCTCAATAGTGAGTGTGAAGTAGAATTAACTAAATTTCATGTCCATTTTGTGAATTTGTATTCGTCAGCGCAGAGCGAGAGCTTTATTCTCTAAAATAAAATATTATATTAGTATATATATTATTATATTATATTAAGTCAAAGTATTGTAAAATGTGTGCATTTCCTGTATTCACAGTGAATAAAATTTAATCTAAAGCAGCGTCACAACATTAGGCAACACAATGTCATCTCGATTCGGTTTGATACAGTTCACATACAGTTCTTATGCTGTACGAATCTAATAAAGTATTAACAAATAAATTTTATTTTAATCAACCTAAAGCTTCTAAATCACTGTATCTCTTTATGCTTATTACTGTTCAAAATTCAAGTCAGCAAAGCTAATAAGAAGTATATACCAATTTGAGGATACCTTGCTTTAAATCATATTCTTTACTTTAAAGAACACTTCAATCCTCCCCTACAGTAATTTTTCATTAAAATTTATGTTTGATAGCATGTTTCCAATTCCTATCACTTACACATAAGAATGTTAGCAGTAAATTCAAACATTCCATCTGCACATAATTTTAAATGTGGTATTAAGTATTTTTAGAAAATATTCTGTGCTTGTGTAAAAAATATCAGTTATAATTATAGAGAAATATTCGAAACATGCACTTTTTTATCTTTTTCTCTATGAAGCTCGTTAATTAATTCAAATTATTTGATTGGTGTTTTTTTAGAAACTGAAATATGCGTTCATGAAAATCTGTGAAAAGTTAAAATATGAAAACATCCGGATTGGAAATTTACTGTTCGGTAAGCCAAAAGAGAGAACATAACAGAAAGATAGAAGTACGTGGAATGCAATTTCAAACGCCCCTAAACTAGCTGGAATAAATTCAAATATTTACATTCCATAAACGCCAACGTATTAATTGAAACTTAATAATGTTTTCAAGCTATAATTAAACAAATGCTCCTCTTTATATTATAATGCTGTGACCGCAACTGCAGAAGATTTCAAGAATTTTCGGTAGCTACCATTTTAGATATTTAACACAGGGCGGGTATATTTGATTTCTTTGTGCAAATAGTTTTCTTACTTTCTGCACTCGAGATAAAACGATTTTCTACTTATCAGATATCACTGAATAGTATTTGCTAGAAGGAAATATTCTCGTAAATCACATTGAAATTTTAAAGGGTAGTTCATCTCTTCGTTCATACATGATGGGAAGTTTCACTGTTTAGTATTAAAAAGGCAACCCCTGGCGACCACCTAAAGAGGCACGTGTTGTTCCATCACCGAAACCCTCAGCAAAATGAGCGAAGAGTCCCCATTTATCGAGGACTAGGTTTCCATACTTTCTGTCCTTAGTTATGTCTCGAATGTGGTTGTTTTCAGCAATTCCCCAAAGGTGAAGATCCGAAGCAAGTCCTTGTATTCCCACTCACCACCTACATTAAATTTAATCTTGCTCTCTGGGATTGTCCAATTCTCTTAGGTGACTTCCGTAAATCTATTGAATAAAACATACGAGTCGTTGTCGCATTGAACGAGATAAGAACTGAATGCAATAAATACTTTATTTTTATTAATCTAACGGTTGAAAGTAGTAGAACTTAAAAAATACGGTGAAAGGATATTAACTGACGATAAGCATTGCATCCAAAAAAGTGAAAGCAAGGTCTGGCATTAATTAAGATCTCATGAATCTAGAGGATGTAGTTAAAAGTTGTAATTGTAGCACTATTGTAATTTTCCAGGACATAGATTCATACATATTTGTTCGCGCTTTGGAAAATATATATAATCTAAATATATCTATCACAGAACTGTAGAAATGGACATGGAAAACTCAGAAAAGGACATTCTAAGACAGAGCATAAGGTAAACCAAAGATACGAACCAATCAAATGAATACGCTAAGTATACCCAAGGTCTTCTTAATCTGGAATAAAAACGTCCACTGATGGTGCTTAGAAAACTATTCAGTAGTTCTGGAATGACAGCGGTTTGACATTTTTAAAGATAATTACGAATAATCAAACTTTAATGTCATTGAAAGGTAAATTTACTGAAAGAAAAATTCTTCGCGGCTGTAATTAAGGATTAATTAAGAGATATAGATTGATTTCCGTTATTTACGCTCTTTTTTTCTCCAAAGGTTTCCTTCCTGGTAACCATGGGATCTGGAAACTTCACCGACTAAATAAACATTTATTATCTCTCCGTTATTTACTGCATGAATCCGTTTTAATGAGTTAAAATCACGTATATTAAAATAAATTTACTTAAGATTTCTCACTTTTATGTCAGTGGTTTACGTCATGAAAATGATTGAAAAAATTTTCACACCCTTTGATTAGCTCTTGATGTTCCAAAATAATATTAATCACGATTCAGTTAGTTACGTATTAATCGAGAAAGCATCTTGATAGAGTCCTGGTGACCCCAAGAAGAAACCGCTTCAGAGTATGATACCGATAACGAATGCAAATTTAACAGCGAATTCTTAACCACTGCTGAAACAAAAGAAATACAGATAGTATTGAGAAAGAACGTAAGATTGCGATCGGGGTAAAAAGACACGGCGTCCATTCTGAGGCGAGAGAGTAGATTGCTTTCTTGGTGAATACACGAACCCTCAAATGAAGAACTAATTAGCAGAGATCCCCAGAGCACCTGCTACGGAGAGGGCGTAATAATCGCCTTCCTCGCAGCACCACAGCCGACATCTATAGGTAGAAAAATTAATCGCGGAGACATCTCTCCCCTTGAGGCCTTCATCGACTCTTTTTTCATCCTCTCCCTTAAGATACCCTGTCTACACATCCCTTATTTATCTCCATTCGTCTTTTTTCTCCCCACAACATACGTTCTGTAATCCCTAAACGGCTCTTCCCAATACACTCTCTCTCTAATTAGACGCCAATTTATAAGTTATTGCATCCGATAATGGATGTGCACGGAAAGGCTACTTTAGCTGAATTCATGTCGAAATGTCCTCCGTAGAGTATTTAGCGTTAGCGTCGGAATTGTTTCCCCTTGAGATTTAAAAATAAAATACAGTGGAAAATACAGAATTGACTGAGTCGATAAAATTTTGCGCTGTTCTATTATCTCGTTAGAACGAATATTTTAGTAATCATAGAGCTAAAATATATAATTATAAATATTGATATATACCTTTACCATGATAAATTTAGCACAAAATACGGGTTAATACAGTCACCCTAGATCTTTTGTTCCGTAAATATGCTGGTTTGATCTATAATTCGATTTGATTACAATAACAGTGTCTGAATCTTCGATAGAAACTGTTTCGTATTATATACTTTCACCTCACTCCTTATTCGAATATAATCACTAAACTCATTCTTACTTGGGCCTATTTTTCGTTCACATTTCTGTCTAATCGTAGATCTACATTCGCATTGATCTTCATCGGTTTGCCGGATGGTTTCGAAAATTAAATAGTATGCCTTCTATGATACCTTTATTTTAAGAAGTGGCGAATTCCTCCGTCAAAAATGACGGAACTAAATTCAACTTAAATTTAAAATTCACAATTATTATTGCATACCCATCTTTAACTGAGTATATCGGAATTTTCGACGGAATTTTTATGCATTTTTTGTTTTCTTGGCAGGGATAAGAGAAGGGAGAATCCAAGGAGGCTTGCTTCCTTTTTCTTCAAAATGTCTTTGGAGATATTCAGATTTCTTCGGTCATAAACCATACCATTAACGTGTGACAGGATCTGCATGCGCTCTCTTCTGTATATTTCCCTGACTTTTTACTGTCATATGACGTTTGAAGAATTTCCGTAGCTGAAATCAATTCTGTCATCTATCTATAGCTTTCATTTCCCTAATTTCTCTCTCAATATCTAATCAGTCTACATAACAGGATGGCCACAGAGACAATCATGAGCAAAAATGCGTTATCTCTCTGTTTATTGAGCAAATTAAGCCAGATTTTATTGACCTTCTTTCGTTTAACTATTTCCGGGAAAAATTGTGAAACATTTTAGAGATTTGCAATAATTGCCCCTTATATGCAATTGTATCTCATTAACATTTGCGATAAAATGCGCAATATCTAATGCCTAAGAAGACATTACTTCTAAATTTATTGAAAAAATTAAGCCACAGTTTTGATCTCCAATCAGCTAAAATTGCCGGACAATCTCATTCTATCGATAATCTAAGTGAATTCCTCAATCCGTCTTTGTAAGGCATCGAGCGGGCCTAAGACGTGACTGGATCCCTCCCCCGACCTTCCCTCCGGATAATTACCACCAGAATTCGTCTCGTGCGGAATGCGAAACGCAACGGGACCAGAATTATCGCCTCTCTATTTCCCGTATTCTTCCCCCGGCGATCCATCTCAGACGCTCCCTTTTCTTTGCAGCGTCAGGACCGGATGCGTGGCCGACTTCAGTTGACTATTGCCGCTGTCTTAATTATTGACTTTCTCGGCTCATTTCAACTGATTTTTTCACTGCCACTTCGTTGCAAAGTTGCTTAATCAATATAAGTCGGGGACGGTCAACGTTTTGTGGCTATAAATGAATTATGTAATGATAATTACTTGGATGCCAACTTGGTGTTAAAGCATAAAGTTGACCGTTCATATTTTGTTATGCTGAATTCAAGATATGTTACGACCTTTACATCTACTGATTTTCATTAAAAATACGCATAATGCATATTTATTTACTCTGTGGCATCATTATTAGTGAGCATAACATAGATAGAGTTCCGCGTGCCCAAAAAATTCTCTCGCGTACCGCTTTGAGCACGCGTGCTATAGTCTCGCCACCTTTGATTTAGGCGTTCCTTTATATTTGAGCAAAGCATGATTATAATGCATTGAGATAATTTCCTTCCTTTTGACAAAAAATTTCACATTCTCGTGAATATAATCACCACAAAGGCAGACGATTTATTTTTGCTTTCTAGCAGAGTTCTATCATTCCATCCAAACATAAACTAAAGACAGAACTGTAATCTTATTATTTAATTAACTTTAATATCTACATATTGGGTATGTCAGAGAGTCTTGAAATATGTATGTTCATTTAGATATCTTTTAAAACACGGAACAATTTTCTTCTCATTTGATTTATTTACTCTGCTGCCAACGAATATTTCTGTAGGTCATACCAATCGTAAAACCAGCCGTAATCGGTAATATTGGAATTGCCGTGATAGCCCTACCAACATTTAAGAATCGTGTTCCAATCGTAGCTAGAGTGCTGAATATCTTCTGCGTGTGTTTAAAGGTTAAATTATTAGACTGGTCTCCGTATATTAAATGTTTATCAACTAAGAAATTATTAGTATTATTACTATTAAAGCAGCCATTGAACCAAAACCTTCCTTTCATTTATTCATTCTTAACTACTCCAATAACAATATATTCTCGCAAATGTCATTCTCAATTAGGTTTTCGCATTCACGGCTCATTATTCCCCCCTGCGTCTTGAGGCGGTTGTTTCGCTTGCTTACTGTCCCTCATAAGGAAGATTGTCCTCCAATGAACGCATGGGATAATTGCACAAAGAGGAACAATGAAGACGCGCATTAAAACGTCTTCGCTAAAGGTCTCAGTACATTTCGGTCACGTGGCGTTCTCCTCGAATTAGTGCCCTTGGTTTGTGGGTTAACCTGGATTGCGAATGGCGTCCGCCCGAGGCGGTTTCGGTCGGATTAAAGGCGAATTAGCAGAGAACTGCTCGCGTAATTTGGCGGGATAAAGGGAATTTCTTTTCCCGCTCTCGCGTTACGAGTGCTGAATGCATCGCGTGTGTTTTGTTATTCCGAGGATGGATTTGGACTCACTTCCAAAGGATTACCTTTGCCCATCGCCCACTCTAATTTTAAAATCTTTGTAATCAAAGAAAATTGCTGAAGATGCATAGATTATAAGACTGCGTAATGATTGACTTTGAGGGAAAATCTATAAAAAATACGAAGCTTCTAATATGACTCCAGGCAGCCAAGTAGTTTCGCCTTCGGTCCCAGGTTTGATTCCCGGTGGCAGCCCTGATTCATCGGTGTTAACTTAGGAATGTGAATGTAGATATCTGAATTAAGTCGTAGCTGCCCAGTCAAATTCAGTTGTTATGTGAAAGTTTTAGAATCGATGTCCCAATATCAATTCTATCTGTATCCGAAGTCTAGTTGACCTAAACGGATGTCTTATGCTAAAAAAAGAACAAAATAACTTCATTATAACCTGCACGAAGGAAACGTGAACAATACCTGATAGACTGCAATGCTTTCAAATTATATATCAAATAATAGACTCAAGACTCCTTTGTATGGCATTTAGATATACACTAGATAGCCGTCCATTTAAATGAAACACAACTCTTGATCACCATGTCTCAACTCTTTTGTTGATTTTTTGGGTGTAGAGAATTTCTTTCCTCCTTTATCTCCTCATGGGTGAACTTTTGTCGTTTCTCTTAGGTGGAAGATAAAATAGTTTGATGGTAATATAGCTAATCGAGATATGAATATTGCTGTGTAATGGCATTCACCTTGGCCACTACATGTTCAACACTAAGAAAAGTATAATTCATCGGTTCACTTTGAACGTGATTCTGGCTCAATGAGGAAAGGAAAAGGTCCTTCATTTTGCTTATTCAGCTTTATTTTCTCTCCTCGTATTTCGATAGCTAATGATGGAAGGGTTGAAGATTCAATCTGCCCTCGAGTTGATGACTTCAAAGACAGATTTCGAGAGAGCTTTCATAATTTTATGTTACTATTTCATTTTTAATGATTGTTTTCGCATCGGCTTATCGGTTTTGTTTGATATTACAAGTATTTATAAATGGTATGAAAGATTATACACAATTTCGTGAGAGAGATTATGTTGAGCATTAACGTTAACGAATCCTAGCAAATTTTTTCTCCTGATGGTTTATGATTCATGACCAACCGTTGAAATTACCGGTATAAATGTCAATCTGCTGCGTTGTATGTGCGAAATTTGCTCGTGCAAATCTTAACCCACGACGCCTTAACTTTAACGCAGACAAGCACACATATATTATTGCTACCATAAATTACTACTATTAATTTACTCCGTTAATTACTATTATTACTACCAGATAATTATTCATGCCATTACTACTTTACCCCTAAGGTGTCAGCCAAAAAAAGAATTCTCAAAATAGAATAGGAAATATTGAACGCGTTTCTTGAAATGTTCATTTATTTGAGTAAATTCCTACAGTAAGACGCAAAAATGCATATTTAATAGGGGAAGGGGGAAAACTGCACTTAAATAATCCTTATAAAGTGGTTTCCTTGAGAGTTTGGAGGGCCATATTTAACTGAATCTATAGACATAAAGGAATCAGTGATAAAGAAGCAACGAATTGTGACTCTTTTATATAGATTTAAATATTGAGGCTCGAGTATAATACGGCATGAGGCATAATGTTTTTAGGATATAATATTTACGAAAGAAATTTAAAGAAATAGAACAAGTAAATGTTGTAACCTATTTAGAGAAAGTATTGCCATTAATGAAAAATGTTTTTTTTATATACGGTGAGCCTTATTTACTAAAATTTCACTATGAGAAATACTTTAACTTTTATCGTAATAGTATGGGTATGATATCTTGATGTCTCTCTAGAAAACACTTTTGAGCGAACAGATTTACAAAATCGCCTCAAAGATTTAAATAGTAATTATTAAGCACAAAATGAATACCGGTACACATTAAAACCTTAATATTCACGGCAGGAACAATTGAAATACTGTCCCCCATTTTGAGGAAGTTACGCTCTCTAAAATTCTCTTTCCCTTCCTCTTTTCCCCTCGATAGACTTCATTTTCTCGTTTTTTTCTCATTTGCTTCATTAATTTATGTCCTCCTCAAATTATCTTTCCCCCACATTGCGAAAATAGTTCTTCGCCTAAAAAAAGTTCAGGAAAAAAGAATTATTAGAGAAACGCCTGATATTTAAGCCCATCGCAAAATAGAACTGAGCGTTGATTATCTTTTAATTGCAACCTTACCGTACGTATTGAAAAATATTAGGATGAACACGTGCTACTTCCCATTTTAGCCTCCAGAGAGGGGTTTAGAACGCAAACATTTCTATGCAAGCAATTTAATTGAATTATTATAAAAGAGTTACGAATTCGTAGCAGTTTTGCGGTTTTCCTTTACGTTGAAAATGGAGAAAATATGTGAAAAACACGCTTGAAGCATTAAATTGAATTCCTGGATTATGTAACAGTGTTTCTTTATATGGAGATGAGATAATCATAGTAGCCGATTAGATCATAGGATCTTTCGATGAAATATTCAATTTAGATGGCATATATTGCAATGTTTACGCTGGTTGAATTGCAGGTAATTCTCGGAATTATTACGAATGAGAATAAGCGTAAGGAGTTCCCGACCCATTCCAGGGGTATGGTTCTATAGTAAATAGTAGTTCAATAACGATATTATGTTATTGAATTATTTATTGCGAAAGGTTTTGTTTCAGATATACTTATTCCATACTGTTCCATGTTGGTAGGCTACAGCAACATTTACTAATCTATTATATGATGGTGGTGTGAAAACATTTTATAATTAATTTCTTACTATGGCTCATAACGTGTACGCGATAACTTACTTGAAGTCTATGAAGCACAAGAACACGGAAGGTTGAGAACCCCTGATTTGCAGTAGTTGTATATGTTGGTCAGCATTGCCCCTGTAAAGATGCTAACCATAACATCTTGTATCCTTCGCAACGGCAACCCGCAGTACAGTAAAGCATTTATCTTGCCTGAGAGCCAGGCGTTAAGGTTCCTATTTCTGATTCCCAGAAATTGGATTTGCGCAGAGGAGCCTTTTTTCTTTTGCAAGGCTGCTTGTACAATTGGGCACAATGTAGACTGCATTTTAAAGCACCCTTTAGTATATACTGATTACATTGAAATCGTTTAAAACCGACATTTAAGGAAAAGAAGTTTGGTAAATTGGTTTGTAAACGTAGATCGAAATCGTTTCATTTTACTTTCACTTCGAGTAGTAAAAGGGATTGGAAAACTAATTAATCGCGTACAATTATTTCAGAGAATGGCCAAAATTTCTTCTTTGGCTAAAGGTCGTAGGTATCCCAATCTCTCTGAACTTTTATTGTCATTGGGGCGCATCAGCTCTTCTGAAGTTCTGACAACTTTAAAATAATCTGCTTCGCTTTAATTTAAATTATTAATGTTTACGATATATCCAAATCAAAATGAGTCTCCTGCACGCTGATCACAAAGTTATGAGATAGAGAATACTAAGAAACTTTCGGGGAAGTTATTGCTTTTAATCTGCACTGAGATGATAAAAAGCCACGTCCGGTCCGTCGACTTCTTTCTCGGTTCTGCTCTAACGTGACCTTATTTTGAACAACAATTATTCATCAAAAATGATACTAGAACCTGAACTGTTAACGAACCATAATGTATATCAAGTCCTACTTACCTTAAGAAATTTTAAATGCATATTCATTTTAAGATAGGGTGAGATTCACACGCTCTTTAGGTTTATGAAATAGCTCAGCGCAAAGCTGATTTCTGAAAGTTCACTACTTCTGTTTCAATAAAATAATCAAGAAACGGTGTATGGAAGATATATCGTCTCCGTTCCCCTGCTTCATGTTCAGCTGGAAATTCTTAGAGATACCGCAGAAAGAAAAAGCGTTTCCCAATTTTCCTGTCACTGAAGGAAATACGAATAAGATAATAAATTTGAAAATAAATCATATATAGTTTCGGTAGAGGAGTTTTAAGTTGCATCTGATGTCAATGTATTTTTGCCGGGATAATAATCGCGTACATTTAGATATTTTTTATATTTGTCCCTACATTCGTACCTGCACTCTTTTGAAAGTTTCGCAATCCAAAGCATACACTATTCAAGCCAACTAAGATACCAAACTCAAAATGAAAGATAAGTAGGAAATAACGTGGGTTTATTAACAGAATTACCTTCTGATTAACAAAAATTAATTAAGAACTTTTTTCAAATTAAATTGTGAAAATTGAATAAGTAAATAATAAATTAACGCCGCAAGCAAGTGAAGGTATTTTATTTCTCTCATTTCAGATATATACTTGGGCGGGTTTTCTACGTGTTGCTTTCTCGACCTTAAGGCACTTTTTTCATCTTCTTTCTTAATTTAGGTCTTAATTTGAGTTTTACCCTTCGTATATCTCGCTTGTCTTTCTCTAATTACATCTTTTTCGTGCTCTTTGATGCTTTATTTCCTGAGATATTTGCCCTTTAGTTCATGTTTATAAAGAAAAATATTTCGTTTCAATTCAAGTACACAGGGTTCTAGTTTTACAAACTCTTCGTAATGATTACAAACCTTGTTGAATTTTATCAACTATCATGTAATCAGTATAAGCTTATGAGCGAAATTGCTCTTCTCTTGTGCTATCGTTGCACAAAGTTGAAAATAATTACTGCTCATCTATTTATTAACAAAATTAATTATCAAAAATCTTTTATTTAATGAACACTTAATTAATAACACTTTATTTAATTCGTAACCCTGAATTACAATTAACTTTTTAGTTAAAATATTAACTTATAGAGCAGAGAGAATTGATATGTAGATGTTTGAATCGAAAATAGATACTTTTACGACATTCTTCATCGTTTCCTACACTACAGACATCCTTTCATCTTATTTAGGAGATTTCGAGCAAAGATTGTGACAATATCCTTCATACGTACAGGTCGATTCCCCGAATGATTTTTATTTCGAAATTTCTGTTATTTACGTTTAAAATTTTTTCTGTGTAACAAATAATTCTAATCTGATGCAAGTGGATTCGTTTGTATTATAACTTTTGTATATAATTTTATAAATTAAGTATATAGGAGAGACATTTTAAATACTGACAAAAACAAAAACTGACTCCGTTCAGACCTCTTTTATTTGGATTAAAACATAAATATATTCCGCCAGAATATTACCTTGAATCGTTTATTTCGGAAAGAGAATTAAATTCATTATAAGCCATATTAATTTTCATAGAGTTACGATAATATAGTTAAAATGATCGCCGAAAAAAATATTCCATGAAGATGATCGAAATAAGTCTTTGTAATATTTTAAAGCACTCCTCAAATAAAATTTTCTTCGACCTAACAATGATTATCATTAGCAGGAGTAGTTCAACTTCAGAACTCTTCATTGTAAAATTTCCATTGAAAATTTGATCAATAAATAGTAGATACAGTTATTCATATGGGTGGTAGCAATGATTTTTTTCTCAAATCTGATTGAAAAACTCAAAGCATCTGTTGCACCCATGTACATATTTCGATGCTTTACTTCCAGTAGATATAGATAGAAATAGATATTTAATAAATTAGCACGTTTGTAAGATTTCATGCGAGCTTTGAAAGCAACACTTTAACATATTCTCTGTATCATTGAAACCAATGTGAAAGCTATGGATGAAGTCGATATATCAATAAAAGAGTCTTACTGCTACGCACGATGAACTGTATAATTACATACTATCTCTAGGTCTTATTAAAGCTTCGAGTATTTCATATTTCCATGTGCCTTTCTGTAGTTGTTCAATCAAGAAATTTGCCGTTGATTGCAGTGAAAAATATTTCATTTTTTGGTATCTTCGATTCATAGGTCCGCTTGTAATAGTATCCCACAATAATCTTAATCTATGGGGAAAAGTCAATATATTCTCCAATTCTATGACTTGAGTATAAAACTGGGTATCATTTCTAAATGTTCAACCTGTTCAAGTCATTTCTAATATTTTAATGTCGTATCTATCATCTATCAGCAAAATATCATACATAAATTCGTATATGCATTATTCTACTCTTGAGAGACTCATTATAAGATTTTCTCAAGCATTTCTTTCGTAAATGAACCAGAAATGCATGATCCTAGTCAATCATTCAACATCAATAATTTCTAACAAACGTAAAATTTTCGATTCCATTCCATAATCCAAGTTTATATTTCATTAGCGAATAAAATATAAAATCATGGTTGTAAGATTCTATACATTCTTTCATTTTCCGAAGAAACATTTTCACATTGTCCAAAAAATTATTTTCGTTGAGGAAGTTACCGCAAAGTAATTCAAGTTGATACCCCAGGCCAACGGTTCTATTTCCAAATTACATTCTGTTCCCAAAATTATCGACTCAATTCGATTTCGCTTGGAGATATCTAGGTTTGAATTCGCACGCCTCGAGGCAAGATCGATGAGATTTTTGTTTTAAAAGCGTGGCCCAACTGATCCGCTCCGATTGTGATGTGCCCCAAAGTCGATGTCAGCGCCGCTTTCCTCTCGGTTTCTTTCTCCCCTTCGTCCTTGAGTGGAATGATTCGTCGAGGCTTACTCATCGTTTTTCATCGTTAAGGGATTCATTGATTCCAGACGAAATGTGATTAATAGCCTCTTCCTCTCTCCATGATTCGTCCTCTTCGTTTTCCTAACAATTCGTATCAGTCTCTTTCTGTCCTTTCATTATGTGATTATTTTTCTCTCCCATTATGTTTCGTCCCCTCCGTGGTGAATTTCTCCCATCTGTTTTAATTTCCCCTCGTCACGAGGACAATCTGCTCGGAAATAGTCTCCGCTCTAGATTGCGTTGCTTTCGATGAGATTCGTTCTCTCGCCACCAAATCAATTCGGACAAATTTCATCTAATCTGATACTAATGCGACATCTGCTTTGCTTCTCATTATTTATCTAGAGCAATAATAACATTGGTTTTCCCTACGGCAATTATCGCGAGGCAGTGACGAATGTCGTAATACACGATATTAATAACGCAAGTAATGAAGAAATAAAACTTGTAAATTTTCCAAACTATTTCTTATTTACGACCGGTTTCGCTACCGGAGAGCATATTCCGGTCGTAAGTAAAAAATAGTGTGGAAAATTTACAACTTTTATTTCGTCATTACTTCAATGGCTTTCCCCAAGGTAACGCTTGAACATCCAGATTTCATATATAACGCAATTCCAAGAAGTGTATAATGAAATATCAAGATATGTTCTTATTATAATATTGGGCTGCTTAAAAAATTACAAAGCACAGATATTTTATTTTTATTTTATTAACATTTACGACCATCTGCTTATCAACTATTCCATTTTATTTTGTTTTATATTTAATAGAATTTTTATTCCCGGATTCGATTTACAGTTGGGGCTCATGTGCGAAATGACCCCTGCTGTTAAACCTCTTTATAATTATTACCACCTCTAATTACAAAGATATTTATTGATCAAACGAAAGGAGTAAATTAAAATCTTAGAGGTCAGTTATTTCCAGAGAAAGAGTATCATTAGATAACTATAAGTTGTATTTCGTCGCTATTAGATATGAAGGGGAATTTTAGTAAGTAAGTATTTAACTGTCTGTATAAATTACTGAACAGATTCCAACAGATGAAAAATACTATGACTCAGACATGTCAAAGTTTCACTTTTTGCTAAGCAATTTCAGACGTCGATGGCAGAGATGAAGTGCTCTGAATACTAGTGTTCCAGTGGAAGAGAAAATTATAGTTTCGTGAAGGAGTCTTTATTCTTTTTATCAACTATGAGTATCTAAAATATCTATTTATTAGATTATGAGGTCTATTTATGACATTTAACACCTGAAACTGTAGCTAAGTCCTAAATCCCACCTTTTTCGGTTATTCGTACTTATATAAGATATTTAAATTATGATAAATAACGGATATTTCTTATTGTCTGAATGACTAGCAAAGTTCAGTACTTCTGAATATCTAATTATATAATAACTTTAACACTTTAAATGAAAAATCATAGGTAAAACCCTCACAACCTGATATTAAGATTTTAAAAATCGATTTGATATGAAGTTGTAGGTTGGGCAAATTGCTATTTACTATAGAAATTAATTACTAAAATCAAGATGTATAGATATATTACGTTGATTATCAAAGATTTCTTTTCCTTTAATTTTTAGTAGATAACTCTTTTCATGCGGGGAAAACTGATCATTATTAAAAATTGGATTAATGTACTCAGATATATATTGCTATTTCCGCTTAAGCTGGCAGTCAAGTGAATGCTTTAAAGTTAGTACCTTTTGCACCACCTTAATTTTTAAATTTGATGAAGATATTAACAATATTCTAAAATTATATTATGTTCAGTATTTGAATAACTTTAACGGATTGCGATCGCCAAACTTTCATTTGAAGAGCTTAACACGAAGATTTCAACTTATGACACAATTTCATAGAAAAGGGAGGTTTGATCTACTTTCAATTATAGAAAGACCCAGAAGTAATAACAAGCTGACCTTTAACTCCTTTAACATTTAAGTTGAGCTTCCTTTCTTAGAAGGGAAAAATCCTTCTTTTTTAGAAAGAATACGTTAGCATACCTTAAATTGATTTAGAGGGAATTGATTCTCAGCACAGCTGTTGCATTTTAGTGATTCATAGGTCCCTACTAAAAAGGTTTAATACTTTCTTAAGGCACATTTTCATTACATAGCCCTCCTTAACCCTATTCAAAAAATAATTTTATGAATATTATGTTGTTGAGAGTAAGTTGAGAGTATGGAAAATGTGTAGTAGTAGTTTTATTTTTAAAAGTGCTTCGAGAGCTGAGATTATTTCGCATGTGTAAGCTCCCACCGGGGATCGAACCCGAGACCAATGTCATCAAAGTATGCGCAACCCATCTGAAAAATGAAATATATGGAAAATTATGATGTAATTCATTAGTAAAGAATCTGAACTACGCGATCTGTGACAGCTCAGTTTCTCCTTTCCTCCATTGACTTTTAAAACCGCAAAAAGGTATAAAAACGAAGTACCACATACTAAATTTTCTATGTATGCATTTTATCATTGCAATTTTTTCTACAGAATATAATATTACAATGTAATAACACGTACATACTATACTATTAACGCTGTCTAAAAGTTCTCAAAGAGAAAACGATCGAGTAAAACTACAATTTATTCACTTCATCAATCTCATTTCTTTTTTAATTATCAATCTCAGCCTTTCATTTTTTCCATAAATCTATGCGTTTGCAATATCCTTTGCTTTCTGTCCGTCCTTCCCAAGTTCTCCATCATATTCTTCCTCCATTACGCCTTCCCTTGTAATACCTCCGAAGAGAAAATGATGCCCCAAATTTCGTCTTCTGAAAAACCTTTTTATGAGATTATGCACTCTGCGCCCTCCACGTTGTCGTCGTGGAGTTACTCGGCTTTAAGGTCCCTAAGATCGTTATTGAGAAGGCGACCCAATTAAGGCCGGACGAATTTTAAACTTGATCAGACTCAAGCTTCTGCAGTAGTTAAGTCCGGGCATATTGAAGTCGGCGAAATAAAATGTGACCGATCACTTCCTGGGGAAGTTGCACGAACTTTGCCTTAAAATATCTCGGAGAGTTTTTATTTATAAGTGATACGTTATTGCACTTAATGATATACTGCATGTTTTATTTTTTATATTTATTAAGGGCATTATATCCCGTTAAGATTTCTAATTCACTGCTTGGCTGGATAATGGATATTTGGTGTTTTCTAGGATGATCAATCAGTAGAAACTATACTATACTCTCACATTTTTATTGCGCTCTTTGAACTTTCAACTTTCTTTTATGTTTTATGGAAACTTTCTCAAGAATTATACTTCTTTATTCTTCATTACTTTCATGCTATTTTTTAAATGTTCTTTTCATTCCTTATTTAGTAAGTGATTGGGTATCTATATCGATACTTTACTTCAAAAAATCAAATTCTATTCCGAAATATGCTCACATTTTTGCTGGGATAATTAATCCTTCAGTTATTTTTTAATTTTATCTCTGGTCTTTATTCCAAGCTATCTATATTTGTCTATGATGATGTACTCTGAAAAATTGCTTCTGTAAGTCGATTTCCAGCTTGATAATATCCATATTTTTCATTTCTTAAGAGATTCTACGCAACAGATCAGTCTATTATACATCATAATTGTTAATTATACATTTCTAAACTCTTATCTCTGTTATCGAAATTCTGGTAATTATGATTAAATTTTTCCTTGCTTTTCTCTTTCTAATATCACCGAAGAATTTCACCGTCGAAGATTTTCTTCTTTCAGCCTCAAAATATATATAATCTATAATATATATAATAAAAATGTCAGCAAGTTGGTAACCCTTCGGCGCACGGATAATAATCTAAACATTAAATTAGTTGCGAAACTCGTTTAAAAGGGTTTTAAACTTCAATGTTGTTTAATGAATGAAAAAGAAACTAAAATTTTAACCATAAAATTATCTGCTATCAACAATACATTCTTCGTGAAGTTGTAGCGAAATTCCTGCAATTTGTGCATTCTTAATATTCATCGTTACTGATATTAAGAATATAAAGTCTGTTTGTGCCTACAATCAACTACTATTGCCTCTTGTTTGTCGTATTCTTCTTTAATTACTCCAAAGAGCCTACTAATTTTTAATTCATCTTTAACCAACATTTTCCCATTAACTTAGTTTGGTGATGACGTTTTATTTCTCAGATGCACCCAGAAGTTGATCTGAAACTGTTTTGAAATTTCTAATCTTGATTCAAGGAAAGGAGTCATTCATCATTCACAAAATATCAAAATACGAATGCTATTGCGAGAGCTCCACTTTCCAACAAATATTCATCGAAAAAACTTGAATGATAAATAAATGGTATTGGAAAAATATTTCTTGCTCTTACCTTTGGTGAAAATATTTTTTGCTGTTTTTCTGACGTAGCTAATGCCTTTGGCTGATATCCATCCATGTATGGAGGTATCAAAATTCAGTAACCATTAGATCAAAATGTGTCCTACCCACTCTTGGTTACTGGTAAAGAATATAATGATTTTTAGGATTTATATAATGTTTATTGAGGATCTTGGACCCTTTTGGAAACCTCTATCGGCGTAACGAATATATCGGATAGTGATAGCTATTTTAGCACGAATCGTATTTCTCAATCGAAGATTACCTGTTGTCAATGTTACATTCAATATAAATATCCATAAAATCACAATTAGATACATGGGTGCAAATACAGTTACAAGGCCAGTCCTAAATGAAGTCACTGCAGAAGGTCCGTTCATCTCTTTTATATGTTCGAGTACTAATTTCGCATCAGAAGCGACTGAGCGGTTATATTTCCATATATCTAACGTCCTACAAAGCGACCATAAAATGGCATTCCACGTCAATATTAGGCCGAATATCTTGCGGTTAATGGATGCACGGTTCAGATCGTGATTTACTCTCCGTATTATCCACTATTCTCATAAAAGTGCGATTTTCAAGGGGAATCAGTGACGCGAATCGCTCTCGAAATATGAAAGTGGGTCGACGTGCACACTATTCGTCACTTAAAGTCACGCGCTTCACGTCCCTTCCGTTATTTCTTTTTGGGAGCGGCACGCTTTTCGAGCTCAAAAGTAAAAAATTTCGGCTTAAAAGTATTTTGCGAATAATTTCGACAGCATCTTTAAATTTTTATGCAGCATGGAGGCCTAAGTGGTCATACGTCAAGATTTACTCTCCCCTGATTACCTAAATGGAGGAAAAATTAAAGTTAATTGATGGACGGCTGCAATTAGCGTCAATTCCGTGGCTTCGCGACGAGGACTCGTATTAATTAACGCACGCCAACTTGAAGAATGCATCAACATTAACGCGAAACATTAAAAGTACCCCATCTCCAAACAGCCCTTTCGTAAAATTTAGAAATGGACATTTATTTCTCATTTTCTTGCTCAAGGGCAACCTAGTAATAAATAGATCGATAAGGTTTCCTGTACATTATCTATGCCAAAAAGCAACTTTATTTGTGAATTTTTCGCCCATGGGAGATATAATTTTTCTATTTTTCGAATTAGGTACCGAATGATAAATTCAGCTATCTTGGTTCGTATTGCTTCATTCTCAAGTCAAACTGAGACGATTACTAAATTTGGTCTCCTCTCACGTATGCGTTGAGAATTATCTATAAAATATAAATTTTAAATACCTCAAAAAATTTTATTGCATACGATTTTGGAATAAGGATGTACTGCGTTGAAAAGTCAAGTTACCCATACTAACTAAATTTTCGGTCAGAAAAGTTGTTTTTGCAGACTTTTGGGTTCGATGAACGAATTATTTGGCGGATGCTGTCGCAAGTAAGCTCCCGTTAAAAATTCAAAAATGAACAACACATATTAAATGCTACTCAATCTTGCTTATTAGTAAGAGACAGTACTCTTCGGATCCTTTTATACGTAACTCGGAAAGCTATTCATTTAACGGATTTTATTTAGGAAAGAATTATCTTTATTAGCTTAGTCATCATGTTAGTCGCATATTCAGTTCGGAGGGAAAACGTCATGTCAAGAGTTTAAATTGAAATTCTGGAAATTAGATATTGCTCGAAGCATTGAAATTATTTCGTTGGTGAAATATTATTATAAATTCTTAAGAATTTTTCTTTTGATATCACCATTTTGGATTTGTTACCATCGAATAAATCGTTCATTAAACACTAGATAAATTTGTTGCATTCAAACTAGTGGAATCAATGAAAGAACATAGCTAACCATATTCACGTTATTTTATAGCATCTATTCTAAGCTCAAGATGATTTCAACCTCATTAAAATTTGGAATCAATAATGAAAATACAAATTTGAATTAAAATATTGATTAAACTGAAAAAAAATTAATCAAAATTACTGATAAAGAATGTTTAATGTAATGCTTTTAGATGTTTTGCGTAGAATAGATAAAGCGTATCGGTTACATAAATTATTATATTTTTCGGAAAACGGTGAATATGGAGATATTTTCAGCACAATCCTGTTACTCTACTCTTGCTCTTTAGACATTAGACGTCTACTATGTATGTTGTAGAAATAATATTGTTACTTGTCAACGCATAAACATATAAATTGGAAAAATGAACCAAATATTTTATGAATTCTGGATTTTGATAAATTTGAAGTATTGAATCAAAAAAGATTATTTTATTTATTCTCTTAGTTATACAAGCAACAGTAAATAAATGGTGATATTTGACGCTTTCAAGTACCGGTAGAAATTCATTCCACATGCAACACAGGAGTCTGTGTATTCCTCTGGACAAGCATCTCAGATGCAGTCCTTGTTTTTGTGAATCGGACCTTAATTACACACGCATAACACAAACAGGAACACACACGTCCACTCTTACGAAGCGAAAAGGGTCTTCAGAACCTTTGACTGAGAACCTTCCCCATCTCTATCGCCCTGCTTAACCCTTTCCTCATGCCTGCCACTCCATTACCGAACCCTTTTCTTCCCCTAACTCTCCTTTGGAGGCCAATGGAAGGCGTACAAGGGTTCGGCCCCTGAGGTCATCGCAGTCGCCCACCAGAGGGCATTTTCACAGTGAGAGAGGTCGCAAACCTATCAAACCTTCCTTGTCCACACCCTTCTCTCTCGAAAATATCCGCGTTTTTTCTGGTTTTTGCATACGTTTTTCATTTCTCCCTTTTTAAATCTCAATTCTAGCATCATAAATAGCCAGTTTTACAGCGCAAATTTTCCCATTAAGAGCTCTCGTCCCTCCCCTCATTCCCTCCCCTCATTCCCCCACCGCTTCTTTTTTTCTTCCTTCGTATTTTTCTGCTATTTTTAACTTCACTATTTCTGTCTCCCTTTCACTTTTCATCGCAAAAATTTCTCTCTTTGCATTTTCTTTTCCATCCATTTTCTTTCCTCGCTTTTTCTGATCCTCTTTGATCTCATTCATATGAACCCTTGTTACACCATGTCCCACTATCGTTTATTCTTATTCAATGTCTTCTGGAATTTCACGTTTCGTTTTTCTTCCGAATCTCTTTCCTACTAAACTTCTACATTTCTTTCAATTTTATCTACTTTTAAACATGTTTCGTCTCCCTTTTCTCTTCTCTATTCTCAAAGTTCTTCAGTTTCCACTTCAATTACATCTTTGCAGATTGCCTTTCACGTTTTATATTTTATTAAAATATACCTTTAATAAATTTTGTCTGTTTAATTTTTATATCTCTTTCACTTTCATCTCCTTTTCAATTCCACCTCCTTTTACTTTAATCTTTCAGGGAAACGTTTTGCTGTTCCTTCGTATTGCAATCGCTCAAAACTCTTCCGTTTTCTCATCTTCTATTATATTTGTCTTTTTGTAATTCTTTCACTTTTATCTCCTGTTCTTGTTTTCCCAACGGCTTTCCAGATCTAAATTTCATTCGAATTTTTCTTTCATTTTCGTGTCCTCTTCCCCCAATGGTTCGTTTATTCCAATTTTATATTTTAATGCCACAATTTCATTGTAACCCTTCGTTTCTCTTTCTTATTAATCCACCTTCTTGTTTATTTAAAACTAACTATCTTATAATTTGATTTTACTTTCCTTTTAACTTAAAATCGTTTAATTTTTTCTGAAATTTTAATTCACTTTTTATAATCATTTTGATTCACATTTGTCAATCTCAGAATTCAATGTTTCAATTTTATCCATTCCAAACCGATCTCAGTCTCCACCCCAATTTCACTCTCACTTCGACGCTTCTCCTTCACTTCCCTCCTTTCTCATTTTCCGCAACTCTTTCCCTTTTCCCACGTACTTCTCACCTTTTTTTAAACTTTCCATTTTTCTCTCGCATTTTTCCGCGCAAGTTCTCTCTCCCACTTTAAACCGCCGCTCCCACTCTAAACCCATCCAAGCTGTCTTTTTTCTTCTCCCCTTTCCACTAACTCTTCATTTCCGGCCAACACGAAATGGCTGCGGCGATGACAAACTACGTCCCAGAAGCGAAGTGGCGCAAAAGGGAAAAGAGACGAAAAGGTGGGTTGGGTGGTCGCCGGATGGTTGATGCGACGAACAAATTAGCTGCCTCCCCTTCAAACGTAGAAGAGGCTGCAAAAACGACGCCCCGGAATTTTCCGTGAAATAGTGGACGGCCTTCCCGCAGCGTGGAAACAGGTCCCGCATTTTGAGGGGAAGAGATGATTTGGAACGGAGGGTTTTTAAGAGCGAGAATGGATGGGTTCATAGAAGGGAAGTGGGTTCATCGAAGGGAAATTGAGGTTCCGAACCAGAGTAACGTTGGAGTATACGCGTACGTCCAAGCACGCGCTGGCTTGTTTGTGGGATGTCTACCGTTGCTATTCCCAGAAGCACCGTTTTCCAAACGAGCTGCTTCAACTTCGCCGTGAGTCTGTCTTCCTGGGCTCTCAAAATTAATTTCTTTGTTCCTTTCGTGTGTTATAAGAGATGTAGGAATCAGGAGAGAATCGGCGACCCAAGGCTCAGCGTATTAGATTGGCGTTTGTGCGAACAATGTTGACTCTCTGAATACTTATGATTTTGAGTTATATTCCTCGAGTTTTGATCGGTATTTGTATTCAAAACTCATTGTATTGACATCCGTTGAAGTTTTTCATATCAATTTTAGATTACAATGACTTTTGCAGATAACTAATGCTGGGAGTAAACTTTCACCATGTTAGAGAAAAAGTAGCGCTTTTATCGCAAACGTTTCACGTGCTCATAAATATGGCTTGATCACTAGCATGTGTTTTAAATAAATCTGTAGTAAATTGAAATATATTTTCTTTACACTTAATATCCAACAGAAAATCCTAGCTGAAACTCAGCCACGAAAATACTCATTATTTTCTGTCACTTATGTTTGGTCTATTGGTTTCAGAAAATAACTAAATTTGTTAATAACTTAATTTGCTATTCTCACAGTTACCTTTGGAAGTTCTCTTGAATTATTATTTCAATGATGAAATAAGAAAACCATTTTAAGCTGCTAGATTAAAGCTCTATTGTAAATATACTGTCTGTTCTAAGCAATCTTTATGAAATTATGGATTTAAATCTCAGTCGGTTTCTGAAATATAGATGAAAAACCTTCACGGTAATCTCCGAAAGAAAAACTCTGGTTGAACTGTGGGACATACCGCACATCCTGAGTTACATTTTTCTAAATACTATCTAACAAACAGCACTTCAGTCTATGCATAATTTTTCCAATTAGTTTATCAAGTTTAAAATCTTACGATATAGTAACTACTCTGCAAAACTTGATTTTATAACTAAACGAAGAAGAGCCCTTTGTTAACAATATTTTAAAAAATTCATAAATCGTAATCTTAATATAGAGATGAATGTTGAAAAACTATATATTTTACTTTTCAGTGAAAATAGATAACTAGTTAAGTGAAAGTATGTATTATTTATATTGTTGAGTCTTTATTTAGACCAGCAAATATATGTCAATGAGTTTTCTAGATGAGAATTCACTTTAGATTGAATACTACCACTGAAAATCCCTTCTAATCCCTTGATTATTGAGAAAAGGGGCGTCTGGTTCTTCCATCATAATCCCCGACCCTAGAACGAATATCCCTTATAAGGATTCTTCTCATTTGTTTATCCTCCCCCCGTTTCTCTCAAAACGTCGTTTCCATCGTCATTTACCATTCTCCTTTCCTTCTTTTCGCATAATCTTCTTCATTTCGGTCCTTCCGCAATCTCCACTCCTCCTGCAATCTCAATTCTGGTTATCTTATACGTTCGGCACTCCCTTTTCTGGACCCCTCTGAAATATGCAACCGGTCGTACCTGGCCCTTCTCATACAGATGATCGCCAGGACGTAGCGGGAATAAAGTAGGAGACCCTCTTCGACACTCCCTTAAGGGCACGAACAGCTCCTGACCTTTCCATCCCCCTGGCGGATGATTTTGCATACGTGCTTTTAAACGGAATTCCTTGTTTCTCGGAAGAACTGTACTTTTGCAGTGATGCAGATTATTTTTATACAGTTTTACGAGCGATAAAATGTATTGCATGACTATATATCAGTGATTCTCATACTGGGAAACTGTAGGCAAGCTGTACTAAGCAAGGGAATGATTAATCTAAGAGAGCTTTGTACCGTTGCTGATCATCCTTTTTTCACAGTTTTACTGCATTCTTGACAGCAATGAAGTATCGTTTAATAACACTTCCTCGACTTTGTGATAGCTCTTCATCAATTATTTTCTTCCTTATTTTAAGGAATAATGAAAACGGCACTTCTATCTCTACCACAGAATATAGTTACTATTCAATATTTTAGTAAAGATAGAAGTGTTCTTTGAATTATTCTCTAGTAACAAACATAATGAAATTGTCATTTGATGATTTGAGGGATCTTTTTAATCTTTGAGTCTTAATTTTGCTTTTAATGGAACATGGAAAAGTTCGTGATACACTTGTATATGTGAATAATAGTCTCCTATTCACAGCGCATCAACACCTTTGCAGGCTGCTAATACTTGAGCCTAATAGTGTGAAATAAAGTAAATGTAGCCCCGCCTCTACCACCTGTAATAACTCCCGAGGTTTCCTCTTGTACTCATACTATGCAGTCCACCCGTGGCCTCGAATAATGCACGCCAATTGAATTGCCTTAGTTGGTGATTGAACCAGAGTCGTGAAAGGTGAGCACCGGCGAGAGTATACTTTATGAAAATACTAAACGCAGTTGGAATTGATCATATGAGGAGCGTTCGTGGATGGCTTCCGTGTTTAGCTACATTAGTTATATCCGATTAGTTGTAAGCAAGAAAATAATAGTGAAAAACTTATTGAAGCTGAATTTAAAACCAATTGTTTAAATACCCTTAAGTATAACTAGATTGTCGAACTCCTTTCAGAGCTTCCTATATTATCCTACAAAAGAATTTAATCTAATTGCCCTGGGTTTGGAATAAAAGGTTTAATGAAGTCGTCTAAAGCGGCTTTTAAGCTTATTCCACCCAAATATTATGAGTAAGTTGTTTTCATTGATTTAATGCTTCATAGGTTAATTTATCGATCATCATTAATATTTATCGATTACCCATCAACCAAATCAGTTATAAAACACACTCCAATATGCCATCAAACTGTAGGTCTGAAAGATATTTCATCCAAATAGAAACATCCTCATTGGTAAAATATAAAGACATTCTTTCTCTTAACTCTGTGAATGGGAAACGAAATACAAGGCCGAGAGTCGGTTTTTGACAGTTAATTAAAGTTTACGATTATCTTTGAAATTGTGATTTTCCATCAGTTAAAGGCGTTTTTCACGATTGACATTTAATTGCGTTAGTAACGTTGCTTTCACTTCATGATAAACAAAGAAAAGAGAAATAACCTAGCCAACACGCTAACATCAAGTTGATCCAATCAGACGCCGTAAAATAACAAATTTAGTTAATAGTTCTGAAAGCCTCTGAAAGTTTACTCCGGCGTTAAAGTAATCATGGCGATCCTTGTGCCAACTTAGAGAAACCTTGAGAGAAGATCCGTTTGTTGGCCAAGAAAGGGAAAGGGCCTTATGGAAACGCATATGGCCGGAGAAAACCGCGTGGGAGATTAATCGGGGAAATAACAGCATATTTGTCCGAGAACAAATACTATTATCATAAATCTGCCGGAGAACATACGAGAGTAATTCATCTTTACTTTATTGCAAAAGCGGCGAAATTACTACATTTTCTTGAATCAACTCCTTCGGGAATGCGTTTAATTTGCAAGGGTAGAAGAAACTGTAACTTTCGCTTTCATCTTCTAAAGGGTTTACGATGGAATAAATATTCATGAGTGGTCGATAGTGTGTAATGCTCTCGAGATTATGACAGCACTATAGTACAAAGCTATACACTGGATAATTTATTCAACTTATATTTTTCCTATGAGCAATTAAAGCAAAGGGACTAGATTTTAATTTATGAAACGAAAACTTTTCAGAGAATTTGAAGTTGAGGATATTACAATAGATGCACAGAAAGAGTATGTGGTAGTGGAAAACGACAAGCAAAAGCCAACTAAAAACAATACTTCGTATTTTCAACAATTTTTTAATGTTATTGATAAACAAGAGGATCTCGATTTAAAGAACATAACTATAAAACGAGCAAATATATAGTAGTAAAAATAAATAATTGAAATAAATATAGAAGTATCGCCGATGAAATAATAGTCATCCAAATATGGACATTAAACGAGTGAAAATGTCTACGTAGGTATAACATGAGATTCGATCATGGTTATGGGTTATTTCTCTCGAAATGAATTTCTTGAAGCAATAAATTAGTAAAAATACGAATATAGCAGCCAACATCTTAAGGAATGTCAAGAAAAACAGCTTACGTTGTTCCTACAGGCAACAAGAATAGACGGCAATGAAAGGCAAAAAGAATTTTGGAATGAAAACACTTAAAACGGAACATTCCACGGAAGATGAAGAGGCAATAGCTTAAAGAGGATTGAACAAAAAGACACGCTGCTAATCAGTTGAAAATCTATTTGAAATGGTATTTTAAAGATTAGTATTTACGGAGTGTATCATTATGTACTTATATAATTATAGTTTATTATTTGATACTCCTAACGATTATGCTCTGATATGATTGCATGGGTACCTTGGTTTACAAATAAGTTCAGCATAAAAATTCTTCATTTTTAATTTGTAAAATAAATAATAAACGGGAAATGTTCATCTTTACTTTTAGGTGACCTTTCTTTTGTGCCTCCTATGTTAGTTGTGTACTAAATTTGGGAAGTTCAGGGGAATATCATTTTACATCTGACTGTAGAACTCCGGCAGCAGCTGCACGTGGCGCTTAGATAATTCTTGTTTTCGTTGCGATGAGTGGAAATCGACTTGTTGGAGAATGTTTCTGAGGATGATAATCACCAGCTGAAGTTGGTTTTCTCCTCTCTGGGACGTTTCTGTTACTTTGGATTCATTCTTTTTGTATAAATTCGGTACGATAGAAATTTACTCACAAGTTTTTTTAGTGCTGGAAACAACATATCAGCTTTAACGCAACAGTTCCAGATACAAACTTGAAGTAATTATATTTTATTCAGGACAGTAGTCTCGATAGCCAACAAGAAAATAGTCTGAAGAGCAATACTGTATGAAGTTATCATAAGTAGTAGGAAGGTAACAAGCATCGGTAAGAATAGACTTCAGATATGGCATAATTTCACTATGCATAATTTAATCATAAAAGCGTGAAATTACAGAAACTTATTTTAAATATTCTTTATAACATAAAGAATAAATGATAATAAAATATAATTATATAAAGGCGTTAATCATTTCCTTAAAATAAAACATTTTTCACCTCCACAACCTATCAGAAATGTATTTTTTTCATTGGTTTTTATTTCCATGAGGATTTCTGTAGGTAAAATCGCTGAAATTCTAATGAAATATCTAATTTTCAACCTCACATTTTTCGCCGCGCAAAGTTTCGTAAAATATGCGAAGGAATCATAGGGTACAACGTTATGCTTAAAATTATAATCTATGTTAAGGATTCTTTTTCCCAAATATTTCTAACTTCGTATGTTAAGGGGCTTCCGGATAGCAAAGTGGACAGCGTGTCCACCTTTGGTGAAAGCGGTCTTGGGTTTAATTCCCGGCGGGGGTCCATATATGTGAAATAACCTCAGCAGTCGTAGCACTTTTCAACCTACTGCCACTATACTGCAGATTTTAAATTAACGAATTCCGATTTAGGTTACAAAAAATATATAGGAGTTGTGCAATTTTTTCCATGTTAATTCCATTCACAGGTCTTATTTCCTCTAAGCTGAAATACTCTAAAAAGGAAAATTTTTGCATTCGTATAATTCTTGAGATAATTTTAATTCATGAAAATTCTCTTCTTAGTATTTCGTGGAAAATATTGAAGAGCTTATTCTTCTGTTTGGCTCGAATAACAGAAAGACCAAGAATAAATAGTAATGCAATGCATGAAAAGTTGTCCATATGTGTCTCAAGGCAAATGTTTGGAAGTGTTAGAAAATGCAGATAAAAACGGTGAACAAGCGAGGGTATTTGCTTGGCCTAATGGAATTGCTTAAACGCTAAGAATAGTATGTTTTGTTTGTATGCATAGTCCCATCTTTGCACCATCTTCTGCACTTTATTTTTCTGACTAAATAAAAATCATGAAAATTGAAGCTTGGTGACCTATGTCAGATGAAAGCGAAGTTGTAAAATGCACAGTTAAGCTCTTTGCCAAAATAAGCTGAATTCAGAAGAAGTAAGGTATCTTTGGACATAAAATCCCAAGGGAAATCGGACTTGAAAAAAGTCTAACGGAACTGAGAATCGAACCCGAGATCAGCAACCTCCCGGATTGAAGAAGATCCTAGGTTCGATCCCCGATCCCGTAGACTTTTTCAATTCTTGGTAAGCAATATTTAACCATAGAAAAGAGAAACCTTCTGTTAGAATGAATTAAGCTTCTCGGATTTTATTTTATTATTTAGTTATTTATTTTAAGTTTAATTAATTATTCAGTTATTTCAGCATTCCAGTGGAATAAATAATTAAATCGAGTAAGAAGCGGAGAAAAGAGGGTATCAAGAAAACACCGCGCATTACTGTGACTGCCTCTCTTAAAAAGGGTAACATAATTGCGAATGAAATTTTCCGGAAGGGAAAAAGTTCGTCCTCGGAAAAGTCATTAAATCTTTTGCATTTCGATTGAGGAAACTGCCGAAACGATTCCACAACCTTAATCGATAAAGGCATTTTATTGCTAGCGATGAAAGCGGAGGTAACCGTTACTATTTGGGCGAATTCCTTCTGTAACTCCAATTTTTCATTATGTAGCCTTGTGAAGCGGAATGGAACGGTATTCGAGAATGGCATCTGCGCCAATCTGCCATGTCTAAATTGAAAGCTTTTGGGGGCTATAATTCTCCGAGAGCTGTATCGAAACTCGTAATTTTATCATAAATTCACTTCTTATTACATCTCGAGATTTGACACAGGTTAATGACTTCAAATATCCTCAAATCATCTCGTCAAAGAAAATTACGTATCCTAAACTTGACGCTGTATCAACGTTATATCGTAGAATAAGTCTATGCTGATAAAACATCGTTTAGCATCCGTCATTTAAAGTGGAATTTCTTATCGCATATACTGTAATTTAATTTCCATTCATGATTCTTCTGCTGTTCTATCTCTATGAAATACAAAGGAAAACAAAATATTTCAATATAAATAAGCAGAATAATCATATATAAATAAAATATATCCGATCATTTTAAGGATATTATTGGAGAAAACTGTTTCCTATTTGGAACCTTTGACTTAAGGATTGATTTAGATTACTGAAGAAAAATAAGAATCGAAGAGGAAGAAATGCAGAGATAGTCTTCCTTTCCAAGAGCAATAAATAATGGAACGAAATTCAAATCGTATGGTATTGATAAATAGAAATGTCGAAACAGTGCAGTAATTCTCCTTTGTAACTTATTATTCAATATATATTTAGCGTCGACCAAGTTTATTTGAATCAGATGCAACTCTTTTAATATGATAAAAAATTCAAACTGATAAATATTCGCTTGATAACTGCAATGGAATGAATATTTGTACAAAATGGAAAAAATCAATGTTAAACGAGGGTAAAGAAGACGCTCTCAATTAGTAATCCTTCACAACATATTTTCTAGAAATCAAAATTTATCAAAATACTCTCAAAACGTATTAGAAAAAGTTTGCTGAACGTTTTTCCATTTCAAAGGAAGGCTTATTTTCTTAGTCTGACTTGGATAGCCAACTGTCTAAGGTACATACATACGTACATAATATACTCAAGTATAGAATTTTATTATTTATTATTATTTTATAATTTATCTGCATCGCTAATTACTCTTCAAATACTCAGTGTAATTTTCAACTGATTTTGTCGACGAAAAGATAATTTTTTCTTGACTTTTTATTATAATTGAGGCGTCTTCACGGTCTTTGTAACCTAAATTAATAGACACCAGCCTTATAACCGTTAAATCTAATAATGTATATCAATATATTAGACATTATAAAACGATCCTAATTAAGATCGTATAAGAACTGAGACACTAACCCATTTAGATCAGCATCAAAGCCGAATGCATGGTCATAAGCGATTGATGCCGTAAGGCGTTGTATTTTATTGAAGAAGATTTATTTCTAGCCGCATTTCAGAATATCTATCTTCACGATAAGGGAACATTAATGGACTGAGTTGCGCAATTGGTTTTGAGACGGAATCATAATATGATTCGTCATATATATGAATGGAATATTCGTATCGAACGAGCGAATCCATGCGGAGCGACCATTAAGTCGCAGCAGAAATACTTGGGTTTGAAAAGAATAACAAAACCGTTAGAAAGAACTTAATTTTCTGACTCAGCTGCTGCCGCTGTTTCGTAATTTACGGAGAGATATATGATTATCGTAATCCGTAAGTTATCAATTTTTCATGAGTATTTTATTAATAGTCCATGAAATACCGAGATTAAATGCTTTTATCCCTTAAATAATCCGGATGAACTTGGTCGTATTTTCCACCATTTACATCCTCACAAATGGATAAATCGCTTCTACTCGATAGAGCGTATGGGAAGAACGCGGCCTTGAAAGAGACCACTTTCCGTAATTCCATCCGATTCCTTCTCGTGTTCCGAAAGAGCCTAGGGATCGCGGATTGAAGTAAATATAGAAGAGGGCGAGTTGAGGAAGACATGAGCGTGAAATTCCGTGCTCTGGAGAAGACGCTCTTTAAAAATCTCCGCCGCTGGAAAATAAGAATGACGAGCACATTTCTCCTGAGAGTACTTCCCCGTCATGCTCGGCACCTCTCTCATCCCTCTGCTATGCATTTTCCAGCCTCCTATGTACGTACTGATGAAAACACTACTGCATTCTCTTCGATTGGCCCTAAAAACGTACTTCGAATCAGGGCGTCGAACTGGAATCGAAGCGGGACTCGAAAATAAACGTTGTTTTTGTTGGTGCGAAAATATTATTACACTCGAATCCTAAAACCGTTTAGCCGGGTTTTTATCGAAAAGTTCCTTTTCGATGAAATCAGAGTATCAATCCCCGTAAACAGGGCACTGAGTCGGAATCGAGCCAAAAAATAACGTTAATTTTGCAGGAGTGAAAACCAAAGCCGAAAACATTCATTCATCTGATTTCCAATTTGCTGTTCTTAACAACATTCATTTTACTGAAGCAAAATCTGAGGAAGATTTACTAAACTTGTATAGCAAGAATTGAAAGTAACTAATGCTATTTTTAAAAAATTAGTATAAATTAATTCAAATAGAAAAGCTAGGTAAAGTGAAAACAAACATTCAGGAGTACACAAGCATAAAATGGTCGGAGTGAAAACGACGCTTGGAACCGTTCTGACGTTGGCAGAAGGAGAGAAACTGAACCGTAATTTGGTTCTTTCGTTGAACCGGTGGGAAAACCGGAACAAAAGATATTACGGATCAATTTTCCTGTTCGTGAAATGTAGTCACTGCGCCAGAACAAACAACAATGTGGCTGAGTTAAGTGATCGAACAGGCGACTGCCGACTAACCGCCAAACGAAACAGTTCCTCTTTTAAATTACTATAAAATCTATGAATAAAAACTAAAGGCTTGCTATAGATAATATTTTAACATCATGTCACAGTAATATCTTCTTCGTCCAGTCTTTACTTCATGATGGAGTAAATCCTTAATTCTTTTTATCAAATTTTTTTAGCCAAGATCTTTCGTTCTGGTTGGAAAATAATTTCAATAAAAAATAAAACTGCACGACCCTGAAAATAATTTCAGGGTCGTGCAGTAAAATACATGAAACACTGACGCCAAATTATGTGCAACGTCTACACGATATTTTCAATAACGGTTCTCTGTGCATTTATAATATAATACAATTACTCTTTCGTTTACCGCTTCCTGATAGAGTTTCTTCGTTTTTGGAATACCGGAATTAGCCCCAAAATAAACTTCAACCAGCGGTAATCGACCTTTTCATGATAAAAATAATGAATAATAATTTATTATAGAAATAATTTGTTCTAAAAAATCAGATTAATTGCTGACAGTTATCGGTCGTTCAGTTGACCGATTTACAGTTGATTTGGCCATTGATCGGCTGGGCTCATTAACCGGTTTCAATCTGTAAATACTCGTTTTTCGCTGATCCTCCCTCATTTTTCCATTTTAATTTCTCTCCCTATACAAATCCTCCCTTTTCTTAAAGAAGGAACTTCCATCGTCCTCTTTCGTGAAATAAAGAAGAACAAAGTAAGTCTCCATCTCCCCTTTGTCCTTCTCCGCAACGCACATATTTCTTCATCTCGTCCTACGTTTTTATTTAGTCCTCCTCATATCTTTTGTCCCCTTCCAAACTTTTTTCTTTTTTAACTTCCCTTTTTCCTAAGCGACGAAAATTCTTCCCGAGGAAGAGAATAGGCATTTTTCCACCGCTAATCTGTGCATTCATGAGCCGGTCTTAGGTATTTAAGTCACCGCTTACGAGGCTTAATGCCATGGTTACGCATCCGCAGAAATCCTCCTGCTAATTTTCGGCGAGAGGATTTCCTTAAAGTCAATTATAGGGATTGAATACAGTGTTTCTCGTCTTAATTAGGTTGTAACCGAACAGAGTGAAAATGATTGCCGAATAGGGAACCCTTGGAATGAGGATTCCTCTTGTTCGTTTTGGGTGAACTTTTCCATCGCCTCTTTATAGAATCCAAAACTGAGTTCCTTTTGATGTCCTTTTGTGTGGCCGTAATCGCCTGTCCATCTCTGGCTATGGGTAGTGCTAAATAATTTTCAAATTTAAAACTGTCATCATTGCAAGAATTATTGTGATATGCGTGCGTGACGTTTCATCAATGGCTATCACGATTAATCAGTTCATGTTTGATGACATATTTTAAGAGATGTCTTAAGAAACAGTATAAAAACCTAGCTTGATTTACGCAATAGAGTCAGAGAGAATTCTCTCTCATTAGATTTAACAATGAAGATTATGAAAATACGCGAGAGGCAGCCAGCGGTGTATATATTTATAGAATATGTGTATGGACGAAGAGATGTGGTTAAGAATTTGAATATAGCAAAAGATCGTTCCGTTTATATTCAATACTTTCACAAAAATACATCTTAACTAACAAATTTCATCACCTCACACTACAATATTATACGTAGACATCGACTAGCATACAAAAATTCTCAATTTACCATATGTTTTTGAAGGGCCCATTTTTCCCTGGGCAGTGAAAGCACCGTAGCACTCGCATGTGAGGCCTCCCGAATAATTGTTTTCACTATTGTTATATATATAAAACTGGTGAGGATGATGCCTTGATAGGATCTGTGTTATATGGAGAAACATTACTCATCTCTCTATTGCAGAAATAAACCTGAAACCTCCCTTCCGTACCAAACAGTCGTAAAATTTACTCTCAGGTCGTTTTCATGTCCGCTTATTAAACTATCCAATTGAAGGGAATTCCACTATTATGTGTATGTATACCATTATATGTAAGCAGGATTGGCAAATGGGCAAAGGAAACGACCGAAAACCGCGTCATAAGCAGATAATAGACATGAGAATACATCAATAAAGTGGGTTGTAGTGCATCTAGGGACAGGGAAAATCGGCGTTATAAGCAATTACCAGAGCAATTATTCATTACTTTGTTTATACCGACAGTTTATTGCAATTCAAATTATGATATATTTGATAAATTCATCTGCATTCATTGGAGTCATTTGAAACGTTCTAAGACATCTGCGACTACTCTGTTTTCTCCAAATACCAATCATAGCAATCATAACATGAAGTCTTATTGAGTAATATTTATGTTTCAATCGTTCGAAAGGTCTTCCTCACATTGAGAATCTTTCAAAGAAAAACATTGCACGTTAAAGCAATATTTTTCATAGAATAAAAACAGCCATAAAATAGAGTAAGAAAATAAGTGGAAATTTAGCTATAACTTCATTAAGGAATTCAAAGTTATTACAAAAAATACTTGGTAATTTTTCTCTATCATCAATTAAAATAAAACATAATCCTTCTCAAACTGCAAATAGTAATTTCTGCAAGCCGTCTATTTCGGGGAGATGAATAACTGGGATTGAAAAATAAAGGAAAGAGAAATAAAATTATTTAAATTGAAAAATAAGGGATTGTTCAGAACGACAGGTTGGTTATGTGCAGTCATTTATCCTGTAGGATAACTAGTATGAGGATATATAGAATGAGTACTTATCACTCACGTAGTACTTTCCTTATTTCTACGAGTCTCCCAAATTAAATAGAAAA
Organism: Pachydiplax longipennis; assembly: GCA_036926295.1. Classification (NCBI taxonomy): domain Eukaryota; kingdom Metazoa; phylum Arthropoda; class Insecta; order Odonata; family Libellulidae; genus Pachydiplax; species Pachydiplax longipennis. Next base: position 2,185,097 of record JAVFKF010000085.1, on the reverse strand, counting down.
TACATCAAGTTCGGCTAAATCCGGAGAGTAGGCGTGCAGGAGGCGGAAAAATACTAACGGACCAAAATATTACCACAAACCCATCCAGCAGGAGAGAAAAAGGAGTGCTTTAAATCCGGATTACAAGCCGCGCTATCCCCTTTTTCAAGCACTGGTAAATATATCCGAGAGCGACGATGGGACTCGAGCAACACATTGCATTCATATCCGTGCCTCGCCGTCTCCCTAATCCAACGTTAATTGGCTGCTGAGGAGTCCTAAAAATTAAATAACTTCCATATTCTTCCCACAAACTCTTTCCTAGCCCAGAAAAAGCGTGCTTCGGAGGGAATATAACTCCGTCGCCCCTCTAACTCAACTTGTCTCTTTTCCTCTCTCCTCCTTTATCTATCCCTTACTCTACGGCCACGAGATATTCTTCATTCCCCACCGCACGTCCTCTTTCCCCTCCTGTGACGAATGCCTCCTCAATGGCCATAAAATACCTTAATCACTTCTCTCCCTGACTGCGAGATCTCTCTCCCTTCCTTTCTTTCTCCCATACACTCATCTTTATCTCTCTCTTCCCACACTCTTGTTGGAAGTGGTAAACTTCTACGTCTATACTATTCCTCGGCTAACGAACATAATTCGTTCCGGAATCACATTCGTTAGCCGAAATCATCGTTAAACTTGATTTCCCATAGGTTTCCAAAGAAAATCCTTTAGTTTGTTCTGAATGTGTATAGAACACCCGTGAAATATTGAAAGTTTCATTCGATACTGTGCAGCGAGTGAAACTTCGAATTCAGCAAATATTCACTCGATAGGAAAGAGAGAGTGAAAATCCTTATAGAATCATTCGGTTGTTCGATGCGCTGAGAATGGAGTGAAAATCTAAACGTTTTATTCAAAAAGAATTTCAATCGAATTCTTCGATATCCATATTCGTTTGTCGAGTTCGATAAATAGTGAAAAATCTTAGCTCGCTGGGTAACTCATTAGACAAGGTAGCACTGTGTTTACATAAGTTATGGAAAGATCTCGTCTGAGATTATATCCATGGCTTGTGAGAATTTTTCATGGCTGTGATAATATACAATAAACAATATGAAAACTTTTGTGGTAAAAATGATGCTAAATAATGGTATTAATCTCGGTCATTCCTTGTTGAAGAAGTGTTATTCATGGAAATCAAGGGACAAATACTTCACTCCTCATCCTGTCTACTTTGCTTCATTCCCTTTACAGAGCCTTTGGAAGCTAATTGAGAGTTTGGGGTTCAAATCAGCCTTCAAGCAGAATACTCTACTGAGAGAAGATATGCCATACAAAACAAATTGATCCGAATTTTTACTCCTCGGTGTTGGTACATTTTACACAATGTAGTTACATTGATTGGTGTAGAATCATAGATGCTGAACTTCTTAAAACTCCGTTGTAAATAATAAGGTTAAAACCTCATCGCAATCCACAGGTTAGTGTGGTGGATGCTTGCAAAAGAGAGTTATCTAGTTTAAAGCATTAAAGAGTATTTATGAATAGATGCATGCATGCTTCCGAAGGTACATGCAAAGCAAAGCTAGGAAAGCATGAAATATTGTGAATAAAAGAGGCTGTTAGTGTTACTCCGAAAGTAGAGAGTGTTATCACCGTGGATGTTTGCTCAAAATGCAGTGTTTGTAGTAGTATAATGAAGGTGCGTCGACTGCTGATGTCATTTTGCACCATTTGCAAACTGAAATTCCCTCTCTGCTAGTGAAAATCTGGGACTTTATAATAGCTCCAATGTCAGATTCGGTATAGTGAACACTGTGCAGAAACTAAAGTTTCATAAAATGTTTAATGATCATAATGTTATGAACAAAGGAGATTAAGTATATACTTACTGATATATTTGTAATTTGGATGATATAAGGGAAACATAAATCCCTGTTTCGCGTATTTAATGTGCAGTAACTCTCCGAATTCACATTCTAAGTACTTGCTCATATCTCAAATTGGTCTTAAGCCCGATACATGTCTTGAAGTGTTAAATAACCCACCAACCCAACAAACCTAAACGATTAGGAGTCCTTCAGTGCTTACCATTCAATTATTAGGAATTCAGATTGGAAGGTATAATTTAAAATTTACCAGAAATTTGTATTAAATAAATCTTTACAGACCCAATCTGTAATATTTTCCTCTGTCTGATTAACGTTCATTTACTTGATTCAGAGCCTACCATTATCTTCGCTTCATAACTTCAGAAAACTTTCGGAAAGAAAGGAAAAAGCGCACAATTATCCAAAAGGACACACATTTACAAATGTTGAGCCGCTTCTATATTTTATATTAAATATCCATTGCAAAAATTGATTTTAGAACGAAAGGAAGCAGACAATAACGCGTTTTTCAGTAATAATTTAATTTTTCAGTAATACCGCGACTATTTAGTATCTTCTTAATGTATTAATAAGGAGGCAAAACCATACCTTTGAAAATTTCCCAGCGACCCTCCTGTAAAAAGAGTACGGAAAATCCCTGTTTAGCCTCTTTTTTAGCGGCATATGAATTGCTTTAAGAATGTCTCTTAGGAAGTCCTCTATGAGCGATGTGTGCGTAGAAACGCCATCTTGGATTTATCCTCACCGTGTCTCATCACAACGACAAAAATTGAAAAGGGGATTTTCTTTCGTGATAATTAAACTGGATGAAGACACCCGACCGAAAAGGAAGAGATCTGTATTCGAGTCCAGGCCACTGCAATTTTTCTCCTTATTTTTTTCGTCCAAATTTAGGCATATGATTCATACAGGTTTACTACTTAACGTACTCGTACTCTATTCATTGGGTTAATTTGCCAGAGAATCGAATTCAAGTGATGAATGTATCAAAATAAGAGAAAACTGGATGTGAGTACCCAGATGCGTAGTTACGTATGTAAAAATAGTTGCATACACAAGAGTTAGAAAGTATTTAATGCGAATTCGGATGGTCATAAGTCGGGAACCATCTGTATTTTAGCCGTCAGATAATTCGAAAAAGGGTAAACCTGGATATTGCTTCCTGGTCGCTCTCCAGAAAATATAAAATGTGACAAATTTCACAAAAACAAAACAAAACACTTGCAATCCTTTTCGATACCCTCGTCATTTGGAGTAATATGGATTAACTGCGAGTATAAGAGTTTAAAATCGAGGCTGTGGTCATTTTTATTCTAAGCCATCTGTGGAACAGATTGGCTTTTATACTTAATTACTGTATTCCCCCTCAGTGATATTTGAAAGTCCTCTGTTTACTCGGAGGAAAGGTCAAAACACATTGAGTAGCTCTAAGTTTTTCTATATAAAGAATAGATTTAGGCTGAATATATATTTCTTTCATCTAACTTGTCGTCAGTGATATTTATAAATACATAAATAATGTATAGACTAATAGAAACGGAAAAAAATTAGGAGTTTCGGATATGAAAAACTTAAGTTATGAAATGATAATCACAATTGCAGTATCATAGCAAAATTGATTAAAATGACATCAATAGCTGATCATATTGCAATAAATCATTTACAAAGAGATAATAAAGGTATTCAATGGAATATTTTTACACCTCACCTCAATCTCAATAAATGAGATGAGACAATAAAGGCAAATAAATGCTCTCATCTATGAAATTTTAAATCAAGGGACATCTATATCATTATGCTGACGGTTTAAGATGAAATTGTTTGAGACGGTTTGAAGAAGAAATTTTGTACCTCTCCCAAATCTATAAATCAGACAATTTATTCCACAAGTACCACTGAATTTTTTATCAAGTACCATGAATGCTACGCATACCACTGATTGAGAACTCCAGCCATAATCCATTGGTGAGAGACTCTTTCTTCTATAAGGTGTCCCTGGTCGAAGGTGATTCTTATTCATAGAGCATAGCAGCAGGCGGTATTAAGATCACTTTGTCCCCACCAATAGCTCTAAGCTGCGAACACAACAAGTTGACGCGCGCACTGTCATCCAAATTTACATGACGCTAGCCACCTGTGACGTATGGCAGGGACTGAGAATATACCTAATTCACCCGCTAATTCCACCACCTATTAGCATTCGTGAGTGACCGGAGATAACTATCCGTTCTAGCTGTAATTTCCCTGTAGAATTTGGTCGAATTGTTAGGAAATCCTCTTCCCTAACGGTGATTAACGATGTGTCTTCACTTTGGTCAACTCCCGCGGATCTGTCGAAAGGTTTATGCCTACATTTCGGAATTCTAGAGGGATCATCTCTGACGCCGTGTTTTGTTCACTTAAATACCATCCCTCACCATTTTGCGCTAATTTCAGTAATCTTTCATATATCAAGAAGTTTTAGAGGCAAGTATATTATTAACTACATACCAGTGATTGCTTATTTTTAGATAAATCATACATATGTAAACAGTTACAGTATGTGGACTTTTGTCATTTACTTTCTCCTGATATTGGGAAAAATTTGAACGTCTATTACTGATGACAAAAATAAGCAAGATGAAGTTGTCAAAGTAGCAGAGTTTCATTTCTCAAAATTTCATAATGCGTGTCTTTTCTAGAATATCGGCTTTCCCGATGTTTTTCAAGGTAAAGGTGGAACCTATAAATATGAGCTTTACATAGTTACTTTTGCACTAATGTGTTATAACTGTCTGTCAGACTTAATAAGAAATGTCTTCTGTGACAAGCAAGCAAGGTTACCTTCTATACTACGTCACTCCTATATCGTATATTGAAACATTAATACAAAGACATTGTTAAAGCGATACATATAAAATGATCATCAGTTATCCAAAAAGGAAAAATTCACGCATACCTCAAATCCTTTCATATCACAGCAGCCACGGAAAAGATAAAAGTGAAGAAAAAGATATATTTTCCTTTGATTGTGCCACAAGGTAAATTAAAAATTTCCTATTCATCAAAATATAAGTGAAGGAAATATGTAGTTTTAATGTTTTCATTCCCATAAATTCTTTTTACTTCATTTCACTCGATGGCATCTCTCGTTCTCGTAGCGCCATTTCTATATAAGTCAGTATCAGTCACGTATAAATCACGTCAGTAAATGCAGTGAATATTAATAATGTCGGTATTAAGCTAGGAAATTCTATATTCTTTTTAAAATCATAATTCAAATCTAGACTAAAATAAGAAAATTCGATACTCAAAAGAAAACTCAGGTTTTCATGGTTGGACGGAATGGAAAAGTAATTAGCTAGTTCATAGAAAAACGCAATGAGACACTTTATTTCTTCTCTTTTTTCTCATCCTAGATCAATCTTTCGCATCAAGAGGGGACTATTCCTCTGTTAAAACATGTGTCTATCGATATAAATTGATGATACACGGATAGTCATGTGGGCAGCGCGTTCGACTTCAGTGAAAGCGGTCCCGGGTTCGATTCCCGGTGGGAGCCCACGTGCGAAACTCAGCTGTCGAAGCGCTTTTCACAATATACTACTACTAAATGTATGATAGTGTTATCCTTTATGTTTGTCCTGGTCCAGTATCCAGTGGTAACCAGTCAAAACTGGTCGTCAAATCATAAATATATATTATAAACAGTATGCTTCGCTTTTATCTGCTTATTACTTCTTCCATAATACCTAATCATTTCTCTAAATACATCAAATCTGTCTAAGTTGTGTCAGATTCTAAACTTTCTACGAAGGTTTACTCCATATAATCAGAGCAGATATACGTAGATTTCCGTCAGAGATGATCTCCGTTTACCTCCACACGACATTTGTTTGCTATTAACGCGGATGAATGTAAACTTCAAGTTCTCCTCAAGTTCAGTCGCACCAACCACTGAAATTTTCACCATTGTCAATAAGTCATTGGTCATCTATTTCAAACAAGGAATTCCCATGTCGGCCCTTGTTATCCATCTCCATGGTTACCGGTTATTAGCTTATACCCCGAAAAATCTCCCAGAACAAGATTTATTAACATGGTAGATATGACTTTGTATTCTATATTTTATTATGGGGAACGGTTATTTGTGTATAGTGTCAGGGATTTTAAATGGATTGTGTAAATGTGTAATAACTGTTTTATATATATATATATTTTTTAATCATATAAGTTACCACCGGACAATTGTCCACCTGTAACTATATTGTAATTAAAGAATTAAAGAATAAGTAAATGGGCGGAGAGGAATTATGCGCCAGTTCTTAACATTGAAATTGTAATTTCTTCATAAATTTGAGTTCCTCAAGTGATAAAAACATCCTTTTCTAACCAAAATTAATAAAACTGATACAGAATATCTTCCGACCATCTCGTAACTTCCTCCTGAAGCGAAAATCTTTAACGTCATATTGCGGCCTTGAAAATGCAGTAGCGGAAATTAAATGCGAATTAAGAAGACAGGAGTCGTCATTTGAGGATTTTTTCCAATTTTGTTACGCTCGAATAAGCTTTTTCTGAGAGGAAATAACAAATTTATACGAGAGTAAACAGAGTAATTTCATGTTATTTGGAGTACACCCTCTGCGGGAATGAAGACATTTCCCACGGAAATGGAGAAATCATCATAAAAACCTCATTTACAAAATAATGTTGCTGGTTTGCAATTCATATTCTCAAAATGGTAAATCATGAAACGCACGTATCAAAACCATTCTTATCAGTGCAAAATTAAGGACGAGCAGGAATTATCTTTGCAGTCATTACCTTACCGAAATCAATTCTCAAACTTTCCGAAGCATAGTGGCTTCTAGTTATTAACTTAATGCGGCTTTTAAGCCAATTTGAAGCGAATCCATATCATTACGTTTGGGACCTACACATAGTGTAATTAAAGCTTTCAGTGAAATCAGTTTCATTGGCGGATAACCTTTTCCTGTTTCACATTAATTTTCTATATAATTACTGTGAATATATAAATGTTACGTGGAAATTTCATGCATGAACCTATTCACGACAAACACAATCGAACATAAATTCGACGGCCCATTTACATTAAGATTAAACTTTTTTCGTTTACCTTCATGCTAGAATTAATTAAAGACGCTTTATTGAAAGCGTTTCCTGCATATCGATGAAATGATGGATGGATCCGTTTTGCCAAAAACACAGAGAAAGGCATTCAACTGCACTGCTCGAATGCAGTTAATCATTCAATCATAACTGTGGAATCTGCACAAAGGCCTCGGCCTGATTATTCCTATCCACCTATTCATTCGCGTGCTCACCGTCTACAGATAAATGGCGAGATATCGAATGAAGCGCCGCTAAAATATGGGATATCCTTCTAATGACCAAAAATACGTATGCCCGGGATAGAGATTTTGGACAGCGTTTCCTATGAAGTGAAATTGCGCTGAAGTCGCTTTTCAGGGGACCGATTGTACATTGGTTTATAAGGATATCGTTGGAATGTGACAACTTTTTATTTCTCACTGTTGGTGAACAAAAGGAAGGATCTTTAGATATTTCATTTTTAAATAAGTGCTTTACACCTTAAAACGAGAGGAGTACTTCTTTAGTTTGTATATTTGCCACAGCAGTAGATTAAGTATTTAAAGAGAGTTGTATAATACTGATTATCATTTCATCTTTTTTGAAAGCTTCTTCGTTTTATGGAGCAAATTAATTTTCTGTTTTTAGCAGAAATCGTCCTCGCAAACAAGAGAGACAAAACGGGCAACTAAGAGACAAGGCAATGGAGTAGAGGACTGCAATGGAGATAATGTAAGTAATTTCCAGTCTTTCGAATAAGGCAGAGGATTAGCGGATTGCAATGCAACTGGGAATGGTAGGAATCCGCCTTATAAACGGTCTTAAGTGGAATGTTTTTCATGAGAACGGGAGAAAACCAAGAGTTGTTTTTCTTGAAGTTTAGAAAGATAATTTTCGTAAATCTGAAAAAAATTTCAATTCAATACTGAGTATCACTATTAATATTAATGATTAATACTACAATATTAATGGTTATTCTTAATGCTGCTTAGTACAAAATATTGATATGAGGTCCCAGAGATACTACATAGAATTTTAACCCGAACAAATATTTTCTATGAATATCTCACATGAATGAATGAAAAAAAATAATATGAAAATAACTTTTAATTATTATCGATATGAGACATATGCCGTGACACACACAGTTGAACACCGTTGTTTGACAAAGTATTAGAAAATTTTCATTCTTTCAAAAATACTGATTTAGTGTATATACTACGTTTTATACGTTTATGTTGCTACGCTTACTTTTTGACGTGAATTCGTAGTGGTAGTAATTCAAAGAGAGTTCGACAGCTGAGGTAATTTTGCACGTGATTCTCCAAAATAGCATCTGGGAATCGAACCCAGGCCACTTTTTACAAAGTTGGACGTTTCTACACATAACCTAACATCCATCTGTAGGCCCTAAGCAGACCTGTTATCAAAATAAGGATAACGAGTCAAGATGCAAAAAATGGGAATTCATATATAGTTATATAATATCCTATGTTTTTAGTTCCATCGAAATAAGTTGTTAAATTTATTTGATTCTTCATTATTCTTAATAACGGATATTTTTCAATTATAAGCCAAGGAGAAACAGAATTATAAATTTTTTGTTTCTCATTGGGTCTCTAGCTGCTGGGGCTTCCGTACAAAATTTAATATCTTTATCTCATCCATTTCCATATTGTAGTCACTATTGTATGTCATTCTTACCCTCACATACTTTCTTTCTCGATTCTCTATTGCGATGCGTCTTCAATGAAATGTATCTTTGGTATTAATTTGGTGGAACTGACTACACATCATTACTACTATAAATGACATTCGAATAAAATTTTACTAAAAATGCTTATTAGTGAAACGATAATAACACAGCCGGTTTCAGCAAATTATTCCATCATCGAGTGCATTTAAACTCAGGAAAAAAAACATTGTAAAAAATGGACAAGAATCAGGGGGTAAATAAATCTTTTCCGAAACAACTTCGGCTCATACATTTATGTGCTTCGCAATAAGAATCTAGAACAAGAATGCATTATGTCTTCGGGATAAGACAAAACTCCTTCGTAACAGATTGACGTTGGAATAATTCCAAACTCAAAGATTTGCATTGCTGTGATGGTTTCCGCGGTGATGGTTATCGAAGTCTGCATTTTGTTCGGGACATCACCGCAATTTCACATCAACTTGAAGACTTCCATAGGATAGCTGGCGAAACTGCCGTCATCAGGAAGAATTATTGCGGTGGAATTCCGAATCACTTTCAAAGGTTAGTACTTTACGAATCAATTAAAACGAATACATTGGATTAGAAACCTGCGGATAGACAGAGTGGGACAGAGTCTCAAAGTTGGATTTGTAGCAATATGTGCGGAGGACACGTGACTAGTTGACCACGCGACTCAAAGCAGATGTATACGTGTGTGCAAAGAGAAAGGGGTATCAGAGGTGGGGATTGCGGCTTGGGGGAGGTTAATCGATGACTCTGCTGTGGTCGACTAGGCTTAATTAGCGGTTTGCGATGAGCTGCTGGAATGGGTGGGAGTAAAAGAAGGGAGGACTGTTGTTTCCGGTTGGAAAGTGTGAATCGCTCTGTGTGAGCTCTCTTTGTAAAGGAATCAAACGCAAAATAAATAGGTTTGAAGGAAACGCTTTGGACAGTTGCGAAAGAGAGTAATTTACAATCAGAAGCGCGGGTTGGCGTGATTTAAATTTCTTGGTCAACGACGTGATTCGCAAAATTACGTCCGCGTCTACATCTGCACGGTCTGGCGATTTAATAATGACACTGCGGTTGTAATATTAAGGGACATGGGTTAAAACTTATTTTACATCCAAACTAAAACACACGTAAAACTAATTACGTAGCTTCCTTGAGTTCTCTGCCTATCAGAATTTTTACTGAGTAACACAGTATTCAAACAAAGAAGGCGTAAAAATAATACCTAGATGGTAAAGTCGTCGATGAATGAAATCAGAGCCTAGAGCAAAAAATTTAAACAAATTCAGAAATACAAATAGGCTATTAATATAGCATGAAAAAATAAGGAAAATCGAAAGTCTAGTTGAAATCTCGCCAAACTGAACCCAAAATATATAGCATATTGCACGTAATACAAATACCTACACTCACTTGTGAAAGAATATGATAACAACGAAGAAAAATACGAAAAACTTGTGGTCATTAAGTGAAATTTTTGAAAGAAATTTTCAGTAAAACGCACGAATGTACAGGAAAGGAAATCATTGAAACGAACTAAAATATTTACATAAATTGAATGTGAAGGAGAGCGGGAGATATTTTTAATTTTGAGAGAACATGAAGTGAGATATCAACTGCTGGCTTAAAATTATAAGTAAAAATGAGTATAATAAATATTATTTATAAGGGTATGTAACAGTCCTACACCTGATACGTGAAGGAAAGAAGAATAGGTATACGAGTTTTGTATTCATTGGGTCAATTGGAAAGAAAAATATGTATGAAAATAATAATATGGTAGGAAAGAAAGATGGAAATGGGAAAAAGCCAACAACGCAGAAAATGCAACTATACACTCTACGTGATGAAAAACTAACTTTTTTTTACCATAATCCCTACCTCAATTCGTTTCCGATATTTTATACCTTTTTACTAAGTACGAATATAAAAGCGAAAAGGAATGAACGAGAAATCTCACCACACTAAGCTCCTGTTTAATGCATTCCTTCCCTTGAAAACAGACAAAGATTTGTAAAAGTGGCCGTGGTCTCTGTAAGAGAAATGCCTCGAGGAATATAATCTCTACCCGTACTCGCAAACAAGATTCATTTTATTTTGTACAAGTAAAAGTCGCTTGAATGCTGCGAGCTAATTGGTGAATAATTTACAAATATACCTGAATACTTTTAGAAGTGCTTACAAAACATTTTCAGGATAAGCACAGTCTAAGTAAAAGGCGAAACGCACTAGTGTCGAACCGGAGACTATGATGGTGGTGATCGACATTAGAGGATGGGAGAGTAACATAAACAGCGTTGAGAGGATCTCGATAAAGGTGCAGGTATTATATACATAGAGTATTATATACATAAAGTATCTTTCTCTATGGAAAGGATGGAGATCTCGGAGTGAAATGGAACTATCGAAGGACAGAATTCTAAGGATAAATGCAGAGAAATTACAACTTTTTCTTATCGTCAATCCGATCGTTACAGATGGACTAACAGTTCGGCGTCAAGACAAATTATTACAGTGCTATAACATCCGATTACAATTGCTCAGTTCTCTATACAATACTGATCGCATAATGCATTATTATTGACTATAACAGAGCATGTAGAATCTAGCTACAACAATAGACTTTTGCGATACATACATCATCAACATATTATAATAGACTTTTACAACGTAAATACCTACTACCTATCACAATACATAACTAATGCCTCCCAAATTAATAATACATATATAGCTAGGCTAACTTTTTTAACATAAAGTTAATTATATCAACAATCACTCATTATTTTATATCCCTTAGTTGTCATACAAGCTTCTCATAGTTCCTTCACGGCGGGGACAAGTCTCCACTGTACTAAATCCTCTACTCCACCTGCACTTGGTCAGCAGCAACCCCTCTTTTCATAGAGATTCAGCTATGTTATTTAAAAATTCCTCGAGTATTTTTGAGATGGGCTCTAAGACTCTTACAGGCAAATCGCTCCATTCTATAACTGCGCCATTTAAAAACAATAATACATTCGTTCGTTCAATTTAATCAACCTTCACAATCTTTCTTTGATTCATGTTTACTTCTGAAATTGGAACACAAAATTCCAATATCGCAAAAGAGTTCCTCCCATGACTATCAGTATCCCAATATTTTTTGCTACTGGAACTTCCGTCCAATAACATGCAGATATTTGTGTGATATGTTTGAAGAATTCACTCCATTAAGCTTGGAGAGTCAAGAATATATTTTGGTTTCGGCGCAATATCAATTCCGAAGTGTCGTAAAAGTTTATAACCAAGAAATTGGGAATGATGGAAAGAAAATAGCGAGCAAACAGCCGTTCGTCTTTCTAATTAAAAGGGCATAACTGCCGTGAAAGGGAAGTCATGAAAAAGAACGGAATGATCCCGCGGTGTTATTAAACGCAATGAGGCTTCCGGAAGCACCAAAAGACACGGCATTGCTGGGAGTAGTGGGAGAAGTAAGTCGGTGACGTAATGTGGAATACTGCAGCCGACAATGCGACTAGATTCAAGTGGTAGAGGGGATGGCATTCAAGAATGCGTCGGGAGAGGAAATGGGCTCGAACCTGATCATATTACCACGAAAATCGATTAAAGCTGAATGCACTCGGCGCAAAAAATAATTTCCTGCTAACCCAAATACATGTTGGATTCAAAAGAAAAATTTTTATCTTTCTGGACAAGCGAAAAAGAATGCACTATTCCATTTCGGCTCTTTTTCATGGTGGGAATTACACGCATTCTTAGTCTCTTACGGAGCAATTGAAATTTTCTCTCCAATCTAAGAACTTCTTAAAATTGCGTGCACTTGGACTTTCCTCATAAAATATCATTTGGATCGTTTGATGATGATGATAATTTCTACCCGTTGACGGTAAGAATAAAATCCCAGGTCCATTATTCTAAGATATTTAATTGATTTTCTTTCCTCAATGTTACACCGTAAAATATTAGGTCTGTTTTCGAATTTTTTAATGTCCACCTTGAACACACCCGTTTTTTGGAGGTTATTTTAGAAATTATTTAAAATGTAAGAAGTAAAATTTTTAGAACATTAAGAGTTCGTGATGTGATATAACTCGATGTTTAGTCTTTGTTAATTAATTTGGTAATTATCAATCATCCGTTTTCAATTATTATACGGGCATCATTTAGAAATACTTAATCTCCCATCTTTCTCTTTTTGAGGGCTAACTAAACAACTTTCACAACTATATTTCAGCGGTTGCTAAAGATAACAAATGCATCCGATTCTACCATCATAGTGCTCTTAAGATACTTTAATAGCAGCTTTTGTTCGCCTATGACTGTGAGCACATCAAGAAATTAATGTGTCATAATTCCAGAGTCTAAATGGATTATTTCAAATTCTTCTATATATAACCAGGGTAAATCAGTTATATCCAGGGAACTATAAACAGTACGTTTATTCCATTCACCGAAGTGATCATCCTTCTGAGACTATTACCGCGAAAGTCTCTGCTACTTCCTAATATGAATGCAATTTAACATCTGTTCAAAGATTAAAAAATTTAAAATCTTTTCATGGTATAAAAAATGAAAGTATCACTGCATTAATATTAACGAAATTCTAATTTTCACGGGAGTAATCTCACGGAAGAGATTGGATTAATTGAAATTTTCGTGAACTTAAAGGGATGAGAAGTAAATGAAAGATCAATGAGAATCTTTCATTTACAAATATGTGAAAATATATTATGAAAAAGGATGTTCTAATGATTAGCTAAAGTAGACATAAAGCAAATATTTTCGTCAATTTATTCTAGGAAAATTACAAATTGAAAACGGATTTAAGAATCTAGAAGCTATGAAATGTTTTACTTATTCACCAACTTCATTTAAACATGTTATTGGAAGGAGAGTGTTCAAGAAATAATACTCAAATTGCTTGTTTAATTCGCTCTTGATCTTACCCATGAATCACTCTCACAGACTCGATTTCGGAAGTTATTCCCTCGATAAGAAATCGCAATTTTCTACATAATTGGGTAATGTCAGTATCAAGAGGTCTCAACATGGAACGGGAAGATGCATGCAGATGGCGTTTGATTCGCGCGTTAAGCTCTTCGTTGTGCGCAATCCATTTCCCTCGATTTCCTTCCAAGTGAAGGAACAGGGGGATACTACCTCCGGCGCCATCAGTACACGTTGTCACAGCGCAGTCCGATTATGCGACCTCAAAGCGATTCGATTGCTGCAAGCGTTTAATGGATCTTTCTCAGCGTTTACGCCCAAGTCGATAGCAGTTGACGTGTCACGACCACCGTCTCTTTTTCCATTGAGAGTCTTTAGGCAGAGAATTTTCATCGTCCGTGTCATTGCAGTGGCGGTATTTCTGATATGGGAAAATGTGAATCTGACTGGACTTTAAACAGCGTTGATGAGTGGCGCCTTGTTGTACTTTTAAGAAATTAAAGAGACACTATAAGATACAGAAATAACCGCAATGGTCTTAAATTAGTTGAGATGAGTGGATTATATGATCATTTGGCATTCGCAGTGGAGAAATTCAATGAGCTTGGAAAATATTTGAACTCAAATTTAATTCTGAGATAACAAAGATAGTGGAGTTGGAAGAATTTTATAACCATTAGTCCGGTATTCCACGAAGTAAAGTCTTCCCATATTTAGTAAATTAATTATTAATTAATAAAATATTTCCAAACGTAATTATTTTCAAAGGAAGAGAGCGTTGAAAACCTGCAAATCAACTGATTGTTCAACGAAAATTAGATATAAAATAATCTAATAACTTTGAAGAGAAAGGTCAAAACGGTATAGATTTTTTGTATGATTTAAAAGTAAATTTATAACGAAATATATGAATAAATGGTTTGGATACACTGCATTTTCAGCGACAAGTGTCTTATAATTTGAAATTAAATGAGAATTCGAGATTCTTAAAATTTCGATTACTGCTTTATGTTCTCAACATTTTAAAAATAGTCCATTTTTCTAAATAAGTATAGTTTTCAAAACCTTAGGCGAGCATTTTTTACGCGATCGAGGTCTAAAGCATATATAGAAAGACAGCTGAGATAAAATAGATATTTTTTTACCCTCGGAAAACAAGATCGGAGAAGGTATTTTACATGTAGTGATTGATCAGAAAAGCAACAACGTACAAAAGTTAATGGTCATAACGCTATGGAAAGTGAAATTCGCCTCCTCATTAGTTTCTTTGGGTTGCTCCTCACCATTGATGTGAGAGGCGACACTCTAATGGGACGCACGCGTCACTGAGATTGCCCCCATAAAAAGGGTCGCAGGAGAAGGTTTTAATGGATCGTGTGGAAAGAGTCGTTGCGCAAGATAATGACGGATTAAATGAGTGATGCCTTTCGGTTTCGCCTTAATAAAGACGACACGGAGCGCGAGATCGCTCCCATTATGCAATACGCGTTTACTTTCGAAAAGAGGATGAAAATTACGACGAAAAGGGTATCTTTTATTTTCCGAAAAACAACCGACGGGCGTAAATCTGCGGTGCCATTTAACTGCCGCTGTGGAAGCCTTTCCGGTTTAATGAATTTTTATGTTTTGTTTCTAACGCGTAATTATGCCGTATATTTTTTTAACTCTATGAAATCAAAACTTATGGGCGCGTTACGCACCTCTCATAATCAAGATAAAAAGGGGCAAGTGGTTCTGTGACGGGAATTTCGCTGAATTTGCATCTGCCTGAGAAACAATGAATGGCTAATAAAGCTCGCTCTTGAAAATATACTACTCTGCGTTTATAATGTGGGTTTTAGGTGATATACTTTCTCCTGTAGCGAATTTAAACGATAATACTTCAATTACAACCATTGGTTGTGTTGGCGCATGAATGTGGCAATTGAACTGATGAAGGCAATTTATATCTAGTTTACAAAATTATACAATGAGATAGTAAGTGTACAATTGAAGAACTGTGTGAGAAAATACGGCAGCGATAAGTATAAATATTCTAGAAGTTTTAATTAAAAATTATCTTTCGGCAAGTTTTATGTATTAATAACTTAAAATCGTAGGTATTTTGCCCTATTTTCCATCCAAAATAATGCGCCGCACTTAGAAAATGCTCTTTAAAGAGCAAAATTTTTATTTTCTGTCGACTTAGTCCAGAGTTAATTAGTTGATTGATTATTTGTAGTTGTAGATGTGAAGTTCAACAAGGAATTTATCATTCCAAAAATTTGGACTCATCCATATACATATTTTGTAATTCTTCTTTCTTTTATCTCTTGCAAATTTTATTACAAGGTGGCAGAAATAATAAGAACTTAATAGCATTGCGTAAATAAATAGGCGAAATAGTAGAAGTAAATAATTACATGAATGGGACTCGAACCCAGGTCTCCCAATTTCCTGACAGCTATTATAACCACTAATATAGAAAGGAAATTAGAAGACCAGGGTTCGAACCCAAGTCGTGTCGCTATTTTTCACTTCTATTGTTTCTCCAAGGCACACGATTCCTATTGCTAAGTAATTCACAAACATTGAGTGACTTATTCGATGTAACGGAGTATCTTGGCAATGGATACAATACGTAACAGCAGCAAAATAAAGTACGAATGTTAAGTAAAAACATAATGACACTTGTGTTTGTAGTAGTTGTGAATGGTAAATATTAAGCTGCCTTCAAATTAAACTGCAGTACACCTGAAATACGGTTGATAAAGAAGGAAGAATCGACTCAATGCAATTGAAAATTTAATACAAGCTAATCGAGCAGGTTATTATTTTTTAGTTACATTATTGTGTATTGATAAATTACTAAATTGCAGAAGTAATTATGAAAGCTATAGAGCCAAATTTACTTACTTTTAAAGAAAAATATCGTCAATAAAATATTTTTCGATAGAATGCCCTCTCCTACTTGTTTTCTTCCACAAAAACATGAAATTAAATATTTACCTAATTAATCCACTCAATAAATGTATTTTTATCATAACACTGGTTAGCCATTCGAAAATACGTCAAATAACTTTTATGTATATCTTTTGCTTGACCGGATCCACGATGTTAGAGATCGGCACCTTGAAAATCGGATTCATAACACGGAATCTGTGTATACTTCTTGCAAAGTAGGTACGCTTTCATAATTTATGTAGAAAAATGCTAATTTCTCGTGGAAATTGAAGTTTCAATTCTCGGCACCTGCAAGGCTCCCTTTCTCTGCAAATCGAAATGTAATTTGTCGAAAATTTCCTGCACCCCTACAATTTCGCCTAACCTACCCAAATCCTCGGCAATGCCTTTAATTGGGACTCCAATACCGATGGCCTCTACCAATAATTATGTTTAAAGGCAATGATTTCAACCGGATGGAAATTTTTAGACCTCCCGCGGCTACTGATAATCGGCTTTGCGGAAATACAATCACCAAAGAGGAATCTCGTTGCCATTCGGAAAATTTTGCAGATTGCGAATTAATTGCCAAGGCCGGCAAATAATCGCAATTTGTTGGATCTTCGCAAACAAATCCCTGTGTCGTTTTCACTCGTTTGTTCGTTGGGCAAACTTGTAGGGTAAAGCCGTCGCCGAATTAAGCCTCTGCAAAGCATTAGGGGAAATCACGGCATTTTGCGCGTACGTCCAAAAGGGAATATGCATCGGAATTCGGGATAAATGGGATACGAGCAGATTTCCTCCGCATACGATTCCTAATTAACCCAGAGCTAGTAAAATATATTCCGGCGGAGGGGAATTCGGCCGCTAAATTAGCCGTCGCTTTGTTGAAAGAGAGGCATCTTTACCAGGAGCGATTTCGTTGCATTTTTACGAAAAGAGATGAGCCACTGATTCGTGATGCTTTGCGAACCGGGTAAATCCCTCTCGATGATGAATATAACTGTAGTTTATCATTTTTGTTCATTTGATGCTATAGCAACGTCAATTACACTTCCACAAATGTAACTGCATGGTTTTCAATGAATTAATGAATGATAAGTTCTTTATTAAGGAGAGATTACGTCTATCTATCCTCAACTGTTAACGCATATTAGATATAATAATTTTAGTAATTAGAAGAGAAAAATTCAACAAAAAAATCTATTAAGATTGTGGGAATTATTTTCTCCAATGAAGGTTGAAGAAGACAAAAACCCCATTATCTATCGATGAATAAAAATACCCCAAAATAAATAATAAATAAATTGTGTAAATGGAAAAAAGCATAATAAAATATGCGGATATTCATAATATTTTTACTTCATGATCGAAATTTGCAAAGAAAATGCTTCTCACTGAAAGAGAATTGAGAACCAATTTCTCATGAAACTATATTCTGTATCGCATTTCCGAGACGTGAAAATATATGTCAAATGATGGAAAGAAAATTAGCAGTAATGGGAAAGTAAATATTAGGAACGAAAAATAGCCGAAAGTAAGGATGGAGAATCATAACCAGAGGTTTACGGTGTCTACGCAAGACCAGAATAGATATGTGTAAAATAAGAGAGCTCCGCGTTTTCCTGCAAAATTGAAATGACAGACAAAACACGAGATGAGATCATAAAAGATGCTGCATAGAATAGACGCATATTTTTAACAAAAAATGAAAACTTCATTGATGTCTATGATGATTGTCTAAACTTTTCCAATATTCCAGTTTGAAACCGTATTTAACGAGGGAATCAGCCAAATAGAAATGAAATAGCTACACTCCATCTGTCTGATCTTATTATACCAACGAACTGCACGGAATATATTAAACCACACTAGTGTACTGGCTTATATTTCGAGCTATATTGTGTGTTAGGCCACTTGTGAAATGAAAATATCCACTTTCACCTTTTTGGATTGGCAGATTTCATATAAGATTTATATGTATAATTAGGTCATCGAATTTTCAGATGAGAGATAGTTTTTAATCTTGTCAGCTAATTGGGGCCAAACGAAAATATAACCAGAAAGAAAAACTGAAATTATCGCCGGAACGAAAAACGAAGCTGATCTAGAAATTTCAGTCTTAGAATTGATCAAAAAGTTCAGTTATAATATATAATAGTTTAATTGAGTAGAAGATATAGTTATCTATTCGCTCTTGTTTTCCGTTTCGTCCGTATATAGGAGAGTTTTATTTAATGAAGAAGTTTGCTTTCAAAATATTAAAGATAAAAAAATACGTTTCCTCTAATAAATGAGGTGTTGCGACAACATTGGTTTTCTCACTACAAAAACATCACCTATTATACGTATTAAACGGGTACCTATTCAAGAACTCTATGTAGCTATTTTGTAAATATAGAAATATTAAACATTATGTGCAAGAATGGCTCGTAACTTCCTTAAAAATAAAAATATATACATTACTCAGTACATTTATATTACTGATTTCAAGTTTTGATGACGACTCTACCGCCACAGGTTTCACTCAAAGATTTAAGTCGCTTAATAGTATAATATAATAGCTACAGTATATAAAAACTCTTTATAAGAATTATAAAACTTCACTATCGGAAGGAAAAGAAACTATTCAGACTTAACTGAATGAAAGTGGAAGTAAAGCGAAATTTGTTGATTTTAAGTGAGCAAACAAAGCAAACGGTACGATGCGCTGATTTTGATTTTTGCACACGCGGATTCAAACTTTCATTCTATTTTTTGGCTCCGAAAGGCTTTTTTTATCAGTGTCATTTGAGTTCATCAGTGAAAGTAAAAATTCTCTTTCAATTATTAAATAATAACGTTTTTAAATTTTATTCCTACTTTTTAATTATTTGATTTACTTTATACGGTATCTTTGACCTTATAAAATTTATTTACGCTTTGACTTCACTAATTTTCATTAATATTCGAGATTCAGTTCCATAATTAGTTAAACGAAAAGTTAAATTAAATCGTAACTATACTGTTGAACTAACTTTTAGATTTTTATAGAAGCGGGATTCTACGAAGCCCTCGATATGCAAGGAAAACAAAATAGCAGCGTATTTTCATTTTGGCTGCTCGGGTTACGCTACGATCTTAGTTTACCGATGGATTTAAAATATTTTGATAAAAATTTCCCTTTTATGAATACAAGGTCTATTAGTTTAACTGTCTAAACAGGAATCCCCGGGGGTTTAGACTGTTTTGTTGATCGTGTTCGAATTTCCCGGTCGCTGTGGTTACCGTACTAGCGAAAGCAGTAAGGCGTGTATATAACAGAAAAACAAACATTTTTATTATATCCAAATTAAACATGCGAGACAACAAGAGAAACATGGTTAGATTCACCAGTGGGGTTATATAAGATAAACTGACTAATCATAAGAGGTGGGTGGCAGCCATCTTGATCAATTTCGTCATAGGACCAGAAAACTCAATTTTCTGGAAAAAATATGCTTTTGGCAGGATTTGAACCACTGAGTATGAACTTTGAAGGCATTCGGTATCTTTTAGAAAGCGGAACAAACACGCTAACATCTTGGCCAATTTGACGTTTAAGTTAAACTACAGAAAAGCTTGGTTTTATCTGTTGCGTAAATTAAGTGGGTTATAATTCAACAAAGAGGCTGATTATGTAGACTACTACAAGATCCCGCCAGGGGGATATGATAAATACAGTTACATTTACATTAATACCCTGCAGTCCGCCGTATAGCGTATGGCAGGTGGTGTGAATGAAGACAGACGGTACTTAAATGAACCGATTTTAATTAGACATATTCGATTGTGAATTTTAATTAATATGCGATTGAATTCCAGCTTTAGAAGATAAAACTCTGATTGGTTTGCGGTGCATTTATTACAGGCAAATAAATACATTTAAAATATCGTAAACGAAGAGAAAAATAATTCGTTGATAGTCCGCGATCGCAGCGCTACCCGAGCAGATATAATGAACGGTGAGTTCCCGTGACGTCATCGCTGTCACTGATCACCTGCAGCAGGCATCAAATCTGCTACTTTTTAAAGTATATTTAATCAACCATATCTTGTAAAATAGTGGTGGGAAACAACGCAACGCAAAATCGCGTTTCCACCTTCGAACCTCTCCTTGCAGATGGCATCATATTACAATAGCGATCTTTAATTTAAAGCCTTAAAGATGACAGTGTTCTTTTTGATGATTATAAGATTTATTATTTAATTAACATCGAGTCTAGGGGTGATCATTTATTAAGATTGACTGATTTTACTAAGTCACATTCTGTTTGATAGAAAAATTTTATTTAATAATATTTAGCAGTAAGAATCCACCTAAGATAAATGTCTTCTTAAGGTATAGGATAAGATTGCTTATTGCATTGCCCTAATATAAGGTGAGTTAGAGAATAAAGAAGATAATTTGGTCTTGAATAAACTTCATTAATCGAAATGCCATTTTCCGCGGGAATCCAAATCACAAAATACTTTTTAAATCCTCCAAAAGTCGTCAAACTCTCAATTGTTTCACGATTCGGCATTATTTAACTTCTTTTTATCATTTTTAATGATTGGCAAAGTTTATATTTACGGGCATGTATCAAATGATTTGTGGGCATTCTTCGTTAGCTGATTCCGAAAAATAGGGAATAAATATTCGTCAACTAAAAAAAATTTGTCTACCTTAAGTAAGGTTAACTGCATGCATATTTCTCCGAAATCGACTGCAAAATGAGTCATCGGTATTATTTTGTTCCTTGTTTCTCTGATATGATTTAATATAAAGGTAAAAAGGGCGTTTTACTGATTCAGTATGAGTTCTTTCAAAGAATCATTGAGGAGCCCTTTTTCTCGGAGGAAATCCAGATGAGCATAAAACAGCGGAAGCATAGCAGTGGCTGAAAAGGAGGAACAACAATGCGTTGTTAAGGGATGGGAATTGATGGCGTTTAGAAAACAATGAGAAGAATTGTTGATGATGGATGGGGCGAGTTGCGAAAGAATCCGACGGCTGAAAAAGGAGAAGAAATGAGAAGTGTGTGCCGCCAGTTTGCTAAGTTGAATTTGCCGCTCCAAAAATTTGAAAAACAATATTAAAATAGGAATAAAAAACGCTATTTTTTCAAAGATTATTGACATCATAGAAAAATAAATTCATTTGAAAATGAAATGCTATGTATGATAAAATATTAGGTTAAAGTGCAATTTTTTCAGTCTCGTAATGTTTACGTAGAGGTAGAACCGGATTCTTAATAAACATCCATAAAATGCAAATCTCACCGTCATTTCCTGTTTAAAGTCCTGTTACTTCATATGGCAAATGTTATGTTACTTTCCGAAATACAGAAATTAAACATTTTGATGAGAATTTTACGGTGTATATTACGGGGTAGTTTAATCCTAAAGTTGAATCTTATTTAAAAAACTTCAACAGATAATATAATAAAGTATCACTAGTCCGTCAGTCCAATATTTTCAAATGGATCATATTACAAATTCAGCGAATTATCAAAAGTTGGTATTCCAATATATTTTTAACTGTTTAAAACCTAAAACTTCTGGTATCACCAGTAACATGAAATTCCATTTCAGCAATTTCCCCGAAAAAATCTTCATACAGCTCAATAGAGAAATGAAAAATCCTTCTTAAAAAGAGGTAGTATTAAAATGAACCATTCGGAAACTGCAATATCAAATTAAGGGATAAAAATATGACATTAATCAGTCGGAAAAGTGATACATGTTTCCATCATTTGTGAAAATGTTTGGGAAATATTTCATGGATTCACTTTATTATTCGTTTATCTCATACATCAATAGTTTCATTTACAAGCAATAATATCCGTGGCGTAAATGAACAGTTATGTTTCAACATTATGATCCCTTTGTACATCACACCCATTGATATGTAATTGAATTCCATCCGTCAGAAACTGAAACTTTTTAACTTTTCATTTGACCTCCAAAGTAAAATTGGATTCAATTCAATACTCGCTACTCAATGTATGACGCATGTATTACCACTATGAGCTGCGGCTTTCGATAGCAAATTGCTATGCCTCTAAAAATTTTTATTCTTAAAAAGTGAAACCGAATGTTAACAACTTTTCGAGTAGTTTTATATTATAAAATGTCTAAATCCTCCGCTTTCAAATTACACATGGTATGCCATTTTCAAGTTAAAACTGAAATATTTATTATTCCGAATAATACACTGCTAAACTATGATCGTATTTCGAGAAGCTTATAGTCTGCGGGGAACGTGATTTTTTCAATCAAGTCCAATTTTACATCATTACAATCATCATATCCTGTTTAAAATACTATGCATCTACTGAAAAAATGAAATTTACGTATTTTACACATGAAAACCTCCAGTAAAGTAATTTCCAGATCGTATCAATAATTGTTTACATGTAAATCGGCATGTTTCGGGAAATATCAATTAAAGTGAAGGGCAACAGCAACCGGGTTATTGATTATTAATATGTTAATTTAATACTAATAATTTCAACATAGTAATTAATATTTCTAACTCAGAACTATAATTTTTGTGGTTAATGATATTTTATGTTGTTAAGAATGATTCATGTAAGAACATATCAGTAAGATTTAATTTCATCGCAAGATCTTGAGTTTCACCCAAAAATAAACGCTTTACTTATAATATGATTAAAATTACAGTGAAAATTTACATAAGTACTGTTGAAATCAAATACTTTAGTCATAATTTCTAATCTCTGAATTTCACTGACACCAAATCAGTGTTGTAGTAGTTGATTAAACGAATATTTCATTTCGGATTATTCTATCGCAGCTCTGGACATATACTCATGTAAATTGTTACATTTATATTAACGCACTTTTTTAAATCAACAATGGCTGCTTTTAATCATAAATTAGAAGCTATAATTGAGCTTATTGGTGTTCTTTGCTTTGTTTCACACTTAATTATCACAAAAGCATAAATCAGCCTGCATAAGTTTTGCTTCACCTCACAAACTTTTTTAGTTTTCCTCCGAACTTTTTCGCCGGTCGCTTCATTACACTCAGAAGGAAATTTATGTGCATTCATTCATTATTCCATCGAATACACCGCGGAGGTCTAAAAAGAGGTGGCAATGACTGAGGAATTACTGTTTCCAATTGAGTCACTAATTTGCATTTTCCCCTTTGTAGAGTAATTAACGAGCCGATGCATGCATTTTCGTCAACGAGGTACATTTAAATGTTGTCACTGTCACGAAATGAATCACGCTACGTCATCGACGGCCGTTTTAATATCGCTTAAAATCCTCGCGTGAATCGGAAAGGTAATATTAAACCCGTTTCAATGCAAGCTGTTCCTGGACAGATACGGTATGTCGAAACTTCTCTATGAAGGCGAAAAGCCTCTCCTGTTCTAGGGGTAGACATAACCCGAATCAATTAATATCTCAAAAAAGTCAGAAAACTCCTATGAATCATTTTTACGAAAAAGTTCATTTTTATCCCAGCCGTTTTTGAGATAAATGGTTGAATCGATCCTGAAAAGTGTTTCCTTGAATTGGTAGAAAAGGGTATATATTTTCCTAGTTTGTTAACGAGGAATTTTACGTCGAGAAATTTCAAATCTCATACCAAGTAATATGCGCTTAAGAAAATGTTTGTATGCCTCCCTTACAAACATACCATTTTCGCTACAAAGTCTTGTGATGTTGGAGATTTCTCTTTCAGATATTGTGTTTCTAAATTTCTTAAAATGAATCTAAAGAATAGAATTGAGGGGATATCACTGTTTATGTAACGAAATATAATTACTCCTATGTAAGGTTTTCAATGCCATATCCTTGCAAAGGAGATTATTTCCTGTGAAAAATGAAAATGTATAAAATATTTTGTCTATAGAAGTAAATACGTATATAAGCCGTTGAACACTAACTACAACTAATATTAATATTACAATAAGAGTGAATTTTCATTCAAAGAAAAGTCAACATGCATCTGTAAATCTGGGAAGACGAGACTTAATTTGATACAGAGATTTATTTTAATTATTGTAATCATAGATTATATTTCTTGTGTTGTTATCATTAATTTCATTAATTTAATACCTTAAAGTCCAAATAACTATCGGCTTAGTCTCAAAGCATACTCCTAATGAAATGAAGTATTGCGAAATATTCGGATACTTGAAATTATCATCGGGTGAGAAAATGTCCAACTGAATAAATTCCATGTCAGAGAAAAGGATTACTATAACTGTGAACCTATCTACTCATGGTAGAAACTAAAATAAAACTTCGCAAATGTGACATAAGATACTTCGGGATCTTTATTACTCGAAAAATAGTCTTAGGACATCGCTATAAGATTTTGTGTGCTTCATAGTTAAGGTAGCTCAAAATAGAAGAAAAGCGAAATTCAAAATTTTATTTTCATTTTCATCATTCTCATCTTAGTAGATTTTGTACTATCAAAGATAAAAACAAAACTGAAGTAAATAGAAGTGAATGAAAGATACGTTTTATTTTAATTACTACCAAGTATATTATAAGCAAGTTATCAAAATCACTTGGCATCATTGTCGTACTTCTACCAAAATCATTCTGAGTGAATAATAATGCCCCATCATCGTAGTTTTATTTTTTATATATTTTTTCAAAATTTTTTTCTTCCTATTATCATTTTAATATAACTAGGCATCATAACGACACTGAATGTATATATTTAACTTTTTGTTCTTTTTTGTTTTGTATATTTTTGATATGTCTTCTTGTGTTTTATAATCTGTTTCTATGTGATTTCCCTAATCTTAGCTTTCCTATCTGTAGGTTTGCAGGATTTTCACACCCCCTTCTTGAGGGTGTTTTCCTGCAGTGGAAATTTTTTCCTAAGCACTTAGCTCAGTTTTCAAGCTATCTCTTTTTTAATCTTATATGACGAAGGGTTAGATGTAAGAGAAGACTTTCTAGTCTCAATCTCGCCCTAATTAAAGTCTTTATTATTATTATCATCAGTATTCACAACTGACGTATACAAAGAATAATATAAGATCCAGAACAGATACTTGTGACATTCTTAAGAATAAGGCTCAATTTACAGCTGTAAGCTCAGTCATTTTAACAATCATCATTCTATTTGTCAGGTAGTTTCTGTGCCATTAAGTAAATTTCCTCTGATTCCAAATTTATAGGATCAACCCATCAATCCAACGGAAGGATTTTTTAATATCTACGGATTTGGTAATGACACTAATGAAAAATATCTCAATGTCTACATTTGGAAGCAGGAAACCCGCGCAGTATTTTCTACTCGTTTCTATCGCTGAATATATACTGTACAATCACTGAATGAATGACGGGAATCCTTCTGACATTTTGAAACTTAGAGCGCATGGTGGAAAAATATGAGATATTACTCCATCCGTATGAAATAATTTGAAATCTTATAGTTTCAAAAGGATAAAGAAAATTAATTTCATCCTTTCCGAAGAGTACAATGCTCAAACTTATCGATTCTCTTGTATTTATAAAATGGTAAATGCGAATGAGATTAAATTTGTCCTCTTGCCTTTTTTCAGCGTTTCCGCGACGGTTTCTCGTCATTGCCATGTATTTTCAGCAGTATTCGTAGCTTTGTTAGTCATTAATTGTTTGCAAAGGGCTTTTTTTATTCCTCTGTTTGTATTACTGACGCCAAATAAATCGGACCGATTTCCAAGAATTCGGTATGTTCCATTCCCCAAACGTCACCACCAAATGGCTCCGGTTGCACGTTCTTTTGTTTAATATAAAAACGGCAGAAAGAGTAGATTTTTGTAATGACGACAGAGATGGAGCAGATTTAATTAAACGCTTATGCTTCCAAGAAATTTATTCAGAATTGCTGAAAAGAGTAAATTAACAGATTTCATCTTGGAACTCAATTCGCCGCGCTTTCATTGATATTCGGTACAGACCGATAGATTTGTACATTTGAGAAAAATTCGCCGGTTTATTCACTTCACGAGAGAGAATTTATCCAAATGAATATATGGAAGTACTATTTAATAGAATTCTTCCGTTGTTTCATCAGAATCCACCATAGTTTTCGCTTACTGAATGTCATCGTGTATTCCCTCTGAACATGTGGTAAGTTCGATAAACGTGATCTGGATTCTCTTCCAATAAATAACATACTCGTCCGAACTTGTCTAAAGAAGCACCTTTTTTATTGTTTTCCATATTACCAATCAACTTTTGCAGAGCTTATATCCCGCAACTTTCATACTTGGGGGATTCCAAAAATAAACTACTGCCAACTTTGTTCATATTCAATTATGAATGAACGCCATTCCATTCATACATGTGCACGTCATGCATTCATGATTTTTTAACTTCTATTAGGTTTAGTCTGATTCATCAGTTAATGGTTAACTTAGAATATAATACATTTAGAATGCTAGAACACTCCATGAATCTGCTAAACGAGTTATTATATCGATGAAGATAAACAGTATAAAAATATCTTTGCAAGAGCAAATTTTTAAATTGCATTTCGTGATAGATACTATTAAAATCCAGGTTGGTTTTTTTAATCAATTAGTGATATAAAACTTTTGCCAACCCCTCAGTGATATTGGTTTTTCATATCTTAAGATTCACACAGATGACACAACATGTGTTTTCAGAAAAACTTCAAATCGATAATTCTCATTTAATCACAATTATAAAATATTTAAAGGTTCTGCGATGCGAGGCGGGATAAGTCAATGTTACCAAATATTTAGCGCTATAAAAGAAACATATTAAGGGGTGCAAATAAATTCAAAGAACGAATCTATTTTAACATTAACAATTTACATGAGATCAACCTCGTCTACCAGAACTGGTTCATCTACCAGTATGTTACTGGGAACAAAACTGTATTAGAAAACTTAAGAAAGAATGGTGGGCGATATGAAATCTTCAGCGGGCATCATTATGACCATTCGACAACCCTGGAAGGTTATAAGTTCTGATGTAGCTCTTTTTTCGAATGTACGATTCCCAAATTTTGTCGGACAAGCTCGCAATTCCCAGCTTCCCCCTGTTCTTCAATTTAGTAATGTTTTCACTGTTCTCCGCCAATGACGCACGCATGGTAACTTCGTTCCTTGACCCTCGAACAAGGGCTTTTTCTTCTCGGAGGACCCTTCCGTTCTCAAAGCAAGGTGGAGAAAACCGCGCCAAGGTAACCCACACCTTCCTGAAACTCCGCAGCGGAACTATTCGGAACATGGCCGAACCTCAAAAGACACCGTGGAGTGGTTCCATTCTGTTTGCGCGCTCATTTGAAAAGTGGGCAGTTACTAGTCCTTGGGAAGAGGTCTTCTAGGCGGCAACTTTGAGGGAAAGGACGTCCTGATAAGAGTTTCGGGAGGTGTAGCTTGGGATTGTTAGGAATGAGTGGGAATGTCCAAAGGGTTTGCTCTCCTTTCTGCGTACAAACCGGTGGTCGTCGACTTTTTGGTTACGTCTTTCTCCGCTATTTCGTAAGATCTATTTGCAAGCTACGGTAAATTAGTACTGGTTCATGTGTGAGATGGTGGGAGAGACTGTAATAATATTTGCGTTGTTCTGATGGATCGCATTTATCAAAAGATAATAATTTATTATGGAAATAAGCTTAAGAAAAGACAATTATTCTCTCATCCATGACATTGTTTCGATTGCTTATAATTTTCATGTCGATAATTAATATAGATTATGTTTTATTATTATACAGGGTTTCATGTGGATGCCGCTGAACTGAAAGCTAAATTGCACATTTTGTTATAATAATAAGTGACGGATTCCTGATTTCTGTAACCACTTTCTAGTATGGTCTATCTAGATAGCTGATAAGGAATGATTGTAGTGACGATTCTAATTTATTACAGCGAATACATGAGTCTACCAGGCATCAGTCTATGAATTTCAATCTAAAAATTATTTTCTGCTCTCATTCTCGAGTTTCATCTAAAAATAAAAGTACCAAAAGCTCCAAGTACCAAAAGAATCGATGGCTATCATGTTAGCAGAATCCACTGTTTCGATTTTATCTTTCTCGTAGCCCTCAATGATGATGGAGAAACTGAAACCAAATTTTTACTCAATACCATTGAATTTTAATCTTCTACGACCAAAATTTCAACTCATCGCATCATTTTCAGGGGGATAAGACTTTTTTTTGTAAAATATGACTATTTCTATGTCTGTAGCATCATGTACAAGTTGTATTATTTCTATCATGGCTATGTTGCTATTGAACACTCCAAATATAGCAGCATATATTTATTGAGTAGCAGGTTGTTAGCTTAATGGTTTTCAGCGTGTTACTCTACCCGTTACACTGAATGCAGTCCTATCATTTAAGAGCACACAAATTTCAGTCAACTAGGATAGCATGGTCTCAGGTGCGCTTTTGTAGGTGCCGGATTTCCTTACTTTAGATTTGAACTATTTCCAAATCCTGAGTATGGATAATATATCAGGAAAAAGAGCCATTATAGCTGTTTTCTTGCAATAATGTTTTATTCGAATTGGTCATGAGAATCGTGCCGACAATTACTTGTTTCTTAAGTAGGTAGCTACATGGAGGTTACATAGGCATACATAGGCTACAGCCTACCCGATCGTCCTCAAACTGGGGACTGTAATTTAGTAGTTAATCGACCAATCACTACCAGCAACTATGAAAACTGCCATGTTACCTACAGAGGGATCTATTTTATTTTTTTAACGAAACAGAAGAAGTAAAGACATTGCGAAGTTTCTAAAATGCTTCTGAGAAGGCTGAGGCTGAATCGTTTTGTGGGTCCTCATATTTCTACAAAAGTATGGATTAAAATCTGATAGATAACTTTCAGGTTTGCTTATGTCTATTATTCTAGATTCTCAATTTGTTATCACCATTCATGCAGCTCAGTATCTACATATCTATTATTTATCGTTTTTTTAAAACAAAATATCACCAGGTTCATGTCTCTCTATATATGGTGATATATCATCATATATATATATAGGATAAAATTAATCGGGTTGAAGTAATTGTAATTGAAGATAAACTTTTATGTAATGTACGTGGTATAATTATGTCAACTTAAAACTTAGAGCAGAAACTGATACTCAGCTCTAATCTTTAATTGATCCTTTTTAAGCTACGTGAGCTACTTAAATTACCTAACCTCAGTGATGGTATTTAACAGCCCTTTTTATAATAAAGAATAGCACTGGAAGGATATTAAAAACTTCAAATTATTCTTCGTTTTTCTTGTCAGTTCTATCTATTATCGCTATATACCTGGTGAATATGAATCTTTTGAAAATAGATGACTTACTACTGCAGCTGTTTTTAGTTAATTGACGCTTAAGTTCACATTTTAAGAAATGGAAGTAATTAGCAAAGAAAATAACCACTCAAGTTGAAAATAAATTATACAATCATAGCCTATTCCTTAACTAATAGCCAGTTGTTCCTAAAAAAAGGACGCTTGATGAAGGTGCGCTCTCTTTTCAAGGCAGCTTGTGCCTTCTTTCTTTTCAGGGAAGATATTTTCTCTTTTCCTCCTGAATTAACTTCGAGGAAAATCACAAATAATTTTTCCTTCAGAACCAAAACGCAAAAAGTCTGAAATTATTTAATGAGCATATACAGAATAAAATAGGAGTATTAAGAATCGGTTACTATAGGTGTTAATGCATTTTTAACGTATAATAACTATTTCAAGTGGTAATCTCAACCCTGCCATTTTGTTTTGTTACCTGTAAAAGACGATTCAAAATTATCCTTTATGATGAACAAATTAGGAATTAGGAAAACTAGTTGCCCAGTGCGAAACTTTCGCAGACGACACTGATACTCAATTTCTCACCCAAATACACTTCAACAAACACTAATCTTTACAAACAAATACACAAAAACTAAAACATACCTAAAAATACACACCTTCATATTCTTTATCAGTGTCTGTTTCGATATACCTCGATTGTAGCGATGGATATCGCCTTCTACACATCCAGCAACAAAACTCAATAGCCAAATAAAATGTCTTGCGTTTTCTAACGCCATACCATATGAACCCAAACAAAGTCCCTATTATATTAGAGAACGTGATAGTATAAATGTTATCGAATGTTTTAAAAATTTTCTTATAGTGGTATAATCACGAATGGTGCGCGTCTTCACTATAACGATACATGTATCTTATCCTACACCGAATACCTCAATTCACTCAAAGCATTTATGACTAAATGAATTATGGTAAAGATACAAAATATCACTGCCAGCTTTACCTAAATCTGTCGTTATAAAAACCACTTCCTTTTATACCGGCAATGAAGTGTCACTTAAATAACCAAGATAAAAGAACGAAATTACTACTACTCGTCTGCAGTGATCTGATCTGGGAGAGGAGAGCTAGAGGGGAAGCTAAATGTAACACTTTCATACGAATACATTGTGTTACATTGTCAAAGCGCATAGCATTCTCCCCGCATTGAAAGTCTCTAACATCGTTAATGTGGCAAAATAATACATTTTTGTGCTTCGGAGATAGCGATTGGGAATAAAAGCTTGGGCTTTCGTTGAGCTTGTACTACATGCTGGTGAGTTCTCTGAAATCGCAGGACATCCTTTTCTTTACTCATAAATATGATTAAATGTTGAATATTATCTATTCAATGAGTGAAATATAAACAATAAAAATCATTTGATATCAGGTTTAGATATATAGAAAATTTGCAACATACGAAACCGGGAAGTAATATGATGCAAAATTATTCAAACATACCACATGATAAAACCGTGACGCAAACTTTCATATTCGGCAATGTTCATGTTTCTTTGGCTGTCGTTCTGCTCCCGCAAGATGCAATGTGGCTTGCTTATTCAACTGTTCTGGTTGCGTACGACGTCGAAGTTTTCGTTCATGGAGACTGTAATGTTAATTGCGAATCATTTTATGCCCGAGAATAGATGCATTATCCGATTTAAAAATTTGTTTACACTCGTCACTAAGTAAACAAATTGAATCTGTATATAGCAACCCGGGCCTTTTTTCGTCCAGTACAAAATGGGATGATTAAAATATTATTTCATTTTGTTTAACAAACGGTGCATTTTTTATTTGTCTGACTATTTTTCGCAGGAACCTGACAACTTCTGCCTTCAAACGGTCATTTTATTTATTGATGGAGTAATAAGGGAGAAAAGTCCCGATCACCAAAAAAGCATGTTTTAAAATAATATATAGATAGATTCTCATTACTAGAAGTTTTACTGTCAGTTAAATAACCAAATCTCATTAGCATACAGTTCTTTAATTTAAGATAAGATCAAGAATAGAATTAAAATAAAATATTCGTAATCATTCTATCCTATGTTATATCTCATTTCAAAGTTTCAAAATTGTTTCGGTTTTTAACGTTTACAAGTTTTTCTTTCGATGATTTTTCGGAGGTTCCGGTATCATTAGGGGCATAATATCTTCAGATTCGTATTAACTTAAATCTCTAGTTTTACAATCCTGCTAGAAAAACAGGTAGAAATGATAGAAAGACGTCAAGATCTAAGCTGCAGCTGCGCTGAGATGGATCGGTTTCGGACCCTACTTATTTCCCTTTTTCTCCGTCTACTTCAGAGAGGATCTTTCTTCCTGACCACTGGTCCATTTCTTATATTATTCAAGATGGTGGGTCAAAATGATGTCGCGATCGATGTCCCAAACCAGCTGAACCGTGAATGGACTTATAAACTCTCTTCAAAAGAAAATCTTTTATCTCGATACAAATCTTTTTCTTGCCTACGTAATCCTTCTCTTTTAAAATCGTCCTTCAGTCTATGGCTGGCGCTCGACTCAAAGTTATGGTATATCTATTTTAAATTCATAAGTATAGCATATATAACTATAATATTCTACGATAACAATCTTAGTTAGTGAAAATTATTTTGTTCATCTTCAATATGTAATGATATGGTCATAATAAATTCCTATCATAATAACTAAGATCGACTTAAATCTGATTTAGAATTGGGAATCACCAATAAGGAAGTCATTTTCAGTGGGCGATCGGTTAACAATCGGACAGAGAACACTTTTACGTCGGATTTTTATGTTCGGACTACGAGCAGATTTCGCATAACGACCAACTCGTAAAACAAATACAGAAAGATGCAATGCAGGCAAAAGGATTTGTTGAATTATTTAACTGCTATGTATGAACGATTTTAGGAAAGAGACGTTGATATTTTTATGCATTGTAATTAAAAATCCTTTTTACCTCATAACTTCAATATCCATTGATTCGGTTTCCTAGTGAGAAACGTTGCCAATAATTGCCGTTCATGCTGCTGTCATACGACTGTAGCCTCTCAGTAATACGGCTTTTATTTACTCTCAAAGTTAGCCGTGTGCCGTGCCTGCCACTTTCGCATTAATATGATTTTAATTCGATAGCCTGCATTTCATTTTAAAAGAAATAAGAGCACTTTTATTTCTCTATGCCTCGATAGTTAACTCCCGAAGCAATCTGCGCAAAATCAATTTGTTAACAAAAAGTTTGAATAGCAGAATTAGAATTGTACATTGCTTAAACTATTGTCCATTTTATAGTCTGATAATAGGTGATATGTAGCATTCTACGGAACGTGCATATCTCTATCGGCACACTTCATCTTACATTTATAAATAATAAACATTTAGGGTAAATAAAACGAAAATCTCCGCCTTGCCTAAGAGGTAAAGCATCAGCCTCTAATGGAAGTGTTCCTAGGTTCAATCCCGGTGGGATTCGTTTATGTGGTTGGTAGCAGGAATAGCATGGAGCCTGAAAATGCAGAAACTGGAAAGATAAAATCTCCATACCAGCATCACTGTACAAAATGAGAAATAGGAAGAAAAACAAACAAGAAAATATCATTGGGCTCTTAAAGAATTTCTACAGTACACGACGGAAAAACTTCCAAATTACTTTCTTACAAGTGCGTGATTTTTCATGAAAATTACAAAACTGCCACTGATTAGGGTATACGTTACGAAACATCGTTGAAAATGAAAAATCTATAAAGAATAAAAGTAAAAGTTGGTTACATTTGAACCTTGCTGCTTATCATTTAATCATGTATAACTTCACATATTATTATTCTGCTTTTCAATGAATGAACAGTAGATATACCGTTCTATTGCATTCAGAATATACTGTTACTTTTTCGATTAAGTATATTTGTTACTTTTTCGTATTTTTAAAAATGATTTTTCCAAAAATTTAGTGCCGAAAGTTGACATGCGCATCTTAAACAGGAAAGATTGGATTATGAAAATACACGGCGTTTTTATTTACTAATTGG
Organism: Pachydiplax longipennis; assembly: GCA_036926295.1. Taxonomy (NCBI): domain Eukaryota; kingdom Metazoa; phylum Arthropoda; class Insecta; order Odonata; family Libellulidae; genus Pachydiplax; species Pachydiplax longipennis. The sequence continues at coordinate 2,151,221 of JAVFKF010000085.1, read as the reverse complement.
ATTATATTATTGTATAAAATAGGTTGAATGGAAAGAGGAAAATTTTAAATCTCAATTTAGCCCAAAATTAAGAAGTTACTCATTCATTTAATGGTGGTGAAGGTGAATTTCGATGAATGATCAAAGACTTAGTATTTCTGTTTTCCAAATACTTATCGTTTTGGGATAAATATAATTTAACTTTCTACAAGAAGTAAGTCGCAAAGCCCTTCATTTGCTTATGTGTTGAGGAAACATTCTTTCCTGTCAATGTAGGCTGAAACTGTTAGATAACTCTTCTGATTCCATTCACATTACGATTCGAAAGTAAATTAGCACTTCTCAGATTCCTGCGTTAGACACATGAAAGATTTTCGAAGATAATCCATAACTTTCGCGGTCACCCAGATTTGATTGTATAATGGAAGAGATTTAATGGAGAAGATAAAATGTTTTGCTGGTTTGATAAAATTTCATCGAATAATGGAGATAGAAGGGAGAATTGACCGGCTTCCTCATGTGAGTTTAAAGTTTCAATAGAAGCTTCTCGGGAGGACTTATTCAATAAGAACTTTCGGATTGCATACTTCACCGCCGCATTTTTAGTTTCATCTCCTTCTTGGACTTTTTTCTCTGCCTTAAACTTTTGACGGGAAAGTTTTAGTAATATCTGACTGCGGTAAATATTTTATCGTTACATAAGTATTAAATTCTTGTTTAAGAATATGCAGTAAAATACAGCCTATTTCAGAGAATAATTAACTGTCACACCTCTCGGAAAGAAATGACATTGGTGAATGGTAGTTTGCGCAGAAACCCAGCCCAAAATGACGCATTTGAAATGTAACGATTGAAATTTTACTTACAGGTTTAAAAAATATGCATAACCTGTTTCAGCATTCTTCACAGTCATCAATGATAAAATTATGGAATTGAAATATAGTATATCTGACATTTGCCTAGGCCCTTGTCTGCAATGCGGAAGGATGGGGTTCAATTCCCCACGGAGGGAATTCATCTGGCGGAATTTAAACTTTAAGTTATTTGAAGCTAGAAGTCAATAAAGGAAATAAAAATGTTTCTTAGAGGTAAATTCTGATAGGCGATGGAAGTGTAGTGCCACACTTTTTGTTGTAAATATTGATTTACTTTTCTCCTTTAAGATATTTTCGCTATATACGAGGTAGCCCACCGTCCGGAAATTCTGCATTATCGTAATTACAGAGAGGGATATTTGCCAATTCAGTACGACTCGTCCCTTATTAGCATACTTGGGCGTCTATTTATTCGCATTTCTCCAAAAAGTAGAGCCCAAATACATTTGAGCGGAACATTTGAAAAGTAACCCCTTTCCAATACTCGGCAAAGTAGAATTAAGAGAATTATATGATGTGATTTCAACTTCCGATAATTTGATTAAAGCCCGTCGATCTTCATCATGGGAATGCCTCTTAACTTACGAAATTTAGTTACTGTGCAAATATTCCGTCATTGTCACAAACTTTCCTCCATTTCTCTCCGCCCTTCTCCGTTTCCCTAATTCTTACGACTCCATCTTTCTCTGCCCAACTTTTCCCTCCCCCGGGATCTCTTCCCATCCTTTCTCTTGTTCCCTACACCTTGCCAACACGAGTCGCCGTGTTGTTTGATGGGAAAAGACCCCAAGGGAAAGCCGCTGTAAGGAGCAGAGGGGAAGATGGAAGTTTCCCGGTGCATCTCCCGCGTCTTGAGCGTGGGTCTGCGGCCTGAGGACATCTGAGGCCACTCGGACGAGCAGAAAGAAGCGGTTTAAGCGGTCGTGCAGCGAGAGGGGAGAGATGGTTAGGCTTGACGTCGTTATTTGCTGAGGTCAGAACCCAAAGGGTGCCTTCCCTCCCTCTTGCAGGCCGCAGCAGAGACAAGCTCATTACCAAATTAGTCCGAGTAAGGGGGAGTGGGTGGGGTTACGAAAAATGGAGCAAATGTCGATCCCCTCTATCTGCCGCTAAACTTGGAGATAAAAATTCGTTGTCCACTGCCGCAATGGGTCGCGCGTTTTCTTTTTTCCCTCTTCGTGTTTGACGGCGGGGCGATGTTCCAGATTAAGGAGCGGTTTGCAGGCAGTGATGCGCACCGCTGTACACTGTTGCAGTGGGGAGAAGAGGCTCGGTTTATAATGTTGATAAAACTGAAGGAATTAAGAGAGGTTTCTGCGGTATTTAGAGGAGGGAAACGAACGATTTTTAGAGATGAAAGTAGCATCGTTTTGATAATTCTGTAAAAGATGCTCTTCGGATACATTTCCTTAAACAGAGTGCTATTCATACAATTACAATAGCTGTCTCTTTTATTTTGAACCAGCTGCCAAAGAGATTTCATTTCTATAAATTTTAACGACCTAGGTGATAGAAAGGTTATCGTGCGTAACGTCAATACTCTGGGCTCGAGTCCCGATTTATCGGATTTTTTTGTTAGAGCATTGTTTCACTTGTTTGTCTATTCACTATTTACTCTCTCCCGTATTTCAATAAATGGATTTTTTATGAGAACAGCAGGGAAATTAATAACAAGGAAATGAAAACTGCACGTCATTCTGAACTAGAAGTAAAGTATTACTTTTCATATACTAAGAAAAGGTTTTCTTCATTGAAATATCTTCCCCCAACTCGTACCGAATTAAGTATTTCTTCTTTACTAAGGACCGATATTTCTTGACATTCCGCGATGATATAGCCAACGATTTAAAGATTGATTTTATTTGTGTGTAGACATTCATTATCTAAAGACTTAGATTCTTAAGTTTTCTGAAAACTCACCTCGTATAAATAAATCAATTTAATTCAATTTTAGATGTAATTTATATAACTTGTACTAATATTACGATTCTTCATCTCATAAATGTTAAGTCTAAAGGTTCCTGCCGTGACAAAGCATGGAATGATTGCTAATATCTCGTTGATCTAAGAAAAATTTTCCTGAATGGGTGCATTTTTTACCTTTGACTATAAAAGAGTGAACAATTAGGAAGAGTTAAGTATTTTTAAGATCCCCCAAACCTTTTTCAATATCTCTTGAGAGCGAAGAGCGATAATGGTGAAATCGAATTAATTATGTCTTCCGAGAAGCCTTGGCAAACCTATTCTTTCCTTCATTAGGGAAATAATGAAATTAATTTTTCCACAGTTTCTTTCACGTTGAACCACCTAGTTTTTAGGTCAACTTAATTCTTTCATCTTTCTTCTCGCAAATAACTGTAATGGCCAATTAAATATCCTTTGTTACCAAATTTATTCTTAAGGATGTCGATTCTTAACATTAGTTGTTAAAGGTGCTTCGACAGCTGAGGCCATTCTGCACCATTTGATGACTTAATTTATATCTCCTTTGTTGGTTTTCTGTGGCATGATGTTAGCCATATTGTGGAGTTTGTTAAGTAAGAAATTAATTATTTAAATTAGGAGTTAAAAATGTTTATAACTTTTAAAACAACTTCAACCCCTGTTTTAGGTGCGTTTTTAGAATTTGCTAAAGATCAATTCTATCCGAAAATAGGACAGCATTCTACTGATTCATTCCTGATCATTTCCAACTATAGCGGCTATGTCCCCATCGATTTTCAATTTGAGCATTTTTCAACTTTATTTTTCGACCCAGCATTTTCAAAACATTATACGCAATAGGCATAACTCATTTCATTATGATACATTACTGTCAGGTAACTGCAATTACAAATTGTTTGAGTGGCATAGTCGGTTGCCTTGTGAGGAAAGCTATGAACGTTGGATTCCTACTGACAAAATACTTAGGAGAGGGGATGAGGCAACTAGGAAGGATGAGGAGTGAGGAAGTTTCCCTTGGCTTTTTTGAGAGGGCAGTATGCTACGAGTGGAACCAGTCGATCTAAGTGCAGCACAATGAATGAGTTCACATAGCATTCAACAAGGAGATGAATGCCATTCTTCAGCATCACTCATACCTCAGTATCATCCATATTATCACAGCCTTGGAAAAGACAGGCATAATTAAATTAAATATACATTTTCCATTACCACGAAACAAAATGAGAATTCAGGACGGAAACAAAACGGAGTTGTCGATCAGTAAGAGAGAAGTGTATAAAACGAGATCGAACACAATGTGGGAAAGGAAAGAGCAGATAAAAAGAAGATGGAGAATCACGATAAAGCGAAGAGATAGAAAAGGACGGTGGGAAAAGAAACGAGATTAGGTCGGTGAAACATGTGGGCAAGCGTAGCGAAGGAAACGCAAAGGTTTTAAGGAGCCGGAAACCGGTAAAAAAAGGGCGGATTGGGGGACAGGAGAAATAAAAAGGGCAGACAAATAAGTGACCGAGAAGAAAAAAAATAAACAGCGAGAGATGAAGTCCGTGCTGGATATATACCGCGTCACCAAGAAACGAAATTACCCAGGGAGGCGAAATGTTTTCGTGGAATTGAAGGAGTTAGCGGCGGAAGAAGTAACATTCTGAGGAGGTGGTTTATGAAAGAGAAGATAGAATGAATGGGAGAGATGTACGGGGGAGGGCAGCCGGCCGTGAAGCACCCAAATGGGATAGAAAGAGTTTCGCGTGGCAGTCCCAAAGTTCCATCCAGCCCTTATATCCCGGATTAAAAAAAGCCGCCTCTTATCATCTTCATTTAATGCGGTGAGTTTGGCTCCATAAAAGGATTCCTCTCTACGCTTTCCCCTCTCCTTTAAATTTCTTCCCCATTTCACCCTTCCAATTCACGGCTGCCTTTCTCGAATTATTTTTTTTTCGCTAAATCTACTTCTAGAAGTTGCTGGATAGTTGCTACGTAATTGCTCGATTATATAAAAGGATGCGAGGGTTTCCACGCCTGCCATTATGTCGAAATGTTGCTGCTAATTGCTACTTGGTGCTCATCATTATTTATAACTGTTAATTAGTTTTAATTTTTATCATTTTATGAATTACTATTGTTGTAATTAGATGCTACTTTAAAACCAGTTGTTTGTTTGCAATCCTACAGGAATGATCGAAACATTGTTTTGCGATACTTATTTTCTAAATATACGCTATTTTCCACAGAATTTCGAACTAGAACGTCCATATCCAATAAAATTAAATAAGAAGACGATGAAATAAATTGAAAACATAACAAAGACATCATTAATTAATCCTAATACATAAGTGACTCTCAGCATATATTATATATAAAATATCGAGAATACATATTATCGATTCTAAGAAGCTATTCTGCGTTTGAGAGTCATAAATGCCTTTTAGATTCGAGTGTGTTTTAAATTCGTAATGCATAGTTGTAAAAATGTGGAAAAGCAGCAGAGATACTTTACTTTAATGTTTAAATTAATGATTTAGTTTTCCCCTAGCAGTTACAATGCTTTTTATGAGCAATCGTTACAGTTCTCATTGCCCAAGGTCACGACATCTGAAGAACGCATCTATGACACTGTTTTACGGAAGGGTTATGCATACTATTAAGTACCTAATTAATAATTATTGTTCTATCGCAAGCCGTGTTGAGACCAAGGCGAATAGCATGCGTCTTTCGGTATTCTTTCCCTTCAACATTCGGCTCGTCTTAGATTCAGTTGCTTCAGATTCGGTTGCATATTATGTATCTATATTTTTAACTATAGCTATAAAATGCATAAGTTTTATGATTCCTGATGATCTTTCGTAAATATTTTATATGACGTAGAAATAGGTCACACAGTTGCGAGTAATGAGACTTTTTAAAATTTATTGGTTATTGAATGTTTTTCATTTAATTATTTGCTTGATTACGAATTTACTTGACAATAGCAAATCTTATCAAATTAAGTTTTTCATAAAATATACTAGTAAGGTGCTCCTCAAGTCAGGCTCGTGCAAGGATTTTATGCGGTCCTTAAAAAATTTAGATGTCACAATCCAGTCACCTTCATAATGAGGACTGAAGTGTTGCTATTTATATATTGTCATGCATATTAGTTTTGTACGATAGAATTCATATATTATTGCATAGAAATGAAATTTATCCGCTAAATCTACTTAAGACCACCACCGCATACCTAATATTGCTACCACTTATTATCATCATATATAATTGAAATAATACCCTCAATTCTTCAGTTTAAAGAAACGTGTAAAGACGAGAAAAAAATGAAAAAATGTCGGGATATCTATGTATGAATGCTATTTAAAGCATTCCACTCAATCTTAGGTTTTATTCTTGCCGATTTACCTGTGAGGAATAATTCTTTTTATAATTTATTTATTCTGCCGATACACTGTACATTTAATCTTATAATTTTTAAGTTTTCCCTCAATGAAATCCTGGAAATTGGGTTAAATAGCCTAAATAAAATAAATAAAATGTGGAAATAAAAATTTGAAATTCCGTTCCTATAAATACGTTTAATATTTTAGGAAATGTTACTAAATGTAGTGATGAATTTAATGATAAATTTTCCCTTTCCTGACCCCACCCCATGTCTCTACTCAAATACGGTTTTTTTCAATTCAATTCTTACATAATTCCCACTGCCTCATCCAGAAAAAGCACTCACATGTCGTCTTAACCGTGCGATTTGGCTGGTTGGCTCTCGAGATGTCCTCCGCATCCACTTGCTTTTTTCTGCCCCTTAAAACTTGCAAAAAACGAGGAGCGTCCCCAAGGCTCACGAGAAGTGCATAAATTAAAAAGGCAGCGGAAATTTATAAACATGCACATAAATTTAACGCTCGCCAGAGTCGGCATAAATTAATCTTTTAAAATTATGGTCGAGGACGTATATTTTCTAGGCTAGGGCGTAGCAGGTGATGCAAGGGTGATTCTGCCTCGCTTGGGAAGTGTTCACGCCGTATTACGCGCGTACTCGAGCCGTTTGAGTGACGCGTGCTCAAATCACGGAACGATGTCGCTGAGAAGTGCAATTAAACACGCCCTTTTGAATGCCTTCGGGATTTCTCCATTCGATCATACAGGTACGCTACGTTTTTTCCTTTCGAGAGTGTATCTTCGAAAGAAAAACCATTTTGACCTACATCTTTTAGTGCTCTACATATTGCATTTTTCTTCGCGAAATGGGAGTCGACAAAGAGCCGTTAATGATTTTCCATATTTTAATCATAAATAAATTTACGAAATATTTCTTTTGCCATTGCTTTAACAATTCTTTAACTCACAGCAGTGGTTCTCAAATAATCTTCTATATCGTCTTTAGTAATTGCGATTACGATCGGCTTCGATTGATAAAATATTTTGTCCTTCAAAAGAAAAAGTTAATTACAGATTACACACCGATTTTCGGTCAAATTTTTAAGGCTGGATTAAAGAGGTCGACTTTAGAGTGGGTATTTTTTTATTGACAAAATTCATGTCTAATCTGGGTCGAAATCTTAATTAGAATAAATAATATGGAAAATGAGAGAAAATAATACAAGGTTAAAGATATTTAGATATAATAAAAAATATAGATAGATAAAAGAAAACGTGCTGTTGCGAAGGCAATACTTCCGATAATAACAAAAACGTAAGGCGATACCTTCAATATGTAAGTGAAATATAGCGGTGTGGTATGCGTATACGTCTGTACTCTTAAAGTTGTAGTTATTTTAAATCATTTTCCGATCTAGAATCATATTAATGATCTGTCATCAATTGAATATCCCTCGGATATCGATGTATACGAGATATATATGTCTCTTGTTGTGCTGATGAGTAGTAATAGTAGTCCACGACATTTCTTTAGGGCCTAGACAGGCAGCATTCACCGTGGGTCAGCGCATCGACTCCCATATTTGCCTTTCCGCGACAGGACTGATGAATACTGTAATATTTAATACGATCCTCGGTCATCATAATTTCAATTCAATGTTATCAATTAATATGTAATTCTTTTGTTTGTATTTCTAGATGTAAGGAATACAATTGACATGTGTTTAGCAGTAGCATTATATCAAGCGTAATACAATCATCTCCTGCTTAAGATTAATCGCGATATTATAATAGTGTAACTAATAATTATTTTATAATAAGTAGTTGATAATAAGAGAATGTATTTCAGTTACTTATGCAAATGCTACAAAATTATAATTTTACAAAAATACAAATGATATGTGCTTATAAAATAGGTGTGATAATATGTGTAAATATTTGCTTACACTTTAATATGCATGAATTTCGTTTAAAACACTATTTCCGGTTATAACTATGAAACAGAACTTTGAACCTCTTTTGTTAACATTGGCCCTCAAAAGAAATTATTGGAATTCAGTTTGCTGGTTATTCGGTATTGTGGCTTATTTTCAATATGAGTACACACAACACCATTATTACATATTTTAACAACATATTCAAAATAATGGATGGTCAGAGATGTGAGATTGGGTTTCCTATTGTTCTCAAACTCAGGAGCAGTGTTTGGAATGGCGAGAGGTTTGCAGGTGGACTTCATAGCTTTCTCTCTAAAATAAAACGTCAGCTATTGTAATAGTAAATATCTTGATTAATAAATGACAATCTAGCAAAGGCCATATTAAAAATTAACTCTTAACCTTTTCATTGTGCAATGTGGTTCCTAGGGTTTATTTTGTTAGATAAATTTTGTGACGGATATTTACGATGAATTTTATACCTACGGCTCTGTTACATCCTATAGATATATAGGCATTCGTTCTATTGGCTTCCTTGCTACACAATGAGAAGTAGAAAACCATAATAAAACGGTATTATCTCTGTTTTTTGTAATAAAAATAACGGATTAATATTAACAGAGCCTATTTTGAATCAGCGAAAATAGTGAATAGCATTATACGATCAAAATTTTTTTAAAGTACCTACTGTCACTCCATATTTCTCCGTTTCTCTAATTTAATGAGTTCAAATGATTATTCCCAGTTTTATATCATGGATATCACTCGCAAAAAAATTTTTAATTTGCTGAATGCCGGAAATTTTCCAGTACTATTAACCTAGTTTGACTAGGAATTTCTCAAAACTCTACCACAGGTAGATTCCTTTGTATAATACAGCGAGATATCTCTGATGATTCGAGTTTCGCTATACTAACAGAAATTCGTTTTACAAACTTCTCTTTTATTTTGAAAATTTCATGAATGATTAAAAATTGGGGATATCATATGCCCTAAAAATGAAACGTGATTCATTTTCACTTTCCTTGCGAAATCCCCGAATCAGTCCATTCTAATCATAAATAAACGACGAATTTGTCACCCATTAACTATCTATATGTTAAGCCTTGTCGTAAAGAGTCTTGAATTATATTTATCTTTAGTATCACTCCCTTTTCGTCAAAAAGCAAGATTAATGATGTGTCACTGCATTGTTTCATTTACGCAACTGTCAAATATTTAAACTAAATTACGAAAGTTGATTTCGCGGCTTCAATTCGAGAGTATGTATTATCTTGGATAATGGTTAATTCCGACGAAAATGTGTCAATTACCTAATGACAAACATACGAAGCAGTGGGCGAAATTCATGCGTTCGAAATTATATCAAATGTTATAAATTCATTACTAATGACTGAGTTGTTTTCCGCCGCATTGCTAAAAATCTTATATTTGTATTCATTTGTTCAACTTTATGGAACATAAATGTTAGGTGTCGCGAGTTGATGGGTGGAGAAAATGTGAAGCTCCGGCGATTTCATTGCATTTCTCACATTACGTACGATATCATTTTATTATGTCTCCAAATGAGAGCTTAAATTTCTTCATAGTATAAAGAGCTTTCAACCAATCACTCAAAACTAAACATTATGCCGAAATATTACCTAGACCTAACTCAAACTCACAAATTTAGTTTATAACGGTAAAGGCGGTATCAATCCTTGACAACATCTTATTCTTAACTATTAAGGATAAGTTAGGTAATAAATAAAGCAAGATGTATTTTCGAATTCTCATATATATATATATATATATATATATATATATATATATATTGGGCATGTTTTCGGACAATTAGAAATAAGCCATTAGTAAGAGAAAGGAGAAATGGAATTTTCTTGGTCATAATCGAGTAGTCAGGATATATAAACTGAAATACCATGTAATAGGTAATGCTTAAGAGTTAGAAAAGTTTTTGATAGCTACATGTAATAAGGATAGAGGAATAAAGAGACTCCTTAAGGTGGCAATAGGAAAGATGCAGACTAAAAAGAGGCCTCCACGGAAGAAGCGGGAGGATGAAATCAAATAAGCCAGAGAGAAGATTGGAGGAATCATATACTGTAGAGGAAGATAAGTAGAATGGTAAGAAAAGAGATGGAATTCATTCCCAGAGCTAGTTGTAGAAACGGAGGGAGAAGATTTTTTAAAAGCAATTTATACAGGAACGTTAAATTTGAGCATTGAAATCACCTAAAAAAATACAAGAAAAACCGTACTGGACTGTTAAAACTGCGTATTTGTGGTGCATATTTCACTAGGTCATGTGAGTTAATGAAATTTTACACGTATGAAGAAATAAAATTGTGAATTCATGAGCTGGCGAGTGTATGAAGCTAAGAGCTCACGCATGTTCACCGTTGTTTTCATCGCATGCCTCCCACAAATAAGGATGGTACGTGTTCCGTAGGTAGAACTGGCTAAGCTACGTGAAACAAATTAACAATTGAACAGACCTATGCAACCCTGGTAAACCGTCTTGGTTCTGATATGAATATATATAAGAGTATTTTCCAGGAAGTAACTTCTAAAATAATCACTCCCTTTTCTAATTTGCCAGTGGCAGGTTCTTACTTGCGATGACCCATGAAACCTGAAGTATCCTCAGAGCAAATTTCTCGCACAAGACATTGGCCTTGTAGATTTGAACACAGGCATCACTGTTGCCTGTTGGGATTTATTATCATGCTATAGATACTGGGGAGTCAAAAATTTCTAGCATTTGTGAAGAAATAATTGTGTAGATGAATTATGCCTTCAACGAAATTTTTCTTGTGCCCAAGCGGGTGCTTGTGTTCGTGATAAAATATGCCGAATTATCATCTGCTTGCAGTTCGCTGGTAATGAAAAAATAAGAATTTCATAAACATGATGGCACAGAGAAATTGCTTTGAGGCAAAAATTTGATATTATAAAAACGTTACCCATTACTTCTGACAAAGTCACAAAATTTATCCAAATATTCTCTAAATTTTTTAAAATTAATTTTGCGCTCTGCACGACTAGGTAGAATAACGAAATTTGAAGATTAGTTAATGGTCCGATGTTCCTTATTGATATTTGTCTGTCCAAGGAATCCTTGGTTCGACTCTGGATAGCTCCAAAACTCTCCCATAAGTAATGCGCGCAAAGTTCATTTTGATCGATTGCAGATTTTTTTCCTTCTGCAGAATTAAATCAAAAATCATAATCCTACGAATTCGAGACAGATACCAATAAAAAGGAGATTGAATGCAGATTCTTATTTTAGCCGTAGAACATCGTATCGAAATTGAGAGAATTCCGAAAAAAGTAATGGAAAATTTCTGTAATTTTGTGGGTATAAAAATGTGGGTCCCCTAGCGACAAAGGTGACAGTTGAATGTCAAATCATTGATAACTCAATTCTCAATAATAATACAGAGAAAGATAATGCCATATGAAATGTATGGGAATGGAGAGCTGATATGTTATGGTAAGGAAGGCATTAGTAAACACTGGAAATCTGAATTCTAACACATAATAATTCTATACTGTAGGTGGTTTAAAATTGCACGTTGTGAATATAAGTTAAAATAAAGAAGGTTTTCGTTCTAAAAATTATGGATAATTTTCGTCGAAATGATTCCAGAGGTAACAATGTAAATAAAAGGTAAATTGTTTTTAGCCATAAAATAAACTAATATTCTCCAAATCGATATTTTGTGTGGAAACTATACATTAACTTTACGGGTGATAAATTGGAACATTTAGAAGAATAATTCGGTTCCTTTTTCATTTGCAATATATAGAACCACTGTGTTAGTGTAGAGCTATAACTTTATTTTTTTATTATTCAGAAGGATTAGTTTTATACGATAGTAGTAGTGCATTTTCTATAAATCATGTCGATATTTTTGACGGAGGAATTCAATAGTTAAGCTATAAAATCGACGATTGGTTTAATGGGCTTTCAGTTTTATCAATCCTAAATCAAACCTAATTTCACCATTTGTTGAAATTGAAGGCAAGAACACTTTTAGAATAAACATCTATATGAAATATAAGTCAAAGGACTTTCGACTTTAAAACAGGTTTCTAATTTCTCTCATAAGTTGTCTTTGTTCGTCACCTAAATGTAATATTTTCTTTACTTTACAGTGGTGTGATTCCTTCAAAATGTCGCATTCACTAACTTGTGAAAGAATTAGTTAATTAGTCAATAATTCCTTCTTTAATAGCGTCGTATACAATGTACGTTATGATTAGAGAAAGGTAGTTAGTTGATTTATTCATATCATTCCCAATAATATATTATGGTAAAGAAGTAATTCCACATGGTAATTAAATAAATGATTAAATGAATGATGAATTAAATTAAATTATGATGATAGGTGAGAAGCACGTTTAAAAACAACGCGACACATGACATAAATTTCTGATACTTGCACTCTTTTTGGATTTCAGCGAGCACAACCTGGGGGAGACATCTTTATTTACCCGAATTTCCAAATGACATAAATTTAAATTTAACCGATAAAATGAAATAATAATATTCATCGCGAAGCAGCTGATGGACGGCATCCCCGAAAAGCATTCGTCGAGCGATGGGCAAAAATAGAAAGTAAATCCGGTATCCAATTTAATAGAATAAACACATTGTTTAAACGGGATAATTTATTTGACATGCTTAATTACAGCGACGACGCAAATGAAAATAACTGTTCGTGCGTTGATTTTAATAAAAGGAATATTTTCTCGGATTCTGAACACAGTTCTGCATTTGCCTCCAAGCTTATTTTAACAGTAGTGGTTAATATATTAATATCTTTCCGACATTTTTGGTTGCAGCCAAATTAAAATGGAACGAGATTTAAATTTCCTCTCAAATTGCACATCGGTGTAGGAGTATTAATTTTGAATAGATCGCCGGTAAATATTCTGGTTGAATCAGTTGTTTTCGAAAGGATAATAGGTTTTGGATGAAATTCTGTACTTTGTTTATGAGATCGTAGCCTTGGTTTCCAAAAGTTTGTTTAGGAGCGAATAAATTGAAGGCCGATAAACATTTCTCGATATTATCACCTATTCAATACACACGTAGACTGGAGTCGCAATTTTAAATTATAACAAAAGCTCATAAAGTGATAAGTATTGAAACTTGAATATAGATTTGAGACAAATTCTTTCATTTGTTCACCTCCGATTATTATCGATATCTGTTTTATTTCATAAAACCATTTGGTAATTTAATCATTAGATTCCGTATCAGTCATCAGTTTCTTCTATATCTACATCTACATAAATACCCAGCAAGCCGCTGTTCGGCCTGTGGAAGGGGGAAATGGTTTCTCAAAATATTTGCTCTTTCCACTTTGAACTATTTTTAGGCCTCTTTTTTTAAGTTTCTAAATCATAAAATTTCCAGCGTTCACAGAACATAAGGAAATTAAGATTTATAAAGTCGTATTTCTGACCGCGTGGAATGAGGAAAAATTAGATCAGCAATTACGTGTTTCAATGTATTTATTACAAAATAAAAATCTGCTCTTTGGAATGGATTTTTTGCCTATGTCTTCGCCCTAAAACTGCGTTTGGACCAAGTTATTTTTATGATGTGCAATTAGTATCTTTAATATTAGGTATGGTAAAAATTAATAATAAACTAATGGAAGGAGGCAGGTAATGATTTGTGGGATAATAAACTGGAAATATAAAACAACGAAACGAACCAATTCATAGATATCCATGCAACGTCACATTAAGCCAGGCTTCATTTCTCTGCGTTTGTTATTAAAGTTTTCGGGGGTTTCAGATTATATACTTTTCTGAATTATTGTATGGGTGTATATTCCAATATTGTCTGAATCAATTGGCCGATATGTTATGAATATCAGGAAACCGTACAAAAATAGATTATGAGTACATGGTGTAAATTAATGCAAATAAAAACTATTAGTAATTAAACTCAGTCACACATTCGCCGTATGGGCTAAAAATTAAATATTCGCATATTATTATTGTCATGATTACTCCACAGAATAATATCTTTTGTTAATTAGCGATCTTCCGAACTTGCCTGAAATTCACTCTGATCTTTTTCCATGCCTATTCTTATTATATAATTTTCATAGGTGTTTAGTAGAAATATCAGTATTATTAAAAGTGCTTCGACAGCTTTGGTCATTTCACACGTGTTCTCCTACCGGGAATCAAACCCAAGACCGATTTCATCGGAATAGAAAGCCATTGCCTATGACTGTCTAGACGTCCCGGTTAGATCTCTTGGTGTATTCCATCCAATGATCTTATATTAGTGTGAATTGACCGTTCGTCAAGTACGGACACTCCGGGAACCAAAACCTTCCCTTGCGAGAATGCGGAACCCGTTTTTAGTGTAATTTTTACCTTTAATGAGCAAATTTAAGCTGTGACAGAGTTTATCAAATGAATCCCTCTTTTAACAGAAAAAATTAATTAATTCATATATGCAAAGTGGAAAGACAAAATTCTAAATCTATAGTACTATGTACTAGTCGCACACTCATGAAGATAAAAATTAGTACTTTGGGTCACTTTTAATTCGATCTGAGTTCAATATATGCCAGTGATGAGTGGTTATATTACTTCAATACATTGAGAAATGTGCCGGTGATAATATTAGTAGATGCATAAATTCCTACCCCTGCATAGCAAAAAACTCCCATTTAGCGTCTGCAGCCCCCTCTATGTTTGCTTAACTTCTCCTCATATCTAAGTCGGAAATTGCCTGTATCGTACCTCTCATTCCTCGTGTGTGTAGGGGTCAAAATAAGCAAATCTTGGGGAAATCACCGAGATCCCTAACCTGATGATGGTGCGACAGCCTGAGGCGCCTCTCTTGTAACCTGTTGCCGGGAAAGGACGGTATCGGCAGGGACGGGGCCCAAGTCCCGGGAGCCGAAAGGCGCGGAAGTGGGCCGAGACAAGGATTAGCGAAACGTTGGCTGCGATTAAGCGGAAACTAGGGCTGGAGGTCCAATTGGCTAATAGATTACGGGTCGCCCTTACAAATCCACGAGAAGGCGAAAATGGCGTGTGAGATAGAAATAAAGGCCTTTTCATTCAACTGTATTTATAAGATAATTAATATTTATCGTACATATACACGTCTGTATTTATTCTTGGCAAAATTGAGCCTTAATTAGTTTTTCATTAGATATGATTTTACTCGTTACCAAAAAATTATTTATTTAAAGATATTCAGACATAAATTGGACTTTATTTTGGTATAATACTTTTAATCGGGAAATATATCAATATTAGAATTGCCAGAAGATGAAATGTGTGATGTCATAAAGATTTAATCTCTTTGAACAAAACGGTAGATAAAGGAGAAAAATTAAACAACATGAATGAATACCACAAAGGTAACAAAAAGGGAAAAGGAAGCGCAAAATATAGAATGTAATATATAAACGATTAATTTAATAATATTGAAATATTTTAACATACTTCAATTTTCTTCTTAATCGAGTTGAATTTAGATTATAAAAACTATATCGCGTGGTCTTTTACTATTCAAAGTATGTGTTCATACATACATGCATTTTCATAGAAACTAGAGGTATGGAAGTTATTTCATCACCGTATAAAAATCCTTAACCTTCAAAATCAAAATGAAATTATTTTCGTTCCCTCCGCTTCGATGAAAATGCCTTCGCGATGTATCAGTTCCAGTTCTTTCTGGGAGCCATCGCATTATCTATTCGAACCGGTTTCTTTCCTCTATCAATATATAATATTTAATCCCTCTCAAAGATTTTCTTATGTTTAAATTTTCTAGAATATGACATCTACTTAAATTTTAGAGTAAAAATCGTAATATTAAAGAAATAGTCGAAATATAAGGCCAGGTATAAGATAAAAATGTTAATCAATGGGTTGCAGAACTTTGTAAGTATAACTACTGTTAAATTTGTATTGAGCGCAAACCAAACATCGGATTTAAATGTAAAATTATATCCAGTTTAGGTTTTTTTATCGGTTTTCATATAGGATCCGGTTTGATTCCATGATTCTTCTCTTTTTCAAATCAGTTGCTACTCAAATAATTTTTAACATTTATTTATATATTATTTATCCTGTTCTTTGCTTATCGGTTATTTATCGTTTCTTCCTGCCTGATTGTTTCGAATGTTCAATTACAAAGACCTGTTTTCAGAGCAAGAAATTGAAAAACCTCTCTTTTCCGCGTGATTTTGTCTCAGTTATGATCGAAGCGAAACTTTGGCTACCAACGGTGACATATAGATTTTCATATTCCGTCGCGTATGCTTCAGTATTACGGTGGCAACATGAAACCGCTCATTAAAATCTAAAATAAGCCGCTTGATGAAGTTCTCATTCATGGAAACGGATTGACACCCACATTCCTTTGACATAAACACTGATACGCAATTAATTACCATGGAGGGGCTTTTAGGCGAGAATCTGTCGACAAGGCTCTGTCACAAATATTGCACCACATTGTTTAATAAATTACTCACTCATCTGTAAGAGATTAAAGCTTTACACCAAGTGAGTTTTTTCTATCATCGTGATTTGTGCGAGTGAAAGATAAGTAATGGTTTAAGCCTAGCTGAAATTTGCGCCATCAAAGATAATATATTTTGAGAGGAGGATATTACTTGCGCATCGTAATGTATGGGCCAACTGGCTTTCGCTAGAGAGATGAGGAATATGCAAGCTGTTTTGAATGGTTGATTGAAACATTATTTTCTTTTACTTCTTCCATCAGTTGGTGGTAGCTCTACATAATAAAGGAATAAAAGTACAACTTTAACTCGAACTATAATAATGGGAGTGTGTCAATAAAATGCAGTTCCAGTAAAAGTTGTGCTTTTGTTCTTATGTAAAGTAATTGCAAGTCACTTAAGTAAGTGGTTCATTTTCTTTGAGAACGTACATCTTGAGTATATACTTTGAGAACTCATATCCTGACTAAATTTAATTGTTTTTTCATCCTTTAATATTATTTCGGGCAATTGTACGCATAGCTCCCTAGATCCACTAATGATTGCATCCAACCGATCTTTCTTTTCACAAAATTTCATCACAGATCCTATTCTAGAGATAGAGATTTCTAGATTCAGATCCATTCACTCCTAGTAGTATTTCGTTAATTTGAGAAACCGAGATATTGTACATCGATTTAACCAATAGGTCTGTGGTATGAACGGTAGAAAAGAAGCTATGCAAACTACGCGCGACAGATATAGAGTTCTTGAATAGCATTATAAGAGAAATAAATTAGAATAAGACTCGAAGAAACCAGTAAACATTCAATGAGAAGGAAAAAATTTAGGTGGTTTGAATTTCCATACTATGAGAATATAAACTGACAGAGAAACTCAAAGGATTGTCGGTTAAGTCTGTGAAATCATCAGCACGAAGGTTAATTGAATTCTCATATTCTCGACTATCATCTGTCCAAATCTTTGGAATGAGGCATACTGTCAAAGTGAGGAGTGAGGTAATTTGCCTTACTGAGCCGAAACGCTATGAGTGCAAGAAGTTAACTTACTTGCAGCACAGTGAATGTATGACTATCATTTTCCATGCCACTGAAGAGTGCCCGTGATGAATTTATTACTCACATCTCCCTAGCTTTCATATTATCGTAGCTATGAAAAAGATTGAGACAGAAGTAGTAAATATAGAAGTAAATGAAAGACACGTTTTCTCTATCCCGCTGCAATAGTCAAATGAAAACTATGATTTAGAGAAATACAACGTTTTACGGAACGAACCTGCGTTGTGACCGATGACAAAAACATCAAAACTTGGTAATCTTCTAACTCTGAAGATGATAGCTTGCATACTGAAATGCGCTTTGGGTTTCTTAGAAAGTCGATAATCCGGGTTTTCCGATGTTTCCAGAGCTAGTCAAAACACATGAAAACACGCTCCAAAAACTGGCTTTAGGAGAGTTTTAAACTTCTAATTTATTAATAGCCATATTTTGATTTCTCTCCGCACATAAAATAGACATCTCCGATGTATCAAACACGATACAGACGAGAATTCAATCATATCCAATCATAATCATTTCCACTCGTTTTTCACTCGAACCCGATTACAGAAATGATTGATGAATAGCTTCTGATATTTTAATACTAGTTAATTTAAGGAATGAATATTTTATTAACTATACTTATTGCTTTCATTACATTTACTATTACAACCCTCAACGAAACTGAGACGAAAGTAAATTAAATTATTCAACAAAAAAATAAGAAAGATTATGGACAGCATCATATTGCGGGAAAGAAAGCCGGAGTTAGGCTCAGGAAGAGGTGAGAAGAGAAAAAGTAGAATAAGAGAAGAGCAGACGCAAAGGGAATTTGGGATATGGAAATGTGGAAGAGAAGAAGAAGACAGCGGAAGATGAGGAGAGTTATGGAATACGAATCTATCTTCACAAAGGAGAATGCCAATGATGACTTCGTTTTCCAAACTTTTGAGGTCTTATCAATTGTTTCTTTAGGAAAGGTACACCGTGTGAAATGTGACTGTCCCTCACATCATTTTCTCGAACAAGAAAAAGGGATTACATACTTTTATATAAGGAATTGAATATTCTTATATTATCATGGTTACAGAATTGCGGGAATTTCCGATTGTATGATAACTTCTTTAAATTAGATATTGACGGATATTTCAAGCGCACTCAACCGTGACTTAAATGCAATTTTATGTTTTCATAATTATAGAAAATCCATACTTTCTTGCAGTCTTAAACAGTGAGTTTTTTGTGGTTGGC
Organism: Pachydiplax longipennis; assembly: GCA_036926295.1. NCBI lineage: Eukaryota > Metazoa > Arthropoda > Insecta > Odonata > Libellulidae > Pachydiplax > Pachydiplax longipennis. The sequence goes on along the minus strand of JAVFKF010000085.1, from coordinate 2,132,319 downwards.
ATCTTAAGAGCATTAAAACCGATAAAACCGGCAGGTGTTTTTCCTCAGTCACTCTCTATTGTCTTCCAAAAAGTTTGGAAAGCAAATTATCTCACTGGATAGATGAGGCGTGAAGTAATCTAAAATTTGCTAATGTTGAAGTAACAAAAAAAAATCAAAAAGAAAATGTGTTTGTTAATTAAAAATGTCTTATTTGCTTGTTGTTACAATGAGATGAAAATTGATTGTATACGAAAATAATTTATTTAAAGAAAACAGGAATATTTCAATTACATTGGCTTTAATAGTTATTTTTATTTCCATTGACGAACGCAAGTTAACAATTTCCTAACCAGAAAAACCCTGATTAAATCTGATCCAGGGCTTGAGTCTACCTTGAGCCTAAGAGTAAGAGCGGTAACCACTCTTCCACCACAGCCGGATTAAATAGCCTTTTTTGCCCAATATTTCATGGCTGAACTTTGTTGTGGTTTCTTTTGCATTCAAAAATCAAATGTAACAATGCTGAGTATGTTTAACATGATACCACAAATTGAAATATTTAGCTATTGAATAATAATTGATCTAGAGTTAGACCTATTTTGGAGTAAGGTGAAGTCCCTCTCCAAGCATACGAGGGTGGTCTGAAAAGTTTCCGACCCCATGTTTTCAGAAAATTTTCAGAAAACATGTCGAGAATTGGCGAAATGTCGGAAACTTTTCAGACCACCCATGTATATAAGTACCGATAAATTTGACTTACTGAAAGGGTAAGGACGCACGTTTGTATAGCTTGCTCTAAATGCGGCACTCATATTTTTAGCGTATTTGCGCTTTTGAAAATGTGTCAGAGGATGCTTCTTAAAACAGGGCAAAACAATGAACCATCAAGAATAAGTAATGGCCTGAATTAATAATTTTCCTTATAAATAAGAGTTAATTTCATGGTAAAATTACTGCCGTTAACCCAGAGAATAAATTTACCAGTTCTGGATGGAATTCATGTAATTTTCGCATTTATCCTTTGCGAAACTTTTGTCTTTGCAAAATTTAATAATAAATAATGATTTTACGAAATGGAAACCAATGATAGAAATCCTTTTTCTTGTCATTCAATACTTTTTCGATTCGAAATCATCTACACTGTGATATTGTACACTGATTTTCAATGACATTTTGCGTTTTCGATAAATTTCCCTCTTTACGACCAACGATGATTATTTTATATTCGTATATGCCAAAATACAACATGCCTCTCACACATAAATAAGGTAGAGGTAAGTAATAACAATTAACATACCTAAAGTATAAATTAATTCTTAGTCGAAATATATTTCTTAAATGTCCTTCCTTTTCTTAAAGATTCAATCCAGAAACATCGATTATCCCAAAAATATAATGGAAATCCGGCGATTTTCCCACTCACTCAATTGGCTGAGCATAAAACTGTTTCGGTGATTAGTTTTACATGTATTTTATCTGCAAATTAAAGTAAAAACAATTTTCTAATTCCATCGTACTTGAAAAATTATCACAGTTATTACTGATTACAATTTAAATCTCCCCAAAAGAAATTCGTCGTTATAAATGTAGTCATTGCTTATTTTATAAAGGGAATTCTTCGGTTAGACCTGTTTATAGAAGGTATGAGAAAGTTAACTTTTTCTCGAATCAATCACGAAGAAACTTAAGCTTTGTTTTAGATTTGAAGCATAGGAACCTTACCTTAAATGTAGAGAAAAGAAAATTGGAGCAGGACTGTTGTTGCATTATAGGTTTCGATGCACTCTGCTATCCGTCTGCCGGACTAGCGTCTCCCGGCTACAGAAAGCATCGAAAAGTACCAGAATCTTCTATGAATAATCCACTATAGAATGAAACATGGCTAACGGAGTGTTTTCAAACCTTATCTTTCGATGAATAGCAAAAATATGACTTGTATTGAGTGGCGTGTTTGACTTTGTAGCTTGCAAAAAAATTATTTCTGAAGGGATAAGTGTCATGTTCATATCTCGGTAAATTAAACACAAAATTCATTTCTTAATTTAAAAATTTTACATGAAAAAAATCGTTTCACTAAAATATTGAACGTAAATTTTGAATAATGTAAGAACGAATGATTTATATTCATGCAAATTTCTCTGTAGTTACCATTTACTCATAGCCCATATTCTTTCGAATAATATTCGTTTTAAAGTAAGAAAAATACTTAAAATTATAAAAGTCGTGGTAAGAAGTTGTCCAGTTTTATTTCCCTCAAGTGTTGAGCAATTTACGGTTTTCGAGTAGTTTGAAGATGGTCAACCTCAGTGTTCATTAAAAGATCGTGAAGATCCGAAAATGATCCCTCTATCCTTAAGAGATGAAAAATGTAAAGAATTAATATTTCGTTCAGCCTTAGAAGAAACGGCATACGGCATTTTTCCTCACAACATTGTACGCAGATTTCCGCGAGAACAAATGAAGAAATAACGTTCTAATTATGAAAAAAGAAACTTTATCATTCTTTTTTGGTACTGTCTAATAATCCAACATCAGATGTTCGTTTTGCTTTGAGAATTCGTTAAACTCTTGTTGCGCAAAAGATAGAATATTTTTATATACTAAAATCGTATTAGACTCACTTTTCATGAATATAACTGTGCCACTCCCTTTCCAGAAGAAATAACAAATAAATATAAGAGTAGATCAAAATGTTTGCATAAGTCATTCCTCACTGAGAGAAATACTTCTGAGACACTATGTTGGCTGTATTCAGGGTAATTTAAGTCTTTTTACTTTAATTTTGTTATTTTTATGAGGTCGAGAATGTTGTGATGAAGAAGCAATGAATCTCATTTCGCTATATTTTTTGTGTTTTAAGAAAAAATCGCTTTTGGCGCTTAGATTAGGCAAATTCGCTTGCTGTTGAAAAAGAAAATCAACTTACAAATTTATGATTTTCGTATTCAATCAACTGCCTTAGTCTTCTTTCGTGGGACCTAGTTAAATCATTCATCGTGAAAATTGCACCAATTATTTTGATTTCCAATAATTACTCTATGAATTATTTTACGATGAATTATGATTTACACTACCTTAATGTCAAATTGAAACAATGGAAGACCATTATATCTCCTATTAAGAGCATTATCGTAGAGGAATTATAAAAATTGAGCTGAAGACTTGAGTATCCGTCAAAAAATATAGAAAACTATTCTAAAAGGATTTAAAAAACAATTTTTGGCTTCTTGATTTCTCATTTTAGATGGAATACTGCTTTTTATTAAAATAATTTCGAATCTAATATCTTTTCATTAAATTACGATAATTTACCAATAGTAGAGTAAATGGGTGGGTCAAACGATGAAAGGAAAGGAGTCTTGAATAAAAAAATCATATATAGGACACAATTTATAGGTCGAATAGGAAACGATAGAGGGAAAGACATAGGGATGTTGATTAAAGAAAGGAATGAATTATTAAGAAATAATGGAAAGGGTAGGAAGAAGGAATATCCATGGACCTAAGGGAAGGTAAAACACTTATGATGATGACTCTACAGTTGTGACTATCTTCCTGTTATGAGAAAATATTTCTCAAATGCCCGTTGAGTTTCCCCACAGATAGTGTTTTCCTTACTAGGTATTTCATTCACAAATCATTCTTGGCGTAGTGAGAAATCTCTTCTACATGATAGTGTTTACGAAAACCGTCCTAAGTACGGAAATCTAAACTTGGGAAGGAGGGTAGATAAAAAAAATGCTCTCCTTTTTCTCCTTCCGTAGCTGTAAACCTGTTGCTCTTTGAGGCTTATCCATTGTTTTATCGCGGGAATAAACTGCACGGAGGGTAAATATGAAGTCTTTTTGTTTGGGTCGATCATATTTCCCGAGGTGGATCCCCGCGCAAGACAGGTAGTTGGCCCTCGGAGAAGTCTTCATTCATTCCTCTGGCGGTCTTCCTATGGAAAACTTTGGAAGCGTGCCACGGGACCATCGATTGTCCATAAATTCTGAATTAAAATAGAATTTTTCCCAAAGAAATCGGCGTGATAGAGAGCCAACTTCTGGAAGTTTGAGGCGCGCCGGAATATTTCCTTTTTTCCACACGGCCGTGGATTCCTTTCAGGAGATCCTTTTAAGCTCATTTATCGCGCGTTTGAACTGATTTTGACTAGTCGGAGACGGTAAATTTCGCATAGACAAACATTCGTTCGGTGGGTTAGAAATACGACTTCACGGTTGGATTGCGCCGCGAGATTTATCATTTTTCGGGAAGGTTAAAGTTATGGCAGCCTGACTTTGAAATTTTAGGTTATTTCTTTGTTGCGGATCTCCTCTGTATCCTTTTACTCCGCACTTTGTTTTCGATTGATAAGTTATTTGTACTTTCATTGAGCTATGCATGTGGATTTAGAGAGTTAAGTATGCTGTTAAGAAACAATTGCTAGTATAATCATGTTTTCACGCACTCACTCCCACTCTATTTTGTAATGTTACGGATGGAGTAATTAGATCGGATATTAATTATTATAATTTGATGTATACGATGAAGTATAGTGCTTACAAAACCGCATGTTAGAAAACCGCATTTCAGCACTTTAACCATTAAAATTAGCGAACCAAGAAGTAACATGACTGATAGTTCTCCCAAATACAAATGCATGGAAAGGTATTTCCTCGTCAAGTCTGTTCTGTTCTGTTTTCTATTAGTAGGTGGAGAATATATTTCGTAATACGTAATTATTAAAGCTTGTTAGTTTACAGAAAAAAAAATTCTCTCGTCTTTCTACTTAGTATTCCATTGACGAAACGGGATATTGTTTAGCACAAATTTACTAAAAGATTTCATTTTCACTTTATTTTAGTATCTTATTTTAAAATTCTAAATAATTATTTCAAATTAGTTTCATATTTATTCAGTTATTAAGTTATAAATCGATGAGATGAAACTTTTTTGCACTTCTCTTGGATTTTTCGTTAAAAAGGAAGTTTCATAGTCGAAAGTTTCACCCACTTGCTATATTTTGCAATATGCCTATAAGATACCTAAAATAACCCAAAATATAATCCTTAAACGCCTTAATGAGTTGAGAATTGCGTCCTATTTTAATACGTTTTCGTAACAACGACAGTGTGAAAATAGCCAAACTTACAAAGGACTAAATTCGACGAGGGTCCATATTTGTCGTTCCACACATTTCTGTGATTTTCGAATGGAAAGAAATCCCTGAAATTCCAACTTTCCGAGACAGGAAGTAACTTCAACCTCAATGTCATCAAAGGAAAGAGAAACTTTTGAATCAAATACTTCGAGAAAAATAACGAAATCTGAACAGAAAATTGCTGGCCATTATGAATTCCTTCCAAAATATTCGATTAGAAACTTCGATTGAATATTTATGGGCTGTCAAAATGGTCATTTTTCGTACTATTTCGGGTAAAAATTTAATTTCTTTTTTCGAGCCCTACTTGTATGAATGATATATTTTCGAAATAACTTAGTTTCTTTTCTTTTTCGACAAACTCTAAAGATTGGTAAGAGATGGAGATTTCGAACTGAGAGTTTTTATTTTACTCAGTAAAATTCATCCTATGAGTAGATGAACGTTATACTACGGTGTAAAAATTGGGAGAATGTTTTCTGTTTGAACGAACAAGAAAGTATTAAATAGATCTAATGTTTAGAGAGTATTAAAGTATATGCAAATGACGTACAAAAAAATCTATGCTTTTCTTCAAATGCAATAAATGTCAATGGCATCACCTGAAAAAATGCTTCAAGAAATTACTAAGTTTATTCCTTCTTTAGCGAATTATAAGAACATGAAGCATTTCTAATCTCTTGTTTACTAGTATGACTTCATTTCAATGATTTCATTTTCAGTAATAGCTAAAATGCTATGGTAAAAGTAATTTCTTGCAATCGGCTGTTAGCAAAGATTTTGCCTTTAAATTCGGAGCTATAACATTTGAATTGAAAGTAGGAATAAAACTTTCATTTCAATTCACCCAGTAAATACCAATAGCTTTTCGATGTGCTAGGATTTGGCATGTTTGATCAGTTCATGTCTTTTTATTATAGTCTTTTCTTCGTACCTTCAATTCTAATTCCGCACAGTTTTATCATGTCAAAATACAGTCGATACCGTCATATATCGATCGCATTCTGAATCCCTAAATACTTTTCTGATGACACAATTTTAGTTCTCTGAAATTTACATCACTGTCCATTTAGGCGAGACTTCTCTGTTTTCACAATTATTTGCTCGTTGCCATCGTTTCTAAATTCAGCCTTTTTTCCCCAATATTTCCTAGGTTTTAGCTTCAGTATTAGCTCATGTAATGACTTCGTTGTCTGTAAATAATCTCATCCGCTGAATTCTTGAATAATAATATGTCATACTAAATTTTTATTGTTTTATTAAAATAATTTATTAATAATATAGTGAGAGTGGTGCGTCAAATTCCTCTAACTGATAAGCCTATTTTCGCTTTATTCCACCTTAGTAACCAAATTTTGTGATGTGGCGCTGGATGCAATTTTCAGTGAAGAATCAATCTATCTGACGCTGGGACCTAGTCGAGGGTTTGGCCCGTACTCTTGTCAGTATGACACTGGGGCTTACAATGGAGTTTTGTCTGTACGCAAAAGATTTTACAGTGTGATTTGCAAAATGCGAAAGATTTACAATTTTACTCAATCGAAGTGTTAAAATACATAGAAACTGCCTGATTTTCCCCCATTTTATTATGCAAGTAAAACAAACGCAGTTATATATTTCTTAACTATCTAACTAAAACGCAGTTATATATTTCTTAACAATCGTTATCAGTTTAAAAAATACACAATGGATCATAGGGTGACTAAATAGGCAGTTTCCAAGCAGTACAAGGAGTAAACCAGCTGGGATGAGAGAAATTATTTCCTTTCTGCAGATAGAGGACTACTATATTGGTTAACACTACTCTATCCTTTATGGAGTTAGGTTAGCTTTAAATGAAGAGGAGTCCTTCTCCTATTCCACCCTTCCCAAATCAGATAGGTTTTACTAAATCAGAGTTGCGAGGAATTTTACTGAAAGGTTCTTTAATGGGAAGAATATCTTATGACAGCATGTGTGGCCCTATGACCGCATCAAAAGTATAGATAGAAGTATATATAAGTAAACCTAGATTTTTTCCCTAGGTTACGCCTCTAGGTAAATCAGGACCTGCTATTGAGAGGCATTTCTGCCACTTAAAATAATTTCAACGGAAAGCTGTTTGATTAGTTTTATTCCTCATTAAAAAAGTTTTAAATGATTTAAAAATAAAATTACTTACTAAATTCCGTAAAAGGTATGCCACGGATAACTTGCCGAAGGAACGTCCTCCATTTGTGTTTCAGTCATACGGGAGGATCCGAAAGAGTTTATTGAGTAAGATGAATACGATATAATGGACTGAATTTTATAGCAATAAAACCAGTTGTGACGGATACTGTATCCATCGTAGATAAGAGTTTTGAATGAATCGAATACCTTTTCAACGAAATAAAATTTCTTTCTCAAGAAGCACATTCTACGGCAAAATAAACATTTTAATATTCTATCCGGAAAGGAGGTGAAGCATTAATATTCTTTCCCACATAGTCATTCCGTCCATTGGTGTTTTTCTGTTCTTTTCTCCAACTCGTTGCTACATTTTAATACTCTTTTCCGACCATAGCTTTACCTCTGAAACTCTTATGAATAACGCATCGAAAATTCAATTAGTTGAGCTAACTTTGTCCAGTTTAAATTCGTAAAAAGTTTTTTTTTTGACCTTGGCAATCGATTTCCGAGACTTGCAGTCCGAAGCTATTACGGACGGGAGAAGGTAAATGTATTCCGAAGAAAAGATTTTGGCTAAGTTGGAATATGGTATACTTTCCAAGCATAACTTATTTTCCTCACGACTCAAGAAATGATGGAAAATCCACGAAATAACTTCTTAGCATGCCCAAATTTTTTGCGGCTTATCAAAGGACAGTCATTCCAATTTCTTGTCCATAAAACTTTTTGTGATCTTCCATCGAAGTCAATAGAAGATACGCTGAAGCAACTTCCAAACGCATTACTAAATTTATTTATTTAGGAAGATCATTTTACTAATCAACTGAAAATCTTATTAATTTAGAGTTGATTGAAGTCATTGGTTATGCTTATTTTTCATTTCCTTACGAAGAGTTACAAAATAAATTTTTCAGATTAGTAATGCTATTGATTTCGCGGATCTTCTTCATTTCTCAAGATTAGTAAAACCCAATGAATAACTCAAATATACATTTATGTTTTCAGATAGAAAATAAACGAAAACTTGGTTCCGAAATTTTCAATCAAGAAGGGATTGTGCTGTTTTTTTGAGAACTGCGTCATTCAACGTCTGGTGATTAAAGTAGTGATTTCTTTTCCATATAAATTCTCCGAGGTTTTATTAAAGCATCTACGTAATATTGCTTTTTACATCGTTGCCCCTAGACCTAAAAATAATTCGTCATATTTGATGTTCGATTTCACTCATCTTTGGGTTAGTGCATGGCCGTATTCTTCTGGGAAATTCTATCTAGTTCATTAGATTACCCGTTATTAGTTTATTGCTAGAAGAATTTCTCGTAAAAATAGAAGGCTTAATCAGACATATTAGATGCATTTTTTCTCTTGATAATTGTATGTTACGAAATATATCATGAGAGATCTTCTACGAAACTGTTCTGAATTACATACCTTTTTAGTAGATTACATCAATTTCAGTTTCAAAATCCGAATATAGTATATACTCTAGGAAGGTTGGTCTCTTTAATTATAAATATTGTACTGCTATCACAGAAGATACACGGATGCATTTCTACCGGTGTAAAGGGAAAAGAGAATTATTAGCTTGATTCCAAGCTGTGGAAAATCTCTTCCGCGAGGTGTGCCTTTTGGAAGTGATAGTTATCCTAACAAACAACGACGTTTTGAATGGAGAGACTTGCAAAGTCTTCTGGACATTTTTATTATCCAATAAATCGCTGTCAAGGGACAACACGAGTCCTCGATGCATGTTTGAAACATCATCCGGAAGGCACGCTCCATCCCAAACTCCCAGTTTGGGATGGAGTTTTATAAGCAGTTTAAAGTAATGTACAATTGATAGTCTTCGCTATATTTTCTTAGATTTGCTGTGTTGTGATTCATTGTATTTATTCATCTTTCGGGATATTCTCTTTTTTTTTGATTAAGGTATATGATTTCACCGATATTACTCCCTAGTTAAACAGTATGCGTAATCAGTAATCATTGTGTGAAACAGTGAAATTATTGAAGAGATATTTTGTCAGGTCAAATGATGATCGAATCATTTCACGAAAATTGCCTATATAATTGAACAAGTGCCGTCAACATGAATATGAAACTTTACAGTCGGCGTAATGCCAAATACCGAGACATGATTTAGGACACTTTTCACGATCAAATTACCAGTTCATAAAATTCGACTTATAATAAAATTGACAGAAATAGTCAGTGTTTTTTGGTTTAAAAATTAGGCATTGGACGATTCCTGCGTATTTGTTTATTTTAACCGGTTGTACCTTTTCAATCAAAAATGTTGTGTAGAAAGTAAAAGGTCCACAATTTATTTCATAAATTGACCCGTAATGAAATACGTACTTTACTTAGTTCGGAAAATTCTTTGCTACTTAAGTTAATAGCTTCAGATAATCGAACCTTAATCGTAATTCGAGATTAAAAAATTATCCGAAATTATAAGCATAAGTTTCAGCATGCATAATTGTGTCATATTATGACGTAGTACTTTTTTCGTGGTGCTTTAACGTCAATGTATAACGCATTAGAATATATTCACGACTTAACAGGATTTAGATTAAATTTAGCTAAAAAGAATCCGGAATGTTTTCCAGTATCGATGGAATGTGGGGGGATGAACGCACATTTCTTTTCCGTTTAAATTCGGTAAACCATCACAGAAAACACGAGAGACAGCATCCCAACGTCGCAAAAGATTCGAACGAGCGGATGGAATGGATACCTTCGGAATTTCCCCGTCCAATGAAATCGACAACCGCAAATCACGTGACCTTCCGACGAACAATGACGGACAAACTCACCGCTATCTTAAGAATCCTCGCTCGTGCAGCCACCTCCAAACGTGGGCGCCGTCCTCGTCTCGTCAGAGGTCCTCAATGGAAGGGACAAGAGAGGCCAAAAGAGGAGTCGTCAGGTATGGCACGCGGTATCGCCACCTTCCCGACCGCAGTTCGAACTCCGCACCCACCGTCTGCCGGAGCTGCTTTCAGCCGACTGCCGATCTCCAAGCCCCTCCTCCTGCAACCCTGAGCGACCCTGCGCCGGAACACGTGACCCTTCTCCACTCCACACGTACGTGGATAAGCGGAGGGGGAGTGGCGGAGGGGAGTCTGCAGAGTCGTGCGGTACACCAGGAGGGAGAACTGACGGCCACGCGACATCCGTCTCTTCCTTCCTTTCTCTCACTGGAAAAAACTTCCAAATGCGATGCAATGTTCTATGGAGACATCTTCAAGTTAGACTGCAGCAGACGAAGCTTCGTTCTCGGAATACATCTGTCAATGCTTCCCAATCTCTTTGCCTAGATGGCACTAGGACATTGAACCTGAATCGAAACCGAAGAAAACATCGGTTTTGTGAAGTGGAAGCCGTTCTAGAAGAAGAAAATTGAAGTATTTCAACCTACACCTAAGACGAGGAAACATCATTAATCCAATTTTCGGTGCAACCTATATACAATTCTATGCAAAATTTAAATATTTTATGCAAAAATCATTGATGCATTTGCAAAACCTGAGCTAAGGCTTACAATTTCTATGAATTCATACTGGTTGATTGACGAAATAGTCGGGATTCACCAAAAAAGTATTGAGCGCGGCTTAGAGGGAATCCTTCTGCCAACCCTCTTCCATCAGAACAGCATTAAAAACCAAATTCATCATCATCATAATCACCAACCGATTCCTCAAAGTGATGGGAAAGGCAATGGATATAACCGCACCACATACACATCATCTTATATTTATGTAGTTTTCTCTTGATGTGTTCATCATCTCTTCATCATTTTCAATTTTACTTATAGGACACTGAAGATGTCCGTGAATTTGAGTAATAAAATATAAAAACCGGAAACAAAATCATGATAACTTGGAAGTGGAATAAAATCAATGAGGACGAAACAATAACTGGAGAATAGCGGAACAAGTTAACTGCCTCGCTATGTAGAATATATAATTATTTTTCGCGGAACTCTAGGTATCCGAGTACCATTAATTTACCTCACTTATACTATGGGTCTATGTGTTATCCATTAGGGATGCGTTGATTCTAAATCCGAACATCATCGAGATAGCCAACCAATCAGTTTACTCAGTAGAATTCCACGCTTGTTGTCTGGGGTCAAGGAAGCTGTGCTTCCGGATAGGTGGGATTTAGCTCTCGGACTGTGTAACAGTAGGTGACAAGTTCCGCCGAATCCCCTATCGAGTGACCGATTAACTGTCTGGTGTCCGTCTCTCCGCTGTTTGGTGAATATTTGGACGATTACAGAGAGACGGTCCGCTCCCCGGTCAAGTACGACTTTTTAAGGACGCTTTAGCATCGAACACCAGTTAAATAGGAATTGTGATCTCACCCGGGATAATTTGAATGCGAAATCTCTCAATTAATTTAAGGGATAGTTAAATTTTACATTATATAAAAATAAATAGCACGGTAGCAACGTTAAGGTGAGCATTTTGTATTCTGCACAGAAGTGCTATAGCAAAGGTGATGCAAATGGTTGAATCTGTTGATCTGTTATTCTGTTATAAATTAAAAATGGATAAGAGAGAGGGAGGATACTGCCGTCCTAAAATGTGCCTACATTATTGAGAATAATCTCGCAAAAACTTATTTGAATATTAAAAATTATACGTATTCATCATTTTTATTATAATTACCCACATTTTAACATAAAAATCAATTTTTACTATTGTATTCTTGAATACTTTCCATCTTCGACTTGAAGTATTAAATATACCACGTAACGAACGATAGACTTAGTATGTCGGGAAAGATACTGAGAGCTCTTCTAGGAATTTTATATTTAGAACCGAAAGATTGTTATCATCTAGCCTGATTTCCTCTTTGGAGGGTTCCACTAAATCCGCTCCTGAAATTTGAGATGTACATTTTCTTACCAAAAATAGAAATATATAGATTAAATTAACTTTTAATAACTTAAGAGGCTTCTACTATCCAATAAGAGTTGTAACTTTGCAACATTAATGTAGAAATAATTTAATATTTGAATTTACTTTACTTACGATTTAGGCTATTATAACATTAAAAGAAGGGAATCTTTGACGAGCCTTTTAAAAGGTAAAATAATCTAATCTTTACCATCAAGTGACCTGCTTTTTAGGTGTGAAGCATGGATCTTAAATAAGGGGTGACTTAAATACTGGGGACCTTAAAAATTTGTATGTAGCAATAGATAAAAGAGTAAACTTGCTAGATGAAAATCAATGAATAGCTGGCGATGATAGAGAAGAAACCGATTTTACTGAGAAATGATACAGAGTGGCAAGTAATAGTTAACTCTAAAGATAAAGCTCTTGGGTCATAAATCAAGGTATGAAGGAGATCGCGTTGTGTATTAGATAATTACAAGTACCTGTACAATGTATACTTGTACAATGGCAGGTGAACGTACCGAAAGCAAGAAGATTCATATTTGTAATAATAACAGTCTGCATTAAATGAAAAAGACTCCATTTATGTACAAATTACCACTTTCTTTACGCTTGAAACTAAGTGAAATTCGGCACAGAGCCGTCGGTACAACATTCCGAAAATTGAATTGATTTCTCGTTTTCCATTACTGCTCCCAAGGCAGCAGTTTAGGTGCGTAAATCGGTTCGCTGACTTATGGATTCGCTTCCAGATTATTTCAGACTTCAATGAAGCCCATTGAATGAATCATATGTTGGATTCTACTCTAATTTTTGCTACGTTTTTTTCCAATTTTTTTAGTGTCTAAATATGCGTTTTCAATTTTTCATTCAACTTTTAACGTTCGCATATTTTTTCTTTTGTATTCTTATCGTGTTTTAGAGATTTTTTATTGTCCTTATTTTCTGTATTTTTCTCTATCAGCCTCTAGTTTCGAAAGTAGATTTTTTCAAACGATAAAATAGCATATGAGGAAATATAGAATAGAAGCCCTTTCAGGACTGATTGCGCCAAATGAATATACCTTCTATTCTATTGTGATTATGAGCAAGAGTCCATTACTACTTAAGTCAAGAGTCTCTAATGTGAAATACATTTTCTTGCCATAATAGTAAAGCTAATGCTAGCTCTAACGCTCAAAGAAAAACTAGTTTAAATTATCAAATTGATTAAATGTCCCTAAATAAATAAAATATGGTAATTGGCGTTTGCAGAAACATTAAATTTCTAAACTACAATTACGAATATTTCGGCAGCCAACACTAATGATGATCACTATAGTGACAAGCTTATAGAAATCAGTAACATAAAGTACTTGAACTGGGTGAAGTATATTTAAGCCTAGAATGGCAATAATATATATCCCAACAGCATCAGAACGCCATAAATTCGATAATCGCGCGTGATTTCACGGTCGGAGAGAAATGTGAAAAGAATCGCTCAGCTTAGCATCCCTAACAATCGACTCATTTCGTCTAAAAAAAAAGCGTTATTGTGCTCGGAGAAAAGGAAATTATTACTCGGATAAGCTATTTACTCTCCCATTCTCTGTCTTCCAAAATCCATCGAATCGAAAAGGAAGGAAATGAAAAAATCGGAGTCCTACTAAGCGGAGGGAAGTTTAGGAAGGGAGAAAAATGGAGAGCGAGAGAAACAAACGCCTGTCACTTCCCGCCGCGGATGTCGCGTTTTTCAACGGCGCCTGCACAAAGTAAGCAAAAAGGCCGATCTGCAGTAAAACTGACTATTGTACGAATGCGGAAACTGACAGACGCAGTGTTTTGGTTTTATTGACCCGTGTTTTGAGGGTGTGGGATAGAGAGAGTGGAATGGGAGATCGCACGCATTGTTGTGCTTCCCATGAGTCGGTTTCCCAACAGTTTAACTTTACGTCTACGGGATGGAGTTAGACAAATTTTCCGGCCCACGAGTGCCTCGTTTCGGAGAGAGTTATGATGAGGACACCCAGTAGAAGTGGATGCCTGAGAAGTGACGGGGAGCAAATCCTCGGAGGAAATGTGTTGTTTGCTCAAACTATGCTCCGAAAGCAAAAGTCGTGGTCAGTTTTTAATAAACCCTCCACGGATGTTCACAGATGGAATTTTCCATTATTTCGTACAATAATTGAATGAAAATACACCTGTGAATACTGATTGCACTGGATTTCGTTTTATTTCAACTTTTCCGCTCGCTTATTTTTCTGTAATGTCATATTTTACATTAGGTGATTATTTTATGGTATCGTTTGATGACCAAATTAGTCTAATGATGGATTAGTCTTAGATGGAAACCAAAGATGGAGAGACTTTGGTGGAAATAGTTCGATATATTGAATAAGAAGACGAATAAAACTTGTGCGCCAACCGTGGAGTCAGTCAGAAACATCTCTCAGTTTATTGTAGTTTCACTAAATAAATATTTATTTTAGAAATTTGACATTTAAATCGAAAATTGTACAACACAGATAGCGCTGTCTCAAAAATTCTCCTTCCTACCCTTGCTCCAATGCAAGTTCGCTACCCCCATCATAAACCGTAATATTTTCTACAGTACACTGAATTCAGTCTAAACTTGAGGACGAATAAGGAAGGAATAAAAAGTACAAGCTACGTTAAAAAGAACTCCTCCACTACCGAAGACAAAAACTAATCTCCCTTTTGGCTCTCCTTATGGTTCGTCTGTTTGCTACACCTGGTTTTTCATATAAAGAATGCATTCAAGTACCTCCATTCGATTTCGTAGATGTAATTATCGTCCATTTTCACTTTACATCTCCAGAGATTCCTTTGATTGTGTCATCCTGTTAGCATTTTCACCCTATAGTTTTTCAATATTTTTCACTTTTGTACTTCGTCGTATTCTATCCCTCATCTCCTCAGCATTTAACTGGTCTGCGGTATAAACTGCTGGAAATCTTACGGCAACGGAGTTACAGACATCTCACTTAAATTTCTCTCTGAATATTTATAAGAGGTTCTTTTTCCAAAGAGACATTTTAAATTTATATAATAGTCACGCGAGTTTATTATTTTTCAGTGGAGGATTTATCGAATTTTCATTGTGTTCTTACCACCACACATAACATGCTAGATATAGAATGCTTCAGGCTCCCCTGAATGTAGTTGAATCGAATTATTGGATTGTTTATTATTCCACCTCCACTAAAACATTAGTCAACTGAATCAATATTCGCTAGCCGAGTCCGAAAAACGGCAAAAAATCTTCGTTGGCAGAATAATTCGTTATTCTGGATGACTCTTTAGTCGATGAATCACTGTATTTGTATCAGAAAGTTGGTAAAAGGCCTCGAAAAGTCCGTATGAGAACCAAAGGCCGCAGGTTTACTTCCTCTGACTCAAACAATACCCTACGTTGATCTTTTTGTTTCCTGGCGAGTAAAGAATCAAGGAGAAGTAGAAATGAAAGGAGTACTAAGAGCAAGGGAATCTGATATAGAAGCAAAGTGGAAATGCATGTCCGCTGCATAGAAGAAGAGAAGAAAAAGGGAAGGTGAAGAATGGCCATCAAATGAAAGACAAGTGCGGCATGAAATACGAATTGAGGAATTTGCAGGTGAGGGGAAATAGGATAAAGGGAAGGAAGGAGAAAAAGGTTTTCTAAGGAGCGGAGCGAGAGCCAAAAAATAAAAAGGTTGAAAGGATCCAAAGAAATGGTCCACTTTCGGTTGAATCGCTGGAAATGAATGGCGCTAAAGAAAGAACTGTTGGTGATGAATCGGGAAGGAAAGAAAAGGAACCGATGGTAATGAGGCAATGGAAGAGGAGATGGTAAGACCGGATTAAGACTAATCGAAATGAGCACTTAGTGTCGCTAATGATTGCGATCCTAAGCCATAAACAAGTGAGAGTAAAATTTTCGGTTGGTAGTCAATAAGATTTATCAGATTACGTTCTGTTGTATTCCGTTGTATTGAATTGCTTGGGGTCGGTTTGAGTCCTTTTTGAGTTCCGTCTTTACCATGTGTTATTTTTAAGTGCTACTTAACCTATAATACCTTTGTCATAATTTGAACCTGGCAAATTAATCGAACACAATCTATTGGTATATCTCATAGGATTCTTCCAGTTATTCTTTGAGAATATTTTAAGCTAACACCTTCTGTTTTAAATACTTAAAATAGCCATTACCGTGCCACAGCTGGACAAATTATTGATAACGAAGTTTTTGCAGATGAAATATGTACCTTAAGTTTTAAAATGGTGAAGATAGATCATTTTTATCCTGACATAATCAAATACAGAGCTACATAATTTGGCCGAGGAAGGACTGAAAATTAACTTTCAGTCTAAGATTTTTTTTCGCTGCTCTCTTGCCTAGACTTATGTATACTTACTCGGTAAAGAAATATTTGATTATTCTTTTGGGCATACCTTCTTACACGAAAATTCAGGATTAACAAATGTAGAAATTAATAAGAGGAATTTTTAGCATTACAAAATTCCTTGTGAGCTCTCCAAACATTTTGAGAGAAAATTGATTTCGAAAGGGTCGAGAGACAAAACTGTTGCTGAGAGATGACCTACAGAGAGACCTAAAGCAGTACTCTATATACATTTCGGCTGAAAAATTACCACCTCCAATAACTACAGAAAACTAGAATCCATTATTTTAATAAATGCAGAATATGTTCATTTACTCTCATTTCCCTTCTTCCAAAATATTTAAGATTTAAAGAAATTAAATTACATAAGAAACACAGAAATTCTCCAAGCGCCGAAATCGGCAAACTGTTGGGGGAAATTCCTCAGAAAAAGATTATCACCCACGTGGTCGCCAGTTTTAAGTACCCAATGCCCATTTCAAGAGCTTAGCACCCGTCATCAGGGGGGAGTCAAATGCTGAATGAATTGCAGAATGAAACTAGATTCATTGAATTGAAAATAGAAACTATGCTCATTGAGCGCCGAGTTCCTTTTCTTTTCTTTTATATGAAATTGCATCTCACACAAGTTTTGTATACCCGCTTAGATCACAACCGAACGGCTTCACATAAAATACGTACATCGCATCATATAAATAAGACATGCAAACAAGAAGAGATGCTCTCCTACATTGTGTTCCGACATTTATCGGTTCCAGTATGATTCACTTTCAGTAAAATATGCAGTTGGTGCTCCTTGAGGAAATTTCTCAATCCAACATTTTCCTATATTTATTCATTTGGTAGAAAGAAAACACCGTCTTAATGAGGAATTCTTTATCGGCGGACAACTATAAATATTCCCACAACTTTCACGTTCTGAAAAGGGAAATATAATTTGCATTAACGAATGGAGGATCAAGAAGAGAAAGGAAGCATGATGAATTAGAGAGGCTGACATTTTTTAAAGAACGATTTGGCCACACACCCCACCCTTGAAATTATGAACGCATTAATCAGCTTCACTGAGAATTTCGCGTCTCTAAACTATTTACGGGAATTGCTTTCTTCCTTTAAGAACGAGATGAAACACCGGCGTCAGAACAGTATAAGTGATTTTAAAATGAATGGAGAAAACATTTGAAAGTTTCCCACGAGATTAATGATAACGAGGAATAAACAAGCCAATGCATCGTGGAAAGCGTTTTTTCCTCTGCTCTGGGATGTTTTCATACTTTTTATTGTAAGAAATTACGCGTAATAAGCAACCCAATCCCTAACCAATGTTTATCGTATATCATTAAGAATTATATTGATTTTTTTCACTGAATTATCTCTCAAGTATTCGGAGGCCTTATAGTTATAAGATATTTATGATATGGCAATCAGCGATGATGAAAATACAGTGTCTATTCTTATGGTGTCATTGAGACAACTTTATTTGTGTTTCTATATCCTAAATTTAACCCGTCATCCTTGAAATTATGGAAAAGAAAACATAGCAACAGAGAGTGAATTAAAGCAGGGGAAACAACTTCGTTGTTAAGTAAAAACCTGACACAAAAATGAGCAAAAGTACACTCACACACTGTATACATCTCTGCAAGACCAATAAAAGCAGTACTGAAAATCCAGTGAAGACTAAGCTAAAAGTACAAAAGTAAATGTATCGAAATATAGCCAATCATGTAAACGTGAATAATAAAGATGATCTTTCACCGTGGTAAAATCTGATATTGCATTTTCTACATAATTTCTAAAAATACATTATGAATTTATCGATATTGAAAGAAAAACAAAAACAGTTAAAGTAGTCAATATCGGAGATGTTAATGAAATATCTATTTTTAGTTCCGAAATTGCCTCATTTTCATAAAAATATGAATGAAAGCTTTCAATAACAAGGAGTTTTAAATCAAAATAAACATAGCTATGAATAAGAGGATAGATTATTTTAATATTTCTCAAAAGTATTTTATACGTATTTCTACCTCTTGTCCCTCGAAAATGAAACACTGTTATATTCAATGCGATAATACTTTCATCAAATTTTCCATCTCAAGTTTCCTCTTTTTCTGTTGCCAATGTTTTACGAGCATGTTTTTCTCTATGAAATTTAACCTCGAATTTACATAACACCAAACAATAAGCCTCAGTTCTTTGATGTGGTTAGAGCTTCTGACAACTTCTAATCCCAGAAATCAGTGTTCTACCCACAGGAAGAGGACACGACAAAACCGAATGAGGTGTCTAAGCTGAAACTAATTATTAATAACAAGCATACTGTGATTAAATAATGTGTTTTAATTAGAAACACTGCAGATTCATTTCCAGGATTATCTTGAGTACAGCAATTTGAGATGTTAATGGATAAACCTTTCCTTCCTCTTTGATACTCTGGGTGTAGAAGTTGTTTTTTTATATTATGCCGAATATACGTGTAATAATACCTTTTTATTATAATATAGGACCATTAAAATTATCTCCGAATTGGAAGACATAAGTAGTTCCAGAGAAACACCATAGGATTTATTTCATGGGATAGGAAATAGCATCATGCATACATTTGGTAAATTTTCAAATACTTTAGGAATGAAATGCGATTGATTTTGGTGTTATCTAATTTTTAGCCAAACTGTGCGCCAATACAGTTATGAAATTTAATTTTCAAATATTCCGATTACCAAATACAAAAGTGATTTTTCAGGTTACTTTTAAATACTTTTGCATGCGTATTCAGAGAGAAAGATTTAAAATGTAATGCTAGAAATTTTTTAGAATTGATCGTGTCAGTGTATTTTGTATATTATTATATAGATAAGAAAATATCAAAATTCAACCATAAAGTGTGAGAATGGTAAAATATTCGCTAATTAGCAGTCATGAGCGGGGCTTTTTCCTTGAATTTCGAAAGAAAAATGTACGAGTGAATTTGTTTCCGCTTCATCTCTTATGTGTCCAAACCATTATCTACGAAAAGACGTCACTTCTTCACGCCGAAATCATCATAAAACTTCATATTGAAGAGTGAGAAATGTTTAACTTAATCTA
The DNA here is from genome assembly GCA_036926295.1 of Pachydiplax longipennis. Classification (NCBI taxonomy): domain Eukaryota; kingdom Metazoa; phylum Arthropoda; class Insecta; order Odonata; family Libellulidae; genus Pachydiplax; species Pachydiplax longipennis. The sequence goes on along the minus strand of JAVFKF010000085.1, from coordinate 2,112,661 downwards.
TTTAACTTCTGAGGGAGCTTCTGCTGTCAGACACCGTCATATCCTCATCCACCACCTAGGTTTTCACATATCTTATTAATACAGCTATGATTGTATGTACCTCAAAAACACTTTCCAGTATTATAGTCACCCACCTTACAATTTCTAACCTTTATGGTTCGGTTGATTTTCTGCCGCATCCAAACAATGATCGCGCACCAGTATGTTTTGCAATATCTATCGTACAATTGTGTCCCTCTTTAAAATGTTATTTTTTACCCGCGCATAAATTTTCTAATAGCAGAAAAATCAACTCTTCGCTTTAGATTATTAATATGGAAATTTTCTCACTAATTATTTAACGATGTGGATTTAATGATTCATGTTTTATTTCATATTTTCATGCAAATCACGCGAAACGTCAACGTTGGCGTAAAATTTATGAACTGCAGAAATATTTCCATTTTTCAGGCCTAGTGCGAAAATGACTGTGATGAATTGTTAATGAGTTGCACGGAAAATGTTTGATCAGATAACCTGTGCACCTGTGCTGTTTAGGTGAATATTGACATGCTTTATTTGATTTCTTCTCTTTGCTCTTCCATATCGCTAGAAAGCAGTTATATGCAGTTATATATCAGGCATGTACGTAATAGATTCCCTTACTTTATACAGTATACTGAATAACCATCGTGAAAAAGGTAGAATATGATTTTCGGAAAATTAAATGTTCCATCCCGATGAATAAAATTCACATTTTGTGATGATTTCCGTTTTTCCTTAAATAACGACTCTTGCCAAGTATTCAGGTGTTTTAGTAAAGAGCTACTTCCCTAGGCCATGGTTGAACCTAGTCAAGTAGCTCCGATACAATTGTATTGTTACTTGTAATTCTCTTCTCGTCCAGCATAATTTATGTTATTTTGAATTCACTAGTACCTTATGTTTTGATATAGGAATCAGATAGATATTTGGTAGAGTATGGCAAGAGCCATTAAAATTGAAGCTGAAAGAAAATAGTGATTTTTCATTAACTTACGATCTAATAATATGTGTCACAGACGAAAAAAATTATGTATGCATTGGCACTCTTGGGGCTAATACTAAAATGCGTAACTGAAGAAAAGGTCCAAAATTTAAAATGTCTCTCAAGGCTGCTGAGAACATTCCATTATGACCTCTGATCTTGGACATATATTATTACTGAAAATATCTGTCTTGTTTATCATCGTATGAAGAATGCCTAAAAGTGACAAAAATAATTGACTTATCCTTTTTAAATTCACTTTTTGACTGTCCCTTCTAAATCAACAGAGCTATTCGCTTGGTATCTCTGCTTCATTGATCTATAGTACACCAAGACTTTCACTTATGAAACTTTTCTATCGCCTACCTTCCGTAGTAAATTCCCTTCCTCTTTCTGTTGATCCTTTTTCCCTACCAAAATGGACATTTATTACATTTGACTTAACTCATGCCAGATTGTAATGCTACCTCTACCTTGTAATTTCTTATTTTTTCTTTCATTACATATTTGTTTTTCTTATACTTGATGAATTATCAACCGTTTCTTACTGTTGTATGTTATAAATAAATAATCATTTCTTCGACAGTGTTTCACTTTCCTGAAGATACTCATTTGATTATTTTGCAGCCGCTGTCTCTTCCCTTCGTTGTTATCCATCTTTCATTTTGCAATTACCAATTTTTCCGTAAATTATTAACTGTTTTTTATTTTTTATATTTCAGTGATCTTTAAATCGTCCAGTTTGAAGTTACTGTTTTATAACTTGACTGTGGTCATATGTTAGTAAAAATATTTCATTACTACTATCTGCAGGCGATTAATTAATAATCAAGGTTAATTTTCTTATTTCGTTCGGTTGTGAACTAAAGTGTTCGATTTTTAAATGAATTTATTTGTATTTATGGCCAAGGACTCAATGACAGAAATACCACAGTGCCTAAGGATAATATTTTTATGAATTTTACGTCACAGAAGAAATAAAATTCCCAAAGTGTTTATCTATGAAGTATGATGGAGTATCTTCACGACCAATAAAAGGCATTTTTCCTAAACAGTTCCGATAGATTAGCAGCAGTCACTCAATGTAAATCTCCATCGAAACACAGATGGAGTAGGTAAAGTGCAAGGCAGAAGGGAAAGAAGGTGAGGAAGAAGAAGGGAAAAAGAGGGTCAAATGGACAAACAGATGGACGCGAGGGTCCTGCATCCCATTATCCCAACGAGTGGTGCCGTCGAAGCGTGTGAATCCCCTCCAAACAGCCCTTTGCCTCACCCATAATAGATCGATAATCCAAACGCATGGCTGTCCTTCCCACCCTCTTGTGCAGAGTGATTGCATTGTGGCCGAAAGGCCGACCTTCCGCTCACGCATATTCGCCTCTCACGTGGAACGGACTTGTATCGCCAAATGAGGAACGTTTTAGCCCGTTTCCTTCAGATTTTAACTACGGTTAACTCTTCTCCGTGTGACGTTGAAAGGGATCTGTAAGATCAAGTTTTCCTGGCTTAAAATATCTCAGGGGCCAATGGATCCCATTGGGAGTCACGGAAGAAATCTAAGAGTTCTCGAAATGGCAAAAAAATAACCGCTTTCGCAAATTGTTACAGTTAAGTTTCTCGTGCAAATAAGAAGCTATTCACGTTTCTTCAGTTTGCGTAAACTATTTGCATAAATATAAAAAATTATGATTTTAATCAGCCCTATACACGAGCAATGTATATTTTACTCAATTTTATATTCGTCTCTTTTGGTAATATAAATAGGAGTAATGGATATTCGTTATCTATTGGAGAATAGGCGCCCATACTATGGCCCCAACACCGGCCGGCCGTGCTTTTATTCGGTACACTAAGACGTTTCTTGCTCAAATCATTACAATATATATACGCTATTATAAATACACTATTCGAGAATCTTAGCGATGAAAGCCAGACTTGGACAAATTCATGTCAATAATGCATTCCTAGAGAGAATCGATATAGAAAAAAGGTAAGAAACTAAATTGTTTCTTACCTTATAAACGGTTTAGTTTCTTACCTCTTCTCCAGTAATTCTGAACTAACATTATGGAATTCCATCAAAACCATCTTAATAACAAAAGTTGTTCTGCTTCTTCAAAATAACAGTTTTGAGCCGTTTTAAAGAAAAAGAATCAAATTTTCCTTCTTAGATAAAATGAAAAGTATTTGAATAATAGCAACGTCAAGATCAGTTCATTCCCATTGATTTGAAAGACAATATTCATCAGTGGATTCACGTATTAAAAACGAAACCAAAATTGTTTTTTTTTACTGTTACTGATAGATATACTGTGCCTACTTAACACACGGACTCTCGCGCTGATGACGGCCGCAGTGTTAGTGGATGAAACGTCGGTATTGTACCACGAAACTGCCCGGTTAATATCGCGAGAAAACTTCCGTCTGCAGTCTGTTCAATGGGAAAGTCTAACGTTATAATTCATCCGCATTATAATACTAAATTAAATTTGAAACTAACATTGAGAGAATCATAGTCGTCAACCTAGGTACCAATTAATGTAGAACACTTATTATTTCAAAAGTACGTATATAGAATAAGTTTTGGAATATCTGAATGATTTGAAATATTTTTGAATTTTAACATTCATGAAAACAGCTCCTTCATGTTCTGCTACTTTACCAAATTTTATATACCAAATATTCCTTCACCAAATATTCTGTTGTAATGGAAAGACTTGAGCAGTAGAAGATTAATGTTTAGATGGACGAAGGGATCAATGGGGTAAGGAAAAAGACATTCAAACGGAGATAGATATCGGGGAAACTTTATGAAGTGATGAGGAAAAGGTTCGCATAAAAAATGTGCGCCAAATGGAGGGACCTTCCTTCTCCTTCCCTCTCTCGTCTGCCCGAGTGAAAACTCATTTAGTCCTCTGACAATTATAAAAAGTTTAATTTTTTATTCCCATTCTTTCCTTTGGAAGTGTAAGACTTTTTCCACGTTTTAAGACGTTGGTTTCAGTTGCTTAACGCAAGCCTATTTCAAGATTCTTATATTTAGGAAATACTGCTCTATTTGTAATCGTATTCATGCAGGTTTGAGGGATATCAAAAGTGATGCCTATTTGATCAACACGTTAAAGAGCAATGATTGTTTCATGATATTTTAAATCGCAATGGATCTCATTTTGGTGATGAATGTCTACGAAGATTATGCTTTTAATGGTAGACAACGGAGGAAAGAGTCCGCTTTCTTAACAAACCATGGTCCTGTTTATGTATTTTTAAGTTTTTTACAACTCCTTATTAGCCACAAATATGATACTTAATTTTCACACCTTTCTATAAATTACCTAAATTTAAGAAATGGAACATGTTTATTAGAATTATAACTGTTCTGTAGAAATAATAAGATATTGTATGAGAGAAACCCTTCCACGCTTGAGAAGATATAGCGCCTGACAGTGAAAATTTCTCAGATAAAACAGCAAGAGTTACAGAAAACTTTCCGACCGAGGCATTTTGACGGATTTGGAAGAAAGAATATTAGAAGCTAGATTGCGATTACTTAACAAGTTCAGAGAAGAACGTTTACAAGTAGTGTAGAAGTGTAGAAGAAGTTAAGTTATATCTCTTAAACTTATGAATGATTTAATTATGAAACGTTCTCTTTTTGCCCTCGACCTAAACTGAATGTTAACCTAACATTCTGTTTAAGGTAAAAACAATGGGTGCAGATTTGATATCAATACAAAATTATATTTGTATCACGCATTTAGCGAAAGCTACGCCCTTCGCATACATATTATGGACAAGATGAGAAAATCTATCCTTGAGCAGTAGGCAATTTGCATGCGGAAGTGATTGGCGGGTGGCGTGCATTAAGGAGCGCGCTGTTGATCTCCAGCCGAGTGGCGAATCGTTGCGTGTCCTCTGGAGCTCAAAGGCCTTCATTCGCAAAGACGCTTAATTGCCAGCATATTAATGATAAGTCAATCATCTAATTAACCATTCCAAGTTGATTTTCGTGCGGTACTTTGTATAACAGCGTTCATGGTGTTAGAGACGTTACAAAGATATAATTTAATAAGTGATCTAATTTTAGCTGCCATGCAGAATTCAAAATATAAGTCAGAAAATTTACGATTGGAAAAAAGTGACAGTAACGATGATAAATTCCGTGAAAAATGCAACCTTGCGCAGGGTATGAGCATCTGGAGTAAGCTCGTAGGATATGCTTGCTTATTGCTTAAAAGGTTGGAATCCAAAAAGTGCAGCACTGCATAGGATCGTAAGTTTTGTTAAGTGTTCGCAAGATAAATTGGGTGTGTTATCAAGATGCTTATTGTGAAAAATGGGACAAGCTTAGGTTCAGCTCAATAAACTCATTGATAACCCATTCTCAGAACATGTTGATGGTCTATACATGGTCGGCCTGTTACCTTGATCAGATATTTTGAGTAAAATCGGAAAAATTGATGTCAAGATTCATCTCAAAATTTATTATACCAACGACGGGAGTAGTAGAAGTATTGTTACAAGTTTTTCGACAGCTGAGGTTATTTCGCACATATGGGCTCCCACATGAAATCGAACCCGGGACCGCGTTCACCTTAATCGAAAACGCTGCCAATTTGGTCATACGGAAGCCCTCTGACTAAGGGATTATAATACTCCGTCTCGAAAAACGTTTTTTGCTGTTTTTTGGACTTGACTAACGAATTTGGGATGGGCTAACGAATTTTCAGTGGATGCTCTTACACAAGGGAATAACCAAATGAAAACAATAGAATAATTTTAATATTTGGTAATCAATAACCAACAATATTTCAGCAATACTAGAGTATTATTCAGAACCATCAACCAGAATTAAACCGTTTAATTTTTGAGCATGTTATGGATCAAAAAATCCTATTCTACAAGCAAGCCGTTACTATTCATGGCTCCAGTAATATTATTTCGTAAATACCATCTTTCATCTATTATTTTCATCACTCCCATCTTAAATCTGGCTAAAAAACGATTATTTCTTGTATTATTTCTACAGTATTCTTCTGAGTGAATAAATCAAACATGGTGTTGTTTGAAATCATAAATTTCATTTCTTTCATGATTAGCATAATAAAAAAAGATAACTAAGAAGATCGGGTAAGAGAAACTGATTGCCTCGTTAATCTGAAAATGTGTCAATATTATAATATACCGTGGAATAGTTCATTCCATCGTCCATTCTTTTTCATCAAATAGAATAGCTATATTTATCTCAGCCATTGGTCAGTTTTTGCCCTTTTGTAGTGCTATTTAAACTTTAGTAAAACTTATCTTTAACTGGCAGACAGAATCCAGAACGTATAAAAGATTTTCTGTGAAAACCTAGGGGAAATCATGCCTTGGCTGACGAAGATCTCTGCTACGGATACTCGGATATTTTCGTATTTTTGCTATAGCTTGCAAATACTCACCTAACTATGGAGTTCCATTTACCAAGACTTTGTTTGGAGCGTCTGAAAATAGAGTCTGATGAAACAGTTTAGGAAGAGCATGTTCCGTCTTCTCGGCGAATATCAATTTTACTTTCCTGCAAAGATCTGATTTTGAGAAGCTCTGAAGAGATTCGTAAGTCGCTGCATCCGACCTTCTAATCGATGATATTATTGCCCGAAATTCCAATCCTAGGGAATTTGTGTTTTCGATCTAGTTCGACTACCAATGTGATGCGCCATATCCATAAAATTTCTCGTGGGATCACCTGCGCAGGTCGCGCCCTCTCGTAGAATATTTCCTCCATCTATTAGCCTCGCACAAAAAACACTCCTACTTGGCCCAGACAATCTTCGTTTATTGAAACGAACCCTTTGTATTCGATGCACCGTCTTATATTCGCTCCCTTTGGATTTCCTTTGCAAAGCGAATTTCTTCTTTTTATTCCGGATTGATTTTAATCATATCTTCTCTCGCTAGAGGTCTCTATGAGAAGGATCCGCGTTTTATTTAGGGATTCGCGAGGAAACCCAATTTATTAGCTCGGAATTGTTCTAATACGAGGTGATATGGTACCGAGAAATACAAGCGGGTTTGAGGCTCACGTATGCAATGCACCTTTCAGATTATATGGGATACTCAGGAAAATTCTTCGCACGGGAAAAACACGGCACAAAGACGAGAGATGTGAAATTCAGTCGTTCTAAATGTACACGGATTTAATCTTTCTGTCGTCATTTTGTGCGCCTATATTATGGTCGAAATAATGCAGAATATACAATAAAATGGATATTTAATGCAGCTTAGAAATGAGATAAACACAACGTTTAGATTTCGATTTTCCATTTGGTCTCTAAATTATAGAAAAGCATTCTTATAATATTTTAATTTTCTTTGTCGTAACTCATCATTTGAACAATATCTTATAGTAATTTCAATGAGCAATAAATCAATTATAATAATTGGCATATTAGTTTGATTAGTATCATGACGCATAATTGCATTGAAATCGATGAGTATTAAACAAAACAAAAATATTACATAATTATAAATCGTTTTCAGATTTATTAATCCTATATCTTTTAATAATCAAAATTTCTTAATCAAGTAATATTTATTCACTCAAAACAGCATCAAAATTCAAATTGAACTAGAAAAAAGAGTTTATAACATTTCTTTGTGTATCATGATGGTTCAAATACGATTTCTAACTGCGGAATGAATTAAAACAATCAGAATCCGGAATAAAAAAAATGCATAACATACTAAATCCAGAATAGAATAAAACAATATGTAACACCAAAATTATTTATAGAAACTTCATGAGCTCCTAAAGTTTACATCTTGATATTAAATATCTTCTTGGAAGCTAAAACTTATCTCATGCATTTGCTATTCAATAAAAATTACTGTTATATAAGCTTTCAATATACAGTAATCCTTCGCTAACTTAAAGGAATTCATTCTGCTATAATTCAATTTTCATATAATTACGCTGCAGAAAGACGTTGGGTCAAGCGGAGAGGTTACATAATGAAAGGAATTACATAGCTTTTAATAATTAATTCAAGTAATTACAAAATCGATTGAAAATCTATTGCATACATAAAATCACTGACTAAATACAATACCGTACAAATACAGAATTGATAGATGCTGATAATTTACTAATGAAACAACAATTACCTTGAAATAGTAGGAATACTGATTTACTTGTCATACAAGATTTTTCGAATTCCGAGGCTAGAGAAATGATGTGCCTCTTTAAAATCCCCTGCACTAATAGCATAGTTGGATATCGCAACTTCCCAGTAAGGGGAAGATAGCTGGTTCGAATCCCGTCCATTTTATCCATCCCGTTTTTCCATGGCATTTATCCTGTTTATGAGTCCTTATGAGCACCTTAACCCTGTTCCTAGTGGTTAGATTTCCGTTGAACATTACGACATTTTTTACATGTAATTCAAAATTAGTTGTGATATACGAGGATGGTCTGGAAAGATTCCAACCCCAGATTTTTCAGAAATCTTCAGAAAAGAGGTCGATAAATGACGAAATGTCGGAAACTTTTAAGACCACTCATGCATTTACTTCAAATTAATTTTTCGAAGTAGATGAATATAACCTTTTATATACGTGTTTAAAAATTATGTGATATCTCTTCAAAAAAATAATAATTTTTAATAAATATAATTTTTTTTAAATTTAACGACTTTGTTTGCCTTTTCTTTAAAATATCGGTGGAAATGTCTAATCCAATTGATGCATAAACTCAAGACTTGCATCCAAAAACGTGGGTTTACCTTTAGGTTCTGATCATGGATATTAAGCAGTGAATATATATGTATACGCTAATGGTGTTCCTTTTATGAGTACGGTATTGATGGTTAACCCACAGATGAAGTTACTGTCTACCATTTTACGTCTTACCTAGAAGATGTTGCTTGATTACGAGTTTAGTAAAATATTCAAATTGGCAAAAGCAACTCTTCTACCTTTTATAGATGCTTCCAATTACTCCGATTTGATAGTTTTATAATTGTACATACTGATTGTGTCTGCTTACATCAGAAATGTTTACAATTGCGTAGGAAGTTTCCCCATACCTTACAAGAAAATACCCTTAACGAATTGTATTTCCCAGTATTGAATGTTTAATTTGGTCAGTGGTACGTTTTGTAATTCAATTTGTGTAATGCAACAGTTAACAGTAAATTTGTGACTTGTGGGAAAAATAAAGCCCAAATTCAATTTTGATGTAAAGAGGAAAGCAGACTATAGCCGCTTGTATTCAGTTATTGAGGACATGGCATTCAGTATACAAATACACCAATTAAATGTGTACTCAGTGCTTTTCCTGCTGAATTTTATGGCAATCATTGTTTTGTACAACTCTTGTACATACCTCCTCAAAACTAAAAGAAGAGAGAACAAAACTGAAATATTGTGCAACTGAAAATATAAATTTAAGAATGATTTTATTACTATCGTACGTATATCTGTAAAAACTTTATCGTAGAAAAACGAGACTTAATGAGGCTATTGAGAACATATTGACCAACTATTCAATGATTAAAAATGACTGGATATGGTACTAATCTGTGCGAATATAGTTATATAAACTTGTTTTTCGCATCTAGAATCGATTTCTATCGATCCGGTAAAAAACGTTAGATCGAGATTTCACTGTACCTGGAAAACAACCTTTTATACTTGATGCGTCAATTATTTTACATTCATTTCGAGGCGCCATGAAAACTACCCCGATGGATCCCATAGTGAATCTGTAGCAGTTACTTTTCAGTCGTACTGAAAACCTAAACTAAATACTACTACAAAAAATGGAGAAGACAATTTTTGCGATTGATTTTTTTTCTCGCACAAAATTAAAATTTTCAAAAATTCTTCATTGCGCATAATTTACAAATTCCTCTCTCCTATGAAAAATCTCCAATTTTGACATTAAGGATTCGTAAATTAAAGTAAACTTTCGACTGTTATTATTTTACCTTTTTTACCTTGTAAGAACACATTCCTACGGAAGAAATAATTTTTCTCCAACGCAGGATATTTCTTCTTATATGATGGACCGTTAAAACTCAGTGTCCAGTGGCATTTATTTGGAAGGAACTATGAAATACTTTTCTCGCCAAAAATTTTCTTTCGCTAGAATCTCCGTGCGTTTTACATCAAAAAGAAGCGTTGGGATAAAATAAAAATTCGCTGTTCGCCAATTCTATTCAATTTAAAATTGCAGTGGATTTGCAATTTTTTTCCTCTTATAACTTCGCGATGACTGCGTTTCTTCATTTGTTCTTTGAATGCCTTCGAATCTACGTTTTAATGAATTGTAAGTAAAGGAAATCCGCTTTGCAAATCTCGTTTAAATCGTTCATTGTTCTGAATCGGTGAATACACTTAAGATCCGTCAGTAATCTGTTAGTTAACCAGATAATAGGCAATTTATTAAGATAATCCTATTAGGTCTCGGATAGCCGGTCAATTAAGTCTTCGAAAGGTTTCCTCAATGCCACGACGTCTACTAATTTATATCCAACGATTTTTCGGATTGGTTCTAAGAGAGATGTCCTTTCTTTTGCTTCTTCTTTCATTTTCGATCATCCCTTCATTAAACCTTTTCATGATTCCTTTTCATCGATTTAGGCTATCCTTCGTTCTCCAATTTAATCTTTCTAGTCATTTCAAATTCTATCTTTTTTGCACATTTCTTTCCTCGCGTAAATGAAAATCGTTCCTAAATTCTACTCAGAACTTACTTTTAAACTAATTCGATTTTCTGCACAATAAACTTACTCGTTTTCGGACTTCAATCGCTTTAAAAACAATAATGAATTCAACTAAAATCTTATACCAATAAATAGGGATGTATGCATAAATTAAGGATGCCTTTCATTTTGTTATTACGTAATCACAAATCATTCCGAAAATGAAGTTGGAGGAAAAAACGAAGTTCTTCACGGAAGAAAAGACAAATTTATTCAAGCCAAATTTTAATTATAACATAAATATAACTAATCATGTCTTCGACGCAAGCTATAGTTTAAGGCAAGAAATCGGAGCACGGCTGTTAATGAATTCTATATAGATTCTACAATATACAAAGGTGGTGAACTTTTTATATATTACAGACAATCATTCCCGAAGCAAAATCTTATGACTTGGAAATTAATTTAGCAAAATATCGGTACGAAAAATAGAAAATCTGTAGTGTTCTTGCTCACGTCAAGTAGCTTGAGTTGTGAATTATATATCTCGCGCGAGGAGTTGCTAGAGAATGTAATTAGGCTCGGAGCTTTGAGAAACGGAAAACAAAAGACTGAAGCACATATTTCAGGCGATCTCTCTCTCTCTCTCTCGCTAGTAGTGTTCTATTCTATCTTTATATTTTATTTATTCTTTTACGTTTCCTTCCCCAAGGAAATGCAAATCGTTCGTGAAAACATGCCTAACACTTACTTTTTTAATTTTATTTCTATCTTTGTATATTTATTTATCCCTTCTGTGTAACTCCAGTAAGGAATACACGGAAGAAAGTTTTGAACATCAATTTTGAGAATTTGCTGACGGAGAAAAACTATAAAATTTGAGGGTTCATTACAATGACGTTAGACATTTTGATATTTTCTGAGGGACGTATCCTTGGTTCGACTCTAGACGACTCAAATATTCTCTTATAATAAAAGTAAAGATCATTTTGATAAATTGCAGAATAATGTAATATAAATGTATTAAAATATGTGTGAATGTAAGAAAATGAAGAATTAAACATTTTTATAAAATATATATATTATGTAGAAAAATAATTGATAGCTTTGGAAAGTAACCATAACTTTCTATAAACATTAACTTATCAATATAAGGACAACTAAGAAAATCGTCTGAAAAAAGTTTAACAACAGTATTTATCATTCAAGCTATCTTTTTATTTATTTGAAGATTCACATACGGCAATGAAGCCAATTTACAGTAAATGCAAACAACAAATTTAAAGTAAATATTGTATATATAAAGCATTATCGTATTAAATAATAATATAAGCAAATCAACAAAAAATAACACAGATATATTTACATACAATATACGAACTAAGGAGGAAATTATTTACAAGAGTCTATGTTCACAGCAATCTTTTAAGGATATGTAAGTATGCGATTTCTCTCCTTTATTCAATTCTTTGAATCTTCGTCTCAGAAACGGCCATATGTATGGCTTCAGACGTATCTTAGTTGCCATCTTCTGGAGATGAAGAGAACTGTTTTCAATCTTGCGGTCATTTGAGACTACCGCTACAGAAAACGAAAAATAAGTTACAGATCCCTTTTATGCATAATAATATACGTCTCTTTCGTACTTATGTGTAATATTAGAAGTTAAGCCAATTATTAACAGATTAAGCAATAACTAAATACGCTTACCCTGCGCGGCGGCGTTTCTTTTTTCTGGGTGACATTTATCTATTGACTGGCCTTCTTGGTCTAGGCTGTGTAAGAATCAAGTTAAGCGAACGCCTTAAAGTGCGGAAAACTATAAGGTAGGAAGACTCGCGAATTGGAATGAAAGCTCCGAACTGTAAATATTGAAAATTTTGAAATGATCATTCTGTATTACACAGGACTTATTACAGGATTACAAGCGACTCTTGTTGATCAGTTATTGGAAACAGTATGCTTTAAGAGGCGGCAAGTGTGCCGTAAGATGAAATAAGTTTGCCGGTGGTACGAAATGTAAGGTTGTGTCGATTCGAAACTAAGAGGATTTGCAAAGTAACTGTAAATTTTTCTGCAAATATGGGAAAGTTCCTAACCCACCTATATATGCTTGCAACATTAAACAACTTGGTAATATTATCGATCATTCGACTGATGGGCTGCAAAGATGTATAGTATAGTCACTGATAGACCAAAGAAGAAATTTTTCAGTTAACTACTGGTTTATCAATCGCTCGAATATTTGGGCGAATATACCATCTCCTTAACTTTAGTAAGGGACACGTTCCCATAACCTCGCGGGTGTCGAGAGCTTGAGAAAAAGCATATTAAGATTAACATGATTTCATAATTTAACATTTGACGCAAGCAATGCTTTATATTTAATAGAAAACCTAAAATTAAATTTCGGTGGTGACCAACAAAACATATTCCCGACCCTCAGCGTGTCATGGGAGACTTCTATATGTTTTGGCTTTGAGTAGAAATAATCACGCCGAGATAGTTCTACATGTATCGCAATAGAAAAGGTTAAAAGAAAAGAAAGTAAGTTTGCAACAATCATAAGCGTCGATACTTAATAATGAGTCCACAATTAAAGCAGCGGCCTCGTGCATTAGAGACTAAGTGTATGCTTCCCTCGGTATTTCTCTTTTCGTCGAGGAGGGTTGCGAAAGAGTACTGCGGTCTGTGGTAAGATGGAGAAGCAAACAGATTAGTGCGATAGTCCTCATTCCATCTGTAATGAGATTGACTCCGTCATGAAATAATTGGCACTCGTGAAATTCGCTCTCCAATCTTCGAGCTGTCCCCTCAACTTTTCCCTCCCGTCTTCACCCACTTCATCGTCCCGATGTTTCCTCTGAGGTTCTGCTCTCGGACAAGTCTTCATTCCTAACGCTCTGCAAGCAGTCTGATAAATTTATCACGGACGGCAATACAAATTCTATGGGCGAATTATTTCTTCTGCGAAATGCTTTTGTGAAATGTCCGGACATCCTTAATACGTCCTCTTTTATCGACCTACTTATTATCAACTATTCGAAAAAAAGATACTACTAAGGTTTCCTTGCAGAAAATCGTCTTTATTCAAAATGTAATATATAAGCTAAGAATTGATTGAAATATCTGTTGCGATCTCTTCCATAGGCACCTAAGGTAAATGTCAACTTATGTATATAATAAATTAACAGTGTAAATTTAACTCTAAGACAGTAAATAGCCAAGGATCACAGAATAATAAGTATTTGTTATAATTTATATTGGATTGATGACATTCATCTGTATCATGTACCTCTTCCTACACGATTTTTCGTATTTTCTTTTATTTCCTCTTTCAACATTCCCCTTTCTTTCTCATTAAATATATTCTCAAATATCACAAGCGTCCTACTACTTAATTCTCATCATTCTGCCTGCATTCGTTCTTTTTGTTTTGCAATTGATTCTCCCTCTCCTTGTTTTGCAACCCATCCCACACAAGTAAAGGAGTCATGTTTTGTTTATACATCTCCATCTACTAGGATTTCTGTCACGCCGAAGGGAAAATGTTATTTTTGTCATACTTCAGCTTCTATTTCATCCCTTACGCCATTGTGAGACTTGAATTCATCTACTCCTTCTTTCTATAGATCTTCTGTGATTTCTTCCCTCTTCACAAGGTATTTCTAAAAGAGAACAAGAGAATTTACATTTACACGCAAACCCTACAATCCGCCAAGGGTGCGTGGCATGGCATGCAACGATATTTAACATTAGCTGAAATTACATGCTGTAATGTTCCGCGGTGAAAGTAGTAGATTTCTGTACTCGCTATTATTTCCTGGTAACACTCTTTCATTTGCTCTCGAAAATTCGTAAACTAGAGTAACAAAATCAAATAGGATACGTAAACTGATAAACTTTGAGAAGAGTTTCCGTCGGTGATGAGGTCTTATATTCTCTAGCACTCTGTACCGAAGGGCCGAACCACTGCTGTCGAATCTGAAATCTCCCTTAACAAATCTCTACGTTGAACCGACTCCAGATCAGAGACCAATCCTACCACGAGAGGATTCCTAATCGCACAAAAACACTGTCGGAAAAATCGAATTAGGAAAAATTACGCTGTTTCTTTTACTTTCGATGAGCATCCCTTCAGAATTTTACATGCTAATCTTTGCATCCGAATCTGATATTTTAAAACATCGAAAGAGATTTTCGTCTCAGATTAGATTGAAGGGATCCACTAATAGGACTTTTTTTAACTCCACCTGTCCTTAGGTATTGATGTAATATGACATTACAGTATCATACCATATATCATAATGTCATAAATCCATAATATTATTTTATCTTTAATTGCATCGGTAGTGGATACGTAGGCCAAAAACACATTTGGAGGTCTTAAAACCCGCCGTTAAAAATAATATTTGTTTGTAGACTAGTTTTGTAGGGATTTTACCATTATAGTCACTTTTGTACAATGCTATTGAAGCTCCCAAAGAGAAGCGGACTTAAAGAAATTCCGACGGGATCGGGACCAGACATTTTTCAAGTTTTCTTAGGATTTTTCCTGGGTGCCCTTATATGCATAAAATACCTTTTCCTTTTATTGGAACTAATTTAGTAATAGCCTTAGTCTCATAATTAGACTTTTTAAATATGAAATAATATTCTGCAGCTGAGTCTTCACAAATTACTAATTATTCTGTGATTTTTAAAGATACTACAGAACAGTGGTGGGATTTAGCCAGTTCGCAATTGTTCGGGCGCATACATCATTTAAAATAAAAATTTTGGGAAAAGAAATTTTCAATTAAAGAAAATATCAATAAGTAGCTCGTGCGGATATAGCACGGTACACTGCGGATATAATAGAAAACCGCCTACATAGATAACCAATGATGAATGTACTTAGGTTGAATGTACTTATGTGAGGTTCAATGCTTCCTTTCCCTAACTGGTCAAAAACATCAATGGCGCTCGTTAAGAATTATCCTGAGAAAGGAGATATGGCGCCACTTTCATGCAAATGGATCCTTCCTTTATTAATTCGAATCGAGGGAGGATATAATTGTATCCCGCGCCTGGCTTTGATCCTCCTCTCGAGGGGGAGAAATTCATCTCTTGCGGCTGTTGTCTGCTGAGAAAGGTGTTCGGGGAATGAGCTGAAAAATGGAAGGAACAAAGGAAAGGTATGCCAACGAAGAAATATTCGCCTCATCCTTTTTAATCAGATATCGGCCGCTGCTGTTATAATTCCCTACGTATTTCCCGAATTTCTCCTTGATTTCCTTCCTTAAAAGGAGGAACTGCTTACTGATCCAACGCTAACGCAGAAAAATCATACCTTTTCAAATGCCAAAATATTAATTTTTAATATTATAAAACGGTTTAAAGTATCGAATCTATGCAAGAGATTGTTAACAATAAACAGCTATAATAAAACAACGGAACAGTAGAGAAACACAATGAAAGTAAAATGAATATAAACAAAATATTGGTGATATTTTATAACTATTACCAAACATTTTACATGTTTGAACATTTATAGAAGCCTATGGACGCTGAAACTTGTACTTTTGTATATATTATAACCTAAATAGATACCTAGTGCTTTCAAAATCTTTGGTTACCCTCTATAAGAGATCTTTGTAGGAGATATAGTTTATTTAGTAACAAACAGTTGATACTCACTTATAGAGAACCTTGATACAAAACTGCTTGATGATAACTAACGTATTGCACGGATCTAAAACAATGTTTTTTTTCTTCCGAACTCCCAAGAAAAAGAAGAGTAATCGTACCGAAATCTTCGACGTCGATTGAATTGCCCAATCAAGATATTCGCATATATCAGCAATATAAATTTACGATTAATTTTTTGCACAAATATCTACTTAAATATTTTTATAGATTATTTGAGGATGTTAATGAAATCATTCAGTGAAAGTCATTGTTATTGTTCTTGAAAAATTTTATGATAAAATTAACTTGTTGGCTATTTATAATTCTCCAACTAATATATACGATATTTATTTATTTATTTACATGTTTGAATTTACTATCGTTTGCTTTTCATGACTTCACATACAGACACAAAAGGTCGACAAACCTAATTCTAAAGTATTTATTCCTTTTGATATTCAACTTCTCCATGAATTAGAATGTCGCTTGTCTTACAATTAGAATAATGAGAATTCCGTCAATATGCGTTACTTTGACCCAGTTTTCTATGCTTTAAAAATTCCCATTCAGTTATTTATGCTGTTTTTGTATTCTATTGCTACGGATATCTATTTCTGAAGTGAAACGACTCCATCATCATAAATATTTAAACGTTTTTCCTTGTCAAATAATTTTCTTTAATTTTGGGCCGATGTTATCTGAGTTAAAACTCATATAATAAGATCTAGAATATGATCTTGGACAATGTTAAACCACTAAGGTACTGTAAAGGTTTAATAACATTAATTCATTAATAAAACCAATTTTATACCTCAATAATGCAAATATGTTGGCTGTTAATTTTTAATTTGAGGAATGTTTAGAAAGCATAAGGAATTTCAAAGAAAGTTAATTTGTATTTCTTCAAATTATTTTTACGAAAGCTTTTTTCTCAATTGAGACGCTCTCAATGTTCTTTCTTTTGCCACCAGCTACAGATTCTGGAAGATGAGGATACTTTATTCAGGTGGTAACTCTTACTTCTTCCTTACATTATTGCCACCACATAAGCGGTTGAATAATCTTGGATCGATTTGCCCTAACTGAAAAGAAGGCTTTAATTTTTCCAAGCCGAGGAACAGCAAAATATTAACACAGGTATTGATACACACAAAATAAGCTAGAATAAAATGTGTTTACCAAGGTTCGAATGATATGTTTCACATCTGTGACAGTGAAAGTTGGAACGGTAGAGTTGCTATTATTTTCAGTTGCTATAACTGCGAGCTATTAGGTGACTGGCGTAGATGGGCGAACTGCTTAAAGTAAACCATCAGCTGCATTTTGAAACCAATACTAAGTTAATCACTCAACGTATGAAGGAAGTAGATTCGGCCATTTTCTCTTCTGACCAAACTTACTCTAGTTGACGCTACCGTATTTTTAACAACTAGAGAGAAGTTCAAAACTTCGTTGCGGAGACCAAAGATGAAAATTTTTCATGCCAACGAGCGAAATATATCATCCGCTGTCCACCTGCGACAATTTAATTTTTGGACAAATCGTGGAAGCTAATTAAAATTTGCGCTTTGATTTCCTCCGAGTGGAAAATTGGCACAAATGCTCCGCCGCGGATTCGCGCGCGAAATGTTACTCGAATCGTTGCAAATCATAGTTTACTCTATCGGCAACACGTCCGCGAGGCATTTAATAAAGCCCAAATGATTGTGTCGACGCGAACCGGTCGTGAAATATACATCAAAACTACTCCAGCGCCATCTCTCTGGAGAATTTCCAACCGTGAATCCTTATTACCTCGCGATGAATTCCCATCCGTTTTGACGAATGCCATGCTCTTTGCGCTCATTTTTTCTTCCACGTCCTTGGCATGTCGTCAGTTTTTTCATCGCTGAGTGACTTTTAATGAAACTTTTAAACCGCCGCTTTTTTCCATCCCCGGATCGGTTATTAGCATGAATTTGAATTTTGATGGCGCGACTAGCCCATTTGCCTCCGTCTTTCGGCCCCCGTAAATAGGTGCGAAGATCATTTCCATCGCGATCATCCCAAACGAGACACATCGATTCTGTTGTTTAAATAAGACCTGCGTGACGTACTTCTTTGCCCGACCGCTTTATGATGGGATTTCGATATCCTCTTAAAAGACGATTTGAAGCGTGGAAATTGCCCTGCAAGTATTTATAATTGTAATTTTATAAAGAGGAATTTTTGGGTATTATATCGGCCTGAAATAATTGCAGAATCGTTTTTAATTAAAATGAAACGAAGGTAGTTATTCATGTACGGTCTCAGATACTGCAGATCGATGTACGATCGGTGGTTCTGTTATTCTGCGTGAATCGATCCCCTAAGTAAGCCTTAATTAATATGTTTATAAACAGAATTGACGAAATCATAAACTTGCTTATTTACTTTACTTTAACTTTTGGGGATCCCGGATGTGGGCGGCGCGTCTACATTGGAGGAAGTGGTCTCGGGTTCAATTCCCATCTGCGACCTGTCGAAGCACTTTTAATAATACTCCAACTGGTGTGCTTATGAAGGGATGCACAAGTCTGAAATCATCTCGGATTCCCAAACTAAGCAAAAATGGTAAAACACTTTTTAAAAAAGAAATGAAGTAATTTACTTACATGTATTTATAGTTTATGAGGTTTTCATCGGTTCTCTTTAGCCTGTCTACACAAAGTACAGTCGAGGGTTGCATACGGCAGAACCATAGGTACTGGAAAATGAACTACTTCTTTATTACAACTAACACATTTATTACTGATTCTAGTTAAGGATCGCGGGTGACAGAACCTGTTTATCGAAGCATAGAAATATGTTACGTCCTTATCATGAAAAATATTACTCGTAGATTACTGCAATATTGGACGTTTACTCGTCCCTATAGCATTCTGTTTGTACCAACTCTGTTGGTTTATAGAAAACTCTAATTGGCTCTTCCTCCTTAAAACGGCTTTCGGCCGTCTTCCGCTCATTTATAGAACCTAGACAATAATTCATTCTACATAGAGGTGCTTGGTTCTCTACGATAGCATAACTGTGTTTGGGATTATTTCACAAAAGTGCATTGAAGCCCTTCGTGGTATGAAACCTCTCTTGTATTACGACAGGTCATTACGCAAAAGAAATATACGAAATTTGGTCGTTTTCGACCATCCATCATTTCTGATTATCTAAACGAAGGCACTGGGTCATTAGTCCGTTTATGGAGGTCCTTCTTTTTCATTTTCCATATTAACTGCTTTACGGAGTATTCATTGAAGGACTTTCTTTAATTTCCTGCAAAATATGCTGAGCAGAATGTACGACAGAGCAAAAAGAGTGAGAAAAGAAAGTCATTTCCTCATGTATGGATGTCAATGACTATCATTCTTATATTTTCAAAATCAGTGTTTTGTCGTACATACTTCGATAAATTCCGGATTTACTTCTGTAAGCTCATTTTCGAGTGGTTTTCAAAGTTTTCATGAGAAAATATGTGCAATACTGTTATTTAAGAGTGAAATCGGTGAAATAAGAACTATAAAACCACGAACGCACTAAAGAGAAAATACACAATGAATTCATAGGATTCCGATGAAAAATCGAAGCTAAATTAGTGAGAGAATAATGGGAGAACGAAACGATGAAATTTAAGCAATCGTAATACTACTTACAAATAAATCTTATCTAGAACTTTCTCATCTCTCTTTCCTGCGAGTAACAGATCGATCACAGCATAACATATTAAATGAAGTGATGAAAATGAGAGGAATTGTTTTCTCGCTGAAGTACTCAAATAGAAACGGGTTGTAGTAGATATGACGCAGTGGATCTAAATGAAAACAAAATCATCGGACGATAGCAATACAACCCGCTCCATCTCATACCTCGTAAGTATGTGTATTTCTAACAGAAAACAAGTTTAAATTAACTCCAGATATGAATTCAATGGAAGAAAGCGTACTTTTGTAGAACGCCAACACAATAAAATAAAAGGAAAACAGGATTGTACTTTTTCTACTGGTATATTTGCACACGGCCGGATTCAACGAATAATTCTGATGATGTCGATTTTTCGTATAAACGGGTTATAAACCTGTAGAAAAGGGACGTTCTTGTCTTCATGTCATTTTTGTAGCTCTAGATAATTTTATCACTCTAGGAACGAATCGTATGTACCTTCTCTATCTCATTTATTCTTCGTTTTCGTTGTCCTTTCAACATAGTTATTTTAAAATAACTCATGTTAGTGAAGAATTTTTCAAAAGCAATATCTTAAACGATAAGTTTTTGGAAATATTCGAATAGCTGCATTTTATCAGGGAATAATCGTTTGGAAATTTCTACCAGCGAGGGCTCCTTGTGGTTGTAAGGATATTATTCTCAATTCTCGGCAGCAAAAATCATCTCAAGGGATGAAGAAAACTCTTCTTTTGTACTTTCAATTCAACATATGAAATACTTGTCACATTATATTCATTCATTTTACGTCCTGATTGAGCTTTAAACGTTAGCTCAAAATCCCACTGTTATATGCATGGAATGCATCTCTTTATTTTCATGCAGATAAAGTTTGACTATTAAATTCTTAAAAAAATTTCTATTAATAAAACAGACTTAGGTCTTTTCATGGCAAAATGGATCTGCTTTTTTGTGAAAAAATTGCACAAATAAGAAATCTTAAGGTAGCTTAGAACACAAGAAGAAAAGAAACAATTAAAATTTTAATGTTTAGTTGAATCCACACGATAATCTGCTAAACAGCCAAAAAAATAATTCAGGAAATTGACTGTATTTTTAACTTTTTTGCGATATCTTTTATTTTGATGGTCTACTTAAGCTCCTTTATTGTTTGAAAATTTTGCGTCCATCCTACAACAGCTTGACTCCTATATAGTTCCGTCATGCATTCTAGTAAGCAATTAGGAGCAGTAAGGTACTAGGAATTAGGTTTCTCTTTCCTGATTGATCCTAAATTCTTAATGAATTTCACATTTCTCCGTTTTGATTTTAAGTAATCGCATGATTCTCTGTTTTTAGCGAAACAGAATCATTAGTAACTTTGTGCTACTTGTTAACGTTAAAAAACTCCATTTCAACAAATCTTTTACTAAACGAGGAAACATTGCTGACATTTCGCGACCTTTGCCATAAGTATCTGATGTGGTTTAATAGAAAATCGAGTATTTCAAACGCTTTTTCGTATAATATAAGAGATAAAATTAGGGGAAGAGAAATGGTGAAATGAAGGGAAAGAAATTAGTCGGCGAATGCAAAGAAAGGAAATGAAGAGGGTTGTGGTATACATCTAGGGCAGGGCTGCAGGTGCGGGCAATTAAGGCATGAGCTTTCTTTTTCCGAATTAGAAGAAGATCTCCCTTAATTCTGAGCCCACCCTCTCTTCATTCCAAATCAGCAATTCAAATTAACGCTCACTGCTTCACTCCTACGGTTTGGATTTTTCGCCGCCAGATGTAGACACCGCGGGCCTATGAATCGCATCTTTTATATTCCGGTTCGTAATCTTCCGCGGACCTTGAACCCGACGAAACGCTTTTCCTATCGCCTTTCCTTCCTGTATATTGTTCCTTAGAAGGAAATGCTTGACGGCATTTACGTACCGGAAGCTCCATAAAGGGCTAGAGAATGCATTGATGTATTTATCCCTAAAATATTGGCTTAAAGTCAGAAAAATATAATTTCAATTCATTAGTAAATTTAGAGGTCAAAACGATGATAAGACGAGAAAGAAAACAAATAAAAGCTAGCAGGAAAGGGCTGAAGACGTTTTACAATTAGTTCATCTCTCTCTATAAAGAAATATGACTAAAAAGCACTTTTACCACCTATATTTTATTATGCGAGCATGGTTTCGACTGTAGGTAATCATCAGGCCTCATGTACAGACCTTCAACAAAGTCGAATAATAGATTCTGTAATTACTTTTTATTAGTCGAAATGCGCCATTTATTACGAATACCCCATTGAATCATTACGCTATGATGTGACAGTATTTTTATATTCTTATTTAAGAAACGAAAAACATATGAGTGATCCTGACGCTATTGTTTGATTTCTTACGAAATATTTTTACACATAAGCATTAAACCTCGAGAGAAAAATAATAGAATAATGTAATGATTTACTTCGGACATATTTAGCAGTTAAGTGGTGACGATTCGAAATAAAATCGACTTCCATCTTTTGCGAGCTATATAAACAACTCATACAAGTCTTTCGTTCTATTCATCAGTTTTAAAATATAAGAATGGTAAAACTTTTTTGTTTTCAAATGTTTTGTCAATAATAAGGTTTAATTCCGAAAAATATTATTTTTCTTTCTTCAAATTGCGATATGTTAGGGTAAACAGTAAAAAATAACTATAAGATATGCGTACCTAAAAGAGATTGCTAGCACATCGTAGATAGCATGTTTTATGCAAAAGGTAATGGATCGATCTAGGAGGAATTCACAAATTGTGATATCTGGTCAACAGGATTCACAACAGGGCCCCCACGAACCCGTTATAACCCAACAATATAGGCCATAACGCTTATATTGTAATGAAAATAAGTATCATTTTCAAATCCAAAAGAACAAAATTTATATAAAAAGAGATGCTGGATAGTTATATTTTGAATTTTCACAGCTGTCTGATAAAATGTGTAAGGGGAGATGCTAATTAATAATTTTTTCCTAATCCATGCTATGAAAAGTGTTATTTATAGGGTAATAGCACTGCACTCACGACACTCATAGTATACTATCTTTGTCAGACAAGTAAAGAAGAACTATCACATAGTTGACCTCCAAATATTTTGGCTTGTTAATGGTTGAGGAACAACCAGACAGGCTCTAAAGCCATCAAAGCAACATTTTATATACATGTTTACTTTGTGTTATATTTCCTGTATTTTTCAATTTTACCATTTACTCAAACATTGCAATATGACAATAAGAAAGGCTGGGAAGCATAAAAAATTCATTTTCAGAGATTATGAGAAACGAGGGATGATTACTGTTGAACAGATGTGGAAAACGTAAAGCATGATAACATTTGACTTCTGATAGTCGAGTAGTAGCTGAACAGAATTGCTTGATCTTGTTGGGTAGGAGGTTACTCGCATAGAAAATACGGAAATTAAATTATTAGCTGTAAATTTGCCTTGTATTACGTAGAGAAATAATTTTATTCAATTTTAGGTCGATCAGTCGGAGGAGAAAAAAGTCTACGAAAATATGGATAATTCTATAGAATACAGTCTAAGATCGTTAGTAGGAGGATGCCGACATACAAGTAATAGAAGAAAAACTTTCGTGGCTTTATGATTTGAGGCTATGATTACTTTGTCATTATAATTGTAAAATCACTACGTTTGGACAAATCTCTAGAAGAAAAGAAGCAAATGGCCGAAATATTTAACAACACACTAAAATAATCCTTTGGAAGTTCCATTATCATTATTATCCTTTTTACGGGTTATCTTGTTTAGAGCTTACTCGCTTTTTAAAATACATTTCGTGAAATTTCCATTGGAAAAAACGAAGACTCCCAAAGAGAATTTGTATTTTCGTCTTCGTTGATATGTTTTTTGTTGCAACTAAAAAACCAAAAAATTCACCCGCGTTGCAATAAACAATGATGAGCGATGCGCCTCCACAGGTGAAATATCTCGAAGAGAACCGTCTTCTGGATTCGCATGAAATGTCCGGAAACCGTATTGTACGGGGACAATATTTTCCATTTTTTACCTTTTGATTAATAATGCTTACATTCAACATGAAATGAAGCGTGACATGAATTGTATAGCGTGCTTACTTAATTACCTCGTACTTGTTTTGTAAATGATTAATCAGTTAAGTAGAACAACTTTGTCTCATTTTCTTGAAATCGAGAAAAATGAATCTTGGGTTATTTTTGCTAAACTGAATCTGGAATCTAGATTTTTGGAAAAGAAGAAAAAGGTCTGTGACGTAGAGTAGAGCTATTTATTTATTATCGACTGATCATGCAAAGGAATTCTATTATCCACGAATTCTCTCTGCCTTTTGGACTCGGCTGACGAATATACTATAAACTCGACTTGCGAAGCGAAAACATTCCATTCTGCATTTCCATTCATTCCCACTCACTGTTTAAATTTTCCGGTAGCATTTGCGCAATGTCCATGATTTCTTACGATTTAAAACCCTATGAGATATCGCGGTTATGTAATGGAAGGTCTCAAACTAATGAAGGTGATCAACGAATAAATGTGTGGAAATAATTCGTAAACGAATTATTTCCACACATGTATTTCGATGTATGACGATGAAAATTTCCGAGTCAAAAAACCGAGCTTAAACAATCTTAACCGCTATCGTGAATAAATTAAATTCCTATTCTTTTGAAAGTAGCGAATTTTCTGAACTGCACTAATAAAAGTTTTTCGAGGAAGGCCATTCCATGCAGTTGTCCCTCTTCCAAGTTTTAGTCACATTTCAAACGGTCATATTTGCGCAGACGGGAAGTCGAGATAGAGGCAGCGATATCACCTTTTACGAAACAAACGAGTTAGAAAGTTCTGGAACCTCTGCCCTGAAATCGCTCGGAAGAGTAAAACTCGAATTGATAAAACCGATGTTCGTCGGATGAGCCACCGGAACTCCACAATCGCTCTCCTCTAAAGTAAACGAGCTCGTCCGCTTGGGATTTTAGCCTTAAGCCGAGAAAATTTGCAACGTTTCATCTTATCCTCTACTTTGCAAGACTGCATTCGGTACAATTGAAATTTAATAGGACGCAGATACGACAACATAGATCTGTAAAAATAATCTATCAGGAAATTTTCATAATTTTGATGACTGATTTTCATATTATTTTCTCAGCGGATACCAAAATGGAAATCTATTTTTCTCTCTGGTAACCTTTTGTGATGGAGGGATTGCATATTCCAAAGGAAACGACTGAAATCATCGATTTTTTAAAATTTCATATAAAATTACATTCATATACTAGTGTATGTTTGATAAAAATATAAATAAATATAGGTAAATTAATATGTAAAGTTTTCTCTTTATATAGATACTTATTAGGTCCCCTTGTGAACTGCTGTAATCGTCTCTTTCTAAAGTATTCGTTGAATACCATTCATCACGGCGATTGCAGTGTTTCCTATTCATAAAGTTTGGAAGAATAAACCGTTCCATCAAAATAAAACGCCGTATTTACAGTATCGACAAATATTCATCTCCTTCTAAAGAGAAAGGAAAAATGTCAATTATTCCACAAGTAATATTTCTTGAAATATCGTCGCAGCGAATCGTTCCCCTTCTCAGAAGCAGTCAACTATTATGCTGATATCCCTTCTGTCTTTCCTGGTTCGCGCTAAATGCTCGTAAATATTGAGGAAAACAGTCCAGGTGCAAATGGGAAGAACGAACTTTTAAGCTGATAGAGGTGGAATATCCCTTATTCTAAATTTTTAGGACAAAGTTTGTTTCAGAATTTGGAATCTTCTGACTTTTAAATGCATGAATCTATGGAGAGTAAGAGAATTAATACAAAGTTAGACTTTCACAGAAATAATCTTCATGTGGCATACAAGAATAGGATTACAAATGTAACAATCCTGGAATGCAAACGCATATTTATTTATTAAATGATGTTGATGGACAAATAACTGAACTCTTAAGGGATGACAAAGAAACATTGTATTGGACAGACTTTTTAAATGTCTCCGGGTATCAAAATGTATCACTTCCAAGGGAGGGTTGAAAGAGAGAACGGAGTCTCGGCCATAGTATCCAAAGATAATAAAAAACACAGTATATGCTGAAAAGTAAATTGATTCAATGTTACGGATTTCGAAATTTCGGGTTGAGGATGCTCAACCAGTATTACATCCTAGAAGTTTTTATGCGTCTCTATACAATATACAATGAAATGCTACAATATATTTATAGTTTATTCCCCTATGAATTCCAAGTTAGCATGTGACAATTTCATTTTAACATGATTATGAGCAACCAGAAAATTCACGGCTTCAATCCTAATCATGTATTTCAAATGAAAACGAGTTCGAGCGATGCCGTCGCTGTTGAATACTCTCGACACATTCATGCGCAAGAAACTTAAACGTTGGAATAGATTTTTGCGAACGATACTAAGCACATTCCAGCAACTTCTTGAGCGTATATATCGCACTGTATTTTTTAACAATAATAATTCATCGAAGATTATTAATATTAAAATTGATTTATCGATTAATTACTTACGGTTAGTATAACTATCAATTCATTAAGTAGTTTACAATATTAAGATTACAAACCGTACCTGAAACTCCTTCCTTTAATATGGAAATTATTTCTTCCAAAATTCCTTAGTAAACTCCATAGTTCACTTGATCTTCTCTGGCATTGGAACTTCATCACTGATTTAATTAGTACATTCAAAGAAATTGGTTTTCAATTCGTAATTGTAATTTATATTTTAGAACTTACTCATCCGTATTTGCACGAAGTTACACCATTATCCGGTAAAGAATCTTATCCTTAAACGAATCTTATACTTAGGGAAAGAAAGAGAGAAAATTAACTAATTTTAACACGTTTTTTTAATTCCTGGAACTTATACTTTCGGTGAATCGTCACTTTAGTATGTACTACTCTGTATTGCAGAATTGTTTATCTTTCGCTAGGAAGTGCTCCTTACGTAAAAATAGTTCTAATGCACTCGATGCTTAAATTTTATCCCACCTCACCAATGAACTATTTTGAAATCTCTCTTATTATTATCTTGCTGCGACAGTTAATTCGATGCCTCTCCTATGGGACTCGAGCCAGAAATACCAAAATATATTACAGGCGGAGGATGACGTTATCGCCATTTGAATGCCACCCGTCTCCTCCAGTTAATTTTTTTGCCATGGAGAATTTAAGGTCACCTTTTCATGATATGTCGGGTGAGGATTCCGAAATTTAAAAAGTGACACAGAAATTTTCCTCTTAAATTCCTATGCATGTGTAACGTATGAGGAGATATTAAGGTCTTAATATTGGGTCTTTTGATTGCTGCTTCAACTAAGCAATTAATTTTAATGCTGCTTTGCTTATGAGACGATCCAATAATCATTCTCTCGTGATTTAACATCTTTATTTAATCGAATGAAAAAGATTTGTATTATAAATAAGTCGTAGTAATATACATTTACTTAAATTTCTATATACATGCATCCGTACACATAAACGAAAAATACATGAGAACAAGTTTTTGTTTAGTAATTCAATTTCCATATCGTTTTCTATTTTAATTCATAGCATATACTCTAGTTCTCAGGATTTAAACGTGTAATGTTTACTCGAAGCAATGGTTCTCACAGTTCCTTCTTATGAGATTCTTAATCACTTTTAATATACAATGGCCCAACATTCTGCAAAGTTTCAATCAGTGAAACAGGAAAAACGATACAAATGTCACGCTCAGTCTTCGATGCATATTTAAATTCCTTCCATACGGATGTTATTTTAAAGAATCTAATTTTTACCCTAGCGGGAATAGAATACAAAATATTGTACTTACGAGGGGAGTGCATGACAATTGGGTCACCGATTTTGATGAAATTTGGTAGTACTCAATATAACTTTTCACGATTTACCCCTGGGTGCAGAAATTCGATAGTTTTAGCTTAAATAATATTTTAATTCTATAAAACTCTATTGTTCAAAAGTTGAAATTTCTGACTGCCAAAATTAGCATCAATTTTCATCCATCATCGTTTTCATTTTGTATTTTTTGTACCCACGGACTCGAGAAATTGCAGAGCAAGGCAACATGTTTTATTAAATAATGTTACAATAAAAAAGCAAACGTTACGAAAATGTCCTCGAAGGCAAGTTGGAAATTCTTGAGAAATGAAGGAGATTAGAAGCTCGATTGCTTGTTACTTTCTCTTATTTCATCCGATTACGTCCTTTGCAAAAATGCTTTCTCTGAATTTATGTTTGCTGAGGGCGTATTATGCGACTCCACTTTTGCCGATCCGAAAATGAGCGTAAAATAAAAGAAATAAAGACAAGTCGTTTTAAGAACTCGTTCTTTCGATAATCGATAAGAACAAGCAAAATAAATAGTTGAAAGCTCGGAGTTTGCACACTCACACGAAAAGGCGGCTTGCAGGGTATTAATGTAGATTGAATGGTGGGATTACAGAATAAGTCCTTGGTTAGATTATGAAGAATTCATCGGTTCTTTAAATTTTGAATACGTGCTTAACAACAAAAAGAGTATTGCTTTATTTCCCGCAGCTGTAGATGGAGTATCTAGAGCAGTGTCTGCCAAACTATTCCACCAAACGGCATAATGTAGGCTTTGAATTCGTTTTGTGGCGCAGTAACGAAATTTAATTTTATGCTAGCTATTTAGCAAATAGCAATGTATACGTCGAATATTAAATTTTGGAATCATAATCGTAGCATAATAATTACTCTCAAACTTTGAACATTCGCGAGATAATTAGGAAAGTGTCCCTTGCGTTGGTTTTGGTGACGGTGTATTCACTCAGCGAAAAAACAGCAAAAACTCGAAAGTTTTCTATTCAGTCTTCGAGTAACTATTTACTCTACGCATCTACTGCAACAGCTCAGCAACTGAATAATCAATAAAGTTTCAGAACTGTTGAAATAGACAACCCATAATACATCAGTGGAAAAAAGGAAACAGTTCTACAAACTTATGAAAAAGAAAAGTACAAACAAAAATTCTCAAAAACTCAGATTCACATCGCCAAAATTTTCGCGTCACTCTTACTACCTCTCGCAGAATACTATTACGCTACGGTGTATAGCTTGGAATACTCTGAGCACTTGCATAGACTTGTAGGCAGCGCGTTCGACTTCGGCGAAAGCGGTTCGATTCCCTGTGATGGCCAACATTAATCTGGCGACAGCGCCTGATCTCACAACTGTTGGAAGCCATCCCCGCACGAGGAAGGATGCATTGCTTTGTCTGTAAAGAATACTTAAAGCATTCCTTAAGGTGAACAAAGCAGAGAGTGGCAATAAAGATAAAGTAATTATTAAATTAATGTAAGCGATATTTAGTCTTTCCAATTTATTATAGCGGCTTGCAGTGCATCTGAGAATGTTAAGAATCCGCCTTATAAAAGTTCAGCGCTCATGTGTTTCGTGTAATGGGACCAAGATAAAACCGCAGATTAAGCGTTCTAAGCAAAAGCATACAGCCTTTTAAACGGGTTTTACTGTATGTACATACATACGTTCATACATACATTCCGCAACATATTAGTATCAGCTAAAAATTTCAGTTCTCATCAATTTTATAAATGATAAGTAAAATAAAAGTACCAAACGATTCATATACATCTATAAGATGGTGTCATTACACCCCCTGCCATACGCCACTGGCGGCTTGCGGGGTACTCATCTAAATCTAAATCTAAATCTAAATCAACACCCTGCATTCGGTATGTTGCCCGGAAAAGGCATGCGAAAGAGATTATCATTAATAAGAATGATTGCTTACAGTCGTTATTTCTTGCAGTGCTCTACTATTAAAAATTATGAAAATGCAGAACAGAAGCACGGATTTAGTGACGTGCAGTGCTCATTACGTTTTTATCGTGATTGTTTATGACTGCCGATGTTTTCCGCAATATTTGGAGGCGAAGTCGATGCCCCGTTTGCACATCTTAAAAGGTACATCTGTTCATAGATAAAAGATATTTCCTGTTAAAAAATGAAACTAATCGTTAAAGGATATAATGTTACATGAGAAGGTGATTAATGTATAAAGGATAATTAGATTGTCAGGTGATTTCTTTGCTAAAATAATAAACATTATTCTTTTATTTTCAAAGTTTAGATCTATTTCCGCTTCAACTGAAGTATACTTTTGCAATTTCTACGGATCGATAACGTTGGTAATTTTCACTTCGTATAAAAATGCAACGGAAAAGAGTTACGCTACAGGTGTCCGTTTTGGAAATATACGGCCAAAAACTTCCATGCCGATGATGAAAAATATTTCAGAAGCTGGACATCCTGAAAGACCAACATTAATGCTCAAATTGCTCAAAATGCTCAATGCTAAATCGTTGTTCCATTCGCAAAAAAAGACAGTGAATTTCAAAGTTTTATCACATTCAATCGGTAGATTCTATACTTTTATTTTTTCTTCTTTAGACATTTGGCTATAAATCAGGGGCGCTCCAGATCTGAACTTCGAGGGACAAGCGTGTGTACTTACTTAATAACTATTCGGTAAGCTAATTGTTTTCCTTAATCATGAAATAGTGTTATGTTGCTTTATCGAGGTTTCTATAATGAAAAAACATGCTCTTATTTAGTTTATGACATGTCTATCATTCTAATTTTGAACCAACCAACAAAGCAAAAAAAATTATTTTGGCTTTTAGTTTTAGGTTTATAAAAATATGTAATGATACGCCGAGTTTTGTGGAAGGAAATTATCCCTACTCACCCCCCTTGGGTCTGCAAATGATATAAAATGTATTATGTTTATTATTTAAACAAGAGCCGTGGTAGCCTTTGGAAAGGATGTTTGAATATCAAAAATTGTTAGTAGAATCAAAGGTATCTTTCAGACGCTTGAAGGAAATTTCAAGTAAATGGCGACACAACGATAAATAAGCTTAAGTCGATATTAAAATTGCAGGAAGGTAGATATAGTTTAAAATGGTAAATGAATAGAACAAATGGAGATGAAAAATTTTGCATTTAAAACATTTGGTGCACTGGAAGAAGGTATAATATATCAGTTACTAACAGAATTGTTGTTTTTATAAATTATTATAAGGAATCAGTGATTGACAGACAACTTTATCCCATAAGGAATGCAAGTAGCAGGTCGTACGAAGACTAAACTAATTTGAATGCAATAAAGTCTCTGATAATTTGAAATCTAATTTTCATACTCGCACGATTCAGATAGCTCGAAATAAGCCACTAAAATGACTATGGCATAACAAATATAAAATGGAAACTTTTGTATTTCTTTTACCTAAAAGTAAAAACGTAGTGAAAGATAATAAATTTACTGACTACGAATATGCCATGCTATTTGAATCCTTAATCTCATAACCTATTAAATGTTTATTGCATAATATAGCAATTTTACACAAATTCCTAAATGCTCACGATGTATTTAAAAATCTTCGTTTCTAACTCGGTTTGTGTCAACTGAACATGTATATGGCTGTTTGTTAATTACAGCAACATAAGCGTTAAATTGCCCGTTTCGTGCTTGTTCTGATTCTCGAGTGTCATTTCCTGTGCAAGCGCTTGATTCAGCGTATTTGAAGTTGATCGTGCTACCGCTCCATCAGCAAACAATCGTAACTCTTCGCAGGGACATCTACGTCATCGCTCCTCGAGAAAAACAAGGACTCGTGAAGATACTGTCGGACTAACTTTCTCGTATAGCATCCTGCGAGCAACTTTTGACTAAAATTTACCCTGCCTTCGACATTACAGAGACTAATTCAGATTTGCAGGACTGCAAGACCCTCCACGAAGGCCCAAAATGTTATGCATACGCATAATTTTTATCTTTATTTCAAATGCATCTCTAATCCGGTAGAAAATATAAATCATGTAAATGTGTATCGTTACTGTAATCTTTCACTTTTATCCTATAATTCCGTAAAAATACCATATCGTTTGCAATAGAAGAGTTTCGTAATTTTGCTATTCCCTCCCGCAAAGATGATCTATTTTTTGCATGAATTATTTAAAAATAATAATGAAAATCAGCCAATTAGGATTTTTATCATGATGTTTTCATGAACAGTTCCAAAGCAACAGCTAACTTTAAGTTAATGATCTTAAAAATGTATATTTACCTTAAAAATACAATAGGAGTTTCCAGAATGGTGATATTCAACATATTAATAGTTTAATTATCATTTTCTCATGATTAAACGAATATCCGTCTTCGTGAACATGTGATCTCCTATGAGTGAAGCCTATTATAAAACAACATTGTAAATTGGTATAATATTATAAATCATTGGAGAGGTATGTTCCGAAACCTCGATCCAATAAACGATATTAGCCCTGAAATATTATACTGCAATAGGCTTCCATCGCATGCACTGAATTTCTTTTGAACCAATATGAATTGCGAATATAATTGTTTATGCCGCTGCATTCATTTCTTATGCTAACATAATTCATTCAAATGAAGGATAAAACTATAAGTATCGTGAATATCGTTTTATAAAATTATTCCAGGATACTATTCATGTAAAAAGCTCCTGTTTTCATTTTTGTTTGCTGTAAAATTTTAAATAAATAAAAATTATGTAAATGAACATTTAAATGTCAATTTAATATCAATCAATACTTGATGCGTTTGCGAGGAATTTTGATGTTGAGAAATTACTTTATCAATTATTATTATTAGCTAGAATTATTCACATATTTTTCATTCAGTATTACCAATATTATTTCCGCCGACAATGATTGGATTAAGCTACTCTATTATTGTCATAGTTTAGCAATGAGAGAAAAGCCTCTAATTGTAAATATTAAAAGCCAAGATGAAGGAATAGATATTTTCTTCGGATGTTTTCATTGAGATACCACTCTTTTGTAACGTGTGATAACGAAATATTGGAAATATTCATGATATAATTGAAGAGATCCGATACATTATGCAGTCAAGTAATAGCGCAGGTATTTCAGTGGATTTCCATTGCTCGTTTTATATGAATGATTAGTAAGAATGCTGTATTATTGGTTGTGAAAGGGTTTTAGAGAAACTTAAATAAGGCGAACAAAGAATGCCTTAAACTTCCGTTTGTCTCAGCATTGAGTAATCGATAAATAATCATGTTTTACACAGCTACATGTGTTTGCCTGAATCATAATATGAATGCAGAAGAATATGTTATCCACTATTAACTAAAGGATTCTTAATACTACAAAATATAGTTTATCGTTATAATAACGTAATTTCAAGTTATTGCGTTTTATTTCCAGAAATAAAACATGTTATTAAGGAGAACCAAATCGTGTTATCTGGGTAGCTTCTACCATCTGTTGGTGAAAATGGAAATCACCTAGTGTCCGTTTCGCTTCTGAAGACTTAGGACACTATATTATTTTAATTGCGAGGTTAGACCATCTGAGTCTTACTAGTGTAAGATTTAAGTGATTGAGACATAGTTCTGTTGCTGCTAGAGTTACCTTAGTGGATATATGGCTCCTTTTTAAAACTGAATAAATGGAAACGTATCTGGGTTCAATATATTCCCGCCATTTTATATGCATTCAACATGGCCGAGGTGAGTGAGGTAGAAGTATACTCTCATCAGCTGGACTAATTAATGATTATCGGCATATATTGTGTTATAGTAGCTTCATACTATGCGTGTCAGTGTTTTATAGGTTTCTATTGAAACTGGTCGATTTTGTTCTGAGGCTTCATTGGCTATGTTGAAGATAGAGATGAAAAAGAGCTCGGATGTCTTATATGTCAACAAGAGCGTAGCTTCATCGTAATGCTAGACTTATCTCGCAAGCCTAAATGTACCGCTTTCAGAGGGGTTAGTGTTTAATTTAGGACTTAAGTCACATTTATCCGTATGCTTATTTGTGATATATTCCATCGTGTCCTATAATACTGCATTGCGGCGGTGTAATTGTGTAATATATGTTGAAGTCCAAGGACGTTATCCTGGTACCGATTTTGTAGCCCTAATCTCATCCTATTTTAAAGTATTGAAAGGTCATTGTTGAACCTAATTTAATTTTGTTTGAAAATTTGTGAATTTTAGTATTTTCTACTTATTATCTAATTGTTATATGTGACATAGTAGTTATATTAATTGGGGCATTGTTTCAACTTGCTCATTAGTAAATAATCAATCATGGAAAATTGAAGTTAAAATGCTCCGTAAATGATAATTAAGTTTCAATAGTCGCACTTTATAGAATTCTGAGATTATTTACTTGTGAATTGAAGGTTGAATCTTGGAAAATTGAGACTGAAGTTGTGACTTAAAGGCGTTATCTTGAGTAAATTCCTGCATCGAACTCTTGTCCATCATGGCTTCAAGTGATGAAAATGAGATATTTGCCGAAGTTTTTAAAGGGCATAGTCCTTGTCCTTTAGAGGAATCTAGTCCTGCCGAACAGGAATACGTGTGCAATCTATGCAGGTTCGTAAATAGTTAAGATAATAGAATTTAATTATAGTGCTTTAAAAAATTACTAAAGTGATAACGCTTAAACAATTTTGCAGCAACAAATATTGCGAACCTCGAGTGCTGTCATGCTTGCATGTGTATTGTGAAGCTTGTCTTGACAAGCTACTCATCAATGAAGCCGGAGACACTGCAAACCCAAATACAGTCATTGCATGTCCTGACTGCAAACAAGAAACAAAGGTATGTAAATTAATGACGGGTGATCGTAAAATTACGTTAAAAATCTTTCTTCGACAAAGTTGTGTTAGGATACCAGCAAGCTACTAGTTTCTTTTGGGTAGCAATGTGTAGGTGACAATTTTCCACTATTTTATGTCGAAACTACCGTAATACGCAAGGAATCGTTTTTGTAGCCTCAATCCTCTAAAGTCTGTATTTTTCATGCATTGTGGTTAGGCCATATGGAGGTCACACATCTCTTGAAATATAAATGAAGTATTTATGGCCTTCATAACATTCAACAGTTCTTTTTATCCTCACTGAAAATGGCTATTATGAAATTGCACTGCTTTATTATTTTATTGCTCTTTATTTAAATGCTATCTTGTATTTTCAATCCATGAATTTATTTTAGAGTAAGATGTTCAGTTATATGATTTTAGTGAAGTGTGTAATTGAGCGTTTTCTATCTTGAAGAACTCTCTTTGAGCTTACTTTACAATGTCTAATCCTTTCATAATTCCACACATCCTTCCGGTTATCGTTTTAAAAAGTGTACTATGAACACTAAATCGCTAAGAACATGACATATTTCGGTGAGATATGGTGGAGCTCCTTCATGATCACACACTAAGAAACCAGGGTTTTGTTACGGTGTAACATCATCATATATCTGATGATGATACATCGTAATGAGTCCTAGGTGGTTTAATAAAAGTTTTTGTGGACTCTACATAGTGAGTTTTCTTTGTGTGTAAATCGCTAAGTTTAACTATAATTACTATTACAGAGCTGTGTATTGTGAATTGTTAAATTGTATCAAATTATTCATGTAGTATGATATACAATTATAAAGGACAAATCACAGAAATATTAAATGTACCTGCATCACTGGTGTTTCTTAGACTGGTATGAGAAAAGTGTAGAGCTCAGCAGAAAGAAAGTAGTATGAAATTATTGCTGAGTGTATTGAAAATTTTTGATTTATCATACAACAAATGTATTCAATCCCTTTTAGAAACAGCATGCTAATGTATTGGAATGAGGTTAGTGGCCATCTAGTGAGAGATGGGGAAGTTACTTGGACTGATTTTTGCATTTCTTTTATACCTCTTTAATGCTCAATTTGAAATTCTCTTACAAGACTACTGTCTTTCTACATTACAATCATTTTCACATTTCACTGATAGACAAAATAAGTTTTTAATCTGCCTTATTTTTCTTGAAGCAGTTGTGAGTGATCAAAATTTTGCCTAACCAGCTCCC
Source organism: Pachydiplax longipennis (assembly GCA_036926295.1). NCBI lineage: Eukaryota > Metazoa > Arthropoda > Insecta > Odonata > Libellulidae > Pachydiplax > Pachydiplax longipennis. Next base: position 2,076,649 of record JAVFKF010000085.1, on the reverse strand, counting down.
AAGCAGTAAATGTGTTTGTATCTTTTGGAGCATTATAAAAATATAAGATTCTGTGAGTTATAACTTATCTTTGAAGCAGTTTTGGAGCTTTTTCCAAGTTTCTCAGCTGCTGGAAAATTGTTGTGTTTTCTTATAAAACTTTCTTTTTTGCTTTTAATTGTTGGAATTAGGAATAATGATTTGTCATTATTGTAAGTTTCTTTTTGTAAAGAAATTATTAAATAATATTGGTAGCTTCAGTAGATACTTTCAGTGTGTAGGTTAGGCTTCGACTTAATTTCTTGCATAGACCTAATGTGGTTTCCTCTGTTTCATCCTTTATCTGTTTCTATTTTATGTGCATTCTCCAATCAATTTTAAAACTCAATTAGAAGTTAGATTTATTAATTTATGTGCTCAAGTACTTTGTGTAGCTAAGGCCAATGTCATGATGATCAGTATGCTGGTGAAACATGTCACAAAAGTTGATGTATGAAACATATAAAGTGTTTTTCATTGAATTCATGCATTTTATGCTGTCTTTGGAAATGTGCTGAGGATAGTAACAGAAAAATCAGAGAGTTCATAAGGTCATATTCAGAATTTCACATGAACATATGTTTGCAATTTAACTGTTCTTGTTTTATATTTTATATATTTCTTGTATAGAATGTAATATGTAGTATCTGAAAAACTCTTAGATTATATGAATGTTTTCAATAATTCCTTAGTGTGATTACAGAATTTTTATTTTAATGAAATAAGAATCTTATATGAAAAATTTCTGTAAAAAATAGCAATAAATTTTGGTAATAAATAAATAATGTTTTATGTAATGCTAGTTTCTTAGTTTGCAAAGCAAAAAATTGTTTTAGTTCATGTGTACAATCTAATGATGTGATCATAATATTTTGTCCTGGTTTGCATAATATTGGCTAAAGGAGTTTTTCCACGAGAAAGTCATTTAAGGGACAAAAGAGAGTGTTTTCAAATTGTATCGGAATTTTGAGATTGAGTTACGCTTATTTACTATAAATAAGGTGGATATTTGATTAACCAGGATCAGTTTATTTCCTACCATTCTGGATAATCATGAGTCTATTAGTTTTGTGTGTATACTAGCATTGAGTGTGATGTAATTCTTCCAATTAGAGATTTACTGCTGCCATATATGTATTATTCTTATGCCATAGAAGTTGTCACTGCATTGGCTGCTGTCAAATATGCTGATGTTTCTTTTTTATTTTGTTATTATACAGAAGAAATTGCTGTACATTATTTTGTAATATATTTCTTTCTCCAGTGAGAAGAAAGACATGCTGAATTGAACTACCGCTGTTAACTCTTGTAATTTCATATATATTATTTACAGATAATTACAATTTGTTAATGATAGTAAAGAAAGTATCTGTCAGTATTAAAATTAAACTTAATTTCAGTGAATTGATGGGTGTAGTAGAAGAACATTGATAATAATAATAATTCAAGTAATAATTGTGCTATTCAAGATTTCACTATTGGTGAGGTTGAATTGTTTGAGTTACAAAGCTTTGGTGGGCAATGCATTATATGTATACAGTTATAATTAGATTAAGAAAGAATAATATGCAGGATGATACATTGACAGAAAAGTTATCATTTCTGATAAATGTATCCAAAAAAACTTTTAGGAAGAGAACTAATCATTATAATCCTGAATAAGCATTATAATGAATTTTGATTCATCATTAATATTCAGAAAATTCTTCATAAGGATAAATACTGAGTTATTAACTTAAAATAATGATATTATCTAATCATTCTTACTTTTCCTGAGCAAGAATTTATCAGATATGAATGTAATGAATGAAATTTCTGAAAATGAAGTTCCAGCTCTAAAACGTCTTCAGGAAAATCATCATATTCACATGTAAATCTTATAAAGAGTGTAACTCCTCTGCAAAGTGGATCTTTGGCATGATATCTGATAAACTGAAAACTTACCAACTTTATTGTAAGGAATGCACAATATCTGGTTCAGATAATGTTTTTTCATTCTCTTCAGTTATTCAGTAATATAAATTTAATATAATCAAAACATTTGATGATGTAATCATCATTTAGAAATACAATTTAAATTATTTAACACAGCAAATATAATAGATATCCTGGCACTTACACTCACCAGCTTAGCTTGAAAGGCATTTATACAAGTATATTAGACAGTATTCAAGATCTCCTCCCCTTAGTGTCAATTATACCGCTGTTAAATTGTATTGTATTAATATTACTTGGTGACTTTTTTTAGCACATGTAGAATATTAGGCTTGATAATATTTGAAAGGAACCATTTGCAAAGCATTAATCATAACATAAATTTCTCATGATAAAAGAAAATAAGTATGTTACCTCACTATCTTACCATTTTTAATACAACTAATTGAAGAAATTTTACACTTATGTTTTTAAAAGAATGATTATGGTATGCTACATTATAATGCTGCCAGGTATTATTTTTTAGTGGAAGCTCTTACTGAGCATATTAGCTAATTTTATGCTTCTGTAACCTCTACAGATTTATTTGAAGTTGGAATTATGTGTATATGTAATCCTAGGCATCTGTTTTCCTTTGATGAAGAAATTATTTTTCTTGCCTCTGTATATAACTGTACCTTTTTAAATACCATTTTCATATAGTTAGAGTCAATGAAAATCCTACTATAGTAATTATTTGAGAACAGCAGCTGTATGAAACCCATCAATTTTTATGTATTAGATTTTATTTGTTCAATCTATAGTATCTATGTATCCGGAAAATTTCAAATACAGAATTTCATGGGAACAAAGAGTCAACCAACGTATGAAGAAAAATGTTAACAGCCTTTAGAGTTGATCCAGCAGGTCTTAGGAATGAAAAATATAGAGTTTCTAAGAGTTCAAAATAAAATAAGGCTAATATCTTAGTATCTGAAGCTTGCAATGTTGTTAACTCATTCTACGGAAAGTTATACATTAAATTCCATAACTTATGATTATAATTAATTAATTCACTGGAATCAGCCTATTAGAATTTTACATAAAATTTGATTTTAGAGAAAAATTCTGCTGATTTAATCTTAAATTGCTTAAAATATAAAATTTAACAATAAATTGTCCTGTACAAGAGATTAACTCTCTTATATATAATTAGTGGTATATATGTGCATTAATTATTTGTTTGTACATCATGATATCATTTATTCATTAGTCTTATGTTAGTTAGAAAATTATTACTAGAAATCAATAGCAGAAATCTGAATATAATCTGAATAAACGTCTGTTAATCTAGTTAATATTTACTCTAAAACCTGCCTCCTGAATTCCTTTCCAAATATGTAATATGTTAGGTAAATATAATGTTGTAAAGTTTTCCTTGAAGTGGTAATGAAGCACTAAACTGTAGGTTCCACAAAAGTTTTTAACGCAACATGTTTTAGAAGGAGAAAAAAGGAACTCGGCGGTCAATGAACTAAGAGATAAAGGTTCTCCAAGCGCCGAAATAGCGGTGACCGTCTAAGGGCGATTTCCCGGGAAACGGATAATCGTTTAGAGGTCCCAATTCTTCAGAATCCCGATGTACATTTTGGAAACAATGCTTCCATCTTCCTGGAAGAATTGGGACCTCCAAACGATTATCCGTTTCCCGGGAAATCGCCCTTAGACGGTCGCCGCTATTTCGGCGCTTGGAGAACCTTTATCTTTTAGCAACATGTTTTGACGGCCAGGTACAAATTATCTAAAATTTAGCATTTTTAAAGGGAAGAGGAGGTAATTTGTGTTTGGATTTAGGATAGGATTCTGGAAGGAAGGGAAATCCTATCCCAGTACCCTCATTTAGCCATGTGGGTAACATGTTCACCTTTGGTGAAAGCAGCCCTATGTTTCCCTAGTTGGGGCTAGTATTTAAATGGATATCTAGGTGCAAAATGACCCAGCTGTTGTGGTACCATAATAAAAGTGCCACTGCTACAAAAATGTGGTCTTCAGCTCATCTCAAAGTAAAACAGTTAGTTAGACTTACGAGAAAGTATGTATGTTGTGAATAAAACAAAAACTGGACACTAATCAGATAAATCTGTAAATTTTCCTACAAGTGAACTTTCTCTATCAGTAAGCAACTTATAATCTTTTAAATAAATCCAAGGATGAACTTAAATGAAAAAGCCTGACCAAACCAGGATTTGAACCCTGGTCTTCCAATTGCTGGTCAGTTGCTCTAACCACTGAGCTATCCAGGAAGGACATTCTAATATGTCATTTGGAGGAACTTTGTAGGCATGAGTTTGTCCAGATTAGAGTCCCAGTTCAGTCAGGCTTATCTCATGTTTGTTTACTCTTGGATTATTCCCTAGCTGAACAACATTTCCTGCAAAATTACCCCTTACTTGCATGTAATCCTGTTTAAATTCTTGGTCAAAGCCCTTAACCCTTTCGAGACGGCCACATTCTCTTAAAATCGTCTCCTGGACACGGAAGCATTTTTCGACTAAGATGTTGGCAGGTATAGAATTGAACCCTTCTGAGTCCTAAGCGCGGTTCCTTCCTCGGCAACCGCAATCGAGGGAATACCGTCACATTCCCTTCCACAGCATGGGGCCGCGGCTACCTAAATGTTATTGCTGACGTTTTGCCAAATAGTTATTTTAGCAGTAATTGTCAATATTAATTTGGAAATTAAAATCTTGTATCTTGCCGACTATGTACAACTTTCAAACGAAATTTTACCGTTAATATTAAGCTATTTAGTATACTATTATAGTGGCAATGATATAGCATAGTTTTTATATTATAATATCCTAATTACCTTAATATTAACGGTAGAATTTCGTTTAAAAGTTGTACATAGTCAGCAAAGACCAACATTTCAATATCCAAATCAATATTGACAATTACTACTAAAAGAAAATCTTTCGCAAAACTGTTGCAATAACATTTCATTTTCCGCGGCACCATGCAGTAAAAAGGGTTATAAACGACCCCGGGGGCTGAGTTTCCTCTTTGTGGTGCAGAAGGAAAGGTCAGAAATCCCCCAGAAAAGGGTCAGAAGGGTAAGTTTATAATATCCTAATCCTCTGAAACTGCATCCACGCGCGATTTATACCTGCGTCGTCTATACACGACAGCCGTCTTTCTGCGTAGGAAAAATGCCGTCGTCTATAGCCGACAACAGTCTCGAAAGGGTTAAAGTAATTAAATCCTCTAAGCACTTGTAATTTTTTATATTTTACAGAGTATCTTTTTTAAAAATATATATCACTGCCGAGTGTAAAATTTTGAGAGGCATTTTGACTCCCTTACTGTTAAGTTTGACCAAATACAATGTTACACATTGTGTCACAAAATACTTTATGACTACTCTAAATCTTCACTATTTTTCTTAAAAGTAAGCTTTATTGAGTTTTTAAACATAAGTTGTATGTTTTTCTCCTTCTTATAAGTTGTATGTTTGAGTATTTCACATGATAGACAACTAACTACCTTATTGATTTTTAAATTGTCTTGCAAGGATGAATATTTTTAGCAGAAAAATATTTGTCTCCAAATTAATTTTTACGTAACTTCAATGCAGCACCGATTATTTCAAGAAAATTTTGTTGATTGAAAGTGTATTAATGAGATAAACTTGGTCATTATTGCAGGTCGGCACACGCGGAGCAGCATCTCTGCCCAGTGACCATGTTGCTGCCAATATTCTTGATATGGCAGCAATTGAAAGCACTGCTGTCCTCTGCACAAGCTGCAAGACTAAGGAGAAAGCTGTTGCTCGCTGCTCAGACTGTGCTCATTTCCTTTGCCCAAACTGCAACTCAGCCCACCAGGTCAGCAAATTGTCTTTCTTACAATTTATGGGAATTGAAATTGGTTCCTTCTCTTCAGGATCACAAAAACGGATAGATATTAAATTACTTGCATCTTCATTACTCACACATCTTGCATTACACTATTATTAATGTGGATTGCTCCTGAAATGTTATGAAAATTTTTTAAATAGATTTCTCGATGGATATACATGGGTGGTCTGAAAAGTTTCTGACATTTCTCGACATGTTTTCTAAAAATTTTCTGAGGATTTCTGAAAATTCTGGGGTTGGAAACTTCAGACCACCCTCGTACATGTACTTATTTGTTGGAACAATATAGTATGACAACATTTTAATTGTTTTTCCTGTAAAAAATATTGTGGAATGATAATAATAAGTTATTTTAAGGTAGTATTGTTACTTAAATTGAGCAAAAATATTGCAAATATGTTATCATCTCAAGAACTGAACCAAAAATCTTCTTCTCCATGTAAACAGCTAGATTCTCTAATTTTGGTAATCTGCTTTGTTGAACCATCTCAAAAAAAATTCTTTGTTTAAGCAGGAGCATATGGAAACTGGATATTTTGGGATATAGTGGAAAAATTACCCTAATCCAGCCATAGGAATGAATATATCCTTTAAAAAAAATGCCAAGTAAATTTCACCTTAATGGGGGGCAATGGAGGATTAATACAATGATTCTTATCAATGAAAAAGTTTCATAATTTATCATAGGGTCTAGATTTGAGTCTTGGCTGAGTTTTTAAGACTAGGGCATACATGTTTTTTGTTTTTCTTGCGAAGTAATCTATTTTTGTTGAAAAATGATTTATCAGATGTTATTGAAGTTACCCGCTTCTGTTAGAAAAAGCATATTATTTAATAAGGTGCCATCAGTTTTATGTGTAAATGTCATTAAAGTAAAAAAATCTTTGGTTTGGGCTCTTATAAAGCAGAGAGATATCTTTTTCTGTGTCTAATTGCTTTCCCTACCATCCTCTACTATACTCAAGATATCTTAAAGAATTTATCTGAGAAGTTTTAAATCCTTGACTAGCTAAACAATTACAGATCATTACTGTTTTTGATATCCTCAGGAAATTCATGAATCCTGGTAATTATTAGCAGCACATTGTGGCTTGTGATCATTTCTCCATTATCTCAAAGTTATCTCTATGTCAGAATGGGCCCTTAAAAATTATATAAAACACTCTGTTCTCTATCACTCTCTAGGTGAAATTTTCAGTATTCCTTACATTTTAGACAATTATCGTGGTATGAAAATTCGATATGATAAATATTATGCCTCAAAATAATTTTAAACAAGCTTTTACAATTGTGCTCCTTACAATTAGCGATCATTTATGATATAATTTCTACCACCAAATGTTCATCCAAATTTTGATTAATTTGTTTTATTAATCTGGTTAGTGAAATATCTTTGGTAAAGATGAACCCTTGCTGTAGAAAAATTCTGTAGAATGTCTTCTTTTTTAATGATTTTTTTGATTTTATCATTTCAATCCTGAAATGCTATAATTGAAAATGTCATATGTTCTGGTTTTCCTACTATCGGTGATGTTACGTTGATTTATAGCATCATTAGTTTTCCTAAGCTTGACAGGTTCATGCCTATGCCATTATGCCTTATTTAACACAATTTCATTCAACATCATATATCCAAAGACCCCTTCTAGTGAGTAGCATGGCTAATGTAATCCCCTTCGTATTTCTTTCTTACAGTTCATGCGTTGCTTTGAGAACCATCAGGTGGTTGCCTTTGAGGAATTGAAGAAGTCACGGGAAGCTGTACCCATCCACAAACCAATCTTTTGTTCTACTCATCCCTCTGAGAATGTGCAGTATTTCTGCGACCCTTGTCAGGTTGATATATTTTTTATTTCTGTCATTGATCTACTTACTTAAGCAAAGGAATATTTGAGGCTTAGACAACTTGGCTCATTACTTCTCTGATACTCAATTAGTTTTTTGCTAGCAAATATATCTTGGTACTTTTGCTTAAAATTCCATTTACTTTAGGTTAGTCAATTAAGCTTGTGAAGTAATGTTGGATTTTCGTTTAAATTTATTATTTTTCAGTAGGCTAGGAAAGTATTTGTATTCCATTTTATTTTGTATACTATAGTTAGCTACTATATACTATTTGCTACTACAGTTTGAGTTCCCTGTTCCCTGAATATCCCTGTTTAATCATTCATTAATTTTTTACTTGATTTCTTATACTTGTATATACTTTATATTTTTTACAAAATTTTTGGTACAATAGAAAGTTTACTTATTCATATTTTGACCATGCCAGTTTATGTCATAGGTTATTTATCATTTGTCTGCTATAAGGAATATTTCCTTTGTAAATGTTTTTATATTACAAAAGAATTACTATGCTTTCAGAAATAAGATCCTAAGTTCCCAAAAGTTGGTCTCAGCACTGATAAATATCTTATTCTCTTTCTTCTTTGATAGCAATACAAAACTGTTCTACCTTCTATGGGCAAAAATGCTCTGATTAAGAAACACTCCAGGTTATTTTTAAGTTTGACTCAGTGATTATTCATAGTAAATGCAAATACTTTAAGAAGACTGTATTATTTCTAAAGCTTATCATTAATTCTTACCAATAATTCTATATGGACCTAGAAATCTCTATGTTCTAACGGGAAAATTCATGAGCTCCAATTCTAAATTTGCCTTGACTACCAAGGAGACAGGATATTTGTAACTAGAAAATTTTACTACATTTCCCTTTTTTTAATCAGAGCTCTTGCAATTTTGAATCACAATATCCAAAAACCAAAATGAGATTCTTTATTCAATTTCCCTTCTTTTGGTGCTTGTCTAGATTTTGTACAACTTTTCATTCTAATTTCACTTAATTTTGCTGAGGGAAGAAAGTGTACGAATGTTAAAATTTTAATTCATTTCTAATGGAAACTCTGGCTCATATCTAGTTGGACTGGAGATCATAATCATGTCAAGTTATCTGTTATCTTTGCTGAAAATGCATTTAATAATCTTTCAAGTTTGAACATTGTGCAACTTTGGGTTTCTTAGTGGTAAACAAATATTCATGCAATTACAGACATTCAAATATACACTAATCTTTTGCAAACATAAGGTATGTTATTTGAATTCTTATGGTTGAAACAATATGCTTGAGCTGGTTTTCTCTCATTTTTATTCCTCATTATACTTTGTGAAGACCTAATTTATTTACTTGAAGTATTACTGAGGACATAGCATATAATTCCCTAAGCCCTTATCTTCATTATGTGTATTGATTAATTACTTTAAACTTCACAGAAGAGTGGTGTATTGTGGAAATCCATAATGGGAAGAAACTGAAAGACTTATGGAATAAGTACAATTTTTCTAGTTTCTCAACATTTCTTTCATTCATTAATCAATCTTATAGATTCTATAATGTGGTTAAATCCATCCTATCAAGGTTTCTTGAAAGTGATCAATTATGAAAAATATTTGCAAAATTAGTGTGTGGTTTAATGTGATAGGGATTTTTAAAATTAATCAATGAGAATTGCATACAATATATGAAAGATATAATCAATAGCCTTGGCCGTGATGTGGTGGAAATACATAACTGGAAGCTGATATTTACTTTTCCACATAATGTTTTATTTGAGAACTACCGGTTTCAGTGTATAACCATCTTCAGGTTCGAACGGACTGAATAATAGTCTGTCTATAATAATAATGTCTATAATTAACCAAATTACAATGCAAGTCTCGGCATTTTGAGGATTCAGTCTGTTCGAACCTGAAGATGGTTATACACCGAAACCGGTAGTTCTCAAATAAAACATTATGTGGAAAAGTAAACATCAGCTTTCAGTTCAATATATGAAAGATTGGGTTGAAGGATTTCCTTTGCTCCTGGCATAGGAGAATTTTACTTCCTATAGGACAACACCTGTTGAAAAATTGTTTGTATTTCTTGTTCAAATATGGCTGACCATTCTAATTTGCAGGCTTTGATGTGCAAGGAGTGTATTGTTGAACACAGTGGGTCATCACATGAATGGGAGAGGGCGGGAGAGCTTGAGGGTCGATTGAGGGAGGAGCTGGTCTCCTTAATGGCACAGAGTAAGGCCCAAGTGGCACTGTGCGAGGAAGCTTCAACCCTACTTGAGAATGCCTTGGGGGAATTACAGTTACAACATGATAATGCTCGCGCTTTCATTCAGGAAACATTTCAGGTATTTGCTATTCCCTTTTCACTTTCTTATTTTTCATTGAGAAAACATTTCATAATGCTGTATCCTTCTTTCAGAGCTATAAAGCTATTTTGGAAAAATGTAGAGATAAAGTTTTAGACGATTTAGGATTGCAGCACTCCAAGAGGGAACTAAAGATCATGGACACATTTCACAAGTAAGTTCTTACTGATTCTAAAGGTGGAGTTCAACTAATTTGACCTTATCAGGAAAGTTATGTTACTTTTTTCCCTAAAACTTAAATCATTCTAATTTAAATCTTATGCCATTTCAAGGATTGTGTTACCAGATACATCGGGTTTCATTTCTAATGAAAATTTAATTTGATTTTAGTGTTGAAAAGACAATGGATAAGATAGAAGATGCTTGCAAGTTCACTTCCAGACTTTTAGAACATGGAAATTCTGTGGAAATTTTATCTCTCAAAGGAATAGTTGGAGCTCAGTTGAATAATCTTATTAACAACGTGCCAAAACCTGATGTTAATGTTACACTCGAATTTGAAACTGACATGAAGAAATTTGAAGCCGCAGCAAAGGTATATTATATTTTTGTTGAAATTTTTATTATAATTTGCTTAAGTTGGTTGAAAATAAGCTTTCCAAGAAATGTGGTTTAGATAGGAAATTTAAAAATTTGGAGCTATGATGTTCACCAATTTACTGAATACCTTCTAATAGCAACAGAGATTATTTTATCTTTTATATTTAATTATTTATAACAATGTATTTTTAATTAATTCATTTCCTTTAAAATTAAATGGCCTTATTGATCTTTTGAAATTTACATTTAGAGAATTTGAATTCAATTGTCAAATTAGTGTGGATGTAATGAAATAACTGAGTTTTTTTACTTTAATACCCAGCATTTCTGAAGTATTGAATATTTTTCTGGATACAGTGTGTATATGGCAAAGCAAACTATGTTAGTTTATTAATTACCATATTTTCTTGAATTTAAGACAGCCAATTCCAAGACAATCACTTTTTTGTAACTCCAGAAGGGAAATAAAGTTTGAATGATAATCAATGATTGCAGCAAAAATACTTAGAATCCATTTGCATTTTGTAATCTATTTTATGAACTCTTTGTAGAGTTGAGATATTGTTGATGAAACTTGAAAAGAACAGCCTTTAACTACATACAGGGGTAAATGTAAATATCTAGATTATAATATTCAACTGAAGTTTAGGATTTCATTTCATATGAAAGACGAACCATGTTTTTCTACCCTTGCAAGGCAAAATGCATCTTGTTCTATAGCAAATACAGTGCTTCCCAATGGGTTCATCTTTCTTCCTCTTTACTGCTAGTAGAGTACCAGTGGAATTCTAGGTACTACCAGTCACATGTTAGGGCTTTTTAGGGTCTCACGAAGATAAATTTTAGAATCTGATAGTGACATTAATATTGTAGGGCCTTCATTCTGGATGAAATCCTCAAACAGTTTCAAAAAATCCCTTGAGTTAGTAGTTACTGAAAGTTGGCTATTTAGAAGGTATGCAAGTCTTTTTAAGATTGAATATTAAAAGTAGACTTTAAATTTATAATACAGCTACAATTATAATGTTGATGTTCAGTCAAATGGATCAGTCAGCTTCTCCGTGATGGGTTATTATTATTACTTAACCTAATAATTTTATGTCTGAAAAATTGAGTCACCTCAAAAATTTGTGTAAATACATTGTTGAAGTATCCTCCTCTCCACATATGAATATTTTCTGCTGCATCATTACTAATAAAGACTATCCAATGTTTTAGGCTACCTTTGGAAACCTAAGGAAAGATACACCAGGTACACCAAAAGGAGTCAGCCCATCTCCATCAATATCTGACCAACAGTCCCCACCTAATCCCAGCCCAGCTTCCCTTCCGACTTCTACTCAGTCCTCCTTCGAAGGTGAGCCTACCTTCCCACCAATCACCCAGGTACCTCCCCCCCCAGTTGCCCCACCTCTGCCCCCCACAACACTGCCACCAACTGCTTCACTGCCTCTCAGCAGTCCTCCACCCCCTGCAGGGCCCCTCTCCCCTCCTGGGGTCGAACACTCAGCTCCTCCACTGCAACTCACCAGCATCCAAGAGTATAACCTCCAGCAGCTGGCTTCCTTAGCTGAAACAGTGGAAAGGGAGCAGGCTGCTGCTGCTGCACGTGCAGCCGTTGCTCGCTCTTCTGTACCTCCTGTCCCTCCTCCAACTGCCCCCAGCTCCAATCCAAGTCCAACACCATCCTCATTCTCCCTTGCAGACCTTTTCTCAGGGGATCTAAGTTCCACCAGCAATGCCATCAACAACCTTCAGGCCCTAGCCAAGTTGGGAAGTGTTACTCTTGGAGGTCCAGGTTAGTGGGTATTTTAGGATCAGAATTGCATGGGCATGTGCGGGTCTTTGAGGCTTGGTGAAGACTTCTACATTAAATGTATGTCAGCTTGTCAAATTATCATCCCCCCAAAGGTATGTGTGTGCTGTCTTTTGTCTATAAAATTTCTATTCCTACCCATGGTTTGTCTTGTACAAGATATTGATGTTGGATTATTTGATTTCACCTTAATCTGGGCTAATTGAAAATAATATTTTGTTTATAGATTGTGAAACCTTCATGAAGCAGTTATGAAGTGAGCTACTTAGATTAAGCAAATAAAATTTCCAAAATTTGGCCATAGTTTGGAGATAAATATAAAGTTTGGAAGATGATTAATCTTGTTTCTCATAGTTTCATTCATTAAAAGTTAATAGAGAATGAATAGATTATAAAGGTGACTTTAATAGAGATTCTACAAATAGTGTGGTATTGTTATATCTTTTACTTCCAAAAGTTCCTATTCATATCTATAAAGATGTCATCATTGTCAAATTTATGATATTATTAATGGATAATGCCTAAGGGATATTATTGAAGTTACTCTTTTCTATGTTTTAATAAAAATAAATGTAAGGTATTCTCAGAGAAATACCTCCTGTTTCGTGTCACTGTATGTACCTATAATCTATTACCACTTTTTGCATGGAATCTCTCTGCTTTTGATATTGCTCTGTTTGCTACCTAATGGGGATTGATTAGAATGATATGCTTGTTCACACTAACACCAGCTTTGATTTCTTTGCATTGCATTTTAACTCAGTAAATCAGATTTATTTTGAGAGAAGAATTTTGAAGTGATTTGATGAGCATTGCTTTGACCCAATTTTTCGAACATGTTGAAATCTCTAATGCATGCTCTAACTTATTCTCTGAAATAATGAAAGGAGTGAAACAGGAAACTTTCCATTCCGAAAATTCAGTTGTTAAAAATGTGGAATAAATTATTTAAAAGTACTAATTTTTTAATATGTACCTGAATCAGTCACTTTTTGCAAAGCATATCTTTACCATAGAGGTGCCTTTTTATTAGCTTGTCATATTACTATGGAAATAAATCTATTTAGTGCTGAAATATTGCATTGTAGAGGACTCTACATGACAATATTGTCACATCAGAGTAAAGAGTATATGACATTTAAGAAGCAAGTTGCTAAGAATTTAATTTATTTATACTAAATCACAATATATACTGAAACATACGACCTGGGTTTCGATGCGTCACATCATCATCATGTCTTGCTTCTTGCTATGGAATTCCACGAAGTAAAGGCCCACACCATCGAATCGAATTTATATGACATTTTCCATGTATACTATGATGTTTTCTATTTAGAGAAAGAAAAATACAATATATAACCTTTGCAAATTCACATTAAAATTATTTTCATTGTAATTATTTTCCTAATTAAGCTAAAATTCCTTTCTTGAACAATGGAGTCAGTCACACGTGTGCTCGCATCATATTTGTTGAGTAACAGAGCTCAGTCATAATAAAATCTTGAATGCATTTATTATTGAAAATAATGTGGATAGTGTACTTCAATTGGACTGAGATGCTCCTTAGAACATTTGCTTGACCTTGGAAAAGATAATTAAAATCTAGGATAAAACATAGAAACCATTGGACCTCATATTTATGGTTTATTTTTTGCATGATAAAAACGGGTGTACTCCATATTTGGACAAATAAAATTATGTCAATAAAAAAATAGAAATATTATTTTATAAATATTGATATATTTGTTTGGCAGAATATAAAATTTCAACCTTTCATGCCTATTTCAGAATCTTATAACCAAGATAGATCTTTTTCTGAGAAGGATGAGATGACTTTTGTTAATCTAGGAGGAGTAAACTAAATTTCTCTTTGCAGATGTTGCTAATGGTGCACTAAATGGTGGTCCAGCCAGAGCCAGCTTGACTCTTGGTCGTGTATCCTCTCCAACTCTGGACTCTGGTTCATCTGCATTGCTTGCCAATGCCCATTCCTCCATGACTTCACTCAATGGTGCCACATTCCAACCCATATCGTCATCCACATCTCCAATTCTCTCCCAAACTGGTAAGATGTCATGTTCAACATTTTTAACCATTCCATAACATAATATCATATTCCTGTTTTAGGATATCAATGTTGAAGTGTATTCTCATTAAGTCTGCATTATCTCTGTCTGGTAAGTGAAAGGACTTAATATATGTATCACGTTTGTTTTATCAATGTCAGCAACATTGATACACATATATGATACCTGGCTGGCTTGCCATTTTAGCAACACTGAGAACTCTTGGCTCAAATTCTGGTTAGAAATTGGTCAGCATTGTAGTTTAAGGGTAATTGTAATTGTAGTATTGCTCCAACCAATTTCAGTTTTTGTTTCTAAGTTAAATTGAAAAGCCTTAGTTCATCTGTAGTCTTAATCCTTAATTAGGGCATCAAACACTATTATCTATTTTATTCTGAATAAATGCTTTAAGGGTTTTTAATCATTTTACTGGAGTGTAAATGTAGGAAGCTTTGCTAAATGTCTGTAATACAGTGGTATCTCAATATAAAACTGCTGTATAAACAAAGCTCCTTCTTGCTCCATTTTACCAAAAGTTACTCATGGATTTTAGGAAACAAACAGAAAAAACCTAAAAGATATAATGGAAAAGTGTTTTTTTGAGATGCATACTTTTCAGGTTATGAATTACTTAGTGGAACATATTGAATTCACAATTCTAAGTCCTACTCTACTCCAGTTAACTAAAGTGAAAGCAGTAAGTTTATCTGATCTAATATTTTTATCATTATTTCTTTTATATCCCAAGCTCAGTTCTAAAATTTAATCTAATACTGTTAAAGAAAGATATAAATAGTAAAAAAGAGACTTGTAGGAGAATATAATGTTTTAATCATTAAAGCACTAAATTTGTTTAAACCAGTTCAACAATGGCAGACCAAGCAAAATAGGAACAGAACCAAAATTAGGCTTTCTTTATGAACCTAAGCAAAATCCAGAATAAAAAAGATTGCCTTAATGCCTTCCATTAAACATACTTGATAATAATGCTTATTTATCATCCTATAAGTATCTGAAAATCAATTTGGGTATTTCCTGCTTCATAGATGAGATCCTTGTGGATGGTGGTACAGTCGGCTCAAGTGTGGCTGGTGGAGGAAGCAGTACTGGAAGTGGGGGAGCCTACCCACAGCCTCGCTCTGCAACCACCAAATTGGCTCCAATGCAGATTCGATGCAAATTTGGTCAGCTGGGCCCCGGTAAGGGACAGTTCAATTCACCTCATGGGTTCTGCCTCGGACTGGAAGAGGATATAATTGTAGCCGACACTAACAATCACCGAATCCAGGTTAGTCATAGAGCTTATTATATAGCCCATTTTATTTCAAGGACTTCATAATTCAGCTTTGATCTTTCAGATGTTAAAAATCTGCTCAAAAATAGTTGTGATATATGTCCTTTAGGCTTAAAGGTTAGATAACCCTGCTTTCGTCCTTTACTATGTCATTATAAGGTCAGCTCTGAACTACTTCATAGAAAAATCCGCAAAGCTTCAATTCAACAAATTAGTGCTGATTTGTTAAAAAAATATCATCAAATGAATAACAATCTACAGTTGGCATTTGGCATGCAAAGTGATAAACTTAAGCTTGTTATATGAACCAAATTCCAGAATATTTTTTCACCAAATCAACAGAAATATCAATGACTGTAATAATCTGCAGGAAATTATGGAAAAAACTAATAGGTTACGTATTTTAGTTACAAAGTATGCTGTTTTCAACTGTTTAACTGATAATTTCAAACTATAAAGTGTCATGACTCAGAAATAGGTATCTCTATCAAATTTAGCTTGTCTTAAAAATGTAACATATTAAAAAGCTCAGGAATGATATCACAATTAATTCTTAGCTAGGAAATAAGTGTTAAATATAAATTTGAACAAAGTGTGACAGCACCTTGAGGTTTACATCTTTCAGGCAAGTCTTTTACTTACAAAGTGCTAATTTTGCAGGTGTTTGAGAAGAGTGGCACTTTCAAATTCCAGTTTGGAATTCCTGGGAAAGAAGAAGGTCAGCTGTGGTATCCTCGCAAAGTTGCTGTTATGAGGAACTCTGGGAAATTTGTTGTCTGTGACCGGGGCAACGAGAGATCCCGAATGCAGATATTTACCAAAAATGGTCACTTTATCAAAAAGATCGCCATAAGGTACTTGATAGTCATAGAACATTGGTGATTTATATGATAATAACTTGAGAGAAATTTTTATTTTGTCTTTTTGTTGCTGTGAAAAGCAGTGCTCTATATTTCATTTTATTATTACATTAATATATTAATCTTCTATTAATTATACTATTTGTTTATTAATTGTACCAATTCCTAGTTGTTTGTTCTACTGATTTATATTTTTCAAATGTTTAATCCTTCCTTTCTGTTTCCATATTGTCTAAATGTCATGGGTGATAACAATAGTATATGTTGAACAACTTTAAAATTTATATCTATGAACAAAGTATCTTTACTTAGAGAGCTTAGCTTATGGTTGGGGAGTCACAGGCAGACAGGAAGCTTACTTTTATTGGTTTTTCCTCATAGCATTTCTCACAATTTTGTTGAATAGCTTTATCTAATTTATGGCCGTAGTTCATTCATATTAACATGGCCAAAGAGAAGTTGTGACAGGGGTAATAAGTGGAGGAGAAGGGAAACATTGGAGGTGTCGTGCATAGTAAGCAGTTGTGGTATAAGGCAGGGAAATGTCTTGCACTTGGCTCCTCTTCCAATAAATGGTGCCATCCTTATTTTCTGAGTTGGACTAGTTCTACCTACAGAGTAATCTGAGTGTTAGCCGTGTTAATGAAAACAAGCTATAAAATACAATGATAAATTAAATAACTTAGTAATTTTCCACAGATTTTATTTCTTATTTTGTGACTGGTTTCTTAAGACTGTGTAAGATAATATATATACTGCTGCAAAAGTTTTATTGTTGCCTGAAGATGTAAGAACATCTTACAAAACTGGTGGCAAAATAAGAAATAAAATCTTTGGAAAATTACTAAGTTATTTAATTTATTATGGCTTTCCACAAAGTTACACCAAAGCATATTTATTTTAAAAATACAATGATTTTTAGGATCTACCTTTTATTAAATTGAAGCTGATTGAAACTATAGTTGAAGTTGAGTCCAACTAAATGTAATATTTCTGTTATTGAATACATTTCAGCTTCCTATTCATTGATATAGTTTCATTTGTTTGAAAATGATCTCTTCATTTATAATATTTTACTTCAAATGATTAATCTTCTATCTATATATTAGTGGTATAGGTAGTAGTGCTTCCTAGTTTTTTATTGTTAATACTCTTAGAATGAGTGATAAATGGAGGAAGTACAGCATTAATTTAAAAAATAAGAATCATCAATTTTTTTATTTTAGAAGGTGACTGGAACTTAAGTAAGACATAGTATTTTAAGTATTTATAAGAATTTTATTTTTGGAGAATTTAATGATACCTTAAGGACAGTTTTATTCCATGACAATAGTATGAGTTGTTTAGACTTTGGTTATCAAATATCTCAGAGATTGAGAATTTTGAAATTTTATAATGAAGGTCCTCTCAGTTGCAATTCTAAAATGATTTGATTATTCAGAAAATAATCTATATTCAATTCCCTCCAATTATTCAGTCATATGACTTGTTCTTTCCTGAATTTTGCATGAAAAATTGACCCTGTTATATATATAAAGTGTTCTACCTTTCGGGAGGTTCATGTGCCCCCACATTCCCTATTTAATTCCCTCTCCTTCAATTCTCTGTAACTTATCCCACCCCTTAATTCGTCTAATAACTTTTGTCTTTGTCTTCCCCTCTGTCTTTTCCCTAGCAATCTTCCCTCGATCGCTTTCTTCAACAATCCCTCCCCTCTCAATATTTGACCCTCCCATTTCTTTTGTCTATTTTTAATTACTTCGATCATTACTCTTTTCTCCCCAACCATCTCTAGAACCTCCTCGTTCGTTTTTCTATCGACCCAACTAACTTTCTCCATTCTACTCCATACCCACATCTCAAAAACCTCCAATCTTTTGACATCCTCTTTCCTTAACGTCCACGTTTCACACCCGTACAACATTACACTCTACACCAAGGATTTTACCAATCTCTTCCTGATTCCTTTATCAAGTCCCTTTGTCATCAGTTCCCTTCGTTTCATGAAAGCTTCTTTTGCTAATGCTATCCTTTTTCTAATTTCTGTCAAACATCTTCCATCCTTAGAAAGAAGGCTGCCCAAGTATGGAAATTGATCTACTTGCTCTAGTTTTTTCCATCCACCCTTATTGTTAACTTAGCTTTCTTTCCCTTTGAAAACCTCATAATCTTAGTCTTTCTTACATTGATTTTCATCCCAAACTCCTTTGCTTTATTGTTTAGTGCATTTACTAGGTTTTGCAAACCCTTTTCCAAATCGCACACAATAGCTTTATCATCTGCATATCTTACCGACTTCACTACTTCCCCACCAACCTTTATTCCCTTATCTATTTCATCCCAAGCTTCTTTGATCATTTCTTCTGCATATAAGTTAAAAAGAGATGGTGATAAAGGACAGCCTTGTCTTACTCCCCTCCCTAACTGCCCATTCCAATTCCCCATTAGCAACTCTTACTCATGCAGTCTGATTTAAATACAAATTTTTAACTAAATGCCTATCTTTCCAATCCAACCCAATTTTCTTTAGTATTACCATCAGTTTTGGCCATTGAACTCTATCGAAGGCCTTTTCAAAATCAACGAAACATGCACAAACGTCCCTTTTAAATTCTAAGCTTCGTTCTACGAGAACCCTCATAACCCCAATTGCATCCCTCGTCCCTTTCCCTCTCTGAAAACCGAACTGATCATTCCCTATGAATTCTTTAGTTTTTCCCTTGATTCTTCTATTCAAGACCCTAAGAATAACTTTTGCCGCATGTGATATTAAGCTAATTGTTCGGTAGTCCCGGCATTTTAATGCATTATTCTTTTTCTGTAACGGAATCAGGATAGACTTGGTAAAATCCCCAGGCCACTTTCCTTCGTCGTATATTTTCCTACATATGACCCTGTTAGTGATGAAAATTTAACTATTACTTGTACCACCAATGGAAGTTGATGCAAAGAAGGTAGTCAAATTTTGCTCCTTAGAAGTGCTCCAAATTTCTTATTTTTGTGATATTTAATGATTTTAAAGTTGAAATATTGTATTTAAAATCTTGTCATATCAGTGTAATTTGATTCTAAATCCTAGGTACATAGACATAGTGGCAGGACTGGCTGTAACTACACAAGGCCACATTGTGGCTGTTGATAGTGTGTCACCAACCGTGTTTGTGATATCTGAAAGTGGGGAACTCTTGAGATGGCTGGACTGCAGCGACTACATGAGAGAACCATCAGATATTGCTATCAGTGGTAAGATATTTAATTCCATGGCTGTTATACTACATTTAAAAGTATAGTAGAAGTCTATTATAATGAGAGCTGACAAAAATTTGAAAAGTACTCGTTACTTGTGATAGCTGCTTTCTAATACTAAATGTCAGTCCTCTTGAATCCCTGCAATTGCAGCAGAATGGAACTGTAGGGTTTTTAATTCTTACAAATTTTACACATTATGAAGCTAATGCTTCATAATGTGTAAAATTGACCAAAGTGAGTCTTCTAAAATAAAATTGGAATCTGAATCACCACTGCATCTAACTCCTATATTCCTACTCATCTTAGATCTGACAATTTGGTGCAGTTTCATATGAAAACAAATCCCACAGGTGGATGCCAATCAGATGGGAATTCGATTAAAATTTTCAGCACCCACTACAGGGGTTGTTGCCGAAAAGAAACAAGAGACATGGGGATAGGATGTATGGAGGGGCAAATGGGAAAGAGAAACTCGTGAGAAGTCTTTAATCAAAGTTACCTGAAACATTTTTGCCGAGGAAAAGTGAGGCGAGTTATGGGAAATAAATGCATGAATTAGATCATGATAAATTTTGCATTTAATTTTTTTCTGCTCTTTAAAGATATAACATACCTGAGATTACCATTAGCTTCTCAGACTTCCTTTCTCATGTCAAGTGACGATTCCGAGATATGCATACTGCAAGACAAATATAGAAACATGGCATTCATTATACCAGTACTTCAGACAAAACCACTCATTATACTGGACGTAACTCTGTATCCTTTTCAATGTGAGACAGACGATGGCTAAAGAATCACTCGTTATAATGCCATTCTCACTATATGCTGTACTCATTATAACAGACTTCTACTGTATTCTGTCTTCTTCTGGTCTTCTGGCAGTTGCAAAATTTTACAGTTTTATCTATCTGTAGGACTTCACTGTATACACAGGAAGAAGATATCATGCAGACAACCTCAAGTGAAAGCTCTCGCACTAATCACTTAAAGTAATGTTACATTCATAAGATACCTTTGTAATCTAAATCGATTGGCCCCATGAAAGTAGCGAAAGTTTCTCTCCATATCATTGTTAGATTCATAGAAGTGTCTATATTAAGTGAATGCTTGTGAAAAGATTGGGTTGTTAAAATGTTTCTGTTTTAATTTTTTGATAAAAGCACTGTTTTTAAACATATTAACATTATCAATCATACAATTTTATTAAACTTATGGTGGCAGAAATTTTCTGATACTTGTAAATTTTTATAGCTCAGTAAATTATGGCTGTTTTATTTTGTGATTAGGGAAGGAGTATTTTGTTTGTGACTTCAAAGGACATTGTGTAGTGGTGTTCAATGAAGAGGGCCAGTTTCTGCGCAGAATAGGCTGTGAAAACATCACTAATTTCCCCAATGGCATTGACATATCAGATGCTGGGGATGTATTGGTTGGCGATTCTCATGGAAACAGATTCCATGTTGCTGTTTTCTCCCGAGTTGGGTCTCTGCTTTCTGAGTTTGAGTGCCCCTATGTTAAGGTCAGTGCTGCTTTAGATTTTCGTGGTAATTACAAAGCTGCAATGGTCATCTTATTACAGGATCAGCTGTTAAATAATCCTTTTATAAAGGATTATTTAACCACTTAGATTATTAGTATATGAATATACTAAGTGATATATTTAACGAAGATATTTAATTTACCAACATTATCATTATATACTTCACGTAGTAGATTCCATTAAGACTTTTTCAATCCTTTCATTGAATTTTTACTTCTCAGACTGTTTTGAAGCTAATGCTTAAATGGTAAAAAGTATGATTGGGAAAATTGTTGATTACTCTTAGTACTAATGATTCAATTTTCAAAGAAGAAATTTTGAATTATCTGAACAAAAATTTGAGCTTGTGCTGGCTTATCCATTAATTATCCATCAAATAGAGATGATTTTGTGTGTGTTTAATTTTGTCTAATTTTGCAGCTAAGAATCTGAATTTTGTCTTTAGAAAAATACTCTCATACTTTAGCAGCTTACCATTCTGCTATTACTTTACCTTTTAAGTTAGATTGATTGGTTGAGAAGCAAAGTATGATTACTTTTGGAAGTTCCTTGGCCTATAAATTACCCTATTTAATCCTAACTGTTTTGTAATTTGATGAATATTATTGAGATTTTATTTTGAAGTGACTTGAAATATCATCGTAAAATCTGCACATAAAATCTTTCAGAAATTCTTTCTAATGCATTGTTTGAAATATGGAATGAATGCAAAATGAATTTTAGAATGTAAAATTCTCAGAGTTCATGAAGTTATCCTATAATAAGTCTTAACTCAATTTAAGTAATGCTCCACTCTTCCTTAGGGAGTATGTTACCTTTACCTATATCTTGTTTCTGTTCCAGAATGAACATTCATGACAGTGAAACTAATTAATCTTATCCTGATGAATGTTGTATGTGATGTTATGAGTGAATGTTGTCTTCAACCAGCATTATTCAGAGCATAATTTCACAGTAAAATTTTGAATTTATTTTTAGCTCTCATATGTTTGGCAAAATAATTCTTCCAAATCTTTATTCAAGGTCTCCAGGTTCACATTTTTTTCCCCAACCCTCAGTACTATATTCCTTGCTACTGAAAATTTTATTTTAAAGATTGTGATTTTGTGTTAATGCTTTAGTGGGAATTTAAATTAAAATTTTATAATCGACAAAGAAAGTCATAGTAGAGAAGAAAAAAGATGAATTAATAGTTAGTTGTAGATGTATGAAAAATGTTATGCCTGCTTGGCACATATAACAATAATCTCAGTATGATTGTGTTATTCTTTGTAACATAAAATAATTTACTTAGGGAACAAATGGGCAAAAGAAAGTTGATATTATGCTTTGTATATAAAGAGCATTAACTAGGTATGGGCACCCCAGTATAATATTGTGAAATTAGTTGAAAAATGATGGAAAAACAACAACAAATAAGTTGGTAAAATTTGACTATAATTCAGTGAAACTTTACTAAGTTATTTGTTTTTCCATCCTTAATATGAAGTTTCACTAAGTTACTGCTTCTAATGTCGATTTAACAGTTGAAACATTTTGTGCATAATTTAAAATATTGTACCATTGTTTATCTACATTTTCTTCGATGAAGTTTTAGCCGGGCATTTTAAGATATCATAGAATTTCAGTTTTCAATTATTTAGAGGAATATGGAAAAGATTTTAGAATTTTACCATTAATTTAATAATTGGTCAGTTGGGATGGAAATCTTTTCTGGTAAATATCTTTACTAGACTGCAGTTTATAATGTTCTTTTTCCTTTTTATAGGTGTCACGTTGCTGTGGACTGAAAATTACATCAGAGGGTTACGTTGTAACTCTAGCCAAAAATAACCATCATGTGCTGGTTCTAAACACACTCTACATAGTCTAAGGCGTAGTAGGCAAATATTTTTTTGATCTCGGTACCTACATAATTTTGAATGCTTTTTAAAAATTGAGGAAACAAGTTTGAAGGGGAGTTATGTAGCGTACATTTGCCCACATCAAAACAAGAAAACATAGTTTTTTTTAACTTGTAGCATGCACTGAATTATTGGTTGGCACTTGGTTCCTACTGTGGAGGAAATTGCTTAGGGGTGATACAAATTGTTGCTTGAATGTGTGTGAATGTTTATAAAAAATTGCATGTTTGGAGTCTGAGACACAGGGTATGTGAATGAGTGTGAGGTGTGAATGTGTAAGGGTATGTTATGTGTTATCCCAAATCGATTAAATGGTAATTTTAAATATAATTCTAATTACAATACTTACTCAGGTCAGATTATTTTCATTATATAGCATTATTGCGATTATTTACTCTGCAAAGCAATGAGCTCTCGATATTGTACATGCCATTTATTCCGAGTTTGAAAGAGAGACAAAAATGTAATTCCCAGTGCCATTTAATGTAAAATTAATTTTGGCTTGTCTCATGATTGCAGATGCCTGTAGAACAGGAGTTATTTTGCAAGGACTTGTTAATTTTTTCAGTCAGTTTACCTTCTGTAGCATAATTTACTGACTTGTTGCATTTTAATGTAAAAATTTTAGGAAAAAAAAACAAAAATATGAAAATGTTAAATTTATATATACATTAACTTCATGAGGCAAAATAGCTGAAAATGTATTATTACTAAACCAGGGTGCTGTAATTTGCACAATGGCTAAGTTCATCTCATTTCAAGTGCCTGTATGGTAGTATAACTGTTCTGGTCAGTGTGCCAACCAGCTTTGATTTGACTCCTTCCTTTTTTATTGGAATTAAGAGAGCTTTAGGCCTTTGGCCATTCTTTTGAGAAAAAAGGTGGCTTCTTAAATCGACTGGTTTTCGGCACGTCCGTGGGGCAACATTAGTTAAGGAAAGCTTGCCATCCACATAAAAAAATAAACCTCGTACTTGCCTTGAGGAAACCCATTCATTTTGGATAGGTTACACTCCGTTCCTGCTTTTAGGACGAAAAGATCAGTCACAGATTTTAAAAAGAAAAGCCGGGTTTACTCGACTTGTGTGGAGCTGTGAACATTTCTTCTTGATAAACTACCATTGGGAAAATGCCTGTGATAATAGTATCTTCAGGATAAGTTATGACCTTAGTCTCTGTTGTTATTTTATGTACAATGTTAGGGCTGTCTATTATCAGCAAAAGTTAGAGAGTAAGTCTTAGCGTAAATTTCTACAAGACAAAATTCTTGCATGTTATTCAAAGGCCAGATAAATCTATTATACTCACTTCACGACTGGTTTTAGAGTTAATCTACTGAGACATGAAATTGTATGTTGCGTGGGCTGCGTCTCAAAATGATAAAAACATAGTTTTTCATGGGAAGTTTTTTCATCTGTCTTGGGTTTGTTTGAGAAAAACAGGATGATTTAAACCATATATTTTTGTTATTGCCTTGAGTGATGATGCAAAATTTTACACATACTTATATCTGCTCACATTGAAACATACTTATACAAGTTTTGAGTAAAAATATATATATATATACATATATTTACACAACTTTTTACCCCAGGGTGGGTGCCCTCTAGCTCAACTCTTGCTTGCGTTGTGGTAGAGAGGCAATGCCCACCCACCCCTTTTACCCTGTTTGATTTACCTCGATAGAATATTGTGGTAATTGTGATAGAATTTTTGATGATTTTTACAATCACCATTCTTGCATGTGTACAAAATCGTTCTAGGAAATGTGTACTAGTAATCATTTTTCATCCCCTAAAACACAAACTTAAACTGAGACCTCTGCTGAGTGGGAGTGCTTTTTTGAAGTCATGGGAGCTTAAAAAGGAGCTGAGCATGTCATCTTAAAAAAAATGCGAGACCGGTTTTTCCCCACCTCTTTATTCACTAGCAATAAGTGTTGTTAGTTTTTGTCAGTATTGGAAACATCAACGCTCCTGTCATTTGAGATAACTCTCATGCATGAGCGTCTTTTTTGAATAACTGTCATGTATCATTCCATCCAGAAGGGGGTCAGATGAGAGGGATGCAGCTTTTGGGAATCCATTTATTTCGTGTTTGTATGTTGTGGTTTTATGCAGCCATTTTGTAGGAGTATCCCAACTTGCTGTGACTTCCTCTCATCTGTCTCACCAAATATTATCCCATCACTTTTGAAGCGAGAAACATCCAGGACTTGCTCAGATATTTTAGAGAGCCCCTCCTGAATGTTTTTCCTTTTTCTTCCCTCGATTTAGTACGCTTAAAACAAGGTGTATTGCCTTGGTCTTGCATCCCGGTGCTATTGCACCGAGAGGCGTTAACCAAACCCCAAAATCTTTGGTGAATGAAGAAGCTATCTTAGCAGTTGCAGGGGCAACTTCATGTCTTCCTAGTTGCTGTAGATTTTGTTTGCTGTTGCAGAAACGTCATCTCATTAAAAGTCCTCTTCCTGAAGAGGTATTTTTCTCTTCTAGTTTTAGTGAGTTGCAAACTCGATTCTTGTTTGCATTTCTTGTTTGGTATTCATTATTATTTTTTAAAGTATTTACTTTTAATTAAATTTTTTCATATTATTATATTTAATATTTTCTTTGTTATTTTATGTAAGTCTTACATTCTATTCTGTTGTTTGGGAGATAGAGAGAGCCAGTCATTGTTGTGCCATGCTTCCATAGAGTTTTAGACTTCAGAGATATCATTTTAGCTCTTGGGATGAAACTAAAATACTCTTGAGTAAGAAATAAATTTTTCAGTGCACTTAAGCGATTCTCTTTTGTAAGCGTGGCACTTCTCTTCTCCCTGACATGGTCTCCATTTCTCAAATAAACATTTTACATTTTGGCGGCAGTCATATTGCTGCCTGTGATACAGAAAATAATGTTGAAAAGAATGGGAGTCAGTCTTTAACAAAAAAATATGCTTATTTTTACAACATGCTCTAGCATAAACTTTCTTTATTGAAATAGTAACTCATTAGCATAATTCACATCATTGCTTTATTGGCGTGGTATGGCAATTATCCCATCAGTAATAGTGGAAAGAGGGTGTGAGGGAGAGGGAGCTGGATGGCTTTTTATTGAATGTTACATCCTCCTCCCCTCTTTTTTCCTATCTTTCCTTAATAACCCTCTTTCCATTTTGCCTAATCGCTAAATGCTAGAAGTCCTCTAGGACTTGCACAGAAAAGGTTGTGAATGCGTCTTAGTTGGAAGATATATGTTCTGTCTCACCCATGCGTTTGTGCAATAATAATGTGACAGAATTTAGATAAAAAATCTAAAACAAAAATGTATAGAAAGATAAAAAATTTGTGTATGTATGTATAAGAATGTATATGTATATATACTGATATATGCGTGCTCAGATCTGCGTGAGTACTTTATTTATCATTTAGTGGTCGTAGAGTGATGGCTGGTTTATAAGACAAAAATATCTCAAGCGAATCCTTTTAAAAAGGTTTTAACTAATATTTGTGGTCAAAAAATATAGTGTTGGATGGGCATTATGCTGTGGAAAAACATCTGTTAATATATACATATATATCTATATATATACACGTTTATCCTTTCCTAAGTGATCTGACAATCGAAGAAAAAAGCCTTTTGGTCAGATTATTGCTCTTTTTCGGTGCTGGTGAAAATGCCCGTTCAATTTGATTGCTATTCCCTAGTTTAAGGAGTGTTCCTTCA
The DNA here is from genome assembly GCA_036926295.1 of Pachydiplax longipennis. NCBI lineage: Eukaryota > Metazoa > Arthropoda > Insecta > Odonata > Libellulidae > Pachydiplax > Pachydiplax longipennis. The sequence continues at coordinate 2,049,610 of JAVFKF010000085.1, read as the reverse complement.
ATCCCACTAAACACGACTGCATATAAATAAGATACGTACGTCTGCATGAGCATACTACAATCAATCAATGTTCGCTATTGCATTCCAAGCCTTGTATATGATCAACTATGTTAGATGCAAAATGACAAAAGTGAGGTTGCACAGTTGATATATATTGTTGCATAATATACCCTATTTTATTAGGAAATTATTCTTTCTTTAGTCAGTTCAAGTACAAATGTTTAAAATTAATCAAAATTATTAAAAAAAATATTTTATTCCTTTGTAATTGTAACATCATACAAGAATTGTTAATACTTTTGTAACATATTGTTCATTTTTTTACAAATCCAGATTAACATATCATTAATCTCTAGTTGTTTCCATTTTATTGTGATTCATTTGCTTTTGAGTATGAGGGCACTTTTTGCTATTGTCTGGATTTAAAAAAAAAAGAAATCTTCCATTTACGTTTTGTTTTACTACGTAATCCCCTTCTTGTTTACAAAAATTCACCAAATCTATTAAATGTATAAATTTTCAAGAAAGGAAGTTTTATTTTTTATTCCTAGATTGTCAAGTTTGAAAGTTGTTATTCATGGGACCTGGTATTGTAGTATGTGTATACATTATGATATAAGAGTCAATCATATTTTAAAGTGATGGAACTAAGTTGTGATTGGTGTTCCCAATGACGAAAGTGCTTAGGGCAAAGTTGTGGACTAATGCTTGCCCATAAGTGTTGTTGGTGTTTGAATGCAACTTGTCAACAATGAATTTTATATGAGCAGTGCAGTGACATCTAGTTTTTAGTTTATTCCAATCAACTGTTTTGGTTGAAATCTTATAGATTGCTGTGTTTCATCTTCACAAGCTTCCAAAGAAGTTTCATTGCTAGTCCATAAATAGGTGTGTGTGTGCTTTGAAGGCCGATTGCTAATATACTTCCTTTTGTGCCTAAAGGATAATAATTGCTTTTTGTTTAGCATTCAATATTCCATGTTCTTATCAGTGGCATAATTTTTATGTGTGTTAATTCTATTATATGCATAGAATTACACATTCTTATACACTTATTAATGCATACATTCTGAAAGACAATTGACTGTTATGTAGTGAAGTAAAAAGTTGCTGTATATCTAGCTGTCCCTAAAAATACCATGTTGTAAAAATGTCCCAGTATTTTGAGGAAAAAAAGAAAGATAGTTGAATTTTGGATTGACTTTTAACTCAGATTTATATGACTATTTAAAATTGATTACTCTAATTTTTATTTGCTGCTGCAGAAATGTTATAGTTCACTAAGTATAGTTTCCCTTTCCTCCAAAAAATATATCATCATACATGAGATAATTTTACTGTTTGTGTTTCTAAATCGGATACAAGTGGGTGAATAATTAAATAGTTTGTGTAGATGTTCTCTCCACATCCTTACATTTTTACTTTATCCCTCACTTATTGTCTTTGTGAAATTACTTAAGGTGATGTATAATGTGTACTCCAATGCTTCTATGTAATCAATATTATCTGTTAAGTTGAATGTGGATATACTGCCACCTAAAGTGACAGAATGGTTTTTGCATTTTGCTTTGAGGTGTGTCTAACCCCTCTTTTTGAGGTGGAATCTAATAAGCAGGAGTCGCACACTAAGAAGAAGTGGCAATCACAAAACTGTTTTTGAGTGTTCTGGGTTCCTGTGGAAATTTTTAGCAATTTTGCTATTTTTGGAAAATGTTATGATTACAATTAAATGACTTGAGAATGTTAATTTTTATGGCTCGTTTTTTACTTTCACATTTTTTCATGTAGCTCATGTATGGCTTTATATATTTGTTTATTCTTAATCTATTCCACATTGTTCAATTTAGCAGGGGCTTCCTATTGGAAGAAAAAGGCTATTCTTAAGCAGAAGAATGATTTCTTCGCTTTTATTCTGCATCCATGACTTAGAAATTTGAAATAAGGCAGTGCCTCAATGGACAAATGGCAAACGATGTTACGTCAATTTGCATTGTTGGAATTTGAACAACTGATTATTAATTTGGAAAATATTTTTTCTACATGCAGCATACTGTTGGAAAATTCAATTATACAAATGAAATGGGCATGACACTTGTTAAAAAATAACTCACTTTACTGATTGTTTTATTTATAATGTTTGTGTAAATGTTTTTCAATGAGCAAAGCAATTTTACTGCAGTCAAATTATATTATCAAAATTCAAAACTTGTTGTGATTTCAACTTCTGCCATTGAAATCTCATTTAATTCCTATCCATTTTGGTCCACACCAATCTTCACTAATTTTTATGGTCAATTCTAATTATCAATCAAGTAGCATTAATTAATTTTAATCTACTGGATAGAAGTAACAGTCCAGAAGATGACATTCCATAGTTATCATTTTACCGTTATTACTCAATAAATTCTGTAATATCTTTCTTGAATCAACAATCTTCTACATAACTCAAGATACCATACTTGCTTATTAGTTTTTAAATTTCCAGTAAAAATCATATTGCATTTTTTTTTAATGTGAAAACTCATGTAATGACTATAAAATCAATGCATGGTTATCATTTGCTTGAAGAAGAAGTCAATTCCAAGTGGTTTTAAGCAGTAATTACTGAATTGGAGTAAAGTTTATAATGAAAGTAATGACTGAAATGATTTTACAGTCTTAATGTAGCAATTCATATTTATTCATAAATCACTTAAACAGAAAATATATGAAGACCAAGGTTCTAAGCTGGGTGGTCAGTTGAGCCTACAGCTGAAGATTTTTCAAATATTTTTGCCGAATATGAATTGTGGAATTTCAGTGAGGTATGTCTTTAGAAGAATCTATTAGAACCGCAAATCTTTTCTTGGATAAGGCAGTTTTCAGCTTAATTTAGGGTCATTCTGTAGTGATGTAAGATAGCTTCATTACCACACTTCAATTTCATCCAGGCTGGTCCAGGTTTTGGTTTGGCATGAACATATCTTGTGTGGAAGTTGTTCAAAAAAACATTGTAATGTTTTTTCAAGAAGTAACTTGACTTATTATGAAATATGAACATATTCTATTGTTATTTTCCTGTATGATGCAATTCTCTACACATTGCCTTACTCAAAATATTAAATAACAAATTACCTTTATATAAAGTAGAATCAGGTAAATCTTTTAAACTTTTTAATAATTACTTTTATGATTTCACGTTCCTGTGTCATCCGATGATGAATTTACATCTTCATCTGAGTCTTACCTTTCTTTATCATCGATCACAATATTTACTATCCTACTATGATATTTAACAATGGTCACATCTTTTTATTCCTCTAATAAAGGTTCCACATTGGAGAGTTAGTTTAACATTGGGCTGAAATCCTCTTAACTCCTATGATGCGCACTGGGACAAAAAATATTTTTGTTGGTTGCACTGTACATAGATTAATAATTTAAATGAAGAGCATTTGCAACTTTTATACTTCCTTAGCGAGAGTAACAGCTCCATAAAAATTTTCTTTTCCCAAAAGATTGAAAAATAAATTACAGGAAACTATGTTGAAAATGAAAATAATTACAGTTGGATTAAGTTCTCAACAAGATAGTTTTTAAATCTTGTCACCGATCCATTAAAAGAGCAGTAGTATTTTTCATTAAATCATCATTTTTCTTTTACCAAATTCTGCATTCTCCTTTTTTTACATATTTTACCTTTCAAAATGACCTCTCATTGACTGATGAATTCACAGCATACATAGGTGGTCTGAAAAGTTTCCAACATTTTGCCATTTCTCGACATGTTTTCTGAAAAATCTGGGCTCAGAAACTTTTCAGATCACCCTCGTATTTAGTTTGTTTATACTATAGTGCTTTACAATTTGTGATTTTAAGTCAACTAGTAATGAGAAGTTTTTTAGAGTCATGAGTTTCAATGAATCAGCTACTATACCATAAACTTATTTCCCTAGATTAAAAGATTTTTTAACCCCCTCTATCACAAACTTACGATTGAGCTGAATGCCCTATGAGAAGTGGCACCCCCCTCAAATAATTGCTTTGTCATAGGAAAATAAACATTTTTATCTGGAATAAGTCACTAGATGTCATCACATTCTTTTCCTTTCTTCCTTCTTGCTTTCTAAGGCCTAAAACAAAGAAGACTCAACATTAATATAAAGATAGAGACAAATTATTTAGACATGATTACTTCACATCTAAATGCATATACGTATCTACGCACAAACCGTCAACCACTTTCTTTTTGTGCCTATACGTTTCCTCTGCTATCATAGCGAAAAGTGAATGTTCATATTCGCGGAAAATTGGGATTTCTTTGTTCATCGTTGATTAGCTGGCATAAGCATGGACCAGTTACTCAGACTTTAATTTTATATAATGTTCGGCATAATGATAAAGACTGCAATTAAAATCTATTAGTGGGTTCCCTGATAGCCCAAGGGACAGCGCGTTTGCTTATAGTGAAAGCTGTCCCGGGTTCAATTCCCGGTGGGGGCTCGTACGTGCGAAATGACCTCGAAGCACTTTTAGCAATGCTTCTACTAGAAATAGACTGCAATTACGTTTTAGACAGGAATTTGTTTTCTTCAAAACCTTCAGGATGGACTTTTTTCAAACCTCAACTTTTAAGTGGCTCCCATTACCATAGATAAACCAGTTTTCTTGCTTATCACATTGACTGCGGAGATTAATCAGCATTTTCAACGGTAATTTTGCTGTAAGGAAGAGGAAAGTAATGATATTAACGAATGTAACTGAAATGAAATCTCTACGTATTACGGAATTCCTTAATACCGAATTCGCTGATCAAAATATCTATAGTAAAGCAAGATATTTCTTCACTATGCAAAATATTATTAATTTCGTCCCTTGACTTTCAACGGCGAATGCGAACAGAGCCTTTAGTCTTATTTAGATTTTTATTTTTCTTACACCAGCTGCCTGTACATTAGAGTGGTATTATGTGGGTATTTTTTTTCGCCGTAACTTTGACGGGTAAAGCTAATGTTTGAGATTAAAACCTGTCTTCAGATAGCCTTCGTGGAATAAGATAACATATAGTAAGTATTCTGATGAATTCGCATTATATTTGCCAAAGTAAATCCATTAGGTGAATTATTAGGAGGAGTTGTGCCCTAATGAGACCGATGTGAAAAAAATATTACCATACCTGTACTCGATCCCGGGTCTTCAATTTGCCGACCTTTTCTCGCCTATCGTAAGATGAAGATTCGAGACCAGAATCAGGCATCGGTCGGTTCTTCGTTCTCGGTTATTCCTTTCGGCAAATTTTTAAGCTTTTCGGTAAGAGTTTTCTAATATGCGATAAACACAACTTCTTCCATTTGTTCGGCCTTTTTGTCACTGTCCCACTCGGAAATATTAAGCTAGAAGCAAGTCTTTTATTTCTTCAAATATGGAACTCTTCCGATATAAGGTTTACTGTCTCTCAGTCGGTTTCCTCGTTGCCTCGGATCTGTTCCAGGCGCATGCTTCCTACTCAGAAATTGAATAGTATGGGAAACACTAGAATATCTTCTGCAACATTTTGTTCCTTCAAGAAAAGGTTTCTGGTACTCTGGCGCTCTTGGATAAGCGCAAGTGTATCCATTTGAAGCGTTCCTTTCTATTATAAATGCGGTTGGTGAACTTCGGCTCAAAGCTGGGCAAAGAGACATCGGTCATCTATCAGATCCTACAGATTATGTTTCCAACATGTATTGTACGATATTTTTCTATTCCGTATAACTGACCGTACAACCATTCTATTCTCGTGAATCTTTATCATTCGCTATTGAAATACTCCCCTTCTACGGACTACACCGTGGTGAAGGGCTTGCGTGTTCCTATGACCTAGAGAGCTATACTGGCTGGAACTTTGTTCCTGGTAGGGTCACTCATGCCAGAAAGGTACATACGAAAACAACAAACCAAACACATCATTAATCATTTCAGGAAATTTTGCCGTCATTGATTGCAAACGCGGACTGCTAGTCCTTTGGAGAAATTAATTTTCTTCCTCGCATTCATTGTTTCTTAGGATAAGTGGTAGTATGATTCTTGCGATTGGTTATTTTATTTTTAATTTATTTCTTATTCATTGACTAATTTAGCGTCAGAGGTGACGGAGTATTTCCTCAGTTTCCAAGTATTTTAACTATTGCTGCCTCACGATAAAAAGCTTTTCAATTTGATTACTTGATATGACAACCTAATAATAAAACAGACCATAAAACAGGAAGTATAAATGAGATGAGAGTATGAGGGGTCAAGATAAAGCATATCAAATAAGTATCTAGAGCGAAATTTGTCAGACTGATTAGCTTCCCATAAATGAACATAAAAAACGTGAATTGATCAACTAAACTTTGATCAGCCAAATGTAAAGGAATAACAATAAACTAGACAAAAACTTTAGGCGAACTTCCATTCCGGAAACGAATTCGTTACGAATAACTAACGATTGTTGGATGTATTGGGAAAAATTATACTAATTAATTTAATCAATCTAAAAAAACATAATCTGAAAGACATCAATAAAGACTTCCATTCCTCCATCGGTTGCTATTTGGCTCCAAATAAATAGAGAAGACCGGCATCGACTCGGGAGTACATGAGATATGGCAGAGTGCCTCTTGAAGAGGGTCTCACTCGTAATCTTTCATCTGCAGGGATCACAATGAGTGTCATTTGTCGAAGAGTGTGTTACAGTATGTTTGCTACAAAGTCGACTTCTGAGCTTTCAGCTCGCAATTCGGGTCATCGAAAAGTGATTTCTTGGACCAGCCTTGCGTCACATCCTCCGGTTATGTTTCCGCTGGATGCTTCAACCTGTAGTATCGCTTGAACGACTACTATGTATACCAGTCTTGTGCCTTCTTTCTTTCGCTGAGTGAGCAACATATGACAAAAATAACTGGAAGTGAAGATAACTTTACATTCATGATGATAGTCAGTAATGTGCAAGAAGAAATGATGAGCCAGAATGAAATACACTGCCGATTTTACGCGCAGTAAAAGACGATGACGCTATAGTCGCCTTCAACGTGTCTTATGTTGGCGGAAGAAAATAATGTAAAAGCTGATATTATTACAATTTAAGGATTGTAACAAAACGTTTTAATAAAGTCAGTTGCTTCCAATAAGCAAAATGTAATGGACAGTTTTCTTGCAAAACGGTATTCAAATTAAATTTTAATCTTCCTTCTTTTCTTTCACGATATCCCCTGCAGTTCTATTCCAATTCCTTTCTTCCCTTAGTTCTTGGTGATTATCAATATGCAAAGACAAGAGTGGGGAAACACTAAGGTGAGCAAAAATTTTTACTCGGCTTTGATGGAATGGAAATGGGTAAAATATGACAGACGCTCAGACAGATGGCCGCATATTAATCTTTCGCGCAAAGTTTTATTCGAAATTAAATGTAAATATCTAGATGGCTGCAGCAGAAATATTTCTGGAACCGTGTTTGTTTTGTTTCCCTACTAGTAAGAGGATTAAGATATTGTGTCTCTGCCAATACTACTTTTCACTTGCACAAATAGGAAATTAAAACCTAAATTTTGTTTAAAAATTGCGAAAATACCCTCTTTCATCATTTTCCCCTTAAATTAAAAAAAATATAGCTGGATTAGATTATATTGTTTATTAAAAATATAAACACATTATGAAAAATGAAATTATTGCGGGCGCAATCTATTATTATGACTGACAGTACTTAAAAACTGTTCCAACTTTCTAGAATTATTTAAAAATTCAATGCTGATATTTCTTAATGGCGTATGTTGGACGAATCCTGCGTTTTGGAACCGGCCCGGCGTTGATTTGTTAATCTACCCAATAGTAAACACTCTTCAGTTTAAATCCGGGAGCAATAGCTTCAGATACGAAGGGAAACTGTTTAGTCTCTTAGTCTTGAGGTGGTCGTTGTGAATTTAAGTCACAGGTACTCCTTACATTTTATAGTCCTTATAGCGGAAATACTGGTGATAAACTACCAAGAAGTTATTAGGAAATTAGTGGAGAAATTGGTGCAACCTGTGGATTGATGGTGACTGACTGATATCAGTGTTCTGCCATCATGAAAGATAACTTGTGTATCATCTACAGTTAGACAGACAATTGATTTCATAAATGTTACTCACACGTTGCCTAGGTTTTAAGTCAAACATTACTAGTATGTAAACAGTTTCTAACATGAATGTATGGTAGTTATAATTTGAAAGTAGCACATTAAAATTATTGCATGTATATCTATAGGCTTGATGAGAACTTTTCTCATGTCTGCATTGTAGATATGAAAGTGGAAAGGTATTATCAAATGTTTCTTAGACTTTTTCAAAACTCTTTCAAAAAATACAAAAAATCTCTCTTCATTTCTCAAAATATCATTGGATACAAAATAATAATAGATTTACCAGAAACCAAAATCAAGCAGTGATTATTTTTCTGTAGACATCTTAAATTACATAAATGGTAGTAAAAATTAAAAGTATAAAATAGTCTCTTACAATAATATTATGTTTTCCTGGAATCATATCAGGAATATTCTCTCTTATGTCCCTGAATTTCCTTTAAAGATGTGATCCTGCTCATCAGGCTGTTAACAGAATTATAATCATCAGATGATAAGCCTCACATTTGTCAAATTCTTGACTCAATATACATCAGTAGATTATAGAAAAAAACTATCAGAGTAGAGAAAATTTATTGAATTATATCTCAGTTTTTCTTTGACCTCCTAATAATGAATCACTGTAGCCTAAATGATAAGTTTAATGAGAAATTTGATTGTTACCAAGAATAAAAAGCTTTAAAAAAAGAATTTGCAGGAAATTTATTCAAAAAAACTCTTGAGATATGTATGTATAAACATCCAATGTTGTTGGCAATTTAGTAAAAATGTAAATGTTTCCTGAATAGCTGCAAATTCATCCATTTTCTCCTCATTTATCAAACATTTGAAATCAGATATGTGCATCTTAATTCCTGTTTTGCAAAAACTTTTCTGTAAAACTGTTGAGAAAAAATATGAGACTAAAATTCAATAGAATATCTTCATGAAACTTTACAATGATGTTCATAGTCATAAAACTAGACAATTTCATGATCTACATTGATTCATGACCATGAGCGCAAAAATTCTCATATTTGGTCAAAACATTTATGACTGCAACTTTTTATTTACCAACTAGATCATGCCTCTTCCATGGTGAATTAGAACAGAATGTGAAATATTTTCTTCTTAAGCTTCACAATTCTGTCAATGATTTTTTTTATCAGAAGAAAAGCTTTTGATTTTACCTTCGGATCTAATGGCAAGCCTTTTGAATAACATCCATGCATATCCAATTAATATCCTTTGCATTATTTTGTTTTATTTTAGTAGCCTATTTTGACATACCCTAGCATTTTATATTTGATTCTATCTATGACAAGTAAATGTCTGTTGATATCTGGGCAAATATGATTATTAATGCTGGGTATCAGTTTTTTTAGCAGTAACTGTATTATTTCTAAATAAGTAAAATTAAATATGGAAAAGGATATGTAATAGCTTTTAAAGATGTTCATTTTCTACCAAAAAACCATCCCTTTGAATTTATTTGGGGGATTCCATGAACATATAATAGAAAACCTTTCTTCTTGTTTTCTTTATCAATGTTATTCCAATTTTACCTATGACAGTTTATGCAAGAGGTGTGAAAATGGATAGATCCAACACATAAATAGGGCTTTTATTCATCAAAAATATTGTCTACTCCCTCTTTCTCAATAATTTTTTGTGATTTAACTTAGAGCAAGAATTTCATATGGACATCCTGAATCATCCTTTTCAATATGACAAATTGGATTGTCTATGGAGATCAGAAAAGATAAATAAAAACTTAGCAGTTTGTAGAATTCATTGGATTTGAAGAGTTGAAACTAAAATTACAGAAATGTATTTTCTGCAAGTTACTTGAAGTAGATTATAAAATATGAACAAAGCTAATGGTGCTGAATTAATACTTATTTGGTATGCTATCAAACTTCTGGGAAAGACTTCAGAATACTGGTGCTTCTTGACTTACAATATGTGATACAAATGACTGTTTGCACTTGTAACCACTCAGAGGAACTCTCCAGATGGATTTAAGCTGAGATGAGATTTAGTCAGTTTGTGCTAATTGCTTCTTACAATTCCTCAAGTTTGCTGAATTTTATCTTATAAGAAATAAAATTAGAAAAATTATATAAGTAAAGGTAATAAGATCTGCTTCCTACAACAACAATTTTACTTCAAATGTTGGATTATGATATACTTCATTTTCATGTTAGTATTGTAAACAAACTTTTAAGCTAAAATAATAAGGGATGATGTATTAAAGACTGTGTGTTAGGTTAATCACTATGTAGGGATAAGAATCAATTTCTACTATTTTTGAATCCTACCACTGACTTCTTCCTTTAGTTTTCATTGGCTCCACACCAATAAAAAACCTCTAGTTAATTCACTGTACTTAGCTTAAGGAGTAAAAGATAATCTAAGAACAGATATTAGTATGTTTCTTAAACTGAAAACTTACTCAAAGTGAGGAAGACCATTGAAATAAATAAAGCATACAATGTACTTTTTCTGTAAGCAAACTTTGTACTTAATATGTTTGCTTGATTGTTGAAAATTTGGTAAATTAGAGTAGAGGTCACAATAATGCATTTCCATATTTCTTTTGATATCCTGAATTCAATATTTTACCATTTGGAAATAGAAGACTCAGCTATAATAACTGAAGGAAACATTGAGTCAGGTAAAAATCTGTAATTTAATTCAAGACATTAGATTTTCCTCTATATACTATTTTAAAACATCCTTTTTGGTGACCGGTGCTTTTCCCACTTCTTACTCCATCAATACATGTAAGTGAATGATCATTTGAAAGGAACCTTTATAAGTCCTTCATAAAAATAGTAGGACAAATGAAAAATGCACCATTTGTTAACAAAATTGAGTCTATGTTTTAATCATTGCATTATGTCCTGGACATAAAGATACTGAGGTTGCTATACACATTTCATTTGCTTAATCAGTGACATTGGTAAATAGTTTATGTCATTGCAGAATGAAATATTTTATCTGACGTTCAATGATCAAAATAGTATTTGGAAATAATATTCAAAAGAAAAAATGAAGGCTTCAAGGTCACATGTAATGATAATTATTAAAACAGATTAATATACTGGCCACCACATATCTCTTAAGGGAAGAATGACAACTACAGAAACATGAGTTTTGCTGAATGTAAATGTTTGAATGTTGCATTGTATTACTTCACTGCATTTTAATTTAAGAATGATGATACTTTAAAAAATTATTTAGAGTATTATGATTAGATTTTGGAGTATCCCTAGAATAAATTTAAAGTTTCAATTATGAGTCATAGAACTACCCAATACCTATCAAAATAATTAAGTCGTTTAATTCAAATTAATTTTGGTGAAACTTTTGTCTTTTGCAAATTTTCTATATAACTAAACCTGAGATCAAATGATTTTTAGTGTTTATATTTTACTCACAGAATAGATAATATTCAAAATTTATTCACATATAAGAGTAAAGACTAGGATATCATACCTGCGATTCAAGAAAACTTACCTCCATGGATCAAGAGCATAATGAAATCCCACACTTCCATTCCCATTCGCTATGCATGGAGTACAAAAAGATAATTAACCAATAATGTAAGAGTAGTATTTTAAAATCTAAGTTTTATGAATGGATTATCATACCTAACATGGAGCATGATTAACCAAAATATTTATATGAGAGACATTCAATAAATGCAGGGCAATGGATTTGCTACATCTGCTTTCCTTTGGGCTTTGACAATGTATCACAATCTATGGTCCTATGAAAGTGAGACTTATACCTCATATGTCCCCCTCTTGCTTCCCTCTCCCATATTAGTTACATTCTCTCTAATTCTACCAGTAAGACAACAAGCTTTCAACTGATCCTTACTGAATGCATATCTTTATATTCAGTAATAGAATGACTCTGTTTCAGTGAATAGATAAGATGCTATTTCAGTGCAGACGAGTAGCAATTATTTTTATATTTCGTGCATGAAGAGAAAAAATAAGAATTAAATAAGTAACATGGATGTATAAGGTAAGAATTGTTGTTTTATCTTGGTTATATATGTTAGTCATGAAGCCTTAATTGATGCATTATAAAAGGAAGTGGCATTTAGAAGAACAGAGTTTACGTAAATGTAAGAGTGGTGTTTTATATTTTTGTCTAAATTCATCATATAATAAATGCATTAAGTGAATTGAGGTATTCTGTATAGGATTAAGAACATACACCTTGCTATGGCAAGGATGTGTACTATCCGTGATTATAGTGCTAAAATAAAATATTTAAAACATTCAATAACATTTAAATTCTAATACATTTAGGATTTACTTTGGGTTCATAAGGCATTTGAAAACGTAAGACTTTGAATTTGCCCATAGAGTTTTGTAACTGGATGTGTAGATGCCAATATCTATCGCTACTAAGGAAGCATGTCAAAACTGACACATATGCAGAATATGAAAGTTTGATTTTTTGGTATATTTTAGTGTTTGTGTGTCGTGAGTGATTAGAGATTTTCCTGTAATGTACATGGGTGGGGAAATTGAGTACCAGTGTTTGTCTGCAAAATATTTGCACAGGGAAAATATTTATTATATTTTTATTTTTTACTAACAGCAGTTTTTCTTTTTCTATTGAATACTTCTCATTCAGAAATCCTTTAATGTATATCATTTATATATTCCAAATTAATTTCACATCAATTCATAGCATAATTAGTTTGGTGCATAATGAGATCACAGTAATAACTAAAGTAGGAAATAATATATCAAATCCTGAGGTGGATTTAAGGTGACCAAATAGGACCTTGAGTCTCAAAAAGTAAACAGCTTCAAAAATAAGAGATTAGATCACATGTATCATAAAACTCAAAACTTTTGGGGCATTGAAATTGGAATTGGATTAAATGTTAGATATTTTTATATAATGATAAGAAAGAGCATGTTGCCATCTTTAATATTTCCATGGAGGGCAATAAAATTCCGTCTGGAATGTTTTATCTAGTCTAGATGGATTTTGTATGGAAAAGACCTCATCGTAGAAAAAATATTGCTTCAAGAAATAATCTCCGACTGATATTGTCAAGTTCTCTATCCTTGAATCAAATTATTAGTAGATCTCAAGCAGTTGTTTAAAAGAAAGGCTCATTCTAAACAGTAATTGTTCTGTTTCATGAAACATACGGCTTTCATAGCATTTCAGTTTTCATTTTGAGAGGTTATTGAGTTTCAACAGAAATAACATCATCCAAATCAATTCAGCAATATTTCAACAGTTAATTTGAGAGATATCAAGAATCTGTAACTAAAGTGTCAGACATACACATTTCTGAAAGGCCACTGTCCACTAAATGACTAACATTCTATTGCAATATTTAATCAAATTAATATATTTTATTTCATTATTGCATGTACAACTTAAGCAAACAGAAAATCTTTTAAATCAGCTTAAGGGTAGGTTAGCCTGGAAGAATTCCTGGAGTAGTAGTTGTAATATCAAAGTGCTTTTGCATCCGAGGTTAATTTTCTTGTATTGCCTCCCATTGGAAATGGTTCTGGGTTAGATTCCTAAGTCCAAAGAGCTACCCACTTGGCAATCTGCCATCCAAGAATACCTGAAAGAAAAAAAGTGCATGAGATACTGTTGTTCTAGAATGTAAATTTATTTCAAAATTTTGTAAAAGAACTGAAAAATATTTGAACAACATTGGAAGCCACACTAATGAAAAGTTCAAATCAACTGAGGATTCAAAAGGACTACTGTTCTGATTTCAGAAGAATTTTCTTTCACAGCATATGCTATTAAAGATTAGAATGAAAAATGCTGAAGTTGAACAAAATTGGAATTTAATACTGCTTAAGCAAGGGATTTAAATTAACAGTTTGCATAGATACCTTAGCAGGCAAAGAAATTTCTCACAATTAAAATATCTTGCATTTACAGTTTCCAAGGAATTTTGTAACAAATTTAAAAGTGAAACTTATTCTGAAGTCATGTTATTAGTTGAATAAAAATAAGCTTATCACACAAGCAAGCATACCCAAGGCTTTTTAATAAAAATTAATATAAGTAGTAGTTCATGGATTAGAGGCATATATCACCTAACTGAATCATTACAGAAAGCTGTCTTAAAATCATAAATATGATGCACAATATACCTGGAGCCCATTCGTGCAGTGAATTCTCCCAGAAAGCTATTTCTCAGGCATCTTTATCTTCTGGATGATTGCGTTTGGAAATCCAACTCGATCCTGTAAAGTACAATAAAAACAGTTCTTGAAATCTTACCAACTTCTAAACATTCAATTTAAATTGGCAAAACAGGAAAAAAAATGGATACATGAACTACGAATTGCACCTGGCAAATACAACTCTCCAATCAGAAAGGAAGATTTATTAAGAATATTTATTTTTAAAGATTAATGCTAATTTAGTTTAGAGAGAATTTAGAATAATAAATTTACACGGGTTTCCAAGCCACGCAAAGGCGTACCGTGCTCAGCTCGTTTCCCCTTTTGAATGGTGGGGTGTCGCCAGAAAACTGCAACCGGCATAGTTTCGGGGGAATGGGGACGCTCGCGTAACCGGTTGCAATTGACCAGCCCTATGAAACCATGGTGTGGCAATGGCATGAAAACCACTGCCACGGAAAAGATAGAAGAGGAAGACTTTTAGAAGATAAATTAAGTTTTATTCTCTAATGGCTAAAAAGCCGGTCTGTATCAGTGTGTGTAGTGCCTATCACCTTAATTTCCCATCCCCCCAATTCACAAAAGCCCATCAAGTGGGCCCTACTTCTCTTAATTTCCCCACTCCCCCCAAACTCTAATGCAGACCTGTTCTCTAACGCCCGTTGGTTGGGCCCTTTTCTAAAGAAACCTGCCACCCTCTCACCTGAAACTCCTTACCTTTGCTGCGGTTCTCCTCCAGCGTTGGCCGAACTCTGCGATCCATCGGCGTACTGAACCTCCTCTTGAAGTCACTATTTCACTAAAATGACCATTACATCACAACACTTTTGACACTGCACTCACTTTCTTCATTTTCTCGATGCCCTGTAGATTAGATCTCTCAGCAAACCCTCCGCAGAATCCTCCAATTAGGTTCGAAGTCAACTTTGCCGCAGATCTTCGCAACCGGAATGTCAGTTGATTGTCCTTTTGCTGCCACGACGTTAAATTGAAGAGCGTCCATCTCAGATTGCGAGCTGCCCATTTAACTGTTCGTGCTGCAATCACGACGATATTCTAGTTGGAGACGTTTGCGAGAAGTAAGGTTCTGATAGGATATTCTTTCTCTGCGTAGTGGTGGGTGTCCTCCAATCTTGGAAATGGTTCCGGCAGACTATAGAAGAAACGGAAGATCAGCGGGTGAGTTTGGGAGATATGCAGCAAAGTCCTCTGTCGCAGCAATGAGGGAAGCGCCCTCAAGAAGACGTCTTCAGTATTAGAAGCAGCTTTGCTCTCAGAGTGTTATGGCGTGGCCCCAGGACTCCGTCGATTCGGACGTTCTAGCGCGAAATGAGGCAGGCCGACAATTCGCAGGGTTTAAATAGGCAGAATGGTGTGAGTGAGGGTTGTGTACGGGGGGGAAGGGAGATCCCATGCGTTTGAATGGAGGTTGACCTTACTTTCTTATTTCTCACTACTTTATTCTGCATTGTCGTTTTGAGCCAACAGTTATCACTTAGAAATTGAGAGATAGGGTGGCAATCTTAGTTGCAGCTGCACATGGTGTCTTGGTGCTTAATTTGGTGCATGGTGTTCACCGGAACACGGAACGACTACGCTAAGTAGTACCTATGGCATTATTATATTATCTTCTATTAGATATATTTTAAGAGTCAATGATCTTTAAAAATAATGATGGTCCTTTTTGCAAAAGAAATCCAACGTTATACAGGGAATTGATAAAGTTGTTGGATATTGATAGAAATTTGCGTTAATCCTTTTTGCAGACGTTTTTGATTTAAATTGCATGACAGGACCACATAAACCTTACCATAAATATTCGACGCTAGCTGAAGTTGATTCTCAACGGGGTAAGTAAAGATTCTAATGTACTAAATAGGTCTCTGATGGTTGTATGACTCATTTTTCATCTCTAGTAATTTAGTATGCTCTTTCGATCAATTCCTTTTCGTAACGTAAATTTTATCGCTCCTTGGTATTTTCATCTGATTTCCTCTATATGTTTTTGGTCTATGATGTACTATATGACGGTAAGATTCTCAATTGCCACTGTTGCAATTTGACGATTCTGTAATTGGAGATGGAAACAAAAACGTAATCTATTTATTATCTTACGAAATTTACAACTTTTAACACAAATTTCCATAAGTCTTGCGTATCATATTGCGGTTACCAACCAGCTAAGATTAGTTGATTTTAACAAAAACATAACCTTAAGTTTAATGAAAGTGTCGCTTAGGGTTTTAAAGATATTTTTATATCTAAGCTAATACGATATTTGCCTTATAAATCCTTACGAATACAATTTTATCTCAAGCAACCCTTCAATCTCAACTCAGAGGATTATATAACCGACGATAAGAACAGGAATCGTGGTTGAATATTCCATCACGAAATTTTTTGAAAATTCATTCGATAGTTATTTCGAATGAAAGTTTGCGATAGAAATAAAGATGATTAGAAATGGAAACTATACGCGCGTTTAATACTTAATGATAGGCTTTGATTTTCCTCGTATGAAACTGGGGTACATTATTACTGATATAATATGGAATAATGGAATAAAAATTTATTCATTCTCAGGAGACGACGTTTCATAATTTTCAGGTTATTTTAGGTATCTTAATTTTTGATTCTTGAGTTTCAGTGAAAGTATACTCACACTGACACTGAAATTACACCATAGTATATCTGAACAGCCCGTTGATTCTCAACGGAAAGCTAACATTGCCATACCTATTGCGACTTGCTCTACCGTTTAGTAAAAAGTAATATAAGAAATAAAACCAGATCGGTGCTACTTGACAAGTGGGTGCCCAATTCTGGATTTTGTGCTCAGTTTAGGGGCTGTAACTCGGGTGGCATTGAGGTGAAACTGGGTGAAGGAATGCGGACAGTGTAAAACAAACATGTTTAAGAAAAGGAATAGCTGCATGATAATCAGGTATGGTTTGGCATTTGATGAGGATGGTGTTTGTACTGATTAAATGGAGACAGAAACACCTTTCAGCTGCCGCACAGTCCCCACAACTTAAGAAGGGATGCTTGGGTTTGGGGGGTGCAAAGGAGGAGGATTGAAGAGAGTCGAAAGGAGCAAATGAATTTGGGGTGCGCCGAACTCTGCATTTGTTTTCCACTTTCTGGAAGGAAATTCGTTGGGTCTTTTGGTGGGGGTTGGGTTGTCACCCGAGTTACTTACTGAATTATCGAGAGAAGCTAAGAATCGACTATTGAAGCGGTCAAGTGGGAATTCAGTTGAGATAGTTCTCCGGGTGCGGTGTGAGCGGGTGCGGCGGCTGCATTCATCCCCGCCATCCATCTCGTCCGATTGGGAGGCTCCCGTAAGAGCGCAATTGCTGGTGAAACGGCCCATTTCAGGGCCAAGATTTTGGATGCGGCGCACTGATGCAGGGGTGCGGCGGATCACAAATGTGGATATTGTTGATTTCCGAACTCACCAGGATAAACAACAATCCGTGGAGAAAGTTGAAAATTTCGACGAAAAGATTTTGGTCGATGTTGTGGCCGAATGGCCCTTTTCAGATTTTCCGGTGCTTTACGATGGGCGGTGAGGCACAGAGAAAAAATAAAGTGAACGCACTGAAAACAGCAGCTGGTGATCCTCTAGTCGATGAAAGAATCGAAGCAGGAGACCAGAGGCGTACTAAATGAAATTTATAAATACGTAATTATATACTCGACATACTACCACAATACGTGATGATAACCGATTAGAGAGGCGGATTCTAATACGTGAACGCCCTTCCACACAACGATAGATGACACATGATATCAAGTATTAGAAATTAAACATCATGCAGCAAATTTCACGGGTTTTGAATAGAGGGATACGACATTCCTCATCCCATTCCTTGTCGAAGAACGTCTTAACTATGTGTAGTAAAATGGACCCATCAATCGGGTATACTTCCACTTCAATTGCCATGCGATAGTAGTATCATTAAAAGTGTTTCGACAGCTTAGGCCATTTCGCACGTGTGCTACCGACGGGAATCGAACTCGGTACCGCTTTCACCAACGTCCTACGCGCTGCCCACATGGTTTTCCGGGAGTCTCAAATGTCGTACACTCCATATTTATTTCATCGTTCCTCAAATCCTTCAGAATTAATATAGGAATCATACAGCAAAGACGTGGAGAGAAACACCTTTGAGTAAGGTTTATTTCACTTCATTTTTCCGCGAACGATTTGGAAAAAAATGATTAGAGAAGAAGATTGCATGTGCTTGCAACCCCAGCAACACGCGAACAGGAGGCTTGAAGAATAGATATGTATATTAACTGTGGAAGCGATTAATTCTTACGAAAAGTAGGTAACTCATCCAAACACACACATATATATGTTTGCCTGAAAGATTTAATATTCGACATTAAAATACACAACACGACTATGAAACATATATTATAAGCAGTTCATAAGATAACTCGTTAACTCTCCAATATTACTTCATAGATAGTTCTGAGTACGATGGCTCAATGGTAATTTTAAGGGGCAGAGGGACGACGTCGGCCGCTATCTGCGGTCGCACACCAAGGGTGCGCCAGTTAACATGATTCACATTTTCACAGCAATATGAAGACATAAAATGTTCATTTTGACCTCATGCCTATATACCAGAGGAGAGAGGAGGGAAAAACTCTGCATCAAGGGCCCAAAAATCCTTGGGGCCCATGCGCAACTTGACTTATTGGTAATCCGGCACATTCTTCTGCTTGGTGATTTAGAGCAGGGGTGGCCAACAAGTCGATCGCGATCGACCGGTCGATCGCGAGGCCAATTTTGGTCGATCGTCGATCTCTCGCAATGTCTGGGGTAGAATTCTGTGTACTCCTTGGCTTAGTGACTTGGCATTTCTTACCGATTTTACTTCAATATTAAGTCATTTAAATTTTGAATTACAAGATAAAAATAAAACAGTAATTGATATGATCAGCTGCATATAAAACAAAATTTATTTTGCTAATAGAAGATCTACAACAAAATGATCTGAATAATTTTCCAAATATGGAAGTAATCAAATTATCAGCCATACTGTGCATTTTTATAACTACTTTTTTATATTTTCGAACAAAGAATACAACAACTTATACATTGCAGTTGATAAAAAATTAAATTGCATTTTAAGTTAGTAAAAATCTATCTCGAAAAAGTGTCGGAAAATCGAATTTTTTAGGTGCCGCATGTACGGAATGCTGCTATCAAAATTTGGGTCTGGAAATTTATTTTCTTCAGGAGCCTATATCTCGAAAACTTAATAAGTGATTTGAAAATAAAAAATAGTTTTGAATATATATTTTACGTATCTACCCATACCTCGCTGGAATGCACCTTATGCTGAAACACAGTGAATAAACATAGTATGCATTTCACACCCCTTCTTCCCCCTTAGACTACGCCTATGACAATAAGTCGATCGCGACACACTTTTAAGACAAAAAGTAGATCTTATATACAGAAAAGTTGGACACCCCTGATTTAGAGTGACAAAAGGATTACGTGGACGACTTCAAAGTATCAATGTGCAAATATAATTTGCGATTGATTCTCAATTCATCATATTTTGTTTATATTATATACGTCATCAATCGCAAAGGTTCTTGATCGTTACCGCGAATCCCTTTTCGTTCATGAATGGATGATGTCCTTTGCGGTTTACTAATGAAAATGACTAAATCGGTTAATCGATGGGAGAAAGTCGCCTTTTTAATTATTTTAAGCAGTTTGGCGAAATAATACGTACTTCTCATACGGGTAACTCACACAGAGTCACGGAAAAGAAAAAATGCAATGTATCCATGGTACCAAAATTGTTTTATTTAGTTTCTTAACGTGACAATTTATATACACAATATGAATAGAATCCGTTATTATTTACTTTTACACCTTATTTTCTTTTGTAATTTGTTCTCCACATTCCTCATTGCCTCCCTCAAAAGATTACTTTGATTACAGTTAGATTTAACTAAAGTAGGAATGACTCTTTCTTTTAGATTCGCTGATATTTCTCACACGCTAATATTAAGAAGCTCCTGTCGTCATTCAATGATGAATTTACATCTTCATCCGGCGAACTCTCTGTATTGTTGATCACTATATTTATACATAACAATATGCTACTGTAATATATAAGAAAGGTCTCGTCTTCGTATCCTAGTTCTAGAAATGATATCGATATCGTTATCGGAAAGGGATAAAGGTATCAGAAATCTAGGTTTATTTTGTTTGTTAATAACATTTTATAAGGGAGTTTTGTATCAATTGATTGTGAGGATAGAGATAGTTTAAGCTACTCAGAGTTCATGAATAGCAATATTCCCTCACGCTGTTATGTAAAAAGGAAATTGTGAATTATTTTATGTACGAATTTAAGGGATTGAACCACTTTGTGTTCCGCAGATTGGGAAGTGCATTTGTCTCGTGTCTCAAAACCTCCTGTTTGGGCTGAACGAGTGATTTTTCCTCTCCAAATATTTCCGGTTTTCGAAGTTGTGGAAAGACCTCGCAGCGTCCTTATCTTCCTGCCATTCCTTTTGGAATTGAACGGTTGTTTACGACTTTCTCTCAAAATCTTGCAAAATATCTCAACTTGTACCCTCCTCAATACTCCCCTTCCAGCCATTAGTCGAAATGCTTATCTTTTAGCTGAAATCTAAAGCACAAGTTTGCGGATCATTATAGTAGGCAGCAAGGATACTTTATTCCGTGATATTGAATGTGGACATGAAGATTGGTATGAGAACTTAGCTTAACTTAACTTAGGGTTCGACTTAGCGGTCCCGGGTTCGATTGCTATCGGAGCTCATCTCCAAAAATACCTAAGCTGTTAAAGCACTTTTAAAATTAAAATTATGCATACAGAATTCATTCATTTTATTTTTTCGGGAAAATGTATTAGATAACTTTCCGGCCTGCACATCTTATCCTAGGACTGATCCATGTGGGGACTAACATCCACATTACGATGTGTGATTGTTTTCAAAACAACGATTACCCATGGATTGTTCAACTCACAAAACAATCGACTAACGGCCAACACCATGCGTCCAGGATATCTCCCTCGATGATGCGAAGGAAGAAGCTGTGAATATAGTAGGCAGTGCCTTTGCAGCTAAAAGTATTAACCCTTAGAATGAGCGCAACGCCTCACTTCAATTGAAAAATCTTGATTCAAACTACTACGTCAATTAAAGACCAAAATTCCTCGAGTCTTACTCTGCATCCAAACAAAAATTATATGCTCCTGGAAACGGTGACTTTTTCTCATCCCAAATTGCTCTTACTTAACTGTAATTTCGTCAAAACGTTCCATGCGAAAAGAAAGCGTACAACTATGTCTTGTAAGCTTTAATCTTATTACCAACACTGTCATCGTGGAGCATGGAGCATTACTTTTGGAGTAATTTACTTAAATAATACGCAGACTAAAACAGGAGCCATAGAACGATCTTTGGCAAAGCTTATGAAACAAATTAGGATGGAAATTTTTCAGATATCCGCAGGATAATCAAAAAATACCCTCAGTTTTCCAGGCTGTAGTACGTTTGTTCTGTAAACAACACGTTGGTTTAGGATCACGTGAGGTGTAGCGTAAGGCTACATTCAAGAGACGCTCTACGAGGAGCGGTAGTCGTGCTCAGAGTCTTAAGATTTGAAGAATAATAATGATTCTCCATAATAGGAGAGTATTTTGGAACTCTAATGATAAGTCGCGAAAGGTATCGCTTATATCAGATGCAAAAGAATTTCAAATGAAGGATTGCATTTCATTTCATGAATGTTAATCGGGGTATGAAATATAACTTCCTGCTCTGGGAAAAGGGATTCATTTTTACGAAGGCGAAATTATCACCGAAATGGAATTCGTGATGATAAACATCTTCTGATATCTTGAACGGACGAACTAAGATGGTTATTTTAAAGAGCAAAAAAAGGGAGGTTTATCAGGGTAACAATGTAATTTTAAATCAATGCAAGCACCCCAACCCTTTTTAATTTTCTCCTACGGAAGAGAAAACATGGTCAGGCGCCTTCATCCAAAATCTGTCTGCTTAAAACTACTCTGTATGGTGATAACTTCGAAATTATAATGGAAAGTAGAGTAGATCGTGACTCATCTCTCCTTCCCTCCATAAGATGGTGCTGAGGCATCAATGACAACATCTGATGCATCCTCTTTCCCTTAAAAACTGAATATCCTGATTCGAAAGAGGAAATTTATACGATCTTTAACAAGAGGAAAAGCAAATTAATTTCGTTATTTAATTCGTTTAAATATACTTATATTTTTGAGTTTTTCACATTTGGTTTTGGTTTTTCACAATTTCACATTATATGAAATAGAAAATGTTTTAATACTGTGTTATAACTTCAAACATATTTGTTGCGTATTTCGTTTTCTTTATTATGTTTCCAGTTCTCCCAACGATTAAGCTTCTTATTTAGTCGTGTAGTTTTCGATTCGAATTTTTGAGTATTATAATAAAAAGGACGAAAATTTTGTTATTGCAAAGAAGCCGTTTCTCCATCAAACAAGACGATCGTTGAATTGGATTGACCTCATCCATTTTCTTATAAATGTACACGGAGAGTTGAGGCCCACAACATATATATATATTTGGGTACATGATGGAGAAGTAATGAAATCTTAGTACAATTCCGCGAGAGATTTATTACTGACTATTTTCGTCGATTAGTGCGGCCCGCTGAGGTTTTGAGCCCCGCGTTCCCCAAACATAAGAGAGTGTAATTCCATCGAATAGACTTGTAGCTGTTTATAAAATGGTTGTTATTTATTGAAACCATCGCTATCACCCATAGAAATAGTGATAGAAAAGAGAGATGCAGTTCAACATAGCGGGTAATGAAAATTTAAAAATAATTAACATGTACAACATATTCCTTGTCATAATAAAACTGAAGATAAAAGAAGGCAGTAATAGTGGATTAGTTAGAAATAATTATGCTGTAACAAAAGAGAAGTTGTCAAATGTAAGGGGCCATAGCTGATACACGTGATTCATTTAATTTCTTACGTGGCATAATTTAAATTCTAACATAAGTATTTTATAATTCATGCAACAAATTAACATGGGACGTTAGATTATTATAAGTTAGTTACGATTAATAGGTGATACTGTGTAAATTTTTATATAACATTGTATCTTTGAATATCTCTAATGAGATGGAAGAAATAATTAATTTTATCCAACAGGGATAGTTGGCCACTTCAAGTGAGTTTTCGTAAATTTCCTCTTGGCTTTATTTGAATTTTTATTGCTATTCTTCATTAATACATATACCTAAACTCTTGTATTTCATAATGTTTCATTTGTCTTTTGATTTGTGTCTGTTTATTCTTTACCCGAATGCTGTATGTAAACTTCTGTAGATGCAAACTTTTTGTGTTCGCTATGTGAAGTGCTCATGTATTGACAAACACTTTCTGATGGCTTAACCTGTTTCTTCCTAAAATTATCTGTAGTTATCGCTTCCTTTTTACACTCCCTTTCCAGTGGGCGTTTTCCTGCTTTGGGGTATTTTTTTCTAAGCTCTAACGTAGGTTGTTTAACTTGCAAAGTACTTTTCTTCTGTAAAATTTTTCAAGCCATATCTTTCTTTCAAATTTTACAAGACGAAGCTTCTTGGATGTAAGAAGAGACTATCTATTCTCAATCTCGTCCGGATAAAGACTTTATATTATTACCAGGGTAAATGTAGGACGGGATACTCAAATTCTTTCTCCCTGGAAAAGTAAAAGAACTATGCTTCTATTTACGAGTTCTTCTAGTCCAAAAATACATTGTTCTGGATTACAATGTATGAGTGTAATGAGTACAATGAGTTTCGTAAGGAAATGGCGTCGAGGAAAGAGAAGGTGATAGGGAAAGAGAAAGGAAAGAGGCAAGAGATAATCGTAAAATTGGAAGGTGAATAGATTTCGGTAGATGTGCTCAGTAATATGGGGTCACTCGTATATTAATGCGGTTATTAATTTATTGAAGGAGAAAGCGAGTTCCCGTGTTACCGCTCCGACCACTTCTTACTCACCAGCACGGATTCCGTCTTGCGATACCCAGTTAGCCCTCTTTATGAATGACGTATCTAAGTCGATAATAGTCGAAGGATAATAAGGCAGCAGATAAGGGAGTTAGATCAGACGCAATTTTTCTAGATTTTAAGAAAGCCTTCGACACGGTGACCCATGAATAGCTTATACGAAAGTTAAGTTCCTACGCGATTGACGGAGAGGTGGTCAGGTGGACAAATCATTTCTAGAAAACAGATCTCAGAGAGTTGCGTTAGACGGAATATTATCCAACGAAATTAGTATCACATCAGGTCTTCCGCAGGGAAGTGTCCTAGGGCCGATTTTTTTCGTCATATACATTAACGACCTAGCGGATAAAGTAAAGAGCAAAGTTAGATTGTTCGCCGATGATACTTTCATATACAGAGAGATTTCGTCAGAAAATGATATAAATATATTACAGAATTACTTGGACGTTATAGCAGGATGGTGTAAGGATTGGCAGCTTGATCTGAATCTTAAGAAATGCGTTGCTATGAGTTTCACGCGTTCTACAGACGTTATTCCCGCACTGTACAAAATTTCAGGACATCCCTTAGAGTTCCTGCGTCATAATAAATATCTAGGAGTCACGTTTAGTGGTATTTTAGCTTTTAAAGAACACATTCGAGATGTAATAGGTAAGGCGAACAAAATGCAGAGACTAACAGGTAGAACGCTGAAGGGATGCTCATCAAGAGTAAAAGAAATAGCATATTTTTCCCTTATTCGACCTAATCGAATGTTGCGCGATTTGGGATCCACACGAGGTAGGTTTGGTCTCAGATTTAGAAATGGCCCAACGTAGAGCTAAAAACAATCGAATAAATTCATTCGGTTAGGATAGAGTGAAAAATCGAAACGCTTTATTCGAATAATTCGATTCGAGCAAACAATCGAATTATTTGATTGTTTTCATTCGATTGTTCCCACCTCTAGGTATAATGGTGAAAGATTTGCGGAAGAAGGATCGCCCATCAAATCCTGCAAAACTTTTGCAGGATATTCAGGACTCTTGGGATGAAATTGGGGCACCTCTATGCCTCAGAGTCGTTCAAACCATGCCGGAACGTCTTCGGCTCGTATTAAGAAACGGTGGAGGGTGGAAAAATTACTAATAATGCGGTGGTAACTATCTAGCTTTTATAACAGGAAAATGTTATTGTATTATGATAGATGATTGTTATTTTACTAAATTGTAGCATTCTTAATCTTGCAGATTAGTAATGGGCAAGGAGAGTTTCCTGTTAAAACTTCCCTTTTCCGATGGTTGTGTACTCCTTCCTATCCCATTCCCCATAATCCTTTTTCCTCTTTTACCTTATCCCGATGATGATCAGCGTCACGATCATGATATGGATGATTTCGCTCTTTTACTGAGGGATACCGATATCCTAAAGGATATTCTAACCCTTTCCCCTTTCGATTGCTTTAACTCTTTCTCTTCCACTACAACTTCCATCCCTAGTCAATTTTCTTTATTGTCCCTTTTAACTCCGATGAAGTAAAATATTTGTGACTGAAAGTTTATAGGTAGAAGACTGAACTAATCGACATTGTTATGCTATAGCTACTAACACCTTTAAATTAAAATAGCTACTAATAAGTCTTAATTATACTTTCTACGAAATTATTTTTCCAAATTTTTCTAAAGTAAGT
This sequence comes from Pachydiplax longipennis, assembly GCA_036926295.1. Taxonomy (NCBI): domain Eukaryota; kingdom Metazoa; phylum Arthropoda; class Insecta; order Odonata; family Libellulidae; genus Pachydiplax; species Pachydiplax longipennis. The sequence continues at coordinate 2,023,568 of JAVFKF010000085.1, read as the reverse complement.
AATCCTACATACATAAGAAGACAAGGGGTGCAAAGGCTGATGAGAAAGGATCAGCATGACGAAAATGGAACTTATTTTATTATGGATACAAATTGAAGTTTTAGTTAAAATACAGTATATAAATATAAGCATAAGGAATAAAAGGAAGCGAAAAATAGGGTTATTAGCACCGAATAAAACACAGAAATCAAATGTAGATCGTAGTTAAAAGCTAAGGTTTTTCGATAACAATGTGAGATCAATAATGAATATTTTTTTGTAGGCACAGCGGCATTTCGAATGAAATATGTTCTCCTAGTAGAGTCCGATAGTTGTGTTATGATTATGCATACGAAGTGATACATTACGAAGGATAAAGTAAAACGCATTTTGTAGCAAATGGTTCATAATTTAAATGAATTAAACGAAATAAGCATCGGGAAAATGAGAGACTGTCGGCAGGGAGTTAAAGTGTTTAAGGGGATGCATTAACATAACTTGGATAAGAAGAAAAAAGGGAAACATATGTATTCTAAAAAGAATCTTTCCGAGATAAATTTATCAATCTGCCCTGACGGTCTCAATGAGGTAAACTTAGCCGATTACGCCGCGCCGCCGACAATACAAGGCACGCCGCCGAAGAAAAAACTACGGCGCGCCGCCGCTGGAAATTTTATCCGCAGCGGCGCGGCGTGGATTTAAAAACAAAGTCCCACAGTCGAAAATGTGCTCATAAGTACAGTGATACCTCGAGATACGAGTTTAATTCGTTCCGTAACCTTGCTCCTATGTCAAATTGCCCGTATCTCAAAGCAATTTTCCCCATTGAAATTAATTGAAATGCCATCAATTCGTTCCAGGCCCCAAAATGCCACCCCAGTTGTTCTTGTTCGTGTTTTTGAATAGGAAAAATGTATTTATAAATGACAAATATTGTATAAAAACATAATAAAAGATAACGTAAAGAAATAAACTGGCTTTATAAAGTTTATTTGTATTTTGGTCACTAAAATGCAACTTACACACAACTTAAATGCTGCTGTATGCTTAATTTTAGTTACTGCTTTTTTCTTCACAGGTCTTTGCCTTTTTTCGCCGGATTAAAAAAAAAAAAACATGTCCAAGGTGGTTTGTTCCTTCTTCCCTTTCAGAATGTTGCGGAAGTGAGTTAGGCGAGTTAATCTTCTTCTCTGTCGTTATGTAAGTCCTATTCGGCATCTTCTTCCAGAAAAGCTCCGTCTCGTCACAGTTGAAGACTTGCTGGGGGATGTCCTTTGGCTTCTATCGGTTCGGAAAAAGTTTTGTGATAATCCTCAGCTGCCTTCAGATCCGAACTTGCAGCCTCACCATGCCTGACAACGTAGTAAGATTTAGATTTAGATTTGTACCCCGCAAGCCGCCAGTGGCGTATGGCAGGGGGTGTAATGACACCATCTTAGTATTCTAATCGACCCTATTAGCTTCTCTAATAGCTCGCGGGAAGAACGACCAGAAATAACTATCTGTCCTTGCTATTTCCTCCTTATAACGCTTGGTTGATGCCTCTCGGAGATCGCGCTCACTACTAACCGGAATCAAAGTTTCATTCACCTCGTCCCTAAATTCGGAACCGAGGAACTTTTCGAAAAGTTTCCTTCGGTAATCGTTTCTTCTCTCCTGAAGTGAATTCCAACCGAGGGATTCTATCATGGACGTAACGCTACTGTCGAACCTGAAATCTCCTGTAACGAAACGAGCTGCTCTACGTTGGGCCATTTCTAAGTCTGAGACCAAACCTACCTCGTGTGGATCCCAAATCGCGCAGCAATATTCGAGATTAGGTCGAATGAGTGAAAAATAAGCTATTTCTTTTACTCTTGATGAGCATCCCTTCAGCGTTCTACCTGTTAGTCTCTGCATTTTGTTCGCCTTACCTATTACATCTCGAATGTGTTCTTTAAAAGATAAACTACTACTGAACGTGACTCCTAGATATTTATTATGACGCACGAACTCTAAGGGATGTCCTGAAATTTTGTACAGTGCGGGAATAACGTTTGTAGAACGCGTGAAACTCATAGCAACGCATTTCTTAAGATTCAGATCAAGCTGCCAATCCTTACACCATCCTGCTATAACGTCCAAGTCATTCTGTAGTATATGTATATCATTTTCTGACGAAATCTCTCTGTATACGAGGGTATCATCGGCGAACAATCTAACTTTGCTCTTTACTTTATCCGCTAGGTCGTTAATGTATATGAGGAATAAAATCGGCCCTAGGACACTTCCCTGCGGAACACCTGATGTGATACTAATTTCGTTGGATAATATTCCGTCTAACGCAACTCTCTGAGATCTGTTTTCTAGAAATGATTTTGTCCACCTGACCACCTTTCCGTCAATCGCGTAGGAACTTAACTTTTGTATAAGCTTTACATGGGACACCGTGTCGAAGGCTTTCTTAAAATCTAGAAAAATTGCGTCTGATCTAACTCCCTTATCTGCCGCCTTAGATACGTCATTCATAAAGAGGGCTAACTGGGTATCGCAAGACCTACCCTTACGGAATCCATGCTGGCTCTGACTGATTGCTCCATTTTCAGCTAGAAAGCGCATAATTGAGCTGGCTATAATATGTTCCATAATTTTGCAAAATATAGAAGTTAGTGATATGGGCCTATAGTCGTCTGGTTTTACAGTACGCCCTTTCTTAGGCACCGGAGTGATGTGTGCTTTCTTCCAAGACATTGGGACAGTACCCTCATCCAGTGATTTCTTATAGAATACCTGAAGAAGGGGGGCAATATTGTCGGCTAAAGTTTTTATGACAACAGCAGGAATACATTCGGGTCCTGGCGCCTTTTTCCTTTCAATCTCTCGCAATAACTTAGCAATTCCATCAGCTGATATCTCTATGGGACTCATCTCTGAATCAATGCGCACAGGAAAGTCATTAACTTGGCCATTGTCTGCTGTAAAGCATTTCCTGTAGTGCTGGTTTAGCAAATTAGCTTTTTCTGTTGGTTCATTCACGGTGACTCCCTCTTCGCTTATTATGTTAGGCACAGAAGACTGACCTCCTCGAGTCTCACGGACATACGACCAAAACTCTTTCTGATCTCCCCCTAGTGATTCTAACAAGGTTCTAGATCTGTATTCCTGATATTCTTTCTGTGCTTCTTCTTTAACCAGTTTACGTATTTCTCTATAATTATGCTGTTCGCGCTCAAAATTTTCTCCAGAAGCTTTGAGTTTTCGTAATCGCGAATGAATGACTCTCTGTTTCCTATGCAACGCTCGTAACTTAGGTTTCGTCCAACGCGGCTCTTGACGTTCACGCACGTTTTTAATCGGAACGTATTTAATTAAACCTTCTTTTATTATACGGAGAAACTCTATCCAACTATCATTTACTGAATTACGATCCATAAAGCGATAAAAATCGTCCTTGCACGCGTTTATGTAGCTTTTATATTCTGAAAAATTTGCTTTTCGAATTACATATACTTGCCTCCGCGGCTTAAGAGATTTAACCGCTGCTACTTTAATATGAGCCATTATGACATCATGATCTGAAATACCGTCGACTATATCGAGACTAGTTATCATTTGTGGGTGGGAAGTGGCTAGTAAATCAAGAATGTTACCTTGACCCGCCCGGTTCTTTCGAGTTACCGTCATATTCACCTGATCTAAAGCATAAAACGAGAAGGTATCGATTAATTTTTGAGAAATTTTCTTTTCTCTGCAAGTACTTGAGTATGTGAAATTCTGCCAATTAATATACGGAAGGTTAAAATCTCCACCTATGAAAATGATAGGATCTTTCCTTTTCTTACAAATTATCTCTAATGACAGGGATAGGTCATCTATACAATCAATACCGCCGTCGGGAGGACGATATAAAGAGCAAAAATGAACTTTACTTCCGTTTTGTCTCAGAATAGAACACCAAACCATTTCGCTTGTGTTTTTACTTACGTACTCTTCAATGCCGGTCCTTTTCATATAGTTGTCAAATCAGCCTCGACTGGCTTTAAACGAGTCTTACGATGCCTCGTCCGTGGAAGTGCGTGGGGTCTCATTCAGCAAATCACCGTAAATTGCTCGTGCTTTCTCGCATATGATGCCCTGTGTTAAAATATCGCCTTGCTTCTCCGTCACTCAAACAATCAGCAGTTTCTCCATCTTTTCATGGAGAGAGCTCCGGAGCTTAGAAATTATTGTAACGCCCTTATCTGGCGTTATACCCTTTATTGACTCCTTCTGTTTAAGCACAGTACATATCGTTGAAGTACTACACCCGTACTGCCTCGCCAAGTCAGCTACTCGCACATCTCGCTCATTTTTTCTATGATTTCACGCTTTAATTCAATAGACATCATCATATTCTGAGCATTGACTTTTCCATTCACTTTCTTCAGACCCAAGGTTATAAAAAGAAATGTGATGAAGTATTTAATTGCACAAAAAAGCACAAAGCCCTTGAAAAACTTATCAAAGATGCTTCGACAGCGAGGTAAACAAGTATACTGGGGGGATGCGTGGGATAATGCGAGACGCACGAGGCACAGTAAACTGGTGGGTGTTGTGTTGCCGGCCGTTCCTCGTATCTCAAATGTTGCTCGTATTTCAAAGTAAAACTTCGCTCGCTCGACGGCTCGTATGTCAAATATCTCGTATGTTAGGCCACTCGTATCTCGAAGTACCTCTGTAGTTCGAAGAGATACGCATTGAACTGATAGAGCTCATCTTGGGCTTTCCATCAGGGCGCTGAGTTATACGTGATATCGATACGTGTTACGATTAGGATTAATTTTCGCGAGCACACCTCTCTCACTGCCAGTTTCCTTGCTTCGTGTGTCCGCGCAGCTTCGGTTGTGACTTCGGCATGACTTTAAGAAACCAGTAGACGATTTAAAGGAACACATTAAGTATATGGCTGAACCGTTATACAGCTCAAGTAAAACGAGCTTCATTAGAGATGATCTGCAATCACTAGTGTGTCAATATGTCTCGCCGTGTGGCTGTTGAAATGTGGTTGATTTTCTTTTTTAGAAGCAGAATGTCATCGGTCCTGACGAATCTATGCCTTCACGCTCTACAGTGGCTCTACGTTCTTGTGTATCCCTGCCACCAGCACTCCTATTGATAGGAGTTTTAGTATCTGTGGGCTCACTCTCAATGCTGGGTCATTCCACGCCAAACAGAACAAAAAAAACATGACATTTTTGTATCTTCCTGAAACTTTACCACATTATTGATAGTAACAATTAAGTCACTTTTACCAATTTTTAGACCAACAATCCCAATAATTACAAAATGGCGGCTAAACAAATTTCGCAAAAAAGTTCGAAATCCGGCGCGCGCGCTCTCAGTTGAACACCCGTTTCTCAGAGAGCTTAAAACTTACGATGCTTTAAATATGCTCATTCTAAAGCTCTTAAACGGTGTTTTCATTACATATGGAATTTGTTTCCATTTCTTGGAGACAATACCTACTTTTAGGCAATGAAACTTTTTGAATAGGTTTTAACCTAAAAAAATCTAGTTCTACCGCGTTAAAAAAAATATCACCGGAATTTCTATTAAGTTTTCTTTAAGTAGTCGAAGTATAAAAGCGGTAAACGGATATTAAGTATAGTAAAAAAAATATGGTTTACGTCTGGGTCGAGGCGCCGCGCCGCTCGCTACCGCAATGAACGCTCCACTCATTGTTAGTCCCATCCGTCGGAGTTCCCGAGCTCCACTTCATATATCGATAAGCTTATTGTCTTCCCTTTAGGAGCTCAAGTTTTTGAACAATGTGAGTTAGTCATGCATAATCTTCTGCGTTGTGCGGTTAGAAAAATCTTTCTAATTTCTTGCCTTTAGTGTCATGTCAGCTTTTTCTTCGGTGTGTGCTTAATTACTAAGTGTGAGCTCTTAATGGGAGTGTTCATATTAATTGGCATTCTTTAGTGTTATAAAGTAGTACTTTTAACATTGCTTCAATAGCAAATAGTGTCCAGTGACATCCTTTCCAATTTTTACTGAATTTAGTTCAAAACGTCATTGAAAGTACAATGTAGAAGAAATTGCAGCTGTACACTCGCTGCTTCAATCCTTTTGGATTATCAAATCACGGTAGGAAAGAACTAACGAACTTGCGTCGAGTTCTTCCATGGATGCTGGTTGAAGTGGGAAAAACAGAACTAGCATCAGTCGAAGGACTTAAGGTTTGCAGTTCGTGTCGGTATAGAATTTCAAAGATACGAGTTAGAGGTAAGAGCGGAGATAAGATCAACGTTCGAGATTCATTAACCAATGAAGAAAATAGTCCTTCTTCAAGCTCCTCTAGGAGGATCATCGATAGCGAAAGCGGGTCTTCTGAGATACAGAGTATTGAAGCAGTATCGAAGCTAAATGATAGCCTTATCTCATTAGGTGTTTCTCCCATTATAAAAAGGAAAATCAATCAAAAGTCCTATCAGGGAATGAAAGCAAAGAAAACACAGCAGGCAATATCCAGTGTTTCATGCGGACGATGAGACATTTCAAGAGGAATCTGACGACATTCTAAAAAAATTGAGGGAAGCATATTCTTCTACAAGCCACAGAAGCAGAAAAATCAAATACTGACTATTTTTGAGGACTGGTCCTACAGCAAAATCAAGAAATATTTCGATGCCTCCACACAAATGATTCGTATTGCTAAAGAAATTGCTTCTGAGAAAGGAATATTATCAACGCCCAATCAAAAAATTGGAAGACCTGTAGAAGAAGAAGTATTAGCATTAGTGAAAAATTTCTCTCTCCGACGATATAAGTCGCTTAATGCCGGGGGAGTCTTCAGGGTAACCTAATTTCATCACCAAACGAGCTATATATGTGGGCGTCCGAAAATTTACAAAACGTAGAAGTTCACTACTTTACAGAGAAAGATTATTCAGAGGAGTCATTGATTTTGAATAATCGCTTGAAAGCAGCTAAAATGATACACGGCACACACAATTATCACACCTTCATACCTTTATCGAAAACTCAGATACGTGCTGGGCTATTCTCTTTTTCGACCGATTATACAACTGAGAGTGTATGAAAATAACATTTTGTCAAGTATATAAATTCTTTAATGCAACTTTGTAAATAGAAAAACATCGATATATGAAGTACGGACACGTATTTTTTGAGTAAAAGTGAACTCCGACGGATGGGACTAACAATGAGTGGAGCGTTCATTGCGCTAGCGAGCGGCGCGGCGCCTCGACCCAGACGTAAACCATATTTTTTTTACTATACTTAATATCCGTTTACCGCTTTTATACTTCGACTACTTAAAGAAAACTTAATAGAAATTCCGGTGATATTTTTTTTAACGCGGTAGAACTAGATTTTTTTAGGTTAAAACCTATTCAAAAAGTTTCATTGCCTAAAAGTAGGTATTGTCTCCAAGAAATGGAAACAAATTCCATATGTAATGAAAACACCGTTTAAGAGCTTTAGAATGAGCATATTTAAAGCATCGTACGTTTTAAGCTCTCTGAGAAACGGGTGTTCAACTGAGAGCGCGCGCGCCGGATTTCGAACTTTTTTGCGAAATTTGTTTAGCCGCCATTTTGTAATTATTGGGATTGTTGGTCTAAAAATTGGTAAAAGTGACTTAATTGTTACTATCAATAATGTGGTAAAGTTTCAGGAAGATACAAAAATGTCATGTTTTTTTTTGTTCTGTTTGGCGTGGAATGACCCTGCTAAGAAAAGCAGACTAGATCCACAGCGTTTAAATAAAATGGAATTAATCCACGAAAACTATGCCTTGTGCAAAGATTTTGTTCACAGAGTTTAACCTATTGCTGTCTTTATTAATATATTTATTTAATTTAACATTCCTCTTATTTGTTCATTTGCTTATTATTCTTTTAGTTTCTTTAAACCAACATTTTTTGATTTGCGTTAATCATTTATATTTTTAGCATTCTCTGGAAATTTCGATTGAACGTCAATGCCTAGATTCCATACTTGAAAAATGTGGCTCAAATGTGACGTTAAAACTAATTCGCAGCAATAGTTCTTCCATTGATCGACATTCTACTGGCTGTATGTGCCCAATTTGTGATGCCACTCTTTAAACGTTCTTAAAGTAATGTAGGGTTATTAAAATTAGCATGCTTTTGTGAAAATAAGGAAAGCAGCGTATTGCTAAATTTTTATTTGCCAAATGAACCCCTTCACGGCGCACAGCGAGCTGGGATCGAAAAAAGGTTGGACAAAATAAGAAAATAAGTTTTCGACTTCGGACTTTGAAACTTCGCATGACCATACTTCAATAAGTTCAGCATATAACATTCCCAGACAGCGCCTTATTAGAGCTCGTTTTCCTTAAAACGGAGGGTCCGAGAGAGGATGAGAGAAAGAAATACCAACTTAAGGGGGTAGGTCACCCTGATATTTTCAAAAAATCGAAACATTTTTAATTGTTTTTAAGTATATTAACAGCAATCAGTGGAGCACCACTACCTTACCCATATAAGCTCCCGTTTACAGAAGTGAGACTGCGCGACTCGGTAGTTTAATGGATAGAATACCTGCCCGGAAAGTGGGAGACCCGGGTTCGAGTCCCGGCCAAGTCGCAATTTTTCACTTCTTGTATAACCTTCGGTTAGTCGCACAACTTAATGTGCAAAGTAAAAATTACATTTTCCATCGTTGTGTTAATTCCGCGAGAGGGTTTCTCTAATATCGCTTTGTTGGGTGGCCGCCTGGACGAGGACCTCTGGTGGTGGTTGGTGCCACTAAGTGGAGCACCATTACTTTGCCCATATAAGCTCCCGTTTACAGAAGTGAGACTGCGCGGCTCGGTAGTTTAATGGATAGAATACCTGCCCGGAAAGTGGGAGACCCGGGTTCGAGTCCCGGCCAAGTCGCAATTTTTCACTTCTTGTATAACCTTGCTTCTATGTACAGCTAGTTCCAAAAAAAACTTACCACCTAAGCCGCAACCCGCATAACAGACCTGAAGCTCGATGAGAGCGAGTCTAGAGTTTTCCATGCATTCTATGCATGGCTCTTGGAAGGAGGAGCACTGTGATGGCGCCTTTTTAAACCCTTGGGAAACGCGTCGAACGTATTTGTATCGTCTTTACTAGCACGAAATCTTGTTTAAATTTAGTGTTACTTTTTACTACGTATGTCAGCAGCATAGTATTAAAAAATGAATAAACATCGGATCTCCTTATTTCGGCCTGAAACTTCTGCGTAATTCACCTTTTTCTGGAGACATCGGGTAAACTTACTTTAGCTGCTTCAATTATCCAATAAAAAATTATGTCATTGCAAGATTAAAAAGGATTATATTATTACGTTTTTTATGCTCTTGACGCCTACAGGAGGAACTTTTAAATTTATTTAGAGGAAATTCACGACTATGACGCAAATAAAAACATGAACGAAAACTCTGCAAGGAGATAAAGAATACTTAGGTATATGAACACAATCAACTGTATTTCAACTAATTTATGTTGCAGAAGAAATGCTATCGAGAAGGGGAGCATGAAAAAACTGCGAAACCTACTAATGAAAGCAAAGATGAAAAGAAACTTAATCTGGACGAATACACTGAGAAAGAATCATTTTAAGTCAACCTGGTAAAGAGCTCTGCAAATTAGACCCAAAACATATTACAATAAAGTAAACCAAGTAAATTACGATCAACTACATCAGATAATTACATCAAATATTATAAAAATTTTAAATACCACCAAATCAATTGCCGTGATATCATCATTTTCTAAGGTAATCGCTTAAAATTCAAATTGCTAATTTAGTATTTTAGAAAATAACATAGATATTAGAATAGTAGCACTCTTAATTTAAATACTGAGGACTACAATTTTTTTTCTAGTATCGAATAAAAAATTAATTTACGACGAAATTAACGCCAGCATTTCGTAACACTTTTCCGAACATATTGTTCATTGCCAGTCCCAGAAAAACCATCCCTTTAATTAAATTAAGTTCATGTTCCTTGCAAAATTATGCTGTCCCAACTTTTATCTGATGCTAAATCTCTTTCTTGCCCCGTGGTGCAAATTTTGACTCGATTTCTTCGCAGTTGAATTATTCTGCAATACAGAGAGGTATAAAATTTGCTTGATACTACAATTAACAGAGCATTAGGTAATTCAGAATATATGCATCAACATGACATTCTGTTCTTACTTCCATCAGGTATTCGTGATGACAGTATCAGATGAAGCATTATGATTTTGAGATGAGATTTGGCTGTTTCTGACAAATTCGCGTCTGAAGTTTTACTGAGTCTTTCAGAGAGAGCGGAGGACCTCCACCCTGGCCCTAGGAGTATCCCCTATTCATTCCTTTGTTGTTTCTTTTTCTTTTGTTTCGTCCATCGAAAGGTATTGTCTATTTTCTCAAAGGAACCATAAAACGGCCGATGGGTGAAGGTGAACTCCGCTCTGAGAAAGAAAACCCCCTTTTCGGTATATTGTGGATGGTCGTATGTATCCGGGGTAGCGAATTTGAAAGCGCTAATGAGGATTACCGACCGCACCCCTGCTGAGCAGGTATCTAAGGTTAGGGTATGGTGGCGGCGACCGATCACAAGTAAGGTGGGAAATGGTGGATCCGCTATTTGTTATCTTCGCCGCGGGTATTCCCTTAGGGAATGAAAATATTCAACTCTATTTTTGAGGTAGACGACCTTTCTGGACTTCTTGCAAGGAATCCAGATGGTTAAGAAACAACCGTTAGTATGGCAAATCAGAACCTTAAGACTGATTTGCATATTGCAGATAAATACCAGGTTTTTGTATACTTGCATATTGTAGGTTTACACGTTAACATCTGGTTTATTTACATTTACATTAATACCCCGCGAGCCGCCGTATGACGTATGTCAGGGGGTGTGAAAACACCCACAACACGATTTCTATTGTTATACTGAAATGATTTTCAGAACTATGCGCTAGGTGAAAGTGAGACTAATGATTAATGATCGCTGCTTCGGTTTCTGAATGCCTCAAGTAAACTATATAACCCGAATTGCTTGAATGGTGTATAATGATTAAAAGAAAAATCACCGTCAATAATTATGAATGATGGGTAATATGAGTCATGGAAGAATACGCTAAAAATAGAAACCAACGGATGGTAATCAGACTTACATAAGAATATTCCTCTAATTCTCATAATTCATACCTTAGCTGTTAAAATATTCTTGGTTCTATATGTAATCCATTATTCCAACATTCACTCCAAGGACCTTCGTAGCATCATCCTTCATCCTAGGCACATCATAATTCCCTACGAATTTTGCGAAGATGTTAATTTTTTAATGGTAATGCAAGGAAGATCATTCTAGTTGAAATAGGACCTTCGGAAAATCTGAATGATAACATAAAGTTGAAAATGTTTGGGTGCATCATATCTGTATTAGTATCTCTATATTCTGCTTTTAAAGTGAATGGCATAAACTGTATTAGCTTATTCTAAATAACTAATTCAACAACAAAAATGAAAAAATAAGTAATGTGCCTATCGTCAATTTATATAAATCAAGCTCCTCGTCAATCTATCTATATATTATTTTAAAACATGCTTTTTTAGTGATCGGGACTTTTCTCCCTTATTACTCCTTCAATATAAATAAATGAATGACCGTTTGATGGCAAAAGTTGTCAGGTCCCTGCAAAAAATAGTCAGACAAATCAAAAATGCACCATTTGTTAAACAAATTGAAATAAAATTTTAATCATCCCATTTTGTACTGGACGAAAAAAGGCCCGGGTTCCTATATACAGATTCAATTTGTTTACTTAGTGACGAGTGTAAACAAATTTTTAAATCGGATAATGCATCTATTCTCGGGCATAAAATGATTCGCAATTAACATTACAGTCTCCATGAACGAAAACTTCTACATCTACATCTGTACCCTGCAAGCCGCCTTTCGGCGTGTGGCAGGGGGTGCAAGCACCAGGACTCTATTTGCCCAGTCGATTATTTTCGCGTATTGTTCTCGGAAAAAAAGAATTCTTGAATCGACTGGTTTTAGCATCTATTTCTCTGATCTTTCTCGCTGGATCAGAACGGCCTATATAGCAAGGAGGGCGCATAATATCGGCTACATCTTCTATGAACGTGCTCTGTCTGAATTTATCAAGTAATTTAAATCTCTGATTGAGCCTTCTTTCTTCTAAAGATTCCCATCCTGCCTCCTGAAGCATCCGAGTAACACTTACCGATTTATCATAGCAATTTTTTACAAAGCGTATTGCCTTTCTTTGTACCTTTTCTATCTCGCGAATACAACACTTTTCAGCAGGGTCCCATACACTGCATGCGTACTCGAGGTGAGGCCTAACTAGCGCAAAGTAACATCGCTCGCGGACTTTTTCTTCGCTTTTACCGACTATTCTTTTGACGAAGCCTAGTTTCTTAAGAGCTCGCCCACATATGTTATGGATGTGGGTACCCCAAGTTAAGTTATTCGTGAGGGTTATTCCGAGATATTTTACCGAATCGACAGTTGATAATGTTTTCCCTCGAAGGCTATATGAATTATGATTGGCAAAGGATTTTCTTTCGAAAAAATTAACTACTGAACATTTATCTACGTTGAGCTCCAATTGCCAGTCGTCGCACCATTTTACTATTTTATCTAAGTCATTCGACAGGCTTAATCTATCGTCATTACTTTTTATTTCTCTGTAAATAACCGTGTCGTCAACAAATATTCTAACGTTACTGTCGATGTGTTCATTAAGATCGTTAATGTATATTAAGAATAATAATGGCCCGATTACGCTTCCTTGTGGGACGCCTGAGGTCACCTTGACTAGGTTGGAACTAATACCATCTAATACTACTCGTTGTTCTCTATCGGACAGGAAATCTTTTATCCAACTTATTACTTGTTCGTTGATACCCGCAAGTTTTAATTTGTACAACAATTTACGATGTGGGACTTTATCGAACGCTTTCCGAAAATCCAAAAATATTGCATCGACTTGTCTTTTACTTTCGGCCGATTTCAAGATATCGTGAATTAATAACGCTAACTGTGACTCGCAGGAACGTGTCTTACGAAAACCATGTTGATTCTTAACAATGAATTTAGAGGTTTCGAGAAAACCCATTAAGGAACTAGTTATTATATGTTCCATTATTTTACCACTCAATGAAGTTAACGAAATGGGCCTATAATTCGATGGATCATCTTTTACGCCGGTTTTAAAAATTGGGGTGACATTTGCAATTTTCCAATCTTTTGGGATCTTACCTTCGCTTATAGATTTTTCAAATATTACTTTAAGAAAGAGGCCTGTGCTCTCAGCTAATTCTTTAAATACTCGAGCTGGTATATCCTCAGGACCAGGAGCTTTATTTGGCTTAATCTGCTGTAAAAGTTTAATAATTCCGTCTTCCCTGAATGTGATATTCGACATTGTTTCTGCTTTATTAACTACTGGTAGGGCGCCTAATGTAATATCGGACGTAAATACGCTATGGAAATATTCATTTAAGATATTCGCTTTTTCCTTAGAATCGCTAATTACCTTGCCGCTGTTATCTTTTAACGAACTTACGGTTTGAACTTTACCTTGGACCTCACGCACGTACGATCAAAAAGCTTTTGGGTCCTCGTCTAAGTATTCGTATAAAACTTTCCTTTTAAATTGACGGAGGGCATCACGCATTATTCGTTTTGTTTCTGATTTTACTCGTTTATATTCGGCCTTTACCTGATCCGTTATTATGTTGTTAGGAAGCCTCATAACGGTTTTTAATTTCAAATGCAATCGTCTTTGTTTCTTTAACGCTTTCCTAGTATCTCTATTATACCATCTAGGCTCATTATTTTGTTTAGAGTATTTGGAGGGAACATATTTATCCATATTATTACGCATTATCAGTACAAAAAGGTTCCAAGTTTCTTCGGTATTTAAACGCATCGCGCGCGTTTCGTAAAACGTAAAATCGGAATTGAGTTTATTACGATAACTTCGACGTCGTACGCAACCATAACAGTTGAATAAGCAAGCCACATTGCATCTTGCGGGAGCAGAACGACAGCCAAAGAAACATGCCATTGCCGAATATGAAAGTTTGCGTCACGGTTTTATCATGTGGTATGTTTGAATAATTTTGCATCATATTACTTCCCGGTTTCGTATGTTGCAAATTTTCTATATATCTAAACCTGATATCAAATGATTTTTATTGTTTATATTTCACTCATTGAATAGATAATATTCTAATTTAATCATATTTCTGAGTAAAGAAAAGGATGTCCTGCAATTTCAGAAAACTCACCAGCATGTAGTACAAGCTTAACGAAAGCCCAAGCTTAAATTCCCAATCGCTATCTCCGAAGCACAAAAATGTATTATTTTGCCACATTAACGATGTAAGAGACTTAAAATGCGGGGAGAATGCGATGCGCTTTGACAATGTAACACAATGTATTCGTATGAAAGTGTGACATTTAGCTTCCCCTCTAGCTCTCCTCTCCCAGATCAGATCACTGCAGACGAGTAGTAGTTATTTTTGTATTTCATGTATGAAGAGAAGAACATAGAAAATAAATAAATAACGTGGATGCAGAAGGTATGTTTCGTTCTTTTATCTTGGTTATTTAAGTGACACTTCATTGCCGGTATAAAAGGAAGTGGTTTTTATAACGACAGATTTAGGTAAAGCTGGCAGTGATATTTTGTATCTTTACCATAATTAATTTAGTCATAAATGCATCGAGTGAATTGAGGTATTCGGTGTAGGATAAGATACATGTACAGTGATACCTCGAGATACGAGTTTAATTCGTTCCGTAACCTTGCTACATACTCTTTTAATAGCAAAAATTCTATTATTATAGTCTCCATGAACGAAAACTTCAACGTCGTACGCAACCACAGTTTTATAAGTAAGCCATATTGCATCTTGCTGGAGCAGAACGACAGCCAAAGAAACATGAACATTGACGAATATGAAAGTTTGCGTCACGGTTTTACCGTGTGGTATGTTTGAAAAATTTTACATCATATTACTTCCCGGTAGTTTTAATTTAAGATCGACCATATCACAAATATATTTTGGAGTATTTATAGAAAAATTAGAGATTTTAATTACAAGTCATGCGATCAAAATAATTAAGTCGTTTTCCGAGTATTCAAATTTATTTTGGGGAAACTTTCATCTGCTGAAAATTTTCTATATACCCTATCAAATGATTTTTAGTGTTTCTATTTTACTCACAGAATAAATAATATACAACATTTATTCATATCTAAGAGTAAATAATAGGATATCATACCTGCGATTCAAGAAAACTCACCTCTATGGAATGCAAGCGTAACGAAAGCCCAAGCTTGCATTTCCATTCGCTATGCCCGGAGTATAGTACAAAAAGATGCTCAACCAATTTAATAGTATGAGTAGTAATAGACGGGGTTCTCTACTAAGAGTAGTATTTTGAAATCTAAGTTTTGTGAATTGGTTAAAATACCATGATTGACTACAATATTTGTGTGAGAGACATTGAAAAAATGCGGGCAATGGGTTTGCTACATTTGCTGTACTTTACTTAGCACTTTTACAATGAATCACAATGTATGGTCTTATGAAAGTGAGACTCACGCCGCAGATGCTTCCCCCTTTTGCTTCCCTCTCCCAAATTAGTAACTGTTAGTAACATTTTCTCTCATTCTACGCCGGCAGGACAACAAGCTTTCAACTAATTATTGCTGACTATATATCTTTCAGTAACTGAATAAATCTGATTCAGTGAATTTATGAGATGCAATTTCACTGCAGACGAGTAGTAGTTATTTTTATATTTAGTGTACGAAGAGAAAAAATAGAAAATAAATAAGGAGGTATATTTGTTGCTTTATCTTGGTTATGTATGTTAAACACGAAGCCCTCGTGACACATCATAAAAGGAAGTGGTATTTAGAAAAGAACAGTTTACCAAAATGTGATGGTGGCAATGTGGTAGTGAAGTTTGTATTTTTGTCTAAATTCGTGATGTAAAAATACATTAAGTGAATTGAGGTATTCGGTTTAGGATGAATTATATATATAAAGTTGGACGCGTTGGACGAAACCTAAGTTACGAGCGTTGCATAGGAAACAGAGAGTCATTCATTCGCGATTACGAAAACTCAAAGCTTCTGGAGATAATTTTGAGCGCGAACAGCATAATTATAGAGAAATACGTAAACTGGTTAAAGAAGAAGCACAGAAAGAATATCAGGAATACAGATCTAGAACCTTGTTAGAATCACTAGGGGGAGATCAGAAAGAGTTTTGGTCGTATGTCCGTGAGACTCGAGGAGGTCAGTCTTCTGTGCCTAACATAATAAGCGAAGAGGGAGTCACCGTGAATGAACCAACAGAAAAAGCTAATTTGCTAAACCAGCACTACAGGAAATGCTTTACAGCAGACAATGGCCAAGTTAATGACTTTCCTGTGCGCATTGATTCAGAGATGAGTCCCATAGAGATATCAGCTGATGGAATTGCTAAGTTATTGCGAGAGATTGAAAGGAAAAAGGCGCCAGGACCCGAATGTATTCCTGCTGTTGTCATAAAAACTTTAGCCGACAATATTGCCCCCCTTCTTCAGGTATTCTATAAGAAATCACTGGATGAGGGTACTGTCCCAATGTCTTGGAAGAAAGCACACATCACTCCGGTGCCTAAGAAAGGGCGTACTGTAAAACCAGACGACTATAGGCCCATATCACTAACTTCTATATTTTGCAAAATTATGGAACATATTATAGCCAGCTCAATTATGCGCTTTCTAGCTGAAAATGGAGCAATCAGTCAGAGCCAGCATGGATTCCGTAAGGGTAGGTCTTGCGATACCCAGTTAGCCCTCTTTATGAATGACGTATCTAAGGCGGCAGATAAGGGAGTTAGATCAGACGCAATTTTTCTAGATTTTAAGAAAGCCTTCGACACGGTGTCCCATGTAAAGCTTATACAAAAGTTAAGTTCCTACGCGATTGACGGAAAGGTGGTCAGGTGGACAAAATCATTTCTAGAAAACAGATCTCAGAGAGTTGCATTAGACGGAATATTATCCAACGAAATTAGTATCACATCAGGTGTTCCGCAGGGAAGTGTCCTAGGGCCGATTTTATTCCTCATATACATTAACGACCTAGCGGATAAAGTAAAGAGCAAAGTTAGATTGTTCGCCGATGATACCCTCGTATACAGAGAGATTTCGTCAGAAAATGATATACATATACTACAGAATGACTTGGACGTTATAGCAGGATGGTGTAAGGATTGGCAGCTTGATCTGAATCTTAAGAAATGCGTTGCTATGAGTTTCACGCGTTCTACAAACGTTATTCCCGCACTGTACAAAATTTCAGGACATCCCTTAGAGTTCGTGCGTCATAATAAATATCTAGGAGTCACGTTCAGTAGTAGTTTATCTTTTAAAGAACACATTCGAGATGTAATAGGTAAGGCGAACAAAATACAGAGACTAACAGGTAGAACGCTGAAGGGATGCTCATCAAGAGTAAAAGAAATAGCTTATTTTTCACTCATTCGACCTAATCTCGAATATTGCTGCGCGATTTGGGATCCACACGAGGTAGGTTTGGTCTCAGACTTAGAAATGGCCCAACGTAGAGCAGCTCGTTTCGTTACAGGAGATTTCAGGTTCGACAGTAGCGTTACGTCCATGATAGAATCCCTCGGTTGGAATTCACTTCAGGAGAGAAGAAACGATTACCGAAGGAAACTTTTCGAAAAGTTCCTCGGTTCCGAATTTAGGGACGAGGTGAATGAAACTTTGATTCCGGTTAGTAGTGAGCGCGATCTCCGAGAGGCATCAACCAAGCGTTATAAGGAGGAAATAGCAAGGACAGATAGTTATTTCTGGTCGTTCTTCCCGCGAGCTATTAGAGAAGCTAATAGGGTCGATTAGAATACTAAGATGGTGTCATTACACCCCCTGCCATACGCCACTGGCGGCTTGCGGGGTACAAATCTAAATCTAAAATCTAAATCTAAATCTAAAGTGTTCTGCCTTTCGGTACGTTCATGTGCCCCCACATTCCCTATTTAATTCCTTCTCCTTCAATTCCAGGTAACATACATCGTTATACTGACGCGTACTATTCGTGATTATAGTGCTAAAAGAAAATTTTTAAAACATTCTATAACATTTACATTCTCACACTCTCTAAGATATTAGGGACTTCGTTAAGGTTCAAGTGGTAAGGGATTAGAAAACGCAAGAGTTTAAATTTGCCCATAGATTTTCGTTACTGGATGTGTAGATACCGATACCTATCGCTACTAACGAGGTATGTCGAAACTGACACTGACATGGAATTTCTTGGTACGATGTTTTTGGCATGTCTTATTGTTTGTGTATTCGTCTGTTGTGATTAGAGTAGTTGCTGTAATGTATTTGGTAGGGGAAATTGAGTATTACTGATCGTCTGCGAAATTTTCGCACGGGGCAACTAGTGATTGTTTATTTATAAATATTGTTTTTTATGCTTTATTTTGTCTCTATATTGAGCTCAAAATTTCGTAGTTTGAAATTACTTGAGAAATGAAAAATTAATTAGAGAAATACCACCTAATATGTATTCTTTACGCTTACGAGAACCAAATCGTTTAACTTCTCTTACAACATCTATGATACAAAGTAGATAGAGCATTGAAGATGATCTTACTAGATCGACTAAATTTTCTATTATAATGTCACTAAAATATGAATTGAAACGTAAATACGGAATTGTAGACACTCCGCATATTCAATGTCGCAGAAACTTGAAGTTTATACGCCGAATACCGATAAATTATATCTCTAAAGTTATTTAGAAAAAAACATTGGCTTGCATAGATAGTAATACTAATGTTAGCGATTTCTATTGGTTTAAAAAAACTCGAAATCTCTTTCCAAAATAAATTGCTGATAAGAAGATGGTTTAGTTACTGGCTTAGTGAACTACTCGAACTTTCTTATAGAATTAAGAGAAGGTTGCTATAAAACATTGAACATCGATATAGTATACAATTTCGGAGATCCTGGGAATAAACTGATGCATGAGAAGGAAATTTCTGAAAGTATGATGAGCCATCGACGTTATATCTTGTATATTTGAATGTTAATCATTTTTGACTAAGATATTACTTAAATTGGATAAATGAGTAGTTTCTCTGGAGGCAGTTGAGAAGGTGAGTGAGTGCGTTATACTTTTAAAAGAGGTCGTTCCTCCTACTCAAAGTAAACAATTGGTCGACTAGGAAAGCAAAAAATGCGCCTGCCTATTGTGATTCATCCAAAAATCTGGAATTAACATATCTCTTACACTTTTGGTTGTTAAATTCATGTGAGTGTATGTATTACTGTTGCCGTCACTTCTCACTTCCCTATCTCTATCAAAACAGTCCCCCTCTTGAAGTCCTGGTGAATTCATTGCTTTATTCACTTCTTCCAATCACTCCTGTATCTTGCTTTTCAAATTTGTCACGGAATGTGGAGAGATGAAAAGTTTCTCATAGACAATACATTTTAAATACGAAGGAATATTTTCAATATCACCAATCGATAAATATGTAGATAGACTAGCCATACCAAACCACCACCCATTCATCTCAATCATTTAAATTCTGTCGAAAAATATGAGAGTTACGCAGGGCCAGCCATCAACCGAGAGGAGCAAAATTTCAACATGAGCCTCATATGCGCTTCCCCATGTGATATTACAGGGTTGGAATTACAGGTAAAAAGGCCCTGGGAAAAACTATTTCACCAAGTCCCTATTATTTTGCGTATTTTTAACGTTTTCTACATTATAATAATTGTAAACATTATAATAAACAATTGAAATATAAATAATGTAGGTAGTTTTGTATACATTCAAAATTAATTGAAAATTTTACATTCATAGCTAACAGTAGCATTCAATGAGCATTATGACCAAACCAAATCACAAGGTTTAATCACATTCGATTTCAAAATTATATCGTCAATCTATTAATATTTTTAGAATTCTCTAATGTTAAAAATATCCTATTTAAAAAGATTCGTAAATTCAAAAATCAGAAGATAATAATTAATACTGAATTGATAACTAACTGACTTTTGATCATTCTTTAATCTTCCTAATCTTTATCGATTCCTCCCAGATCTTGTCACTCGCTCTCTACTTTAACCAATACCAAATCTTACTCCTGAGCGCTGCACACCGGCGCTCCTGGCGGTTCTCCGATGGCTCAGCCGATGAGGGAGGAAAGGGGGGGATTGGGGGGGACAACCTATAAACCCTAAGAAGTGGACCCTCCAGGCCGTTGTGACGTGCTATAGGGTTCACCTCTATGCCTAGAGGGCCCCCTGCCACAACTTCAAGGACAAGCTCCGACCTCATAGACAGAAAGAACGAGCAGGTGAGAAGTGAGTGCTTAGTTACCTCACCCCTGCAGAAGAAGGTGAAAGAAAGGCCCCTGAAATAGATGCCTGCGTCTGTAGGCCCACAAGTAGGCTAGGTTTGTAGGGAATGCCTTCCCCACGCCCCCTACAGGGCAGGTGGTTAATACATTCATGGTGAACTTTCTTGAGAAAACTACTGCCAACTCTTGACAAAATTATTGCAGCATTTAATTCTGTTCTGGCTGCAGTAATCCACCGTTCGTGCTGAGTTAAAGAAATGATTGAACATGAAATGTATTACTAAATTGGTGGTTAACTTTTTGTCTTTTTCTAAAGTGCAGAGGATAATAAAATCAGAGTATGAATGCTAGCTTTTAGAAGCAAAGATAAATAAGCAACTATTATTGAAGGCGCACTATACTCTTGAACATACTTTTGAATAAAGATTGATTTGATAGCTAGACGAACTTAAGACTTGAATCATATGATCAGAAAAAATACAGAGTACTCACGTTTGATTCAGGAGTTGATGATGCTGAATTTTCCTGTGGGAAAAGAATAAATATATTATTAATTACTATTATATATTATATAATCAATTATACTCTCAAGAATCTATCATAATTTTAAACATTAAAAATAAATTTGCAATATACTTAAGCTATACGAAGATATTTAGAGCATCTTTTCAATGATGCATTTTGTGAGGAATTCTACTGTGTCTGATTCTTTGAGTTGCACACTTCCTTTCTGTCCAAATTTCACAGATCGCAAAGCTGACTAAAAACTCAGTAAATGACAAATCATCATCTGCTAAACTTCAAATAGAAAACAAATAAAATTTTTGAACATTCAAATTTGTGATTACTGCGGGAGACCCGGGTTCGAGTCCCGGCCAAGTCGCAATTTTTCACTTCTTGTATAACCTTCCAATTACAACACGAATCTTGAGATTCCTTTATAAGGCATATGTAGAAGAAAAAATAACATTGCTTCCAACACAAAATTTAAAATTTCCAGGTGAAAATATTCCAGTGGATGGATGTAATAAAAAATTATATTTAGTTAGTGTCGCTGGTGGAGGAGTCGTTAGTGATAATACATTAATTCGAAGGAGGAAATTTTGCAACGATGTATCTCCTGTGTGAGGTTAGTCATGTTTGGAATGAGATAGTATCATACTACATTCGATTTCTATTCGAGGTGAAAAATCTTGCTATAGCATTCCGGTGTATACATGAAATATTTACGTTTAATTTAGAAGACCTTAACACCCTTAAATATTGACTTGCGGACTCTCTGCAGCATTATAAGCGTGCAAATGATCAGTCTGCGTCACCAGATTAAACGCAATGAATGGCTCATGAAAATACTGGAGAATCAAGGATGGTAATAAAGGTAATTCTACTGTATTTGTTCGTGAAAATGAGAGGGAACATAAACGTCGGCATACCCTCGAAGGTCAGGGAAAACAAGGCCATTTCAGTATATAATACCTTAAGAGTGAAGGAACAAGAAAACCTGTCCTTGGGATAATAGCAAAGTCGTTGCCCTAAACTATCTATGTATATACGTACACTTCATTATCCTCTCATTTTCATTGAATGTAAACAAGGGCAAAAAGGAAAGTTCCTCGTATCTAGGACAAAATAAATAAGAGGAAAAGTGACTGGCAGGTTACTCAAAAAGCTAACAAAAGAAACGAAAGGAAAGTCGATATGACGCCGAAACAGTTATCGCGAATACCCGTGTATAAGGAAGTTTATTTTTCTGATGATTACCTTCTCGAATATATATACATTTGAAGATTGATAGATTTATTCATCTCATGTCTATATAAACAAGGAATGGGTGAAGGTGAAAGTTAATCAAGTCTATTCTTCCTTGGGATCATGTCTATTATTTCCAAGAGATGACCAACTTAAGACAGCACGTTCTTTGTACTGCTTTAGACTTTAATTTCTCACGTGATTTTAATTATAGAAATAAGAATTGCGACATTAGAAGAGGATCAGTTATAGTCTGAAATTCATGCAGGTCCTGATATACATCGTACAGCGTTACTTTAGATAAAATTATAAAAAATTGATTAAAGTTATCGAATTTTCACGGAATTGAAGACGAAAATGTAGTGAATGTTTAGATTGTTTTGAAATTTGATGGCTACTGAACATGCTCCGAAGGTTTAAATGTTTAAGGGTTTATTCATACGATTTATAGAATCAGTGGTTACAATAAATGTTCCTCACATAATAACAAACGAAAGATTTTAAATTGGCGCTATGTAGTGGATCAATGTGATTAATGAAATGATTTCGTATTCAGCGAAAAATTTAAAAGTGTGTTATTAATTACATTAAACAGAAATATTTAACGAAATTCAAAATACATAGGATCGTAAGTGGATATTGATTGAATGAATTTGGAAACTGAACTCACAAATGCTGATTATAATATATAATTGAGCAATGATGAACAAAATTAAACGATATTCAAATACGAAATGATAAATTATTTCTTGATTTAAATCCCATTAATAATGCATTTTTTCTTTTGTATAATAAATCTGTGAAAATTATTTTTTTAATATTGCTTAACGCAACAATTCACTTTGTGTAGCATACTCTTTATTAGGATCTCTCTTCCTCTTTCATATCGTAAAGGAAGATATTTTGAGTAATGATTTAAGTTTTCACCAGTGGAGTGATAAATGGTCTTAATTTTCTTCCTATAAAGTAAAAGAATACAAACGCTACTCAAAATACTTAAATGTAGATTGAATGGGAATTATGTGTTCTGCTACCCGATATGGCTTTGCGAGAGAAATTTCCTGCTGGAACAAAACATTAGCATCTCCACCGTTGTTCGTGCTAAGTGTATTGCCTAAAACGAATTAATATGCGATGAAACCGACGCACAGTGGGCTAGAATCGAAAAAAGCTGGCCAAGAGGCCAAAAATGGTTTTTTTCAGTGCGGGTTTTGAAACTTCGCATATGTATTAATAAAAGATTGAATTTTATGTTCCCGTTTGTCGTTTTTCGATATCTTTATGCGTTAAAAAGATACATGGCGTCAAACTTGAACCATTTTCACAGAAATGGACAGTCGCGAATTTTTCGGATAAACATTCAAGTTTGCGTTTTTATGGAGGGTTTAAATAGATACTTTTGGAAGAAACAACGATGCAATGATCTACAACAATTCTTTATCTTTTGACTGGCTGCTATCACCGCGTACAAAAATGAGTTTATGCTCATTTAAAGCAACAAAATGGCGGACAGCTTTTTCGGACAATTTTCGAGATAAAGTAAGGAATATAAATAGGAAAACGGCCCTTATGCATCGAGTCTCTTATACCACGTCATAGTCAGAAGTGTCTATATGTGGAATCCGAAGAAATTGTTTCAATTCAGGTGCTGTTTTGGGAGTTAAGTCGATTTTTCGTAAGCGCGGCGCGTTCCGACTCACCACCGTGGAATCCCAGAATGCAGTTTCACTGTCCTTTTGGTGATACGAAGTCTAACGATTGGTCTCTTTCATGTTAAATTCTTATCCTTAAAACATATGTGAAGACAGTTTTAGAGAGGAATTAGATACCTCTACTTTACACAACGGACATGGAATTAAGGAAAGTTTAACATTCAGGTAAAATTCAATCTTTTCTTAATACATATGCGAAGTTTCAAAACCCGCACTCAAAAAAACCATTTTTGGCCTCTTGGCCAGCTTTTTTCGATTCTAGCCCACTGTGCGACGTGTTTCATTATAACCGAATTCCATGATAATGATAGATAAAGATATCCGTCGCTTTGTGTTACAGAAAGGGATATTTATCGTCTATTATATAAGGGAAAGAAATTCATATTTATGTAATGAAAAAACGTGTCAAGAATTAATTGACTGTAGGTCAACTAAGCTAACTTAAAAAGAAATAGAGTATTATTTGAAACTTTTTAAACTCATTTGAAATACGATATTATCATTTTTAAAGGTGGGTTGAATTCGCATTATAAATATCATTATTTATTATCAGGAGAATTTATTGGGAATGTATTTCTTGCGGAAAAGATGTTTCTCTTGTCCGTTCTTTCACATCTAAGGTTATTTTCTGAAACGAATTAAAATACATTGCCTATACGAGAAGTAACAGTCAAATAATGCATTTCGAGCCAGCCGAGATTTCATGTCATACGTTTTAATAAACGAGTTATGCATTAAGTTTTAGCATTAATACTGTACTATCCGTAGACGATATTCAAAAGTGAAAAAATTGGTAACTGCTTACCTTTAGCGTTTCTCCGGCTAGCCTTGGTCCTGCTTATGCCTCTTTATTGCCCTTCCACGATAACACGGTAGAAATTCCAAGATAATACAAGTGCCAAGGAGGGAAGGATGTCACAAGCTGGAAAAAAAGAAACCACATTAATTCACAAATGAATAGCATGTATAATTTAGGGTAATATTGTATTATGGATATATAAGAGCGAGTAGTTTCCAATGATGATGATTCAGATTAGGATTTTGGTTAGGAATATATTTTAAAAATATCCTATTATACATCATAAATAATACAGTAGAATAATTTTTATATTTAATTCAAAATTCAAAAAGGCATATAGAAAAATGGTAGTACATCTAATACACACTATCTAACAAGCACAAAGAAAAAATATATCCAAACTGACTTAATAGGAACTAATAGTAGATATAGAACTGAGACTGCTTTTAAAATGAACATCTTTTGCAACAATTGTGAAATTTGATTTACAATTCATATAAAATTACTGTTGACTATTTCTACTGAATAGTGATTACAATTAAATAATTTTTAAGATTCCTACAAATTTCAATTCGACTCAGTTCGAGCCTCAGTTACAAGCAACTTTAAAGAATTATTTCGTGAAAACTAACCACAGAATGTGAGACTATGAAACTCATTTATTGTAAATAAGTAAGAATTCAAAATTCGCGAATCACATCTAAGACATACTTGAATCGATAATCAAATTGAAGGTTCAAGTGATTCAGAAAGACAAAAATCTGCAAGATAATTCTTAAATTTATAAGCTCAATTTCTGTTAAAAATTTTCGTTTATGCTAATTGCATAAAATATAGAAACAAGTCCAAACAACATAAATACTAATTGTATTCATGTAGTCAATATCAATCGGGAAAATTAAATTATTTAAATTGGAGTTCAGTATAATATCAGTAAGCGTGTCCTCAGCAGCTAAAAAATTGAATGTAAATTAGAATCTAATAAATAATTAAAAGGAAATACATGCATAATTTCGAAGTATAAGATTTAAAATATTGGAAAGAAACTTGAAAAATTGTATTTCTACAATACATCTCCTGATTCTGTAATGTTCATTTAAAATAATATTTAAAAATCCAAATGCAATAACCGTGAAACAACACTTTGTATACATTACCTTAATGTTACAGAATTATACTAATTTAATTCAATACTAAAATTATTATTGTGAACAATAAAACAATTATTACTCATTAATTAGTATGAGAAAACTGACTATAAAAACGTTTTATTCAACATAGAGTAGAACCTTGGCTTTTGAAGGCAAGGCAAGTAAAAGGCACTCAAATTTGAATTAATTTAGAATAAATCATGAAAAAATAGGAAAATTACGAGAAAAAGATTCATCGATATAAAGGAAAGAATTCGTAAGAGAGATTAATTTTTTTATCATAGCTTTTGTTGAAATAGTCTTACATAGCGAGTGTATTGAAGGTCGAAATTTTAAATATCCACTACGTTACGAAATTAGTCAATCGTAAGCGATGAAACCAACAAATAGTATTACTTTAAAATAATTTACGAGATTATAATCCACCAACGCAGTTCAACACGAAAAAAAATTAAAGCTACTGAGATAATCCTTTAAAAGATGAACCACGCAGACATTGGTTAAATATAGTAGTTAATCATAAGTGTCTTACGTAACGAAAAAATTTCTTCACGAACGGCTGTCACATAAATAACATTTTAAGAACCAATAAATCAACGATCTTAAAACTCAGAAGTAACTCAAGTAACTTAAATACAATAGACTTATTACGCTTACCACATCTGAAGAAATTCCAACGATGCACCAGAGATGCCATGAAGCCAGAAATACTGTATTTCCGTTTATATACTTTTTATAAAGTTATGATTTTTAAACGTTGTAAATTGATTGCGTTACGCTAAAAGTACATTCCAGTCAATTAGTCAATTTTGAATCTACTACAAATCGAGAAATTTAAATTTTAACGATTTACTCGAAAATTTCATCATGGCGTCTTCACTCGGCGAAATTTCTATTTTAAATAAAGATTTAGCCTTAAAAATCAACGGTTCAACAAATGGTGAAATCTGATTGGTGGATGATTTTGGTGGCTGTTACTCTTTCGGTCCACCACCCCTCTATTCCCCCTACCGGAGAAAGTGACAATTATAATTACTTATTAACGTTAAATTGAAAGTTTATAGGTATAAAATAATAATAATTTAATTTGAAAAGTTTTAAGAAAATGAATTACTTTAACGCTCAGTGCTTTTATCGCACAATGATTTCGCTAATCTCCAAATAGGTTATGATTCCCATCCCTCTTGTTTCATTTCCATCTATTTAACAAAGGCATAACGCAATACCTTGTATTCCTTTTTATTGATTACTTAAGAAAAACTAATGAAAGATAAAATTTATTAAATACGTAACTTTACGTACGTAATATATTTCTTGAGTTGCGGAATACATTCACGTAACTAGAATATCGTAAGAAGAGGAATAATGATTTGGGTATTTAAGTTAATACGTCATATAGTAACGAATAAAATCAAACATCTAAATATCGTTGAATCTAAACAAACACACAGAATATTTCTATTAATTATATTAAAGACAATCAACGACTCTAATATTTATTTCAGAAATATTTAGACATATCTCTAACCCGAAAGGAATTCATCCGACGTCGTGAATGTAGCAAACAAGTTATTTCCTCCGAGACTAAAAACAAAAGGTGTATAACACCTTTACCCAGTCAACGATACAAAATGTAAATGCGCACATTTTACTGTAAAAGGGGATGGGGACGAAAAAGATCCTATATACTATATGATAATAATCCGATACATATGATAGACGCCTACTATGAGGAGAAACAAAATACTATTCTGCCTAGGTTATTCATTACGCTTTTCCCTACATTCGAGTATTCAGAAAAGGCCAATTTGAAAATAGAGTGAGACTTACAAGGCAAAATGAACACGAAGGTATTTTTCGTTCTTTCCTCAACGAGCCAGAGAACGACCACGCAACGACCTTATGAAATACATGTACAAAAATACACTGGAATAATACATGCTCCCAGCACCAGAATTTTAAGAGTGTAAACATAAATTAGAACTATGAAACTATGAAAAACACTATTCATGTTATTCAGAGATGATGGATTCAAAATCACTCATTCTTTGGAAGAATTTAATTATATCATACTTGCTCAAGACTACTATTAGTCAATAGTAAATGGGGTATGCATATTCTCTATGAAATTCGAAAAGAGATTTGCAAAAGTTTTGGCATATGAATGGCATTAATTTTTTGTGAAATAAATCCCCTTGAGTCAAGCCACTCTGCGAATTATGTGGGAAAATTTCAAGCAAACTTACCATGAAAATAGCATGCTTCATTAAGGAAATATGATGCTAAATGTAACTCTGTGATATTGCATTCAGCATATATAGAGGAATTGAGGATTCTTCGGTTCTCTATTAGTACAGAAATATTCCAATTACATGCCCCTAGTTTTATTCATGGCAGTACCTATATGATATGAACTGAAAAATGTGTGATTCTTGATCATTGTAACAATCTCAACACTTTTCAATGGGTATTAAGAAAACTTCTACGCTACAGTACACTTTCATGAGAACTGACCACATGTTGCATTCAGGCTCAGTGAATAATGCAGCAGAAAGCTACCTCATCCCTCATCTTGCCTGGTAAGCCTCATCTCTTCTCCAAATACTTCCATAGCTTGAAAAGGAACTTCTACCCAGCCCTTATACAAATAAAGTTACAGAGAAACCTCAATGCTACTCTTATGCCAATGAGTGAAAGAAATGTGGAATCAAAAGATTCCCAAATTGATATTCATATTTCTACGTCTTTTAAATTAGCTTAAAATTATATGAATGGCAATCTACAAGCTGAATTTGGTATTTTGAAATAAATTATGTGGTTCAAATTCAAATTCATGGCGTATGATTCACAATAATTTCTGCTTATTAGCCCACTTACCCAATTCAGATTGCAATTGAAGTAAATTACAATATTTGACGACGAACGACACGACGAATCCGTATCCATTAATCTCTACCAAGAAATCCATCCAGTTTGGTTGCGATGGCATCTTGAACAACACAGTTGAGTTACAGACTTATAATTTTACAGAAATACTGCACTCTTGTGTCAACACCTGCCTTCATAAGAACTCCAAAGGATGAAATAAGTATTCAACCAAAGGCTGTTCTCACTGCTATGCTTTGACACACCCTTTGAAAAATCACCGATCGTAACACTAAGCAACGAGTAAGTAATGAGTTTCTAATGCACAAACACACCTTATCATGGTTTCCACATACACTCGGAGCACTTGCTAAACATGTTGCGATTGATATTCCACCAGATAACACTGTTCTAAGACTTCAAATATAACTTACCGATGACAAATAATTAAGATTTGAAGTTCGTAGAAGCATGGGAAAGCTCTTCTTGAGGATGGCATGAGGTCTTGACGTGTTTCCGCGCTTTTGAAAGGAATTATGGTATACAAAATCGTGACTAACGAAACATTCGTCGCGCCACATAACCTTCTTTGTTCTTTGTCTCACTGAGTGGATTGTGTTCAAGATGGTGTCTTTCACATTTTTCTCTGAATTTCAAATATAATGAGAAGTGAAATGGAGTTTGTGTAGTGTGTATTCAGCGTTACATTCAGTGATTTCCTTGAAAATAGCGTGAGTAGGAATCGAAGGATTAAGGTGTCTGTAGTCACCTACTTTTTCCAAGTATGGAGCACTTGTAATGGTGACACGAAGTAGTTCTTCGCCACCTGCAAAACGTTTGTACGAGACAAGGAAGGAAAAGATGTCTAAGGAAGACATCATTGAAGCTCGAAAAGAAGATTTCGCCGTTCGCCGTTGGACTTGTTAGTTGGACAATAACGTAAGCTATTCAATTATATGTTAGTTAGAAAGTATTTGTATATTCCGTCGTCACATTTCGAATATAATGAGAATTTATCAGGAAAACATCTAATGGTTAGAAATTTATTTCAATATTCCTGGGAAATTTCGTTGAAAGACTTGTGTATGGCGTGTTAATAAGAGCACGGCGAACATCGTTGAACGTACTATTGAGGGAATTGAATTGTTGCAAATCATTCACTTTATTTGCCAACTTAGACATCATTTTCGAACTTTTAATGTTTCATAGGCAAAGCTATCCAATACCATATGATCAACAAAGATATATCTCTAGATTCTCACAAAATGATACATCTTAAATCTGTTTTCCTTTGCCGCCGCTCAATTCCCTTAATTTACTCATACATCTTCAGCACTTATTTTCCGTGTAGGCTGTCAATATAGGTTTTTCGGCCGAAAGAAATACTTTACTCGCTAAAGTCATAATACGCGATAAATTCTTAACCATAATATGTGTGAAAGAATGGGTCGAAAGGTATCGATAACAGCGTGGGAAAGTTATAATTAACATCAAATGCCGTTTATTTGCAATATTCCGTGAAATGATTATGAGAATGATTAAATATTATTTATCTTAATTATTACTTTATTGGTAAAAATATAACGATTTGCATTTTATTAGCATTTATAAAATCTCATCTGTTATGCTTATGATGTAACAAAGAAAGTATTACAATACAATTACGCCCTATAATATTTATATATTAATTAAACGTAGATATAATGTTAATTATTTGTAAATTCGATGGACTTGTTACAATAATCATATAATTGAAATTCTTTCATTTTCGCATACAATTCGTAGAACAAACACCATGATGACGTCACATGATCATTTATTTTACGACGAAACGAGTAAAAGTTCGAAAGGAAACATCGAAAAAGCACGAAACTTTATTATTTTTCTGTTAAATGTGGGGTTAAATTTAAATTTTGTTTAAATTAATGAAAATTTATTTAAATGCTAGTATATACATATGAATCAGTTACAACTTTCTCCAGTAGGGGGATAAGAGGGGGGGTGACAGAAAATTGAACAGCCTCTCACGGTTATTAAAACCGTTGAATTTCGGCAAAATTCTTATTTGATTTGGAAACCTCGCCGGGTGTAGAAGTGTTGAAGAATTTTTCGAGAAATCCGTTAAAATTTGAATTTCTTGGTGTTAGGTAGATTCAAAATTCGTAATCGTAAAGTATAATTTAAGTATATCGTAATAAATTTGCAGTTTTTACGTGATTTATAATTAATTAAGGAAAAAGAAGACATTTTCCTAAGTAATTGATGACCATAGGACTTCTTAAGGATTTCCTAAGGTTTGGTAAGTAACATGAATCGTATTTTTTTAATTTTCTAAAATAATTTTGCATTTCAACGAAATTGTTAATATAGTGAACTGTTGTTTCTTATATATGTAATTATTTTCAGGGCGTAAACTTAAGGAATATATTTATTTGTGAAGTATGATATTCTTCTGAATAGCTGCGACTAATACTTCTGTATCACTTATTTTTATATGATTATCTAAAGTCGTATAATTGAGCAATCAACTCCAGTTACGCCTTACTTTATCCAATTTCTGATTTAGAATAGACATTCCGTTATTTTTCTACTTGTAGCCTTTCCTGCCATCTGGAATTTTAACGGAAATTTACGTTTGAAATTTTAAGTTCAACTTTGCGATCTGCTATTAATTACATTAATTGGATAATTTCCTTATCTTCAATGTGATTTCCCATCAGATGAACATGTAGTTTTGATCTTATTTTGGTTGGGAACTCATTTTCAATTAATACGACCTTTTATTCGCAGTTTAAAAATATCGCTATCACTAAACGATCAGATATACTTCCTTAAATAACCATAAAAAGATTTAATTTCGCTATGAATTGAATAAAACAAACTACTTTTCTGTAGAATTTATTGTGCCAGTAATATTTTAGTAAAAATTTTTAAGTAAGATGATTTTAAACCGATAGATTTAATTCATTGATGGATTTCTATTTTCAAATTCGAATTGATTGAATGAACATTGGAATTGGAAAATAGAATTTAGGATCAGCTTTTAGCATTTTAATTTCTTATAATAGTTGATTCATGCATAAAGTGCATCTGGTTTTTCAAATTTGAGTTCCCAAAAATTTTCGTCCTCACTAAAATGCGTTCATTTTCAAAAGCTATCAGTAACCAAGTCAGTAAAAAGCTTTTCATAACTAATATTCAGGTATTTCATTTGCTTTAATATATTTAAGGGTTAAATTAACGGTTTAATTCAGTAATTAATGGCACTCTTATAGGAGTTGGGTATTTATTTTTAAATTTAACTGAATATTTCAAATTCCTTTCTTGATTTACAAGCTGGTCCCTATTTATTCTTCATACCCTATTAGATCGAGTTTCCCTTCTCATTTTAGTTCAAAATTTCCGGTAACTGTATTTATTACAAGAATTACTATTTTTCTTTACGAATTTTGTGTTTTACAATTAATTAAATAAAATACAAATAAATTTATTGAAAAGAATAACGATGCGGATTAGGATATTCTTTATATCATCGTAGTCAAATTCCGAATTGATATTGACAACTCCTTGCTCTTATATATATATACATTAAAACATCACCCCAACTTATCCTTACTATACAGCAATGAATTAAAATTGTGTTTCTATTTTTCCAGATTGTGACTTCCTTCCCTTATCGGCACTTCTTTACCTGTGAGTTTCTCCGGAGTAATCGTAGAAGGGCACTGAAGAGATCAAGGATAATGGGAGAAAAACAAGTTGTAAGTTGTTCAGAAACAATTAATAATAATTTATTGAACAATAAATAATCTTCATTTAGTGAGCCTTATATTAAATTCAAAAATCTGAGTAGATTGGATTAAGTTTAACCTTAAAAGGATAAAACGAGCAATTGCATTAGTCTCTTATGTCTCCTATAACTTTCAACGTATATTAATTCGTATCAATCATTAAGACGAGAGCACGCTCAACCTTAAAATGGTTATCTGAAAATGAAGAAAATATTCCTTTACCAATTACTTTCTAAAATAAATAAATCACAACTTGTTCCTTTTCTAGATCATAGATTTTATTATTTGTGGGATCATAATTAATAAGTTATTTCATGAGGGTTTAATATTTATTTCTTCTTCGTCATTTCCCCATCATTTTATAATCAACATTTATGAGTTCAGCTTCCCAATGAATTAATGAATATCAACTGATGATACTCTTCTTAAAGAAGAAAAAATCTATTGAAAAATAGAAAAAGATCTATTCTAGAAAGAATCTTATTGAAGGAACTGAAATCACTTCATCAAGTGATTAACTGAACATGAAATTCGGTTACCGCGATCTTTTTAGCTCGGTCCAGTAGATGCGCGTTAACCAATTTCAAAACTTATATGATAATATTCAGGAGAACTTTACTTTAGCCACTCATTTTACAAAATGTTTAAATAAACCCGGAAAAC
Source organism: Pachydiplax longipennis (assembly GCA_036926295.1). Classification (NCBI taxonomy): domain Eukaryota; kingdom Metazoa; phylum Arthropoda; class Insecta; order Odonata; family Libellulidae; genus Pachydiplax; species Pachydiplax longipennis. The sequence goes on along the minus strand of JAVFKF010000085.1, from coordinate 1,990,441 downwards.
GTTAAAGATTAAGCACCTATTGTAGCAACCATGCTTCAAAATAAATCGGAAAATTGAATGAATAGTCGCAATCATGAAAAATCTGTAACTTGTATCGATTTTTTGTTTTGATCTTTAAACCAAAATAAAACTCGACAATATGAATACCGGACCTTTTATTTTTTGATAAAAATCGTGTGAAAAAATAAATTCTGCATCTATGCAAAGGACAATGCAACATCTATGCGCCTTCTTTACCCCAATCATCTCTCCGATAACAAAAACATTATATTATATATCAATTATTAACTGCATAAATACATTCTAAAAGGTAAATAAATTCTATTTTATCGGGTATTCACACGATTACTTTGCTTATATGCAACAAATGTTTCGGAGTCATTTTGAATTTCCTTTCCTTTGTTTAGTTCGATTTTTGTATCACCTGCCAGTTACTTTTCCTCTCATTCATTTCGTCCTAGACAAGAGGAACTTTCCTTTTTGCCCTTGTTTACATTCAATAAAAATGAGAGGATAATGAAGTGTACGTACATAGAAAGGTTATGGCAACGACTTCGCTATTATTCCAGGGACAGATGGTTTTCCGTTCCTTCATTCTTAAGGTAGTATAAATAGAATTGGCCTTGTTTTCTTTGACCTTCAAGTGTATGGCGACGTTTAAATTCCTTCTCATTTTCGTGAACAAATACAGTAGAATTACCTTTATTACCATCCTCCAGTATTTTCATGAGTCTTTCATTGGGTTTAATCTGGTGACGCAGACTGATCATTTGCACGCTTATAAATGCTGCAGAGAGTCCGCAAGTCAATATTTAAGGGTGTTAAGGTCATCTAAATTAAACGTAAATATTTCGTGAACACACCGGAATGCTATAGCAAGCTTTTTAACCTCGAATATAATTCGACTGTAGTACGCTACTAGCGTATTCCAAACACGATATCCTTTGTCTGTTTGTACTCGTAAAATCACGAATAGGAGTTTGGATATTCTCTTGCTTATCACTGTCATTTGCTGCGTGCATTTTGAAATGTATACTGAGCAAATTTTTAGATTAGATATACTTTTGTACTTGCAGTCGTTTACAAGAGTAAACAGGTTTTGGTTAGTAGATTCTTACATTGAAGAGAAATTTTAATATAGCCAAAAAAATTTATGGACAAAAGTATTTCTGAAGCTACTACCCTACTTTTCTCACGCATGGTATCGCTGCAAAATTTCGGAGCTAAATATAATGCTTCGTAAATATATTTTTTTACCAACAACTCACATCTAATGAGCTGATACCTTCATTCGCTATATATATCTTCCTAGAGAATACTTTTCGTTGGAAATTCTATGCAGTTCTAGATAAATGGCAGAGAGGGGGCAGAGAGTTTCGAAATTTGTGATCTAATTATTAAACGAAATATACATGATCCACATGAGGAATGTGAAACATTTCCCAAACAAACTATTCCCCATATTCGACTAACGATTATTCTAGATGAAGTTCGAACGGCGATTTGTAAAACATTGAACAACAAAACAAATTAGGGTAACCTCAAACGAAAATATTCGGCAGTATTATTCGTATGTGCTTGTTGTTTAGAAGATGTTGATTTTGTGTTGACTGAGTTATTACGCCGCTTTCCGATCGGTCCTTTTAGACAGGAAGGAAATATTTCCTTTTCAGGCAATTACCAATGTATGTTAAAATTTAAAACGTATCACACTTTTATAATCCTCTATAAAAATTTAATGGATTCGTGGTAAATTAACGGTATAAATAAGTATATAAAATATGATTATAACTATTAATGATTTTGTTCTCTTTTCTCACAGGAAAATTCAGCATCATCAACTCCTGAATCAAACGTGAGTACTCTGTTTCTTTTCTGACCATATGATTCAAGCTCTCAAGTTCATATAGCTATGAAATAAATCTCTATTCAAGAGGATGTTCAAGAGTATAGTGCGCCTACAATAGTAGTTGCTCTCTTGCTCTAAGAACCAGCATTCGCACACTGATTTTATTATCCTCTGCACTTTATAAAAAGATAAAAATTTTTCCACCAATTAAGTAATATATTTTATGTTCAATAAATTCTTTAACTCAGCACGAACGGTGGATTACTGCAGCCAGAACAGAATTAAATGCTGCAATAATTTTGTCAAGAGTTGGCAGTAGTTTTCTCAAGAAAGTTCACCATGAATGTATTAACCACCTGCCCTGTAGGGGGCGTGGGGAAGGCATTCCCTACAAACCTAGCCTACTTGTGGGCCTACAGACGCAGGCATCTATTTCAGGGGCCTTTCTTTCACCTTCTTCTGCAGGGGTGAGGTAACTAAGTACTCACTTCTCACCTGCTCGTTCTTTCTGTCTATGAGGTCGGAGCTTGTCCTTGAAGTTGTGGCAGGGGGCCCTCTAGGCATAGAGGTGAACCCTATAGCACGTCACAACGGCCTGGAGGGTCCACTTCTTAGGGTTTATAGGTTGTCCCCCCCAATCCCCCCCTTCCCTCCCCCATCGGCTGATTCATCAGAGAACCGCCAAGAGCGCCGGTCTGCAGCGCTCAGGAGTAAGTTTTGGTGTGGTAAAAGTACAGAGCGTACGACTCGAACCAGGAAGAATCAGGAACTGTTAGAAAGCTTAAGGAAAGGTTGGCAGTCAGGAATACAATTACCTTTTCAGTGGTGTTAATTTTCTCCTGAGATATGCATTTACGAATCTTTTTAAATAAAGTCACAGGAGAGAATTCTTGCAATATTTATAGTTTGTCGATAAAAATTTGAAATCGAATCACTTTACTGAATGGGGATTTTGAGAACATTTTGAGAGGTTTTCGCGATATAGTAATTCGCCTTATCGTAAAAACTCTCTCAGATTTACCAATAGACCTCTTGAAAATTTTTAATATTTCTTAAGAGAATATCATACACTTATTTGCACACACTGCGCGCTTATGAATACAGATTTTACAATACAATCATCAGTTAAGTACTCCAAGATAAATCCATACGAAATTTTTTTTTCGATATACCTTATGCTTTGGAACTTATTTCTATTGTGTATTTGGAGCCAGTTTAGGCTTTCAAATCATATAATACCAATTAATAACATTTGCATTCTCCCTAACTGCAGTTACTCGCATTCACAACGTAAGACATGATTTCTCTTAGTTAAAGTAAGCGAATCGTTTGTGCTGAATGTTATTCTTTTGAATATATCATAATGCTTAAGATAAATAATGTTGAGGGATTGAGTAATTGAGGGATTTAATCTCAAAAATATTATAGACTTTTTATAACTGTATGATATAAACTTCCCTATGAGGAATACAACGATTTTAAATTTTCATATATTTCCGCCTTAGAAGATGCTCCATTCAACTAGAAGTATCTTTAATGGTATTCCGTAATATTTTTTGTCCGACATGTATTACAATGATACACTTCAAGGGACCATCCGTCCTCACTGTTAAAAATAACTGCAAATCTAGAAACGTGCCGGAACCGGAATATTTTTAAGCTTTTGGGTAGGATTTTTCAAACGTGATAAATACTATGGATTCTACACGTTAGTATAAATTAAAAAATGACTAGAATGTATACTATGAGAATTTTGTTGACTAAAAGTGAAAAAAGGGCGTTGAGTAGGGAAATTTAAGGTACATAAACCTATCCGAAGGTATAAGATGCAAGTATTTTTTTGTTTTAAATACTATTATACTAATAATATTTATAAATATTTGTTTTAAGTACTTAGCGTTTGGACTCTGATTTTTAAATTTAAAGCCAATCTCTGATTTATCTCACCATGGTAATAAGCCGGTTTAAATTGCGTCGCATATTTCGAGAACCTATGACACCGTTCTGTGAGATCGAAGAAATATCAAGAACGAAACAGTCCGATATGACTGGTACTTGAGCTCACGTCTCCCACTTCCCGGGCAGGTATCCTGTGTGGGGGAGGCCTGGGTTCGTCACAATCGGTTACATGACATCACCGCAAACGGCAAAAGCGGACAGGGTTAAAACCTCACACGGGGAAATGTTCTAATGGTATATTTTGAACATTTAAGGGCGAATTAAGAAGTTAACTGTAATTTTCGCTTTGGTGTATTTCATTATTTTTATCTCGTAAATACAGTTTATAACTTACGTAATCGTGCAAATTATGCTGACATACGTATGTTATAAATTGTAGTATTAACGAATATCGCTAACTTATTTTCATTGCATAACAATTGCTGTTGATAAATTGTTCAGCAATTGTAAAACAAGTATACTTACGTTCTGCTGTTCATCTAAATCTACATATGTGGGCGTATGACAGGGGGTGTAAGTACCAAGTTTATCTAATCGTATCGATGCAAGTATTTTCAGGCGTTTTAAAATGTTTATCATTATTGTTATCACATAACTCTTATAACTATTTTTACCGTACGAATTATGCTATAACACTCAGTGTTACTGAATATCGCTATCGGTCTTATTGTTTGACAAACTTTTTTTAAATGTTTTTAAGTAGTTTTAGACGACATACGTTCTGCAATTTATTAAAACGTATCGATGCACGTACATTCTTACTAGTACGTTTCTATAATATCCAACACTATTTTTATTTTAATATTGTTCATATTGTAATCGTATTAGTTGTTAATGTAATAACTAGAACAGGAATTCCCTCTCAGTATCCTAATTTTCTGTTTGCAGTCATGCAAATTCTTACAGAATATCTCATTTCCTTATTCATATTTATTAAAATTACCAAGTTCATTCTCTGAATTTTAACTGAATATCAAAAGGTTTTGGGACCAATGTTAGTCCACCTGAAGGTTCTTCTGTTGGTTTTGGATGACCATCAGGAATTTTCATGGAATAACGCTGCATCAAGCAACTGAAGAAAAGGAAGATGTTATTCCTTGCTAGAGCCTCACCAATACATTGTCTTTTTCCTGTAAAATAAATATCTTCAGTATTCTCATAATCATTAAATGGATCATAAAATGTAGATATAAATCATCATGTGGCTCACTTCTAAGTATATTTCAAATTGATAATAGGAAAGTTGTCAACTGAGAATAAAGATTAATATGATATATATATTGAAGACAATTTGGCTAGTTTGTTCCTACATTAGTCATTAGAGACTGTCAGTTTTTACATAGAGACTGATAATTAAATATTTTCAGAGAAAAAAGGAGTATTGTTAGAAATCCAAAGAACTGCTTATTAGCCTAATAGATTTATTTTGAGTAAACTTAAGGTTTCTAAATGTTCTTTGCATTTTTTCAATTCCTAAAAGAAGATAAGTCTCCTAACAGTTGAAATATATCTATTGGTAACAATCAATCCAAAGTATTTCATTATTTTTAAGTGTAAATTCTTATCTTCCAAAAACTTTGGATATGCAAATCATGCAATATACAATCATATTTTTGAGTAAAGGAATGACAGAAAGATCAGATCAATGAATCATAACATCAGAGACAAAAATGAACAAAACTTCTACCTTACCGAAACCAAAAGGAATTAATGCTTCATGCTTAATATGCTTTCCATTTTCATCTAAAAATCTTTCTGGCCGGAAGTTGTCAGGGTCTCCCCATATTTTAGGATCATGATGAAGTCCATATAAATTCAGAATTACTCGGGCATTCTGTAAGTAAATATGTCAGGCTTAATGAGAGAAAATGAATAAAAATGCAAGTGTATGATTGCTTAACTTCATTGATTAAGAGCACCATATAAATACTGATATGAAGAGGTTATCTACAAGAGGAACTATGCATTTAAACTAGGACAGATTATATTAGTATAACTTGAACAAAGAATGCCTAAAGACTGCTTCTTACAACTTCTTGTTATCACCAATTAATATAATCCATGAAAATCAAATTAGAAATAACCTGTTAAAATGTTCCTAGATAGATTATCAGTTAATTTGAAGTGATCTGGCTCATGTATACCATAACCACCATTTTAAAAATCAATTTGGATAGCATCAAATTGTAGCATGACTGAAAGTAAGATTTTCATGTATGTACTACATGCAATGTATAACTAAACCATCAATCAATGGTGGAATACATGATGATGAATTCAAAAATAACTGGAAATTTTTCTGACATCTAGCTGTTCAGGTATTTTAATACTGTCTGATAGCAATATCTTTTTGTGATATAATATTTTCAAGTATATCATTAAAATAAACAGTACTACAGTATTTTGCTATAGGTTAAAAAATGTTTGAGTAACTATCCTTTTATAGTTTTGTACAAATTATAAAATATGTACAATGATGCTTCAAACACAACTGTTTTGCACCACTTTCACCCTTAAACTGTAGGAAACGTATTTATACATTTTGTTAAGGCAACCGCAGGAAAAAGTAAGTAAGTAAGTAAGTTTTGACCTGCTTTTTCAATTTTATGGCCCTGCCTCTCAATGAAGCATACAACCGCTTGCTCCTCTCTATTGTTCTGGAATGGGGATATCTCAAAAAGGTTTTCCCTTATCCAGGAAAACCCAAGTTTAACAGGTTCTATCTTTACCGCCTCTTACGATTTTCCTTACTTGTCTCTGTGTTTTGGCTGCCTTCTAGTGTGTTTTATTTTCTTTGTGATTAGACATTATTGTTAAAAATCAAGACATTTGAATATTGGTTGATATCAAAATAATCAGCAAACTACTAAGAAATCAAATCTGGACTGGATATTGAATAAAAAATTCCCATTAAAAAATAAAAATCGGCAATCACATTTTCAATACACAAGTAATCAAAGTTCTTGACAATAACTGATGACCGAATCCTTAGGAGAAGGGTCTACCCAGATTATGAGGGTCTATACCTGCTACCACTAGCCTGTGCCAGTAGGAGAAATACTTTCTTCCACAGACAGTTGTAGGAAAAATGAGAAGCAGTTTTCATAGCTAATAAGTTAATGTAATGCCCACTGGGAGTAGAATCCCGGATCACTTTCACTGCTGAAAAATGTATTACCTGTTTTGCTGGGTTTCATACATAATTTTTACATTTGCTCATCAATGTCTTAAAACAGCATTTGATGCTGTCAATCCAACCAATCAGATTACACATTTTATTAGGTGGTTATCATAGAATATGAACACTACTTGGACATTCCAGTCTCTTATTTATGTGGGAAATTATTCAGTTTGGACTTGAAAATCCTTAAAATGAAGGAATGTGTATGCTTGGCAATCTAAAATAGGATTTACAAATACTTTGGATACACTATGAATATTTCACTATGAATATTTCAAACTTATAAAAATAAAACTAATTTTAATGATTAATATTCTACTAATCTGTATGCAATTATTAATGCAATTCATGTTAAAATTTGATCATAAAATATAGTGGAAAAGTAAAATAAAAAATTTCATAAATGTGAGATCTCACCTTGGGTATGATGTACCCTTTGAACTCAGCGTCTTTTAAACTGTAGAGAACAGCATGTGGCACAGCCAAAGGAGCAACGGAGCTCATACGCATAACTTCATCAAGTGTTGCTCCCACGTATGGAAGACTATATTTAAACATAGGTGTTAGAGTAAGCCACTATTACACATTTCAATATCATCTGCAGAAGAGCAAAATATTTTTACTGCTTTTCATGTTTTATTGATACACATTTCCTTACCTAAGTCTGTCTTCAAGTGATGGCATCCTATCCTTCCCCACTACCCTGTCAAGCTCTTCTTGGACCTTCTTCTGAACTTCTGGGTATAATATCATATACAGAAGGGAAAATGTCATGGAATTGAAAGTCGTGTCCGCCCCAGCAATAAATAAATCTACGCATATTGCTGCAAGTTGTTTATCTTTAAGAGAGAAAGCAATTGTTTTCATGAAAATGGGAATTTTAATAAAAAGTGTAAGTATAAAGTAACATGAAGTGAAAGTAATTTGAACCTCTACTCTTGAAAGGTTTTATTTCTGTCTTCAAAATGGGCATTCTTCTAGAATTTGTAACTTACATTATACTACACTATTGCTCAAAAATAACAATCTCAACTTTCAATTAAAAGCAATAATATGATATTTTGTTACTGACATATTTAAAGATAATTTAGAGATTCAGGAAGCTTATTTCTATCATTAAATATACTGAAAGAAAGATAATCTTCAGCTGATGATGCATTTAATTGAAAGGAATTTTTTCCTTAGAATAATAATGCTATGGTCAGCAAATCCTGCAAGAAACTACATCTTACTTACCCTCAAAAGTTGTGTGGTTATCTCCTTTCCGTTTATCTATTTCAGTTATATACATATCAATGAAATCCCTTGGGCTTTCACTATCCAACGTGTCCCTATGTCTTTTTATTTCCTCCTGCATACAAAAGAAAAATATGCCTTTTATGCCTCAGGATAGTCTTTAACTCTTCAAATAAGAGAGGCCTTCCATTACTCAACTGACTAATAACTTTTAAAGACTTTTTATAAAATAGATTTAAAAATTACTATGCATAGGGTGAGATACTCAGAGAAATAATAAAAAATATAGTAGAAAGATTTAAATTTTGAACAGTTTATTATGCTAACCTTTATGAAGTCATAGATAGTTTCTCGAAGTCCCAAAAATACACCAAGAGAAGACAGCTGTGGTATTATTTTAGTTATAACTGGGAATGCTGTAGATGCACCTCCACCTGGCTCAGATAAAACAATTAGCTTTTTCACATTATTCAAAAGCTCATTCAGCGAAGGGTCAGTGAGGCTATATCTTTTTCCAGCCATGATATGCCAAAGCACATTTATTCCAGCGTATCCGAGTAAGTCATGGATAGGAACCTGTCAATAAAGTAGTTAGGATATGAGGCCTTAACAAGAAATTTCAGATCAAACCATCATGTATTTATCGTAATGGAAATCTATTTATCTACTTCAAATACTTACTGGATTACCCCAATTGTATTTTTCTCCTCCTGAGATTTTTTCCATCTGTGTAAATACTGCCTGAATCTCTTCATGAGCAATTCCCTCTAAGCTACGCTTTCCAAACCCCAAGTCTCTCAAGTGGCGTAAGGTGAATCTGCGTTGTTCTTTCCACTTCTCACCTTGTATCATTATCATTCCTATAAAATTGATAAAAACTACCTGAAGCTATTGTTTTCTAATTCAGAAATCAATTAAAATATGCAAACTCTAATAGGTCAATACTTTTATGATTGCCTCTAGCTTTGGGTAACAATAGGTATATTATTTGACTTCTGAATCTGATTTACAATAGTAATAAGGTGCTCTAATGACCTATTCAAATTTTATAATCCTTTGGAATTAGCTGTACTCAGCCATTGTCACTTATATTATAATTATAGTCTCTATAAAGGTTTACCAATCAGAATTTTGCCCCCTAAAGATGTATATAAAATATGACAAAGCTTGAGTTTAAATTAATTTTGCAATAGTTAAAGTGTGAAACAAATTCAGTATTATTGTGAACCAAAGGGAAAAAGGCATTAGAGCAGCTGTGATAATGCTGGTTTTCTAATTCCTTTTTAAAAATATTTTACTTACTATTTCATACAATGAATATGATACTCATTTTTATGACATATAGCTAACTATAAAGTGTGGAATAGTTATTAAATTTTATCTATGAAGTGAAGAGACCTTACCATATGATCCTTTGTCATATTCCTTCTGAATAATTGACATTGGTCTACCAGAAAAATCTTCTCTTGCAGACAAATCTTTAATGTTCTCTAAACCTGAGATGAGAACTAAAGGTATTCTTCCAGATGAAAGTCCAACTATATCACCATAACGTTTTGCTGCCTCATTCATGTACTGATGAGGTAGGGAGCCCCAACTTTTCATTTGAAATCTGTTTCCAACAATCGGCCACTTTGGTGGTCCTGGAAATTCAATTCATATGGAAATCCTAAATTTTTTAAATAGCTAGGTAGTCAAAAAATATTTATAACAATAATAATAATGTTATTAATCCAAAGACATACAAAAGCACGTATAGGACAAGTCAAAGGAAGAAGATCTGTGATACATGTAAATACTATCAAAACATCTTTTAACACATATTTTTACATATGATTTACAAATATACATTACATTTTGTTATAATTATATAATAAGTTTACATTACTATCTAATAAACTAACTCCTCATTCAAACACTCATCAATATTATAGTGGGTTTTCATCAGCAGATATTTTTATAACTTTTTACCAAATGTATATTACTGTCATGTTCAATATGTAAGTAAGTAAGTAGCTGGCGTCGAACTCACGGTCATTTGGTAACACTTCTTCCATAAGAACCATAGAAGATTACCTCAACTCCTACTTTCGAGATTTTGGTTTCTCTATCTTATCGATAAGTGCCTCAAAATAATTTTTTAAAATCGGCGCAATGCATTATATGGGAAAATTCCGATTTTTGGGACATTCTGGTATCGAACCTGTTATAGCTGGCGTCAAAGTCAGAATTATTCTGGTATCCAAAGGTCTGTGCCAGTACGTCGTAAACATTTCACGTTGATGGCACTTGTGGAACATGGTCAGAATTCGTATCCCCTATAAGTATATATAGTAGGTATATCCGGAGAGTTAGCTATATATAAGAGATACGAGTAAAAGTTGCTTGCATACTGCAAGCTAATTGGTAAAAATTTACAATAAGTTCCCCTTACGGGTATCATCTTCGAAGCTTATCCAGCAAAATTCTTAAAAATTTCCGCAATGCATTTCTTACGTGAGAAATTTTCATCCATCTGGCATCGAACTAACGGTCAAATGTAACCTTTCTTCCACTGGTTCTATAGAAAAGTACTTCAAACGCAAACGTTGTGATTTTGAATAGTCTCCTGCATAGAGGAAGGCCTCAAAACAATTTAAAAAAATTTGCGTAAATGACCGCCTGGCGTCGAACACAGGACCCGTTCGTGAGAGACAATGGCATACGAATGTTAGAGAAGTGCCACTCTGACGTGTTTCAAAGTTTCAATTCAGTATCTTATCGGGAAGGTCCTAAATTAAGATTCCGTTCTTCCCGTTTGAAATGCATGGTAGAATCGGAATGACGCTCTTGCATCGAACCAAGGACCACTAGAGAAACAGCGGACGTCATGAAAGAATGTTCTCAAACGCCTCTGTCACCAATCCGGGTTTTATCTTTCCAGCTTATCGGGAAGGCATTTAAAAAAAATCGTCCAAGATTTCACCAATGCATTTCTTACGAAAGGATTTCGAACCCACCTGGCGTCGAACACACGGTCATTTATTAAGATTTCTTCCTTTGGTACTATGGAAGACCATCTCATCTGCAAACACCGTGATTATGATTACTCTGTCGCATCGAGAACGGCCTCAAAACAGATTGCAATAATTCGCGCAAAAGACCGCCTAGCGTCGAACTCAGGACCCTTTCGTGAGATAAAATAGCAAAATAATATTAGAGAAGTGCCATTCTCACAAGTTCCAATGTTTCGATTCAATATCATATCGGGAAGGTCCTAAAATAAGATTCCGTTTTCCCCGTTTGAAATGCATGGTGAAATCGGAATGACCCTCTTGCATCGAATAAAGACCACTAGACGGACGGTGAAATTCATGAAAGAATGTTTTTAAACGCGTCTGTGATCATTCCGGGTTTTATCTTTCCAGCTTATCGGGAAGGCATTGAAAAAAATTTCAAAAATTGCAGCAATGCATTTCTTATGGAAGAATTTTGCACCCACCTGGCGTCGAACTCACCGTCATTTCGTTATATTTCTTCCATTCGTATTATAGAAGACTACCTCAAGTTCAACTTCCAAGATTTTGATTACTCTATCTTAACGATAAGTGCCTCAAAATAATTTTCAAAAATCTGCGCAATTCATTCTTATGGGAAAATTGTGATTTTTGGGACTTTCTGGTATCGAACCCATGATAGCTAGCGTCGATGTCTGCATTATTCTGGCATCTAGAGTGTGGGGCCAGTACGTCGAAAAAATCTGAAGTCGACGGCGCTTGTGGAACATGGTCAGAATTCGTATCCCCTATATATAGGTATATCCGGAGAGTTAGCTATATATAATAGATAATAGATATTAAGAGATATATAGATATGTAAGCTGCTGATGGTATCGTTAATAATCCCAACTTTGGAAAAGTGGTTTACAAGAGTCCTTCCTGCAAACTTTTGCCATGACTCTAATTTATCCCAAAGTTTCAGCTCTGAAATATTGTTTGCAAAGTTGTTATTATTTAAAATTTTTATGTTTCGGCGAAAATCGGCGATGGGTCATTTCGAAGGGCTTTAACGTTATAATGAAACGTGTTATAGGAATTGTATTTTCAGTTTTGGGTAGCTATTAAATGTATCTTTAAAATGGTATCGATGAAAGTTTCATATACTGTTTATAAGATTATTTAAATTAGGAAAAAGTTATTTGATGCAATGTTTGACCGCGTTGCGACCAAATCATCAGTTTTTAAAATACACCGTCAGGTTTATCTGTGTTTTATCTGTAGAAATATCAATTCAGTCAATAATCAATAAGATTTCCAATGTTTACAAATCATATTTGTCGTTAGTTATGAAAACGTATTGTCATAGGATACCATTATGCTTACTGATACTTGTTAAAGGCTAAGAGTTAGTGTTAAACCTGTCTGCGAAGCCCCAGTTTCATAATAAAAAACATAATTGTTGATGATGAAATTAATAATTGGCACCTGGAAATCTCACGTCCGCATTCTTCTGTCGTGAAATGTTTCTCTCTAATTGGCATACGTTAACAATGAAATCTTCCTCAAATAGGACTTCGCACCGCATCATCCGGTCCAAGATTTTGCCTCTGAATTCGACATTTCTTTTTTGCACTAGGGAATATGCTCATCATTTTATGACGGAAAGCTAAAACCAACTATAGGAGATTAGTTGAAATTTATAATTTGTCCATTAAATCGTTTAGGTGGACAAGACGAGATAATTTCGAAAGATCAGAGTATGCAAACGTATGATCAAGAGTAGAAAAATTCATTTTTGAGTGTTTCTCAAAATGTGAATCACGTGTTGTCTTAGTTGAGTCTGAAAAAATTTAATAATTTCCTTCAAAGACGTTCTTCCAAGTTTTTACACATTTTAAACAGAACTTTAGCAATCGATTTAAGCCATTCTCAATGTCCAAATTAATTTTAAATAAAAACAAAATTTTGGGGGCTTCTAAAATGTTTGTATGGTGGCGGAACATATTGTTTGACGCTTAACAGGCCGCCTTAACCTAACCTTGGCATTTCTTGTCGTGAACAAGGTCAGACTGCTGTGAAATTAACGGTTAATAATGTCCCGGTGAGTGTACTCTTTCGTAATTAGGAAGATAACTGTGTCAACAAACATAAGAATTCCGCTTTTCGATGAAAATGCAAACACCGTGTACGCACTGGATTGTATTGCTCAGACGGCCTGCCGTTATCGTTAAGTTTCTTCAGATAGGAAACTTTCCAATGAAAATAGGGTAATCACAAACGAAGTGATTCGGCAAAATATCTTATGAATTCAGGCGGTAATTTTATCAGATTTTCGATGAATTGTTTTTTAGGTTTTCGCCCATAGGCTCTGAGAGAGATGAGACACATTTTCAACCTTAAAGAAAATCAGTGAAATAACAATCTGGCATGGTAATTTGAAGACGCCGTATTAGTTGTGGTTGCTCCTTTAATGTCCTGTAACTTCGACATCATTTTTCACACACGGTAGTCATAACCAGAGCCGGCCATCTAAGTAGTATGTACAAAATTTCTGCAGGACCCCCTCTCCATTTCCTCTTTAAGTTATTCATTATAAATAAGGTATGGCATTTAACGTGACAAACTTTCCAAAGACATAATTTGTGCCATTTAAACTAAAGAATTGAACTTTTTTGAGTGGGGGCCCCATAAAATCTGGCCCGGATGCCACAGAACCACCGGCAGAGTTAGGGAGGGGAGTAAAACAAGGATGTCCTTTATCACCATCTCTTTTTAACATATATGCAGAAGAAACGGTTAAAGAAGATTGGGATGAAATAGATAAGGGAGTAAAATTTGGTGTGGAAGTAGTGAAGTCGGTCAAAGTACGAGTCAAATATTAAGAGGAGAGGGATTGCTGAAAAAAGCGATCGAAGGAAGAATGCTAGGGAAAAGACAGAGGGGAAGACAAAGACAGAAGTTGTTAGACGAATTAAGGGGTGGAATAAGTTATCGGGAATTGAAGGAAAAGGAACTGAATAGGGAATGTGGGGGCACAAGAACCTACCGAAATAGAATACTTTTATATATAACCGGCCCTAATCATAATAAATACTGTAGAGAAATATATATATTTATTCTCACTCTCACAAAATAGATGAACACGATATATCGGCCACCTCCGTCTATTACGTTACTTTGTCAAAGGGGGAGTTTACTTTGGCAATATAAGCATATACATTTAGCAGTTTCACGCATGGAATAGTAGCATTTTACTGATCTATCATAACATTTTATTATAAGTTTTTAAAATTGCCTGATTGAAGGTAAAGTAGTTCATGCCAACTTTTACCTAACATAAGGGTCTGGTGTATTTTTAATTCTATGTCTGTAATTTATTTTAATCGGAATTTCCGCGAATAAATGTAGTCACAGATACTGCTCTTCTTGCCGTCGTGGATTCCGTGTTATTTACTTCACGTTAGACTGAAAGCTAATTTTATTTACATATTATTTTCACATCAATTATCTTATTTGTTTGCTATCCTCAAAATATTAACTAAAATTGTTTTCTTAAACTTGCAATGCCTTTTCTAAAGCTTCTAATAAGCCATTTTATAAATATTTTAAGCCATGTGATGAGTATCAGTTCATAAGGCTGCACAGTAAATTGATAGCTTTTGTTTCCTTATTCATCCAACCGCGTTGTTGTTCTGTAATATTTCCCTTGTAATCCTTGATATACTTGGGTATAATTTCAATTTATTTCTCATTATGACTGACAGGAGACAAAAAATAATACCTTAAAAGTAAATAGGGGTATCCCAATTGAGTAAAAGAAAGGGGAACGACCCACTAGTTTTACAGTAATCTTACACTCGAGTTATTTTTACCTACAATTTCTATTCTTCTATGTGCAATTCTTAAGATTCTTCGATTTGAATATATGTTTAAAGTAAAAAGAGCAATTATTTGCCAGGGAAAAATATATTACGAAAATAACACATGATTATCTTTAATTCTGTTTAACAGCCATCACTAGAGCTTTATATAAAGCCAGCAGCAAACACATATCCCTGGGAAATAATTTTAAATTGGACTGTAAATCTTCAATTTGATTCAGTGCATGAAAGTATGCCTCGAAAGAGGAGAAGAAGAGAGAAGAGTTTATACGGATATTTCGATGAAAAAGGCGCCTTAGAAGTCTCTAAGATAAAACCAATTTGCAGAAATGGTCTAGAGCGGCAACAAAGAGGCCCAAGGACAGATCCAAGAAATATTCTGTATAAATATAAACACTGAAAAGCCTTCATTCGCTCAGAGAATATTTGATGATTGTTTGCAAAGAATTTTGGTCGCCTTACTTTAAGCAGAAGGTTAACAATGATATTCTTCTGATCGCAAACGAAAAATATAATTTCATCTCAATCCCTATCTTCTTAATAACTGAACCATATATTTAGAATTATAGGACTTCCGATAGGATATAGGGGAATCGATATATTACAATTCACAGAAATTTATTCTAAAATTGTGCAAAAATTCATTAACGTAGTCGCAGAATTCACATGGATAATTATCCTAAGCTACAGGAAAAAATCACAACAAAGTAACAATAATAAGAAAATGCTTTCCCATACAACGGTAAACATTATTATGCGAAGGCTAAGCGTAAGAGGATGTTCCCGATGATGTAAAAATTTTGGGTCCATCGATGATGCGAGCGATTGGCTATGCAGTGCATCTGGGACTGGGGAAAATTCACGTCTTAAGCGGTATTTACACCACTCGTTTTATGTGAAAGGGACCGTGAGAAAACCGTATCTTAAGCGGGAAAGTGTCTTAAGTGGGGTAGTGCCTTACGCGAGATCATATATTTATTGGTCATCGAGCAAATTCAGTAAATTATTAATGACAGTACATTGTCTTACCTGGAGGAAATCTCTGTGGTTTTTGCATTATTAAGCACAACAGTATGAAAACTGCCGCGAGGAATAAGATAAATTCCACGATCATGTTGCAGGAGAATGATACTTCTTTCAAATCACAGATATTTTATTTAAGCAATTAGCATCTGCAAAAAAGTAAAGAAATAAAATTGATAATTAATAATTCTGACTATTCTGTACCAACAGGCAATAGTGAAACTAATATTATTTATAAATAAACAGTAAAATTAACTATGTCATATAATTGTACATTATTTGTACGTAGATAATAACTAACTTTAGCTAGACAAAGTTTACTGCGGAGGTATGCGTTATTCTCATTGTATAAAAGAAATTGTCCTACCTCCCTAGATCATTCGAGTGCGTTTGAAATTCCAATAAATGAATAAAAATCTTTTACCGGACGATTATTTGGGCCACTGCGCGACGTTCTTCCTCCTCTGTGGATGCTAGAAACCATGTGGCAGCTCTCTATATATCTGTTAGGCGCGCGCTGGAGGAGACGGCGTAATGATGACGAAGCAACTGCTACGCAAAGGACGATGACTGGCGATGATCTAATGTTTGAGTCATCGATCATCAAATCATTGGTTGAAATCTCGCTGGTATTTTCGCGCGGTAAAACAAATCTTCCGTAGGTTGATAGGTGCCGTTCTAGCTCTGGTAAGTGTACCAACCGTACCTTTTACGTATCTCACCTTATCTTATTTACTCAGAGATTCACTGGCTGTGAAGATTGAAATAGGAAATAGTATCATTCATTACTATAATAGATCTTTCAAATCTATTTACTTTTTATTTTACACCCTCTCGCTTGAATATGAAATGCTCCCTAGAGTAAAAACAAAGTCTATGTACGTGCGTGGATATGAGTATTCAATTTAAATTTGTTAATTTAAGCATTATTTAGAATCCATTGATCGATGTTTAGCGTGATGATAACGTGAGAAAATATACATGTTTAAACTTAGGATTGGAAAATTCATCATTGGCAAGATTCTTCAAATGAACCACATCCAAAAACAGCCCTATGAAACATATTTTCAGGAGTTGAGAAATAAAGATAGAATGTTTTTATTTTTCCCTTCTTGGAATTCTATTTTATGATCAATAAAAGTAAATTAGCTGAAGTAGGAAAGACGCTAGATGCAATATTTGCCATCACTTGATCTGATATTTAGGGAAAACATAATGAATAACCTTTATGGCTTCTCATTAGTAACATTCGAGATGAGAAATCATTCATACAAAACAAATTGGTTGAGGTGATAATTCAAATATGAATTCATTCGTCAATATTTTCTTCAGTATATGTGATTTATAACAAATTCAACTTCAACAATTCAAATCACAATTTTTCAAGAATTTTAGAGGAATTTTCAAAATATTCCAAAGTCATAACATTGTTTAACTCATCGGTAGGTCTTAATAGAATATTTTTTATAAAAAATTCTGTCAATATGTCATAGTAAAATTATCAAGCGATGAAGAAATACATATGAAGTAGATTTAATGGGGAAGACGCTCAAAACCTTTTCATTTGCGTGGACAATAGTGTTCAGTCATTGTGAGGACCATTATTGTCCGGATGAAAAGTCTGATTTGGGATAATTACTTTTCAGAAGCGAATATATCCGTAAGTACATGTACCTCATTTTCGCTCGATGAGTTTTTCAGTGTTATTTTGGCTGACCATTCATTCTAGTTTTAATAGGGCAGCAATAAAAACATGAGTTATCGCGGAGCAAATAAATCTTTTCCTCACCAGAGGCGTCTGAGTCGATACGAACTCTGAGATCCTCATTATCAGTTTATTTCGTAGGGCATAAGGTAAATTAAAAGTCGCCAACGGGTGTTTTCTTTCGTCAAAATCTTAAAAAGTAAACACATCGAAAAAAAATAATAAATGAGTGTTTTTTAGGGCTGTTGAGCAGTCTCGGAGAAATAGTGAGGCATTCTTATCTCTGCTTTAGGAAAAAGCCGTTATTCTTCCCGAATTGTCTATCAAGAAAAAACTGTTTCATTGCAGAGCGATAAATGAGCAAAATTAAGTAAGTGACACGCTTAATTTGTGGAATTTTCTTTACCTGTGTTGAAAGCAGGCCTTTCCTCATAAATATGGTGCGCTGTCCCGCTTAAGACGCGATTTTCGCTGCTCCTCCAAAAAGCTCCTTAACCATGTTTTACTGTATTAATATGCTTAGCGGTAATAGCCCAAGATCTCTCAAGTAAAGAGTGTTTCAAGCACTCTCATTGATAAGTTATATATGCGCCCTCCTTGCTATATAGGCCGTTCTGATCCAGCGAGAAAGATCAGAGAAATAGATGCTAAAACCAGTCGATTCAAGAATTCTTTTTTTCCGAGAACAATACGCGAAAATAATCGACTGGGCAAATAGAGTCCTGGTGCTTGCACCCCCTGCCACACGCCGAAAGGCGGCTTGCAGGGTACAGATGTAGATGTAGATGTAGAAGTTTTTATTTGCAATTGTCATTATCTTACTAAGCGAAAACTATATTTTTTGTAACAAATAACATCATTTCTTGTTCTGCTACATAGTTACTCATAGAAAATGCATCATTTTTGACCTATTTGCAAGGATTCTTAGTTTAAGGAAGAAATTTCCCCTCCTGCTTGTTTTGCATCATTATCTCTGAATACATACCTTTGGTCTTTTATGAATCGTCTTGATTAAATATAATTCTTGCTACAGTTATCAATTCAACAGAAAATGAATATTCTGTTGTGGATAAAAGCATTAGCCCTCAAAATATTGCTTTCCCAATCAAAGCTGGCTTTGCTAGAAGTGATGCTGAAGGTGCTCAACTTTCTCCATTTTGAAAATTGAGTACTCAGGAGGATTTAAAGGAGATCAAATATAAAAGCTTAATGCAACTTCAAATTATTTAGCTTCCGATTAAATGTGCAGTTATGGTAAATATTATCATTGAATACAAGTTAAAAATAATGATTTATTGAGGACTGAGCAATCAATATACTTTTAAAAATTTTCAAGTAAAACCCTGTAATACATAGGTTTCATCTTATAAAGTCATTATCTGACACAAACACCATAAAATCTAGCAGCATATTCGTAGTATATAGACAAAAGGACATCAATTTTATTTCAAACATAAAGAAGGTCAAATTTACATAAAAAGATTATTGTATACTTAAACTTACAGTTATTATCACCTCGATATACTAAGAAATGAAAAATAAATGAAAAATTAGTAGAATAAATATAAATCTTTTAAATAACAGCTTAGCCAAGCAGAATGTGAATTGAAGAGCATCAACTCTTATGTTGTTTAGCTAAATATCCTTATTCTAAGATAATTCTGATTAATTTGTGAAGTAGAGGCAACAAAGAAAAACTGACAAATAATACACATTGCTGTCACTGCATTTATGTCATTTAATCTATGTATATGATTAATATCATTTGGTCCAAAATCATAAATTTCAGTAAAAGCACTGGTCATCTCATTCTGACATCCTTGTTACAGTATTGTATATTATTAACTCCTCACATTATCTGTTAAAATAATAAATAAGTAACAAAGCCATGAGTCCTTGATGATCAGATAAGTTCAGTTGATGCATCCTCTATGTATGTACATTGTATGTACATACAATTAGGAATGATATTGTAAGCATGTCTGTCACAAATGCTGAGTAGCTAGCATACTATAAATTTATATAATAATTTTGTATGAATGAAAATATTCATAAAAAATAAACATAATTAGAACTTATCTTTTGCTTAAGATTAACACAAAGAGAAGTTAATCAGGACATATCATATCCCTGAATTAATCCTCATCATAAAACATCTAAAAAAATGGGCTTTGATTAAAGTTATTAAAAAATGTTTGTCAACATTTTCATACATTATACTTAAAAATATAGTTTCATAATAATTTACCACAGAGTGATAAGTGACATGGTGAGAATACCTTTTTATCATGATATCTCACATCCTACTTTGAAATTACTGAAACATTTTGGAATCAATTGTGAATGAACAGCAACATCAATCATCTCATCATTAAGGAAGTTCATCCCAAGGAAAGATGAGGTCAAAAGATAATATATTCCTACCTGTCTCTCATTGGGAATGAGAGAATGGCATTATAAAGAAGGTACATATAAGAAAAATGGCATGCAAATAGGCTGAAAATCCATGATATTGAATTCAAGTGAAAATAAAAATGAGAAAAGAAAAAGCCCAGAGAGCTGTAGGAAGATAGAGAAAATTATTGAAAATTGGATGAGCATGATTTTGTAACAATTGGATATATATAAAGCATTATTGAAAGCAAGAGTAGTAAATTTGGTAATAAAACATTATTTGCATGTATGTAGTAATTTTTTTTCCATTGACTGATGGTGAATGAAGGAATGTAATCACAGATTTTAGTATGTCTTTTGTCTCTTTGCACAGGTCCATTCAATAGATATACAATTAATGGGATTTTTATTCACTAAATAAAGGTGTTTACTCAGTCAAGGAATATTTAGATGAATGATTTTGAGAGTGAATTAATGTATCTTCACTTGTCCTAAACATACCACAATAACCTCAGATTTATTAAATTAATGCTATAGAAAAAATAAAATGTACCTAAAAGAAAATAATTGAGCAAGGAAAAAATCTACATTATCAAAATAAGAGCAATGAATAATGATTGTGAAATGAAATACATTAATAGAATCATAGAAAACCTCAATTTAAAAATTACATTATAGTCTTCTCAATAAAAATATGTAAAAATTTTAACTTAAAGAAGTAAGCATCATATTACCAAATAAAGAAAAAGATGCAAAAATACAAATTCATACAAAGTTCTCTTAAAAATTAAAACTTTCTCAGCTACAGAGTAATCAATCTAATATCTAACCTCCACCATAATTTCAAATCTTTTGGGACCCAAAGTTATTCCACCATCAGCATCTTCTGAAGGTTTTGGATGACCATCAGGCACCTTCATCTTGTACTTTTGCATCAAACCAGTGAAAAATAAATACATATTGTTCCGTGCCAATGCTTCACCAAGGCATGATCTTTTTCCTGTAAAGAGATATATTTCAATATTTTGGCAGGGTAAAAATTTCAACATTTTTGCAGGGTTGGTATTTAACTAAATTATTTCTTTTAAAATGAATAAAATAATACTAAAATACTTTCACTTAGACTATTAATTAGAAGAATCATTTAACCTAAAGGAATTACTTAAAAGACTAAGGTAAAATATATTTTAAAAGTATGATAAAAATGTAACAGCTCCTTTATGTTTTCATTTGATTTAGCATCTGTGGGTTAGGGAATGGAGGAAGGATGGGATAACGGGACTGTTCCAGTGAAACTTCGGGATTGTGTGAAGCTGCATCGGTTGAAAGAGAGCGATTAGTATTTACGTTTTTCTGGTGCTTTAAAGTCTCATTTACTTCACCAGTACACCAATTATTCCCATGATGAAACCTGTTACAAAAATGCTTAACCTGGGGGCATGCCATGAATTTTGCTGCTAAGTCTTGCCATTTTACTAGTGCTTGATAAGAGACCCTTCTTTCTTCAAAATTTCATTATATCCAGTGCTGTATTTATATTTTGCTCTTTGTTAGCTTTAGCATCTCTTAAATGATTTACAATAACACTAATTTATAGTTAAACATTTTGGGGAACTCATCAGTCTTAAATATGTATGTGAAATGTAAATTTTGCAGGGAATGCTTCGCCTAGAATTATCATCACTAATCACCTAAGCCAAATGGTATCAGAGCTTCATGCTTGATAAATTTTCCATTTTCATCCAAGAATCTTTCTGGTCGAAAGTTTTGTGGGTCACCCCATATTTTTGGGTCATGATGCACTTTATATAGGTTTAGAAGAAGAGCAGAATTCTGAAAGGTAATAAAATCATTAATAAATCACTAGAAATATTCTTCTGTAGTTTTTTAGTAAATAGCATACTTTTATTGACAATAAGGAAAGTGAAGACATAAAAATATGAATAATGAAAATGAATTAATCAATAGTAGTACTTATAAATATAGATTCAAGAATAATTTTTTGAACCTTGAGCTAAACTCCAAATCATCATCAATCTCAAGTACAATTGTATTAGAATACAAAATGAGTTTGTGTATCTATTTGCTGAAATTTTAGCCTAATGTTCCAACACAGTAATTAAGAAAAATCCACAAACTTGTTCAGTGGACAAGGTAATGTGAATTTTTTTAGACATGTCTCATATTCTGAACCGATAGAATAAATAATCCTTCTGCCCTTGCCTAATGATGCATGATTCTCATAGCCATCTTCTAACAATTTGAAACCTTCACATTTTTCATTTTAAAAGGTGAGGAAATTTATTATATCTATTTATCTTCACTCCATGCTATTTCTTTTATTGGCTATTTTCAAATGGTTACATCTTCTGCAACAAATTAAAATTTTTACTGTAACCCAGCTAAAGTGACACAAAATCCTCCCAACAAAATTATAACATGAAAACTTAATAAAATAAAATATTATTTTGAAATAAGATAAAGTTAGTCCACTAGTTCTCCAAATCTTCTAGAAATGGAATAAAAGATCAGCAATCTTTAATATTTTATGTTATTTATAACTGAATAAAGCAATTTTCAAATAATAAAGAGAAGTTTCAAAAAGAGCTAGTATACTGTTTTAGAGCTAAAATACTGAAAGTTATGACAGAAGCATTTGTATACTTTTGGAATGAAGAACCCTTGCAGTTCTGCATCTTTCTCACCATACAAAGTGGCATGAGGCACTGCTAATGGAGCCACTGAGCTTTGCCGCAAGATTTCACTGAGAGTGGCCTCTATGTATGGAAGGCTGTCAATGAATAAATGAATGTTCAAGAATTAAAAGAACTCTACTAAGTTTTCAAATAAATAATATGCATTGTATATAATAGTATAAATCAGTAAATTCCATTGAAAGTCAACTTCATGTCTAAAATGTGGCTTTTTTTTACTTGGGTCTGTCTTCAAGAGATGGTAACCTATCTTTCCCAACTACTCTGTCAAGCTCCTCTTGTACCTTCTGCTGCTTTTTAGGATTCAATATCATGTACAAAATTGCAAATGTCAGGGTATTGAAAGTTGTGTCACTACCAGCCATAAACAGATCTACACAAAGGAATATAAGCTGCTTATCTGTAAGAAAACAGAGGAAGGCTAGGTTCAAGCTTTCTCTACTTACTTTTGATGTTAATAGAATTACTATCTTATTACTTATAAATAAATCTCTTGTGAATTCTTATGTCATACTGCATTACTTACACTGTCATGGTATTTACATGGTTATTATTTGTAAGTCTGAAACTTGTACAACAGAATAGTTTGGCCCTATAGGTATGTTATGTAAATATAATTGTTGATACCATGAGTGCAAAGGGAGAAATATTTTACTTCCCTATTGGGAAATATATATGAAAATGAGTTGATATGGGTTTCTTGAGTCCATGATGTAACATGGCTATGTTCACAACAGTACCGATCTAAAGTATAGTGGGTTCAATAAACATTAGAGCCAACTAGAAGGGTCATCTTCTTATAATAGCATTAACAATAAACATTTAATACAGGACTCAAGAACTCTGGATGTCTCTTATGATCTTTTCCAGATTTGAGGAAATTTTCTTCTACTAAGGCAGAAAATTTTCTTTCTTGTACTACGGCTTTAATTTTACCACACCTTCCAATATAGTGCTATGAAAGCATCTTTTCTTCGTAAATTTACAAAGGTACCAAAATCATGGCACCATATAGCAAAAGTATTTCCTTAAAGATATTGAAAGTGTTTGATATATATATTTTTGCCTTTAAATGTAAACTCTGTTTCCATTTTAATCTAATCTATCAGTGGAAGTTTCATTTCCTAAGGATTATACCATGTGATTATATTGCTGTAAAAAGTGTCTTCCTATGTTGTTGTACCAAATAACAAAAAAGAATTTTATTTCACTATATATAAATTATAGGCTACCCACTAACCTTCAAAGGTAGATAGCTTGTTTTCCTTTTGCTGGTCCACTTCAGTAATATATATGTCAATAAAATCACGAGGATTTTCAGGATCCAGTGACTCTCTATGCTTGTTTATTTCTTCCTACATTCATTACAATTGATAGAATTTTTAATCAAAGTAAGTAAAAATATAAAGCAACCACACCTTGATCAGACTTTTTCAGATTTTTACTGACAAATTCTCATGATATACTTCCTTAGGTTTATATTCCTTTCTTTGTATTTATTACTAAAAATTCTACTTTATTCTATGTATCTTATTCTAATTCTCACTGAGACTTTGTCGTTATATCATTATGTTTTCTCATCCCAACAGTTCTTTTTAAAGAAACATGCATAGCATACTATTTTGATTGTACCATTTGTACTTTCAAAACCTTAAGTAAATCTTCTTCCCATTGCATATGAAGTAGATAATATTTTCAAAGTTTCTTAAGTTAAAGCGCTATTAAAGTACTCAGTGCCCCAATCAATCAACATTCATAGATTTATGAGGAATGAAATAATTAAGAGTTATTAACTATTGTTAGATATTTTATCGAAGGAAATCATAATGCAAACTTTAGAAGGGAAAACTTATCACTTTCACAGGTCTGCCTAAAAACACAGATAAATATTGCTAGAGATTCTCAAAGGTTGAGTTCTTTGCATACTATATATACTCTAATAAAATCATCTTCAGTAGGCAGTAATCAATAGCATTGAAAGAAAATTGTCTAGAGTCAAAAGACTAAGAAAGTTTCTTATTTGTTCACTAGATAATTGACCTAACCATTATCTAAAATTTTTAAGAGATTTTTCTAGACTTTCAGAAATATCAAAAATTTAGAAACTAAACTAGAGATAAATGGACATGCCACTAACCTGTATAAACTCATGTAATGTTTCCCGAAGTTTCAAAGCTTCACCAAGTTTGGTTAAGAATGGAAACCATTTACACAGTAAAGGGAAAGTTGCAACAACCCCTCCATCAATCTCTGATAACTTCAACAATTTTTTAACATTATCCATAAGGTTTTTGAGGTAAGCGTCATTATGGCTGTATCTTTTTCCAGCTATGATATGCCAAAGAACATTTATTCCAGCTGCACCCAATATATCATGGACAGGAACCTAAATAAAATGTATTTAATATTTACAAATGGTTTGATAACTCATTGTGGATATGTTTAATTTAAATTCTTACTGGATTTTTCCAACCATTTTTGTGTCCACCAGAGAGTTTCTCAATCTCATCAAAGACTTCTTCTATTTCTTCATGAGCTATACCTTCCAAACTACGTTTCCCAAATCCCAGGTCTTTCAAATTTCTCAGTGTAAACCTACGTTGTTCCTTCCACTTCTCTCCCTGGGCCATTATCAGTCCTAAAATAATAAGTATTACATCAGGGTTTAGAATTCATGCTGATATTTTCAAATGTTGCCAGTTGGTAATATAAGGTATTAAAGAGTAAAATTAGATAGGAATGCATGAAGAAGCTGAGCTACTATTTATTATACTATTTCTCTAGGAATGTCATGGGAATAGTTTAGCATTCCCAGAGAAAGAAATAAAAAAGGGTAACAATGTGGTTTTTACCATGCGATCCTTTGTCTATGTCAGTTTGGACAATTGATATTGGTCTTCCAGAAAAATCATCTCGAGAGGAAACTTCTCTTATAGCCTCTAAACCAGAAACAAGGATTATAGGTACGTCTCCAGTGAAAAGACCCACCACATCACCATAGCGATCGGCTGCTTCATTCATTGCTGAAACAACTGTTGTTTTTCCCCAAGTCATCATTTCTAGTTTGCTACCTAGAAGAGGCCATTTGCCAGGACCTATGTGACCAGAAAATTATACAGCAAAATATTATTCATACTAATTGTAACTGATTCAACTATACAACTTATATAACCATATCTATTATATACAGCTATAATGTATATAATTAAACCTTTATAAGACCCTGTATGTTTACTACTTTTCATCAACACTATTGAGAAACTGTTGACTACTATTAATATTTTTGGATGACAACATTTATTGATACCACCATAAAAATTATTTAAAAAATATTTTAACATCACCTTTATGAGATAAAGTTTCATTAACGAATATTATATTATTACATATATTAAAATATATTTATTTTAGCATTTAAAAATATCCATTGTATTTTACAAAAATATTAAAATATCAAGGGTTAAAAATTAATTTAGGTTATGAATGATCATTAGTAAATTCAGGTTAATCATGTAGTATTCTTATAATAAATGACCTATAATAACAATTCATCAAATCTTTGTGGTAAATAATTAACAAGAAATTTCGTTTTACAAATTTACAATGTGACTTTCATGGTAGTGCATAACAAAAATGAATGGCTGTAATATGGAATAATTGTATTTAAAAATTCGTTTTCAATAATCTAAATTTTTGATAAAAAAATGGTATACTTTGTGAATGCGAACCATTTCTACTTTGAAAATCACTACAGTAGTATTGAATAATTCTTAATTATACTGAAGTAAAATTTTAGTATAAATACTTTGAAATTAACTTGATATTTTCTGTGACAAGACAATGTTATTTTTAGTAATCTCTTGATATTTTGAATCTTGCATATCGGATAATCATCATATCAAACAATCTGAGTCATAATTTATCCATATAGTTCCAGAAACAAGTTCTTTCCAGATTTGTATGTTAGGCGAATTCTATTCTTTTGGTCGATTTTTCTAATTCTGAATCATTAAATCCCATTTATACCATATTTACCTTAAAATTAAACGCAATTAGGACTCGGGTCCGTCTTACTAGAGCTTTTTTTTTCATTCTTAACGAGTGGCAGCAACACAAATATACTATACTGCGGCGGTATCCGCTTGATCTACACCGCTTTTTAGTTTGATCTGACAGATCAATAGTCGCCGAACATCTTTGCCTTTAATCGACTTGGCGTCCACAGGAAATCCAATATCGGCAATTAAAGACGTATTTCCTTTTTAAATGTGAACTAATTGGCAGTCAGAACTTTAGTTGCGGTAGGATGCATATTTAGACCCAATGAAATTCAATATCAGTAGGAAAAAATTCGAAAGAGTGTAAATATTAATACATCCAAAAAGACTACATACGTAGGGAAAAATTTTCGGAGGAAAAAATATTATCAAACACGTCAACTTGATGATTACCATGGATGTTTCGAAGTAATTACCGAAGAATGCATATGGTGACTACTTAGCACCCACAAAAGAACGAGTATTTCAATTGTAGGATTTAAATTGTAATATAACTTACCTGGAGGAAACCTTTCAGGTTTTTGTGATTTGAACCATACCCACAGGAAAATCACTGAGAAAAACAGGCACGCCTCCAGTATCATCTCGTTTGCGATGGACCTTCTCTACAAACGAAATCTTCTTCTACAAAGCAGCTCGGAGCTGTAAAGAAAGTAACGAAATTATTCCCTATATGTTACAGCGAAGTACTAAATTTTATCTCTTCCATTTTCAAATAATTAATTACAAAAGAAAATTAAATCCAGCGCTCTGTAAAATGAGAAATTTGTTTATTCTAATGGTAGCACATTTCCTCGAAGAGATGAGACAAAAAACGACAAAATAAATAAGGTCGATATATGGCGAATTCTGTGATTTAGTTTCAAATATATTTGATTATCGGTTAAGTAAACGTTAATTTACGCAGAATAACCACTCCGGATAAACCAACAGTTGCAGAGCATGGATTACGCAAGTATATCGGTGCGCGCTCACTACTGTTTCAATAGAAATCACTCCAAGTCACCTTCCTGGTTCGCTGTTTCGGGAGCGATGGAACGACTACTAGAAGAATCATCCACTGTCAGGATGACGATGCGCATCTGAGAGATTTCGGCTCTTAATCGGCTGGGAAGCGTTTGCGGTCGCTTGGCCTTGACTTACGTCATCGGATCAGCGTGGAAGCGAGATGCGTTTTCTCATAACGCGAGCGGAGCACATGCTGCCGCTGCCTCTCTGCAGCAATGTTTTCATGGATAAATGCCGCTGTTTCTCGTGATGATCGAGGAAATAATGCACGAGATTGGAAGCTAAACGTAAAATTTGGGTTTTTGAATCCGATTTCAACAATTCTGAAATTGCAGCGAGACCGGAGGTGGCGAACCTATGACTCTCGCGCCTTTAGCCGAATGCGAGAAAACATTCTTGATGCGCTCTGACAGCGCTATTCTCGTAACACATTTTTCAATTAAAATGTTTGAATAAGTGTAGATTCCCTCTATTTAACCAGTGTAATCATGCGAAGTCCATTTTCGACGCAATAAAAAAGAGAATGTCAGTTCACCATCCCTGCCCTAGACTGTAAAGTCAAAAAATTAGAATCACGTATTTTTATAAATGAATAAATTTGTATCTAATCATTTCATTTCTATCATTTTCGAAAAAACGGGAAAACTAACATATAATGCCTGGATTACTATACTTCATAAAAAATATAATGCTGTTTTTTTAACAAAAGTAAGCTAATGGAGTCTGTCTTTTGTTTAAGTTATGAATGAAGCATATCGCTAATTAAAGAGATGTAAGCTCAAAGGTGGTATGATATTCGGAGATATCAGTTTATTCAGATCTTTATTTATTAAATATATCGAAGCGATTTAAATAAATTCTGTGAGTCTAAAGAGAAAAAGTAGACAACGAAAATTAGCAAATTTTTTATCTGACAAGATTCGTAATATTTTGGTTCAGATATAAGAACAAACTAGAATGATGAGACTGTTTGATCAAACTACTTAATTTTTTATTCTGCTATGCAGTGCAATCTCAGTTGCACCTACTTTACTAAATAGCTTCATAATTTATTACATGGATTTGCAGATAAACTGTTAACTGTTTTAAAATTGCGAATTTATGACCAGTAAGTCCCAAAGCATTCGTCTATAAGATCGACAACTTATCCTGATAACTATTGGATAACCAAGGTATTCTGCGACCCGTATAATTTGAATAGTCGTACTTCGGTAAGATCCAATTGCAACGGGTTCATTACTATGATTATCTGTTATACTTAACTCGAGGTAAATCTAAATATTCACAAATGTTATATATTAGCTATGGATGAATATTATACATGGATTATTTTGTTCTTTTCATGGGATCAAAGATTACGAATTTATATACTATGACGCGTATTTAATACCTCCGATTCGTCTTCAATAAATTCAATCTCTTAAGGATAATTTATTTTTCTAAAATGCAATAAAATATATCGTTTTTGTACAAGAAAAGATTCCTACTGTCGGATTTTTAATTATATGCCCCTGAATATGAATTTATTGAAAGCTTAGTACACAACGGAATAACTTTTAAAACATATTAAAGACAAATCTATATTATTTAACTAGTATATTTTGCAGGCTGCACACAAGAAAAGGTTCAAAGAAAAGTACCCACAGGGAGTAATTTTTGCAAATCGCGGCTTTTTCGCGACATATAAGATTCAATTGTGAAGAAATGTCATAACTTACGGTACCCCTTCTACGGACTACACCTTGACGTGGTGAAGAGGCTTGCGTATTCCTATGACCTAGAGAGATATACTGGCTGGACTTTGTTCTTGGTAGGGTCACTCATGCCCAAAAGGTCAATATGTAGGGGCCAGACTAAAGGTAGTCCACGCAGCGTCTGTACCGCAGTGGGGCGTATATGAGTGATGGTGCTGAGGAAGGCAAAGGGAGGCCACCTCGACTATCTATCCCATGATTATTATTTGCCGCTATAATAATATTGTCACTGGCAAATACCGGACTCAGCCCTCTAGGGAGAGTGTCGTCATTCCACGAAATCCTTACCCAGCGAACGAAGAGAAGAAGATGACCAAGGAAACCAGGGTCGGAACCTGGAAGGTCAGAACAATGTTAAAGAAAGGCTACTTAGTAACAGTATAGTTAGAAATGAAGAGGTCCAATATTAACATTCTGGAGCTATGCGAAGTACGGTGGAAGATGGGAGAGACTTTTGGAGCGATGATTTGAGTACAACCCGACTCTCGATTATTTTGAATCGATCTTCTAGAACCGATCTTTGGATCCGATTCGATGCATCCAACCGATCTATGTGAATCGATTCAGACGGTTCAGACTGGTTCAGACGTACGCGATAGAGGTCCTAGGGGGAATAAAGGCAGATTCTTAGACAAATATAGTCTTCGTTCTTCGAAGTTAATTTTCAAAGAATAGGGCTCCTTTCATTTTCACATCACGGAAAATTTTTGCCATCAGTTTCTCTTTTACCGAAATCGATTTTTAGTTTTTAAAAATTATTTTATTTTTATATAGTTTTTATAAAATTTTTATACTTAAATCTGCTTTATATTAATAACTTAAATTCGCTGTCGAGCAATATGAAAAAGCTGTCTTTTCTTAGAACCAATTATTATTCATTTACCAATATAGTTTTTTTGTTATACATTTCTTCCCTTTACTACTACTAATTACTTACAAAATAAATCAAAACTACTACTACGAAAAAGAATAAAGTTATGTGTTCATTTTCGTTTAATTTAAGATCTAAAGATACTTTGGCATTACTGGCATCTCTCCATAATTCTAGGGTATTTACCGTGTTGGTTTTTTTTAGTTCTGAAAAAATTTTGCTTGTACAATCGTGGACAGCATTCGCGGAAAATTGCGTACTCGCTTATTGTTAGTCGATTGATAATAGCAGGTAAAATTTATTATGATATATTTTTAAATCGACAATTCAATCGTAAAGAGAGATGTAAAAGCATTTGTTTTTTTTTAATTTTCTGATTTGCAATGTATGTGATTTCAAAAAATTCCGGTGATATATTGAGCCAACATTTTATTTTCCACCTCCTTTCATTAATTACAGTATTGTTTACCTTCATAAATATTTTTTCAGTAAGGTTCGCCATAAAATTTTCAAAGATGCCTCCGAAAAGAAGTGTAATAGGGAAATTTTTCCGAATGGTATCTCTTAATGTTGCTTTTTGTAAGTACTGCTGGAAATCAATATCACACTCGGGAAACACGACAAATGTTAAAAATCATATGAAGAGGCATCATCCTCAAATTATGCTGCAGGCCTTAGAACAGAACAGAAATTAGACTGGTAAGGACAAATTTTTAGAAATCGAACGAAAATTATTAGCAAACGATTTACTATTGGCCATTATTATAGAAATTATCATTTGCACATATCGAAAACAGTGTTAAAAACTAATGCTAAGCGATATACTTCAAATATTTAGGAAAACATGGACTCAGACATATCTAATGCTTATGACGTTGAGGTTAATATCCCACAACTTAGTACCAGCACCGGCTACGATAGGGGAATTGTGCTCAAAAACATGAAATAAGGGAAAGAACACTATCCAGTATAGATGAAGCATTTACGTTCCTTGCCTCGTTCGATTGTGAGTTTTATTAAGTTCTTTCGCAAAAGCTATAATATTTATATTATAGAAATATAAGTTCATGATATTACATAATTATTTTGTAGGTTATTTCTTTTCTTAAATTCAGTGTATGTACTACGTCTTTCAATCCTCAGCAGCTGGAAGAAGGGTACAGGAAGTGACTGATTCCTTAGTGGAAATGATATATATGGACAGCTTACCAGTCAGTATAGTAGAATTTAAAGGGTTTCTTTAATTTATGAAGAAGATTCTTCCTTATTACGAGTAAAAGTTGCTTGCATACTGCAAGCTATCAGTTGAATGCAGTACCGTACCAAGAAAGGCCTCAAAACAATGTTCAAAACTTCGCGCAAAAGACTGCCTGGCAACGAACTAAGGATCCAATAATGAGAAACAATTGCATATTAATATTAGATAAGTGCCATTCTCACCTGTTCCAAAGTTTCAATTCAATATCTTATAAGGAAGTTCCTAGAATAAGATTACGCTATCCCCCTTTGAAATACATGGCAGAATAGAAATGACGCTCATGCATCGAACCAAGAACCGTCAGGGGAACGGCGAACAGTGTATATGAAACACATGAATTGCCTCTATGTATATTCCATTTTATATCATTCTCGGTTTTCGGATAAACATTAAAACTAAATGTCATAATTGCCCGCCATGCATTTTATACCGGAGATTTTGCACCCACTTGGCGTCGAACTCACGGTCATTTGGTAACATTTCTTCAGTTGGTACAATAGATAATCATCTCATTTGCATACACCGTGATTTTGATTGCTCTATCGCACCTAGAACGGCCCCAAAACAGTTTGCAAAGAATGCGCAAAAGACCGCTCAGCGTCGAACTCAGGACCCTTCCGTGAGAGAAGATAGCAAAATAATATTAGATAAGTGCCATCCTTACTTCTTCCAAAGTTTCGATTCAATATCTTATCGGGAAGGTCCCAAAATAAGATTTCGCTTTCCCCATATGAAATACATGGAGGAATCGGAATGACCGTCTTGCATCGAACCAAGGACCACTAAGGAAACGGTAAACCTAATGATAGAATGCTTTTAAACGCCTCTGTCACCATTCCGGGTTTTATCTTTCCAGCTTATCGGGAAGGCATTTAAAAAAATCGTCAAAGATTTCAGCAATGCATTTCTTATGGAAGAATTTTGCATCCACCTGACGTCGAACTCACGGTCTTTTTGTAACATTTGTTCCATTCGTAATATAGAAGACTACCTCAACTTTAACCTCCGAGATTTTGGTTCCATTATCTTACCGATAAGTGCCTCAAAATGAATTTCAAATATCCACGCAATGCATTCTTATGGGAAAATTGCGATTTTTGGGACATTCTAGTATCGAACCCATGACACCTTGCGTCGATGTCTGCATTATTCTGGCATCTAGAGTGTAGGGCCAGTACGTCGAAAAAATCTGAAGTTGACGGCGCTTTTGGAACATGGTCAGAATTCGTATCCCCTATATCTATATATCTATATAGGTATATCCGGAGAGTTAGCTATATATAATAGATAAAGTTCCCAGCAGAGGAACAATTAAAACCATAATTGACAGGAAATACTGTATGGAAATTAATAGTATAAGTTATCTGGGCCTTACAGTTCATTCTTTGGTGGAAGGGAAGATGAAGTCTGCTATGCTGGGAATCCATGAACTCGATAACAGGCACACATCAGATTATATTTCAACTGTAGTGAAAAGATTTAGCCAAGAATGGAACATCAATACTGACAAAGTAGCAGCTGTTACCACTGACAATGCAAACAATTTAGTGAAATCTGTGCAGAATATTTTTGGTAAGGATGGACATTTAAATTGCATAGCACATGTATTAAATCTTGTTACATTAGCTGCCATAGGAAATGTAGATGCTGTGCAATTACTGATTGGCCAAGTTAAAGCAATAGTGACATTTTTCAAGCATTCAGAGGTAGCTAATGACAGACTTAGTCAGCTACAGATTGAAGATGGCATCACTGTGAACAATGTACTGAAACTCAAAGCAGATGTAGTTACAAGGTGGAATTCCACTTATTACATGATTGATAGATTTATGCACCTAAGTTATTATGTGGCATCAGCTCCAAAATCCTCGTTCTCCACCAATGATTTCAGGATATTCATTAAATACCCTAAGAGAAGTAAAAGAAGCACTTGCTCCTTTGGAGCAGATAACTAGGGAGTTAAGTGGACAAAAGTACACTACCATAACCTCAAAAATGATTAGCTGTGTGACATCCAAGTTAAGTAGGCAGCAAACTGAAAGCCATGTAAAAAGTCAGCTATGCAAGGCTCTTCTTACACAACTTGATAAAAGGTTTGAAAAAGTTGAGCACAATAAGTTACATGCTATATCCATGCTATTAGACCCTAGATTCAAGTGCCTACATTTTAAAGATTCAGAGGCTCTGAAAGCAACCATTAAAATGATAAGATGTGCATGCTTTTTGAGCAGGACATTGAAAGTTCTGAATTAAACAAAGAAAAGAATGTCATAGAAACAGAAGATATTTGGAGCTATCATGGGGATTTGTTAGCTGATAATATGAATGCCTTCAATGAAACCAAAACGTCAGCATAACTCAGTTTCTGGCACAAGCACCAACAAAGAGGCATGAAAATCCCATTGAAACATGGTCATCCCTCTCTGCAGTTTATCCTAATTTGGTAAAGAACATTAATTTGCATAGTTGCAACTAGTGTACCATCAGAAAGTATGTTTTCTTAAGCAGGATCTATCGCTAGAGACAGAAGAAACAGACTCACTTGTAGCAGTCTGAACAAATTATTATTTTTGAATTCATTGTGCCGTGAAAGATAAAAGTATTCCTGAAATCACTGTCAGCAAAATAATCATCAAAGATTTTCATTT
The DNA here is from genome assembly GCA_036926295.1 of Pachydiplax longipennis. Classification (NCBI taxonomy): domain Eukaryota; kingdom Metazoa; phylum Arthropoda; class Insecta; order Odonata; family Libellulidae; genus Pachydiplax; species Pachydiplax longipennis. Next base: position 1,955,924 of record JAVFKF010000085.1, on the reverse strand, counting down.
TGTCCTTGCAACCATGTCCTAATTTGTCTGTCAAGATTTTCAAAATTATCCTTCATCCAAATGTTTTTGTTTTTAGTCTTTCCTCCTCTAACCCATCGTTTATCCAATCATTAAAAATATGTATTGTATCATAGGGGACCTTAATCTTCCATCTCTATGGTATAGTATAAATCACTTTTTATATTTAATTATACCATGTAAAAAGGCATTGTGGCTTATGACATGCTTTGTAAATTTTATTCCCTTTGTATTCATAGATTTCAAAATTTTTAATATAACTTATGGACTAAAATTTTGGGGTTATTTTTCATGTCTCCAACTATGATATAATGTTTAAGAAATTATTATTAGCATACCTTACATTAACATTAAATAAGTTTTTACTTTGCATAGGGAATAAGGTCATAGAAATACTGATATTAGTTACATTTACCAGACCAATTTCTTAATAAAAATGATACAATTTTAGGTAAAGATTTTAAATTTCTTCTATTTATATTGTTTAAATGATTATAATCATATCTATTCCTTACATCCAACATAAATGTAAGTAAGTAGTTTTACATAATTAATATATTTATCATTTGCATTAAGATAATTTTGAAACATTTTCAGCAAGTTTAAGACTTTAATGCTAGTTTAAAATAATAATGTACAAGCTAATCCAATCATTATATTTTAAAATTGCATTTACATCTTGTATATATTTATTAATTTGATTGTCTTTAAATTTCAATATTTTGACGGAAAGATTCTAAAGCTTCGTATCGTCTTATAACTGCGTAAATTTTCGTTTACTGTCACTTCTGTAATAGAAGATGCCCAACAAAACTACTTTATAATATCTTCTTATTAACAATGCTCAAATTTTGAAATTAAGCATAACAAAGAAAAAGTGTTCAATACTATAAAAGTTTTGTTTTAACAAAAAATACGATAATTACTTAAAATTCATTAAATGAAAACTTTATTTACGTAACTTAACTTGTCAACTTAATTAATATTTACAGGATAGATATTACAGACACAGATGCTAAAATCCAGTGTAACTTGACTATTCTAGCCAATATATGTCCTTGTATACGATTCATAAGAGATAGCATAACCGATCTCATCCGATTCGATCGATCATTCGAATACTATCTCGAGCTTGAATCGATTTATAGCAAACGATTCAATTCGATTCGGGAGCTGGATCTGTCTGTTGAGAACTCCCATCTCTACTGCAAGCGGTCACAGTGAGGAAGAAATACGAAAAAATAGTAGAGATAATAAAAAGGGTGAAAGTTATTAAAAACCTGATTGTAATGGGAGACCGGATTGCTGTGGTTGGGTAAGGCAAAGATGGGGACGAAGTGGGAGAGTTCGGGCTACGAAACAGAAACGACAGAGGACAAAAACTGAAGGATTTCTGCAGAAGAAATAGCCTCTGTATCACCAACACCCTATTTCAAGTCTATAACAGACAGAGGTGCACATGGAAAAAGCCAGGGGATACGGATAGGTACCATATTGATTACATTTTGATATGGAAGAGGTTTCTATGATTCATACTTTCACATTTTTAACAATTGACCCATCATTTAGCATAAAATTATTCCTCTTTTTAACTGTTCTCTGTTATTTTCTTTCTTTGTTTACCTTTGTCCTTCACATTAATTCTAATCACACCATATGATCATACACCTTTTCAGTCCTGTTTCAATTGACACACCACAATGCCTAAGAAAGCCACGACATCCACACTTATTGAAAGCAAACTGTAAACTCAAGCACCATATTTATGTAAAATTTACCTCTTTACCTGTGAATTCAAGCACCATATTTATGTAAACCTCTAAGAATATGGAGGATTCTTTCCCAGATATATATCTAAAATGTAAGGATATCTGTTGACATTTAATTAAGGAAAAAATAATGTAAACAGTACACTTCGGCTCTCCCTAATGGTTGAGGATACAAGAAGATAAGAAGTTTTCGTAATGGATAATGTGATACTACTCTGCTATCTATTACTAATAACCCTTAAAACTGTTGTTTTTGTCCAACATTTTTTAAGTGCTTCCACAGTCAAGTTCATTTTGTATAAATGGGCTCCCACCTGGGATTAAACTCAGGACCTTTTTTACCAAAGGTGAACATTCTTAACCACACACTATTGTGTTGTGGCCCATGGTTTATATATTACTTAGTGACTGCACTGTATTTTATAATGTTGTATTTAGTAGTATTATTCTGGAATGAAAATTTTCCCGAAGCTTTATCATCAGATGCAGTTAGTATGTACGTACATTAATAGTCAATTCTGGATAAATGTATAAGCTAAATAAGCTATCATACAAAGAGTTAAATCCATGGCGCTTCATCCCTATGTGAGAAATTGGGCCTAAGCTTCTTTTGGAATAGAAAATCTCTGAATATGATTAAATTTATATTTAGACCCTGCAAACCGCCACTGGCACATGGCAGGGGGTGTAAAACACCAAAAAACCTATCTATCCTTGACTGCTGTTGGCTTCTCTAATACTTTGTGGAAAAAATGACCAGAAATAACTATCTGTCTTGGCAACTATTTCCCTGTAGCGCTTCATCATTTTGTCTTGAAAATCACATACGCTACTAACTGTTATGACAATATCAACTACCTCCTCCCTGAGATATGTAGTGATAAATTTATTAAAAAGCTTCCCACGGTAATCAAGTCTTCTATCACTAAGCAAATTCCAACTGAGGAATTCTATCATAGCTGAAACTGCTGTCAAATCTGAAATCTCCCTTTACAAATCTAGCTGCCCTGTGTTGAACCATCTTAAAGCTGGAAGTTAATCCCGCTTCTTGTGGATCCTAAATTGCACGGCAGTACTCAAGAGGTTGAATCAGGGAGAAGTACATTATTTCTTTTACTCTCCATGAGCAACCCATTGCCATTTTAAGTAAATATTTAAATTTTTGAAAAGTATTCTTGCTTATAAATGGTGGAACCGATCCATCATAATTGCTACTTATTCTATCATATTATCATAATACTTCTTGTTACTGTAAAGTTATCTCTATGAATTAAACTCATTTGGTTTTAAGTTTTTTTTGTCAGAAAAATGCTGTTAGAAATATGTAAATGTGTAGTCCTATTATCAGTGAAACTTTGAATTTTTCATCTTTGGCATAAAAACTTTTGACTTTTTTGATGAAGACATTTTTCATTTAATATTGAAATAACATCAAATGAATCCACTTCTTCAGGCTCAAGTTTTAAATAGAAATTTCAGAGCAGTATTAATGAAGAATATAGCAATCAGTGATGCTGTAATAGAGGTCGGGAAAGAAAAACTAGAGATTCTCTATAACCGTTTCATCTTCAGTCAAAGCATTCAATGAGTAATTCTTTTGGAATATCATAGATAGAATTAAATTACTAAATGTTATTTCAAGTAGAAATATAGGACAGCTGATTGTTATCATATTATAGTAATAGAGAGTTATTATTGTTTTGCATTCTTCAATTAAAATAATAATTTCAAAGATGGTCCAAGATGATTTGGTGGCTAGTCAATGTGGCTCATTATCATAATAGTTTTTCATCTTTGTTCTTATACATTTATGTAACCATAGAATATTATCTAGAACACATTTTCAGGCTAATGATCACTTACTAAAATTCAATCAAGTGAGTTGGCTGTGAATGCTTTGTCATTTGACTGTTTTATAGATTTTACAATACAACTTGTTATCTTAAATTCATCCACTAACTCAAACAAGGGTTTAATGTAAGAAGATACTAGGGAATCTCAATTTTTCCCTTCAATAAATAAGTATTATTATTTTTATTATTAAATTCTTGTCAGATGTTTGTTATAAATTTAGCAACACTTTCATATTCTGCTTCATATTTATACTCCTTTGGTATCATGAGGCTGTTAACTAACATATCTATAATATCTATATTTTACTATGATATATCAAGCCAGCTTCCAAATCATCTTTGGCCGCTTTTGAAACTGGAGAAGGAATTTGCCAAATGATGACACAGTTGTGAGAAAACCAGTTACAGTTTTATCTTTTTATATTATTTTACTATGGATAATATTAATATTTTCTTCCATATTTTACAGATGAAGCTATGATTTTTCTCCAGATATTACTCATTGTCAGTCAAGTTCTTATTGTAATAGGAAGTAATACTTTATCTCGCTAAATTTTAACCTTAATTTGTTCATAGCTATATTTATTTCTTCCACTTCTCTCTTAAACTCATTTAAGTTTACAACTGTATATTAATTAGAACTATTTGTAACTTAAGAGAAAATCTCATAAAAATTAGATTTTAATCTTTTATAGGCACTACATTTTTAATTAATTGAATAATTTAAATTGAAAATAATAATGGAGTTATGTCGCTTTGATAATTTGCTTATCATGAGGAAATCATATAAATTATGAATCAGAATGAAAGATTTCATGTAGGAAAGCTCAGTAAACTTGTTTTTGATGGGAACAGCTGGTTGAGACAAATGATAAAGTGGCATTTAATAGAAGAAAATTATGAAAAAGAGTGTAGTAAACAAAGTCTCCGGAAAAAGTATTATTATATTATAATGTCCTCAGTATTGTTTTGTAGCTAACATATGGACATCATAGAAGGATAACTGTAGCCTAAAAAGTTTGGCTTTGGCTACACCTACATGTAGTGAATGATTTGTTAGGTAATCAGAGACATTAGGAGCTAGAAGAGCAGTAAGGAGAAAAATTCAGCTTGTAATTGATAGCATAAGAGAGCTACCAGGATCAATCTCAAGAGGGAGGTAGAATACAGGAGAAAATAGAGAACTTGATAATAGATAACACCACTCTCCTTTGTGAAAGAATAGGGAAATGGTGATACTATTGTTTCCTGCATCATGCAATATAATCATATTAAACTTTGCATAGGTAAACTTTCAAAATACTTTGAGGAAATTAAAGCTTGTAATACTTAAAGAGCCCCTTAGAAGTGCTTAATAGACACTCTTCATTGCCATCTTAGCTCTTTCATAATTATGCTGTCGACGTGAGGCATATTTTCTTTGTTAGTACAAAAAGCTATTAGATAATATCAGCAATAGAGTCATGGGAAATATGTATACCCATATTCTTAATCCTTCATATTATGACCATCAATAGCCTGCATGTCAATGTCGACCTTTTGCTATATCTTAAAGAACATCTCAACAATTCAGTACAAAGATCCAATGTGCAATCCAAAGGTATAAAGAACTCTAAATATATATTATTGAAGACTTTCCAAATAATTTTATGTGAATTGCCTTTAGTTTTTCACCAAGCAATAATATTTATAATCTAGATAGAAAAAGTTTCAGGTCTTTTTATAATTTTCTTATAAGTAAGGATTTGTATCCCTTGGATGAATTTAATGATATATTATATTCTTATGATCTCTCTAAACATGGTTAATCTTTACTCTTAGGGTACTTTTTTCTTAAAATGTCCTATACCTTACATCTTTAAGGTCTCTATACAAATAAATAATTATTATAATTGTCAAGTTCAGTCATGAAACAACAGAAAGATAATCCCTCTCCAAATACTCTTCTTTATTTTAATCATTGATTCTATGAAAGAGAAATGTCAAACATTGCAGCATACCATTGGGAAGGTATCTGTGTTTTGAAGGCAAATATGACTCAGATATGCACATTAGAAAACCTATATTGACTTCAGAAACAAGCAGCAGTTAAGGAAATCACAAATTGACTTAAAACACACTCGGAATATCAAAATATACTATGATTGAAATAACAAACCATTGAGACATTACAATCAGAATATACAGTAAGAATAAATATATAATGTTGTTGAAGAAATGTTCTTATGTATTTAAGTTTGTTCAAAGCACATTAATAGTAGTAAAGGAAAAGAGCACAAAGTCTATTAAAGCTACAGAATGCCTTGAATTACAAGCTTTAAGGTAGGATGATGAACATTAAAAATTTTCTTGGCTTTGTGCTCTATCACGATAGACTCCTCGTAGCTGTTGTGGGTTTTTCTGATGAAAGGGTGATCTCACTCACACAGAATCAGCAGACCAATGAGCACCAAAGGCTACATTGCATCCCAGAAATAAACTCAGAAATATCACATGGCTCAACACAAAGCTTAACAAGTTATGTTTACGAATAATCATTGTATGAGAAGATTATATTAGTCAACATTTCAGATTTATTTAAAGGGTATTTATTTATCTTGCTAAGGAAATCTTGAATTAACTTGAAGTAGGGGAAATTAAAATAGAGTGTCTTAAAAACTTGACTACTATGAACAATTTGCCACAGCTTATTGGATGACGTTTGGAATGAAAATAATATGATCATAAGGAATGATAGAGAGAAAGAGGTCCGCAAAGTATTGAGTGAAATAATGCAGAAAAATAACCCATTATGAATTGTAACTCAGGATAATGAAAAAGATGCACAATAACTGGCCTATGAAATCATTGGCAATGGAAATAATAGCTGCATATTTAAGTAACTGTAAAATGATATGTTATATAAATTTTCCAGATAGCAAAGTTGATGAGATGGGTTTCCTTGATCTTTTTTTAATCCACTCTTATAAACAGGTGTAATATTTGCTAACTTCCAACCTATTGGGACATTACCTTCATTCATTGACTTGAAAATTATATTTTTGAGATACAGGGCAATGCTCTCTGCCAGTCCCTTTAGTACTGCACGTGGAATACATTCTGGACCCGAATATTATATAATAGCTTCAAAATTTTGTGGAGCCTATAAATCTTGCAAACATTGATTTTTCTTTCCATATTTCATATTTTTATTTCTTCATTTTTAATTACTTAAGTTTTAATATTTAACTTTATCCATTAAAAGGCAAACATGGGGACGAAGTGGGAGAGTTCGGGCTACGAAACAGAAACGACAGAGGACAAAAACTGAAGGATTTCGGCAAGAGGCCTAAGATTTAGCCTCTGTATCACCAACACCCTATTTCAGCAGTATAAAAAACGAAAAAGCCGAGGGACACGGATAGGTACCCAATCGATTACATTTTGATAAGGAAGAGGTTCAGAAAACAGTGTTAAAAACTCTCGAAGTTATCCAGGAGCTGATATAGTAATGATGAAAACTGAGCTTAGATTTAAAAAGATCTATCGGGCAAAAACCACACCCAAAGGGAACGTAGAAGCCCTCAGGGATAGGAAAGCTAGAGATTTTCAAGAGTCCGAGAACAGAGCTCTAGATGGTAGAGAAAAGGAACAAACTGTAGGTGAAGGATGGGAAAAGATCAAGACCAGCATCAAGGATAGTGTCCAAAGAACCATTGGGAGGGCCAACCAAAACAAAATTAGGAAACCATGGGGAAGGGTTGAAATATTAAATAAAATGGAGGAAAGAAGACAATGGAAAAGGATCAACAATGAACACCTGCATAGAATGTACAGGGCACTGAACAACGAACTAAGAAGGTAAACAAACATTGCTAGAGAATTGTGGTGGAAGGGACAGTGTAACAAAATAGAGAAGATGGCTGTAAGTCGACCTATTCTATAGAAAAGGGAGCCAGCTAGCATAAGGGGATGGCGGAAAGAATATGTTGTTGAATTGTATGCTAAAGACATGAAGCTTAACCACATAAAGATAAAAAGTATACAAGAGGTAGAGGAAGATGATGTTGGACCGAGTATATTGGATAGTGAACTTGATAGATCACTTCGGGACATGAAAGGGAAAAAAGCAACGAATGTGGATGAGATTCCAGTAGAAATTCTTAAGAATCTGAGGGAAAGGGTAAGAAGCAATTCTACGACTTATGCAGGAAAATTTACGACAAAGGAAAGAGGATAGAGGATTTTACATAGTCTATCCTGATTCCGTTACAGAAAAAGAATAATGACTTAAAATGCGGGATTACCGCACAATGTTTAATTTCTCATGTTGAAAAAGTAATTTTAAGGGTCTTAAACATAAGAATCGAGGGAAAAACTAAGGAACGCACAGGAAATGAACAATTCGGATTTTAGAGAGGGAAAGGAACGAGAGATGCAATTGGGGTAATGAGGGTTCTCGTAGAACGAAGGTTAGAATTTAAAAGGGACGTTTGTGTTTCTCGTTGATTTTGAAAAGGCCTTCGATAGAGTTCAATGGCTAAACCGATGGTGATACTACAGAAAATTGGGTTGGATTTTTGAATGATAGGCGTTTATTGCAAAATTTATATTTAAATCAGATTCGCACGAGTAGTTGATAAGGGAATCAGGAAAAGATTGGTAAAATCCTTGGTGTGGAGTGTAATGTTGTACGGGTGTGATACGTGGACGTTAAGGAAAGAGGATGTCAAAAGATTAGAGGCTTTTGAGATTTGGGTATGGCGTAGAATGGAGAAAGTAAGTTGGGTCGATAGAAAAACGAGCGAGGAGGTTCTAGAGATGGTTAGGAAGAAAAGGGTAATGATTGAAGTAATTAGAAATCGAAAAATAAATGGGTGGGTCAAATATTGAGAGGATAGGGATTATTGAACAAAGTGATCGAGGAAAGAATGCTATGGAAAAGACAGAGGGGAAGACAAAGACAGAAGTTAGATGAATTAAGGGGTGGGATAAGTTCCGGGAATTGAAGGAGAGGGAACTGAAGAGGGCCCATGAACCTTCCGAAAGGTTCATGTGCCCATGTTCATGGTTCATGTCAACATGCCTTACAGACTGTTAAGGCCGCCACACACGCTACGTTTTGCTGACCGTTTTGCCTGCGCAATTTTAAAACGGAACACGTAGAAGTCCATAAACGCTCCGTCTTTTCGTTATATTTCCCCTCAGTTTTCGAGAATCAAGCGCCGAGGAAGTAGAAGAAACTTTTGATTTTCACCGCTGTAACGTTAGCTTTGAGATCAAAAATCAAAAGAAAATATGGGTCAAAATGGACGAAAGATTGGGTTCTTAAGCGAATCTAGCCTGGTTTCACTCCCCTTGTTATCTCTGCTCATTCTGATTGCCCATCAACTATCCTAATTCTTGCTCTTTGATTTAGCAATGATTTTGAATCAAACGCATCTTTCCCAATACAACCAAATATTTTTAATACTTTGATCAGTTTGTAAACTCTATCAAAATCTCAATAACAGAATCAAAAATTTACTTATCCTTCTTAAACTCCAGTTTTCTTTCTACAAGGACCTTAATTACTCCAACTGTATTTTTTTTCCTCGCAGTCTCTGAAAATCGAACTGGTCTTCTCCAATTTGCCCCTTGATATTTTCTTCACTTCTTTTATGCAGAACCTTTAGATGAACTATTGCCGCATAAGATGTTATTCTGACTGTACGATAATCCCGCCACTCTTCAGCGTTATTCTTTTCCATAACGAAATCAAGATTGTCTAAGTAAAATCTTTTGGTCACTTTCCTTCCTAAATTTTCCTTCATAAATCGTAGAAATATTTCTTCTTCCTTTCTTACAGGTTTTCATTGCTTCGTAAGAAGATTTTTTTGCTAATTAATTGCTGTCTGTCCTCTTAAGGCTTAGATAATAAGCTTAGCAAAACTTATAATAAAGCTAACTGAAGATATGCATCCTGATAGGTAAGTTTGACTTTTTAGTGTAAACGTTTCCGTCATTAAATTTCAACTACCATCAAAACGACAAAAATCATCGCGCAACTCAGTTCTTCGTGCAAATCACACCAATAGTAAGAAATTCACTTTTAAGGTTCTTGAATTGTTTTTCCTCTGATTTTCTACGCAGCGTTTTAAGTTTTCGACTTGATTTGTTGCCATCACTAAATTAGAAGAATCAGCATTTGATCTCCTCGATTGTTTGTTACGCTGTCGTCAACTTTAAATTATAACTTTCCTTTCTTTCCTCTTATTCCGAGGACAGTTTCCTTAAGCGTGTATTAAACATTTAAATCATCTTTTTATTGGTCTCTCACTTCATCTTCATGCCGGAGCCTTATCTCCGACACTTTTTACAATCATTTGTTCATTCTTACTGTTTATACGTGTGTCCCGTTCTCCTTTGTAAACTCATATCTTCTAAGCCTTCTACGGCTGCCTTTACTCTTTTCTAATATTCAACACGATTCACTCTCCGAAAAATTATCACATTTCTTTCTCAGTAATGAAATGAGAGTAATTAAAACTGTGGTAATATTTAAAATCGATAAAATCTTGGTGGAATGAAAATAATCGATCCGTTTCGTCAACATCTTTTAGGACGGTAGGTCTTAAGGCGTCCCTTCCATTCAATGCGTCTTCTTTAGCGTGATTTACATTTTACTCCAAAAACTGCTGGGACACTTGTACTGTCGTACAAAGGCTCTCTTCAGTATCAATTCCATTGTTCACAGACTCAAGTTTGTTAGGGACGGATTATTGGCAGTTAACTCAGAGTCTCTGATTAATGTGTTTTCATTTTCATCAATTAATGTTCATCGTTTTCCATTACCATTACCTTCCATTATGAAGCGGTTAAGTTCGTTATTTCATACTATGGAATGATTTTCATTCTGTATTTCTCTTGTCATCTCTCAAACAGGTGGTGATTTTCATTTCAATCTAGAGAAAAGTGCGATCGAGAAAAAAGAATTCAGCTTCTCTCTCCGATATTTAAGCGGAAGTTTAAGGTTATAAATAAAAGTTAGATTTTAAAATTTATTTCTTACGCATTTTAAAGGTGAGGAAAGAATTAGTTCCCTGCAGTTTACCATGAAACCGCGCCGCCGATGGATAACTGGTAGACCTACACGTGTTTGAATTTAACGACGCAAATGGTCATTTGCAGATATTTTCAACAAAATATTTAAACCAGAATTATTGTTTAATGATGAGCTAGGAAATACAAAAACTCAGCTGCCCGAGAAGTCGAGTTTGAAATATCCGAGTCCCGGACTTAGAGAAATAAATTTGAAAAACTCATGATGACATTTGTGTAATCAAAAATTTCACAAAAGATATAGCATAAACTATTTGGTATTTAACAATTGATTAGATTATTTTTCGAAATATTTAAAAATATGAGGCCATATGTATTTGAGTTTGCTTCGTACCTTAGTAATTAAGTTGGCCTACAAAGAAAATACAATGTACAGCAAATTATATCCACACCTACTGATCAAATATATTCCTTAAACGATTTAAAGGATCTATAGTGATTTTATTTCAACTTGTAATTTTTTTACGGAGAAGGTAGGGATCTCATATTTCAACATTCTCTTTATCAATATGTCTCTGATACAAAAGTCTATCCAAAACAACGAATCTAGTCCGCCTTCAACGAATTGCAAAAAAAAACTCTCGTTCAAGAATGGCAGAAAGAGATCCTCATCTTTGCAACCCAGTGTGCGATGAAATATACAGCTCGGTCAAATACGTGCAGCAGTTAGATACATATAAATATATTTCGAGATTGTGGATTCTCTTAACAGAAAAGAGAGTAAAAAAATTAAGGAGGCTAGTCTACTCCGTGGCTACCGCTAAGAACGTCAGTCAGCAAATTTAGACAGGGTTTGGGACTTAACAAAATAATAATAATTATTATGTATTTTTATACAGAATTGAATATGCATTGATACTTTTTTCTTTAGGTATAGTATTTTTCAATACTATATTTTAATTCATTCCATGTTGCATACATTTAAATTCACAAAATCCGTGAATTTAAACATGTAAGCTATAATATAAGTTCATTAATGGGTTTCATCGAGTATCCCAACTCACGAGCGTGCTCATGAATCATTCCCACTCGATCGACTTTTTTCCTTCTGAGATGTAGTCGATTGCGGTATTAACATCCACTATATCTATCTCCACTATATATTAATCCTTAAAAAGTCTATTCACTCCGTTAAAACTCGCACCGGCCCAAACAACCTGACTTGTTTTGCCCACAAATATCTCTCTTAATTCTTTCTGAATAACATTTTTGGAATTTACCACTGGTTCATATTAAAATCTCCACCACCGGACGTTCTTTTAAAGATAAGTTATAATATTACTTGATTTTCCATTACAGTTAATTTTTCGTTTCATCATATCTCTAATCTCTGTCTATGCAATCAATGCATTTTTTCTTCTCATCAACTGTAACAAAATAAAACCCGTTTAAAACAGTCCCACTTTAGACAGTATCCCGCTTACTAACCGGTTTTCTCCCTCAAAACACTTACAGCTTAATGCGCGGGTTTTCCCGTCCCTCTGCAACCCGTATTCATTCGCATCAATCGATGGGCCAAAATAATTTTTACATTATCGCCTCTCCTTGTCTCCAAAAGGATTGTTTCTTCTTTCGAATGGTTAATTTTTGTGAGAATAAAATGAAGCAACGGCATCTATATCCCACGTCGGAGCCAATACGATCTTCTCTTTTTCTTGGAGCAATACGTATATTAAAGAGTTACAATCTAAAGAAGTAATCATATATGAGAAACGAAAAAGGAGGGCTATGTCTTTTTCTATGGGCTTAGACAGATCGCAGTGCCTTCCCATTCCTGCTCTTGAAGCATCGTTATTCCTACCTAATTGTACATCCGCTAATATTTCTTTTTCATTTTGGTGTGGAAAATGACCATAATTAAGAAAATAAGACGATCATTTTTTGCGCACCATTCTTCAAAAGTATGGTGTAATTTTCAATTACGATTCAATTCAAGAAGAGACTTTAAATCTCACCCTGAAATAAAGGCGATAATTATTTTCTCAGAGATCTCGTTTATTTAACTCGTATCGATAAAAGGCGTGGGTTTATTTACTTAATTTTTCATCGGAATCGGTCACATCTCGCCCTAACATCGATACGAGACACGCGACTATGTGTGAGGGAATGGTGTGAGTAAAACAGAATGCGCAGTCTCCGAGTTCCCTTCCCCATTGCATGGCCAGATGTGCCTTGGAACTGGTCTCGCGAGGAACACTCCGACGCTCCCGCGCTTTGTTTACTTCCTCATCCACCGCGGTAAGGACTTATTCATATTTACGCATTACGACCTCGGAGCCGAGAAACTCGTCCGTCTTCTTTTTCCAAGTTTACATTTTTTACGCGTTGAAATTGTAACATTCATTGTGCTTTGGTTTTCCTTAGGTTGTGAGCGTGTTAATTGCGTACGTTTGCTGTCACTTGGTTAATAAATTATCCATATTTACTTTTTACTATTAATCGCATCTCAGAAATACGAAAGTACGGATGGAAATTACTCCGATACGTGTCGATTTATGCGTATAATGTATAAACTTCTTCTACATATCCTTTATCACTTATGGTGAAGTTTACAGCAAATTATAGGATTATGATCCGAGATATTCAGTACTTTTTATTATTTTTTTCGTAGTTATTTCAAATGCATCGTTAAATTGTGTTTATTAAGAAATTTCTGCTTTCATTTAATAGATTATTTATTCTATAAATGAAAAATTCGAAATGTTTCCAAATCATGAATCCCAAGTTTCGTAGGAATAAGGTATGAATATTTATCTTTAAATTTTTAGAATATGACACCTAAATTTGACTGAAAAGTGATGAAATAGCGTTTATCTAGATATTTTACAGAAATATCTTTCTTCGAACTATGACTGATTCAGGCTCGATATCGTTCTAACGTCTTTTATTTTATGACGAAAAGTTTTCATATAGATCTTGTTTGGGGATATGAAAATATGGTCCATCATCGGGCTGAGTTTCAGTTGGGAGTCCTTTCCAGTGAAAGAGATTAACTCATTCATAGCCTTTGGTGTCAACCGATATGATAGGTCCGTTTGAAACTGACGTTTGTGTGTTGTCAGATAAATAGAGCCCTATTTGGAAGGCAACGTCTGATATTCGCATCGAGGCGAGCTAATATATACCGATAGAAAACCAAATTCCATTTCTCGTTTTGGGATTTCAAACTGTAGTGTAATCTTTTACAGGATCAAAAAATATCTGAGTGATATATTACTGTTGCATGATCGTAATTGTCAGTTCTATGCAGCGCTCCTTTGATCATTTGATATATTTATCTTAAATTCCTGACGTGATATACATCTTCCTATGCACGATGTAGTGTATTATTGCAAAACATTTCCTTTTTTGACAAAAATAATTTAATTTTTACTAATTAAAAAGGTGACTCGTAAGTAATTCTCATGTTGTTCGGCGATCTTTTCCGAGGATATTACTTAATAAAACATCGAAAGGCCTGGAAAGTCTTTAAAATCACCAAAAATATAATTATATCCGAAGTTTAGCGTTTTCATTTTCTGTTTCTATTTTTTTCTACTCCAAAGATGCCTAAACATATATTTTTCAAACCATCTGTAGGCGAAGGACCCGCTTTAATTTTATTATAACCTGATAATATGATTTGCATTATTTACTCAGACTCTTATATACATATTTCAGAGTAAAGTTAGTGATAGTTGGATGCATCCAGAAATTAGAGTTTCTATTCTAGGAGTGCATATTTCAATATTCATTGATTGAGATATAAACCATATTATATCCATCTTTATTTTTTCATTGTCCACGAACTTTTTAAAACGGATGGATTTCATCCAAATTTTGTATGCGTTCCATTATTTTACAGCTTTCATTAAATTCGATAAAATATTTTTGCATATGAACTAAACTTAAGAAAGAAAGTAATTGCAATGAAGTTTTACATATACCTAAGATGAGTTTCAGTAATTAACGAGGAATATTTAAATTAATCGAATTTGGTCCTATTTAAATAAAAGTTTTCCTTCTTTTATCGCTGCCATACGTGTAAAATTAAGAAGTCCCTACGGATGTGAAATTACTAAATGTGCTGTCTAAGGATATCAATTGGAGTTTAAATTTGAATGCAAGAAAATATCGGAGCTTGAAGTATCATAACCATAAAATATACTCAAACAGATTCTTTCTAAGGATTTAATATAATCGGTTCAGTCCTCTTATTTTAAATTCGAGACATTAATTAGAGATTTTATTTGAGGGTTTTATAGAAAAAATCATGAAATTATCAGGTTAAAGGCATAATATATACTTTCGATGGCTGGTCATCCTTTTTTGTTTATCTCCGACATTACATATTTCAAGATTTTTTGTATCTTCAATATTTTCCATCGATTTTACTTAATTTAATTTACGACTCTCCGCGAGTTTTAAAATTATATACGTGAAATTTGAGCTTTCCTAATCCGCAATCATACCGCATTTCTCAGTACTCAATAATAATTTGGAACCAGTCGTAAAAGACACAGCTTTGAGGAGTTCATCTCAGTGTGCCATCAAAGCATTCGATTCTGTTTTGCAGTCCATCTATCCTCGGAAAATAATACATTCTCATCTCGCTCTTTGAATTTCCTATGAGTTGAATTGAAAATACTTTCAGTCGTTCATATTCCACGATCTTGGTTTGTTTCTCTTTCGGGAGATTTTTCGTGGCCAAATAACCGAAACAGAGATTAACCGTAGTAAGGTTTCCGTAACGTAGATTGTATCGATTCTCATTGTTCGTCATCTCTTTAGCGGTTTTACTGTCGTCATCGCCGTTACCTCTCTGTTCAACGTTGCAGAAGGTTCTTACGTAAATGTTACCATCCGAAGATTTCCCGCCCGAAATGTAGTATGGCAATCAACTCTTTAAATGGTCTATTCTTCGTCGTAATGTCTTGTCATCTATCGTCCAGTTAATGCGAATCCGCTCATTCCCTCTCGATGGTGATCGATTTTATTTTTTCCCCATCATTCGATGCTGCAGTCACTGGGGAAGTTTTGTTTCAATGGTTTCATTTCCGGTGGAATTCAAAGAAATGACCTGACGAAATAATACGTCAATTAGTTACTTTCATAGGGCGTAACCCAAAGACTGGTTTAATCCTCCCCTTTCAATGAGGGAGTCAGGCTTACTAAGCAAGATGAAGTACTCCCTCTTAATGGCACAAGGTTCGCGTAAGTGCAGCAAAGTCACCGTAACTTTCCATGGCATTCAATAAATAGTGTCCGAAATGAGTTCAGTTTTTGAACATCAACCTTACGAATTTTCATATAATTAATGCCTCCTACTTATACACGTGGTATGTACAAGACTACAAATTTAGGAGGATGTGCCAGACTACAAAAATAAATTAAAGATAATTTTTTGTGTACAACGTATCAAAAATATTTCATTCCTTAAGAGATGGGAATAGAGAAAGGGATATATTCGGGTGATGAAATACTACTGTTATAAGAGATGGATTATTTCATGGTAAACAGGGTTTGCATAGTAGCATGTACTTAGCCAGCTGAAAAATCTGATTTACAGTAAAGATCTTCTTTTGTAGAAACTAAAGCTTATTATAACAAGGATATAAACGATTTCTATGGAGAAAAAATCTTTGTTAATGGGATAAACTAATGAAAGTGTTTTGATTTCGGATGGAATAATGTGCTTCTACATTGTGACAAATGCTGGTGAAAGTTACATTTTTTACGTAAGATACTAATATTTTTATACAATATACTAATTTTACTAATATACTACTCTTATAATGTGGTTATTTCTTATTCCTGGTATATCTTGGGTGTATTTTATAACTAGCGTACGGAAGGTTTTATTTATTTTATGTTAAAGTTCTACAGTGCACATAAAAATAGCCCTCCCATGCATCTTCTTTCCCCTTCCCATTTATAAAATTTTACTTCCACTATTGGTTCTGTATACGTTTAGCTGATGTCTAAAATAATTTCACCCGAAGATGTAGCATATTTCACTTTCACTGGGTCGTGCATATTTTGTTGGGTGAATAGTATCGTATAGCAAAGCGGGAAAAAGCAGTTCAGTGCGAATGAATGCCTCTTGTGTCTATGAATCGGATAAGTTTTTTTATATAAATTCACTCTACAAAAAGTTACATTTCAGCAGTTCGTAAGAGAATTTCCCTTGAATTGTCGCGAGAGATGTCTGAATAGAACTCTCATCAACTAGAGAGGAAAGAATGAGCGTTGGAAGTGGGAAATGGGAATGTAGAGAGGATTGGAAAGAGATATGAGTTACCTGAAAGCGCAATTAAGTGGCAATGTCCTTGTTGGAAAGTATGGTAACATCCTTACGGGGACGACGATCGGAAAATTCGTTTTTTGGATGGTGATTGTGACGCGCGCTGGATGGACTTCTATAATCAGATTCGTATATGTGGCCATTCTCATTCATAGACATATTGAGAAAGTTGTTTCGGTAAGCAATCATCGATTGGATACCATCGCAGCTGAATTTTTCAAAGCATTTTATCGGCGGAAACGTATGCTTGAAATTTTTTTCAGGTTCAGCCAATTTTCAATCGCTTGATTACATAGCCTTAATGTATTCTCAACTAGGACGCCGATCGCCAACTTTTTATACATTTGAAGGATTGTGTGAATGTTTAAAATTACCCCTGAATTCAAGAGATGTCGGTTGCGCCTTTCCGTTTCCATTCAAGACGAGTCTATTCTGCAGAAATGGGGAAGAAACTTTCTCTTTTACGCCGCCGAAAACCCTTTTCCTCGTTCCATCTCCCCTGCGCATTTCGGTGCATCCTGCGAGTATCTTTATGAATTAAAGCCAGATTTTATTTGGGCATAAGATGAAGAAGATGCATTCATACGTAGTTTGGGAATCCTCGAAAGAAAGGAGACTAAAAGCTATGTTGCGATTGCTTGATAAATTCAGAGAAAGTGCGGTTACAGAGGACGTACTCGGTATTATGCGACCACTCTGCTACTTCGGATGTAAAATAAGACAAATATATTCTGGAACGAGTCTTTTTAAGCACTGATCCTTTCCGCGAACGATATTAAGAAACTAAAGTAGTAGTTCAAACGTTCGATGTTTACACACCCTTTGCCTCACGCCAAAGGGCGGCTATCAGGGTATTTATGTAGATATCAGACGATTGAGTAGGTATCGATTTAACAAACGATATAATTAAGCGATTTATATCGGATGAGAACACCATTGAGCTATACTGATATTGTAGTACTATAATAAAAAAGATTTTACAGAAGATTAAAAGACTATTTAAAACAATAATTTATAGATTTATTGATTCAGAAAAAGACGATTATTTTTCTCATTGTTACGAGCTCGTATATAGTAAATCTGGCCTAGTTCCTTCCGAGATAAAAATGTATCTAATTTCAATATTGCGAATTTAATTAATTTTTGGTTAAATTTAATGGAGGAAAATTTTAAGGGAACAATGGCTGACTTAAATTGCGTCTCCGAATTAATGAAATTTATAGGATCAAATTGAAATACTCGTACAAGTGATGTTTATAAATAAAATTGCACAAGTACTATTAACGCATCAAAACCTTTTGAATACTCAATATCTAACAATTGTATGAAAAATTATTACAAATAATTCTATTTAAGTCTTTGATGTGAATTATTTTTTGCCGGTTGCTATTTTTTAGACTTATTAAGAGCTATTTGATATGATTTAATCGTGATTATTGAACATATTACAAATATTGCAAACTTTAAAGTTATCTGTTTTACGGGAATTAAAATTGATAGATTTTATTCGTTTAGCTTTATCAGTCGTATTTTCTCGATCTATCTTTTTAATAACAAATCTATTTCGGTTACTTCATTATTTTCTTGCCATATTATGTATCTATTAATATTTAATTAAGTTAAAATTCCTTATTTTTAATGGTTTATTACATACATAAAAACATTAATGGCAAAGTACTTTTGCAACACAGTTAAACACTAAAGTTAGCTACAATCTGAGTATTTTCCTTATTTAAGCATTAAACTAACATATGAAACATCATCAACAATCTACTATATCAAGTTAGGTGTGTGTATTATGTGTATATGTAAGTTCGCCTAGAACTCGAGAACCATAAATGGCACAACTTTCAAACTTTCAAGATTGTTAAATGTACTCCTTACGCAGATATTTGGCTACTTTTTATTTACTCGATGGTCCCCAGTTCGAACCCAGGCAAGAAAAACCGTTCTCATAAGAATACACGTAAACTTCACTGTTATCGGTTGCAGCCTTCATTTCGTTTTCAAAATGAAATTGGAAATATTAGCCGTACGAAATCGTGAATAGCACCAAAAGAAAGGAAATTGAATAAATTTTGGTCGTGATATATCTTTATCTTGATGAAATTCTGAAAATTTTGATGAAATAGACGGAAATTTCGTGAAATATCGAGGCTGTGAACAACTAGTCTCCTTGACGACCAATGCGATTGTTAAAACTGATCTTATGTATTTTCCCGTAAGAATACAGGAAGTGAAAAGATATGAAAATAATAGAATCAATGATATGAAAACAAATGGAAATAATAGTCAGAATAAGTGATAGGATATAGTATTAGGAGGCTATATTCTGAAATTTTAGCATTTTTAGTTACGAAGAACTTGCAGTGTCGATTTGCACGGAACTGTAGGGAACGACCATTTAGGTCGTTCATCTTAATCAGTTCCACTTTGCCAACGCTATTTGAATATATTAAAACTGCTAAGTATGCTATCATGGGTTCGATACCAGAAGGTGCCAAGGATCGGAGTTTTCCTATAAGAATGGTTTCCGCGGAGTTTTGAAAATTATTTTGAGGCACTTCTCGGTGAGATAGAGAAACCATAATCTCGGAGGTTGGAGTTGAGGTAGTCTTCTATAGTATGTACCAATCAAAGAAATGTTACCAAATGAGTTCGACGCCAGGAGGGTGCGAAATTCTCCCGTAAGAAATGAATTGCTGCAATTTTTGACAATTTTTTAATGCTTTCTCGATGAGCTGGAAAGATAAAACCAGGAATGGTAACAGAAGCGTTTGGAAACATTCTTTCACGCGGTTCACCGTTTCTCTAGTGTTCCTTAGTTCGATGCAAGATCGTCATTCCGATTCCATCATGCATTTCAAACGGAGATAACGGAATCTTACTTTAGGACCTTCCCGATAAGATATTGAATCGAAACTTTGGAACATGTCAGAATGGCGCTTATCTAACATTAGTATGCAATTGCTTCTCTCGAAAGGGTCCTGAGTTCGACCCTAGGCGGTCTTTTGCGCGAGTATTTGAAAATATTTTTGAGGCGTTTCTCCGTAAGGTAGAAGATTCAAAATCTCGGACTTTGCAGATGTAGTGGTCTTCTATGCCACAAGTGAATGAAACGTCACCAAATGAGCTTGGGTTCGACGCCAGTGGGATGTGAATGCCTCCCCCAAAAATAATTTGCGGCTTTTTTAAGGATTATTTGGAACACTTTCTCGATAACATGGAAAGGTGCAACCCAGAATATGGATAGCGGTTATAATAATTTCGTGTATATTTTTGTAATTGTTCTACCTTTTAGTAGGTTCATGTGCCCCCGGATTCCCTATTCAGTTCCCTCATCCCAACCCTTAATTCGTCAAACAACTTCTGTCTTTGTCTTCCCCTCTGTCTTTTCCATAGCATTCTTCCCTCGATCACTTTGTTCAATAATCCCTATCCTCTCAATATTTGACCCACCCATTTATTTTTTCGATTTCTAATTATTTCATTCATTACCCTTTTCTCCCCAAACATCTCAAGAACCTCCTCGTTCGTTTTTCTATCGACCCAACTAACTTTCTCCATTCTACGCCATACCCACATCTCAAAAGCCTCTAATCTTTTAACATAATCTTTTCTTAACGTCCACGTATCACACCCGTACAGCATTAAGCTCCACACCAAGGATTTTACCAATCT
Organism: Pachydiplax longipennis; assembly: GCA_036926295.1. Classification (NCBI taxonomy): domain Eukaryota; kingdom Metazoa; phylum Arthropoda; class Insecta; order Odonata; family Libellulidae; genus Pachydiplax; species Pachydiplax longipennis. The sequence continues at coordinate 1,935,240 of JAVFKF010000085.1, read as the reverse complement.
CTTCCCGATTCCTTTATCAAGGCCCTTCGTCATCAGTTCCCTTCGCTTCGTGAATGCTTTTTTCGCTAATGCTATCCTTTTTCTAATTTCATTTGAGCATCTTCCATCCTTAGAAAGAAGGCTGCCCAAGTATTAAAATTGATATACTGGCTCTAGTTTTTCCCCATTCACCCTTATTGTTAACTTAGCTTTCTTTCCCTTTGAAAACCTCATAATTTTAGTCTTTCTTACATTTATTTTCATCCCAAACTCCTTTGCTTTATCGTTTAGTGCATTTACTAGGATTGGCAAACCCCTTTCAGAATCGCACACAATAGCCTTGTCGTCTGCATATCTTACCGACTTCACTACTTCCCCACCAACTTTTACTCCCTTATCTAATTCAGCCCAATCTTCTTTGACCATTTCTTCTGCATCTATATTAAAAAGAGTTAAAGGACAGCCTTGTCTTACTCCCCTCCCTAACTCTGCTCATTCCGATTCCCCATAACACTTACTCGTGCGGTCTGATTTAGACACAAATTTTTCAATAAACGCCTATCTTTAAAATCCAACCAAATTTTCTATAGTATCACCATCAGTTTAGCCATTGAACTCTATCGAAGGCCTTTTCAAAATCAACTAGAAACACAAACGTCCCTTTTAAATTCTAAACTTCGTTCTTCGAGAACCCTCATTACCCCAATTGCATCTCTCGTTCCTTTCCCTCTCTAAAATCCGAATTGTTCATTTCCTGTGCGTTCCTTAGTTTTTCCCTCGATTCTTATGTTTAAGACCCTTAAAATTACTTTTGCCACATGAGAAATTGAACATTCTGCGGTAATCCCGCATTTTAAGTCATTATTCTTTTTCTGTAACGGAATCAGGATAGACTATGTAAAATCCTCTATCCTCTTTCCTTTGTCGTAAATTTTCCTGCATAAGTCGTAGAATTGCTTCTTACCCTTTCCCTCAGATTCTTAAGAATTTCTACTGGAATCTCATCCACATTCGTTGCTTTTTTCCCTTTCATGTCCCGAAGTGATCTATCAAGTTCACTATCCAATATACTCGGTCCAACATCATCTTCCTCTACCTCTTGTATACTTTTTATCTTTATGTGGTTAAGCTTCATGTCTTTAGCATACAATTCAACAACATATTCTTTCCGCCATCCCCTTATGCTAGCTGGCTCCCTTTTCTATAGAATAGGTCGACTTACAGCCATCTTCTCTATTTTGTTACACTGTCCCTTCCACCACAATTCTCTAGCAATGTTTGTTTACCTTCTTAGTTCGTTGTTCAGTGCCCTGTACATTCTACGCAGGTGTTCATTGTTGATCCTTTTCCATTGTCTTCTTTCCTCCATTTTATTTAATATTTCAACCCTTCCCCATGGTTTCCTAATTTTGTTTTGGTTGGCCCTCCCAATGGTTCTTTGGACACTATCCTTGATGCTGGTCTTGATCTTTTCCCATCCTTCACCTACAGTTTGTTCCTTTTCTCTACCATCTAGAGCTCTGTTCTCGGACTCTTGAAAATCTCTAGCTTTCCTATCCCTGAGGGCTTCTACGTTCCCTTTGGGTGTGGTTTTTGCCCGATAGATCTTTTTAAATCTAAGCTCAGTTTTCATCATTACTATATCAGCTCCTGGATAATTTCGAGAGTTTTTAACACTGTTTTCTGAACCTCTTCCTTATCAAAATGTAATCGATTGGGTACCTATCCGTGTCCCTCGGCTTTTCCGTTTTTTATAGTGCTGAAATAGGGTGTTGGTGATACAGAGGCTAAACCTTATGCCTCTTGCCGAAATCCTTCAGTTTTTGTCCTCTGTCGTTTCTGTTTCGCAGCCCGAACTCTCCCACTTCGTCCCCATCTTTGCCTTACCCAACCACAGCAATCCGGTCTCCCATTACAACCAGGTTTTTAATACCTTTCACCGTTTTCATCATCTCTTCTATTTTTTCGTTAACTAAATCGATTTCATCCTAACTGTAATCGCTTGTAGGGAAGTACAACTTAACTATAACAGTGTTTACTGGTTCAGCCTTAATTTCTGCGGACATAACTTTGTCACTTATTAGTTCGGTGGCCATCACGGTTTTTCCCGCTCCTTTTTCCAACACTATAGCAACCCCTGTCTGGCTATCGTTTCCCTCACTGAACATGACTCTCACATCATCACTCTAAAAGTATCCTCCATCCTTCCACAGTACTTCGCATAGCTCCAGAATGTAAATATTGGACCCCTTTATTTATAACTTTACTGTTTCTAAGTAGCCTTTCCTTAACATTGTTCTGAGCTTCCATGTGCCGACCCTGGTTTTTTTGGTTATCTTCCCTTCTTCGTTGGGTAAGGATTTCGTGGAATGACGACCGGGATGGCCTTAACACCATCTCTGGGCACGATACCCTCCCTAGAGGGCTGAGTCCCGTATTTGCCAGTAACTATATTATTATTGTGGCACATCATAATCATGGGATAGATAGTCGAGGTGGTCTCCCCTTGCCTTCTTCAGCACCATTACTCATATACGCCCCACTGGGGTACAGACGCTGCGTGGACTATCTTTCGTCTGGCTCCTACCTATTGACCTTTCTGGCATGAGTGACCCTTCCAAGAACAAAGTTCCTGCCAGTATAGCTCTCTAGGTCATAGGAACACGCAATCTTCTTCACCACGTCAAGGTGTGGTCAATAGAAAGGGCGTTGAGTAAATATACAGCGTTATATGTATATTGCGAGTCGTCTTTCTGCGTGTGGCAGGGGGTGTACGTAACCTAATATACCTCTCTAATTTGTGAAATTCACATGTCTTATTAGAAGATGCGAATGAATCACATCAAATCCGTTACATTATCTATTTACTGTTTTCGTAATGTTAGATTAATTCAAAATTGGTGCGGTAAGTATCAATGTTTACTTTACACTGAGAATGAACTCTGCTATTCCGTTTTGTAAATTGAGTGTTGGTGTGAGTTTATAATTACGGAGAACTTGAGAACCGGAAGTTGTAAAACTTAAAAACATGCACTCTGAAATTATGTCTCCTTCTAAGAAATAATATTTTATCTGTCATATTGGTCCCCGGTTCGATCCCAGGCGAATCAAAGGGTGATGTAACGAAATAAACTCAAGTAGAGTTCACTTTAACTGTTTTCGGGCTTTCTTCCGATAGCTTATCTTATATCAAAGGAATCATCGCACGAACTTGAGACAATTTTTATAAGAATTATATTCAATCACGACTCATATTTTTATCACCAGTTTTATAATTTTCACTGTTGAGTACAAAGAAGCTTTTCAGATATAAAGTTTTCAGCTGATGTCACTAGTACAATTTTTAAGACAAATATTCTATTAAATTAGAAACAAAATGTCTTCAAAACATTTAACAACCCGTTTTATGTATCTTAAAATTTGTTTCAGTTAAAGTTGATTGATTTTAGTTGATTTTTGATCGGTTTTCTTAATGTTAGCAATCTGTTTCCGAAAAGAGTTGCTTTGATCTGTCAATTTCATAAAATACTAATGCTAGGGCGTTTCTATGTCTAACTCCTTTTAAATAATCATTATGATTAGGATCGTAGTTACGATTGAGAAGCTTGATCTAATATGCATCATAGCACAATAACATATAGATGAAACATTCTACGGGCGATATTCTTCATATGACATGGAGGAATTCATCGAGAGAAATTCATCTTCAAAGTTTGAAAATGAGTCATAACAACATCCAAGAGGCATTAATGAGGTAAATAGAAAATTTGATTTCCCCATTGAGAATCAACGGGATCGTATAACCATAAACATTTCACTTCTTGTCAAATGGTTCAGTTGTTTGGTAACAAAGAAATTAACTTCCTCCAGCTATTCGTAGAGGTTTCCATAATACTATGGATTTCATCTTGTTTTTCACTTTAAATCAAATAATTCATTTAAAAAAACAATTTTTTATCCGATGAATATATGTTGAGGATTTTTCATATGGAGTCCAGAAATATTGAGACCGGAATCTCAGTGAAAATGGTAAAATTTATGAATCCTTTCGACGTATATACGGAATAAAGTCAATGTTATCTGTTGTACACACACACACACTCTCACACACACGCACTATATTATATTATAGAATTATACGTTCTATCGGTGGCACTCTGAAGACCAAAAATGCACGTAGTAAATTACTCCTTCAGAGTGTATCACATTAGTGTCTGTGATACGTCTAATCCTCGTTCAAATGAAAGCGAATTTATGCTACCGTTCAAAGTTCTCCTTCCTTTCCAAGAGAATGGGAACCACGATGTTTACCAATGAATACCTTCTTTATTATCCTTCAGAATTAATGAATTTGCGTCATAGCTTCTTACGATTTGAAATTCGCTGAGCTATTTTTAAAGGAATGTTTTCAGCTCTGCATGCAGCGGTAGTTTAAATGTATTTTTAAGAATGGAAGCTATCGATTTTTTTATGTCTCTTTTTAAGAATTATATTCTGTTTTGGAAAAGCCTTCGATCAGTAGTCTTAATACGGTGCTTCTCTATCCTCCTCTCACCCTGTATATACCAGAATAATTCAGACTTCGACGCAAGCTATCATGGGTTCGATACCGGAATGTCCCAAAAATCGCAATTTTCCCATTAGAATGCTTTGCGCGGATGTTTGAAATTATTTTTAGGCACTAATCAGTTATTTAGAGGAACCAAAATCTCGGAGGTTAGAGTTGAGGTAATCTTCTGTGGTATTTATGGAAATAATATTACCAAATGACCGTGAATTCGACGCTAGGTTGGTGCGCAATTCTTCCGTATGAAATGAATTGCTGCAATTACTGACATTTTAAAAATTAATTCCCGAATAACTGCAAAGATAAAACATGGAACGATAACAGAGGCGTTTGAAAACATTCTTTAGCGCAGTTCATTGTTTTTCTAGTGGTCCTTGGTTCGAAGCCAGAGCGTCATTTCGATTCTACCATGCATTTCAAACGGAGGTAACGGGATCTTATTTTAGGACCTTCCCGATAAGATATTTAATCGAAACAGTGGAGCAGGTCAGAATGGCACTCACCTAATATTAATATGCAATTCTAATTTACGAAAGGGTCTTGAGTTCGACGCCAGGTGGTCTTTTGCGCGAGTTTTTAAAATTGGTCTAAGGCCGTTCTCGGTGCGATAGAGCAATCAAAATCACTGTTTGTGGATGAGATGGTTTTCTATAGTACCAAAGAAATAAATGTTGCGTAATGACCATGAGTTCTACGCCAGGTGGATGCGAAATTCTCCCGTATAAGATCCATTGCGGTAATTTTGACAATTTTTTTAATGGCTCCCGATAAGCTGGGGAATGGGAACGGAGGAGTTTAAAAACGTTCTTTCTCTCAGTACATTTTTTCTCTAATGGTCCTTGGTTCGATGCCAGAGATCTATACTACCATGAATTTTAAACGGTGATAACAGAATCTTAATTTAGGACCTTCCCGATAAGTTATTGAGTCGAAACTTTCGAACATATCAGAATGGCACTCTTCTAATATCAGTTTACAATTGTCTCTTACTAAAGGGTCCTGAGTTAGACACCAAGCGGTCTTTTGGGGCGAATCTTTGAAAACTGTATTGGGGCCTATCTCAGACCATAGAGTATTCAAAATAATGGAATTTGCAGATGAAGAGGTCTTCTATAGCAGCAGCGGAAGGAATGTTACCAAATGAGTGCTTTTTAGACGCCATGTGGATGTAAAATTCTCCCTTTTAAAATATATTTTTTCGATTTTTAAGAATGCTTTCGCGATAAAATGGAAAGATGAAATCCGGAATGCGTAGAGGAGGCATATATAAATATCGGAGTATAATCGGATACTTATGGTAAAATTTCACAGATTAGCTTGCGGTATGCAAGCAACTTTCACTCGTGTATATACATGGCCTGAAAAGTCCCGAGCCTAACAAATAAAAAATCAATTTTTTACCTGAAAACCTTTCTTATTCTTCAGTATAATCTCCATCTAGAGCTATGCACTTATTCCACCGGTCCTCGAGCATTTCGATGCCTTTCGAAAAAAATGATTTCTCAAGTCCTCCAAAATAGTCCTCTGTTTCGGACATGACTTCTTCATTTGACGTGAATTTCTTCCCCTGAAGAAACCTCTCAAGAAACAATGTTTAATCAAAACTCGAAAAAATGGAAATTCTCTATCATCAGCAATCATGAAAACTGTAGTTGTTGATCGAATCGATGAGAGCAGAAAGTACAAGCCTTCCGAAAAATAGAAGGATCGGCAGCATAACAGTCGCTCGCGCTGCCATGCGGGCCGAGTCTCGCGTCACCATCGAAATATATATTCGTTTTTTGACGTTATCAATAAACTTAAAGGATTTTGATTTGCACGAAAATAATTTCAGTATTTTCTCAGAGACTTTTTCACTGGATGTTTTTTCTTACTAAAATAGGACGATCAGTAGCAGGCGACTACATTTCACCCTGCATTTTCCCGGAAACTCGCGAATTCTTATAGATTTTCTCAAGACACTCTTATCAAAGCTTTTTAAAAGCAAAATGATTAACATAAGTGAAAAACAGGTACCAGAAAATACCTTGTTTCTTGAATGATAGACCCAAATTTATCGATTAAAAAAAATAATAATCTGCACCCAATTTTCTTGAAAATATCCCTTTTTTACTTTTCCTTCTATTATGAAAATATTATACCTGAATCGAATTGCACTATGCCATAAACAATTTTTGTCTATGCCGAATGCCTTCCAAATAAGTTCTCGTCAACTTTGTTTTTCTGTGCAAATGTAGCAACAGCGCTCGCCGTTCTTCCGTAAAAAATCAATGGGGCCATATGCTTTACGTGGTTTCTTCATGACGTTGGACAGAGAATAGTTCTTGAGGACTAGGTAATGTCACACCGAATAATTAATTATTTTCTTTCAGAATACCTCACTTATGATTGTGTGAACAACGGAATAAATCGAAATTGAATATTTCTTAATTTAATAGAATTTTGAAACATTCATCGATATCAATTCTGGTTGTTTGCAATATTACAAGAGAATATTCTTCTCGTTGATATGGTTGAAAGCACAGATGGAAGGTAGGTAACGAATAAACGATTGCCTCAGACATTTGTGTTCTCTTAAAGTGGTATTAATTTTCGATAAATAAAAAGAATTTCTGGGCACATTATACCACTAACAGAAGTGGTATTAAGTAGTATCGCATTAAGTATACGTATTTCATCGTAAATTGCATTTCTTAGATATTATGCTATGAATATGGAAGCAATTACAACCTAATTTTAAGATATTTACTTCCTTATTTTGTGAAATTTCTCCTGAAAGGTTTCTTCTCCCAATCTGAATGCTCCATTTACCGTAGCAAAAGCTTAATTTTTAACTCAACAGATGGCAATGGAACCTAAGTATCTAACACGTATTCGTGTTTCCTGGTTTGTGAGAACGCTCTCCATATATACGGCTTCTAGAGAAATACGTAATAGAATATTTCGTACATGTTTGTCGCTATTTTGGACCCCTCATAAAGAATTAAAGTCTGCCACCTACCGTAAATAGAAGAAAATGTTTTTCCGAGGTTCAATTACATTAATTTCAGATGAACAATTTTCTTTGCCTCGCGTCTGGTTTTCGACCCAACATGAGTAAACATTCCTAGAGATAATCCTAGTTGTACTGGTCTGAGTTCTTTTAGTTTAAAATTGTAAATTTTTATTACAATAATTATAAGATTTTTCAATTTTCAATGAACCATTTCATTATATTATTATCATCGAGTTATTGCACATTCTCAGCTGGAAACATTCGCCCTATCCCATCCTGATTTCTTTATTGCTATAACTTGTGCTCAATGTGGCACTGTTTTCTGCGCTTTGTTGCCCTTTAATCTAAGTTTCCCAACATTCTTCTTGGTCTACACCACCCCTCTGCAGAAATGATCAATTGGATGATCTTCCAGATAGTTTTAATTTGCTATCTAAGTTCTTCATATTTGCCCCTTTTCTCTGCTTCTCTGGGACAATTACTCTGCGATGTCAATGATTTTATCAATTTTACTTGCATTACCAATTAAAATATCTGGGCTGTTGTAATTGACAGATCAAGCAGCTGAAATAAGTCCATCCCAATATAGGATGATGTTATTCCTCTCTACTACAGGATATATATTTAATATAATAGGGGTCCATTTAGAAGCCCATATTTCATCCGAAGCTGTTGGTGTATCAGTTTTGCAATGTGGCAATCCAGAGCGCAAGGTTTGGACATCCTGCTGTTCCATGGACTTCCCAGTTATTTCCGGCATCTGTCTTCGATGACCACCTTTGATACGTGATTCATGTAGTTGAGGGTTCATGAAAACAAATGTATACAAGTGTACATTTAGTATCCAATCCAATGACGTTTTTCTATCGATATACGTTTCATCTAATGGTCTCAGAAACATTCCACGTAGATGTTTACTTTCCCCTTAATGTTTAACATCCTGAATTTCGTTTCCTTCTTGTTTGAAATGTATATCCATCATCTTCCTCGGACACCTTCATGCGCTTCTCTGAACCCGTTTTCTGTCTTTCTTTAATTTTCGAGGCCTGAATATTTTGCCCAATTGTGCCAATGGGTTTTTTATTTATAATTAATTTTTCGCTGTCGAAAAATCTCTGTTGTATTAAGTGAAGGCAATCCCCATACAAGTTTTCTTCGGGGATGCCTTTATTTTACACTCTTATAACTTATTCATATGTGTGTAATTTTTCCTTGAGTGAAATAAAAATCATTATTATTATTTTGTTAATGTTTAATAGGCCTCTTCCTTGCGCGGTGGGCATAACCTCTTGATAGATGAATTTAGAAGAAGGAATCTGAACTTTGTCAGGAGAATCTTTCTGTCAAACTTATTTTAGTTATTATGGACCGCTTTAACTTCAACTAAGCTCTTTCCGAAAAGTCTTTTGTAGATTAGCATTGCAATTCTTCTTACATACATTTCTTTTGCCTCTCTTTTCAGTTGGTCTATTCTTGCAATTTGAGAAGTCCCTAGATATTTATTATTAAGATATACATGTTACAATAAGGCGAAAGCCAGGTGACAACAATATCATGCTATCTAAAAAACATCTGAAAATATCTACTGACATTATAGAAATTCTTATTTACATCTTACTACACATATCATACACGTATACTAATATATTATACATGAAGAAATAAAACAGAATACGTCATTGTAACCATTATCATCGATGTCAATTCATCGTTATCATATATCTTTTGCATTGTATCATTTCATTTGTCATCGTCACAAAATCATTAACCAGACTTAACTAAAATCAACATTATATTCAATTTCACTATTCAGTAAATTCGACTTTAATTTTTGTTCCTTTGTTTTTTCATGCCATAGACTTAATTTCCTTTCTAAAATCCTTCCCGAAGAATTTCAGAATCAGCGTCTTCATAAAAGATGCTACAACTATAGATCGAAAAGTTTGATTTTAAAGTGTGAGGAACCATTCGTGCCGTATCCTTCTTGGAAGTAAACGTAGTTTTTTAAATTAATATCTCTCGTCTAGCATCGTTTAATCTCCATCTGTATCTTATCGCGATGAATCCCCTATAAAAAAGGGTTTAGTGCATCCAGGAGATATTTGATTCCCATCTTGGTATCGATTTTTAGGGATCTAAAGGGGAAGAGAAGGATATTACAAAACAGAAGCCTTACTGTGGATGACTTCGCAACCTAAGTTTCGACTGCCTCTTATTTCGGATCATCCCATGAAGGACAATGGGATCACGCTAACCACTATGTCATTGATCAATACTAGGAGAACGCTTTCACTCGAAAATGTGATGAAACAAATGGTGTTTTGTACGAGTAAATGTTTCTTTAATTTACTGGAAGTAATTCAATCTCTCAGTAAAGTCTGCTGAGAATGTTTAACTATGGCCCCTATAAGGAATTTAGTTGGTAATTAAATTTTAATTTTTCTATGAAAGAAAAATTTTTTCTACCTATTCCAAAGCGTGAGAAATGGATCGCATGGCCAGATTTGTTTGTTAATTTCATTTTATGGTTACACGAACTGCATACAGTTATTTTCATGGAATGACTATGAGTATTCTCCAAAATAATTGCTAAAATCAATATGAAATAAATTTACTTGTTGGATTCAAGGTTTGGCTGTTCTGGTAGCTCAATGAACATGATTATGCTCATCGATAAATGAAATTACAAACCATTTCTGTTGATACATCAAATATAATGGCTATTTTTGTAAAAAGTAAATTGGTATTAAGTGAGGTCCTGATGTCAATGACGGAAAGATAACCGTATTTCAACATTGAAGCAGTGTGTAGTAGTAATACAATGTGCTTACTCGCAGTAGAAATGCGATCCTACCTCTCACGCCTTGATGTTTTCGTTCAGTGCTCTGCTGATAGATTACGCTCACTTCTTTAATTTTCTTTTGCTTTCTTAATTTTAGCATCCACATTAAATTTTTTGCGGCATAACAGAAATTAATTGTTTTCCTCATGGATTATTTCTTGGAGAGGATACGTATTTGTTTCTGTCAAATATACATTGGTTATGGTGTATATTATAGAAGCCGCCCAATGAAAACATATTCCGCGTTCTTAGTGTTATTCCGGCATCCATACATCTTACCTAGACCATGGAAACTATTTCCAATCCCTCGGCGTAAGTGGTTTATTGAAAAATGTCCTTCGAAATGCGGCCTTAACATTAAGAACTTGAATACAAGTTTTCCTTTTTTTGATCGCATTTTCAACTGGTTAACCTCTTTGGAATGTTATGCTTGAATTCAATGAATTAACTGCAATTTTTAATACTGTTTAACTATTTCAGTGTTGTACAATATTAACATTTCTTCTTGACTGAACATTCATATTTTCCTCATATATTATTTTAAGTTTAAATTTATTTTTATGCATTAAATTTCCGTTAAACTTCTAATCGATTCGAATTCATTTCATTTCCAGTTTTATTCGAAAATTTTTAAAAGACAGACTGTAAAATGATGAATTTGTGAGCTATTTTCTGTAATATTAAATCTAAAAAATGAATTTCATATCATTTCCAATAATGTCTCTTTATTACCTCAAATACATAGACCAATAGAATAATTATTTCGATTTAAATCTTTAATCAATTATAAGTCAATGTATTCTCTTTCTTTATTCTTATGTTACTTTTAAATTTATATGAACTGAAATCACGCTCTCTCTTGGCAATGCTTCATTTGGTTTTTTTATTTGAAAAAAAAAACTTTTGACTACATTTGACATTCGTATGACTTCCATATGATTTCGTACTCCATAAACTCGGTTTTTTTACAATCTAATTATACGGTTATGTCATAGACATTTATATCTAGATGAGGCAGGTATTCCTCTGATTCAATTACACAAGGACGCTGAGTTAATTTTGTATTTACTGAAATTTAGGTAGAATTTATTTTTCCTTGTTTTAAAATTATTTTCTTGTAGCTTTAAACTGCTCCGCCTTATTATAATATCTACTCTATTACACTTTCACTCAATGGTACTCTCATAAGTTATTTATAATTTCAAAAACACACACTTTTACTCTGAATATGTTATCATCTTTAAAATTTTATCCATTTTTTGTAACTTAAACTCCTGTATAATTTATTTATGGAGCTCCAGCTCATTTATTTCGCTAAATTTAATTTTTTACATGGTCTAATTTGTAAAAGTTCTTAAGACATGTAGTATTATTTTAAGTTTTATTTTAAAATTATGTAAAATTATGCTATGCCCATTTTGTATACATCAGGTACTGTTTCTTTTTATGGTTATTTTCAGTGCTCTTAATAAAATTAAATTATTAAAAATATCAGCAAAACTTTGAGAATACTTAAATTTCATTCAATGTTTATTATATTTAAGGAGTTGGATTAGAGTTTAATTCAAACCGAATTTTAATTGACCGAAAAAAGAAGATCGATAGTTTAGTTTAGCGAAGATAAAATCGAAGTTGAAAATAAACTATTTCATTCGCAGATTGAAATCGAAAGAAAAAATAAATAAAAATATTATTAACATTATTATATTATGATAAACAGATGATGTAGTAATATTTAAAATAAATTAATTGAAAATAAAATAAATAAAAACTGTAAGGAAGATAGAGAAAGAATCTAATTAAAGTAAATATCGTAAAAATAAGAACATATCTCAGCAAATTAATTAAGTTCTCGTTAGATGCAAATTGCTCTTCACTGTCGTTTTTGAGACAATTTTCTCTTTTATCGGATTTTTGCTATTTGGTTCATAGAAGTCATGCATGCCTTCCTTGGCATGGCTATTAATACCCCTTATCATTCTGCAAATGATAATTTCTTTATAAAATAAAATTTCTCTTCCACAGGTATCTCAGAATTGGGAGGAGGTGTGACACTGATTGGATTCTCTCACACGGGAGACTACTTTAGACGAAGAAAGTCAATAATCGAGAAAGGAAGTGGAGCCATCTGGTTAACTAAGGGAACAAAGCTTTTAACAATTTGGGGAAGGGTAGTGCAAAGTTTAAGGCTAAAAGGATTAAGGGGGGGAAGATCCAGCGGGAGGGGAAAACAGGATTACTTCTCGGAGCGAGGTATGTCGCGGAAACATTTCTTTATAAGGGAAATATGTTAGGAAGTCATAAATGCAGTTGAAAAAGGTGTGCGGGACAGGTGAGTGCTAGGAGTGTTGGTGCCGCAGATTTGTGCACGGTGGGGAGAGATGGGAAACCATTGTGGATATTTTTCCTCTTGAGAGGAAATATCGGTGTTTTATTTCTCGTTGCGTGACGACCATTCCCATCGGAGGAGACCAATGAAACCGCCGTCTGCACAAAAACAAGAGAATTCCAATTCTGAAAAGTGGCGACGTTTATTTTTGTCCGTGTCGTGTGTGAATCCGTGGCGATGCGTGCGATTGATGCGGTGCTGAAGTGATGGGACGGGGCATATCGAAGTCTTGTATGTGCAAAGAAAACAAGAAGGTGATGGCAGGGAACAAGGTTCAAGGTGGGGAGGGAGAGGACTTGACTGTGGAAGCGGACCCCAAAGTGGCATTCGGAGGGCCCAGAGCAAAGAAGGACGAAGAAGGAAAGGGCTTCCTGTGCTTCTTCATTCCCAAAAGCCTCTTCTCGTGTCGTCTGAAGAAAAAGGACGCGTACAAAATGTCTAAAGCGGAAAGGAGTAAGTCTGTCTTTTTTTGTTATGCCTGCATGCTTTTGGTTTCTTTCTGCGGAACAATCGATCTCAACACCTTTTTGGTGGATGTTTATCTGAGAGAGCGTTGTATTTATGCGCTTCTTCCATCGATTCATGATAAATACGGAGTGGTCATGGATTTGTAGTGCATTTCGTAGGCTGAAAAAGTAAAGCTTCTGCCGCACGGCGCTCATTTCTATTTCAAATGAGGGTTTGTCTCAAACAGAATATACGCGACGACAATTAATGTAATAAGGATTGATTATTTCATTTCAGAAATTTCTGGCGTGAGGTATAGTATTCTCCAAAAATTTTACGTTCCGTGAATTTTATAACTTATTTTTTTAATGTTGAAATAAAATTGATCACAACTGTCCGCCATTTTGCAGTCTTATACTTCACTTTATTTATTGTTACGCATAGCAAACGTGCGTCACAATTTCAAAATCTTTCGCTTAACCCCGTGCACTAAGTTTATCATTACTTCATTGATACTCGTCAAAATTTTCGTAGTGTGCTATCTCAAAAATTTTATTTATGTTGAAAACTACTGAAATAGATTTTTCATACATTTTGCTTACGTTAGTCGAGGCTGCATTTATATCCGCCTAAACCGTATTATATAGTTACCTCATTTTTTCATAGACTTTATCTACACTTACTAAAACTCTTAGCCAGTGGATAGGTACTTTCAATTATAGTAGTGTTATAGGTAAATAAAAGTGACTATTCGGATATCTTTGAAAGGGAAACAACTCGCGTCTGTAGATACCAAGCGGCTGCTGTGTAATTTTCTAGCGCCAGTAGTTTCATTGGGCAAGTGAAATGTTCCACAGGAATTCCTGCGTAATTGCATTTCTAAGGATGTTAAATCATACGTAATTAAAGTCAAGCATGCGTTAAATTTGTTTTAATCGAAATTTATCCAGTTAACGAATGAAAAGTTTGCAATGAAATCAGCTTCCCATGGTTGACAACGAAAATTCGAGAACTAAGTTTCATCTTATTCCGATTTAAATTTGAGACTCCTTGCCTAAGCCGTACCGTTTTAACTATTTTATTTCGTAAATTTTAAGTTGTTTCTGATTTTTAAAAGATATAAGTCAAACTAAGTTGGTCGTAATCATTAGAGAGTTTTTTTATTAGTGATATTTTTCATGTGGAATGTCATGCATTCTAAGGTAGCGGAAAATTTAGAGAAGGATTAGACATTTTAGCATTTTAGAGATGGAGGATTGTTGAATCATAGGTCACAATAATGTTAAGAATAGTCTCAAACATGGAAAATTACTGTGGAATGTCTTAGAATATTTTTCAAAATTAGTAATTTATTTCATTTTAAATTTTTTAATTGAATTTTATCAAATACTTGGGAAAACCGTAAATATTCCCTCTAATATATATATAAGATTAAGGAGCTAAGCTTGCTTTTTATGTAGCTGTCATTGCATTAAATAAAGGTAAGAATTTTGCATAATTGAATGAATTTTTTCGGGCTCATAATTTCATAGCAGATCATTACAGGGAAAATTCTAACTAAAACGAAAGTTAACAAAAAATGAATATGTAAATTAATAAATAAAAATAAACCAATAGAAATTGATAAATAATCGCTAGCAAAATTATTTAACTGCTAGTGCTTGTGACGTACCGTATTTTGCCTCAAGTGTTTCGCAATTATAAAGGGAAACTTCCATTCAAAGAGAAAATTTACAAATAATTATTAATTTTTTAGGGACTTTTGTTGCAGAGGATCTAATTTATTTCATACCATTGCTTATATGAAAATTATTTGCAGGAATATTTATAGAGGCATTATTTGAATGGAATATTTACTGAAGAAATCATTTACATGAATATATACAGACATTCTTTTAAGAATGCGTCTCTTAAGGCTGCATTTAACCATAATAATAGAAGTTAAAATTATTTTCTGCTGGTAAATAAATAAGTAAAGCCGGGTGAGGTTTGGTTGAAAGTCAAATTAAAATTGAGCTGAAGACTGAATGAGAACTGAATCGGTACGTGGGTAGCTGAGACATCTTCTTCTTTAGCATATTTTGTGCAGGGGTAGAGAAGTTTGCTCGGAAGGCATGTTCATAAAGAGATGAAAGAGAAAGTAAAGGAGGATAAAGTGAATTAGTTTCACAAAGCGGGAGATTTAGAGCAAGGGCGCCTGTCGATTCCTCTGAAGAGGAAGTTACATCAAAGTGGCCTAAGTAAAAAGATTTATTAGAGACAGAATGTGGAGGCGCGAGTATTTTCTTGTTTGAGTTTCCGAAAATGGTAAATAAGGCCTGTATTGAATACGGCGTTGCTGAGAGATTTTGTGATATGATGACTCGTAAGCTCAACCAAGGAGATGAGGGAAAATGGCAATTTTCCATCATTTTTCGCAACGGCTAAACTAGAACTATATTTAAGAAATAAATATATAAAAAGACCGTAGACTTTGCAGAAGTAATCTTAGTAATCTCTTCACCTACTAAAATACTCTATGATTTACTCCAATTTACTCCATGATTTACTCCAATATTTACTTATTTGTAATCAGATGCTACAACGTTCATGACTATTAGCTTACTTAGGATTCAATAACATTGGATATAATAAATTAAAACATAAAAGAAATAACCTTTAGAATAGCAATACAAGCAAGAGGAATTTAAAGAACCGAGCTATGTCTGATATGTAGACTTAGGCGAGGAAAGTCTACATTCATTTCTATCATAAATAACACCCATAGCTCGAGTCTTTAAATTACATAAATGCCTATCCTTGTTCTTTCGAAATAGATTGCTGCTACTTTTGGCGTCCACCTTTGAATTCATTTTCATAAGAAAAAGCTGAGAAGAAAATGTGGCTGAGCGTAGTTTAGGAGTTAAAGAATTAATGTTTGCTAAGTAATGCTTGCGGTAAGGAGATTGTCATTGGGAAGAAATAAACCAAACAGAGGGAGAAAAAGCATTGCATTAGCGAAGACGTAAACCTTTTTGTGTTTAACTTATCATTTATTGGTATTTGTAACCTGTAAATAAACCTAATGCATTTCGGGTTATCCTCAATTATTACCGTGGCATTGTAATTAGTGTTAATTTACCATTTGAATAATTGTAATGAATATCTATTCGCGCAGTATTAATGGATACTCGGTGCATGAAATAGCGATCCATCGTCATACGGGTTGTCACCCTTTTGACGTGCACTTTCACTATAATATGCCAAGAAGCTAGAATTTAAATCAAATTATGAAGTTTTTCCACGATCACTATATATCTTCTGCATTTATCACGATAATGTGGCATTTAAAAAGTTAATTGCAAATGAATTCATAAGAAAGTCTCGGGAAAGTTTCTACATTCGCCCCTGCATGAATCTTAAGTTGAGATCCCCATAAATATGAGATAATGAAGAGAGAATCTCAAGTATCGAATTCAGGTAAACAAGTCTTTAAAATTGAAAGTATTTATGTATATCCAAAATCTGTGTATGTAATAAACATTTATTTTGAGAAGTATATAATTAAGATGGGCGTAGCCAGGATTTCTCTATTGTGGGATTAAGAGACATGGATTAAAGGCATATTTGCTAACAATCTAGGGGCAGACAAGCTTTTAAAGTAAGATTAATATAATGGAAAGATTTTCATCTCAATATGTACACAGCGAGTCGCATGTGGCGACTGTGAAACCGTAAATATTTGCATTTTAATGCTCGATTTTCTACATTTCGATGACTGAGCACCTAATTGGACGCTGCGGTTATTCATTTTTCGATTATGCAATTTTTATTAAGGTAACGCGAGAAGGAAACGGTTTCTCGCGATTATCCCCTTGAAGATTCGACGAAAAGTAGTGCAAAGCCCAAAGAAAAGAAGAATTTATAACCACAGTGCTGCAATTCATGGTTTTGAAAAATAGAATCATATCCAAGATTAAGGGTCTCTTAGACTTTTTTCCAGTAATTATCTTCGCGTAAAAGAGCTTTCATACGACATATTCGTTCGTTCGCTGCGGTGAGACGATGATAGTCTTTTTAAGGATGAATAAATTCTCTTTAATTCCAATTGCGATAGACAAATCGCGGGGACAAGATTACGTCCAAGTATAAATTTTTCTTAATCCGGACCAACGGGGTTAGTGCCCCACGGACTACGCCATTGCTACACTACTGATTCTTTAAAAGTAGTACATTATAAAAGATAAGTATTTGTCTTTGAGTCTCAAAATGAATACTAAACAACATTTTCAATTGCTCAAACTATCTTATAGATGTGTTATGTCGCAAAATTTTCAATTTTGGTAAATATTCATTCTGAAAAATCAAGTTTAAAATTTTAATAAATACAATTACAAGTTTTCAAAATTCAGTTGGAAATGCTCGAATTTCACAATAACACTGGACTATTAATCCGCAATAATCAGAATAAATTAATTTATACTTCTTGCGTACGAAAGCGGACCCTACTTATTTATTAACTCCAAATTGAGAATTTCCGGTTTCGTAACTTAAGGAGGCGTTCCCAAATTCCTACAGTTTTAACTAAACTTTCGGTTTTGCATTTCAGCAGAAAAATATATTTTGTATAGAGCCTTAGGAATTTATGATTTTTCCGGGGCACAGCGAAGCCTTATCGCTACAGTCATCCTCAGAATTGGGTCGTCTCTGTGGTGTGAGAAATCGGTCGATTCTGTTCGATTGGCCTTTTCCTTCTCTATGGTAAAGGTGTTTTGGAAAATTACGTGTTTACCTGTGCCAGGGATCTGGAAATTTTCCATGAGCAGAAGGATTATATACTTATTTTCATAAAACATTGAGTCAGGAGCCTCATCTACCACAGAACGCTAAAACAGTATTTTAATTGTGATAAATGCAGTAGATGTACTGAAATTTCTTGAATACTTCGCTGTCTTTTTTAGTTTAACCTCCTCGTTGTCAAATTGCTGGTTTCGTAAACTAATCCATGAAGAAGATTGCCCGCTAATCCGGATGCCTGCGTCTTGTATTTCGCATATTGCTCATTAAAATCTATTGTATTACGTCATCCTGAAGTTTCCTAAGTTTTAGCCTCCTAATTGCGACGGCATAGTGAATTCGACAAATTTTACTCACTTATCTGTATATATAATACTATATTTTTGTCCAATTTATTAATGTAATAATGTATTTAGAACATTTTCATCTTATTATTAATTTTCTTATTAGGAAAATTCCTCATGATTTCTTTAGGTTAGCCTACTAAGTTAAAGTATTATAGTGTGAGCATGGTTGGGGAAGTGGCGAGCAAATTCAGTCCATTGTATCCAATCATCATTAACATAGAAATGCATCTAATAAATAATGTATCGGTTTAGATCGAAACTTCTTGAATACTACGAAAAGAAGAAAAATATAAATTTTCAATTTAATCTCATTCAAACCGCCGATCATCGGGAACGAAACTTTTGTTTTCGTTTATTTGTCCATTCGACAGGATATCGGAGTGTCCTTCAACCGTAGAGTTGCCATGTTTTTAGTCACGCTGCCGATTCCTAACCTTGGCAGTCATTACCTTAGTTATCATGTTACATTCCTCACTACAATCATATTTTAATTTCCGACGTCCATACCAAGCAAATTTTATTTAAAATGAGCTTTCGTAGATAGATTTCAGAGGTTTTATCTCGATATTTCAAAATTTATAATTAAATTACACGAAAGAGTCCATGTTATCCCTCAGATTTTTTAATTATTATCTGTTAAAAGAACTTTAACCTATAAAATTTATTTCATTTTATTACTTCTTTTACGTTGGTGTGTAACTAGATTCTTCTTTTCGAAAACGAATCCAAAAGTCTGAAATATCTCCATATTTTTTAAGGCGATTTTACCGTTTCTCTCCAGTTTATTAAAAACTTTCACTCCTTATTGAGACTTCTGTTTACCTTCTGAATCTTCTATGGACTAAGCCGAGATGGTTCAGAAGACCAAATGGAAATATTTTTTATCTCTTCTATAAGTTTTATTTCCATAAATATATTGCATCATTATATTGCATCAAATTTATACAACAGAAATATGACAGTAAATCCTTGGAAAAGGTCGCGAAGTGCTAATTAAATTTATAGAAGTACAAAAATCTTTACATTCATTTTTCATGCGTAATATCACCCTAATAGCGAGCAATGAAAGAAGATGGCTCTAATTATTTGCATAAATTCATAATATAGATTTAAAATATAAATTCATAATGTAAGTTCATAATATAAATTTCTAAGATGAATTCTTCATTTAAACTCATAATATAAACTCAACATATAAATTCATCATATACATTCACAATTTTAATTCATTGCCTATTTGGCTATGGGATATTTTTCAAACTTCCAATGGCTTCAGACATAAATCAATTCTCAGAAATAGCTGAATAATCGACCTGAATGCAATCATGAGAGGTAAATTACGGAAACCGCTTCTCTCCACTATAGACCACATTTCAACAACGTCTTCTATAGTTACATTTTCCCCTTCGAACATGTACATTTGAGGATGTCGTTTTACTTCGATATTCGCAAATCAGTTTATAAAAGACAAAATAATTTGAAGTAACGTGGAAACTGCTCCCCCAATCGGGAGGAACGAAAACAAAGGCGACGACCAAAAAGTGAAAGGGAAATAGCATTATAGGTGACTCGACGAGGAAGTCGACCTGAAGAAGCCACCCGTTGTGTCTATCGTGAATACTTGGGAAGGCCACAGTCATGGACTCCAATCGCAGTGGAAACCTTCATACAGGACGTCATAAAATCAACACTCTAGATGCAACCGTTGCACTTACAAGTATGTATTGAAACAATTATAATAATATAAATGGACGTAGAACGCATTTAGTCTGTTTGGGCGAAGCAACGTTTTTAATACACGAATCTCGGGGAGTTGCACGGTAACATTGATTGCTTATTGTAAGATTTTTTCGTGCTAGGATTGGTCAATATATTATCGATTTGAGTATGCCATAATATGAAATCCGTAGAAAACTCATTCGAATGAATCCAAGCTCTCCACTACGGTCAATTAGAAAAATATCTTTCATAGAAGAATATAGGAGACGCAAAAACTGTAACAATGAGTAAGATCTGAACATAATTAATGATACCATTAGTATCTCGTAAAATATCTTCTATCTTTATAGTCGACGGATCATTTGCGTCTCTTTTTAAGACTGAATAGTAGAAACGGAAAGTAAAATAATCAGCTGACGTGAAGCTATAAAACGTTTCTATAGTTGATTTTTGCCCCAAATATAATTCTGAAATGTACCGTTTTAGTCACGAGGTGATTGTACACTTATTATTTAGAATGATGCTCTGAATGATTTTCTCGTCCGATTTCTTCTGGTATAATATGTACGAATTGTTTGAATATTACGATTAATTGTTTCATTTCCGATATAAAAGAACAACGATTCACATTCAATCGAATCAGTCATTAACACTGGCGATTCTATGATCCTGGAAAATTTTCGATGTGTAAAACTTTTTAGAGACATTAAGTCAACGAGCAACGTTTGAAGAAACAAAAGAAGCATATCTCTGCTCTCTCTACTGCGTAAAATATATTAGAAATATAAGTGAAAGTAACGTATTTAATGAGTTAGGTTCCACAAGCATTTCTTGACAAGAGTTAAGTAATTTTAGAAAAAATAGAAGTGAGAAATAACGACACATCTTGTACTCAAACTCTCACATTCCGGACGACTACGCTTTTGTTTCCTGTCGGCGCCATTTGCGTTCGCCCAAATAAATTGAAGTAGAATCGACGCAAAATGGTAGGAAAGTGATATCTGCGCAGAAAGTGGGAGACCTGGATTCGAGTCCCAGTTATTTCGCTATCTTTCGCTTCAGTTATACCTTCATGGCACACACCTCCTTGTACAGAGTAATTTGCCTTAGCAATTTTTACCTGGAAGTATTTCAAGGAAATTCATAAAATTTGTCGGAAGGTGGAGGAATTTATCCCAGTTTTTCGTCGTTATAATGAAATTACAATTTTGACACAATGAAAAATTTAGGGTAATGGAAGAAGCATTTACTCTTCGCTTTTATATTATTATTCGTCTTATTTATGATAAAAGTTCGAGCAAAGTAAGATATTTCAGATATATGTCAGATGTGATGTCTTCATAAGAAGTACGTTTTATATGATCAATTGAGTTAGCCGTTACTTGGCAGAACTCCATCACAGGAAATTTTACAAACACTTTGTAAAGTTCTACTGAATTATTTTAATTATACATGCAACATGTTTCGTCTCTCTGAGACATCATCGGGCACTGACAGCAAAAGCGAAGATATTAAATAGAAAAACATAAAAGAAGGGGCAGGGTTAAGGAAAGTTAAAATTAATTAAATTCGATGTGTGAAGGCGTTACTTCGTGGAAGGCCATTATAAATGAATAAAAAACACTGGTACACTTCCACAGATTTACTTCATGGGCGACATGTTTCGCTAGCGAGCTAGCATCTTCTGGCACATCTTTTTATTTGTAATTTCAATATATATACATAAATAGAGAATTTTGGAGGGAGGTCAG
The DNA here is from genome assembly GCA_036926295.1 of Pachydiplax longipennis. NCBI lineage: Eukaryota > Metazoa > Arthropoda > Insecta > Odonata > Libellulidae > Pachydiplax > Pachydiplax longipennis. The sequence continues at coordinate 1,913,428 of JAVFKF010000085.1, read as the reverse complement.
GGTTTAAAGAGTTTACTAGGAAGAGAAAGGAGGGGGGAAGGGTTGGGAAATAGGTGGTCGTTGGTCAAAGTATGGGAGGTGCATACAATTTCTACCTCCTCCAAAAGGTCTAGGCGGCAGCCTTGCTTTTCGCGGTGGAGACAATTGGGCTGGAAATCACTCTTGTGTCCTTCTAAGAGATGCACCGCGAAGTTGGACATGGGCGACCCCCTCCGAAGACGATAGTCTCTAGTGTGTTCCGCCGCCCTCACCCGCAGATTTCTGCCGGTTTTTCCGATGTATGTACCTGGCCTCGCGAACATCACACTTGAGTTCATAGACCCCACTACAATCTAAAATGTCCCTTTTATCTTTTGAATTCCCCAGTAGTTTACCGATGTTTTTGGGTGTATAATACCCGGCTTTAATGTTTCCTGGTAAGGCCTTTCCCTGCTGGTACGAAATCTTTCCCAAGAATGGCAACCTCCTCCATTTCACACTCAGCATTTCCACTCTATGAGTGACATTTTCATTTCTGCCCGTTTCTTTAACTTTCTCCTTAAAATATTATTTATTAATTTTTCGGTATAACCATTCTGGACTGCTATATATTTTATTGTTTTTAGTTCCCGTTCATAATTTTCTCGAGAAAGAGGAATTTCTAATAATCTATGTAACATTGCATGGAAAGCGGCGTGTTTGTGAGAGTGGTGGTGGGTGGAGTTATTAGGAATCACTTGACCGGTATATGTGGGTTTTCGGAAGATTTTGAACAAAGGTTTCCCGTTTTTTAGAGAGATGGTGAGGTCTAAAAAATTGAGCGAACCGTCTTTCTCTTTCTCCATTTCAAACTTTAAATTTTTATGTAAAGAATTTAGGAACTCTAAAAATATATTTAATTGTTCTACACTGTCTCCCCATACACACAAAACATCGTCTACATAACGTCGCCAAAATAGTATGAGTTTAATTGAATCATTCCTATTGTTAAATAAATTGATTTCAAAATTGTCCATGAATATCTCCGTGAGGATTGGGGAACCCATCGCTAATCCGTCGTTCTGGCGGTAAAAGTTGTTATTAAATTGGAAATAATTTTGTTCCAAGCAGATGGAGGTTAGATTCGAGATTTCTTTTTTGAAGAGAGGTTCAATGGGAGAATCATCCAACAACTTGACAAGGGTGTTTAAAGTGTAGTTGTATGAGGGGAGGGGAGGTATAAGGTGGAAAGTAGGGGGGATTGAGTCCGAAATAAGTGGTTGTCAGTCAATTTGTATTTACAATGTAATACGAATTGACTAATTCGTATTAAATTGTAAATACGAATTGACTAACAACTTCTATTTTTATAATTATTCGAGCGGAGGCGCCAAGGGAACGGCGCCACTTTCACGACGCGCGCTCACGATTAGGGCTGGATCTTGAAAAATACTGCGCGGATATAATTACTATTTTAGTAAAATTACATTGAATGTCTAATAATGCATTGACAAAATAATAGAGACGGTTCAAAAATGGGAAGTCTCCCTAACCGCCAGTGATGACCGAAGAAAGGCCAAAATTGATGAAATTTATAAACTTCAAGTGCTATGTGGCAAGTCTTTCCGTTATCCGATTCTAGTAATATTTTACCCAATTTATTTTCTAACCAAATGTAACAATTTCAGGGGGCGTTCCGAAAGAAACTCAAATTTTCGCAAAATAAGGACCACCCTAATCCTTGTTCATTTATCTTAGCATTATCTTCAAAGATTTCAACAGATTCTTTACATTTTTTCAATTTTTGTTCAATTGCTCTTTATATTTCTCTCGGAATTTCACTGTGAGTTTGCCCACTTCTCTAATAGGTCTAATCACTTTTAATATTGATGTCCAAAGAATTATGCTTTCATCGCAATACGAGAAAAAAATGCAGCATGACTTTGTATTTCTGTCTTTATCGATAGCTTTTAATATTGACGGTCGCAACCCAGCAATAAATGACTATATGACTCGGAGTTTTCTTTCTCTTTTCTCGGTCGATAATTCATTGGCTATCGAATGTCATTGAGGCGCTATTGATAATTTCCGTCAAAACACCTTCAAAACCATCGCCATGAAAAGATGGAAATTGGAAATATGAATAACTTGGCTATGCAAGGACTCGCTTGGATCCGATTTTACGAATTTTCAATGGAGAAAGGTCAAGTGTACTTCGCTCGTTTTTATGGGTTCGGAAAAACTCCGATATTCTGTATTATGAGCTTCTTTCATTCTTTGATGACGTAATATGCAGTAAAAGACGACCTTTTCAATATTTAGTTATGGCATCTGTTTGCGCTTCCTCGGAAAGCAATAAAGCGATTTCAGAGAGCTAATTGTGCAATAATAGTTTTTATTCGTATATTACTCTATGAATTTTCTCATACTTGCGGTGGAATAATCGAAGACTTCCTCAAAACGACGCCAGGAACTACAAGCCTTATTGGTATAATTTTTCCAAATTAAGGGTGCTCTTTCATATATTACTCTTCTATATTTTTTGATGATAACCTGTCTGAGACGCTCAATCATTTAATTCCATCTTAATCTTTATTTCTTTTTTCGATATTACTACCTGAGAATGCTATCGTAAAGATGTGCTTTGAAAGTGCTCATCAATAATGATTATTATTGAATTCTTAAGTTCAGTAGGTTCTCTTTAGATCTTTATAATGTGGTTTATAGTCACGATATATATATATATATATATATATATATATATATATATATATATATATATATATATATATCATATATAGTCGCGATATATAGTCAGGCTATTCATGTAATAATATACACTATTTTGGGTACGCATTTATTTCCTTATTGGATTTGCGATAGCGGAGAATATTTGAAGGAGCTATGAGTAAAATTCTTAACTTGTCTCATCCAAAAAAGGATTATTTTTGCCTTTATTAGGATGAATATGACAACCACTGTAGTTAAAAGTGATAATTTAATACGATTATGTATTTCCTGACACTATGTTCATTTATTTATAATTCTGCGGTGCAGATTGAGTTTCTTGAGGTGGCAGCCCTATTCATTGTCTAAGAACGTTTAAATAATTAATTAGTTTCCATTTTTAAAGGCACTTTGTTAAAAATTAAAGAGCCGAAAAACCTTCCATCTTGTTTTCTAATGTAGTAGAAATAAAAATTTGTTCACAATGTTTATAACGCCATTTTCACTCTGAAAAGTTTCTGAACCGGGTTTCTCTTTCCTCCTTTCGACATCCACATTTTATCCTTCGCTCGCCCAGATGCACTACAACCCGCTAAAGCCAATAGTTTGCCTCATTCGATTGCCTCCCACGCCTCTATCCTTTGAATGATTCTTTGTGAATTTCTTCTTCAGAATGACTAATTTTGTAAGAGTAAAATTAAGATATCGCTTATCAGAACCATCCTTCTGTCGGAGCTGATACAATCCTGAGATCTTCTCTATCGCATTTGTCTCACGATAAAGTAGAACATTTTAACTTCGCTTCGCCGTGTTTCCTTGCGTAGCAGTCTAAAGTTGAAAAACATAACGTAGAAACCAGAATGAGAAAATAGTCTTGGAGAGCTATGTAAAATTGATTTGGTCTCTGGAGTGAATTCGTTTATATTGGATCTTTTCATGGAATATTAAAACTCTGAATCCTCCTGAAAGTCCTGTTTCACATTTTCAGATTTTCGTAGTCATTGTCATTTTTACTGGTTGTAATTTTCGCGAAGTAATCAGAATAATCTCCTGAAACTTATCATGTTTCATACTGATAGATTTTTGTATTGTGCTCCAAATTTAAATATGCAGTCATGTTATTTGAATTGTATGACGTCTTATAGTTGAAGATGAAAATTGACATAAATTCAGAACAGTACAGTGCAACGCTTTAATATTTGTTAATATTTGAGCTATGTGACATGCGTGCTCTTTCATTGTGTGAAGTAAAGACTTTCGTGATAGTTGTGCGTGACCTTTATGTGTTTTTCCTTATTAGAGAGCAAAATAACATCATCAATTTCATTTTATTAACTCTAAGAAAGTAGGACGCTGCTTTTACATTTGAACACGAAGGGAATGTAAGTTTCAAAATGTGATTCATTAGCTGAGAAATATTAATCTCGCGGACAGAGTTGTTTATTCTATGTAAGACCTTTCCTTAAGAAGATTTTTAAACATAATATGATTCCATTTATATATTACAAATAACTAGTCTTTTAGACTATACACACAATTGTATCTTTTTATGAACTCCAGTTATTGTTAAAGAATATTAGGATAGCTGAAAAGTGCTTCAGCCATCTCTTCAGAAGAGAAACTTTCATTCTGTTCGAATATTTGCGGTTCTTTGGTTTAGAACAGGGGTGGGTAACATGTTTTCTCCGAGAGGCCGAATATTTATGCCATTCCGCCGCATGAGCAATATTTGGGAGGCACATTTGTTTCGTATTGCATAAATCCAAATAGGTTAACACCGAAGTTCGATAGTAGGAAACGAATTGATTATCTAATTGAAATAGAAGAAAATATTTCCCATTTACGTCACAAGCGATATTAGAAAATAAATAATTCACAATGGGGCGTTTGTTTAAAAAGCGCCCGAAAAGGTCGTACATAGGTTTCCCAATTCTGGAGAAAGGTTTTTAATGGTTCAAACTCATACGAAACCTTCCAATAAGCATCAAAAGTTCAATTTCATTAACTTCTCACTATAATTAACTCGTATTTTGGACAATATCAATGATTAATATTTTATTACTCCATAACATACAACTTCGAGAAAGTGTTGCCTAATATTTCTAATGAAGTTTTATTGTTTGTCTTTTGAATAGCGATGAAAGCCGCTATACTAATTCAGAACTGGTATCGTCGCTACCTGGCGAAGATGGAAGTAAGGCGTCGCTGTACTTGGAACATCTTCCAGAGCATCGAATACGCAGGGGAACAGGACCAGATGAAGGTATTTTGAAAATTTACTTTTGCATATGCGTTATCAAATTTGGATTTCTATTTTAATTTTTTAAGAAACATGCTTTTACTATAATCACGGCAGATTTCTCAGATTACTTAATAAGCTGTAGCAAAATATTCTAATACTTTAACTTACTGATGTTTAACTATGGAAAAAATAGAATTACTTGTGATTTACTTGTGCTCTACTTTATCGGTAGGATGTTCTTTTGTGACCAGTTCCTTATATATTTTATCATTTTCCTTATTGTGGAAGGAAATGAGAAAAGGTATATAATGTTGATATCATAAGGAATATGAATTTGTACGATATAACTCACTCACATTGGTAATTCTCAAGAACAGAAATCTTTCTAATTGCTAATATTGTACTAAAATAAAAGTTTCTTTTATATAGTTTATGAGGACGATTGGTAAATAAATCTTCTTTGAATTCTCCTCTTACGAACTTTATCGCGAATATCCTAGTCATGGAGATCCTTTACTGAGCTCTTAGTAAATTATCGTGGTTCATTTCATAAAGAGGATATCAGAGCAGAGAATTCTTCGCATCTCTAGAATTTTTTTCGACACTTTCCAAAGGAAACCCTCAATATTTCATCGAGGGTTATGTTTATAATGTGACGTTTTTCCATTTCCCTCCGATCCCTCAAGGAATTTTTTGTTTAATTTCGGAAAGAGCTTTATCACCGTTCATTTTCACGGAGACGCCAGTTCCACGGTGCGAAAAATCCGCTCTTTATTAGTGGGATAAACAGCGAAAAGTATTTCATTTCTCAGGAAAAAATAAGCGAGCTTTGAGACTCTCCCAGGTGTGTTGCGACGAACAAGGTGAAGAGGCTTTTCATTCTCCACTACACCTTTCTCTCCTTTTGAACTTGATGATTTATTCATGCGTTGGAGAATGTGCCCATCGTCTTGTACGCACTCATCTTCCCAGGAGATGCTCTTTTCTGGTCCATCGGAAGCCACGCTTTCCTCCTCAATTTTCTCTTTAGCGAGTCTCCAATGTTGCGAGGTTCATTCTTATCTTAAAGTTTTACCTACTGCAATGAAATTTTGTTTAAGATCAAGATTTTTAAAAATACTATGAGATTGCGGATCCAGTCTCTGGACCCATGGTAACCGAATACACAAAGCAAATTTTTATAATGTAAGAAACATTATTTTCGTAAAAGTAAAGGGGATCCACAGTTATTCGAAATTATTTAAGCCAAGTTATTCAGAATCGTTTAACAAATTGATGTATTCGGGATCCCGGAGGACCAAGTGGATATTGCGGTCGCCTTTAGTGAAAGCGGGCACTTGCTCATGTCTCAATAGAAGCTCATATGACCTCAGAAATCGAAGCAATTTTAAAATACAACTACTTTAAGTATCAATGTATTCAGAGGAGTGAATAAAATATTTACGTTTTCCAAATATATTTCTCTGCTGTCAATTTATATAATATACTTTAAATGCGGAAATTGATTACGTAGAGAATTACATAATACTGGAGAATAAGGTAAAACGATAAAAAAGTCGTGGATCCGTTCAAATTAAATTGCCGTGTTACACATTTAAATAAAACAATTCTCGTAAACGTGAAATACGTGAATTTCGTTTATTAATAAATCCACTTCCGTATGAGAAATATCACTACAATACCCCACAGCTCGGATCAAAGAGACATTGAACAGAACTTGGAGACAAGCGAAAATTGTTTTATGCGTGCGAAAACATCTCAATGAAATCCGCTGAAGACAGATTTCACTTTGCAAACATTAGGACGCGTATTTGCGAATCGATCTAGTCTTGCAGGCATGAAATGGTTGTTTAGCGAAAATATTCTCGTAAACTCTTTGAAATTCCCGTTTTATTTTAGTAAATTTTTAAGTAGCTAATTGTTTTTATAATCGAAAATCTATCTTATATTCTACTCTTTGACCTAAAGTGTAAGAGACGTAATTTCATTGTAATATTGCCTTTTCGATAGTTTGCATTAATGTTAGTTTAACTGTATTTTCTATGCAATTCTGCATTTCTAGGAATGCGTTAGCTATTTATCTTTCGGTAAACGTTAAAATTGCTCCCGCGGAAAATGAAATAACCGTTATTCTTCGTAAAAATGTATACGAAAAATATACTGCTTTAGTAAAATGTAATAATTTTTCATTTCACACGTATATGAATGTTTATTTTTATATCAGCAAAAGAGAAAACCAATCATGACAATATGAAGAAAATTCCGACATTTTTTAATTTTTTTTCATTCCCTTCTTATTAATTATGTTTATTTTCTGTTTTGTGATTTGTCTAAATACATAGAAATTGGCTGATGAGATTTGCGCTCTTCTATAAATAGCTTTCTGTAAGAGAATCAATCTTACTTTAATACGGTTCGTCGTCATCTGCTTTAAATGTTCCGTATTTCCGGAGGTTGAGCACCTTGCCTTACGATATCTTATCGAGGGGTATCTTCCTAAAGTTCAATAACCCATTACTAATAACGAGTTCCAATGAATTTATCCTCAAGACTCTTATCTCCGAATCAATCGCTCTATATCATCGTCGCTGATCAAGTTCCACCTTCTGCTTTATGTCGCTCTAGAATCTCATTAACTCTCAATTTAGCACCGAATCCATACTCTTAAAAACAGGTTTTGAGATTCGTTACGCATAATTTCCACCCCATCACAGCTTGTAAGACATCAATTTATTGGCATTTTATCAAATCAATAATTTTCGCAGATATTAAGAAGGAAAAATGGCATTTTGTTTGGATGAAAGCTAAAATTTGCAATGAAAGGGTAAACATATCACGGCTATGATGATATTTAGGCACCCATTGTAAAGAGATGGATTCCGAGATTCTGAAAATGAAATACAGTTTATAACAAACACCATAAATTCCTGAAACACATACCAAAAGCGGCAGTTTTGCACACTGTACTCGGTGAGTCTCTCCGCATTCAGCAAGATGTCTAAGCCGTATCTGATGTCAGTATGAAAGAATATTGGAACTCAACTGTTAATGAACTAGAGTTCGTGAGCCGTTTGTCCACTACACCTGGCCGAGATTACCGACAAACAGCCCTGACAAACGACTAACGGAGTTTTTTCGAACTGATACCAATTTTTACCTAATCGCTGACAACGAAGTGAAAAGATGACTCTGTGCCAACGATCCGCTTGTTGCCGGCGAATTTCGTTCCACTCAAGGAACAGCAATGACTCACTTGAGTTGAGAAGGTCTTCATCCTCTCTTTATTTATAATAATAATAATATTTACATTTAATTTTGCTCTTATTTTGCATTTTTTCCGCGGTTAATTCTTTGATTCGACCTACTTCTGGTACCGCTAAATTTTTCTCTAATCTCTTTTTGAACTTACTTTACGGTATGTATTTACCTTCCATCTATTATGCGTCCTTGGCGATCTACTTGCATTTAAGTCCTTCCAAATAAATATCTTCAAATAAAATAATAAATAATTTGGTAAAACTCACAGGTCTTTGTGCGAGGTTTTGAACTTTAAATCCCTTGTTCATTTCCAATCTTACTTTACGTTTCTCTCTCAAGAAACTGTCTTATTGGATAACTTCATTTTCAAACAATCTAATAATCTAATATAATAAAATAAGGTGTGTGTGTGTATGTGTGTATGTATGTTCGCCTAAAACTCGAGAACCATAAATGGCACAACTTTCAAACTTTCAGGATTGTTAAATGTAATCCCTGCGCAGATAATAGGCTACTTTTCATTTACTTAAATGTCCCCAGTTCGAACCCAGACAAGAAAAACCGTTCTCATAAGAAATGCACGTATACCTCAGTTTTATCGGTTGCAGGCTACATTTCTTTTGCAAAATTAAATTAGAAATAATAGGCTTACGAAATCGGGAAACGCACCAAAAGAAGGAGAAATGAATAAAGACTCTTATTTTTGTCGTGAAATATCGTTATCGAGTAGAAATGGCGAGAATTCGGTTAAAATAAACGGAAATTTCGTGAAATTTTGAGACTATAAACAACAAGTCCCCTTGACGACGAATGCGATTGTTGAGACCGAGGTATTGCGTTTTTCCATAAGAATAAACGATGATTTTAGGTCCATGTGAAAGTAATCATTAAAAACGAATGATAGTATATGTACTTAGCAAGCAATATTCTAAAATTTTACAATTTGCATTTACAATCAATTTTCAGTGTTGATTCTAAGGAGGAAACGTATAATCATTCAGGGAAAGTTTCTTTATCACCTTGACTTTTCCAACTCTATTTGAAAATAATGAAGCTACTGCGTGTGATTTACACTGGAAAAACTTTAAATTGATTAATGTATACTGCGTGCAGCCTCTTGGCGTGTGGCAGTGGGTGCTTGAACCATGACTCTACTTCCCTAATCGTCTAATACCGCGTATTACTTTAGCATTTCGGGTAAATGATAACTTAATTAAACGCTTAATTTTTTACACGGACGATCTTTTGTATTCGTGAGCAAGTAGTGTTGTCTCCATCACAATTTTCTCCCTTAAAGGATTCAACGTGAAGCTAAGCAATACTATCTTAATAAGTAAATTTAAAAGAAACATAAGGAAATGGGTAATTATTACACGAGACGATGTGCACCCACGAAAAATCCCAAGGAAGAATCATCCTACACAGTTGAGGGAACTCCTAAAGAAATAAAATCTAAGACTATTCCTTTTCTTATCGTGGATTCTAGATTTGCATTCAAATGATAAGAAGTTAGAAAATATAAAACATTTTCATTTAGGATAACATTTTCATTGATTCAAGCTAAGTGAGAGATGTTAGATTTTCCTCTTCATAAGTTATTACCTAATATATTATCTACTGCTTATTTATATATCCCCGTTGAGAATCAACGGGCGCCTCAGCTCGTCTCCTCTAAAATAATCTTCTCCTAATAATAATCCTATCTAATAATCTCCTATAGATTGAAACTTTTGATCACCTCGTATATACATTCCCTTTTTCACGCTTCAGCATAGTTCACGTTTCTGTAGTATTTTTAATAGTGAGGTCATTTCGCACGTGGGTTCCCACCGGGAATCGAACCCGGGACCACTTTGATCGAAGTCGAGCGAGCTATCCGAATTCGGGAGCCTTTTTCTAAAAAGAATAGGACGATAGTGTGTGTACGAGCAGAGCTGTAGTAAGATGGCTTCCTATAGGCTCACCTTGAGAGGGTGACCTTCAGTGAGAAGAATCCATTGATTGAAGGCGACGGAAAATTCTTCCAACTGCAAGTACACCGCTCCAAAATGTGCAAATTATATTAAATTAATTAATTGGGAGTTTTATTCTATTCACTAATTTTTGTGTACTGAAGGAGATAATTTCAATTCTTCAAACTACCGTTTTTATTTATAGAAATTCTATTATATGGCATAGTGAAGTGCGGAAGGTGAGCAATTTATCACAAGCCCTTTGTAAATATTTGTTATTCTATTAAGATAGGATTAATTTTCCAGCGATGTCTAAGTATTGCGCAATATAATTCAATAGGATCAGTTTCGAGAAGACCTGGAAATTCTGAGAAATGCCTTTTAGTGGGCTCTATGATATAGTACGGAAATTGTTTTATAGAAATTTCTTTAAGCAAAAGAAACTTATTACACTAACAACCCGAGAATTCTCAAATTTCGTTCATCATATTCGATTAATTACTCTCTAAACAAGGCGGTGTACATAGTTATAGACTGTAAATGCATGCATGACTTTTTTGCACTTTTCGTTAATGCTTGTCATAAATTATTCAGGTTATGTCAAAATGACGTGAGTTCTTGCGGATTAATGTAAAAAGTGAGTGGGAAGCAAGTACTAATTGAGGAATGGGTGGAGGTGACCGTGAAACGGGAAGCCGACCGATTTATGGTTTATTTAAATCGTGAATCGCGTTAAGCCATCAAAGCCAAATAAAGATCCCTCCAAAGCTTAAATTTTGAAGAATGCCATAAATTAGGGCTAAACTTACCACGAGGATTCATGATATGACTACATGTTGTGTATGGCCGGTATTCATATATCTAATTATATATTTAATAACATATTATATATTTATAATGAAACGTTATACAATTGTATTGGCAACACCATAATTTTATCTGACTTTACTTGAACCTACTTTTATCTTATTTTCTTTTTCTGAGAAAAAAAATCGTAGAAGAATATCTTCGTATTCGATTTGATTTTATCCAATATTTATATTATATACTGTTGAAGCACTGTTATTGCTTAAGATATCTCTAGTCAGTAATACTTTTTATCTCAAATATTCTTTAGCTGCTGTAGTCACCAAATATATTTCAGGTCGCATATTATACGATAGTGTGGAGTCGTTATGTCACTAAAGAAATTAGAGAAAGTTCAAAGAAACAGCGTCTCAGAAATGTTAAATGTCCTGGGTTGGAAATCGCTAGAGAATAGGCTGGTTTGTGTTTATCGTAAGGAATGAGTAGGTTGTAAAAATTTATTCAACATAACAAAAATTAGGAAGATGTCTTATACGAAAAATGACTCAGGCCGCTAAGACCAATATCGCGAGATAAAGTTTTGAAGAGGAATGGAACACCTGGATTACTCCTTAATTCCTTCCCTAGAGCTAAAATCCTATCAGAAAAAATGTGGTTTCTTAATGTAAACAATTTTTGATTGCTTCTATATTTGTGGTCGAAGAAATGTGATGGGTGATGTCCGACGAGTGCCTTACGTGTAGATTTTAGTGGAAAAGTTATATTTGTATTTACTTCCAAAGTTGTGACTTCGCCGAGTTTTGAGATGATAATTAAACATATATTTCATAAAAGAAAGCCTTTTTCAGCGCAGTGGCACCACGGTTCGCTTTCAGCAGAAAGATCTAAAAATTCCTAATCATATTGGGTTCCCGAATTTAGGTTTCCTCGGCGTTTCACGGTCGATAGAAAAGGGAATTACTGCGGTGTCACATTTACTGAAGGGGATCCTTAGAGAAGGGAATTGAAGCAGCGGTTTGGCATCACTGATACACGTAATGGAGTGAGACAACTCGATTATGAATGTCAGTGGCAAGAGACATCATGGAAAGGAGGGTTCGCTCTCTGATAGGACGCATGCTGTGGCTTAAGGTTCGGAAGAAGATGAGAACCGTAAGTTTGGTCGCCTTTTCTAAACGTTTATCTAACGTAAACGGAAGCCCGTCAACGGGAAACGGTGCGAAGCGGTTTCTTTTGATGTAATTAGATGAAAGGACCTTGAAAAAATTCCTCGTGCGATTTGAATAAAGGTCCTCAGGTGCAGTTGCGCATGAGTGGATGTACACGCGTGTGACACAGAAATCAAATCTACGTTAGACCACTTATCAAGACGATCGGAGTATCTCAAGTACTCCTCCATACTTCGTCTTCTGCATTCGACATTAAGATGGTGTCTGCTTCAGATTTTATTAATGATTTCTGAGATCACGCTTGGTTTATCATTAGTATGCCTATAAGACAATTAAACTTAAGAATTAATTATATTTAGTGCAGGTTACAGTAGTTTCGATGAGAGATAATTGCGTTCCACTATTCAGAACATGAAATATACTTCTTAAGCAATTAAATTTTTAATGTTTAATATTGAGTGTGTAATGTTCTATTATAGAGAATGAGTTTTAATGAAGCGAAATATATTTTGAGTCTTGTTGAATAAATGTTAAGTGTTCGTTCAATTAAGTAGGGGGCTCTAAGTGAAAAGAAACGGAAAAGTAAAAAATTCTCGTATTGCAACTCTTCTCATAGCAATTCATAAAATATTTCTCTATTATCTCTTTTGCTAAATTCACCTTAAATACCTAAGGTCGAATATGGTCATCAATTCAATCTCAAGCACTTTTTTCTCTATTCAAATTATAAAATTATTAAGCGTTGTAAGTAAATAAGAATAAACTCAGCAAAAATCCTTCGGTGAAATTTCAAAAACTTATCAATCTCATATGTTCAAGAAAAGATAGAATTAGTTTCTGTTTTTTTCCCCTTGCATTGATACTATCTAGAATCCGAGTATTTGACTATTTCGAATATTTTCAAGTACCATATGATTAAGTAAATCATCATCTCTCATGACAACTTTCATTCGAACAATAATTTTTGCTGCAGTAAATCGACTTTTCGCTATTTTTAAGTAAAAGTACGACTGCTAAGCTCTTTCAGATATAAAAATTTGCTTCGACCTAGAATTCTGTATTTTCGATGCAGAGATAAACGTAGACACTTATACGATTCCATTCAATGTGATCGAAATATTCCAAGCCGAGGTCGGATACCAAAATATAATCAGTAGAAATGTACAAGTTTTTGTACATTTATTTCTGCATCTTAATTCAAATTTTGTAAAATCGCTAAGACTTCATTTAATGATGATTAATGGGATATACGTAACCAAAGTAATTCTATCATCGTTTTCTTCTTTGATATTAAGTGCGAAGATTTAGTTATAGAATTTGGCACTCATGGCGATCACTTATTAGTTCTTCGCTTTTAGTATACGTTTTTCTGATCGTTCGTAATGATTGAAATCTTGAATATCAGCTCAAAATCAATACGTCAATTTGACGTGTCTGTCAAATAAATCTGCCCACTTGGTTCACATTCAGCTTATCGATGGATGCTTTTAATTTTCTTTAAATAATTCCGATGCAGAATCACATTTCGCTCAAAAGGGCCTAATTATGGAAGATATGGATCATCTTTATTTAAGCTACAGTCTCTTTAGGTATAATTCCCTCCATGCATTTATATTTTCCTCTAGATAAGTTCATTTCTTCGGTGTAAGAGTAAGCCGGACTTAATTAGTTTCTTTCATCTCTTTGGGGGCAACGATTAGAAGGTTTTTAAGGCGGAATGAGAAAAAAGAGGGCATGATGTATGTGTCCCTCAATTAGGAGACTCTTGATTAGGGCATAAAGACGAAAATGGAGGATTAGAAAAGAGAGGAATGCGCTAATTTATGAAAGTGAGTTGATGCCCTCTCAGTCGGATCCTTAGCGTGTCTCGTTGGAAATTGAAGGAAAGATTTTCTGTTGAATTGAATGGTTGTTAATGAACGAAGCAACCACCTGGAAAGTTAGAAATCTTGGTTCGAGTAACGGCTACGGCGTAATTAATTTACTTTTTTCTATCTTCTTCTCTTCTTAAAGTCGGTAAAACTTATTTCTGCATAAATTGGTAACATTTTTATGTAGCTTACTTCAGCTAAAAAGCTGGACCAATTTCATCCGAAATAGTAAAATTTATTTGTTTTACAATTTAATTATCAGCTATATAAAGCTATGCGTTATATTTATATATTCTATGAGAAATATATTATACATTTAAGTAATAGATATCCTTATAGAATCTGTGAATTCTGCCTCGACTCTGTGGTAGGTCTTCATTATGATGAAAAATGATGAGAGAATACTTTATCACCGATCTTTTTATTGAGCTCCTCCTTAGCCTGAGGATGATGTCGGGGTGAGCGGCTGATAAAACGAGATTCCCCACCTAAATTAACCTAAATTCAGGGAAGTACGAGGGTGTACGCCCAGCGAAAGGAGTTGGGATTCCGTCGTGAGGGCCCACCGACTGATCGGTCCGTTCATTTTGTGTTTTCATTTGACGGAATATTGCAATAAACGTTCTCCGACGTAAGTTGTTTTTTAATATCATGACGTCAAGAAATTGTTTCTCTTTTCAGGATGGCAATATGCAACTGCTCAGTAAAAGAGGTTTTATCTTTTGTTCTGAATGCACTTTATTCTGTCTGTTGTGCCAAGGGACTCCTTTTTTGATTTGGTGATCACATACTTTCTTCGATGAAAAATCCTTGGGGGACTGCATCTATAGAAGATATCTTGTTTTCTTCAAATTATAGATTACGTGTGGGCTCTCATCCATAAAGATAAGTTTCAACTAACGTAAAACACATTAGGATTCATATTTCTCTGAGTAGATGAGCATGCACTTATCTCTCCTGAACGGAAATGTGATTCCCTTAGGTTTTCCTGCTTTTTTAGGACGTGTTTGAGGAGAATTCTATTTAAAGCATATTTGAATTTTATAGCACTGTAGGAAATGCTTTCCTGTTTTCTGCAGATCTTACAATTTAAACGATATTCTTTAGAATCCGATAATCCGTTAAACGCGTATAATTGAGCTCTTATGAAAACTTGAAAATATAAAGGAAAAGTGGTATATTTTTTCTGCAAAGAGTAGCCAAAGTTAAGGTAAATGAATCGACTTGAGGAAAATTTTCTGACGATGAGAGATGAATAAGATTTGTTAACGAACAAATACAATGACCATAAAACCTAATTTTGATATCAACAGTGATTATGACGAGTGAATTAAATTAAATTAAGTAATGACATGGAGTGACTCTATTATCTTTGTATTGCTTATAATTAATTAGTGGTAGTATTCCAATCAATCACCGGAGAAAGTTGACTGAGTTAACGGTAATGGTACGGTTAACGGTAATTACACTCTGCTTTGACCGTAAACCGTTTCATCAAATTCCTTTACTCGAATTTTCACTGGGATTGGCATTCGCAAATAATGGTGAATTTCTTATGGAATCGGTAATCTAAATAAAGTAACGAAGAAATATTACTTTCATTCTAAAGGGAAACACTGAATAAACTTTACGTTGGATATTTCAGCAAAAAAGTGGAGTTAGTTCTGAATCAAGATTCAAATTGAATGATATCTTGAATGTTGTATCTAGTTTAGAAAAACTTTAGCGTAGCCGGAATTCAAAATTAGAGGACTCGACTACTGATTGAAAAACAGCGATAAGAAAGTGGAAAAACAAAGGGAAAACATTGGGGAAGGGAAGAGAATTATGTAAGAGAAGCGAATTTTAATTAAAAGGATAAATCTAAATTTACGGTTTGCTTCATAAAAAGTAGAGATATATTCATCACAAGCGGAATTAAAGTAGAAGAAGATTTAAAACAACCTTAACTTTAGAAGATAATTTTCTGAGAGGAATACTGCTTTCCAAAACACATAAATGCAACAAATCTATAGAATACTCCAGAAAAATACGCGTTGAAGAGGTTAGAGAAAGATAATTTTTAATTTTATACTTTCTATGAAAATATAGCTCTTCCAATTTACTTTTCAAGATTATAGCTTTTGTAATCCGACGAAGAGCGCGCAGTCACACCACCGCATTGGAAGACATCAACATGTTGAATTCCTATGAAAAATTGTGTTTTTTATTTTTCCTTTAATTTCGACCCCCTTCTTGTGATTGTGTTTTCCCGCATCGTGGTTTTTCCTCCGTAGACTTTCATTTGAGGAGTTTTTTGGAAATTGTGGAAATTGGAACTTGGAAATTGTTTGAAACTCTGTATGCCCTTCTTAACCAATTTGCTGGTTCATATTAGATTTTAAAAAATGCATACTTTTATATCTTCTGTCTAGTTTGTTTATATTCTCTTCGCATATCTTTAGACTATTTTTTAAGATATAGCTTTGCTGTAAATAATAGTTGTTTTAATATTGTACGATTTCTTAGAATATTGTAAAGGTTGGGCGGAAGAGAAGGGCCTAACCCAGCCAAAAGAGTCAAATAATAATAATAATGATAATAATAATAGTAACCCTGGAGACAATGTTCAGGTTGGTAGATGTGGTTTTTGGAAATGGCGAACTTAATGGGGCTTTAGGATGTAGAGGGAGTTGGCAATTATCATTCCCCCGACGCATTTTCTCTGCATTGACGTACATTTGCATTATGAAGCGAGGTTTCCTCTCTCTCTCATCAGCCCACACATTCTCTTCATCTAATTCAAAGGGTCAAACGTAATACCCTTAACAGTGGAGTTTGTTCCTTTGGATATGGGGATAATTAGGAGGACTATCATTTCTGTGACTGAATAAAGTCCGTATGAATGGAAAATGTAACTTTTTTCCTATTTATTTAGTAAATATGTATATGACGGAATATCACTCTGAAATAATTCTACATCCAAAATCGTATCTTGTGAGTCTTTTACTCATGAGTGAACGCACTGTTAAAAAGTGGGGAAACGGTTAAAATAAATAGTAATACAGATGGCAAAAGGAAAGAAGCGTTCTTGTGTCAGAACTAATTAAAATTAATACAGGCTCAATATGAAAGAAACAATTTGTCTTCGTCCACAAATTTTATTTGAAAAACACGACCGGTTTCGAGGTTAACTCATCTTCAGGTGACCGGAATACATTTAGAAGCAGAGTAATATACAAAGTAAAGGCGATTGAGGGGAAGGGCGTTAGTGGGATGAATGCGGGGGAGGGGGAGGGAGGTGTGGAAGTATAGATTTGAAGATGGGGGAAATATTCTCACTGAAAAGATACTCGTTAGTAAGGTTCCTAGAAAACTGCAGGTGGCGGCGTATCTCTAGTTGTTCCAGGAGGTCAAGCTTCCTCCCTTTTGTACCGACGTTGAGGAGAATGGGGGAGAACGATGAACTGTGGTTGTTGTCGTTCAGGTGCATTGCGAAATGGGAATTTTTAGATCCTTTATGGAAGGAAGTTCTGTGCTCTTCCGTTCGTGTTGCTATGGCCCTACCACTCTGTCCAACATAACAACTATCGCAGTCATTACAGTCGAGTCTGTGTATGCCAGATTTTTTATTGCTGCTTGTTTTGTCCCGGCCATTGCATAAGTGCGAGCGGAGATTGGATGTGGTATAAAAGGCTGGGCGGAAATTTTCGGAGGGGAAGAATTTACTAATTTTCTAGCTAAAGTTATCACTAAATTTTAATTTGTAAAAACGGGGGGAATTTTCAGGAGGCGAAACGGAAGGGTAAATTTGGTTAATGGCAAACTGCCTTTGTTTTTTACGAAACAAATTGTCAAAATTTGTGGACGAAGACAAATTGTTTCTTTCATATTGAGTATGGAAATGTTCCACCAAATATCGTCAGAAAGCATCAACTACATCTATTAATACAGGCTTTTAAAACGAATAATTATATCCGTACCCCTTCTGAGAGCGTTCTCTACTTGTGTTCAAATTTAACCTGCTTTTAAAGTCCAAGTACCCCCATCATCTTCACTCTGAGAGAAATTTATATTCACATTCAGTATAAATTATGCTATGATTATGTTGGCAAATCGTAGTAACATTTGTACTGTGCCATCATAGTCGAAGAAATAGGGACAACATGAATCTAAAGCGGTGTAATCTATTTGTGTACTTGATCATCATATAATTCTGAGCTCCATAGATGAAAATTAACTGAAATTTATTGCATTATAGATTTTTTATTCATGAAGAACCTTCGTAAATTAAATTGGAATTTGTGTTCCTACGTAATCTCAGATATTTGAAATTCAGATTTCTTTTCAAAAGCAACTTATCTCTGTCATCCGGTTCCATAACAATGCATAATGATTGAATATATTATTGCAAAAAATAGTTCGCGCCATATATCATTTTGTAACTAGAGGAACATTGATTTTCGTTGATAAATCAATAGGAACAGCGGGCGATATAGGGTAAGAAAACTAATGTCCACTTCTAAATATACGTAAGTATCATCAATTATATAACTACTCAATAAATCCTCTTGAAAACGCTTCAGACGCTATCTAGCTTTAAACGCGTTTTTCTCTTGCTACACACTAAACGCATGGTAAAATTACAGCCCAGCAACCCACTTATAAAGTGAATTTTTCCTTTATCCTAAATCACTGTAACTTGCCTTCGATACAGTGAATATATCGATACTTACTCACATCATTCTTTCCTTTTTGTCTACATGATTTAAATAGCACCATTGTAATTGTGTGTACTCAGGGAAGCCTTAGTAATGCCGTCTTGTTAAGGTTTTTACATTTTCGGTGTATCATCTCTTTCTCTAGTTAGTTTTAAAATGTTATAAGACTTTTCACTACCGACTTCAGTTTTGAAATTAAAGGTAATTTAATGATTTTTATCAGTCATGTACGAAAAACCTCAACTCTGTGCATCGCGATTGAATGTCGGAAAGCAAATATTAATGAACGCACCTTTAGGAGTCCGATTAGTGTCTCCATGTATTTCAAAGGTAAAACTCAGCAATACGGTGCTTAGAGTGATGCAGGTAGGGTGATAGAAAACCTTTAATTGTACATTTGGGTAAAACAGTACAAACTACATAGTAATCGTGTTTAATTGCTCTTGAATTTCCTGTGCTGAGCTATGTTGTCAATATTTCAGAGGCAATTTCATTATCTTTTCTTTATCTGCTCTTTGATAGTAGTTTTGATGAGCAACAGTCAGAAATCAATTTATTTAAAACTACCACAAGTCAATTTATTCATATTTATATGGAATTATGAAAATTTTTAAATGCGCTTATTTTCCAAACGACCTTAAAATCTGAGTTTGGTTAACTGCGTAGCCTACTTAGTTGGGGTGAATATTCGATTGAGTTTAACCATATTTCTATTAATTTTACATGGATGAAGTAATCTGTGTAATCTCGAAAACCTAGATGGTTATTTTGGTCGACGGTTCGACTTCCGCGTAACTTTGTAATCTTGCTGCAAACTTTGTAAGTAACTCAGTTCAGAACTCCTCAAGCAGACCCTTAACGAACATCATGTTATGTACAAGGCGGTCTATGACGTGAATTTTGAATTCATTGGGTCTTATTTGCCTGGATTCACCAAATAAAACCATCACTTTGGAACCTTAAATCATCTCGTCTTTGAGCCAAAACACTTTCGATTCGATCTTTTTCTTAAATTTTTATCGAATGAATTTGTATTATTTTGGTTTAATTCTTGTAGAATCTGTTTCCCTTTCACCGCTGTTCCATTCCTAAATCCGAAGTTCAGCTGCGTTTATTTACAATTACGATACTCATAAGTTTACAAAGCCTGTGTTAATTACATTTCATACGCTGGAAGTCGGATTGTTCATGCACACCTTCATTATTTTGGTCTCCATCAGCAAGTTAACATGATTTTCCGTTTGTGAAAGCGTTTTGTAAGTGAACTTAGTGGATGTCAAATTACACCATAATAAATACATCGGAGGAGAATAGGAGAAAAAGAGGAGAAGTTTAAAAATTAATAGAAAAAAGCTGTCAATACCGATTTCCCGAACCAATTGATATTTCTCTCAGTACATCCAAAACCCATTCTTGTTCTACCCGGATTCTGTAATGCATCCTACTATATTAACGTTTAAAACTGTACACCAATATTAAAATTAGCACGAATTTCCTTTATTCGATGTGTCTGAATAGTTAGATTTAAAAAGTAGTAAAAGTAGTTAGGTGGTTTTGGGACTAAATGAGAGTAATCAACAATTAGAATGCACTTTTAATTTTTGAGTGATGCTATATATTCACGAAATTAAATAAAATAATTTTCTTTTATCCATCTTAAAAATGATTTTATAGTTTGTCTTAGGGTATGTTCATTGTTTAAGTTTTATCTTATACTAGTTGAAGTGCCCGTTGATTCTCAACGGTGGAATAAGAATTTCTATATACCATACTATTTGTAGGCGATTCCGGCGAGAATACACCGCCAAAATCAAAATCGTATACTATCTGAACTTCCCTAACAATCTTAACGGGGACAGAGAAGTCGATGAATACCGTAATCTTTGGAACATTCTGGACTCTCAAGAAAACAAAGATATATCAATGCGACTAAAGAGTCGCGGAAATTTATATTTACTCAACGAAAACGTTATTTTGTGGGTTTATTACTTTGAAATCACGATGAATGTTCACTTTTCGAATGTATACGTGAAATGTACAGAGAATGAATCTGAATGAGGCTGAAATGAGAAATATAAAACTCATTAAATATTACAAGTTTAAGTTCACACGGTGAACGAAGGTGCCTAACGCAATGCTTTATTTTCTTAGCACACCTCGTTTTGCTAACGATTCTCCCGAAATGCTTTCCTTTCCATCCCGGCACTGAAAAGTATCTTATTGTCTCTCCTCCTTGATCTTGACAATGCAACATATATGTAACTGTACTTCTTTTTGTGGGGAAAATACAATCCTACATGATCGAAAGTTGTGATGAGCCATCACGTCGAGAATACGGAAATAATTACCTTTTTTATTCATTTTATATTTTCGTGAGCTTCTCCACTCATCGAGCACAGTCACCGAAAAGGAGGTTTCAGTTTGCAACGCTTAATTAAACTTAAGAATTGTAAGAAACGATCTATGGGAATGCTAGGATGTTGTAAACGAATTCCAATGTTTTTTTTTTCGAGGTGGCGTAGGTCCAGATGAAATCCTTTCCTTTCTCCGCTTCCCTCGAAGGAAGGGAAGGTCTGCTTTAATCGTCCGACATGGATGTTCTAATGAAGAGGTTCTTCTTATGTAGGCCGACGCCAAACCATCTCGCCTCTGATAATCAGGTTACTCTCCTTTTGAGAAATTAAATTTCTCTACGTTGACTTCTTTCTTTGCCTCCAAATTCATCGCTTTATTTCTTTTCTTAAGGTTGCTGTTGAAATGTTTGCACAAGAAGGCAAATCAGCAAAGCGTTCCGTTTCTTGCGGGAATTGAGAAAAATAAAATTCTTCCGATTCTTTTGCTAGAAAATTTTATTAAGAAGAGTTTTTGAGAAAAGGGAAAAAGAAGCTCTTCAGGATGAAATATTTTCGAAACTTCTTTTGTGGTAAAGGAAGATTTAAAGATAGAGAATTGAATGTATTTCAAAACTAGATAACGTACCTCAACAATAATCTTATTCGTTTAATTGCTATATATTCGTGGCAGATTGAATTTCTTCAGGTGGAATCCCTAGCCATTGTCCTAGAACACTTAAAACACAATTCCTTACGACAGAAATATCATACAGATAAACGTTCCAAAATAACACCAATCAATTTACTGATGCTATTATAACATCAAGAAACTACACCAAGATTTAATTAATAAAATATCCCTCCGGTATACAGCAACAACAATACAATTCCATATACTCATTACCATATTGTGTTTAAATAAATTACTTTGCTATAATAACTGTATGCATATTTGTCTAAATTCTAAAACCAGGTAATATATTCCATTTCTTTACTCTTCTATTAAGAAACGACTTCCGTTCTTTGCTTCCTTAATTTTATTTATTTTTCATGATGATCATTTTCGTCGATAATTTGATTTCTCTAATTTACAAATTAACTCCCTCCATGCTTCGTCAGTGTTTTATATTTGAGACCGTCTTCCATTGACCATCCTCCTTTTCCTAACGATTCTCACGGATTGAAGCTTCGAATAGATACCAATGCATTATGTACAATAAAATTTTCGTTCATCGTTCCTACGCTTTACTCTTTAAATATATAAATATTAACAAAAAAATGGCTTTCTTGGATCGGTTAAAAGACAAAAAGTCAATTAAAAGTATACTAAAAACGAAAATATAAATAAACTTCACAGATTCAGGCGAGGTGTTGTGGTAATCCATAATGGAAAGGACCAGAAGATGAAGATTAATCTTCGAAACCGGTCGTGTAGTGGTTGTTTGTGTTAAAATAAAATATTTTTGTGGTAAAAGTACAAATATTTAATAGTTCCTTTCCGAAAATATAAATAGTTAGTCTTAGAAAGTATCAAAATGAAAAATAGAATTGTATTCACATTGTGAGTGCATTTATTAAGAATCCAATTTTATGTAAAACTAACTGTTACAATGTGCAATTTTTGTTACTTTTAGATTTTCCTGGTGATTTAACTCGAAGAATAGTCTATTGATTGTGTTTCTTGATGGCTCGGAAAAAAGGAAATAGTTTTTGTTAATTATTATATCTCTATGCTTTTAATTTGAATTCCACCCTGTTAGATTCATTGAAATGAAACGAAATTTGTGAATTTTCAAGATTCTTAGCGAGAAGAGGGCACACCAAATAATGAAA
Organism: Pachydiplax longipennis; assembly: GCA_036926295.1. Classification (NCBI taxonomy): domain Eukaryota; kingdom Metazoa; phylum Arthropoda; class Insecta; order Odonata; family Libellulidae; genus Pachydiplax; species Pachydiplax longipennis. Next base: position 1,890,578 of record JAVFKF010000085.1, on the reverse strand, counting down.
TTCTTGACATTTTTTTAAGTCCCCTTATCAGTCGATGTATTCATGCCTTCGGTAACCAATGTTTCTACCCTCATCAATGTATTTAATGCGTCACTCATCAAATGAATGTTTTATTTCCATCACGATTTTAAGGTTGATTTGCTAATATCTGTTCTGAAAATCGCATCTGTAACGAATCTCCGCCTTTGTAACATACTTGTGGGTTGTAAAGAAGTCCAGCTCAACATATTTGTAAGCTATGTGTTTGGTTAAAACGAACTTATTTCCGAATCTTTCAAGCACGGAGAAAGATTGGAAGACTCCCATTCCAGAGATTTCTAAGCCGCCGCACATTTGTTAACTCATGAAGATAACAAATATAACAACACAACCTGTCTTCACCGTCTTCTCCCATCCACTCTAGCGCAGTCCCACTTGGGGATAAATAATATATATATATATATATATATTGGAGGCTCATTTAAAAACGTTTAAGACATTTCCGCTTAAGACGTTGTCCCGCTTAATACGCCATATAAACGAATCGCACACACCGCTTAAGACGCTCTAGTGAATGCCTATAAGGCTGATATTTTCCGTCCCAAGATGCACTGCAACTCCCCATTAGTCCCTCTGCCACATAAGAAGATTCATTTTCGTATTAAGGTGTTGCTTAAATATTAAAGAACCAAAAAATCCTTCCATTTTGATTTTACTATCAAGAATTAAAAATTTGTCACATACCGGTGATAACACTGTTTTCACTTGATCCTCTGAAAAGTATCTTAACTTTGTTTTAAATTATATCATGCTTATTATAAATTACTTGCAATAAATAGAGTGAATTGAAGTATAGAGGATGATAAAAATATGGAAGTCGTTTCTTGATTGTATTCGGTTATTCTGTAAATGTTTACAAGGGAAATGTACGAACGAAATGTGAGTAATTTGTGTCCTGAGAGCGCTGAATTCTTTCTCTATTCCGAAACCAATTCGGAAAAGTAATTTACTGGTTTGTTTATTTTCTCGCGATAAACTTCCATGTTATTTCCGTAACCTTTGGACCTTCGTTGGTTGCCTGTGCTCTTCACCTCTCCCGATTTTCATTCCGATCCAAGCTTTGTATTCACGAAGAAATTTCAATATCGTTTGGGACGGAATACTTGATTAGAACATCCGCCGCTCAATGCAATCGAAACGAGACCTCGTTTGGAAACCAAACAGACGGAGGTGCATAATACGGAGCTAGTGAAAGAGACGATGGGGAAGACATTGCCGCGAAGAGCAGGTTGAATAAAAAAATCAGCTGATATCTGCAAAATCCCGAAGATGTCATCGGAGAGAATGGGGAGTAGAAAATTCGGGACAGCTGACTCAGTATCGATTTCGGTGAGACCTTTTATACTCTTTAAAGGATTTCTTCCTTCTTTCTTTCTGCGATAAGCAAGCGTTGCTCAGTTTAATTTTTTTCTCTTTCGGAAGATCGCTGCAAATGTTTCTATTTATATGCGATTTCGAATGTAAACTTTCGAAAGTTTTCCGTTTGAAGAGGCACTATCAGTATTTAGAGAATAATTACTTCATTTGAAAACATTTTTCTCGGGATAAATGTAAGAAAATGGATGCCCTTGATTTTAACATGAATATTCTGCGTCTTAAGAAGAATCTAATTCCCATCCATGAGGTACATTAAAGCTTGCTATTGGCATTATTAAAAGTGGTCATTCCGCAAGCCCACCGATCTCCTTCATCAAAGGTAACCACATCCACCAGCTTTGTTTTATTATAAATATTTGGAATTCTTAGGTAATATTAAAAACCCTAAAATTTATACTAATGTATTATATTATAAAAGGTCATTTAAAGAAACAGTTGAATTATAAAACGTATTTATGTTATTTTGCGTTCAAATCCAATAATTTTCAAAACTGTTGAAATGCCTAGGGAATGAACTGATATAATTTTGCTGAACTAAAACAAAAATAATAATCATACTAGATCATCGAGGCCAGTAAATATATGTAAATAAATATTCCAGTAATGAACAAATAACGAATTTGCACTGGATAATATTTACCAATCACGGAAACTAGTATATTTCTATGAACTTAGAATTCCTGGCTTTATCGAGAAATTTACATTACAGTGGAAACGAATTTGGAATCCATCGCAGTCACTTTGTCTTTAGAAGTTTTTATCGATATTCTCGTGTAATATCACAATCATTCCTATTAATCGCACCCGGTTTCCTTAAAAATTGACTAAAACTTCTCAATCCGTTTAGCACTTATGAAATTCTTTGACTATTCCGTTTACTCTATCTCGAGGTGATTTTAAAATCTACGCTTACGACATAAACTGACGTTTATTTTACACTATTCATGAAATTTTTAGAAATATGGATTCTGAATACGTAGTTTAATTCTATCTCAAGTACCACTTTATTATTTTTCATTTCTTTGATTCGTTGGAACAATTGATAACGTTGCTTTCCGAAGGAGAATTTTCGCTCAAATTCAGATGAAGTCGTTTGGTTTCTGCAGTATTTTTTCACTCTCGGCCTCACGGTTGAACATAAACATTCGTTTAATTCTTTGGCTTGTTTTTCTCCTTCCGTCTTAAATTCTCTTCAGCGATCTCAGTTCCCTTGGCTAAGGTTTTATCTTTTTCTATCAACCTTTATGGCCATCTAAGAGAATTTTTTGGTGAAAATACAACGTTGTTGAGCTCACTTTTTAATAAAAGCATTAAAAATAAATTAGATATTGGCGAAAGTAAAGTGAACTATTGCTTAAAGATTATATTAACGTATTTGATAAAACTGCGATTTTTGTCATCATTGCGATCATTATTTTGTCGATTATTCACAGGTTCTTAGGATGTTACAAATATATATTATTTCTGTTGTCTGGTGCATGAATTCCTATGATAGGGACACATTCCAACAGGGAAAGCTTTAAAATATTGAAATTTGTGTTTCTTTTGACGGAGTAATTTTATCAATTGGTAAGAAAAGTGAGCAGTTTAAATTAATTGATAGTCGATTGTTCTTAAGGCAAGCTTATATTTTCGTAAGCATTCAGTTCTCTTATTCTTATGTCAGAAGCACTTTCGTCTTCATCTTTTAAGGATAAATTTTGTGGTAAAACATACTTAGCTCCCACATTGACTTTCCATAATTAGTATCGCTCTTTGAATATCATGTTCCAACTGAGGCAACTAGACTTACTCCTTTTCTCCATGTCCCTTTATTATTCCACTACTTCCCCTTTCAGACTTTCGCTCTACTCATTCTTAAAAGAAATACATGTAAATAATTTTCTGCTTATGTCATACTTTTTATAAGATTTTCTCAGTTAGTTTATGTTGATTTATTTTAAATTCTTGCATTCATGCGTATTTACTGTAAATTTATTGTTTCATTGTTTTGGTATTCTTTATAAAATCATATCAGCACTGTATGTTAATCTATTAAATAAATAAATTACATGTAATGATGCGCGTTTACTTCTGTTTAGCCATTTCTTAAACAATTTCGAACTACCCGAAAGTTGATGAGAATCAGTACGGATATAGTGCGAGGATTTAATGCATCTGCTTATCAGAAGCATCCTTTCATATCCCCGTAGTTATTTCATAGCTTATTTGCGCAGGCTCAGAATTTTCGATACAACATTAGGCGTTTATGCCGATGGCATTACTGGATATTTTAGGAAAGAGGGGTAGAAAAACAATCTCAAGTCTACCCTTTATATATCTGACACTCCAAACAGCCACGCATAAAAGCGTTAAGAAATGTGATATGATTTCCTGTAAATTGATTGAGCACCTCATAAACATCTGAATGAGTTTGGACATTAGTTTGAAATGTCTTCTGATGTTTTATGGGAGAGTAGCATAACGAGCACTATTTTACCTTTTCATACCCTGAAAAGACCGGTTGTCCTTAGATGAAATAATTGCTATTGCAATATCTTATTTCGATGCTAGAATAGCGCTACTTTTATCCATTGCTTTTCTTTTCTTAACTTAGAATAACGCATTCTTACCGAACACAATCATTAAGCCAGACCTGAGCGTAATTATTAAATTTGAATAAATTTCGTTACAAATGCTTTTTTGTTGCAGTCGAGAGGAATAACTTGCCGTCATTCAAGTATTATTAGTCTTTCAAATATCAAGAAAGAAAGAAGGCTGATTATCAAATAATGATCACTAAGGTTAGAAAAGGCTAATTCATTCAAAAATAAAAGCAAAGGAATTCAGTGAATTTGGTTTAGAGGATAATAATAAATATTGTTCAGTTTTCACGTTAAGTTATTTCAATATCTGTTTTCATACGATTTTTTCTCTACTTTAATGTTTTTTAACCTTTTGCTCTTGCTTTCCTTTGAATTGATTCCGAGGGAAATCTTTTTAGGTATGTGATTGATGTGAAATCTCCGTTTATTACCTCAATCTAGATATCCTCCGGATTGTCTCGAATCCTTTCATTCACCCTCCAGTAATTTACAAATGTAATGCAGGTCGCTAGGTGCCAAACACCCAGGATATTATTTCTTCTTATTACTATGGATGTGACACTAACATTTAACTATATTTTACTCAATATCTAATTTTTATATATATTTTATTCATGTAAAATTGTTCTTATATATGTTATTAAATGTAAAATGTTTTTTCTTGAAAAGAATTAAAGAAAAAACTTTCGGAACAAATTAATGATGCTAAAATTATTCTCAGTATACTCTAAGTGTCTACTATAGAGTTCCAGAAAGGACGAGATGCATAATGTTACATTGAGGATGTCGAACGCCGAGGGAAACATTTGCCTCTTTGGAAGGCCCTCAATTCCTTATTTCTTCCGTAAGAACACTAAATATAATCGATCAACCCAAATACCGGTAGAGAAATTATTCCGGTATTCTGATGGAATTAAGTGTACCGGCAGTACTTTCTTTCTCATCCAATATTTTCATTATTCATCGCCTTTGTTTTGGTTACATTTACGTCATTCACCAAATATATGCAGGATTCAGAAATTATTCTTGTTTGCCAGCTTCCAACGAATCCAAATACTTCTTTGCTTATTTATTATCGTAATTTCAGAATTTCTCGATTCTTAGCAGTGAGGCTGGGAAACATTCACCTATCTTGGATGCAAAGCACTAAAGGAATGAGGCTCATCTGTTATTTCCATTTTGAATTACTAATATTATTGGATCCTTTATTAAGCAAGGTTAAGTCCGAGTGTGCCCTTCATCCAACTGACCTCCTCTGATATTTTCACATAAGTATATAAGAGAAAGAAAATACAAAATAAAACATTTAAAAATAGAAAAGAAAAAATATAAAGGAAACTAGTTGCCCCGTGCGAACATTTCGCAGACGAGCACTGGTACTCAATTTCCCCACCCAAATATACTTCAGTAAATACTCAAAATAATCACTACAAACGAATACGCAAAAACTGAAACATTCCTAAAAGTCACACTTTCATATTTCGTATCTGCGTCCGTTTTGATACATCTCGTTTGCATCGATATCCACGCACTCTCATTGGGAAAATTCAATCTAGCTGTTTCTAATGCCTTGCCACTTGGACCTATACAATATCGCTGGTATATTAGAGAGCGTGAGAATATAAATGTTACAGGATATCTTAAAAACTTTCTTTAGCAATACAGTCACAAATAGTGCGCTTCATTGCTAAAACGATATACTAGTATGTATCTTCTCCTATAACGAATGCCTCGATAAACTCAATGTATTTATCACATAATTAATTTAGACAAAAATACAAAGCATCACTGCCAGCCTTAGGTAAGATCTGTCGTTCTAAATTCCACTTCATTTTGCAATGGTGTGTCTATATAATGCACAAAATTGATGAAATTTACTATTTGAATTGTGAGTTTAATTGGATTATTCCAGTACCATCTGCAAATAGCCCAAATACAAAGGGGTTAATTAATTGATTTCTAGTAATTATTACTAATATTATACTGTTTTCCGATGTTTTTCTTTGATGTATCTATTTTATTCAAAAACAACCAAAAATTAGTGGTTGGATTTATTCCTCAATTTTTCCTTTCTTGAGCAACATGTTTATGATCACATACTTTTATTTTTTTATCACTAATTAAAATCCCAGTCAATCAATCAATATGATCCGTATCCTTGTTTGCAAGAGTCCTTCTATTAATGCTTTTAGATTTAAGTGTTTAATATAGAAATTTAGTTTACCATTTTCCGAAATTTAATCCTCTAAAATTGACAGATTTTTGTGCATTGACAGCCATTTTGTCACTTTGGCTCTTAATCCATAGTTGACTTTTGTTAATCTTTCCCAAAATATCACCACTCGTTGGAACTGTTTTGCGTTTATCTAAAGTTTAATGAAAAGTTTATGTGACTAAAATAATTTTAATTTAAAATATAATCACAAAAATATTTTTGGCTAAAAACAAAATTATATTCGTTTTAAATTCTTTTCGTTACACAAGATGTTTCTTTAATTTCCAAAATTTCTCTACCCTAATCCAAATAAAGTAGGTTTTGATATTTAAAATAGAAGATATATGGCAGAAAACATGAAACTAAATATTTACATTTGTGACGGTCGTCACAATCTTACTTTGAAATTCGGCGCATCTTATGAAGGGGAAGTTTGCCCTCCCCTCCGTGTGAACCTTCTCAATTGTAGCACTACCACTCTCTTTCATTTTGGTGTTCATTAATGTTATCTTGTTTCTAACCGCAGAAAATTCAGTCGCCGGTAATTTGAATGACAAGCCAGCTAGAATTCGTTGCAGTTGGACACTATGGTGATATATTTCTTTTAAGATTGTAAGATGTTCCTCATGTGTCTGATTTCGTGTTCTCATAGTATAGTTATTTTTCTATGTCGGACAGTGGATATTTTCCTATCAATATTGCGAAGCTTAAAAAGGAGATTCCGTTCATGTCCTAAGTAGCAGAAAGACTTATGTACCGGAAGAAGTGATTTCCTCTGAGTTTTTTGTATTGAATGAGTTATTTAATTTAGTACCTTTGTAGTAAAAGAAATGATAAGTAATATTGCATCGTTGACTGATTTAACTTCAGAAATTTGTTCCGTTTTATTTCAACTTTCTCCGAAGTGGTGGAATTTGGATTAGTTTCTTTTAACTCTGTGTTAATTTTGTTGATCTCGAAGTGAACTTAAAACCCACGCCCATTTTGGTTAAATTTTCTTCTTTTGAATTTATAATGATCAAGTATTGGCAAAAAATTAGGGAATCGTACGTCTCAGTACGTGAATTTTATCATTTAGCCAGTAGAAAGGTCAAACGATTCCGATAACCACGAGAGACTTTAGGTGATTTTTGTTATTCCATAAAAAAAAAACGCTATTAAGGTATTAGGTTTCTGATATTCTGATCCAGAATAAGTGAAATTTATTTTGGATGATTTGTCCCCATTGATAAAGGGTACTCTAACATTTTAGAGTAGAGCTCAGTTGAACTCGAGAATTTAACGCATGCTTCAAAACAGCTGCAGCGGATAATATTCGTGTATTTCCTCCGTTATCTTCCTCTACAAGGTCAAATTACAATTTGCAGTCACTGTCAAAAAGGTGGATATCATGCTAATGATTACCGAAAAAGGAAAGCTCGAGTTTAATAGCAATGCTAGACTTTTCTTAAGGCAATTTTTTGAAATCAACTTTCGCTAACTTACCTATCGTTTGATGAGTTCAATGCTTGCTGGGATCTTCTATTTCCTTGGTGGATTCGAATTTTTGGAAAAACCTCCGTCTCTTCCAATTCTTCATACTGATGTCTCTTTCCGAACGGTTGGAGGTCAGCTGTTAAAAACTTGTAACTGATAAGATTAGGTTGTCCCATGACTTTTTCTTAATATAAGTTCCGGTGCTTACAGGGAGAGATTTTATCCTGAAGACTGAAATGGGAATAATTACGATTTCTCCGAGTTCTCTCCATCTAAGTAATTTCCTCTGGTTAATGGTCCAGAGTTTATTTCATCAGATGAATAACGATGCTATATTTACATCTCATGTTGAGTTGGTTAATGAAAGGACAATGCCTACAAAAGGAATTGACAAAAGGAATTCTTATGTTCTAGCTACCTCAGAGATCTTGGAAATCGCAACAATTCAAATGGTCAGCCAGAATATTAAGCAATTCATATGGTCGGCATCATTAAACTAATTTAGATTCCATATTTCTAACTCTATCACTCTTTTCACACTGAACAATTTTCGGTTAAAATTGTAGTTGCAGTCAAAATTCTATCAATTACCCAAATATTTTTAAGGTTGGTTAACATGTGTTAAAAATAACTCTTAAGTCTACATGATACGTTTGGGTAATTGTGCTGAATTCTCATCTTCATGGTGCTTTGCAATTGTTATCATTCTAATCATCATTCATTAATAAATGTTTGCTTTATTTAACTGCTGATTTTTCTCTTTTCTCCACAGCTGTACAACTTCTTCAATGCTCTTCTTACGCACATGCCGGCAGCTTGCAATGCTTACCCCTCAGCTTCCCCTGTCATCGGTGAGCATTTACTAATCTAAATGTAGCCATTAGAGACTTACTGTGCTTCCAATAGCAGTATCTAGAATGTATTTAATACTACAGGTACCTTTAACTAGTAAAGAAAGTAACCGGGAAATTAATAACGAAAGCTTTCGTTACGGGAGTGACTTAATTTAATCATTTTATCCTAAGAATTATTATTTTAATTTACTATTTCATGTTTAATTATTAACTATAACGATTGCCTTAACACGTTAGATACTCTATGCAATAGTTCGTGTTAGTAAATACAGGATAAAATTCTGTATAACTCGATTCTCGGTAAGACCAATATAAAATTATTTTAATCTCGCATTCCCGGTAGTAGTACCGGGAATGACATTCAGATTATGCTACCAATCGCTTCAGATATTACTTTATGAAGGGACTCCATAAGGAGAAGAATGAAAAGGTAATAACCGTTACACTTAAATATTCTTAGAGGTACGTGATATAGCCAACGCGTTTGGACCCAGGTTCGATTCCCAGTGGGAGCCAACGTGCGAAATGACCTTAGCTGTCAAAGCACGTTTAAAAACACCACTACTCTTCTGAAATTATTAGCTGGATAATTTAATTCTATTTTGGCAAAAATGTCGTAGATTTTGATTAACTTTGTTTTCTTCCCAGGGGGATACTGGGATAGAAATATGAACGAAACTTAAAGAGAGGAATTAGTATTCGCGCCTGAAAAGAATGAAAGTCCACTGGCCGTGGGATGGGAAGCAGATCAATTCGCATGTCGATCGACTAAAAAATATGTCATCCTGCGTACCATTAGCGGAAAAAATTCTTTAAATGGCCTATCCAACGAATCGACGTCACTTTTTTTAATGACCGTAAAAAAGGGATGTTCATTATCCAGCTCCTTGGTAATAATCTGCAGATCGCCTCGTGAAATCCCATCAAAACGGTTTATTTGGTGGAAACTACTCTCTCCATACGGAATGAAAAGAGGGTTGAGTGGGGAGCGAATTAATTACGGGTACATGTTAATTGATAGATTTAGAGGTGATGAGAAGACGTCGTTTTCGATTTACAAGATCGCCAAGAGGATTAAATTTCAACTTCCAGATTTGGTTGGCCGTGTAGTAAAACTTTTTATTATCTCAGACTTGTGGGGAGTTCAGTAAAACCCGTTCAATACGATTTCGCTGAAGACTCTATCCCGCTCAATATGTGGTTTAGCCACCGTCCATTACACACAAAACAAAAAGTAAAAATGCCGCTTAAGACGCGGATGAACCCTTTCAGAAATTCAGATCATGATTCCTGACTCGGGGTCTTATCCATGGTTTTCCAATTAAAAACTTTTTCTTCAAATTCACGGAGAGAGCATCCGGCTCAGGTAGAGTGGTAGAGGGTAATTCACTTTAGACAGATTTTGGGCGGCGGTATTTGTTGATTGTTGTACGTGTATTTATATCGCAATCCTATATTGTGGAAAATAAGAAATTTTGAATGTATTTTAGTTTTGAGTTGAATCTCTGTGTTATTCTATTTAAAGTTATGGAGAGAGATGGGATTTAATGGAATTTTTCGAAAGTACTGGTTTGATATGGAGCGTTTAAAATCCTTTTTAGTGTTTTACTTTCGAATCTATACAGTTTTCGTAAATAAGTTTTGTCTGTGTAATGCAAAGTGGGTGATCCATAGGTCGTATAATTGATAGATACGTGAAGAGTTTGGTTTTAATGTTTTCTCGAGATCTATTAAATAGTATACCAGATAAGGCGAATTTGGGTTTGTTGCATTGTTAATGTTGTTTACAATATTTTCCTTCCAGCTTATTTGTTTATCGAGTATTACACTTAAAATTATTTCGTATTTCTTGCTCGGGATGTATTCTCCATCTGGGGAATACATTTCCATCTGAGATTTGATGTGTCTTTTCTCCTATTGTTCCTACGGAAATGCATACGCGTGTATTTTTGGGAATTTAAGGCAACTTTCCACTTATTCGCCCAATTTTGCACAAGGCGTAGATGAGATTGAACTCATAGGTTTGCCAAGTTTGAGCTACTGGCTACTGTGGTATCATCAGCGTATAAAGGTAGAGTAGTCCAGGGGTGGCGCGGTATGTCAGCGGTGAATATATTAAATATGATTGGAGAAAGTATGGCTCCTTGTGGTACTCCAGCTCTGATCCGTGTTGTGCGAGGATTGACGCAGATTTTCCCAGATACACTGCAACCTGCTTTGGCCAATCGTTCGCCTCATTCGACTTAACAAACTTTTCTTACATCCGTCTCCATACGCTTCACCTTAATATTATAAATATACGCACAGTTTTCGTTTGGAAAGCGTCTTAATCGGGTTTTACCGTACTGTGATTCAGATAGAGGACATATATTATGGCAATACAGACAATAGTGTGTTGTTTACGACCACATCCGTCTATGTCGTTTGAGACCGGATAGGGACTGCTTGAAGAAAGCATGTCTCCTGGGTTTCTCTAACATTAGAACGGCTTTGATATGGCGTCATCTTGTGAAATAGATACATTGAGATGTATATAACAAGTTCGTGATTTTCTGCTTTTAATGATAAGAGTTAAATTTTAAGGATCGTTCTCGATACACCGTTAGCGTCACTTTCAGAACGCAATATGAAGCAATAAAAATATCGCTAGACTTCCTCTCTACTTCCTTATTCGATGAGAACTTTTGATGGTGGCATATAAAAAGTACAATCATTTTTTGCATGGGTATTAAAAGTACTTATCCAGTATTTTTTTATTCTGATGCGCTGAAGATATCATCTTATGACGCCGTTTCAACCTCCATAAAGGTCATTCCCGGACGATTTTTATTCGGCGGATGAGCGCCTCTTCGCAGTTTAGCAACTCCCGCATAAACATTTTAAAGGAAAATAAAATTTATGATTTTAACACTGTATCTAAGTCGAACTTTGTAAAGCAAACAGAAAGTGCTCCCAGAAAGGATAATTCAGATGTTAATTTCGAGCATATAAGTACGACGGAACAGCCAGCCGTCATTTTTTGAAGTTTTTATTTAAGAATTAAAAAATCCGAATCTACAATTCATGAACTTGAGACTGTGTTCGATTAGATTGAATCAGAAATATATTTAATCTCCTGTGAACCATTTCTTGGTTACAATTCGTTAATAATTTGTTCCTAAAAATCTTAGGGTATAATAATCCTTTGGGGGAGAACTGCTTGAATAGGACTCGAATAAGGTGTGAGGGAGCCGGAAATCGAACCCAGGATCTTTCTCTTACCTGGAGGTTGCTTTAACCAACTAAGCTCTCCGGCTAGAACATAACCGCTTAGGGAACTTTGTAGGTAATGGCTACACCAATTAGTTTGGCTGATACCGCTACGATTTCGTGACATGACGAACTAAATCACAATTAGCCTTGCTTAAAAAGCTCCAAAAACGGTTAAGGAAAATGTTCTGGCCAGATAATTTAGCTGGCTAAAGCAGCCTCCCGGACAGAGGATAGTTCTATTCCTGTCAGTCATTTTCCTTGGGATTTCTACTGAGTGCATTTATATGTAAAGCCCTTTTCCAAGAACGTATTAAATGAGGATGATTTTTCATGCAGTGATCTCCGTCATTACCGCCTGTATATGGAGGACCTTTTTCCATATGAAGGCCTCGTTCGTTATCCTAAGAAATGCGAAAACATTCGCTCACCATTGTGTTGTTCACCTTCAAATTGTTAATCAGTAATTTATACGAGAAAAGGAATTCGTTCATTAACTTAAGTAAAAGATAAAATTTTCCTCTTTATTTTCACTTGGAGTCATTGGAAAAATTTGATAGCAAATTATTTAAGAAGTGACTTTACGATAGTTCATAGGCCTTAAAATCTCCCAATTAACGCCATTTTCATTACGTTTTCATCCCGTCTTTTGTAACATCTTTCACCTTTTTCTTGCATTGCGTGTACTTAAATGATTATCAATCTTAAAAGGAATAAGAAGTAAAAATGAACGCAACTAGCTATTGCAATCGATCATACTAGAGCAATCAGGTATTTCGAGAATAACGTCAGCACAAAGATTGCGATATTTTTAGAAGACAAAAGAGATCGCATCTACATCTGGATTGATAACATTTCTATGCTTCACGATATTTCCCAATTATAGCGCAAGTTTTTTGAGCAAACGGATGTTCATAAAATGTAATTACACGAAAAAAACTCATAAATACCAAAATATACATTATTAATGATATGATATTATTAAGGATACGCGAGATTAAAATTTAACTTCTCTATTTCTTCTCCGAAACGAGTCTCAAACTACTGCATAATAAACGTGTGGATAAAATATTTGAAAATTTAATTCTTTTTGTTGATTTGAAGGATATTTCCGGGAATGTATACTAAAAGCTGTTTACTATAAATCAGTTCGATGATATGGTGAACGCCTTATGCCTCGTGGACAGTATTTCAGTGAATCATGTGTTTACTTAATGTTATTGTTGAATGTTTAACTTCAGAAGATAATGATGGGAGAATCATGAGTAGCGGTAAAGTTATGTTAGCTTAATGAGAAACATTTACGGTACTGTAATTCATGTGAAACAGTGTAAAGCACATTTCAAAATATCGCACGGAAAAGATATAGCTATTCATCCAAGTCTCTTTAACTTCTCTATGTTCCCAGACACGATCCTCTGTGGACATTTCTGTAAGGCTTTATTCGAGAAAGTGTACTTTACAGCTCTATTCAGTCATCACAAAATGAAGAAAGGAAACACTGAGCGTACATCCGAGCAAATGCTTCTACGGCTCACAATTTACTGCGAATGGCACGTCCTTTTACTCGCAGACATAATGCCGATATTCATCTTTTGATGTCGGATCTTTCGCTTTGCGAAGGATATTCCGACAGAAATACGCTGATGGTGTATTTTCCGTTAATAGAGACTGTGAAAAAGAGATGAGTGCGAAATTTCCGAACGACTTAATGTTTTGTTTAATGAAAGTTTCGAAAAGAATCGACATGTGCTTCAATTAAAATCGGAATAAATTTAAGTGTCGAGAAATAAGATTTCCGTTATTTCTCTTTTTTTCAATGTTTTACATGGAATTACAGAATTTTTATAACTATACTTGGTTCCAAAACTAATTCATTTGTGACTTTGATTACGAAGTAACATCTTGTCTAAATAATTCCTTACCTTATTGTAAATTATAAATGACATTTTAGCAGAAAACGATAATAAGCAGGAGAAGAAGAAAATGCGAGTTCCAGTTTGGGAGTTTTACGAGATTCAGACGGACTTATTATAGAATCGAATATTTAATCAATTCCAATCGAAGATTGAATCATTTAGTTAATTGGAATCGAAGTGTAAAAGCACAATTCGTATATCACCAGAAGAAAATGCTATAACAGCACTAAGGAGCTGAATTATGATATAGATTCTGACATTTCTCATTTGGGGTCTTCTCGATACGTCGTAATCATGAATGTAAGAATGATATCATAAGGGATTATTGAGAGGGAAGAAGATTTTATTTCTTACTCTTCTTTTGTGAGAGAGAATTGAATAAATCTTCTATTGCAATCAGCTAAGCTCTGTATCCTTTTATGAAAAAGCTATGCCAGAACTTAAGTGAGAAAGGAAGAAGGAGGAGAAGAAAGATCACTTCTTTCATCTCTCTTTTCCTATTTCTCTTGATATAGGGAACCATTTTCAGGAAATGCTTTTCTTCCGCAAATGGATCAAAGTCGAGGAGAAGTCGGGGGAAGTATTTTATTCTTAGTCGAATATCTTCTTCCATCTTTTGGCGTGTAGTCTCGATCTTCCTTTTTATTAATGCGCACGAGATTTGTGATTCTTTCGTCGTTGAGTGGGGTTTGTGTGAGCAAGTGGGAAAAGACGCTTTAATACCGAAGGAACTCCATCTGTGATTTACCGTCAAAACGTTCGAGATGTCGATGAAAAATTTTTTGGCTATGAACGGGAATATTTTATGATTTTAAATATATGATGAGCGACCGTTTTCTATTATCAAATATCCTATCCTCTATATATTATTTTAAAACATCCATTTTTGGTGACCGGGGATTTTCTCCCTTCTTACTCCGCCAATACGTACCTATAAATGATTTATATAAAACCATTTGAAAGAATAAGTTTCCCGGTTCCTATTTAAATAGCTAGACTAATGAAAAATGTACTATTTGGTCACAATATCGAGTTAATATTTGAGTCATAGGGCACGTTTTTAAATTCATCGATGCGATGGATTTCATCGATTTCTGTCTGATTACTTCGATGGATTATCGATTTTTGATGAATTTAAGATCAATCTGTTGGTTTTTCAGCTTTTTGACAAGCTGTTTGACTACTGTTGCCTATACAACTAGTTCCATCTCCATAATTCTTTAAACTCAATTGAAACGTTAGTCATCGCATCCTTTGTGTTCGTTGTATTATAAATAGGTTATATTCCCGATTGTTAGCTGCCATTTACTTGCTTTTTATGAGGTTATGGAAATTAACTTATGAATGACCCGCCACTGTCATCAAAGTCATCTGAAATTCACCAGGTATTAATCACGATGGACATCGATGGAAAGCATCCATCGGAGATCCATCGGTGGATAAAAATAAAACAGTTTGATCGACCCAAAGATGAATTTAAAAACGGTTTAATGGAAGTGTGATTCCATCGATGAATATAAAAATGTCCCAAATGCAATACATTTATTTACAGATTCATTACGTACCGTAAAGAAAAATTTGACGACCTCCCAAAGATGGCTGATCTGGGAAATTTCTAGCTTAACTGTTATAGAAATGAACAATTTACGAGTTATAAATATATAAAAGCAATAATATTTGTGTTTGAAGGGTCTTCGTGGCGGAGGAGACAGCTGTCAAGGAGCAAAGATGACGAGGATGACGAGTCGGAGGACCACTTCCCGTTGATCGACCCTTCTTACAAAGGACCGCACGTGGGCAACCCTTTAGTTCGTGCGGATCTCGACTGTCTCATTCAAAGTTTCACGAAGAAGAAGGTGGGTCTGGAGGAGTATTACGTAAGTTGAAACATTCCGATCGTTTTGATTTTTGATCGCGCGTCGCTGGTGCATGGAGTCCTTTTTGATTTTGCTTTTTGGAATGCGCCAGACGTCCCCGATGTGCTTCAAAGCGGAAACGGTAATGTATGGCTTTTATCTTGTACGCGCCCCTTTCAGTCGTACATAGTTTTGTAGCCTCCATGGGCTCGAATTCCGGAAAGATATCCATACTTTTTTACAAGTGCCTTTATTCGGAAGATGGTGGTCACATTTTTCTTTCTTTTGCCACTTCTCCGACGCCTCGTTTTCATTCGTCTGTCAATTCAGTACAGGCGAATTAAATTGGTTCACCTAATACGTCATAAACACGATTCCATTATCTGCGTATATCTATCTAATATACGAACTTCAAATCTTAACTGTAAGTAAAACTTTTATATTGATCAAAAGTGACTGATTTTCCGCACTGATGTCTGTATATACACTCTAAATGTAACAATATAGTATTTAAAATTAAACCAATTATGCTGGAATTGGAATGTATGAATGGATGCTGAAATGCAATTGATGCTTCAAACAACCGAATTAAGGCAAATGTCGTTTTAAACCCTTCAATTGGAGTAAAATGCTTCGTGCTTCTCTTTTGCATTGCCTTCTCCCGTTGCATGTAGCAATGAATATTTATCGACTTCTTTCATCCTTGCAAGCATTAGAGCTTACTGAGATTTCTCCTAATTGAGTCGAGGTTTTCTGCTCCTTGATTTTTTTTCTTTTCCACCTCAAACACCATTGAGTAAAGCTAGTTTTCAAAAATACGACTTTTACCTTCTAGGGTGTAAAATATCTTGTAGTTTTCATTTATATTCTATCCTACTTAAGGTAACATAGGCTGCTATTTTTATCCGTAAAAGTAAACTGAGCGCTACTTTCCAAGTGTTCGTTCTCGCCGTTGGCTCTTTTATATTCCAAGCGTAATTTTTGAGTTTTATATAGAAATTTGAACAGATATTACTAAAGTGTCAAGATATGAAACAATATTCTTCCCTTAATATTTCATGAATGCTCTTGACCAACTTTAAGCCAATTTTAAAATACTGGATAATAATGACACGTCACTTTCATAAAAGAGTCAATAATCTTTAAGAACTATGATGGCTCTTTGGTTTCTGTAGTAATCAATTATTTATTCATTGGCTTCAGTTAAAGTCACCAATTTCTATCAATATCAAAGTGATTTCGAAGTTAAACGGATATACAATAATGGAATATGAAAAAGTGTTCATCAATATACTTTTATGGAATTTTCTTCGATCTTTTATTCTAGTCAAATGTTTGATCTTTCTTAATTCATCGCTATAATTACAATGCACTTGTTTCTGATCCATTGTTCTTTGCTATAACAAACAGACAGCAGTTATTCCATCGAATTATGCTGACCTTGGTTATCGAATCTTTGGGAAAAACCACTCGAATTCATATACGTATGCAATAACAGAAATTTCCTTTCAAAGTTGAAATAACGGCATGAAAACCAAACATTTTGTCAGAGCACCGATTTCTCTAAGAAAATATTCCTTAAGAAACTCTTGTCTTAAAATTCCTTAAAGACTCTCGTCGTTAAATTTCTCTCTAATAACCTTTCCTTGAGCACAATTGTTCTTAAGACGTTCTTATCCTTACCGTGACTGTGGCATTTTCTCTCAAGAGAGTGACCCTCTGCTGAATTCCTTCGGAATATTCTTCTGTGCTCCAAATATTAAACTCCAAAGGAATAGCTTTCCATTAGCGCGGGAGTATCTCTTTCATCTGATAATGTATTTAACTTAATTAAACACAAAGAGCTACTTCTTCGCTGTATTTTACAAAGGTCTTCAAATAATTAATTTTTGATATTATAACTCGGTATATATATATATATATATATATATATATATATATATATATATATATATATATATATAAGAATGCATTGCGTGGATTTTTGAAAATTATTTTGAGGCACTTATCGGTAAGATAGAGGAACCAAAATCTCGGAGGTTGAAGTTGAGATAGTCTTCTATGGTTCATATGTAAGATATGTTGCCAAATTACCGTGAGTTCGACTCTAGGTGGGTACGAAATTCTTCCATAAAAAATACATTGCAGCAATTTTTGAAAATTTTTTTAATGCTTTACCGATAAGCTGGAAAGATAAATCCCAGAATGGTAACAGAGGCGTTTAAACAAAAATCTTTCACGCGTTTCCCGTTCCTCTAGTGGTCCTTGGTTCGATGCAAGAAAGTCATTCCGATTCTTTATTTCAATTACCTTCGTTTGGTATTTTCTTGACTTCATAGGAGTATTATTTCCAATTTAATTCTGTAAAAGTAACAAAGCCTGGATGGTAAAAAAATGAATTTTACGTGCATTCCTTACGGAAACATAATACTATATAGAGTCCTGGCTTCAAACCCGAAGCTTTATAAAAATTAAAATAGTTTTAGGCAATTGCTCCAATTTTTCACAAATTTCTTCTTTCATATTATCTTTAACGCTACCACATAGATCAAATTCCTCTGATTTTCCTTTCTTTTCTTTCCTGGTTGTGCTGGATCCTTCGCTGACCCGAACGCGACAAATCCAGTGCGGCTCCTGGAATATCTAGTGGGGAGGTAAATGCGCGATTCGTCTATGGCTGTTTCTTCAGGACGGAACTAAGTTTCTGCGCAAAGGATTGTTGCAGACAGACGACATTGGCCTAATCGTTACACAAATGGGATGTTTTTTCCTGTTGCTACTTCAGAAACCAATGTCAAAATGTAACTGCCGATGGCGGCATGCAAGGAGACATCTACCGCACCTGCCTGAACACTCTTATATACTTAAACTTTCCCGCAATATTCTTACTACTTGGCGCGCGAATTGAAACTCGGATGGGTATGGCCAAACGTGCGAGAGATGTCTCTCAGCACGCCGCCATCGGCCGCTTGATTTTGACATAAGTTTCTGAATCATTTATGGGGAGAAACATCTCATTTTTCAAACGATTAGGCCACTGTCGTCGATTTTCATCAATCTTTAGTGCTGCAACTTAGTTCCGTCCTGAAAAAACGGCCATAGTTGAATCGCGCATGTACCTCCTCCACTAGATTTTCCAGGAGCCGCACTGGCGTTGTCACGCTCGGATCAGCGGTGGATCCAGCATAACCAGGAAAGAAAAGAAAGTGAGTTCAAAGAAAAGAAATAAAATCTGTTTCTTTCAGTATGTTCGGCAGGTCGTGTTGCCTGACGGACGACAGTCTTTTTAATTATAAAATATCATCCTGAAAAGCGGAAGATAGAATTCAGGGTAACTGTGAATGTAGATCGAGTTTTTAAACATCAGAATTCGTACACTTTTCCAATCAAGATTTATATAGATTGTATGAATTGAGTAGCTGAGATAAATCTCATATTGAAAGTGAAACTATTTCCGTATTTTAGTTGTTCAATTCATTTAATTCATTGTTATCGTCCATAATACTCCCCTCAGCAGTTATACATCTTATATAATATATATTTTTAAGATTGAGATATTGCCCGTGTCATGAAAACCTGAGTCTTCATATGGACTGGCCTATTCCTGGCATATTCAAACATCCTGCTTAAAGATTCAATGTTTCGGTTTATATTATCCTCAGAGAACTCATAATTAAATTTCATTTCTATTTAATAATTTATGTGCTCAAAATTGATGTCCAGTGGGAAAAATGGCCCCCACTTAAGACGCTATTTCGCATAAGAAGTGGTATTCTCTCGATCCCGTTCCCATTCACACGAAACACGTGGTAAAACTTAAATGCCCCGTTTGAGACTCACTGTAGCCAATGATTCATCTCATTCGATAAACCCAAACATTTTCACCGTCCTATCTCCGCTCCTCTTCTCTAAAAGGGTTCCTCTTCTTTTGTTTTTGCGAGATCAAAATGTAGATATCGCGAAGCAGAGCTTTCTATATCCCCATCGCGCTTTGCCTTATCTATAGAATGGTTCCTTGTGAATTTCTCCTTTCAAATGACTAATTTTGTTAAAATAAAATAGCGAAGCAGAACAGTCTTTATCCCACTTTCAGAGCTGTTATAAACTGATTGTGAGAGATAGAGTGAGGTCACTATTTTTCAGGGCTGCACATTGGATCACAATTTGTCGGTGTTTCCTTTTGTCTCAAGTTGTAAATATATCGAATTCACTAGAAAGGGAGTGCAGTGTTTAGTGAGCTTAGTCTTAGAGAGATGCCTTCTCACCACTGCGGTAAAAAAATCGATATTATTTCCTATTTGTCTTTCTGATAAGAGAATTCATTTTAGAGAAAAATGAGTAAAATTAAGTATCTAAGACGCTCTCTTTGTGCGAATAGCAGATGATTCTTCAAAAATATGATGTAAATCAACCAGCATTACTCGACCCGATTATAAGGCTTTCCCTCCTAAGATACGGCTTTCTCTAGGTTGCCTTGTAAGCTTCTTCACCCGGTTTTACTGTATATCATAATACAATATTACATCTACCGCTGAGCCCTATAAGCCGCCCTTCGGCGTGAGTGGACTGCGGCAGGGGGTGTAAGCACCTGAAATCTAATCTGCTACTGCTCCAAAATCGAATTTATCTCTGAAGGCGAAAACATCTTCGAAGTGTCGATTGGCTTACAAAGATAAATCCCAGAGAAGATGCCTTCATGGCTTATCATTCCGATTTATTCAAGTGTACTCAACCAAAGTAAAATTTACCCAGGGATTTATTTCTACGAAAACAACTTTGGAATCACTCAACAGTAAAACGGATTGAGGAGATCTTTCGCCGAAGTAAATCGTATTTCCCTTCGATTTACTATTTATTCTTAGAGAGATAAAAGGTATTTTGGTTATAAATTATCTGCAGGATAGAATCTTAAGCGTATCTACCTTGAGATGGAGATTTTGTTTGCGAAGGAATTTCGTTGAAAAGAGGATTTTCCGCCCAAATGAAGACTTGAAAAACGAAAATAAAAAGTATTTGAGGTTAGCGTAACAAAAAAGAATGACTGTTAAGTTTTTAAAAATTCATTACGATTAATTATCTGAAAAATATATATAGAAAGAAAACAAGTCTAAGAAAGTAACAATTAAAACACGAAATGCGTAAAATTTATGAGTAACTGATGTAAATGAAAGTGAAAATCGATGTGATCCGAATAGGTTTTTATATTTTTCTGGTCTTTCAGGGTAATTTAGATCAATGCCCGAGAGAGGATCAGAGGAGTATTTTGGCAGAGCGGACTTGAATATCTTGGCTCAGGTTCATGGATTCATCGAGAAAAAAAATGCTGCTACTGATATATCTTCTTCGAGTTCACATCATATTTTATACTTGTTAGAAAACTGGCTCTAGAAACTGCTTATGGATGAAAAGAGCTGATGATTTAGCGGAGATTGAAAGTTCTCAAACTATAATTCATAGTCATGCTGACTAGAATTATAGGTTACTGAAATTTTTCTAAAAAATATAAGATTTAAACAGCCAAAAAATTTCAATATTGATATTTAATGATTCTGATATTGGATGTATTCGTAGAATTTTGTTTGAAGCAGTGTTCTCTTCTCACGTATTAGCTAAGTATTTTGATTTTGTTTCTTAGATGATTCGAATGAAAAAAACTACCGACTAGCCAAGTGATATGGCCTCAGATGTCCAGTAATATTAATTGCTACTAATATATATTAGTAATAAGTGGAAGCTGTTGACCAAAATAGTTCATGACGATTTCATTTTAATTTCTCCAAGCTAACTCAAATTATGCTCCACTTTTATCTAAATATTATGAAAATCCATTTCATTTTTCGATGCTATTATTCTTTTTACTTTCTGTAGAATTCGTTCTTTGCTAAGAAACAACTCCAGGACAAAAACATGGTGATTTCAGGTCGAAATTTGATAATATGTCATGAACGAATGGAGCAATTGGTCTTCATCGTAATGCAAAAGTATCTACAAATGTTCCAAGAGAGGGATGATCATCTCCTTGATAATTGGATTTGATTTTCGAGAACCACAAGAGATGAAAATTCGTCTGATCCAGAAAATGATACGACTTTTCAAAAGGAAATCATGTTGTACTTCAACATCACATGTTCCCTAGAATTGGTAAAAACCAAGATCCTCATAACCCAAATGACAAATCCGAATCAACTTTATGAAACAAGTTCCGCCATCAAAAGAGAACGAAAATTCACCATGTAGGAAGAGTTCCGTTTGCGCTGGTTGATCTTGTTTGATATTGGGACCGTAGAAATTCCAGAGACGATTTGCGGAGATGAAAGCCAAAATCTCTCTCTTTTCGAAGTAGCGAGGCTTCCGTCGAAATTTAATTTCGTTGGTTAGGTTAGCGTCTAAACGAATACGCAAGGGAGATCTTTTGTCTCTTCTCAAAATTAGCCTCAAGCTCATTATCACATCAAATGCCGCGTTATGAGATTTCTTTTATTGGATCTTTAAGCAGGCGAGAGGTTTGTTTGAATTCCATTTCCTTTTTTAATTTCATCCCGATGCTGGTTTCTGTTCTTACTGTTATTTTTCATCGCAATGTTTGTAACACTGTTTTCGATCGCAGACTGAGATTCTGGTGAGAATTATCATATAAACAGTAATAAATCCGTCTTACGATACACGGACTATGTCTATGTCATTTACAGCAGTGTCTCTGAACTCAGTTGAGGTGAATTGTCGATTTTCGTAAGATTCCTAACTCTCTTATTGTTAAATTTTATTCTTCTAAACTTCATTTCACTATCACAAAAATGTGGATTTAACACGTAATAGCGTTCTTTGTATTGGGAAATTCATCTACCCTCCTTATTTGTAACCTTTAGAATACCTAAAAGTGCGATACTGAATTGAGTCATATTTTCGCAGAATGTGTAACTGTTTTCAGTTCAATCGCTTTCTTTTGATTCCATCTCTTCTCTAAAATGATCTCAGAATTGAGAAAATTTTTTTTTGCGTGCCGGACGTAGAGCAGCGGCTAGGGATTGTCTCACGAAAATGACTTTAATCACCTCCATTGGAGTATGTCAGAAAGTTCTCCCTTTCACTTGATTCGAGTGGCTTTGAAGGGGACTTAAGAGGGCCAAAAGGATTGATTAACGGATTTCTTCGGCTCGACACTAGAAGTTTAATATTATGAAGAAAATGAAGTCGATATACTTCGTCCAAAGTCAACCACAGAATGTCCCCGTGTATTACGACGCAGTTTTTGCGTAGAAAAATGGCGATGATCGCTCTTGAAGACATTTCGCTTAGAGCAAAATTGATTTCTGATAAAACAGTGCAAACAGCGCATGCCATTCTCCCGTAAAGAATACCCGATGTTATAAAATTTACGTAGTCTCTTCATCACGTTAGACGAAGTATAAGAAAAATTGAAATAAAAAGTCTTTGACCGACCACAACCGAGGTAATTCTCATTAAAATTTAAAAAAAATATATCGAAGTTCTAAAACTAGGTAAAATTGTGAAACCGAAGTAATTTTTAGTGGAACTAAAACTAACTGTTACAGCGTGCAAATACTCGAGCGACTTTCTTTGTCTTTGTCTCTGCAGCTTGTCTTTCAGCAAAGGGAGCAATTTATAAAATCATTTGCATAAGGTGAGTGAAAGTGTGAGTAGAGGGACTCAAGTAGCCAGCTCTTTCGATTCGGAGTTTTTCCGTAAAATGTAGGGTTTTCAGCCCTTTAAATCAGTGCGACTCAAGCGATAAGGTTGAATTATATCCTTTAAAAGGGTTCATTCCTGATCAATGAAGAATCTATTAATTCTTTAATCTAATGAACCAGAAGATTCATGCAAAATTAACTTGGATGTAATAAAATTATATCAAGATATCGACGGGTAAAATTATTAAATTCTCCTTTACTTTAGGAGGGAGAAATCATAACCATTTCGAAATTTTGGAATAAACTCCAATTTTTTAGTCCAATCCAATTTCCTTTAGTATTAACATCAGTTTTGGCTATTAGCCTTTATCGAAAATAGACAAAATATACACAAACGTCCTTTTTAAATTCTAAGCTTCGTTCTACGAGTATCCTTATTACCACGACTGCTCGTTCCCTCTCTCTGCTTTCCCTCTCTGAAAACCGAACTGGTCATTTCCTATAGGTTCATTAGTTTTTCCCTCAATTCTTCAATTCAGGACTCTTAGAATTACTTTTGCCGCGTGAGATGTTGTCCAATAATAACGGCATTCCAAGGCATTACTCTTTTTCTGTTACGGAATCAGGATAAACTTAGTAAAATCCTCCATCCACTTTCCCTCATCATGAACATTTCTACATAAATCGTAGAAATGTTTCTTACCCTTTCGCTCAAAGTTTTTAAGAAATTGTGGGAAGGGTGAAAGGTAGTAAAAACCTCATTGTTATGGGGGACTGGAATGCTGTGGTTGGGTAAGGCAAGGATGGGGACGAAGTGGTAAAGTTCGGGCTAGGGAACAGAAACGACAGAGGACAAAAACAGATTTTTTCAGAAGGAATAGCCTCTGTATCACCGACACCCTATTTCAACAATATAACAGACTGAGGTACGCAAGGAAAAAGCTGGGGGACACGGATAGGTATCAAATCGATTACATTTTGGTCAGGAAGAAGTTTAGAAATAGTGTTAAAAACTCGCGAAGTTATCCTGGTGCTGATGTAGACTCGGATCATAACTTAATAATGATGAAAACCGAGCTTAAATTTACAAAGATCTTTCGGAAAAAATGGCAACGGAATGGAACGTAGAAGCCCTCAGAGGTTGGAAAACTAGAAAGTTTCAAGAGGTTAATTTACAAGGCTCTAGATGGTAGAGAAAAGGATCTCTACCAGGAGGGATGGGAAAAGATCAAAACCAGCATCAAGGATAGTGCCAAAAGAACCATTGGGAGAGTCAACCAAAACAAAATCAGGAAACCATGGGTGACCTTAGAAATGATAAATAAAATGGAGGGAAGAAGGCAATGGAAAAGGATCAACACAGAACACGGGTGTAGAATGTGCAAGACACTGAACAACTAGGAATGGGGACGCGTGAATGGGACAACTGTAAATACATCGTAGTAAGAATGAAGAAACGTATGTTAATTTAGGTAGATGATGGAAGTGAAAATTTTAGGAATTACTTAAAGAGAAAAGAAACGACAACTGTATGAAACGCAAAAAAGTATAAGAATCAAGTGCGGAGATAATCCGCTTTCATATTGTTGAATAAATTCCGGGAGAAAGTTAAAATGCACGAAGAGAAAAAAAGGCTGTAACGAAGAAAATAACGGAGGAGTACATTTTTCACGTTAAAATGAAAAGAAAGAAAATTTAATCAATTGTTTCCTCTGTATGGGCGCTATATTTTTCCTATTCTTTTTCGTTATGTTAAATAGAACGAGAATGATATCATCGTTTTTAAGTTAAGGCTTGATTATTCTGGGCTTATTATAATTGATAATATTATATGATAGAATATTTTATTACGTTTTATTTAGGATTTTAAAAAACATTAGATTGTCTGTCGGAAAAACTGGGTTTTTATCCTGAGTCAACAACGAAATGCCTCTAATCTCACAACATGATAGCATATTTCTGATACAATTCATAACAGAATTTTTCATTAATATAACTAATAATCACAGTAATACTATAATAAAAATTTTAGTCATAAGACTTCGGAAAAATTATTAGGAAAGATGTACTTTCAATGTATAACATTACGTTTTGTTCAGAAAGGATTTGTTAAAAATGCCGTCAAAAATAAATTATCCCATCTTTTCGATGCATACTCTGGTAATGAATTCAGTGATAACAATTACATAATTCGTCGATTTGTTATATTATGAGATAAAAATAATTAATGCGAATAGAAAATACTGGAGATTTATAGTTTTTTGGATGATAGAAACTTTTGGGGAGCTTTGATACAACGAAGAAAAATGCTTCGTGATATCTCTATTTTGTGCGGCAAAATTCCAACTTTGAGGTGATAAATGGTTTCCTACGGGACGAATAGGAGTAGACATCTCTTTGTGTGACTCTGTAGATAAAGGAGAAACACGTGAAGACAATGTGAAATGCACGGATTACTAATTAACACGTGATTTGTGAACAGTGATAATTCATTCAGAGGGCACCCACGTTTCTCCGAGAATATATCTCTAGAATCAGACTTTGAATTACATTAACCCAGAATGCTTTGAACCGACTCTCGGTCGAGATTAATAGAAGTAAGCAATTATATTTTAGGTGAGACGGAAATTATTTTAGTCTTGAGATTTATGTAACTGCATGGGATGGAAACCATGTATTCTTTTATAGCCATTATCTACAATTTCAAGCTCATTTACTTCCGTAAATTAATATCTGTTTCCTCTCATTGATGATCTTGGTTGATTCTGACAATGATGCGCTAAAAGCGATTGCTTTATGGTTGTTAGTGAAAATTCGCTTTATCAATGAAATAATGTAAACTAATAAGAATATATTATCTTTCAGTATTCTTTCAAGTCTATTCTTCCTTGAGAACATATTATCTAATGTGAATAATTACCTTATAGTATCCTAGGGTTTTAGGTTACGCAAAGAAGGTGCTAGTCTCTTTCTATATTTAATGATACTTTATAAAAACGACGACAAGAGAAATAGATCCGTCGGCAACCAATATTTCCCTACTGACTACTATTTTGCACTGAATGTTTCAACAAACAGAAAAACGACGGAAGCGAACTTTGGGCATAAAATAAATAAAATTATATGTTTGTTTATTTGCTGAATGCCGTATCTTGCCATTCGTATAAAATTTCGTTACTACTGCTTTATCAGGAAAGATAAAATAAGTAAAATTGGGAATATCGTAAATTATGGCATTTAAATTCAAAATTTGCACATAAAAGAATGGGGTTGATAGATGCTATGGAAACTATCAGCCATTTATGTTATTCATATGGCTTAAATACTAAAAATTACTTATGTGATATGAAATATGTTGTCAGTTTAAGTTTTTAAATCTATGGTTTGGCACTTTTTCATGCAATAGTTCCGAAAAAGCTCAGAATATCGTATATGCCAAACGTTCAGTTTGTTGGAATTAATGAAAAAATAAGATCATGCTAAGTTTCTATTCTTTTACTCAATGAGAATGATATAGATCCGAATAAATTTGCGGAAGAAGCAAATATTTTAAGTGTCGCTTACTATTATTATTTTCTGAAGCAGGAGGTAAAAAATTATTTCCCCAAGATATCTGTGAAATCTTATTTTACTCGTTTTATTGTAAAAAATTTCGAAATTCCGGATGTTTTTCTAAATACAATGGAATGGGTAAAATATCTATTAGCAAGATGGTATCATTTATAACTCTAAAATCTTGAAATTCGCGTATCAATCAAATAGTGATTTGTTATGCAAAAATATATTCACGCATCAGCAGCATTGTAATTAATTAGTACGAAAGATACCCACTCATAATTAAAATTTTCATATTATATCAGAATCATTTAGTCTTAATGATGATAAAACCATGCCATAATAATAATTAGAAATACAAATAATACTTATAATATATACAATAAAAGTATTTGCACAGACGTTCTTCAATCTGATACCTTCTCTTTAATACTCAATAGATAAACGGCGAAAAGTAACTATCTTTCTTAGAAATTATTTCTTATTAATCGAATTGATCCAGACTTCCTTTTGCGAACGTATAGCCATTTTCAAACGGTCCGAACATTGTAATAGAATAATTCTTTAGACGTAGGCTTTATTATTCTTGGATTTTATAATTTGCATGATTCTAAATTGGCGCGGCCCTGAGTATAAGTATTCGGCTGGACCTTCCATTTTTATAGAAGTATCTTCTGAACATAGATTGTCCACATTGCAGTTGAAACCTTATTTCATTGCAACCCAAGCATTTGTTTTTATCAAGTTTCAATCAAGGGCCATATAATGTCTGTTTGTGAAGAGATCGCCGCGAGATGTAAACCCTTTCGCTGAGATCGTCAGAGGCACTACTATTATATTCCACGGAGGATTAACTCTCAGCAAAAGACGCTTTTGATTCTGCCTCTCTACTTCAGCATGTTCCCAACTTAAACTATTTGTTGATTGTCTATTTTTTAAGAAGAAATATTTTGCCTGGTTTTGGAAATAAAATGAGACGAACCATGACTTTTTTTATTATCATAGAAGTCACACGTGCGGCCTATTTCACGATACAGAGGAATTTAGTTTCTTTAATGTATACATTTAAGGTTGATTTAGAATTTAGCTTTCTTTTCACGAGTATTCACTTATTAGTATCTAATAAATAAATTATGGATTACCGATAAGTTAAACTAATGCCCTAATAATGTAGATGTCAATTCCTCCCACTGGAGACGAGCAAAGAAATTCGAAATTAATATCGGAGAGAATGTAAAGAAACACAAAGTTAATGTTAAAGTTTGGGAAATTCCGTAAATGATCCACGGATTTTATTACGAGCAAAGAGCAAAACAGGAGGAAAAGGTGACCTTGACTAAAGGAGTATCGACCTTTCTAAACAGGTCACGTTTATTCTCGGTATTTTTGCTTTCGCGGCAGTGATGAGTGTGATGTCTGATAAAGTGCGTTCAACAATTCATCCTCACGCACGCACCGCTTATTCCGGACGCTAATCCTTCCTCACTTTCCCGTGTAGCTGCATGTGTTTGCTCTAAGAGGAATTTCCATTTACTCAGAGGAAAGTCGTAGTAGATTTTTAATGATGTGAAATTGGGACGACTTTGATCAACTCTGAGAAAAAATTGGCACTGCCTATAAGCTCGCAATTCCCTTATTATTTGAATAAATGATAATATTGGCTCACAATTATTTACGCGGTAAAACCTAGTCGCTTTTCAGGTGACCAAATGGGTATAGCCGTATAAACGGATAATTTTATAATTATTTTACGTTGGAAAAAATAAGGGCAGGGTATTTTGGCTCTTTAATTAAAAAATGCTTTACACCTTTATAGAACGAAAAGGGCATGTTTTTTCCACAGTTTTATAACTATATAGAGTCCGCGAACTATTGTTATGTAATACAGGTTGGCTCTTCTTTTTGGAGAATGAACAGCTTTTGAGACAAAGAGCTGCATAGTTACTTCTTTTTTGTTCTGTATAGAATGAGGTAGATAGACGAGAAGCGAATTTTAATAGGCAGTCGCACAACACGTTTCCATGAAACTAACTCTGCACTGCCACTTTGGTTTATTAGACTTGCTGACAACTTTGATTGCGACGAAAGCAAACCAAGCGATTTTATTATCTAAGATGTAAGCCAAATTTATTGAAAAAACCTCACCGTCCTACTTTATCTCACAATCAGGAGTATTATTGACATAAAGGATGCTCTACTTGGCGATATCATCTTCTGGCAGGAATAGCCATCGCCTACACAAGGAGAACAGGCGAAGTAGGAATGAATGCTATCGAAACAGGCGGACTATTGCGTCTGTGGACGCGC
This sequence comes from Pachydiplax longipennis, assembly GCA_036926295.1. Taxonomy (NCBI): domain Eukaryota; kingdom Metazoa; phylum Arthropoda; class Insecta; order Odonata; family Libellulidae; genus Pachydiplax; species Pachydiplax longipennis. Next base: position 1,861,497 of record JAVFKF010000085.1, on the reverse strand, counting down.
TGTAAGAATGGGGTTTTACCATGTGTTTCCTGGGGAAGGAACTGATAGAAAATCGCGTGTTAAGTAATCGCGTTTAAGTTTGTTTCCCACGTCTTTTAAACGCGTTTTATGTACTTTGTCTCTTATCATATGGTTGAAAAAATGGAGACCGGTATTTGCCGATTTAAATAAAATTTCATTTCCTTAACCGAGAATAATGTCTCGTTAAATTAGAGGGTATGAATAGAATGAGATACTTATGTATAATCAGAACTTCGTTAATTATCTTTGTTTTATAACATGTCATAATTTTCATTTTAATTCCGTTTAGACAAACATGATATTTCTTTTTTTGCACTCATAAAGTATGGAATCTTCTTTATGAATATTTTTTTTTCGTTTTTCGGAATCCATCATTCATCATTGTTTACTTATTAGTTTATTACGGTTTTAACGGTGGAATCTAAGTGGAAGAAATCTGTTACATTTTATTGACTTTTCTATTTATAAATAATGAAGGATAAATGATGTGTCTTCCAAATGAACTATTACGTCTTCACTACCATTGAGATTTAATATTTTGAAATTCATAAACTATAATACGTATTATTTATTTGAAAAATTATTACTTTTTACTAAAAGAAATCAATACTTGGTAAAATCTAATAATGTATTTAGACCTTCGCCGGTTTCATCACAGTTTTCTTCATGTATAAATATTTAAATTTATGTTTTATAAGCTAATTATATTTCTGTTGATAGGAAAATTCAGTTACAAGCTATCAATTTCACTTATCAACTTTTCAAATGTCAGAAAAAACTGAGTTAAAAGATTAGGAGAAATATTCGAATCGGAACGTAGGTTATCTGAAATTAGCTGAAATATATGCTTAATTACGGGAAAATGAATGAAGATCAAAAGATTTATTCTGGTCAGGAAGGTCGAATGATTAATCTGAGAGACTATCTCTAGTTCTAATCTCTATTCACTTATCTTTGATAAGATCATCAGTCGCGATGACCTACATAGCTTAATTAACATGTTGATTGAGAACTCCCATTGGTTCTATATGGCCATTATCGTGAATCGGGACTTCAATGAACAGGGCTTGATATTCTATTGTAAGTATATTCATAGATATGTCTATATGTTCATCCATGCTAGAATATTCTTGTATTAGATATGAATTTATATAATTATTAATTATCAACCATATCTCGGTCTCACAGGATCATTATTTCTAATTTAATTCTGCAAAAGAAAAGAAGTCTGCTTTTGATCAAAATGAACCTTACGAATATTTCCTATGAGAGAACTTTCGTCGTCTTAGTCGAGTCGTCTAGAGTCGAACCCACGATACTTTGGGAATAAATATAGTAGTATGTAATAGTCCATTGGAACTCTTACCGAATTCCTAAATTTCATATTTCTCTCACATCGGGAAGTGCGTGAAATTAATGTTAAAAAGTTTTCTCTGTGTATTTCTTAGGGAGTTAATGACATCGAATAAATAAATATATACACAATGGTGATTATTATATAAGATTGTCTTGAAATGGACATTTTTCGAGAATTCCTTTGAAATATTGAGTCACTTAAAAGTCGAATCGGTATGTGCAATTTTCTGCATCACGAACAGAAAACAAAACGGTGAAGTAGTCTTTACGAAAGTACAGAGGTTCACAAATAAATTTTATTTCAGAATCTGAGTGATAGTTTGACGTGGGAGCATTTTGCTGAGAAGCCAAATATAAACATTCCGGTCGAGATTGCTGTGTTATGAGATTGGCAACGATATGATTTTAGACTCGGATTTTTGTATCTTTGTTTGGGAATTTCATTCTCTTGAAGAAATCATCACCCCAGGGGAAAATTCTGAAGGGATGGAATATCAGGAGTGCATTCCTTTTGAATCAAATTGTAATTTTTATCATCTTAACGGCGAATGGAAATTTCTCGGTGGAATTTTTGGCCCTTTAGTACGAGATCCCGATGAAAGTGCGTTTTAATTTGGAAGGATAAATTTATCGCTATTGTATGAAAAGAGGAACTCTTAGCCCACATTTTGATAAATTCTAATTACTGATCTTAAAAAGTGATTTCAGTTTTCATGAAAGGCTAAAATTTTAATTTTACTATATCTTTTTATGAAACATTATCTAAGTCTATTTTAGACTTGATATAAAATAAGTTTCACAGTTAAAAAACATATTATCATTTATAGATCTCTTATACATAAAAATATTTCCAATTTTAGGAATGAAGCTGTACCTTAATAGTATAGCTATTAAATAATAATAAATAAAACTATGTAAGTATATAAATTTATTTTTTTGGAAGGCTGTGAATTTTTTCATCTACTATTCATCTTTTAAGAATGTACATAGTAAATATTATTAGTTTGAATAATCAACTTCCATTTCAATGTATGTGCATTGCTATTAATCCATATTAGGTGAGTAATTATCGTTTTAACAAATGCGCCAAGAGTAGTTGTTTGTAAATAAACTGCTGTCTAAATGACGCAAATTCATGACGTAGTGAAACTTCCCTCTCTCTTAACTGTTTCGACTTCCTTTCGTGAGTGACAAATATTGTATAAGAGGTCCTCTATGAAAGAAGCCACCTTCTGGGAAACTGCTCATTAAGGATTTACCCCCTGAATAGTTGGCCTGAAGGTCTGTAATCCGCGGCTTCTTTTGAGGAATTGGCCCTACGTTCAACAACATATTCGGTGATTCGAGAGTTTTTCGAACCTCTTATTCTATTATTCTACTATTATTTCGAATCTATTATTATATTAGCCGAATTCCAATTACTTTTTTCTTCAAAGATTGTACATACTTAGCAGATAAAAGAGTGTTCCTGAGTCACCTCTGTTTTAGTTTAACTCATCCAAATCGTGCTACGTCCTTGCAATGTGAGTGATGGAAGTTTGACTTACGTTAGCTGCAGGAACGGCTTCACACATGATGTAGGCATCCGCTGTAATGGCACGTCATGGATATGCTATGCATGCCTGACGACATTTTTAGTTAGCTTTTAGAGATTCGTCTTAACTAATCTAAGCCTAACTCTACGATGAATCGTTTCGCTAATGATACTATCAATACAATTTTCATATTCGTCATCATCTAATGTGTATAATTTTACAATTCTCTATAAGGCTGCACCTCTGCACCCAAGATACGTGGCTGCCATAGTGAGAGAAGCTACGATTCGTCTGAAGCGATGTCCGAACTTGAACCAAGCATCGACAGCGCTGTCTCGTCAGATCACTATCTGTGGTGATATCCACGGCAAACTCGACGATCTCCTCATCGTCCTGCACAAGGTGAGCGATTCTTCTTTCAAAAGCTATAGATAGTTATTTCAAGTATCTTTCAGGGATTATTTTTTCCAGTTCAACCGTTTACTTTTTCCAGTGCGGAAGTTATCCCGTGTAATCACAAGGAAAAATGCATTATTTTATGATTGCAATATTGCAAGATACATGTTTAGAAATCCTCTATATATTATTTTAAAACATCGATTTTTGGTGAACGGGGCTTTTCTCCCTTATTTCTCCACCAATACATATGAATGAATGACCATTTGAAATGAAATGTTTCCCGGTTCCTGCTAAACATAGTCAGACAAATGAAAAAATGTACCGTGTGGTCAAAAATCGAGTTAAATTTTTAATCATCGTGTTTCGTCCTGGATGTGAAAATGTGGTGGTTGCTATATACGATATATGTTAGTTATTTCAGGTACGTATGTAAATATTTTTTATCATCGGACAGTGATATTAATCCTCGGTCTTACGATGTTGGGAACAGTTTCTTTCTGTAAATAATCTCTCTTCATTTATGATATATAATTTCCATAAACGAAGACGTCGTACGCAACCATAAGAGTTTAATAAACCACCTTACATCTTTGGGAGCAGAACGACATATGCTGAAACATGAGCATTGCCGAATGTGAATGATAGTGTCACTGTAGTATCGTGTGGTATTTTTTAATAACGTTTCATCATATTACTACCCAGTCGTTTTAATTTAAGAACGATCATATTAAAATATTTGATTTGGATTATCATGATTAGATTTTTGAGTATCCATGGATAAAATTTGTGTTCATCTGTGGTGATTTAAGTGTTTGCTGTAATGTATTTGGGTGGGGAAATTGAGTATCAGAGTTCGTCTGCGAAATTTTCGCACGGGGCAACTAGTGTTATATAACGGTTAATAATAATTATATAGAATGCATATAACAATTGCTATAGAAAAGCCAGTCGCTTCACTAAGGAAATAATTATCAAAATATTGAATAATAAGAATCCAGTAGATTTCAATAAATGATGGATTGAGTGTACATTATGAAATGGCATAAATTATATCACATAGACAACAGACATATCATATAGTCAGCATATTTCAAATTTTTAAAAATGCACCATTTGGATAAAAATTTTGAGTCAAATCTTAATTCTCGAGTTTCATTACTGATTATGCAGATGTCGGTGTTGTCATGTTTCGAATTTATTGTTTACTTGGTTACGTTTGTTATGGTGAATAAATAGTTTTTCTCATCGGACGGTGATATTTATTTTCAGTCTTAATATGATCGGAACTCATAATCGACAGATTTTCGCAACTAATATTTTAGTCCCATAAACGAAGTCCTCGACATCGCACGAAATCATAGAAACGTTTTAATTAACCGGCCGCCTTGCATCTTTTGAGGGATGATAACAAACACAGAAACATTGAGAAAAAAGGAACTAGGCGTTCAATGAGTAAGTGACAGGAATTCTCCAGGCGTCGAATATCGGAAAACCGTCGGGGGCGATTCTTCGGAAAAGGTTATCACCCACGTGGTCGCCAGTTTTCAGTACTAATTCATATTTCAAGAGCTAAGCTCCCATCATCAGGAGGGGATCAAATGGTGAATAAAAAGAAAGTGTGGAGTGTGAGGTATCTGTAACTGTTTGTCGTGGGAGGGTTTTTTTTTTGGTGTGACGTACGGGAAGAAGGTGGGGAACGGAAATTCCGGGATTAAGTCCTTTTAAAAAGCGGTGTCCAAAAGAGATTATAATGAGGACGTTGGGATGAGACCGTCGCGGCGGTTTGCCGATTTCGGCGCTTGGAGAATTCCTGTGTCTCTTACACAGAAACATTCCCGAAAACTCATATACCAGTTCGGAAAGAGAAAAGAATAACTTTTAGGGAAATATGGCAGATATTTAGCCAAAATTAAGTATAAAGAGAAAAGGTTTTTGAGTACTTACAGCTTTGGTTACAACTGCATTCTTTTCTGAGATCTTTATTTGGTCTAATTTGGTCATACCGTTGTGTACTTCTCTCAGTTTGAATCCTTCTTTTCCACATTCCAAGTATGTATTTGGAAAATTTCTAAGGGCAAACGAACATGAATATTAACTGCCATTTTTGTAGAATTTTTCGACAAGGGCTAATGATTCGTGAGACGCCATCGTCCAACGTACTCATTGAGGCGACAACTTAACAAAATACGAGTAGTTTGATTTTTTTTGAAAATTTCTTCGCTGCAAAGTCACTCTTTGCCTCATTTATTCGGAGTTTAAATGTTTGTCCGGGATCTAAAAATAATGAAATATGTAAATGCAATTTCTGCTGAATGAATGGTAAATACCCATTCGTTGCATTGTCTGTCTCATATGTTCCTGAGATTTTATTATATCTCAGTTACTGAATTATTTATTAGTTTATCATTCTATAATTATATTTTTCCCCGTTGAGAATTAATGGGAAGTTCACCTTGTCATTGATATTTATTTAATTTAACATTGTTCGTAATAGCATTGCCTAATGTAATTTCCTTCGCACTGTTCATAAAAATTCTGTTATCATCTCAGAATGTGTGTGTGTCTAAGGAATATTATGTGGAGAAGAGTGTGCTACGCATACTAATTCTTGTCTCTTCGGTTTGCCGATATTCGGCGCTTGGAGAATTCCCGTGTCTCTTACTTCTTGAACTTTTCCTACTTTTATCAGTTTGTTTCTTCTCATTTTCCCACTTATTTATTTGTAAAAATCTAATTAGACTGATCGGCGGAAAAATATATATTTCGTATTCGAAGGAAGGAAGCATTTTGAAATATTTTCCTTAATTGAAGTCTGAGATTCTGGAGCCTTGCTCGTTTTCGTATAATTAATATTTCTTTTCCGTAATTATCATCTAGAATGAGTTTTGGTTTATTACTTTTTCTGCTAGCTCATTATCGCATGCCAGTTGTGGTTTCTTCGAAATAATGAGTCCCGTGAATGACATCAATCAGTTGTCCATAGAATTCCATATTAGCAAAGATATGCCGTGTCTAACAAGTGCGATTTAATTTCGAGAGCACGTTTATGGTTCTTAGCGTAAATAGAATAATCATGCAGTTTTCAAAATAAAATAAAAAGGGTTTCTTTGTTTATTTCCTATTTTACCCACAACAAAGACTACAATTATTTATTTATTATTTCCTCCTTAGTTCAACCAGTTCATGTTGAAGCAATCTATTGAGAGAAGAAAAGATAGCGGTAAAATCCTAGAGAGAATTTTTGGGACTAGACTACAAAAGACTATGATAAATAAAGTTCTCATAAACGATTCGGCAGTGAATTGCCGTTCTCTATCGCATGCGCGTTGCTTCTGTTGCCACTCTTTTTATTCCTCTCGCGCCTCCTTTCCTGAAAATTACCCTTCGTCACGTGCTCGGGTAATTGTCAAGATAAAGATATATACCCGATCCGAGGTAGCCTTCCACTCCCATTTGTACCTCGTTTCATTGGAATTCCGGTCTCTGAGTATCGCAGCTGCGATAAATTCCTGCACCCCGTCTCTGGGGAACCCATTTATTAACACGAATGATACTTTTCTCTCAAATGTCTGAGTTTTTTGGAAAGTCGTCCTTTACGTGACACTTTATACAAGAATCTTGTGTATTTTACAAAGCATTTATAACTCCTTGGTAATTGGAGTTTTCAGCCAGAGGTGTGAACCGCCAACAAGGGAATCATACTTTTACTCGGTTATGTGAAAATTAAAAATTAATTTGAGTACATACTGCTGGAAGATTTATTTCGATAATTTTATTTATTTTTCATTCAATCCACACAGGAAGGATTTACTAATTTGAATTAAAATAAAAAATGCGTTAAATAAATGCGTGTTAAATACAAAATAAAACAAGTGAAGTGCAAGTGTAATAACAATTTAGATCAATGCACTATTCAGATCGATGTAGAATTTTGATCCTTTCGCTAGGGTAAATTATATGACCTTGCATTTTATTTTAGATATTCATTAGCTTTTTATGAATTTTTGATGTTCGCTGTTTTATCATACTCCAAAAAAGCGTTGTCTCATTTTATTTTCTGCTGCGAGGTCATTGAATAAGACACAGATATCCCCAATTTTAATGGACCAATAATCTTTTCCTTATTCATTACTACGACTGAGAGAATTATTCTTGGAAACTCTATGATTCGGTTTTGCTAATATTTTTTTAAAAATATTAGCAAAATTATCAATTGAAGTCTTTCTGTCTAAAGAGATATACGAGGGTGGTCTGAAAAGTTTCCGACCCCAGATTTTTCAGAAATTTTCAGAAAACATGTCGAGAAATGGCGAAATGTCGGAAAGTTTTCAGACCACCCATATACTTCGATTTTCTTATTCGAAAAATTAAACGATCTATATGTAAGTATTTCTTTATGTAGCTGAATATTATTGATGTAAATGTTAATTATTATATTTATTTTATATAACTATATTAAATGATCCAATGATTATTCGAATTCGACTCTTTCTTGTGGATATATTTTGGGTAATAGATATGTCATACCACAATTTCCTACCACAAAGTTAAAATATTTTAATGATATCACATTATTGCGGTAATAATTTAGAGTGACTATGGGTAAATCTACAAAATTTTCAACACAATAAATGATGATTTTGATCAACTGACACATATAGATTAAATTTTATAAAGGAAGTTTATTAGCTTACTTTTTACGATATTAAGAATTTCATTTACTTCTTTATGATCTATAACGAGGGATTTTTATCGGGCATAGTTATTTTCATTGATAAAGGATATCCCAAAAATGTGCAAAGTCCTTTAATATCAACAAAAGTACTTTTGCTAACTTGAAATCATAGCCTGTATGTAAAGTAAAATAAGATTGCACAAACTGAGAATGTGCAGATAGTGAACTGTCAATCAGCACTTTAGAAGCACTACTAATTTTACTTCTTTTTAGTCTTTTGTGAGTAATTTATTGGAAAAATTTATTGTAATAATTAACTGTAAAAGTCACTCTTTGTTTGAGAAAATTATATAAATATTATCGACTAGTTTTACGAAGGAAACGGTCATGTATGTTGGAAGGAGTATGAAATGCTCTTTGTGATTGATATCCATTCGTCATCATTAGCGGGGATTGAGGTCTACGATCCCTTTCCAATCCTCATTCAGCCACTCTTCCGATATTTCTTAAGACGTCATTCAAATATTTACCTTTGCTTTTAATGGAGTTAATCAAATATCATACATGATATGAAGGAGGAAGTTATTCTGACCTTTCATTTCCTATCAGTTAATATTTGGTATCGAGTATCTTCAATTTTTGCCAAAGTTCAAGTAATAGCGTCTCCATGTCTAATCGAATTGGTATTCTGTTGCAGTGAGCAATTAACATTGAAGATGGAATATTCAATCTGCATTTATCACCAAACCGTTGATTTCTTCGTACGCATCGTAGCTTTAAACATACTTACGTAATATTATTCATTTAATATTTAGTGATGATTATAATATTGATTTCTCGTAAAATATGAAAATGCGTTTTGAATTTTCTATTGTTCATAGGTATATATAAAAATTTTATATTTGTCTTAATTACTAATGAGTAGTTGATTATTGTTTTTAATATACGCGGTGATATATTTAAAATGTTAATGAGAGGTTAGAATTACAATTAAACCAGCAAATGAGCTAACAACACTCCAGTATTTAAATTTTCATCTAGATGAATTTAGGTAAGTCACTATTCTCTCCCTGGCTTACGATTGCTAAGGAATTTGCATTTCCAGCACATGATGTTTTTACTCTAATTGTGTAATCGATGGAAAAATACCTTACTGAACCCCTTTCTCCTTTTTGGCGTCTATTTGTTCACAAGAAAAGAAGTTATTAGGAGAATAATCCATTGGATTGATAGTCCTTTTGTTCTCTTATACATCAATCTTCAGACACATTCATTAAACCCTTTGCAATTTTCAGTCTTTCTTTCACAGATTGTGGTTTTATACATCTCTTCCGACACAATAGCTCAGATTTCAATTTCCTTAATCTAAAACACTTTTATGAGGCATCTTTGAAAGAGCTTTTCTTAATCCCAAACAAAGGAATGTTATCTATTCATCTCTCGACATTCCTGGCCAAGTCCCTTAATTTTATTCGTACGTTAAATTTGTTAAATTATGTTCAACCCCACTCAATTTGCTATATTTTTATTAATTTGTTGTTTATCCAAGAGCGTTCTGGTGTCGGAGTTTATTTCAGAGTTCACTAAAGCATACTTGCATAAAGGCAGTCAAAATCAATTTACCATTAACGGCCCACTCCTGGAGCGATTGAAAGTCCCGAGTTACCAATACAACACAACTACTTTAATACAATTAGTAGAGATATAATCTTAAAATTCTTCCTTCATTTGGCTCATAATGAATCGGGGTATTATATCTTAGCTCTAATATTTTCTCCTCGTTATGGTCTTTCATTATTCTAATAGATTCTTTGGAAGAATATATAGTATACTACAGCGAGAATTTTTTGAAGCTCGTGTTTTGTTATTTTTTATCTTTACGAGTAAAAGTTGCTTGCCTACTGCAAGCAAATGGGTCATAAATTCATGCGAATACCCAATTACTTTTGGAAGTTATTAAAAAAATCCAAAGCTCACCTCAGTGAATATCAAACGGGGAAAATGTAACTGGTCTGGTGTCGAACCCGGATCAAGTTTTTCCAATGGCTTGGGTCACTATGTAACTTTTTAATAATGTGATTTTTCACCGGATAACCAAAGGCGAAAGCGTTAACCTCTTACATATTACGTACAACTAGTACGATTCCTTTTGATAACTTATTTCGGATTGGAATGAGAAGTTCCCAGGGTCCCAATCCCTTATGCTTCTATTGATCCTTCGCAACCTTCGTTTTGTGTTTGCGTTCCTTCATTATTAATATTTTATACATCATAGCAAAGGAAGAAGGCTGCCAGTAAAGGGAGAGTTTGGTTGGCTAAATGCTGTTCTAAGCGATTCGTTTATTTCAGAACGGGTTGCCGTCTGCTGAAAACCCTTACATATTCAACGGGGATTTCGTTGACAGAGGGAAGCGTTCCATCGAGGTCCTAGTGATCCTCTTGGCTTGCTTCCTCCTCTTTCCTGGTGCCGTCTATCTAAACCGTGGCAACCACGAGGACCACATCATCAATCTCCGGTGAGCAAACGTCTTCGCATCATTCAAACGATCATTCTTGGACGGATTCACTGTTTGCTTTTTTCTAATTACTGTAGAAATGGGTCGGCAGTTATTGATACAGTAATATTTACTCCACACGATATTTCCTTGGGTTTAATTCTGATCATCCTCTTGCAGATTACATAAAATTTTCCATATTGTTAAACTTCAATGAAGTTTATCATGAATTATCAATGGGATAAAAATGCCATTAGTTTCGTATTTTTTCAACTAAGGACTTTGTTAAATTATTGATGTTAGTTTCTAACGTTTTAGGCTCTGAGGAAATTGGGAATTGCACGCAACCTGTTTCAACGACTAATTGTCATCATCTGGTCCTTCTCACAGGTCTTCCGCTTTGTGTTTAGATTAATGGCTTTGGAAAAACACAATTTTTCATGTTTCTTTCCATTCGTAAAGTATTTAACTACATCAATCTATATATTGGACTGATTGTACGTTGGTGGGATTCTGTTATTTATCGGTTACGAAAAGTGGTATTTGAGACCATGAATGTACGGAAACACTGAAATATAGAATTTGATAGAACATATCAGGATTATGAGAAATCAGGGGTAGTAAGGCTTGTTAAGGAACTGAAGACCGAGAAAGGAAAACAACTCGATATAACTTGAGAAAAGGATCGCTTCGAGTTAATATATGGTGTTGATCGGAATCTGTTTATATTTCAATGGGGAAACTGACCCCAAGTAAAGTACTTTTTTCAGAAGAAGATAATAGCATAGAAAAATGATGGCCGAATAAGAAATGAAGATGCTAATTTACGCGGGAGGACATCGATGTACTCGAGTTGTATACATTTATAAAAATAAGTACGAAGACTTCCATAGATATACTGTAATGTAATCAATGAATCTTTAAGATTTCCTTACCTTCTTTGTTTGCAAATGTAGTCCAGTTATGTTGTAGGAATATTTTTATTAGTCTAGAAATATACCTTTGCTGAATTTATGGTTCTTAAGCCAAATATATTGAGCGGTATTAATTTTTTTCAAAATTTGTAAATGAAATAGCCTTAAATTAGTTTTAATAACGCTTAATTTTTCGAATTAAATAATTGTACATTATTTAACCATACGCTCATATTTCCTGGATAATATAAGCTTAAAAATGATTTCATACCAAATGGACTGGAGTTTCTCGATGCAGTTGAAAGGTGCCATGCGTTGTATTTTATAATCTTTCCTCTTCTATTTCAGATACGGGTTTGTCCGAGAGATGAGGTCAAAATACAAGGTAAGATGATTATGAACTATTTTCCATTGAAACGGCAAAGAGAAATTCTCCTTTGTCTTGAACTCAATGTGCTTGGAAATGTAACTTTGGATTATGTTAATTTATTCAAGCCTTGGTTATTTCTGTATGCGACATTTAGCAACATGCCGACCGCCTCCTCGTCCTCATCGAGAGATTGTACCGTTGGCTGCCTTTGGGAACTCTCATTGACAACAAAGTATTCGTGGTGCACGGCGGGATCTCTGACGTCACAGACCTCTCGGTTATCCGGAAAGCAGAGCGCCAAAAGGTACGTTCCCAAATTATTAAAGGAGAGCGTACGCTTCGTATTGACGTGTTTCCTTTATCTCACTTACATCTTTTTAAAAATTGCGGTCCCATAATTTCATTTGTTCTGCTGGCCGTCGGTTTATTGGCTTCCTTTTTTAATTGGCCTGCCTGGAACATAAAGTGGAAAGATATGAAACGGAATTTTTCGCTGTAATCTTTTTTCAGTGTTACATATATATATATATATATCTATGCTAAGTTTATTTCTGTTAAATATGATACCCAATATGGTAGCAGAACTATGTGTACAGGTTGTGCCCATGAGTATAGGTATATATTCTTTGAAATTTTTCGTTAGTCGTCTAAATCATCCAACACTTTGAGTGTTTTAGAGTCGTTAGAAAAGAGTCTATTACTTACATCAATATGTTTTGGGTGAAATTTTTATCCTAAATGTCACGTACTAATTAATCAATATCCGTTTACTTTCTGGAAAAATTTACGTCACGAATATATACTTTTTGTAAACTCTTTCGGGTGAAATTCCAAGGAATAGCGGACAAAAGTCTGAAGGGACCAAACCAAGGATCTTCAGGAAGTCTGCTTTAGCCAGTAATCTTCAGCCCTTAAAGTTCCAAAGATGCAGGATGGCCGAAGAAGCCTCCATGACTTAGGATCGCGGCTTCGATTCCTGGTCTCGTAGGACTCTTTCCAAATCTGCTTTACCTTTTTTCTGGCCGCATCAGATTTTATAATTATTGCTTGTACAATCAAGGATATGCTTATCATTAGTGGACTCTTTCCTTGTTTAAAATACGATAGTGATGATTCCGAAGAGTTTGATGGAAACTTTAATAGATCTCTTCCTGATTCGTTCTTGCATATCTCACTCGGGTTCACTTTGTTTTCATGGATTGAATTGGAATCTCGATTGCATGGAAACTTTCCTTTTTTAATTTGTTGAATGCTGAATTTTTACCGAAGGTGAGATTTAAAATTTATTAATCCCAAGACAGGATAGATTATTCTGCACTTGAACTGATTCCTCAGATAGCCCAGTGAGTGAAAGAAAGTCTGCCTCATTCCACATCTTGCCTGTTTCTCTTTCTCTTTGTAGGTAATGGTGGAGGGATTGATGTTTAAACATTTTTTCTGCATGAGTTTCAAATAGAGGAATTCTTCAACCCATCTCCCAAGAATCTGCTACTTCATAATTTAGTTTTCATCCCTTTGATTCGCTTTTTTTATTTCCTACAGATATAATATAAGCATATAAATTGTTCTTTCCTTAAAAAGTAAAGTTGTAGGCTAATATATACATATGTGATATATATTTGAATCTTAAGGCTAATCCTTTAACTTCACTTATCAGACTTTCATTAGCTCTGAAAAAATAGCACATATCCTCAAATATGTATAATATAAAATTCAAAGGTGATTAAATTTCTTCTAGTTTATAATTTGTGCCTTCGATTTCGACCTTATCGATACTTCACAAAATACATATCGCTTTCCGCCTATTTCATTCTATCCTACACGTGTAATGAATGAAAGGCGATTCTCTATATAAAGACTTGATGGCCTCCGAGTACCAAGACACCTTATATTCCCTGAAGTAGAAAAGGTCAACTCAAATCTAATTTCGAACTCAAAAAAGCGAGACGCCGAAGGCTCGCTAAAAATAAGGGGATTTTGATGGAAGGCTATCGTAAGGGAAGTATTGAATTTGGAATGAAAGATAGAGGAAACAATGCACACATGCAGCGATACCTCAGCTCTCCAAACAGTCATTCCTAGATTCAGCAGACCGCATACGAATGACGCGCGGTTGAAATATTTCGTAGTAAACCCGGGTTGAAACTTGTGTCAGAAAAAGAGATAAAGGTCTGTGAAACCAAGGTAAATTCAGGATGAGATGAGACGTTATCATGGGTTCGATACCAGAAGGAACCAAAAATCGGAATTTTCCCTTTTCTGCATTTCGCGGATATTTGAAAATTAATTTCAGGCACTTCTCAATAATATAGAGGATACAAAATTACGGAGGTCACAGAAGACGTGGTCTTGTGCCAGGGTAAGAAATTTCACAAAATGAGCGTGGTTTCGACATCAGGTTGGTGCGAAAATTTCCCCTTTAAAATGCATTGCAGAGATTTTTTAAGATTATTTTTGAATAGATTGCCGATAACATAGAGAAGTAAGACCCGGAACAGAGGACATATTGCGTATTATTTCTGCAGGTCACTGGTTCTCTAATGATCCTTGGTTCGATGCCAGAGCATCATTTGTATTCCCCCACCCGTTATAATTCAGACTTCGACGCTAGCTGTCATAAGTTCGATACCAGAAGGTCCCAGCGATCGGAATTTTCCCACAAGAATGCATTGCGGAGACTTTTGAAAATTATTTTGAGGCACTTATCGGTAAGATAGAGGAACCAAAATCTCGAAGGTTGGAGTTGAGATAGTCTTTTATGGTCCTAATAGAAGAAATGTTACCAAATGACCGTGAGTTCGACGCCAGGTGGGTGTGAAATTCTCCGGTATAAAATGCATTGTATTAATATTTTTACGGTTTCTTTGAATGCTTACCCGATAACCGGTAATTATATAACACGGAATGTACATACCGGTAATTTATAAATTTCGTATACGCATTTCACCGTTTCTCTAATGGTCCTTGGCTCGATGCTAGAGCATAATTTCGATTCTACCATGAATTTCAAATGAGGATAATGTAATCTTAATTTAGGAGTTTCCCGATAAGATATTGAATTGTAACTTTGGAACAGATCAGAATGGCACTTATGTAACATAAGTATGCAATTAACTCTCACTAACGGGTCCTGAGTTCGACGCCAGACGGTGTTTCGCGCGAGTTTTTGAAAATTGTTTTGAGGCCATAAAATAGAACATTCACATCCCGGGTTTGCAGATGAAGTGATCTTCTGCCAGTGGTACCAGTGGAAGGAATGTAGAGAAATTAATGTTGGAATGACGCCATGTGGGAGCTATATTCTCCCCTTTAAAATGTATTTTGGCGATTTTTAATAATTGCTTGGAATGCTTTTCAATGCGATGTCAGATGTTGCTTTCCAATTCTCCCGTTTCTGAGCTTCTCTCTGCCATGTTACCCCTAAGTACTTAATGATCTCTCTGTTCCGTCGGTTCTTTGGTCTTCTTCTTGGTCTCTTCAAATCTCTTGGTGTCCAGTTCAGAACCGCTCTTGTCCAACAAGATAACTTTATAAACAAGGTCTAATACCTTAATGGAGTTATTAACAAGATTTACAAGATATAGTTCAAAGCAAAGACGATCGTTGAACTCAAATCTCGTTCGAATATATGGGAAAGATGGGCTCATAAGAAATGTATGGGGAAGAAGAGAGGACATTTCATGGTAAGGAAATCATTAGTGAACTTTGGAAAGTTATATTGAGCAACGTTTATTAAAAAAAGTTGTTTATTTAGCAACTAAATAAACAAATTTCAGCATCTTCACTTCGATATTTTGTATTGAAGCTACACATTAACTTTACGGGGGATAAAATGAAAATTTCAGAAGACAAAAATTCGGCTCTTCTTTCTTTTACAATATAAAACCACTGTATTAGTGAAGAGCGATTAGTATAATCGTTTATTATTAGGAAGAATCAGATGTACACGGTAATAGTTGTACATTTTTCTATAGGTAAAATTTATTCCCTTCATTATTTGACGGGGAAATGCATTAATAATATAATAATGAGGAGTAGTAAGCTCGGCCGAGCATAAATAACTTGCTAGGCCCAAATTTAACTACTGCATTAATAAATATAATCATTACCCGGTATAATATATATAAAATAATTAATTATAATTCTCATTCGAATGGAAACAGCCTATTAAATTTAAGATAGAATAGCAAATTCACCTTAGAAAATGTATTTTGCTTTTGATGTAGCCTGTAAATTTTCGACCTAATTAGTCGTTAATTCATTTGGCTGGTAGTTCATTATTTGGTAGAACAGTTAATTGTAAATTTGTATTAAAATTTTTGTCATTGATCCTCAGTTTACAAAAAATTAGATACACTGCAAGAAGTCAATGGAGAATCGAATCTATTTAGGGAATGGAATGCAGGGAAGATAAGTATTTCCAACACGACGAAAAAATTATAAAGGGATGCATCGAAAAGTTGTTAAGGACAAGTGGGTATAGAGAACTTTGCTTGAAAAGACCGGAGAGTTACTTTTACCCAAAAATGAGACACATGAGGCAGAAAGTAGTGATGAAATCGAAAATTATGGACAAATCATAATGTTCTTTCTTGCTGGAGATGATAAAGTCGACTTCTGTAATCAGTCTAAAACTAGCAATGTGAGTAATTGGACGCATTAAAATTGATTCTAGTATCAATCCAATAATTGTTCATTTCGGATTCTTCTTCTAGCAATCCCTGCATGGAAGCTAGTTGGCAGCACGTTCGCCGTCGGTGAAAGTGGTCCCTAGTTCGATTCCCAGTGGAGGCCAACGTGCGAAATGGCCTCAGCTGGTGAATCTCAATAGTACTACAACTAATTTTTGCTCGTAAAACGGAGTCTTTATTTCATAGTTATTATTTAAGTTTTATTTTCCAATAACTAAACACCCAAGAGGACATTCTCTCCACAAGGAAATTAGTTCCTTAAGTTACTTGGTTAGCCATTTAACGAACATTTCTTTAATTAGAAACTTTCTCTCCTTCCTCTCGAGATTTTCCGTCCTTTTTCTCTAAAAAGAGAACTGCGATAGATTCGCATCTCCTTCGCCTTAAAGAGGAACTGGTACGCTTGAAATAAAAGATTTGGGTGTATTTCGAAAGGAAGAAAAGGGTTTTTGTTGGAAAAGGACGTCGGTTTCCCTTTTTTGTCGGACGGTGTCGAGTTTCTCAACTCCCGAGTTTCTTACGGAAGATCGGAGGAAAGTGAAAGGGTTTGTACATGAAGGATGAGTGTTTAGATGAACAGTTGGTTGGCCCTGCAAAGCCATCGTCTCATGAAGATGTTAATCACCAAGGTGGAGGTCAAGTATTCCTCTTTAATGGGGATAGAAAATTATAGCAATTAATATATTTATAACCACGATTTTCAATCCAAAGCAGTGCAGTGCAAATCGATGCAGTTAGAAATATTTTACCATTCTTGCCTATCTCGCTTCAGCAAGCATGATGTAATCCCATCTTGAAATTCTATTTGGAAAACCCAGAAATTTTGAATGTGTTTCATTTCCGTTGATGAACTAATGCAAACTGGTCCAGTTCGACGATGAATTGAAAGGAGATAGCTTCATACCTTTTTATCAGAGGTTATTTCATTTTATAAAATGAATTATACAATTCACAGACAAAACAAACTCATTACGCACGTTATATTGTGATATCATATTGAAAGTATCCATCGGGCGAAACTTAAACTGGGTAAAGAATCTTCTAGCGAAACCATTGAAAAATACTTTGATGAAGAGTTTTTGGCTTCGAGCAAAAATGTCCCTCGGTGAGCAAGCTGTCTCTTGGATGAAACATTTTACAGTGAAACACCTATCCTATGTTTCCTTATTAAAAATTCTTTCTGTTTCTTTGAAATCAGCTTCATAAAAACTAGTTTTAGAATGATTATGTACATTTAGATAGGAAACTATAATTCCCGTTTAGCTGATCGTGTCTTTCATATATAATAAAAGTTATCGAGTTATAGTTTTAAATTCAATGTAATTCATTAGTGACTGAAATGAAAGACAATTGTAGAAAGGCTACAGTAAAGCGAACCTTTCAAACAAAGTTGCCTGTCGGAAATGAAAGATTTACTGTTTATGTGTGTGAGTTACTGTTTTTGAAGTCATCTACAATATCTACAATAGTTCTAACTTTAACACTCTTATTTTCACTTTGTATCTAAAGATAATGCTCGATTCAATGGATTCACTTATAAAATCAGTTCAGCCGATGCGGCTTTGATGTGGTAGAAGTCCATCATTCAAAAAATAATAAAGATATCGTACTTATTCTATAGGATAGTTGTAGCTTTCCTGTAGAAATAAGTACGATATCCTTATCATTTGTTGTGACACATAAAATCATTGAGTTTATGAAAATATACTCGAGAAAACTTTATTCTAGCGCATAACCTTAGATATTTCTGAGTACGTCTCATCGAATGTAGAAATTATTGATCCCTATTACTTTCGGCAATGGATTGCTTCAGTTAGCAAAGAAAGTATTTATTTATTTATGATTTTAATTCAAAAGCTGTAATTTAAATAAGTCTGTGTTCAACAGTTTCACTTCATGAGACAAAAAAGATTACCGATATTGGGTAAGGAAGACAGTTTAAAATTGTGATATCTGAATTTAAAATTATCCTAAATCCTTTTCCTTCTCATCTACAAGCATGCAGCTCTATGTATGTACTACAACGCTATATATTACCGCTTTTGGTTCGATTTCATTATATTTATATTCGGCAAAATGTTAATTCTAAAATCAACAGCACATTAAAGAGATGAGTTCATTGAATATGCGTGAATGAATTTTCAATTAGTTTTAATGCCAATTAGACCACGGGGAAAATTAGGTTTGATTTTTGTATATAAGTCACTCCAATAATTATACATTAATGATGATAACTATTATTGAGGTAAGTCACTGAAATGGTTGGAGGGCTTTTCTTTTTAGACTCATACGCTAAAGTATCTGCGAATATAATTCTCTTTCCTGGCAATTTATCCTCATTTCAGGTTCACTACCGTTCGAAAAAGTATGGAATGATTTTCTTTACTAAAGAATCGCAACGTATTTTAGTCGTGAATTGAATGCTGAAGTACTTTTAAGAAGAAATAATTTAGCGAGCAGTATCACGTCTGAATTGATTCAGTTGGTGTAAAATGCTATAAAAGCAATAGTTAAAACGTTCTTTTAAAAATTGAGAGATGACAAAATCTTTCTTCGCGAAAGAGGTGAGTTTATGTTAAAGTGAAAACCAATTTTTATACTCGCACCGCAAGAGTTCAGATTGCCGCTTTCTACTTTTTCTACTACTCTAAAGAAAATCAAGTTCCTTATATCCTGGAAGAACTTTCCCCATTTTATTTGTTGATTTTGAAGGTATATGATAACTATTATTAACATTTTTACAAGCATTTGGCTCTCCTCCAAGGATTTCCTTCAAAGCTAGCTCGGTATACACTTTGCATTTGTTTACACGTTGAATTGGCGTCAACTTTTGACTATTAAGATTCATAATTTTCTCTTATGTGACCTGCCATTGATGGATATAAACTTTGTTTACACTTTTTATCCATTTAAGTTCTATTTAGTTGGTCTTAGTAACTGGAATATTTCGCCTCAATTCCATTTGATCCATTTTCAAGTGAACAATAAAACACATTAGTGGACAAAAGCATTGTCTGATTGATGTCTTAATTACTTTTTAGAAATCCTTTAGAAATTATCCTAAAACAATGTAAAAACAGTGTAAAAATGTAATTTCCGTAATCGATAATTATATTAGATGATACGAATAGCGAATGCAAATGCTGAATCTGGAGTTGTAATGAGAGGATTCAATACGAACCTGATAGTTTAATCTTAGTTCATTTATATAGAACTAAAAGTAATGGAAAGGGACTTTATTTTCGACCGATTCCCTCTTATATTTTAATTCTTCTCGTTGAGGCAATAAATTATATAATTGTTATACACCTCCTCCTCTTTGTTCGTATAAAGTGAAAGTTATCACACTAATCTCAATATCTCTTTTGATTGCATCATTTATGATAATTATGATATAAATGGAATTGACTCGTTTCATTTATCAGTTTATCCCGTTGAATTGCATCAAGACGGCATAATCCGGAATAATTATCAATGGTAGATTGCTGAATAAAATTTCCTAAAGATTGATCCTAATTGAGCAGCTGACGTTTCGTTAAATTGGATTCTTTTCAATTTATTCAGGATTACATAATTTTATTTATCAATGGCCCATTTGAATTTGAATACCAAAATGCCAATTGTTTAACTTTTTCTCGTTAGATATGTTTCAATGATGGTATTTTTGCATTCAATTATGTTGTTCTTACATTTGACTTTACTTTCAGTTCTACTCAGTATCTTAAGAAATTCCATTTGAAAGAAAAATGTATAATTAGATTTCTCGTTTTCTGCGTAATGCTTCTTGAAAACTACGAAATGATTTTCAGCTATATGATAGAAAGAAGATTATTTAATATGGGATTTAAATAGTTTTTCTTTTCCAGAAACTTTTAGAAAGAACCATCTAAAAATAACATACAGTAATTTCCAAAATGTTCACTTAAATCACCTGTTTCGATCAGAGCGAATCATCATGACGATCTGAGATTATGGAATAATAAGTACTGTTTTAAGATGTTCCACATTGCCTTCCACAAAATTCGGCCAGGATACTTGGAGTTTATAAAAATAATTTAATGCCCTTACACCTGAACCCGTGCTTATCTGCAATGATTGAGGAAGAGTAGTATTGGGATGGATCCTTACTCTTCAGTACCCTCCAGGCTTAAGGTGAAAACATGCATGGAGTGAATATCTGGGTTAACAGGAGTACTTTTTTCAGTTGTTGGTCATTTACCTCCGGTTTTATTTTTTTGTTTGTTTGTTAGATTATCATTTTTCAGTTTATTAATTTTGAAAATAATTCCTCCTGAAACTTCTTTGATAGGTAAGAAGATTTTATGGATGCATACTTTAAGTATCGCTAAGGGGATTATTTTCTGATCAGTTATTTCTTCTAAATAAAAATATCTGTACCTATTACTATCGACGCCTTATATCGTCGTTCATCTTACGTCTCACACCAATTTATTAGCATTAATAGAGAGTATTAAAACACAACTGTCACAGCAGATTGTGTGCAGTATTTTTTTCAAGAGTTTCTGTGAAATCCCACGAAGTCACGATTCATCATATTAATTTTAGCTGCGCAAAAAGCTAAACTAAAAGATTTGGGCTTCTCTCCGAAGATAAACCACATAAGTGAGAGAGATGTTATCGATGAGGCGTTCGAAGGACGTTACATTCTTCCAGCTTTAATCGTTTCTATCCATTCATCAGCTTTATGTTTTCTCCCTGCCTTATCTTCGTTCTCTTCCTTCCCTCTTTTACGTCTCCTTCGTCTGAAGAGACGCAATCAGGGAGATTTGGAGTGTCTCGGAATAGAAGTCAGATAAGTGGAAGAGAACATATTGATGATAGAACATCAGCTCTGCAGATGATCCGGAAACCACCGTTTCTTCCCTTTAAGGTGGGTTTTAAAAGTGCACTAAAAATTTCAAATGATGATAAAATCTACGCATGATTGATGAAATAGATTGATTTATTCGTTTGCTATAATTTCTCCCAAAATCGAAATCATAAGTAAAGAATTTCCAAATTCTGTCTCTGAATACAGTCGCTCTCCCTTAAGACCCTACTCGCTTATTACGCGGTATCCCGGTGCCTTTCACACAAAACTCATGGTATAAATATCAATGTTAAACGTATAGGATAAACCAGAAAGGGACTACATTGCTTTTTTGGATGTTGAGGCTTTTCTTGGTGAGATAGTGATGCTTTCTCATCCTTGATGTTAAAAAATTCGTTATTCTTCACTAATTGCCTATCTGGTGAGCATTGTTTCATTACAGAGTGAAAAAGGACCAAAATCAAATAACTAAGATTCTCTCTCTCAGTGCGAAAAGGAGACCATTCTTCAAAAATATTATGTAAGGCAACACAACTCAGTTATAACGTTTTCCCGCTAAAGATGCGGTCTGGTTGCCTGAAAAGCGTCTTAAGTGGGTTTTTATGTATATTGAAATCCTAAGGCTCTTACACCACGTGTATCAATCCTATGGCACGAGTATCTGATGATCTTATAGTTTTTGAAGCCTCACATTGCTCTCGTCATTGTCTCGTCACATGATGTCGGGTTGAATCTCTATTTTACATCTATTTCACTCCATTTCACTCTTTTTCATGTAGCCTTTTCTAAAGTAATCGATTCACGAAGACTTCCCCTCGTGAATGAATGTTCAAATAGTAGATTTCATCATTAATTAGTAACTGTTTCGGGGGACTTAACTATCACAAAAACTTGAAGATTACTTTAATATTCGTATCTAAATTTAGATTCATTATCTTTAATTATATGTGGTATCACTTCAAATTAAACTGAATTGGGTTTAATGTTATTTACTAATTAATGGAATTAAATTCTAGATAATTATATCTAAGGAAAGTAAACCCTAAAAATCAAGGACACTCTCAGATTAATTTCCCTTAACAAAGGATGGAAAATGTTTCGTCATATATTTTTCACTGGTATCATAGTCACCAACTCACAAGTTTTATACGACTTTATATCTCTTTATGAGCTTAGTTCTTAATTTTCATCATCCTCATTTCTGTAGCCCCATGAGGATCACTTGGTCCTCCATCCTCGCAGTCGATATGGATCTCTCAAACGAATCACGCCAGAGAACAGAAATTGCTCTGTCATGAGGCACTCAAACATAAGACGATATAGACCGAAGGAGAAAAACGAATCAAGTTTAAAAAGGCTGAGACACACTTCAAGGAGGTCCTCTCGTGGACTTTAGTGTATTTTTCTGTTTGTCTGCTCGTTTGTCATTTTTCAATATTTTAAATCTGAAAATTATTACATTACATCTTATGCCTGGAGCACGGAAATACAACCATTATAAAAATGGAGTTTCCGAATTATATCGCAAATTTAGTTATTAATAATAAAACTATGACGTTGAGCCATAATAAATTGAGACCGTGAAATTTGTTTTCCTTTCATCACGGAGACGCAGTTAGTTTTCTGTTTCGTAGTAAATTATTCTCCTCTAATGACATCCCTTTTATTTCGTTTAATGATTAAGGTCTATTGAATTCGCCGTCACTTTGTAGAATTCCATTGCAGGAAAAATGTACACTCACTTTGTAAAATTCTACTATTTTCTAAAATTCTAATAAAATAGTAGAATTTTACAAAGTGAGTGAGTATATTTTTCCATTAATGAATAAGGCTATCTTTCAGACTTATAGAAATGTTTCTGAGATAATTAGACTATCTTTCCAAGATATCTATTAGATATCTATCTTTCCAAATGCATGGTCTTGATTCATAATGCAGAGTTCAATGTTCAGTAAATTTTCTTTTGGTACTTTTGACATCGCATTGAGACAGCTTATGTTGTTTGAAATTCACGACTTTTAGAGATTTTACAATCTTAATGTAAGTACTTGATTTCACTTTCTCACAAAAATTATACTTCAGAATTTTCATAATAATTTATTTAGGAACGGGAACCTCTCTTACAATATTATTGATGTTATTATTTTACCCTCACTCATTACTTTATATTCCAAATTATATTTTATCTTTTTCATTTGAAATTCTCTCATACTATGGAGCATCGACCGACTGTATTCCATATATTTCTAATTAAGCTTAATAGAATGAAATGTATTGTATTGAGAACTGAAATCATCTGAACTTAATCTGGAGCATATAGCTTGATTTTGTCGTGATTTTTTGTCTCAAGATTGGTCGCCCAATAAAAGAAGAAGTTAAACTTGATATATATGGGAAAGATTCGGAAAAGAGAAAAAGTTAGCACAATGTGTTTTTCATTCCTTCGTTTCATTTATCATCGTCCGTTTGATGGTCTATCGATCAATCGCTCTTAACGACTCTCGAAGAAAGAACGTGTCCATACGAGTGAATCCCTTCCAATAAATGAAACTCTCCAGGGAATTAGTTATTCCTTGGCCTCTCAAGGCGAAGGTATGGAGATTTGTTAATGGGAATATTGCTAATCGGGATGAATCGATTTCTTTCCTATTTTACCGATAAAATTTAAGTAGGAATATATATATAGTATTAAATATGACATGCTATTGTGATGTACCGAAAACAGGACGATGATTACATCATTAAAATTAATACATTTAGCGGTATATGTCGGTTGTATGTATAAGTTCTTACATCGGTTATAAACTCCATCGCTGGTTTAATCCATCCATTTATATACATATAAAGCATCATTCTTGGGTACATATATCTCATGTTTTATTCAGATTCTTTTCTCTTCAGTTTATTTGACGCTAACGGTAAATTTGATACTTATTTTCCAAATGACTGAATGTAATTCAGGAATACTGCTATTTGAAGCCTAGTTGTCCTTCTCTACTGAGATGAGATAAGAAATACTGCCGATAATTTTCATTGCTAACATTTCCAACTATACTTTTCAATTTCATATTTTTCAAGAAGAATTCAGGTTTTGATTTTCCATATTTGCAATGTAAAGATTAATATGCTATATTTAAAATTTCTGTAGGTATAATTTCTCGGTATATTTTTGGTAAGTTAATCTAATATGAGTTTAAACTGTATTACAGTTGCTTTGTGAATAGTATTCAGCGTAATTATAAAGCTTAAATCGAAATTCGCATTCGCTCGTATATTTGACATAAGAGTAATTAGATTAGAATCTCATCTGTCAGTTAATCATCCGATTGTGGAGAATTGGGAATGGGGAATAATGGATTGGGGAATGAATTCGATTTTTAAATATTCGGATCTGTCAAGGGAATGAGAGGTAGTCGACTATATTTTTATTTAACGTCAAAATATGACTTGTCGTTCGTGATTAAATGTATGCAGGCTGCCAGATATTACGGATTTATTGACGATATTTTACGAATGCCTCCAATCAATCTAAACTACATTTGGAACAAGAATTGCTGTTGATTGATATATTGAACAAAAATTGCATTAGTGACCCTTTGATCAGTTCAGTACGTAAGATCATCATTATTTCTATCGATTCCATATTTTGGTTTGCTGAATGTATCAAAACCACGCATTTATCCGAATTTTCCTTGCCAATATATTAAATAATGTCGTATTTATCGCTCCACTTTTCAAATGCATCCAATTGACGTTGGAATTCTCATTCTATTGTTTCCAATTCCCCTTTCGATATATCGATATCTAAAACCGCATCGAGTGGAACGAGATGAGTATTGCGGTAAGAATATGAAGGGAATATTTTTAAAGATACAAGATGGTTATTCTTCACAATTTTGAAAGGGTTAAATTTTTTCAAATTCTTTTTAAGTATTCTAAACTCACACGAACTTGAGTTTGAAAACGCTGTTCTTAATTTACTCTTAATGTAGTTGACCTTTTCTTTATCATAAATAGCAGGTGTTAGCAGATGAGAAAATTCCGTAATTGTAACAACGTGAGATTGAAAATATTCTCCTAGTGAGCAGATAATTAGTGACAAATGAGATAGATTTGTCTTTATTATCTCTGCCTCTCGTGCCGCTTGCTCTTAATTTCTCAAGAGATCCTCTCTCGGCCATCGAGATCTGCTTCTCGTGATTTCACTTTCAGGATCACGCAACTTCCTGTGTGAAAGAGGGAGGGATAAAGGGGAAGAGTAAGATATCTGTAAAAGGCGAAATAGTAAGAAATTCCAGTTTTAGGTAGTGTGGTCAGTTTGATGGATTGCCATATTGACCCCATTCTCAATTTGGTTCTCTTATCTTATAAAGGCCAAGGCCGGGAATCCACTTCCATAGGCGGATTTATTTTTACCTTTTCTTCGTTATCGCGTGCCTCTCAGATGTCTCGCGAGATGGCGGACTTTTGTGGGCAAAATCGAAATTTCGTGTCGAAATAATTCGAAATTAAAGGCTTTCTTTAAATTCCTTCATTTTTAAGAAGGAATTTTGCCTGTATACTTTCTTCTTATATATGATACAGCCCTTTCGTTACTCATTTAGATAGGTAGTGAGGTCAATTTTCGCTACAAGAGCACAAGAGACATTACTAATTACAGGATATTAATATTTTAAAATCCTGTCTATTACTTGCAATATTTCACAAGGTACACTGATTTAGAATTTAAACAACTATAATGCATGTGTATAAAGAAGTAAATAAACAATAATAAAGCAAATCAACAACAATCACAAAAAGTAATTGAATCGAGAAATTAACCAGAACCATTTCTCAAAAACCTTTCATGTACAAATACAGAATATGAGTATATGCTGTACATCGATTTAAAAAGCGCATGGTAAATAATTATGCACGACCTCGTAATTTATAATAATTAGCACAATTTTTCAATATTACGTAAGATCTTGCTGATAGGCCTTCACCGCATTGGCCGCCCGACAGGCGACAGCAATGTCACCGCAATTAACCTGGTTGGAGAACGATATTTACAAGCAATCCACCAGGAAAGCCTGAAATCAGTCGAAATTTTTTTCTCATATTTTTAATCGATGTCATTATATCTTTTTATCATCTAAGAAATACTCACCTCCCGTCTCAAAAGCAAAATCGCCCACCAGTGTGCAGTAAGACCATGGTCACAACCCTTACTCTATGTTCTGATTGGAAAAAATAATAGACCTCATTATATCCTTTTATAGTCAGAAGAGAACAGAATATACGAATTTTAGGAAATTCCGCAGCACCTTCCTAGATATTGCAGTTTGTCTTGTATATAGTGGTTTAGTATCGGCAAAAAGGAGCTCGTATAAAATTTGCGGTGATTATAAGCTTAATGATGGTGTAATACTAGTACAAACTCGCTCAACTTCTTGTATTTATTTTCTAATTTAAATTTATGCTTCGAGACATTTTTAGTTCTAGTATGAAGTGTTTTAATACTAGAAACGTGAATCTATCACAATATATACTTAAGTATATTCCGATTCCCTCCGATCTGCCTTTCTCAATTTGATTCGCAGTCTATTTTATTTTAACTTATTTTCCTTATCCTTATGAACATAGTCCAGCTGGAGTCAAAGCAGCTCCATATTATTATGATAATTCTTCTTTTCTTTCCAAAATCTCAAAATGTAACTTTTTCTTCCAACTATAAAGGTCGTGAAGGTCTTCATTTAGGCAATATTGAATAATATTTTTCCATTTATTCTGTCGTCAATTGTATTTAAGAAAGCATAAATTATACATGTCTAAAAGAAATAGAATAGGAAAACTTAAGAAAGAGTGAATAAAAACCAAAGTTATTATCTGAAGAATCCACATCAGGAAAACACACATAAAGATGCGGATTGTGAAAAAAAACCTACTGATTGAACAATCTAAAATATGTAATGGAAAAGTGTGTATAACATTGAAAAGCAGCTGAACAATATATTACTAATACCATTATACATGATGATACATTTTGCCAATAAATTTCTTTATTGCTAGTTAAATTACAATTTATCTCAATTCTGGTCAATCAGTATCAATATGAATCAGTATCATCCCACATTCTTGTCTTTTAACTATTGTCTAATACGCTTGTTTTCCGTATAAATGTCAACTGTAATGTATAATACGAGTAGGTTGCAAAAGTATTTCAAAAACATCCCATCTGAATTAATCTAACTGTATACCCTTTCCAAAACATACGGTTCGGGAGGCGTAAGTTGGAAGAGTAAATTTCATAGCTAACATCTTCTCCTGACGTACGCGTTTGGGTTTGTCAACCTTGTTGCAGTTGCACACATTTCTGGTAGAGAAAACAGATTTCGTTCAAAGCCTTTGTTATCTACGTCAATAACGTTCTTTTTGTTCTCGCTCTATCAAATGATCACCTGATTCTTACCCTACTTTTGATCATTTTTTTGAATCAGTCATTTGCATATATACTCTGCTTATTATTATCTATTATTTATATTTTGATAGTAGCTAGAAGTCTAAGTTAAAACTTCTCATTATGTGAGGTATTTATTACTAGTAACATTTTGCCTTCAAGATGCCGTTTGCTTGCAACACATTTATTAAGGAGAATGTAGTCCTCACTGTATTCATGTATTTATTCATGTAATATTTCAAATTAATTGCCATGATTTGCCAACAATTATCAGAACTATTTAACCATCAGTCAACGTTGCTCTCTATAAAAATGAGAATTTAAAGTGAATTCTCATCAAGAGAGAGGTTTTAAAAAGAAAGCTAATTTTCACTTCAAATTATTTTCTTGCCAATTAAGACATGACAGACAGTTATATAAAACGTAATCATGGATGGATATGATACATTTTCGACAGCTATGGTGAGGTCGTTGAAAGTTGTGGAATGCATATTCATGGACATAAAAATGCTCCTCTATTATAATTTTCAACGGTAGTTTAAATTTAATGTCCATGTCTTTAATGTTAATTTCAATTTAATTTAAGCTTCTTACTAAAGAAGGATGAAAAAGCTTTCTTCTAATAGAAGTTGGTGACCTAGTGTATTAGTTTTATTTACCTCGTTTGAAATTCAATACGATAAAAAATATGGCGCCTAGTTAGGGTTAAGTGAACTTTAAAAAAGAGTCTCAAGAAATATTTTATTTTAATCAATTGGAATATATAACTTAAGGTGAGAAATCGAAGTATTTTCATTAATGGTTGGTTCTTTAGGTCGAATTTCGATCGATAGAGGAGATATCAAAGCCTCTAAATTTTGCAGCATCCTTTCTGTGATTGCCGTTCATTAAACTCAGGAAGGATCAATGAAAAGGAATCTCGCTTATAAAAGTGAAAGATTGAAGGTATAAAAATAAAGAGATACACATATAAATGAAGAAGCACAGAAAAAGATGTATCGGTAGAAATTTTTCCATGAGTGGTGAGGATTGAATGATACCTGATGACGATTAAGAAAAACCGTAACGAAATAATGAGAGCAGTCGTCTAGAAAGAAAAATAAAGTAGTAGAATGAAAGCAAAGAAAAGGGAGCAGTCCATTGATTCTTCTTCTGAAGGCTTTAAAATTTCCTTAAAGGAGACATATCGAGTAGTGAAAAGAACCCATTTCAAATGGAACTCGATAATGCATGACATACGACTTAGGATATGGCACAATCAAGAAGGAATTAATTTTCAGTACCGTAGTAGAATCTATTATATTTGGGGAGTTTAATTATTTTAAAATTTTTCTAATGATTTGAATAGAAATTTGCAGATTAAGTTATTCTGGAGAATTCATGAAGAAAATTCACACTTTGCTTTTAATATCAAAATCTACTAGTTGTATACTTTGAAATAATTTCACATTTTACATAAATAATTTTGGATATTATTCTTTGAATGAAATACTAATTAGTTATTTTTTATCTTGGTCATCGCATACAATCTTTGCACTTAATGAACTACTTCTGCATTGAAATTAAATTGTTGAATGTTTTGCGAAAAAATCGTTTAAAAGCTTTTTTTGAATATAAAGAGGCTGAAAAATTTTTAATGAACTATTACTGTGTAAAACTTATAACTTGTTTAATGATTTTAATTAAGTATAACTTACTTAAAAAGAATAATTTCTGGTGTAACTGAATGAGATCAGACCCGTTAAATAAGGATTCCTGCTCATTGTTTTCGGTATGAATAATAGGCTGATCCTTTTGGCATTCCTTATTCATGAAGGGTGGATTGTATCACTCAGAAGAGAATTTCGTAAGAAGGCTTATATTATTTGGCATCAATACATTTTGGCCGTTTATCTTCTCACAACCTCGACTGGACGATTTATTGAGCTGAGTAAAATACGCTTCTGAATAATGCATTTAATTTTAGGCATTTTCATATCGAATTTGCACTGTTATAAATATCTCTTAGAATGTATTTCAATAAAACATTAAGCATTGATTTGATGCCTCTTAAATATGAAGGAAATTCAATAAAATATTTAATTTCTTTATAGAATATAGAGAGTGAGTGCAAAACTCAATTATTTTTTGAATGTCTTAATTTTTTAATCCAAAGAAAGCTTGAGTGAGCTCAAAGTTTCTCTTGAACTATCAAATTAATACTTTTTTATCAATACTTTGTTTATTAATACTTTGTTTGTTCTATCAGTGAATTTAATCTACGTTAGACTCTGAAATTCAACTTCGAGGGTTATTTTTTTTGCTTTAACGAAAGTCGAATGTTTTGTGTTTTCAAAAGATATTTATGATGATCACTATCGCTTTAGACACATCGAAAAGCATCCTATAAGATATTTTTTAAATTAGTAAAGCTGTAAAATTAAATTATAAAATAGTAGTCATCGTAATTGAGTATTTTGACGGAGTAATAATAATATTATTATAAACGTCTTTAATTGGGGATAATAGGGAATTAAACTTTTCCTTGTCATATTTTATACTTATAATTTATACATATACATGTATTTTCAAAGGAATAGTGAGAAAGATGAATGTGGATATAAAAATACCCAAGTAATGCTGAGGGAAAATATCCACTGCAGAAATACGCCGTCATAGAGGATAGGTGTGAAAAACCCGAGCAAACTTACAGATACTATCAGCTAAAAGATTCGAAAGAATATGAAAAATATATATAAATGTGCATTGGGTAGTACTGTTATATTGTTACATTAAGAAGAAAGTTATGGAAATATTCCAATTTCATCGAGTTTCGGTGTCTCGAATGCATTGTGATGGCTTCGACTACTTTTTAGGTCGAATTACACACCCATATAGCTGCAATGAGCGACAATATTCATAAAGCATTTAATTTGGGGGAATATCATGATGAGAAGGCGTCAAAATCTGCAAAAGTGGGTTATAAATGAAATATGAAGAGCTTCAAGCGTGTGGAAGAGGTTTAGCGAAATGATTTACGGCAGTTGAAAAGAAATATTAAAGACTTCTTTCCGTATTTAAAAAAATATTGCGTAGAGAAATATACGGATACTTTGGAAATTAACTTAACTTGAGCAGGTCGAAATTGGATAAATTAATTATGTCATTAGAAAGTGAGTGTTTGTTTATGCAACAAAATGTTCTGGTTTGCCTTTCATTAAGAGATTATACTAGTTTGCAGATTATCTCTCTTTGTGACGAAATGCGAGAGCGTTTAAGGGATTAGGAATCGACTTAGTGATCAAAGGAGATGGTAATTAATAACTCAGCGATGAGAAGGTTTCGTATTGTGATTTGTCCGGTCACTCTATATACACGTGGGATAAGCAATAAATTAGATGACAATTCCCTTGAACTCAATGTATTATTCGATTTATGTTAACTAACGATAGCTAAAGTGAGCTCGCTTATTTTTCAATTAATAATTTTCCAATCGAATTTTTGATTTTGAATAAAATATTCAAAACTCCATTTCTCAGCCTCTTAATGTAGTTCATCAAGCTGCTATTTGGGTAATCTGAAATGAAAGTTTAAACTTAGTTACTTTGAGTCGTAATCTATCTATATATTATTTTAAAACATGCTTTTTTGGTGATCGGGACTTTTCTCCCTTATTACTCCATCAATATATATAAATGAATGACCGTTTGATGGCAAAAGTTGTCAGGTTCCTGCGAAAAATAGTGAGACAAATCAAAAATGCACCATTTGTTAAACAAATTGAAATAATACTTTAATCATCCCATTTTTTACTGGACGAAAAAAGGCCCGGGTTGCTATATACAGATTCAATTTGTTTACTTAGTGACGAGTGTAAACAAGTTTTTAAATCAGATAAAGCACTCATTCTCGGTCATAAAATGATTCGCAATTAACATTACAGTCTCCATGAACGAAAACTTCGACGTCGTACGCAACCATAACAGTTGAATAAGCAAGCCAGATTGCATCTTGCGGGAGGAGAACGACAGCCAAAGAAACATGAACATTGCCGAATATGAAAGTTTGCGTCACGGTTTTATCATGTGGTATGTTTGAATAATTTTGCATCATATTACTTCCCGGTTTCGTATGTTGCAAATTTTCTATATATCTAAACCTGATATCAAATTATTTTTATTGTTTATATTTCACCCATTGAATAGATAATATTCAACATTTAATCATATTTCTGAGTAAAGAAAAGGATGTCCTGCGATTTCAGAAAACTCACCAGCATGTAGTACAAGCTTAACGAAAGCTCAAGCTTTTATTCCCAATCGCTATCTCCGAAGCACAAAAATGTATTATTTTGCCATATTAACGATGTTAGAGACTTTTAATGCGGGGAGAATGCTATGCGCTTTGACAATGTAACACAATGTATTCGTATGAAAGTGTGACATTTAGCTTCCCCTCTAGCTCTCCTCTCCCAGATCAGATCACTGCAGACGAGTAGTAGTAATTTCATGTATGAAGAGAAGAACATAGAAAATAAATAAATAACGTGGATTCAGAAGGTATGTTTCGTTCTTTTATCTTGGTTATTTAAGTGACACTTCATTGCCGGTATAAAAGGAAGTGGTTTTTATAACGACAGATTTAGGTAAAGCTGGCAGTGATATTTTGTATCTTAACCATAATTCATTTAGTCATAAATGCATTGAGTGAATTGAGGTATTCGGTGTAGGATAAGATACATGTATCGTTATAGTGGTGACGCGCACCATTCGTGATTATACTACTATAAGAAAATTTTTAAAACATTCGATAACATTTATACTATCACATTCTCTAATATAATAGGGATTTTGTTTGGGTTCATATGGTATGGCGTTAGAAAACGCAAGACATTTTATTTGGCTATTGAGTTTTGTTGCTGGATGTGTAGAAGGCGATATCCATCGCTACAATCGAGGTATATCGAAACAGACACTGATAAAAAATATGAATGTGTGTATTTTTAGGTATGTTTTAGTTTTTGTGTATTTGTTTGTAAAGATTAGTGTTTGTTGAAGTGTATTTATTAAAATTGTTTACTTAGTGACGAGTGTAAACAAGTTTTATAATCGGATAACATTCTCGATCATAAATTGATTGAAGCAGTATTAGTAAGTAATATTATAGTCTCCATGATCGAAGACCTCGATGTCGTACACATCCACAGCAGTTTAATAAGCAAACCACATTGCATCTCACGGGAGCAGAACGACGGCCAAAGAAACATGAACATTGCCGAATATGAAAGTTTGCGTCACGGTTTTATCGTGTGGTATGTTTGAACAATTTTCCATCATATTACTTCCCGGTAGTTTTAATTTAAGATCGACCATATTACAATTAGATTTTGGAGTATTCATAGAATAACTAGAGATTTTAATTACGAGTCATGCGATCAAAATAATTAGGTCGTTTTCCGAGTATTCAAATTTACTTTGGTGAAACTTTCGTCTGTTGAAAATTTTCTATATACCCTATCAAATGATTTTTAGTATTTCTATTTTACTCACAGAATAAATAATATACAACATTAGAGTAAATAATAGGATATCATACCTGCGATTCAAGAAAACTCACCTCTTTGGAATACAAGCGCAACGAAGCCCAAGCTTGCATTCCCATTCGCTATGCCCGGAGTACAAAAAGATGCTCAACCAATTTAATAGTGAGTAGTAGTAGATGTAAGAGTAGTATTTTAAAATCTATGTTTTGTGAATGGGTTAAAATACCATGATTGACTACAATATTTGTGTGAGAGACATTCAAAAAATGCGGGCAATG
Source organism: Pachydiplax longipennis (assembly GCA_036926295.1). Classification (NCBI taxonomy): domain Eukaryota; kingdom Metazoa; phylum Arthropoda; class Insecta; order Odonata; family Libellulidae; genus Pachydiplax; species Pachydiplax longipennis. The sequence goes on along the minus strand of JAVFKF010000085.1, from coordinate 1,827,972 downwards.
GGTTTACTATATTTGCTGTACTTTACTTAGCACTTTTACAATGTATCACAATGTATGGTCTTATGAAAGTGAGACTCACACCGCAGATGCTTCCCCCTCCCAAATTAGTAACATTTTCTCTCATTCTACGCCGGCAGGACAACAAGCTTTCAACTAATTATTGCTGACTATATATCTTTCAGTAATTGAATAAATCTGATTCAGTGAATTTATGAGATACAACTTCACTGCAGACGAGTAGTAGTTATTTTTATATTTCGTGTACGAAGAGAAAAGATAGAAAATAAATAAGTAACGTGGATTCAAGAGGTATATTTGTTGCTTTATCTTGGTTATATCTGTTAAACACGAAGCCTTGAGTGACACATCATAAAAGGAAGTGGTATTTAGAAAAGAACAGAGTTGAACAAAATGTGATGGTGGCAATGTGGTACTGATGTATTGTAGTGGTGATTTGTATTTTTGTCTAAATTCGTGATGTGAAACTACATTAAGTGAATTGAGGTATTCGGTATAGGATAAATTATATATACGTCGTTATATCAATGACGCGTACTATTCGTGATCATAGTGCTAAAAGAAATTTTTTAAAACATTCTATAACATTTACATTCTCACACTCTCTAAGATATTAGGGACTTCGTTAAGGTCCAAGTGGTAAGGGATTAGAAAACGCAAGAGTTTGAATTTGCCCATAGATTTTCGTTACTGGATGTATAGATACCGATACCTATCGCTACTAACGAGGTATGTCGAAACTGACACTGTCATGGAATATGACGGTCTTAGTATTTGTGTATTCGTCTGTAGTGATTAGTGTTTGCTACTATAATGTAATTCGTTGGGGAAATTGAGTATCAATGTCGTCTGCGAAATTTTCGCACGGGGCAACTAGTATTTCTAAAAATTAAATGGATGAAATCATTTAACCAGAAAGGCATTGGCCGAAAGAATCGATATTTATTGCAACGAAAAAAGCTTACTCGTTAGGTTATTGTTAGCTTTTTAAGATTTTTGGTATCATGTTTTCAGGAAATTCAAAAGTCTTAAGCATATTAAAAGTGACTTTGCTGTCCCAAATGGTATAACCTATAAACATCTGAAAAGCATATTTTAATTCAAAATCTTTTGATCTATTTTCCTTAGCTTTAGCGATTTCAGAAAATTGAAAGGTATTTAATCATTTCTGATATTTGCCTCTTAGCCACTGAAAGTACTAGTAAATCATAGAAATAATGGTATAATCAATTATCTAATACGTGGAACTCAATAAAATGTATGTTTTTCTGTAGATTATCTCGACAAACGGCGAGTGAATTCCATGACGATGGCAGAAATAAAAAGGGAAACTACTTTTAACACTAGGGGATTTTAATTTGTTATGGATAGAAGTACCACAACTAAGAGCACGACATGTTTCAGCATCATTATCAAGATTTGATTAGAATTAGGGACTAGTTTACCCTGAAAACAGTAATTTCCATTTTTATTTCTTCTAATGCAATTCCTCTGGACAACTATTGTATTTACTACTTGTGGTCATGGTAGCTTTTACTAGAAGTAAAATAATTAATAAATTAATAATAATTTATTATAGGTAGCTTATAATCATGAAACTGTTAAATATGAAATACTTCGAACGAATGTATTCTTCCGCTAATCGTCCACAAACAGTCTTAGTGCATTGTTTTCTCATCCTTTTACATCTATCCTTTCATATATTTTTCTTCTTCTCGTCAATCTCGTTTTAATCGAAACAGAAACTGAATGTTGGAAACATATTTACGATCTTTCTCTAATCGATTTATGTCTGTCGAGAAAAGGTTGGATATTTTAGTTTTCTCTAGATATGTTGAGGCGAGGCCATGAACATAGAATTGGCACTATAAAGAAGAGGGGATTTTCGTTTTTTCCATTGTTTTTCTGTACCGCAGAATATCGAAAATGGAGAATTTTATTACACACGGATGAAGCAAATCCTTCTTTCACGTCAGCACATTTATGTCCGACTCTTCTGGGTCTAGCCGAAGAGACAATAAATGCCAAAACGGTGGCGACGTGCTGCTCTCATTCCACGGATACGAGGGGAAGCTACACTTCATTCTTTTGTTTCGTGGTTGCTTGGCGGGGGTTTTTTCCGTTTCCTGAGGCGATGGAAGAAAAGAAGCATTCCTACGAAAGGAAAACAAAAAAGACCGTTATTAAAGTGCGTTGTTCTCCGCTAATGAAATGCTTGCAAATGAGTCCATGCGATGGATTTCGCGTTTCATTTGTTTCTCGAATGAAAGATGAATCGGTGCATGAAGCAGATGGATTTCTGTTATTATATTCGAATCTCCCTTTGATGTTCACTGTGGTTAGAGTGCGTAATTCGTACGCGTTGCCCCAAATTCGCCCAATTCGAGAGTTGAGCGGATAATCGGATAATCTGATGTCAAGACGCCATATTCAGATGGTATCCAAGACTGAACCCAGAGAGAAAATATACCACCTTCATCTTGGTCGCTTGTAGTCCCTCAATTTCATTCGCAGAAAAATCTACTTCTACTAGAACTTACTTAAGGGAGTCTCCAAACGGCGAATATCGTCGCTTTTCTGAAAACTGGCGGCCACCCGGTTGATAATCCTTTTCTGAGGAATTACGCCCGGCGGTTGCCGATATTCGGCGCTGAGATATAGCTATAGTTGGCGCATCCTTTTGCTGGTTTATCTAGTAAAAGGATAAGAATATCGGCAGTCCGAATGAAATGGCCTTCGGAATCCTTTCATGGTGTACATTTTACTATTGAATTCTAGCATGACATTGTATCTTGCCGTCTAGCTCATCCTAGTTCTATTTTAAATTGGCATTCTTAAGAAGTAAATATTTCAGATTTTCATTCATTGGTCGTTCTTGTAGATCAATGCCGAAACAGAACGGGAATGTGAGAAAAGAAAATACATAGTTAATAGCCCTTAATGCAATTTTAAAGTGGAGACTCTTTCTTTTCGAAAGTGCATTTGAGACGTGATCACTTTGGCTGCAAAGCGGAATGTCGATCAAGAAATTTCGAAATTTGTCCATGGGATATTGCACGCGTGTCGAATTAAAGATGCTCTGAATTCATTTACTCTCTCCCAATACGACGATGAAATCTCATTTTATTAGTCTTTTGTCAAGGTCAAGAGACCCGTGAATTTTATGAATACAAATGTTATGTAAAATATTTAAACCCTGAGACTTAATAATTGATTTATTTTCGTCTTATACCTTACTATACAATTACGTTTTGCAGATTTTGTGTGATTATGCACCTGAAGTGTATTAGACTTTTTAATCAGTTATATGTCGGTGACTCTACGTTGAGTACCGATACTGTTTCATAAAAATCTATATTTCCGATACGGAATTGTCCTATTTCTCTATCGATTCCTCTTGAAAGAACTTATCCTCTTTAAATTCAGACAACATCAGGTTTGAGATAAAAATCACAAGGAGAGCAAAGTTTCTCATTTGCAAGTTAAGGTCTCTCTCATTACATGAATCGTGGTATCCGATACGTCATTTCCTCTGTAGTCTTAAGCACCCGTTGCTATGGAGATAGCTAAGTGGGGCGCTGGTGCAGGTTGCGATGCCAACAGTGCTAACAATAGCATTCTGTAGAGACTATGAGATAACCGACTGCTTCTTACGTACGGAAAAAAGCGATTCCTTGTTTAAATGCTCGGCGGGCCTAAGTTAATAGAGGAAAAAAGATGCTGTACTGTGGAACTCAATTTCACTCGTCCAAATGAATGAATTCCATCTGCGGATTTTCCCTTTATGCGGCATTTTGCCTCCATGGCAGCCTTATGATTAGAGATACTAATAATATGTAGTCGTTTTTTTAATTTTTGGGTTAAGTATTGTTAAGTCATCCACAAATATGATATATTCCAGAACTAATATCACGATTATCTTCTGCTGTTCCTGAATAAAATTAAACAGTTACTTATTAAAATTCAGTTATCGATTCGTAATTTTGATTATGATTTGATATATTCCAGTTTTTGATCAATTTTGCTAGTTCACGAACATACTTTTTTATCAGAGAATTATTATTATTAACTAACCTGACCTATAGATGAAATCTAAAACGATCAAGATAAAATAATAATTAATAACTTCAAATTCTTTGAAAATGTAGTGAATTTTTTATCGTTACGTAAAACGATTAGGAATGATGAGAAGTAAATGAAAAAGCCAAGCGCACGACTTAATTGTGTATAATAAGAATCAACGGATTTCTTTTTATATTTTATCTCAAATAGCAAATGGCGAATATATTAAATAAAATTATCAGTTAATGTACGAAAGGAAACTCACATTCAGTATTTATCATTTAAATTTTAAAATTATAAACTAGTTAGATAATTCAGGTAAATCGTTCTTACGGTGTAGTAAAATCGATACACAAGTCATGCGAATATTATGCAATAAAATTGTGACACAACTTTTTATATCAATTCAAGAATAATTACTTCTATAACGTGTTAAATATTTCTTATATTTTTCCTCACTGAATGTCATCTTACTTACAAACGTAATACATCATTGCATTATAACATTCTGCTATTCATAAGAAGAAACTGTGTAATTCATTTTCAGAATAGGATTCTTTCTACCGATAAAAGGAAAATTCAATAGAGCGGTGGAAAACGTTCTCATTGGGCTTAATCGATTACTATTATTTATTATTATTAATATTGCATCAGTTTGGCAGTAGTCAGGTGGCAACCACTAACATTGTTAAATTACAAACCCTTTTACACTTATATTATTATTAATTTTAAAATTCCTAAATAACATCATTATATTGTCAAACAGGATAAGGTCGGGTTTTAACAACAAATATATCATACATTTAACAATATCTTGAACAACAATATACCAAACCTCTTTTCAATACATTTTCATTATATTTTAAAACATCTAAGTATAAAATCTTTGATTGATTTAGGTAAGGGTTTGAAGGCCAGGTAACATGTTCCATTCCTTTACTCCCCTATTAAGAAATGAGTATTTATCCATCCTTCGTTTTCCCAATTTTAACTTCTCATCATGATCGCCGCGCGCACAACAATTTTGTTTTTCTAATCTGTTACTTAATTCCCTCCATGCTTCGCTAGCATTTTTCACTTGAAAACTCCCTATTCATCTGTTCAGATTTCTCCTCTTTTCTAAAGTTTCCCACCCATAAATTCTAACATTTTCGTTACGTTTTATTGTGTTGATTACCGAAAGTCATATTTAATTATAAAGATAAATATTATTTTTGACTCAGCTTAAATATGTGCTTTTGCAGAGTTTTCTAGTTAAAAGGTTTTTACTTAAATTAGGTGATGGGTAAATACTAGAAAAAGCGTAAGAAGGAGAGTTATTGTGTGGCTTGGATGATGGGTAATGGAGTGCAATGCTTGGATAGTGGAGTGAGCGAGATTTCAGAGTTAATGACTGGCCTTTGAACTTCTCTCCGCATCAGCCTTTTCCTCACCTAATTCCTCCAGATCTTACTCCAGTTCGTTTATCTCACATTTCATCTTAGTTGCAAGTATTTTCGTTGATGCTTCAGAATTATGAATCCTTATGCTTTTCTGCAAGTGACTTTCTCTCTTATTGATCTTCCCTTCCTATTGATAATTAATATATCTATGTTATTATCACTTTTAAAATTATTTTACACGACAAGTACACTCTTTCCTCACTCCACTTTTTCCATTTGATTAAAAAATGCGGTGACTATTTTGTGTTCTGGTTTCGATTCGGATTTCGGCGCTTATTTTTTTGTTAGCGTCCGTTAAACAGTTGAGAATAGCGATTGTCTGGGGAACGAGTTTTTTTGAAAAAAGGGCGCGAATCGAAAAAGTGCAGCGGGTGAATAGAAGGATATGGGGTTTGGAATGGGATAATGAGAAAGATTGTTAAAAGGGTCAGAATGTGAAAAGAGAGGCAAAACAGAATGAAGTAAATGACTGTAATGGGAAAATAGAGGGCAGATGAATGAAGATTTACTGTCACGCAATGGATGGTGAACTTTTCATTACATTGAATTTAAACATTTTCTTGAACTGGGTATTACTATCATAATAAGAAGTTAAAGAAAATATCTAGAAAGAGTATTAGAAATAATGAAAGTAAATGTGGTTTTTTACTCTAAAACTGTGATACAATGTATTCAAAACAAGGGGAATTGCAAAAAATAATGATTGAATATACTCACTGAAAGGTGTTTTTTTCTGTGAAGGAAATAAACTTTTACCTCCAAAGGCAAAGATGTTAACAGAGTTATTAATCTGATCCTGCTTAATAAACTGTGAGAAGAATTATTTTCACTGCTACATTTATATCATGGTTGAAATGGCTGGAGACTCATCCATCTATTATACTTTAAATTCAAAGTCCCATTTTACTAGCACAGTTTTCCCATTGTTATAATTAATAATCATGCGTTACAATCGTACACCTTTTACCTTATACAAAATAAAATTTAATTTACTGCTGGACATTTAAAGAAAACCACACCATTTATCGCGCTATTTTCTTGCAGAAGAGAAAAATTTCTTTTAGCATAATTTCTCCATCCATTACATCCTTAAATTTGCTTAATGTCGAACCGTTTAAGTTTTCTGACAGAAGCAAATTCACCTAATTTATCGAGGTTTTTCATAGAGGATATTTCCTTTTCTTTTTTATTCCTTCTCCTGTCCCTTTCATTCTCTTTCTTTTCCACTATCTACTCTTTCAGTTTAATCTCCCCTCTTAAGTGTCTTATCTTCCTTCTCTCGTCTTTATTTATCACTCCGTCCCCTCTTCCTATTCGTGCCTCAGATAAAAGGAGCGTCTCTGAGGGGGAGGGATTCGAAATGACCCGAGGGAAAGCTCCCTTTCCCCATTGTGTCCGAAACTAGAAATTTGGGTTATTGGGCTATGCCAAGCCATTCTGGGATGATGGATAAGAGCGATGAAAATTAGAAGGATGCATTATAATGGTATTGGGATCGTTACAAGTTCTCTTTTGTTTTCCTGCCGAATTGCGATGAATCCCGTAGCAGAAACAGAATTTGAGGGACTTCCCTAATCTAGATTCCATTCGTTCAAGTTTGGATAGCCAATCTATATTGACTCGATACGTGAGCGAGAGAATGTGCCAAGAGTGATTTACGCTGCAAATATAAGGAACGTTTTTTCTCGTTATTGTTCTTCTATTCCTGCAAGTTATCCTATTTGGTGATTCAGGCATCCGTGCTCTGAATAGCATTATTAAAATACTAACTCATCTTTTTTAGTTTAGTAATAATAAAATACGTTATAAATAGGCGAAAACACTATCTTACAAACATAACAGATTGCTTTATATATACTGCACGTTAAACTTGTCATTTAGCGCTCTGCATTAGTAAACTAGTACATGTTCGTCTAAATTGAAGATGCTATTCATTATCCTCAATATTTATTCATATATAAAACATCTACAATATCAAATATATCATAACGTCACATCAACTCATACACAGTAAGCAACAACTGTAATTTAAAAAATCCATCTAAAATGCGTATTACTACATATAGCCATAAGACAGTATTTTCTTTCTCAATAGCAGCTAACAATAGTGATACTATAGTCTGGAATTGAAGTAAAAAGAGTTAAGACGTTCTGCTTAAATGATACATGTTCACTGTTAAATACATGAATTCGTCATATACCTCTTAAATATAGATATTGAGCTTATCTTTGTAGGCAGCCCTCAATGGAAGTGATTCTAGGTTCGATATTGGTGGAATCTCAAGACGGAAGGGCATTTGGCCGCATATCATAATAAAATTAAGAAACGAATCTCCGATATCATCAGTCGACCCCAAGAATCATAGGAACATTAAGGCTAAGAAAAATTTGATGAATACATGGAAATTTATTTATGCAATCAGCTATTAGCATCTGATAATATTATTAACATCTTTCAGAGGCGATTTAACAAGTATTTGAGTTTTCACTTCCTATTGAGAATCTTTTGTTGTATTTCCTTGTAAAGGCACGCCGATAACAATAAGAAAACGATTACATAAGAATAAAATCATTCTTTTGTGTTCAGAAACTCTCACTATCAATTGAGTCAGTCTTCCTTACATGAAACTAAAGAATTCGAATTTCAGGGAAATTTGCTTAACTTTTGTGAAGAGCTTTCTCAGAAAACGTAAAATAAAAGCAATCAGAAAAGGAATAGAGTCAATTGTAATTGTTTTCTTCAGCTGCAACTTTATTTACTAAAATGCAGTGGATTTAATGAGTAATAATGCATTTGAAACCCTAAGTTGAGTTAGATTCTGCTGCGCAATGGATATTTCCTTAATCAATATGAATTTGGATAGGAATGATGGATATGTAAGCCTGTTAAATAAATATCATGTAAAAATCATTTCACTGGAGAAGTTGTACGAAGAACGAAAAGATCGAAAGGCAAAAAGAGAATAAATGTAATTTAGTATGGGAAAGCGGCTGCCATCTTGTCCGTTGAAAATTTAACGCATACCTCCCGGAGATTACACACAAAAGCTTTCGGTCCAAATCTACGGAAAACACGTCTGCCATTTCTAGGAATAGCGTCTTTGTAAAAACTGTTTTGTCTTCGGAAAAGGAGGAAAAGGCCCTTCCGAATGATGATAAATTAGGCTCTAATTGCCGAAAATTGATCAGAGAAAACTTATTAACGGCATAGAATGGTCTTACAATTTAGCAGAAATACCGGCATGTTCATAATATCAATAATATAAGTTCTTGAAAATGATTGAAGGTAATATATATAACTAGATCCTATCATTGTAGTAAAAGAACCACCATCCTTCCTTCAGGAAGAGCGATAAATCAAGTCGAAAATGAACTACTTCCAAATACGAAGGGAAGAGCCGGAAAAGCTGAAATAAAATCATATATCATTCGGAAAGGAAGACATATTCTGGAATGTTTTTCTGGTTTCATTTAAAGTTTGATTTCTTTGAAAAATGCTGAACCACTTGCATCCGAAATTTATGTAGAGGTGTAAATAAAGCTGATGTATTTTATGAATCATTCTCCTACATCATACTCAGAGATTTTCACCGCTAAGGATTGCAGTATATCTTACAAAACAGAATAATAAGATGTCTGCTCCTTCACTGCGTTAATAATATGACTCAGGAAGAGTTATCGTTATTACAGAAGTGATCAGGCCAAATCAAGGCGGCATTTTCAATCTGTATACAAACAAATATTCTCATGCTATATAATTTTTTACGGTGCCTTATATTGCACATTATACGAGATAAAAATATTTCATTTGTATACACGCACTATTACAGCTAAATGCCACTGACTACCACTAATCATCATCATAATGCGACAATATTGAGAGTGGTATTGCAATACTAAGATCAATTAAGATATCCCATCTTTTTCTGTTTTTTATGTAATAATAAGTAATAAAGGAAGACATATAACGCCTTGTACTGGAAAAAGTTGTTTCAATGAAATTTAACTGGAAAGATGTCAAATTAAATTAGTTTATTTGCACAACATCTACTTCTTTGATTGCATATATAATATTTCAGTTGTATTACTTTTTAACCTAGATCTGCTTTCACGGGGAAGAACTGAATTAGAAAATCAGTTCCACCTGATTCAACTCTATTGAAGGAAAGTAATTAACCCACGTAATTTCTATGACCCTCCGTTCAGACTTTGATGAGTGTTGATATCTCCCTGGAAAACAAAGCGATAATATACTATCTCGTATGTATTTCAAAGAAGTTCCCATATAATGCTAGAAAGTAAACTCAAACTTTGTTAGTATACAAATTGTACAATATTTACTGGACATTGTTTTGATCGCTACACTTCCCAGGGAAATTCGCCCTTTGAGTGAATCCTTCCCACAATTCCCTTTGTTATCGATTGGGGTTAGTTTGTTCGGGAGAAATCGCGACGTTTGAGGAAAGAGGGTAAATTTTCTGTCGTAGAGGATGCTTTAATTGCCTTGATCAATTTGAGACGGATCATCACGCAAATGTCTACACTATTTTGTGTTTGTTTACTCTAAGATGCTATGGAAACTAGGCCAGAAACACGATTTGTAGTGCATCCCGTCATGTTGTGTCAATGGCGCTAATTCACTCCGACACCTGCGTTAACGAGATTTCAATCAGAAGTCCTACGAATTCGAACCATTAAATACAAATTATAATTCGCTCGAAGAATACCGTATTCGAGTCGAAATTGAGAGGATTTGGAAAAAATTACGAAACTTTTGTGTAATATTGTGTGTGTAAACACACAAAGCGTCCCCCTCGCGACGAAGGCGATTTTTGAACTCAACTTTCATGTGAATATATGGGATAGAAAGGTCCATATGAAAAGTATGGGCAAGGAGAGCCAACATTTCATGTTAAAGAAAGTATTAGTAAACTTTGGAAATCTAAATTCATCATCAACTACATCACTCCACATCTAACCTAGTAAGCCTCATCTGTTGCTAATGGTGGAGGGGTTGAATTTCAAACCGGGTTTGAGTACTTCACCGACGCAAATTGGCAATTTTTTAATGAGATGGCATCTAAATGTGGTCCACCAAGGGCTAGAGAGAGTCTCGTATGATGATCATTAGGTAACATCTTCTGTTGATGCCTGAGGTATAAAGGCAAAAGATGAAATATAATTAAATACTGATTGAAAAGGAAAATGTTATGATTCAGTAGAATAATTCGCTAAATCGACGTAGAAATAGTTTTTAATGATCTAATTACGATTGATTGTCGACTTATTATAAATTTGCAGAGAACACTCGGAACGTTATATTAAAGTACAAATACACAATAACTCACTTCAGGAGGTAAACCGTTCCATTTGCTCTATATTTAAGCGAAAAAAGATTTTTATGATTTCATCAAGAAAATTAGCAGAATATGCATTAATTTTTTAGTCGAGTGCTTTTGAGACTCTATTTTTGGGACTTTTGAGCTTCTCCAGAAACGATACATTGAAATTTTAGATAATATTTTTAAGGGATTAAATCGGTCTATTTCTTCCAATAAAAGGGTACATCGGAAAGAGAAAGCAACAAAATAATAATTCTTTAAAAAATTGGGTTCATGCCTTCACTGTTTTCTGATAATGACGGATTCTTGTTTACTTTGGGAATAAACAAAGATCCACGGATTGATCTGTACCGCTCGTTTATCTCATGATAAAGTGCTTCTATTTTTCGTTGTCATCTTTTCATGTTTCACGTTTCCAGGATTACGGATGGATTTTGAATTCGAACTTGATAGCTTCAGACGTTCGGATTAATTATTCTCACTCGGCCAAAAATAATATTTGTTTGCCACAGAGTGCCGTCAGTCCTAAAAATAGCTCTCAAAAGGAAAATAAACCCCGAGACAGGAGAAGAAAGTATGGTAGTGATGAATGAGAAGCTTTTTGTGCTGCGTCATATTTGCAGTTTATTTTCTCCAAGAAATATAAGGTATCAGCTCAAATTATGCGAGCGAAAAAAATTGCTGCTGTTGCAAAACTTGAAGCAATCATACACAAATACCACCGTAGGGAGATCCTATTATGAATGGAAAAATCAGCGAATAATTGAGCAATCAATTTCTAGCAATGCTGATAAACATTTGAGAAGGATGATTTTATAAAATTACTGCTTCTTTTATTTTAAAAATCATTGGAATTGAAATAAAAAAATACTTGCAATTCTGAAAATCGGAATAACTTAGGTAATTTACTTTGATTTTAGGTGATTCTTTGGGGAATAATAGCTATGTAATTCATGTATGCCCAAACAAACATAAAATGTACAATTGAATAATCATCGATGTAGTATATTTACATATAATGCGTGTGTTTTTAAGAATAAAAAATCATTCAGCGCCATATGTGCCGAACGTAAACACAGTTTCCCCCCTAAAGTTCATATATTCTAATTAAAAGGAAATACATACACAGATTTACACAGATATACATACATAAATAGATTTGCTTATGTAGTACTGACCATCGTGTTTACTAAATTCTTCCCGAACATTTAAAACAGTGTTGCGTCTTATAGGCTACAATATGGTATTAGTTCCTCATCTTTAAAACACAATGGAGTATGATATATAAATATATAACTAAAATAACAGAAAATTTTGTATTATCAATGAAAAAACGAAATTGCTTCCATATGAGTATATCGTTATTTTACTATGTAGCGTTTGAATTCCATTATGAAGGAACACATAGTATTAGAATACATAAATTGATCGTGCTTCCCTTGGAGGGCTCAGGTGTATGCCTGCGTTTCCGAATGAAAGATGATCGTGTTTCAGGACGCAGGGTTGTTATTTACTTCCGGATGAATTTATTCTCACGGTAAAGGTCATCACAAATCTACGGTGGGTGTGTTGATGTTGCCTTCACACTTTACACCATCGCTTTATTCTCGTAGAGCATTCTTTTAATCAAAAGTAAAATACTTTAGAAATTTAGCATGTATTGAAATATCCATTAAATGGAGTAAATGTACTTTATTGTATATTTAGCGAACTTGGTCCGAGCACTTTCTGATTTTCTGTCATATCTCCTGCCTCTGCCATTCGCTCAAAGGTATTTAAGAGGCCTTTTATACATTTATAAACCGTCGGATCCAAACGAAGCCTTTTTTGCCGCGAAGATGGTGGGATGCAGGCTTTCTTCTCGGTAATACTTTGTATTAATGCAGCAGTTTTCTCTTTATTCAGGAGTAGCAATCAAAAGGAAAATAACAAGGCGCATTCCGTGTTATATATAACGAGTTAAGGTTGATTCCATACTGGAAGCTAATCGGTGAATATTTACTAAAACATCCGATTACGCTCGGAACTGCTTGCAAAAGCATTCCTAGATTCAGCTAAGCGTACATCAAAACGGGAAAATATATAACCCGTCTAGTATCGACCCCAGGTTTATAACCCAAGTAAACGTTGCCGCCGATTAAGTTTCGGAGTAGACGCATTTTACTGTGTACTGAATTTCGAGTCGATATAATACCTGGAAGATACTCAAATTCCGAATTTTCCCTATAATTGTACGGTAGAATGCAAATGGTACCCAGGAGTCGAACCTAGGACCATCAGGGAAACGGTATGCTGCTTTTGTAAAACGTATTCTTGACTGCTGCTCACATGCCGAGTTACGGATTTCTATCTAATGGAGAAATGCCTCATAAAAAGATTTCCGTTTCCCACCGTACATTTAGTATGGGAGAATCAGTAATGACTGAGGCCGAATCCAGGACTTTGGCGTAAAATAAGATTTCATATAACTGTTTGGTGGTGGCAACAGCGACCGTTTCTAAAATTTCACGTCCATATCATATCTGGAAGTTCCTCAGCCGTAATTCCTCATTTGAAATGTATGGTAGAATGATTTCGAACCAAGGCACATCAGGGAAACGGTAAACTGCGCATAGGAAAGCTAATTGTAACCGCTATCCAAATTCTGGGCTTTAATTTTCCATGTTATCGTATTAAAAAGAATTCTATAAAATGGTCGCAATGCATTTCAAAGGGGAGAAATTGTTACCCACCTGGTATCGAACGCACGTTCATTTGATGGCATTTCTTCCACTGGTACCGTAGGAGACCACGTCATCTCCGACCTCAATGATTCCTTATCTTACCGAGAAGTGCCTCAAAATAATTTTCAAAAATCCGCGCAATGTATTCTCATGGGACAATTCCGATTTTGGCACCTTCTGATATATAACCCATGATAGCTAACGTCAGTCTGTATTATTCTGGTGGCTACAGAGTGGGGCCAGTACGTCGTGAAAATTTCACGTCGATGTTATCTGTGGAACATAGAGTTTGTGTCCCCTATTTATAGGTATGTCAGGAGAAGTAGCAATATATTATAGATATTCACCTAACCTCAAGAAGGATTAAAATTTACTTTATTTTTTATTTTTTTTGATCCATGCGAACTTATTCTCCTTAAATTTCCCTTAAATGTTGATACTTTATAAAAGTGTATGTTGCAATTGTATGTTAAGTTGAGGAACTAAATAGCAATGAAAATTAACGCAGAATTTCATCAAGCAAGTGCGTATGCCATTTAAAAACCCTAAGGTCAAAAAAATTTCTCGGAAACATTTCTACAAACTTCTATGTCTTTAAGTTTTGTTTGTTTGTGTTTCTACGTTTGAATACTCGAAGTTGTAGTTCTATGCAATTTTATTATATTTTCCGTTTTACTACCACGATTTTGGACGGTGTTTTGATTTTTCGGAAAACTTTCTCAGCTCTTACAGTTACTGAGAATCACAGTTCGATAAGTCCTCCCGTCTATTTTGCTATATAATCAGGTGTTTCTCAGGAAGTTTCCGAGTTGATTGAAACGTGTGCATCATCGAGGAATTGAACGTACCGTCACGTAAGCAAGGCTTTCAATCTGGAATCAAGTTTTCTTCATAAATCAATCGCTTTATCATCAATGCTACGCTCTTATAATTAAAGGATATTCACAATACATAATGAAAAATCGATAGAATTCTCCCTTTGCCGCTCTCATCTCCACTGAAAGACTCAAAACTCAAATATTAAGAGCAATGGCAACGAGGAGATAATTTTCGCAAACACGAGGAAAAGACTCTTGCAAACCATTATTTAAAGAAAGACGAATATGAACTATGCCCTCAGTATATATTTATGCATTTGCTATCTTCATTCATCAGAATATGAACATTAAACAGTAGGACCAACATGACTATTAAAGGAAGATTTAACCTGAGAACCCCATCTCATACACCAATTGAGGTAATGGCTTTAACAATTCATACCAAATTGCCTGGCCACATACAAAACAGCACTAATATGCAATTTAGTAAAAAATTAAAGAAATATCTAGAAACAAAAACATATAAAATCGATGAGTTTTTTAATGATAGAAATATTTAGTTAGATTATATCGTAAAATATCATTTTAAGGAAATGTAGAGTATAATTATAATGAAGTGTAATGCCTATGTATTTTAATAGTAGCAGAATTCTGAGTAGGTGAATATATGTTAAAGATGATTATTGTGTAATTGTAGTAGGAGTGGTATAAAATGGTAAATCAATAGAAAATAACGTAACGTAGATTTAGTAACTTGTCCTATATATGCCTTTGTATGTCGTTGATTTATCGAATTGCTTTAACGGCGTCGAATGGGTCAAAAATATTCATTTTGAGAAGGAAAAATGAGCTTCGGAAGTGAAGGCCGATTTGTTACGATGATCGCGTGGTGGCCAGCGGATGTGATCCATCATAAGATACGTGCGAATTAATTTTTCTGAGTAATGCCGGCGATTTTTTATGTAAGAGAGTGTCCCGCTTTTGTTATGTTTTCTCCATGCTCACCAATCAAGTAAGGGCAGGCTAAAAATAGTGTCCGGAAAATATTTCCTACAGAATTTTTAAAGAATGATGCATTTCGAATGGATGTAATAGTAGTAATGAATCAATAGAGGATGAGAATCACCCATGATGGTCAAGGGAATTCGAAATAACACCGGTAGTTCTATGATTTCTTTTGAAGGGAAAAACTCGACTAAAAATACTAAATTCTTACTTCGTGGCAAGAATTGTATATGGAAAATAAGAAAATCCAATTTAGGAATCAAGTGTGATATGAATGGCATTTTGAATTAATGAATGATATTTGGTGATTTGAACGATATGATCAGGAGTAATATTATCAAAACTAGAAAATGTCGTACTTAATATTGTGCCACACTATTTACCATATGATGCTACCTGAGATATAGATCGTTGAAGTGAATAATGGGGCATCATGAATGCTAGGGAAAAAAAGCCTTTATTTATTAATTTTTATAGTTTTAATCAAGATAACCGATCAAATCAACAGTTGTATATGAACTCAAAAGTGAGAAATTTCTGTGAAAAATATTCATTCCAAAAGCATCAATCTTCCATCTGTAAATAATGAAATGTACGGGGATTGGAAGATAAGTTTATCAACTGTTACTGCAACTTTTTCCAAGGAAACTTAAAGCAGAGAAACATAAAATTGATATTCTATTGTGCATCGAAAAAGAATGTCCTTAAATGAAATTCGACCGAATAAGTATTTCCCCGAATGCGGCGGTTATTCCGGTCCATTCTGGCCGACGTTCATCGCATCGAACCTTCTAATGATTTTAAGCGGTATCTTCTCGATATCATAGTCTGGCATACTTCCGCCTCATCATATTGCCCTCATTTTCTTCCTCCAATTCCGATATTCTTAAAGTAGATGTTTAAAGCGAGGTTATTCATTCAACTTTTTTACAAATTTTATTGTGAACATATATCACAGATGTTGCGAATGAAATATATAAAGGAAATATCAAATGTTGGAAGGAATAAGAAGAATACTGCTTTAAAAAAAAAAATTCAAATCACTTGTTGTTTTATAAACGAGGAGCTATTCCAGGATCTAATTACGAGCTGATTGAAGGAACAAAATGTTATATACAGTCATTTTAGCGGCGTATTTACCTAACGATGAGGGAATAATAATAATTTTAAATAAAGTAAGTAAATAAAATAATTTTAACTAGCTTGAAAGTATATATTTTCTTACATGGCATAAAAATAATCTTGATCTTCCTAATATTACTTTCCTAAGTATTTTTATTTACGCCGTGATTTAATATTTCTCATAACATTTCCAAGAGTAGTTAGGCTTGAATAAAAATGTTAAATAAAAAACTGGAAAGAAACTATATATAAACATCACTCATGGTACCTCTTATTTTATTCAAACTTAAAGTATGTTTTATCCGCTTGTTTCGGTATGGTAAGCTGCTTCTTACAGAGTTATCATTCGAATAAGGGCCTATCTAGCGGTTTTCCTAACTCGTTATGGATATATACCTGTATCGCGCAAAGAGTAACATTATAGCACTAATCGCAGAGCTAAATCAAATTTTATATTTCCATCCTTCTAGTGATCGGAAAAATCTCCAACGCTATATCTGATCTCCATACTATGTTAAATACATATCAGCGTCTATGATTTTGCATTTGTTATCTGGTTGACATTTAGAAATCAAAGTTTGCCATGACGTGCAACTGTACAATTACTGCTGGCAGTCATTAAAATGTGCCGCAGTGGGGCTCTTTATGATTGGTCCTTAACCAGCAAACTCATGATGTAGGTCAGAGTGCGATTTGCTTTTCATGTCCTACTCCCATTTTCATAAAGTTCTTGGATTAAAACTAAATATTTAGACCTCTCTCTGAGGAAATGACCCCAATGTATGTACGCCCTGCTTGATCTTTTATTTTCCGTTCGAAAGCATTTCGTTAGAGGTATTATGCAGATGAATCAGCAGAGAACGTGAAATCATTCTCCATCTCAACCACGTAAACATAATAAATATGGTTTTAATGAAGGCTAAAGGAAAAAGGGCACGTTTTTAAATTCATCGATTAAGACATCGATGGATCCATTAAACTTTTTTTATCCACCGATGGATGATTTTCATCGCTTCCATCTTGATTAATACCCGACGGCTTTGATGACAGAGGCGGGTCATTCAAAAGTTTATATCCATAACCTCATAAAAATCAAGTAAACGGCAATTAAAAATGGGTAATATAACAGTAGCCATTGTCAAACAGCAGATAAACTAACAAACTGTTCTTAAATTAATCAAGAATCGATAATCCATCGAAGTAATCAGACAGTAATCGATAAAATCCATCGCATCGATGAATTTAAAAACGTGCACAAAATTATTATTATTAAATTGAAATTTTCTGTTTATGAACTAATGACCTTCAATAATTTGACTACGTCTCGGATTACCAATGGAATTTCGCGATTGCTAAAGATTCCACTTTTTACTTAGGATAAATTTGTATTTGAAAAGTTGTTAATAGTATCTATAATAACTATTTATCTATTCGTAAGCATTACACCTACTCTACTGCATTTACTCAGGAGGTATGGATGGGGAAACTTCTAGTTCCTTTATTTCTTGCATTCTATCCAATGTTCATATATAGTTTTAAAAATATATTTATAACCTTATGAAATGTACAAAGTTATGTTTATTGTATATATTTCATTGTATTACATACTTCTTAAAAAGAAAGAAATCGTTGGTGAATGTGAAATCTATGATTACGAAGAATTACATTACAATACATTATTACATTACATTATAATAGCTTAGGAGTGCTCTCTACGTCCATACTCGTTTTGAAATTACTCATTCTGACGTAATTATTTTAGCTCTGAGTCGAACTCATTTTAGTAACAGAAAATATAGGATAAATTTTAATTTGAATATTTAAAATTATATTTGAAAGGTAAAAGTTCCTCAATAAGTTCGAAGAAGGCTATCTGATTCGTAGTAAAACATGATAATCATCTGAATTAAATAAATACACGACTAACTAATAATTATCTCAAGATGTATCTGATTTTATGTATCAAAAGTCTTAATATAAACTATTTTTCCATTATTTTGCATGGATTGCACTTTTTTGCCTGATTTAACTTGAACATTATCTTGAATATCAACTGGAACTATAATAGATCTTTTGAAGTTTTTGAGTTTTCAATCTTCTAAATAGATAACAAACTTAATACCTAGTAACGTATTATCTGAGAGTAACATTCTATGAGAATATGCAGGTCTGTTTGCCGCTATCTCATTCCTTAATATTGATCAACCTTTCATTCCTGCAGCTCTCCGCCCACTGGATTGGATGACTCTTCTTTTCTCTGCTTTCCATCGAATTGAGCGATTTACAAGGATTAGCATGTCAAAAAATATGCTCAGAAAGACTGAATGAAATGTTTAAATTCCCTACTTCTGCTGTAGAAATACAATTGAATGATCCATTTAGGGAGGAATTTTAAACACGTTTAGTGTTATATTTCCTGAATAATGGAAGCAATTCTAGCAGTGTACTAAAGTTGAAGGTACTAAAGCTCTCTTATTTTTTGTTCTGAAAATAATTTCGGCCCAATGTCGTCATTATCTCTTAAACCATCCTAAATGCATTTGGAGCGATATTTTAATTTTGATCCGTTAGATTATTTAATTCTTTGAATTTCTGTGAAAATTATCAGATTTCAGTCAGTTCAATAAGCATAGTGATGTATCATAGGGAAACTTTAAAAATATAACTTCTGAAATTGCGGTCGGCTGACTCAGCAATTTTCTGTCGACGCGAATCTCATCGAATTTGAGCAATGATGATTTTTTCCATGTTAAGATATACTTCGTCGACTACCAAAATTAAGCACTTATTCAATAACTTTGAATACTTTGCATATTGGCTGGAACACCCAAATAAAAACAGATGTAAAAAATTATCTGCGACCAGACAGATTGTCAATTATTTTTCACGCTTATATCTACTTCGAATACTTTTTTTGTCCTGCTTACATTTATAAGGAATGTTTGAAGATTGTTTTTAATATCGAATTCACAATTTTCTCTGTCATGATTTTCTATTTGGGCTTATCACTTCAAAAAGAAGACCAATACTTTGTAGTTTTCAGTGGCTTATTTTCGGCAATGGCTCTACTAGTGTAATAGTATCATCTGAATATAATATCTGATCGTCATTAGCTAATGATGCAAAACTAGGCGCGAAAATAAACTTCAGTAAACTACAAAGTTATGTACTATCTTCTCTTTCTACCCGTAGTCACGCACTATTGATTTTATAATATTTTCAAGGCAAAAGGTTCAATTTTATTGCTTTTTTAATTGTCAAAGATGAGTTTATTTGGGAACGGGATTATACATGTACGACTTTTATATGTGTCTTTTCGGGTATAGTATTCAAAATACATACATAAGTTGGGATGGAAAGGAAGCTGAGTGAATCTGAGCTGCTATTTTAAATATTTCGTTTATTTGAAAAGTTGCATATAGTCGGTGACAGTAATGATAAATATTAGGTTAGATTCAAATAAATGATTCCACAGAAATACATTTTGGCACAGAAGCAGAGATTTCGATTCAAACTTTGGACATGAACTGAGAATCTAATATATATCTACTTATTGATAATATCATAATTATTGCATCAGGACTTCGGTATGAGATTAAGATGTTTCTCTGAACATGATAGGATTATTTTTGGAAAGAGGTTGCTTGTCTCATTCTGAGACTCACAATTACATTTCGCGAATACGACAAAGAAATATTCCACACAACTCAATCGGAATTCCAATCTAAAACTGATTAAATGTGGTTTACCTCCAATAAAAGATCTGAGAGGAGGGAAAGCAAAAAGGAGAAAAATGCCCACATTCTGAAATAATCACATTAATAAACAATCACAAATTCTTTTTGATGAACGAGACTTACTATGATTTTAATGAAATGTAATACTCAGGATTTAATAGTTTTTTCAAACAATATGAATTTAGTGATGAAAGCTTTGTTGAATTCTGGAATAGGTGAAATGAAAACAACTTTGCTAATTCCACAGAAGGTAAGTGGAATCTTCTGCGGATGTTGTATAAATAATATTGTTCTTATCTGCAGTAAAGTTTTTAATTTTATATTGCTTAAGTTACGCTTTAAATTACTTTTTCCTTCTGGTATATTTCAAAACTTTATAAATTTCCATTTTCGAAAAAGAGGCGAGATGAAAACGCTTAAGAATATAATATAAGAAATAAGAATATCTGTTTTCCTTGAGGTACTGGTTAAAGTAAACGTAATCCGGAATTTCGGGAGGATGAATGTGATCGCTTAGTTCATATTTCAGTGGCATTCGTGAGAACTAAGTGCGCAAACACACCGCCGTGATATGGTTTTGGATGCTGTGTAAAATTTTTTCTTTCAAGAAGAGCCTTCTCGAGAGAGCTAAAAGTTTTGTAAGATATCCGATAAGTAATCTTTAAGAGCTCTTTTCCACGGAGCGGTAGCTTGTTTGTACTGAAATACTGCTGCGTGCTCCACTTTCCATTTTGGGAGTTGAATAATGCTTTACTTCTGATGAATTCTTTTGCGTATGCCGTTAATTATAGGGGTTGTTTAGAGGCACTCATGAAACATATTATCTTATCAATGTAATCGCTCGCGTTGACTGTCCAAATAGCTAGAAATTTATTCTCGCAAGTTAATGATAATTCTTATTCTTGTTGTAGGAGCAATATGAAAAAAATCACCCATTATAAAGTAATTTGAGATTTCTCTGATAAATGAAATTAATAATTGTAATATTATTTTAAACATTTACTGAGACATTCTGCTCAATATTTGTTCCTAGAAAAAAATCTTACCGGCTAAAATTATAATTAATTTATTTACGGAAAAATACTTATTTTTTTTAGAATATATAATTTCAAATAGAGCGAATATTCACTTAGAAGTACGTTTATCATAAAAATAATACTCTGTACATCATATTGTATACACCATTTATGCATAAAATAGATTAAATTTAAAATCTTTTGTGCCATTTCTATAATAAATACAGTGCTAGAATACCTCGCTTGCATCGATTGTGGAGGAAATAATTCTGTAATATCCTTTAGTAAGCTTAAGGAAAATTAAGCACAACATTATGTTTCCATTGCGATTTTTGCCTACTGCAGGCTAAACCCGTTTCCTTTGCTTTTAAGTCTTGTGTTAGAGAATTAGTGGAGGACTTTAAGTTGATTTGCCGTGTGGTTGCCGAAAAATTACTTCTTCTTCGCAGGACAAATAGCGCTTCCAATGAACGATGTAGTAACATCAAGTCTTGCACGAGGATTAAAAAGTTATATTTTCGCACATACCGTATTACTTACATTAGGTGTCATAAGAAATACTATACTAGAGTATTAGTTATGGTTGATTCAAATGAAGGAATAACTGATAGAGCGCCAACTATCTGATTTTTATGAAAACACAATCCGTTAGAGAACATTAAAGAATGCCAAAAAATCTTTCTTAGCAGCGTAAAAAAGTTCTAAAGTCGGTATTCGTTTTTATTCAGATATTCCACTCATATAAATGCTCGTTTTATGATGATTTTCACTAAGTTACAACGTGAGTACAAAAACATTTGGAAAGTGTAGTTATGAAATGTAGTCACTTATGCTATAAAATGAGACTTATTTCTCTTCCTAATAATGATTCTTTTCCTGTCGTTATTCTCATATTATGACAAAAGACTTTGCAAAAGATAATTATTTATTGCTTACCTTAATAGGCAGTGAATTATAGCTCCCCCTTTTGTTGACATCAGCGTAGTGGGTTGTCAGTTCCTATATAAGTAAAAGATGTATGTGAATGATAAATTGACAGAAATTTTTAAAATATTGAATTCTTACGTGTGGACTAATTTCTTCCATTTAACTCTCATATGTGTGGGTATAAGTTGCTCCATATTTATATACAGTCTTACCATCGCCGTTTTCGTATATTTTATTAATGAAGTCAATGAACCGCGTTGATTCTATTCATCCGTCTCGTCTTTGCTAAATTACCTCATGAATCTTCGCATCAATCCTTCATCTTTATTTCTCTCACTTTTCCGAGTCCCACTAACTTTCCTTAATATTTTGCCCTCCGAAAAGTTTGCTCTTAAAAATGCCTCCTTTTTGAGGGAACTGGTGCTCTATAAACTGTTTTCCAAAAAAACACGAAAGAAAATAGTTTTCGAGGTTGAATACCTCGTATTAATGACTTTGGAAGCTGTTTTATCTTTTTTGTAATTTTAATATTTTCATTACTTTATGACTTTTTATATGAGATCAAACATTACCAGTCGAAATGACAAAAGTGCCTAGCGTCTTAGCAATATAGCTGAATGATTCTGATGAAAATCCTCGCAAGTAAAATCCATAAGAATGGATAGGTTTTCCAAAATTGCTTATTGCGATCACTTAGTAATAGGTCTTCCGTTTTCGCATGAATATCACCTGATGTTTATTCTTCCTTCAATACATGTTCGAATTCACCTTCAAAATATTTCAAATCCTTTCTTTTCTTTTGTATAGCCAACGACGTCACTGAACAAAACGAAATTTTATACTCACTTAACCTTATGTTGGATCTTAGGTTCATAAATTTATATTTTTTGTACTACATTCCGTACGATTGAAGTGAACTGACCCATTCTCTCTAAAGGAACTCTTTATATTTCCCTTTAATATTTCTCGTAATCAGTTTATGCGATTCCCTTTTATTTTTTTGATTTACCTCTGGTATTTCCATTGACATGTCAGAGCAGCTGAAAGATTCGCGTTTGGTCTGTAAAATCGTCATGAAATAATTGGGTGTCAAACAGGTCGATTGTGATCGAAGGATATCCAGTCTATCGAGATAAGAAATTCTTATCTATCAAGCAACTTTTATTACAACAAGTGTTCATTTTTATGACGTTTTATTCCATGACTTTATTATATTAACTATTAAGTTACAAGGCTTTAATAAAATACAAAAGAAGTCTAGGAGAACAATATGTATGACTAATGTCAACTTTTACTCAATTAGTGACATCGGACAAATAAATATATAAATGCGCAACAGTAATTATTATGTAAAATCGCAGTCAAAAGATAAGCATCTAAATCGAAGAAAGTAGGAGATAACTTAATCTACTTTAGGAGAGTATATCAGCGAGTATTTCCTTGAAGAGATTCATCTAATAGTCAGAATAGAAAGAAGTAATTGTCCTTTTCCCGCTCAGTAGAGAATCCGGAAGCAAACGGTGAAGCGAGTTGAAATTGTTTTCTCCCATTAATTTCGCCTACGAACTCAAAAATGTTCCTTTTCAGTAGTTAATTTCCACGTGAAGCGTGTGCGTTTCCCAATATAGATTCACCTTAATTGATCACCCTTTTGCTCGCTTGATTACGCGTCTTCTGTTCCCTTTGTCGCGTTTTAAAGATGCAATTAAGATGGGAGGGAATTAAACCAGGAAGAAAAATTATATTAGGAATCGCTGAGAAGAGTGGAGGAGACGATCAATCAATCACTCGCAAATTGTGCGAAGGAAAATGCTGTCGTGATCTGGTTCGATTCTGGGATTATCCGTTTAAAAGCCTGTAGTTTTTATTTCAAGGAATTGTGATTTCCAAAATGATTTTATGTCAGAGGACCTGATTTTTAGAACCGGCAGTTTCTTCAACCAAATATTCTAAAAGGGGATCTTTTGAATCGTTACATTCATATTAGAAATAAATTTTAATTAACCTCGGTATTGTAGAGATAATTATATAAATAAGATATCATAATATATTAATTTCAACCACGTGGCAATTTTAGGCTCCGTTCTTAGATTTGCATTTTAGTGTGATATAGACCATGCTGTGATTTTAAGAACATACCCTATAATTAAAACTGAAGTACAAAAACATGAGATTCTCAAATGTCAAGTGATATGGATACAATATGGCTTGAATACGATTGGCGAATCAAAACGTTGTATCAGAATACGCAATATATTATATTGGGGGACACTTTAATATCCGTGCTTACTTAAACTTAAGAATGACGTAATGAAACAATTAGAGACTTCATGGGCATAAAGAGAGATTTGATATCGAAAATTTATCCTTAATTTATCAGGATGTGCACTTCAAATTACTATCGTTATATTTTTAATTTTTTGTGCGATCGTATTATTCATATGTATATATCGTTTTTTTTCGAAAAATTTACGTTTAGAATTTTGAATTTTATCCATCTGATAAATTTTAAAACAATTATAGAATAATGGTTAATTTATCTTACAAATTAACTATACATTAGCTGCTGATAGTCTTTCGATTTAATTCTTATAAAACTTCCTTTAATAGAACTTGTCTTAAAAGCATCGCATGCGACAGAATGCAATGAAGCCCGTACGCTGAAATAATAGCTCATGAAATCCTTTTTAGTTTTGGAAGGACTGCTCTCAAATCGCATCTCCTCGCCAGTCTGAGTTTGAAGAGAGTACTTCTTCTTTCTCATCTAATTTTCTTCCACACAAAAGCTCTCTTCCAGTGGCACTCCCCTGCAACAGCCCAATTTTCTCTTCAGCGTCCTGTCAATTTCTCATATAACTCCCTAAAAGGCTCTTGAAATACTATCTTTATATCCACCGAGTGCTTTCTGTTACATGCACTAATCCTCTATATTAGATGCATTGACCGCCACGTAGTCAAAAGTGAGCTAGTTAAACTTTATATGATTCTTGATTTCAAAATAAGTCGAAAGACTTTTAATCTTTATTAGAGCTAATTAAGATTTACCACTTAATAATTTTACATTAATACTTTTAATAATAGCATGATTTATTCCATAAGCAATAAAAATCCTGTATTATCTTTCCCAATACTATATCCTATTAAAGTAACTTCTTAGTGTTATGGTCTTACTATGTAGTGACTTCTTCCTTTAATACCCTAACATACCTACCTTTCTCTACTACTACTGAGTTTGTTTACTTAAATTTAAAATGCCTTTAATAATAAAATAACAGTTATAACATTTGAAATTTATCGGTTAAGCAAAGGTTTTCTTATTGTTATCTTTATATATTTAGTTAGGTTAATTAACTTCTCGATTGATGGTTTTCTGTTTCGACAGAGTTTCAAGATGATAACTTTTGATTTCCTTTGGTAAAAGTTACTGTCCTGTTTTATGATTATTGTACTGTATTATAATTTGTTCACTAATTGTTATTCCATGGGAATTTCCCTAGGCCTATACAATGTATAATATACATGGGTGGTCTGAAAAGTTTCCGACATTCCGCCATTTCACGACATGTTTTCTTAAAAATCTCTGAAAGTTTTCTGAAGATTTCTGAAAAATCTGGGATCGAAAACTATTCAGACCACCCTCGTACATATCCTAAATCACTTTTTATATATTTGCTCCAAAAGATCGTATTAATAGAATTACGAAAGCATTTTTATTGTTTCGCTTTCACTAATTTAAATTGAATATTTAAGAAAGTGGTGCTGGTTGCATAAGATTAAAATTCGAGATACGAGAAAATGTGTTGTGTTGCATATAGTTTTGCTGGTTGCATAACATCTAGGCATGCAGCGCATATTTAACATGGTATCATGCTCTTCACGTATTACTCTAGATACTTAAGGCTACTTAAATACTGCATCATATTAACTCTCATAGAAGTCTAAGGTTATCTTCTTCCTAACTTTTTAACCTTTATTGAAACAATTTTTAGTTGTCGGGATGTTTTTAATGGATTAGTCTCGCAAATTTCAGGCCATTCTTTCTCACTGTTAAAATAACAATTTACTTTCTTTATTTCAGTATGTGTCGTTATTAAGGACTCCTATCACCGACTCATCAGTGCATTCCGAGCCAGCTAGAGAAGAGCCAGCTGAAAAGAAAGAGGAAAATTCTGGAGAAGGTGAAGGTGGTACTCCAGGAGTAGATAAGGAGGAATGGAAACAGGTATTTGAAATATTCTTTTCCTTGGGCTATACTCATTCATTCTTGACCACTCTGATTGATAATTAGTATCAAATCCAGAGATTAATACAACTGAATATGATGCCTTCTCGTTCCTGTTTAAGAAATGCGGCTAATTCTTTGAGATTTCGTAGCGTTATGTCGAGGCTTTCTTTTTTGCGAAAGATGTTTGGTGTACTACGTAATATTGACGTTTTTAAAACTGAAATTCTGCTAGAAGTAAATGCTGCAGTGATTCTAAAACATGGAAGAATCCCAAAGAGAATAACTACTACAGTTACTGAAAAAAATGTGACTGCAAGAGTAAATGTGGGTAAACAACAAACTGTTGATTTTGTTCACTTGCGCGTATATTCCCATCGTGTTCCTTTCTGTTCATGTAGTTTTTAGTAGATTCAATGTCATTTTTGTTATATTGCTGATTCATTTCATAACATCTCAAGTTTTGATTTTACGTATGTATACTTGGGAAATTATTATAAAACAATAAAACTAGAAATTCTATGTATTTAAAGCGAATTTATCTTAGAAATTTTTCCCAACATGAAATTCATTTTGCTCGAGTCTTGCATTTTGTAGCTTATCAACGATACAAACACATTCAACGATACCTAACAATCTCTCAAGATCTATAAATATTATTTGCCTTTAAATGCCATGGCTGTGTTTGTAAGAAGCTAACTGCACAATTGTTATTAAGATTTTTTATAAATAATTTACGTTAATAATTAACCGATTTTAGTAAGATTTCATTGACGACTAAGATCTTTAGTAAAATGATGTCACAGTCAATCGCTAAAAATAAACCGTACATTTATGATTTTTTAAGAAAATAGTTTGTTATTATCATTGTTTTTAAATCGTTTTAAACGCAAAATTGGATTGATCTCGTCCAAACATTCGTTCGGTGAGGAAAGCATGATCGATACGGACCGTTCTTTCACCCTAAGCAATGTATATAAGACCAAAAATTTGAGTAATTTATGAGCTCCATAAATTGTATATTAATAGATCTTATTATGCTTATAATTATTTTATTCGTGCATTATTTTATTGAATTATTTAGGTCGCCATCAGGTGTTATGATTTATTCATAATTCAGATTCACCGGCTAACTGAACACTCGTTAAAAGTCAAAGGTTAAGGAATTGCGACAAACCTGCGATTATTGAATGGAGCAATAAATCATTAATCGCGAGATCTGTTTAATTATAAGCAGAGACATAAATCAAACTGACTTCCTGAGGGGATTACCGATTGGTGATTCTCCAACGGCTTAAGTAATACGCTGAATATTGGTAATGTGCCCGGAATAAAAGAAAAAGGACTTCCTAGGTCACATTTGAATGACTACAAATTCAAAACCAGGATTATGGGTCGCTATTGCGAATGTTTTCCCGCATTGAGATTGTACAATAGTGCAACTTTCAATACCATTCGATGGAATCGATGCCCGCAAGAATTCCGGTGACAAGAATGTTGTCGGAGCTTGCAATAGGGGTCAACGCCTGTTTCTTTACATATTATTCAATCTAGAATATTTATGTGATATGTTGTTGATGTGATAAATAATTTTATGGCATAATAATGAGTGCATTTAATTCGAAACTATTTTATTTCATGCTAAATTTAAAAGAGACGAATATGGTGCAGAGGACCTTCCGATCTCTAGTGAAATGTGATTTTAAAGAAATCATTCTGTTAAGATTGATTTGAAAAACAAACGAATGAATGCTGCAGATAGTGGTAGAAAAACAAATTTTGGTAGAAGAAAACACAGGATGCGGGTGTGTCAGACATAGAGAGGGTACGACATCTAAGATTAGATAAGACACTAGAAAAGACTACTTCCAAATCACTCCATTGCTTCAAGTGAAAAGTGAGATCCAAATGGGATAAAGCAGCAAAATTCGGAGTGTCAATCTATTCTTTCCACACCTCTGCGGAGGTCTTTAATTGAGAAAACTTTCCAATTTGTTTTTGCCGCTTAAGTTAAAATTCGCCCCGCTAATTCCACTGCTAGAAGGAACCATCATTGAAGTTTATTTTCAGTTATTCGAAAAATTTTTTTATCATTTCTCATTGAGAGAGAAAAGGCCGCTTCCTTTGCTTTTTTAAAGGTTTGTTTATTCCGGGAGTTGTTTGAAAAGAGGTTTGTATCCGCAGCAGGAAATCCGCATTAGTCCGCCGGAAAACCGAATTTTTAGGGGTGGAAAAAAAGCAATACTTCACTTCTCTTATAAGGGACAAATACGAGGATTCTCTTTTGTGAGCACGAAAAAGGTTAAGGACGGTGTGAAAGGGATTAGGAAGAATAAGGGTTTGAAAGGAAAACGGATTATTGAGGAAGCGTGGTTGAGTGAAGTGCGGCCTGATAGCGGACTGTTTTAAGCCGCTATCATAGCGGTTATTTTTTAATGATATTTCTGACATTTGAATTGAAACATGAGCAGAGTTCTATCTTTTCGTAATATTATAAATGAACCGGCCGCGGTGGCGAAGTGGTTACACACCAAGCTCTCCTAATCTATGGTCCCACATTCGAACCCCAGCTTACAGCATATTTCAAGTTTAGGTCTTCGCATGAAAACCTGTTACTGTTTTCATTCTATTGTAAAAGTCTTATGCTGTTTATATCAAATAACTACATTAATGTATTTAGTTTTTATTTGATGGATGAGTTCTCAACGTAGTCGAATTTCGTTATAGGTTTAATATAATATGTAAAATATTTATAATAAAATTCCGAATATCTGTAGGTAGTTTTCATTGCGTTTTTCATTCATAATCTCTCATTTTCAGGTTATCATAACTTTACCCATCGAATCATTTACTTGTGTGTATATATGTATTGTTGAAATAATGAATTAAATTTTTGTTCAATAAGTCAATCCCATTTTGTAATTTTCTCTTTTCTCAAAAAGAGATCGTTTTAGGAATACCTCCTGCTGATTTGTTTTATTGGAAGTGTTTCATTTCATAAATCAAAAATACTAGTAATTTTCAATAAATAATATGTTCTAATAGATAATTACATTTAATAAAACCAACTAGTAAATTATTTTTGCTAAAAGTTCGAATTTTCTATTTCCGCGTTCCAGTATTCAGTTGCATAACTATAACGAGTTGCATTCTTCAATATTAGGTGCGCTTTAAATTAATCATACAGAATTTTCTGGTTTTAAATAATTCTCCAATTAATACGCATATAAAAACCGTTGAACATCACAGTTTATGATTTAATTTCCGTAAGGTATTATTTTTAAGTTTTACGACGAAAATTCTTAATGTAATTTTTGATTTTTAAGTGTCCATATATTTATTTAATATATGTACATACAACATGCTCGTATTCAATAAATCCTCCTTATTTAACTTATTCAAGATTTCTTTCGCATCTACGATGGCATCGAATGTATACTGAGGGAAGTCGTGTGCATTGTGATGAGAAAAGGTAGAAAATTGGAGAAGCAGAAGGATGGAAGAGCCTCAAACAAGATGGAGAACGGGGATTCCATTTTACGATACCCGAATTTCTCATCAAAGATTAATGCATGCATGCATACGTTGACATGTACTGCTTTTATCTTTCAAAGGAATTCCAAACATTAAAATTTTCTGGGGTGCTCAGCTTCCGTTCTATGGCTTCTTGGAAAATCCTGTCCTTACTAAAGATCACATTTGTCTATATAATCTCAGAATCATTTACGTAAAATTCTTGCTAGGGAAAGAACTCAAATTACATTATTATATAGGCGAAGAAATCGCGGTAAAACAAGATTAAGTTTCTCTCATTAATTTTTGACTTTGGTGGATGAATGGTTAGAATGCTATCGTTCCAAGAACACCATCGAGTAATCAACATTTGATATCATTTTCCGGCCACAATTACGGATGTTTCACCAAATATCTACTACCGAATAACGAGATATATTCAGTACTAGATACTATACTTTATCGAGGTATGCATATAATCTAGTGCAGATTTTCTTCACATATTAACGAAATTAAACTTTAGAGCAGCGATAAACACTCTCTCTTTCTTTCTGGAAATTTCGTTTTGTCCGCCATTCTTTGACTACTCAACTATTTACTAGATTTATTAAGTTTAATTATCATTTATCATCACTATAAAGCTTTTACTAGAGAACTTAAGAATTCGGGTGTTTTTAAAATGATTACTTGTGTATTTCGGATTCTCTACTGCCGACTTTTATATGCGTGTTCCTCATAATCGGTGTAATTGTCCCCTACTTTATGTGTAACTCTAATTGCGACCAACTCTCATTTTCGTTATATGAAAGACAGTAAGCGAGCTCGTTATAAGTAAAGTTTGCTGTATTGAATGCATTGTAAATCATGCAAGTTTTTTCAGGGTTACTGATAGGCTTAAGAGGCACCTTGAATTTGAACTCCCTTTAAACGACTCCCCATGCCTCTTACTGTCAGAGCTGCAGAGGTAACGAATGCGGTTACTTGAGGAAGGATCCTCCCCGTGTGGAATTACACATATATAGTAGGAAGAGGTGGAATGGAGATAAGGTCGATATCGAGCAAAGGGATTAGAGATGCTCTTCCTCGGATTTGAATTTTGGGTTTGGGAAGTTCGAAGCGAAGGAAAAGGAGGCATAGCAGAAAGAGGATGGAACAGAGAGATGCCGTTTTATCTGAATAGAGAACATTCCAAATTTGTCGAACAGTTTTAATTTTTAAGGTATTCTTTGTATATCTGAATTCTGTACCTTACGTCGCTTCATCATTTGTCGGGTGCTGTCACAAAGCTTTCTATCCTTTGCTCTTCTTGGTGAGCTTGCCACTTCTTCTGATGCTTATTTCATGTTTCTTGCATCAAATCTGCGATTAATCTTCATTCTGCATATTATGACTCTGTGGTCACTTCCAGTGCTTAAGTTGTTCAAGACTTCACAGTCTGTTTCTGTGCAGAGTTTATTAACCAGTATATAATCTATTTCATTTTTTACTCCTTTGGGACCTCTCCAAGTCCACTTCTTTTTAGGGTTCTTCTTGAAATATGTATTTGTTATGTACATATTGGAGCATTCAGCAAACTCTACCAAGCGGTGACCACATTCGTTTCTCTAACCCACTCCGTATTGTCCTACGACGGTGTCATCGGCTTCCTGTTGACCTACAAGAGCGTTTAAATCGTCCATAATTACTTTATAATAGTGGGCTTCCTTATCATGTTCAGTGCCTAGAGGTCACACATATATATATATAAGGTCATATATAGACATTAACGTCTAAGGGTTAAAGGAAACGAAATCCAAACAAAGGTGAGAGGTACTCTAATAAGGTGGCCATACAGTGTGAAATCATATCGAGGCAAGCGAACCACTTCCCGTATGCTTCTCGATTGAATATCGGATTAGCCGCATCATTCCAATGCGCTCGATGACGCGATAAGAGCCAATATATTCGCTCGTCATTCAGTGAAATCCTTCAAAATCCAGATCTACGGCAAGGAGATCAGCCAAGTGAGGTCTGGAACGTCCATTCGTTGGGAGTAAAGGCTGAATGCATCGGATTTTGAAATGACAGGCGAACGGGAAATAGTTTTGGGGATATTTTAGGAGCTCTGACAACTGAATGGGAGCGTCTCTTTGAGGTGGAAGACAATCAGAGTTAAGAAAGGAAATGAACAAGAAATTAGCTGGAATTACGACATCTTTGGAACAGAGGCACTACGAAAAGGAGGAAAAATTCTTCTTATCGAGGAAGCGCGTCCTTAATGGATGAGAGATTCGAAAAAAATATATTTTACGGAATTACCATCGTCTGGTGGAAAATGAAGGACCGTCGGCAGTTTCCTCAATCCTATTAGCGGGTAATAACACCTTTCATCGTGAATACGTAAAAAACAATTTTTCTTTGAATAATTCGTTCTTTTCTATATTGTGGAATGGAATATCTTTCACCGGTTAATTTAGGGTAGTTATTAATAATAACAAGTAAATTTGGATACATTAATATTAATAAAGGAAAGAGAAAAATATATTTTCTTTAATCTAGTCTTATTTTATGTTCTAATAGTTTGGAAACCACAGTGAACTTCAATGAATAATGGCTTTCTTCTGAAACACTTCTTACAGTATATTAAACTATATGAATATTATTGAGAATACAGACTTTTTCGCTTCCGCTTGGCACTATGAACATAATCACACCAAGATATGTATCCACTCCAGTTTTACTTGGTGTGATTAAGTTGATAGAGCCAAGTGGAAACGAAAAAGTCTCTATTCACAATTATTTTCACATCACATAATATACTGTAAAGAGTGTCCTAGGAGAAAGCCGTTAGTAAATTTGGCTGTATTTACGAGTGTTACAGTCCAAACATGAATTCGAATTTCACTTCTACGTCCCGTGAAATAAATCCTCCTTCGATCTGATTACTCATCATCATCATATGTTTTTTCTACCCTTTTCGTCAGGTTATGTCATGGGCACCACTCTTCCCTTTTCTCAGCCTTTCTTTTAATTAAGGAGTAACTTCCGTCCATCCTGAAGGAGTCTGCTTTCTTTTCCTTCCCCTTCTTTGCCTTCCTTCAGCCATCACTTCTATTGCAGTTCATTGCAAACAATCTCTTCTTAGGATGTGCCCTATCCAGTTCTTCTTTCTTTTTCTAATCGTTTCCATCGCTGACCTTCTTTCAACTGCTCTCCTTAACACTTCCTCATTTCTAACTCTGTCTTTCCATCTCACGCCTTCCATCTTTCTCCAGATCCACATTTCTAGGGCTTCCAGCCTTTTTTCATCTTGTTTTCTGATTGTCCAGGTCTCTGCACCATACAATGCCATGCACCACGTATACCATTTGGCTAGTCCCTTTTTGTTTAATGGTTTCCTTTCTCTTTGGAATCCTTCCTTTGCCATAGTTATTGTGTTAGTTACCCATTTCTTTCCACACGGGCATAATAGTGCTCAACCTACTTCAGCCGCCCATCAGACGCTGTTTTCAGCCGCTCAATCGGAGGCAGTCGCTGCATTGTGGGTTACTCTTAGTTTCACTCCTCACTTTACCGGCAAGGTTGGCCCTACCAGAAGATAAATCTCCCGCCAGCATCGCTCTAAGGATCATTGTAGCCCTCCCAGCACGACAAGGTGGTAACCCAGGGGAAGGTTACCACCTAATCTAATTAGTAAGAGGCACAATAATCCACAGTCTAATAGCGCCTTTAATGGAGCAAAGAATAAAAAATATTAGTTAAATACTGAGGTATTCATAATAAGCAAGTAAACGCTCGGGTTTATGCAACTGTATATTTGGATCCATCTTTGCTGGCCATATTTTGTTTAAACGAACTTATATCTTCTTTTGAATCTTTATAACATTTGAATTATTCTTAAAAAATCACATACTTTCATTAAAGCACACAATTATTTCATTTGACCTCAAATTCCGATATTAAGTAAATAATTTCCGATTATTGAACGTTTGCCTATAGTTAGAAAATGAGTGATTAAATCAACATGTGATACGTAAGGGCTATTAATTTGCAGGCGATTTTTGTCGAAGTTGAAGGATAATTACTGTTCACTGAATAATGAAATCAGATAGAAAAATTGTAGAAGCAGTTAGGAAATATCACAGGGAACCAAGGAATTTTCAAGAGCTCCCAAAAGAAATAGTGATTGAATGCTTCAGAGGAAAAAAGGACGAATTATTGGTTAACAAAAAGACGATTTATTCCGCTTTGAAGATCCTCTTCGGCGACCCGAGACTATTTAATTATTTTTAAGGGCACAGAATAGAGAGGATGTTCAGTTTCTCGATGAAATTTATGCAGATATCGGTTCATTAATAAAGTTTGATCTTTAACGAAATTCATTTTTCTTTAATCATATGATAATAATAATTTATTAAGAATTCACCAATTTTCCTATTTCCCTGGCAGCTATTCTATTCCTTCTTTCGAAAATGCATTTCGTTAGTCGGATCGGGTTTTTCAGAACAAAATAGTTCGGATAATATAAATAAATGGAATTCAGAAGAGAGGGAGAGCGTTAAAGAAAACAAAAGCATCGCTATTAACTGGAAAAATGAGTAATGAAATCAATATGTAAGGCATCTAACGAGTAACCCAGCTAATCACTAGTGACATTAAATCTCTACTCCTCGGGCTCAGAATCAGCTTACAAATACAGATCTGGCCTACGAATGTATGTACTGGAGAATATGCGAATGAATAAATTTATTAAAACATTTTTCTATTAATGCAATTATATCTTTTTGTAAGCGTTACTGTGTATTTTATGAATTGGAACGCGTGGTAGATATCATTTCTGCGGGGAACGAAGAAGGCTTCGATTCAACTTTGTATAGATCGTTTAGATATTGTGAGGAAAATTAAATCAATCGATACCAGAACTGTTCGATTCAAGAATTCATTTCTTCCGCTAACTGCACGTGGAATTATTACATTAGGAAAGTAGACTCATGGTGAAAATATCCCTGCTACATACTGGAAGGTGGCTTATGAGATACAGTAGATGTAGATTTACTCTTGGTTAGGCAAGGTAAAATTTAAAGCGAACTTAAAATTATTTCTTGATTAATTTTGAATTGATTTTGATTCGTTTGAAAATGTTAATGATATATCTGCCTTCTTAAATAATCTCCAGTTAATACTTGCAATGCGAAAAGCTTTACGTTCAGCATTAAACGATGAACAGATTCGTTATAAAAGAGAAGATCCTTTCTAAAGTGTGAGTGAATGCGATCTCAAGGAACTCCCATGAGAGAGGAAAACAAGGGAAAATGGAGGTCGGTCATGTGGAATTCTACAGTTTCTCTCGAATCTAGATTATTCTTTGAACATTAGCTCTGTCATTGACTCCAGCAGACAATAGAATTTATTAGACATTATTGCAGGAATAGTATATAGACTTAGTGACAGTCAGAGGCTGTACATAAATTTAAATTTACATATTACTGATCCATTAAATTGCTGCGAATACATGAATGTGTGGTATTTTATTTAAGTGAATTCTAACAACATTTTCAGTTAAGTATGCACACTGTGGATTGCGATGCCTGCATTAACTCATTTTCAAGATTATTTTCGTGATTGTCAGAGGTAAGATTTTGCGTTGTTGTCATTTTATACCTTTGGAGCATTAAAAATAATAGTACATACAATTTTACTTCAGTTAATAAATAATTCGAATGAATATTCGTATCAGTAATTCAGTTTTTGTTTCATAGAATAAGTTGTTTTTAAAATATAACTTAGAATTCTAGAGTCTCACACGGGCTGGGTGATCTAATACATATATTAATTATGAAGTATATACTTCGTCCAGGTACTTTGGTAACAGCATTTGTAAAATACCTCGACAGCTGAGGCCATTTCGCACATAAATGCCCCCAGCGGGAATTGAAGACGGAACCTTTCACCAAAGTCGAACGTGTTGCTCTCTAAAGTTGTTTTGGAGCCCCTGTCGTATCTAACAGCATGAATATTTCTTAAATTTATGAAATCTTATGTTTGATGAGAGGAATGAATACAAAGACAATAAACGAGAAGCCGAAGGTCATTTTATAGGAGGATTATATGATTGAAGACTGATTGTCCTGCAAATTATGATAGATGGAAGGAGACCTCGTTGATTTGAAATTCAATAGATATCCTTTGTAATCAAATGCCAATGCGGAGCAGCAAAAAGGGATTTTTACTTTAAGAAATACGTGAAAAAACAGTGAAAATTATGATGATAGTTCCCATTAAGCGATTAGTTTACCTTCATTGAGGAAAGTAAGGTAGGATATGAATCTGCTGACACCAAAATAGATTTCGAAGCCATTAATTTTAAAGGCCATTCCATTTGCTTTATAATTTATTTTTTCACTAACTAGTTCGACTAGTAAAACTAGTTAGTGCACTTATTTACTGATATTTATGTCAGGTTAACCGTATTTCTTTGAAAGAGAATAATATCTCTAAGTCACTGAGTAGCGCACTCTTCTCTTCGATTCCACAGCAGATGGAGCGGAATTCAGGAAGCTCTCACCGATCGGAAGTTTTTATAGTATAGAAGAAGTTTCCTACGCATTGGAAAAGTTGGGGCAGAAGAGGGAAAAGAAGCGAACTCTGTTCACCTTTCTTTAAGACCAACTGCGTTAGCGTAGGTTATTAGAAATCGAAGACTGCTGGAGCGAATTCATTTATTCAAGGCGTCAGAACTGTGATTTGGTAAGACCAAACGTCGGATTTTCGTGATTGAAAATATCACACTTTTTCAATTCTAATTCGAATTAATCAAATCTCATTCATACGTGAAAAGGGATATCAAAGTCAACGGAATGCAAATCTTTGTGACTTCAGACATTAGGATTCAAAGTGTATTTTCGAACAATGATCTTTAGATACAGAGAAGTCGATGGTGATAGACCGTTAAAACGAGGGTAAATATTTTCTATTCATTTTATTGGAAGAAATGAGGTCAAAGCATTAAAAACGTACCGGATAGCTAAAATTGTATTAACAGCACGGTGTGAAAATTCATTCATAAGCCTTATCTCGCTTCTAAAACAGAAAATTTTATTAGTAGGGTATTATCCTTGCGTGAGAATTTTTAATGGTAGAATATTTATCGGCTTATTATTTCAGAAGTAAAAATATTAACTCGAAAGAAAGAAAATCTCAGCCGTATCCCATCGCAATGTGTGTACTATTCTTGGAAATTCGCAATGTTGTGCTGAGAAAATTAAAAACGAACAGTAAAGGGGAAAATTTATTCATTAATTTAGTCATCTGTGAATTTGCGTATATATAATGTAAAACTTTCAACTTGTCTCTTTCACGTCAACAAACGTTAAGTTTTATCGACAAGTCCTCATCTATCGCTACAATATTTCCTAAAAGAGCGAAATATCACATCGGATTCAAGAAAGGGTAAATATCAGTTCATTATTTTTCTTTGCGTATGTTTTTAGTAGAATTTATTTTCGAGCATTTCTAACTTTTATTTATTATCTTCTAAAACATGAAGTTGTTTTTGATATCTTGGTCCTTGACCATACATAAGTATTTAATTCGACAATTCTTATGCGTTATGCCTGATGAGATTATTTTCTTGTTTTTGTTTTAAAAAGAGCTACACTTAAAATCATGCCGTTATAAATTTTGCTGTTGCTTTTTAATGTATCCTTCAACCAATCTGTTAAATATAAAATTCGTCCAATCGAAGGAGTCATAATAATGAGCACCGTATTTCAGTCAGACTTTGCTGAAATTAACTCTGTTGTCGATTAGAGCTTGAAGACACGTCGTTTGTCTGGCGTCTTCTTCCAGGCACCATAGAATCGGGTTGATCCGAATTTTGTAACCAACTAAGTCCACTTTTCTTTCCAAGATCGGATAGACTTCTGCCTTTCAACGATGCGTGGAAGACCCGAAAAACGACTGACGGATTCCAAATTCTAATTCATTAACATTCTTTTCTCACTAGATGTAGAAAAGAAATAATGCTTTCTTATCATGGAATGTAGAGCTTTTATTCTTCTCTACAATAAGATGACCTAGAAGAGATGCGAGTTTTCATCTAGAGAGTTAAACACGTCCGAATGGAAAACTTCTTCCATTCATCCTTAAGCAATCATCATTTTCTTTCCGGTTCGGCTCTCCCATTTGAGAAAAGAGCAGTTTTAATTCTCCGAAATGGTTTTTAAGCGTCAGACTAAGATAAGCGGATGGACTCGATTTCAGTCCTCGACGCAAATCTCCGTCAAGAAATTTTCTCATTTTCCCTCTCTAATCTGGATTTCGGAAGCCAAACTTTTATTTCGAGAGTATTGGCATTGATTGCTTTCGAAGGGAAATTGCGAATTTGGATGAGTTTTGAGGATATGATGGAAGGCAGAAAGACGAATGGAAAAGGGAATTGTGATTTTTAAGTGGTTAAAGAAGTTTTCTTGATTGAAAGATAATTCAATTCTTTGAAAAGATGTATTCAAGGGACATTTCTCTCTTTGAGCATTCGGATTGGCATTAGCGAGCCCTGTTTCTGATCTGACTAATTACTTTGAGTTTGAAAAAGTCATTTCATGCGTTTATGGTACTCCTTTCTCAGTGCTCAAAGTTTTACTAGAATGTTCTTTGTTTTAATATTACGGAAGTGGAGTAGACATTTCATCTGCTTCAGACTCCCTCCAAGAGTTTTATTCTCGAATAACTTCATTATCCAGGATTCCAAGAGACAGCTGAGCAAGGATAATAAAGTAGTTTTCCTATCAAAGCTATTCCAATAGAAAGAAATTTACCTCATAAAAGACTACTTTCTTATAATATTCCTTTAGATTTTTTCAGAATTAGAATTCATTCAATGCAATACAAATAAATTTACATTTCCCAAAGTTTCCGATTTTTAAAGGTATCCTCAGGGAGAATACTACTACCAGTCTATTAAATGTAAAAAAATGCGTATTATATATATATATATATACACATAAACGAGAAGTAAAATTTGCTTGCATACTACAAGCTAACCGGTGAAAGTTTACGAGAATATCCGAGTATTCTCCGAAACGTATATGTGACTCCTGTTCATATTCCGGATTTTATCTTTCCGTATCGCGAAAGCATTGCAAACAATTTTTTAAAATCGCCGAAATACATTTTAAAAGGGAGAATTTAACATCCACCTGGCGTCTAAACAACTCTCATTTGGTAACATTCCTTCCACTGGTGCTATAGAAGACCACTTCATCTGCAAACTCCGTCATTTTGACTGCTCTATCCCACCGAGAATGGCCTCAAAACGAAGTTTGGGTTTGGGCGAAGAAGAAAAATTCATCCCGTTGAAATTCTACTGGAAGAGCATAAGAAATTAACTTGATATGCATTAAAGTGCGTTTGAAGATATTTTACGTTACATTTTGGTATAGATTCATTTTTATATTACCCTGATAATGTGGTCTTAATAAATTATCTGAGTGACAGAATGATAAAGCAGAACGTTTGATCATTCTTATATAACAAGCTCACTTAAAGTGAGCTAAGAAGCAAATCCCTTGCCATAAAATTACGAAGGTGAAGTGGTTGGAATATTATAAATGACAAGGAAACAAAGAATTAAAACTCACTTTGTAGAGTCCACGAATAATTTTGATAAAAACGACCTAGGTTTCTTCTAACATCTTCATGTAAACCAACACGTGACATCTTCAGGTATACGCTGTAACGAAGCCTAGGTCCTTTTTATAAAAAGTATTTGTAGACTCTGCAAAGTCAGTTTTTAATTCTTTCTCATTATGAAGAAGTTCTACCAAGTCACTCGTCAAACCGTTAAGTTTGAAAAAGAAGCACACCAAAACAAAATAAAACAGAAAAATGTCGAGTGATAGTGACTGACTCAAGTTTAATCCTCCTCTGACAACGCTTTCTCATTGGAATATCACTGAATTCCCGCCCTTTTGCACACCAAGAAGACGAGACCACCAAAAGAAATGAAATTACGATATTAAGTTGAACAGGAAACCTACTCACATATTTTCCCGAGGGAATGTGGTTGCAAAAACACGAAATCCCTCTCTAACTTTTGCTATAATATTCTCTAATGCTCCGTAAAATAACGACTCGTAGTATGTATACATCCTTACGCGCCAATGACACTTAAACAGAAGATACCAAAAAATTTCACAGAATCGCCGATATGTATTGGAAATCCATAACGGAAAGAAGCAATAGATTAGAATTGCCTTTATATAAATTGACGGCAGATTAGATGAAAGAAGAGACTTTTTAGTCTCAATATCGCCTAAATAAAGACTTATTTTAATCGGAACTCTTTCGCCACAAACATTGAATTGCAGATCA
This sequence comes from Pachydiplax longipennis, assembly GCA_036926295.1. Lineage (NCBI taxonomy): Eukaryota > Metazoa > Arthropoda > Insecta > Odonata > Libellulidae > Pachydiplax > Pachydiplax longipennis. The sequence goes on along the minus strand of JAVFKF010000085.1, from coordinate 1,787,675 downwards.
CAAAACGGTGCGTAAGGATTCACTCCCCTTTCAGTCAACAGCACTAAAACGGATTCCACTGCTTACATATTCAACCGGTTTGCTGATTGTGTACTCCCGCAGGAGTCTAATCTGAATGCAGAGATCCTGAGTGTGCTCTTACCTACGGTGGCCATCTATCGATCTCCGCAGACGTAAACTGAATTTACCAATTTAAGTAAGAGTTGTGCAACGCAAAAGTATTCTTATGGATTGTGCCGTTCATTATTCACAGGATATATATTCCGATTTGATCTTTTGCAAGGAAACATCTGAACAAGGAACCTCTGTAGCCAAATAAAAGAATAAATCCATATTCTTGATATGCCAATAACGAATATAACCTCCAATCATAAGCAATTTGTAGTCGGCGCAATCATTGCTATGTATGAGAATTTCTGTGAATTCATACACTTAATTTTGTTTTTCAATACATACCAATGAATATTGAAGCCATGCAAATGAATTTGCAATAATTTTGGTATTATTTAGCATATAAGATGCGTAATATTTAGTAGTTTATTTTTTAATTTAAACGCCTTAAACATGGCGAAAACCATATATCAGAGGTATCTTAAATGATAATATCCGCAGCAATGTGATTTTCAAATTGATTGCAATTATATTCATGATCGGCACATCGAAATCGGTTTCAAATAGCACTTTTCCATTTACTTAGCTTTTACGCTAAATAAAACATTAGAGTATAAAAGCAAAAGGTCATAAGCCAGGTCATCGTTATCCATGTGATTAATTTAATAATTGGAGGATAAATAATAATTGGTTATTCTTTCCTATATACTAATTGTTTTCACCAAATTTGATATAATATGTATTTTCATTCGTTTGATAGAAAAATGAAAGCCATGCAATATTAAGCAATTTTAGTTAAAATGTTGGTTTTTACACAGGTCTATACAATGTCTGCCCGTTCCTTCCTGTTTCTAGATATGCCTCTAGAGACTTTATTTCAGCTTCAGTTCCTTTTTTCCATACAGCTCTGACTAATTCCTAATAGTGATACAAAGAAGATAATGAAATTCAACTAAACAAAAAAAAACTGAATTTTTAACGCCTCCCGGCTTAAAAAAATGTTTCATTTATTTTTTGTAAATGGTGACATGTTATTAAAAGGGAGCTACAATTACATGATTATATTTCTCTACAGGAAGTATCAAATATTTTGCTATCTATATTGTAACGTCCATTACAGAAATGTTATGCTATGCAAATTTATAGCACCATTCGTGGCTTTTTAGCCTTCACCCTAATTACTCCAAAGGGAAAAAGGACTCGTCCATCACTGATATAAATGAAAATTTTACCAATGAATCGTTCTTGCGTTTCATTTGTACAAACGCAGGCCTTAAATACATATTTCCAGCCAAGTAAAAACAATTTTTTGAGGTATTTTATTTATTTAGTCTTAAGCGATTCTATGAATTTTCCGTCTACACTCATCTAATATTCGTCTGACATTTTCTCAGCTTCGCTTTGATATTTTTTCTTTCTATAGCAGTGCAAATCATTTCCGTTTACTTACGATATTATTTCGCCTCAGTAATCTCTAATCTAATTGTATCTCTTCTTTCGCATCAGCTGAAATGGGACTCAAATGCACACGCTTCCTCTTTGCTTCAGTCGTCAAACTCTTTCTCAATCTTCTCTGATTTCTTCAGTTTGATCGGTGAAGCCTAACTCGGTGTCTACATTCTTAAGTTGATTTCTCAAGTTTACAACCCCTTAATAAAGGAAATATGCCAAAAATTAGCGAGAAGACAAGACTTGTAAAATTATGGAGTGATATTGTTCTTTATCATGGTAGAACGAATCGAATATTTCGTTGGTAAAATATCATTATTTTTAAATTAATTCAAATTAAAATTTAGTTCTGCCGTCGAAGTAGTCATAGTTCGATCTTATATATACTGAACTATTACAGAGTGACAGAATCAGGCGATGTTTAGTGCATATCCATAATGGATAAATTCAAAAAATGTAACCATTTCCACACTTTCTATTTAAACTTAACAAAAATTAATGATCGGTTTCAACCAAAAATTATCATCTTCTGGGTTTTTTTGTTTGTTTTGATTAAATGTTGTGGAAAAATACCATTTTTCCACAACAGTTTCTTTCCAATCAAAGAGCTCTTTTGGACAACTTAAAATTAAATAAATCCAATAGAAAAATTCCAAGCTGCATAAATGTCTATGAAAGTATCCACCAAAACGAAGAATGAATAGCAACATGGCATATTCGTAGAATTCCTATCTCCAGTTCTACTTGTATTCTTTCTTAAAGCTGCCGAAGAGCACGTTGTTTCACAATCCTTCAATACGTCACAGTAAAAAACCTTTCCGCAACCTCATACTAGTAAAACCTTTTTCTTTTCAATCTTCGTTTAGCCCACTGAGAATGAAATAGGGTGATTCCTAGAAGTCGGTAATACCGGCATTCCTCCTATGCTCTAGAAGCAACTGTTCCCGGCACTAATGGAGTGTTTTCTAATTCATTCGTTACTACTTATATAGACAATAGTTCTAATGTAAATCAGAAATTGTGCTAAGAGAAGGAAATTCGGCTGTTATTCAAATAGAGGCTTAGCATACTCCTTAGTTAGGTGCATGCTGGGTCAATTCCAAAGAGACCAGCATTCTGAGATGGATTGGTTATTGAAATTTGTATCGAGTTCTTTCAGAATGGCGTTTGAGTCCTTTCTGGGTTCTTGTATCTGACCCAGCGAAAGCCTTCCTCACATATTCAATAAAGGAGCATTTCAAATGAATATCACTCTTTACTATTGAATTTCCAAACTTTGCCTTTGATTTATATTCTTTATCGTCATTTATAATCTATAATTACGATATTTTCCATTTTTCTTTTTTGTTGTGATGATTATTAATCCTATCTAAATATGAAATTACAATCAATCGGTTAGCTTCAAGAAAGCCCTGGGAAGAGAAAAGTATATAGCCTTCTCATATTCTAGAATTAGCGAAATTTCCACTTTTTTTAGCGATAGCTCTAATGCTGTTTTCTGGTGATGTAATGCGATTTTTATCAAGACGTATCTTTAGTTAAATGATCTGAATAGTTAGAAACTATCCTTGATGCTGATAAAACATGATTAGCGAACTAAAGGCGTCCCCTAGCTGTGAATCGTTACTCTTTCCAAACTGCTTTTCAGTTTCTCCCTCTTTCTCTTATACTTAGGATATCATTTTACATGCCGATGAGCATTTGAATTGGTCTACGACGAGAACTCTTGTAATATTGTATCGTACACAGCGTGACAAATTCTCTTTCTAGCTACACACGTGATGACATAGGAATGGTTTACCTTAAAAATAAATTAGCCAAACATTTTATATTTAAACTTAACGTTGCATTCATGGATCTCGCAAACGCTATTCTCCGTTATCAATAAAGAAAAGTTTCCATCGATCGACAGAATTTCCTTCTTAAGTAATTCTTTCGTATTAAATTAAACTCGTGGAGTGAGGTGAATCCCTCTGTTGCTGGAGTTTTTATCCAATTTGCGGGAAAAATATTCGAGGAATTAAAACTTTCGGGCGACATAATTCGTCGCCTCGTGGTTTTCGCTGATTCCAGTGAAAAATAAAGGTAATCATTCGGATCCTTTTGCTTGGCGTCGGTGCTATAATTATCGCCTTAACATCTTTTGAATTCAATATTAATTGTGTGTAGATGTTCATATGATAAATGTTGTTATGATATCTACTTTATAACAAATACTTCTGATTTTGGGATAGATTATTGGTATTTTCCATTTTTATCTCTGACGGAGGACCTGTTATTTATTCATTCATTAGATTCTCATAAAGTGATTATACCGCTTTAGAGTGAATTCCAAACAATATAATATAAAAAATTTAAGGCTGATATACATGAAATATAATAAGCTAGAAAAATATCAACCAAAAATAACTCAAATTAATATTTACAGAACGTGGTTTATGTACAATATGATTCGCATTAATATTAATGCCAATTACATTAAATTAATTACAAAGAATTATTAATTTACTTTAATTAATAATTCTTTTAAGAACGACTCATGTGATGATAGGGTCTATGGAGAGAGTCGAGGAGGATAGAGAAGGAATGGTTTTGCAGGAGGTAATAGAATGATATCTACATCATGGAGAGAATTAATATGAATGTCTATTACAATGTAGATTAATGAAAGATCGGATTTTATTTATATATTTTTAGAGATCTTAGGAAAATGTGTTACTATACATAAGCTGCGGAAGAGTTCCATATGTAGGGTGCACTAGATTTTACTATATTAGCAAGAAAATTGAAGATTTGGTCAGAGGTGAAATGAGATTTGGCAGATATGGGCCAGATAGGAAGGCAAAATGAAAAGATTGGGATTCAATTCAAGTTCAATGAATTAAAATCTCTCTAATATTATTATTGACTTCCATCTGCTGCGTGTAATAGCTGTATAATTTAATATACTTACAATTTCAATCAAACAGTTTGTTGATTCCCCTTCTAATTTGAAGGGGCACTCTTGAAAGAGTTCTATAAGCATTAATAAGCAATTACATTGTTCATAAAATATATCCTAAAAGAAATATTCTTATCCAATATTCTCCGTTACATTTTATATCCTCTATACTAATTATTAATTAAAGAATGAGCAAAGAGATTTATGGAAAGCTGAAGTTTCGAGTGACGAATTAAAAAATAAATTATGAAATTCAAATATCTGCATTGATCATCGCATACATTCGCAAATCTGGAAAACTTTCTCCTTTGCTTCATTATCAATGAATTATTTCCCGATTAAACTGATAAATTGATGTTTAATGCATACATCTTGCTTAAATTGTATTTGTGATTTCGGCTTCTGCCTCAGACATTACGGTCTTGAAATTATTTTATCTACGCAATGATATATGTTAACGTTTGCGCTGTTTGAACTAATGAAAATTTTTCCATCCTAAGGTTGGATCTCTGTTCAGTTGCCAAAGCATTATTCGGTTGAAGCGAATTTCCGATTGCGGCGTTTAATGGCTTCTCATGATTAATTATGAATTCTACATCAGTCACAGCTGTAATGGAACCCCTCGGTACGGCTTCCTTCGTTTGCAAGTTTTACGATCGATAATATCTGCTTCAATTGCTGGAAAATCATCCTGAATTTGATTGTCGTCTTCATATGCATGGATGACTACCGAACTGACTTTCAATAGAAATAAGAGCTTCAAAAAAGGATTTTCATGATGGAAAGACAAATTCCGGGGCGAGAATATGTCTTGAGTACGCATATTCCCAAAAAATAATGTCAGAATGTTCTACAAGATAGCTGAATAGGCTAGAGCAGCAGCTCGACAGTATTATGAATATTAAGCAACTATCATGGTTTGGTTCTCGGTCATATCATACAATTTACATGTCCGTTGGAAAATTTTCCTAGGTGCATGACTTATAACAGTATGCTACAAGCACTTCTATTGGTTTGCACATAATACAACTAATTAACATTGGACTTTTATTTATATTTTCTTTCGTTTTTCTGTTCCGAAATTGTTGTTTCAAGTTGTCTCTCATTTTCTGTCAAAGACACCTTTTGGCGGAGGGTGGCAGTCCGATACTGCCGGTGGATTTTTAGGTTACAGCCTTTCAGTAACTTCCAGTTACTGTAATAACCAAAATATGACAGAATTCCCTCTATGAAGTAGATTTATTTCAATTAAAAATCCATTCAAGATTTAGGAGTTTAAAATTTGGGTCATATTCCTTTTGGAATCGAAAATAAGAAAGCAATAATTGATTCTATAGTCATTTGATTTTTAGATAGCGTTAACTGTTTCAGATAGTTCGCCCGTTGATCAATTAGCAAATCCCGAGCCTCTAGAATACCCTTTGGAAATAAGACCCTGGAAAGAAGGGCCCCTAGTGAGGAGAGCTCAGAAATCGAATGATAAAGGGATGCATGGAAGAATTGATCGCGTGCAGATTGGAAATATGATCGGATTACCACTGATGTCAATATCCTAGGAGCGGGTCGCTACATCAAACTTAAGGTTGACAGAACGATAAGAAAATGCGGCTGTGAATCTAGGAAAGCTCCTCCAGTGGGTCGGCCATTGGGGGAGGATTACATCTCAAAGTTGCCCTGGGATTTGAGGGTAATGCGTGCGGCTGGTGGTATTTAAGGGCAGAAAGAATTTGAAAGTTTCAGCGAAGTAGAGCAAAACTTGAATTAAAGAAATAATGTGCGCCAGGAATAATGAAAGTTTACACGCAGTAAATGACTCCCATGCTAAAGGTATTATATAATTCTTGTAATCGATGCATACCTAATGATTATAGTTACGTAAGATTTTCTAATAATGAAGGAGAGAGCACTAAAATAAATAATGAAAAGATAACATAAGCGTCCTTTTTGTTTATTGTGCTACAATTACGTAGAAGTTAAGTCGGAGGGATCGATGTAAAGTTAGAAATTGTTTAAAGGTACACAAATGATTGCATACACATGACTAACGTGGATTTAATTCATTTGCAGATTTATAACATAGAATGGAAAGTAACCTCACCTCTCATCTTGCTCAGTTATCCCATGAATGCCTTTCAGTTACAAACCGAAAAGGGCATGAAGATCAAACGGAACTCTGAACTGAATAGTGTACATACATACACCAATAATTTGTCGGATTAAATTTATTGATGAATCCTTTCATTTTCCTTATTAATATTTTTTTGTTAGAACTTCAGGTTTAAAGGATGAAAATTATGCAGTGGTTTTCACAATTCAGTAGTTTACTTTCATATTGTAAATTTTATCATTATCGGATATTTCTGATAAAGAATTTTTCAGTGAATGCGTTCATTGAAGTAGCTTTTATTTACTCAGCAACGATTCAGATCATATACCTGATATATTTGTTAATAATCTTCTGTTTATTTTGGACCTATGAGAAACTTCTTTAAATACCCTTCGGGTTTTGAAATAGGAAATGAAATAAGTCATAAATAAAGCGCCATAAATCACGCGATGTAAATTTTTAAAGAATAAGAGAATGCCCAAGTGCAGTCGCATCCCCTTTATGTTGGGAACCTTCCAAGCAGGATTTCGAAGTGCTTAGGATATCCCTCTAACGTATAAATACGTTGTTTGCCTTCACTTATGTATAGAGATGGTGTTTAGGAGATTTGCAGAAAATTTTGGGTAATCTGCACAATCTAGGATAGCCCTCTCGAGGAATATTTGAAAAGGATTCTTTTTTAGTAAAGTATTTTCGTCTGAAAATTTCAGTTTTTCATGATATTCCTAATCCCTCACTTTCAAATCCCCACACAAAAACTAGTCTTTCCTTTAGTTGCTCTAAGTTGCTCTTAGTTGCTCTAGATGATAAATATAAGTTACGTTATATTGACGTTTTAAGTTGATCCCAAAGGAAGCCTAGTTGGCTAAAGCAACCTGACGAAAACAGGAACATCGCGGGTTCGATTCCCGGTAACGTCAGAAGTTTTTATACGCGGCAAGTATATGTGTTATGGTGATAGTTCGAAGTGAGTGTTATGTGATATGGTGATAATGATTATATTGGTAATCTACGAGTATCTAGCCCTTGTTTATAGCTTTCTGTAGAGACTAACCTTAATGCCGTATAACATCCTTTGCTTTATCAATCTTTGTTTAAGAAGTGTACAATTTATTTTAGAATTTATCCTTTTGCAAATCGAAATGAATGTGACATTCTGTATTAATTGTTTCTGTCCCGTAATAACGTTTAATATTTACCTAGAACAAAATATTAGAACATGATAAAGAGAAATTTAAATTCAGAACATTCGTTTAAATTCAATATTTAATTGAAATAAAGTTCATAATTTTACAGGGCTCATTCCTCACTAATCATATTTAGAAATATACTTACTAATTGCGTATCAACATGATAATTCCGGAAGCACCACGAGAAAACCTTTTTGCCCATTAAAAACCTTGCTGTTCTCTAAAATACTGAACAGAAATATACTACAACTGATTTCTTCAATATATCGCAACAAAGATTAAATTTTTCTTGAATTTTTATATGAAACATTTATATATGCAATGAAAGATATTTCTTTGTTTCGAACCAAGAGAGTTTTTGCAGCAAGAGTTGCGGCGTTCGTATTGACAAAACGTTTATTCTAGACAAATTTTTTACAAAATTAGACAACTTTTTATAAATAGACAGCCGTTAATATTTGATGTGCTCTATTTCAGCTTGCACACATCGAATTGATGTCGCTCATTTAATTTAATCTTGAATCCTCTGCAAGCTGAGTAATAACGATTTAGGCATTCTTAATATTTTCGAGGAAAAAATGTCCAACCGTACTGAGTTCTGTTTTTAAATAATATTCTTACGCATCATTTCATCGCTGCGGCTGAATGATGCTCCGGGGCCTAGAATTTTTATCTCGTAAGAGAGTTCCCGCACACGCTGTAATTCGTTTTGATCTTGTCTGAAATATTATGCAACAGAAGAGCGAACTAAAACCCTAAAGGGGAAGCAATCATAACTCAATGCCTGTCCTGATTACGGTGATGGGATGGCGGTCCTGCTCGGCAAATGGATGCTTTCCAAACATATTCACAACCTTCCCCCTGTAATCTGGTAATTTTTGCTGCATAAATTTACGAAATTCTTCATGTCGTGCTATTTAGTTCGTGGTCTTCCCGAGTGCTTGGCTGTTTCTAATAAAGGTGATCGTTTACTATTGTGTCTGATGGTTTATGCAGTCTTTATGAGTAAAAATATTGTTAAAAGATTATTAATATTAAATTCGATATTAAATTTACCCCCGTCACAGGCCAAAAGGTACCTTGCTTGGTATTAATGTAGATGTAGATGCATAATTATTAAAATATAATTGCATTTTTATTTTTAAAATGTAGATATACTCATAAATTTTTAATAGATAATGTGAATATTTCTTTATTGTGCTTCATGTTACGGATATATGGTTTTTGAACGTCTTCGTGTTCATACTATAGGAGTGACTCATTACTTTCCTTTGAATATTTGTGAGCAGTAAGAATTTAATCTCAGGATGCTTTTGGAGTGACTAAAATTATTAAATCTTTCAACTATGTGTGCTGTTCTTCTAAACTGGAATTAATCTGCGCTCTTTCGTTTCCAGGAAGATAATAATTTGGAGTATCATTGCACTGCACTTCCATCAAGATTCAAGTCGGAAAAGTTAAGAACCTTGTGAAAATAGTTTCCCTTTATAATTAGTTTTGAGTTCAAACGATAAAGTCTGCACCTGACATAGGCCGCATTAAAAGATTTACCAATTTCTCTGAGCTTGCAAGGTCTTCAAAATTTTAATGATCCTTTATTTTTTATACTTATTGCCTTTCAGCCAGTTAATTAGTCTTTTTGATCAAAAATCCGCCATGAATGTATGAGACTTGAAAGAACTAGTGATTACTTCTCTATTGAAAGGGTAATATCTTTTGCTGGCGAGGAGATTAGTTTCTTTGTAAGTGAAATTAACTATGGAAATATGAGAAGTTACTCGTCATTCGAATTCACGGTAAATCCGAATCGCACGCTGATTCGTACTTAATTCTAGCATTAATTAAGGAAATGATCACAGTGCAGCGCTAACCCGAATTTGACGAGTCTATCGGTAAGGCACTTCCACCAATCCCTCTTTCAAACACTCTTAAAGTACCACTTCAACCACGACAAGTTGAGCACATTCATAAATCTGTTTCCACCTTCAAATAACCACCTTTTCCTACTTTATTAATCAGACAGTATGGGGTCAGCACAGTGTTCTCTAGTTTCTGGAATTGGTACGGGATATTTTTACCACTGATTATGTATCGAAGTAGCCGCTGAATTGCTATAAAAGGAGGCCATTATTTCTTGCTTGAATTTCTTCTGTATTTCTCATGTGATATTAGTCAATTTTGCTGAAAATTCTTAAATATGATTTATCTAATGCGTCTTAACCTAAACCTATGTAATTTTAGTTTCCATCCCCATTGTTCTGCTACCTTTTCTCTATAGACGATCAGAATGCTTATTGATGATAAGTCATTTGCAATCGACTCCTAATAATAATATATTCCACCTTATTTGCCTCGGAATCTGTTTTTTTAATTTTTTGATTTATTTTCGATAATTATAATGCCAACTTAGGGTTGTAATTTTTAGAATTTGCTACTTTGCAGTAATTTTGCAAAAGATTTCCGCTCATCGGGAAAGGACTACTTTTATCTACGTATGATCATTAAGACAAACTGTCAATTCACCGACTGGAAATAAGTGTAATGGAAGATTCAGATTTCAGAATGAATCAGGTTTCACATCAATAACTGTTCTCAATAAAATAAACAAACGATTCGTCTTATATAGAACGACATCTTATGTTCCATTTTTTTCCGTGTTTGTAAACGCTCCAATAATATTATCTGAATATACATTTCATTTATTTATTTTTATAGCAGTCTGGTGGAAGTCCTTAAAGGTGCAAATAGAAGAGCAAAATCCCTTCTTGGAATTTACCTCCAAAAGCCTTCCAAAGGTAGCACCATCAATAGTGTGCCATCACAATAATTTCAACAATTCTACAATGCAACTTACGATTTCAAATACTTTATATAACAACACCATTATAAGTAAACACAAAAATACTATTACTAATATACCTATAGAATACGATCACAAGAAATTTTCTAGCTCACAAATGAAACCACCATATTCTACGAGATTAGTGGAATTTTGTACATTTTATTTGATCTTATACGCACAGCTTTGAGAATTCATCCATCATCTATGCTACCGGAAGATGGTACAGCTGCAACGATACCTTTTCTATGATAGAACTCTCTCGAGAGTTCTCTTTTCCGTTGAAGGGAATTCAATTCGATGGCTAAGAATATAATTTCATGAACTTCGTTCTATTGGGAGCGAGTAGAGTGGCACTCAGAAAAGCTTCTCATACTAGAACGAAAAGATTTCCACGATCATAGAGGAAGACGATGTGGGAAGTGCTTGACGATGAAATTAGGTGGAAAAGGATGGAGTGTGTTTGAAGATAAGGTAAAAGACTGGAATCAAGCGTAGCGGACTGATCAAAGTCTACCTTTATTGCTATCAGGGAGGCTGAGTTGTGTCTTTCGAGGGATTCCTCTTTACTGCAGAGACGGCAAACGGTCTTTCAAAAAAAGCGTAAATTCAAACGGCAAAGCCGAGATTTTGGTGAAAGGCTTAGAAGTGTCGCTCGAGCAGGTTCTCTTAATTTCCTCTTCTAAAGAAATGGAGCAGATATTGAATTTATTGAGCCAATTTACCTTTCTCGAAGAACTTTTATTTTCCTCACTAAGGATCACCGTGTGCTCAGTGCTTAAGAAGTGGAAAATCAGTTTATGTTGAGCATACATTAAAAAACTCATGAATGCAAATACGGATATATATGTTTATTAAATTGCTCAATATTATATCTTTTTATATGATTATTTATTTTAATTGTCGCCCGTGGTAATATTTTTCATCCGAGAATATCTTGATATATCTATATTTAGCTATACTATATTCCTTTTTTGTAATATAAAATTTGTGTAAGTTGTATAATGAAATCTGTTTTAATGATTATTATGATTCATCGAATCATGAGGATATTTGATACAATTTATTGATGAAGATTTCAGTTCATTTCCGCGACACGAAACACCCAAAGAGATAAAGTTTACATTGAAAAATTTTTATATTTAGTTTTCACGTATCGAAATTTAAATATGTAAATTTTATTCAGGAGGCTAAATTAATTGACGTATTTTGCAGTGCAGTCAAAGAACTTGGCCTAAATTACGTTCAGTAGAACGAATTAGAATTCTCGATTGTTTGGCAGATGTCTGGTGCTTACTTGATCTTCCAACGTAGCAGAAGTGAAATTGAAATGTGTATGACTTAAGAATGATTTAAGTGGAAGATAAAAGCGTTTGGTATTCAAGAATTCACACCTTCCGACAGCGAGTTTATTCTATCTTTGATTGGGCGATATGAATGAAGGAAAAAACATTATATGGATTCCATGTGCGTGCAATCGCACGAAACAGAGGCAAAGTGGTGAATTCGTGCGGAAAGCGTAAATCGCGTGCAGTCGATGTGAATGGCGCCGATGGCAATGCGCAGAAGGCGGAAGCGATGGTGGCGCCACTCGTAAGGTACTACGCTGCACCGAATATTTAAATACATATATTAGAATCTCTTCTTACTTTTTCTACTAGCGCTTAATAAAGAAGGAGTGCTAGATGATCAACTAGTATTATATCAGAGCTACCGGTTTTTGACACTGGAGATATTTCAGCCAGTCTTGAAATTGGTTTTTCTTCTCTTTAATGCTTTTATTAGAGCTTTTATGTTATTAATCCAAAGTTTAGCGAAGAAGTCCTATGTCAGATGTAACTGAAAATTACTTTCCTTATGTTAATTTAAAATTATCAGATGTAAATCTTGATGTAGGTGCATGCTATGTAGGTGAATTTTCCATTCGCTACTGTCCCCTCGCACAGCAATTGTCATCTTAATAAATCTTATCTAAGCCCTTGATTTTCCTTACTTGTAGAATATCTTTCATTCCGTCTTTTCCGTGAACATTTGTTCGCTGTCCAAACATGAAAATGCGCAAGTTTAGAATTTGGTTGCGGTTCGAAGTGCTCCGATCTCTCACCGCATTGAATTTGAGAAAAAAATTATACTTTTTATTTCATCAATGTTATGCTTTGACTACATTCCTACATTATATCATTTACATGTCATAAAACAGCGTGGGTTCGTTTTAGGCTGTAACCGGCATTTTTCAGGTTTCTCTATGGTTCTCACCGTCAAAATATAATATAATCCTAAATTTTTAAAACTGAAAGTAATTATTGGAGTGTTTGTAGTGGGAATTTATGTCAGCGCTGTCAACGGGCAATGGTTTAACGGATCCCAAACTTCATCGTCGTCATAGTAATCCAGTGGTTGGATTGGTATAATCGATTTTCTTTCAAAATGCAAATTGAGGGAAGGCTTAGGGAAATTTCCGGAAGAAAGAAGAGTTTATCTAAGGGTCAGCGGAGACGTCTTTCGGGGGAAAAGACCAGGTTGGTCGACGAAAAAGATCGTTTGAGAAAGTTATTGAGATGAAAATTAGGCTGGGCAAGATCGGACTTTCGAAATGTGGATTTCTTTTATCAGAATTGTTCAGTTTGTTTCAGGAAAATTTCGACTTTACTTGTACAGAGTTACCTCGACTTACTAACTTAATTCGTTCCAGACAGGAGTTCGTATCTAAATAATTTCAAATCTGCAAAGCCAGTTTTCTTTTGTATTTTATGGCATATCAATTAAACCGATAGGTCTTGGAAATCTTGTAAAAGTTTGTATGTAATGATCCTATCATTTTTATTCGTCAGATTCTTAGTTTTATACGATTTAAACTATTCCTGTCTACATGTTGAAATGAAAGAAAACTTAGTAATTTCCACGAAATTTTATTCATTCATTTACATTTCTCCCTTTATCCATAGCTTCTCATCTTTATCAAAGAAATTCTCATTGGGATAACATTATATACTTTTCTGTTTACTACGATACTGGTAAGTTTTGCCAAATTGAATGAGTTGTAAATTTTATCAAATGAGGAAAAAAATTGCATATAGGAAAAGTTTATTGCTTGATTCTCTACATGTGGTTGTACATATATTCTAGAGTATTCGGGATTATTAAAGCACCACGATTCGTACGTCGAAATTAAGTTCGTTTCTTGAGGTCTTAGAGTACGGAAAAAGTTCGTATGTTGAGTGGCTAGTAATTCAAGGTATTTAGACAATTTTTAGCTGTACTAGCTTAAATTTTCGAATTTCAAGGGCTAAGTAATACTTGATTTTAATTTGATACGTGCTTGTGAATATACCCCTAATTACGCTTAGCCAGAAGGTGCTCTGTATATTTACGATAATGTCTGTCATCCGTACAAACTAATTGGTTAAAACACTCTTTAATTTGTGGAAGTGATTTCTGTTTTTTTAGCAAACCTCTTGCTTCTTGTAATGAGTTTTCGTTCCTTTATTTGTTCTCCGAGGAATATGTTTCGCATCTCCATTTGGGTTTCAGATTTCTGATTTTTTATCGATGCTCGTTTCAAATTATTATCGAATTAACTTTGAAGGCTTCTTTATCAATCCCTCATCGACAAAAGGAGTTTGAATACAATACGAAGAGAATAAAATAAGACATGGCATTGGCACGAAGGGAAGTGAAGTTGGGAATGAAGGAAGAGAGGCTTATCAAACAGTAATCTGTTCTTCCTGAAGATGTATCTGGGAACCCAATCTCTCGGCGACTGTAGTAAGGAGGATGCCCGGAGGCTGAAACGGAATCGAATCATTCATCTTATTCATTTTCCTTGTACTTCTAGATGCGCAGCTTAATCTGGAAAGCGATATCTCTTTCCTTTGGAGTTGAACTGCATATGTATTCCTTTCATCTTAAGCCAATCTTTACTGAGGGTTCCCTAGTGAATTTATCGATTTTCGATCTTTCAGAGAGGCATGGTTCTATGGGATTTACAGTTGTTTTGGGGATTAAACTAAAAATGTTGATTTGATCTCTAAAAATCTTTTTAGTTTTCAAACGGGAAAACAATTCTGTCGGAAGGAGATTGGAACAATATTTCAGAGTTTTATTGAGATGAGAGGTCCGGAATAATTGCTAAAAAAATGACGTCTTAAATGTTCGGCCTTAGTTTTCGTTTCTGCGATATCGCCTTCGAGATATTTAACGGCCTCAATCGACAAAAATGACACCGTCAGTATGTGTACGAAAACGGCCAATAAAAATCTACTACATAAGTTACATTTTGGTATAAATGCTTGCTATGTAATTCGCCGAAATAGACTTGATCATAATAATTGTATGATAACAAACGAAGCATAAGACATTACAATTTTTATTTCTTTTACTATAGAAAACAAAGGCTGTTATGACTCCCTATTTTTGAATAAGACCTTTAAACCTTAAAAACGAAAAAGTTCATTCCTGAGTTTACTTTACTTGTACTACATAGATCGACTCCGACGTATCGTTGTACTTTTTTCGTCCAGTCTTCCTCTGTTACTTTTCCCAATGAAATTATTGCAGCTATGGAAGAATGCATTGACTGAGGATTGGCTGTTAATGATCGCGGTGCATCAGAAGATGCGAAAAATCCGCGCTTTAAGCGTATAGCGTCTTAAGCGGTATTTGTACCATGTGTTTAGTGTAAAAGGGACCGAAAGAAAAGCGCGCTGGATAGCGTTATAAGCGAGTGTTTTAAACGGGTTTTAATCTCTTTCAGACGAAGTTAAAACTAATGGGAAATTTTTAGTCTTTAGATTACGATTGGTTACGCAATGGATTTTAAATTTTATTTATTTATTCATTCATCACCTACAGCTAAAGAATGAAATTTTACGGTGACAATTTAAGGAGAGTAAGTATAAAAACGTACGACATGAGCAGGAAGAAAAGTAAGGAAAACTGAAGAAAAAATCACAAAATGCAAATATGAAACAACAACAAGGATCTAGTTAAACTTAATTTTAAAAATGTCCATTTAGATAGGGTCAACAGAAGGAGGAATGGAGTAGAGGAGGAAGAGAAATGGTAAGTGAAAGGGTGTCAAGACAAGAGATCAGTTTGAATAATTGAGA
This sequence comes from Pachydiplax longipennis, assembly GCA_036926295.1. Taxonomy (NCBI): domain Eukaryota; kingdom Metazoa; phylum Arthropoda; class Insecta; order Odonata; family Libellulidae; genus Pachydiplax; species Pachydiplax longipennis. The sequence goes on along the minus strand of JAVFKF010000085.1, from coordinate 1,771,930 downwards.
AGTGAAGGGAGTTTAGTACTCATTAGTTATAAATAGAGTAGATACTTCCGATTATATTTCGATTCAGGAAGAAAGAAAGACGGCGCTTTGCTCCCAAATATTCATGCTACTCGGCATATCTCTAACAAATGGGTCCCATGCAAGAGCATTCGTGCGTGTTCATTATTCACAAAAGCAAACGCATTCGTTCTGTTTTGTCATTAATTTTAAGCGTCGTTGCCAACTCTCTCTTCACAACTCCTTCCTTTTTGGACCTTGTAAATGGCAACCGAGCATAATTACGATTCTTTCGTCCCACACCAGAAGGACAAAGGTGTGGGACATGCACGTCATTTGTCGGATTACAAACGGCTTGCCATTAATTACTCGGCCGATATCCCGTCCTCATTCTCTCCGGACCTGTATTTTTAATCTCTGATCGCAGTGGTCGTTTTCATTCGTTGTAATCACTGAAACCGCCATGCTTTTTATCGCTTCTTTTAACGGTTTTTTCGAGCGAAATGCGTTCAAAGAGAGTCGCCCTTTTCTTTGCTTCAGATTTTGCTAATCATTCCTCGTGATTGAGACTTTTCATCGCTGGATGAGATATTTGGATTTCAGATTAATCTTATTCCGTATGCTTTCCTGTTAAAGGAAATAGCGCATAAGGTTCTAATTGATTAAATTTTTCTTTTTTAAAGTTAAAGTAGTATTCGTATTACACTGGGAATCGAACCCAGGACCGTTTTCACCAAAGTTGAACGCGCCCATCTGGCTCTGTGGGAGGCCTTAAGGTAGCGTAAGAATGAAGATAACTCTTTTGGGTCCTTCCGAGAATTCAACCCGCTATTACTATCGATGCTAAAATGTTATGGTTGAAATTCCCCAACAAACATTCATAGTCAAGGGTACAGATTGCAGCGAACTTGGGTTAATGTATTTGCGACTTTAATGCAAATAACGACCCTGGCATTGCATTAACAAATCTGATAATGTATGATTTTTTACTTTAATTTCATGTGAAAATTTTAAACTTGTAAAGACTTAGTTGTTTAGCATTATTTTAAACATGGTTTAAAGATTGCACTTTTATTATTTTGTAATTTTTTTGAATTGTATGACGTACTGCCTTTGGGAGGTTTTTGGGGGTTTTCCTTTCCAAAAATGTGTCGAATTCAAGAACGAAAAGCAGTTTGGACAACACAAAATTTACTTAACTTCACTTGGAAATACAACAGTAAGCATATAATGGAAATACAACATTAAGTAAATAAAGGAACACAAAGCAAGGAAAATTAAAGGGAAAATAGGAATAAGTAATTATTAGTATACTAACGCAGTCCAGGATAAACCAGCCACAGAAACTAAGTCAAAGGAAACACCCAAAATCAAATTAGCACTGTTTTACCCATTAATGAAATAATTAATGAGCACAATAAACAAATAATATATAAAATAAATAAATAGGCATGACATATCGAGAACACAAAGGAAATTTCGAGGAAAATGCAATAAAGGAAATGCGAAAGAAAAGAATACCAATAATTCCGGCAAAGCTGGAGGTTTAACTACCGTTATTTTCAGAATAATAGTGTAGATATGATATTGACGATATAAGTGGGAATGCTGATGGAAAGCACGTCTTTCTCGGATATATAGAAAGTGCTGTTGTCTTGTCAGCTTTGCATTAAAAATTAATTTCAGTGAAGTGAAGAGAAAGCTCTTGAGTATATTAATGTTTTGTCCTTTACATTTTACCGCTCTCAACGTCCTTTCCCTCAATCTTGTAGTCTTTGCTCTACTTTTTCTCAAACATTGCAGAAGAATCCGCTGGTTATTCTTACAACTGAGAACTTAAACTTCCTTACATCTGCGTTTTCTGAACATTTCTTGTAGATAATATCCTTGTTTTCTGACAAACTTTCGCCACCTTATATAAAGTAGAGGAAGATAGAACAGAGGAAAAACTTCGCTTTTGAAACTCAGGACATTATTTCGGGAAGCGGCTTTATTTGCTCTGGAGTAGACTCGAGGATAGAGTAATGGAAATTTATATGCATTAGATGAATCCGCTTTACGACGCTCCCTCCAAACAGTAGATTGCGCCGATTCCCGCAATAGGAAGCTAGTTTACTGATCTCGTGGTTGCCGTATTTTTCTGTTAAGTTCAAGTATCAAATTATCAAATCATTTAGGTCGCGTTAAACTTATAATTTAGAAAGTTTCTCGTGAATAAAATTGTCTCGTATATTAAATGCTTAAATTAAAACTGATGACTTACATAGAGGATAGATTAGTTTTTCTATACGTATTTCATTTTTTCATTTGTTTGTCACAATCCCTTCAATGCAATTTTCAGTACACAATGATAGATATTTTCTACAGTTAATTATTTATAACTTTAGTATATTAATAGTCTTAGTCTTATAGTGAGATGTAGTTCACGAAATTCTGAAAGTCATTTATAATGACCGGTTTATTGTGGTGATGATAATCGTTGGGAAAACAAATTCATTTTCATTATTAATGAATTCTGTACGCACGAGAATCGTAGAAGTCAAACATACAGAGACCAAAGCAGCAGCTGATCAACCTCCTTTGAAATCATCTCTAACAATCTATGCGTCAATATTCACTGAGAAATTTTAAAGATTATGTTGCAGCAGTATGAAAAAAAACCATTTAATATGTTTTACATACAGAGAATAAATGTCTTTGATGGAAAAACAATGGTGTCCTGGTGGAATGTCCCAATTATTTTGCTCCAAATTATGAAATTTCTAATGATGTTACTAGAAATCCCAAGGACCGAACCGGAATTCGATGCCGGGTCTCCCACTTGCCGGGTCACTGTCCTGCCCGGATAGCTTAGTAGTCAGAGCAACTGTCCTGCAAGTAGGAGACCCGGGTTCGAGTGCCGATTCGATCTGGCTTTTTATATGTTCGTTCTTCTTTGATATTTTTCCTAGCCGCACGACCTTTCGTGATTAATCACCTTTCACCCTTTACTTGTTAGAGTCTTACTTTATCATAATTTAGATTACGTGTATATTCAAGAATTATCGTTTGTTATAAGCCAGTCCGAATGCTTTTGGCTTCCAAAATAGTTTCAATCAAGTACTGTACGTCAAAAATTAAATACATTAACATATATAGGTTTTGGCCATTATATTAGATATTAGAAAGCATATTGTCCCCTCCCGAATTCTTAGCTAAATTAATATATTTTATAGAAAGGGAGGTTGTTTGAGTTTCTATCATTTAATCGAGCAAATAGCAATCAAAGGTACGAATTAGCAGTAGGATAAGTTGGGACATGATGATGAAAGTAGTTCCACAACAACTGCTTGTATTTTTAATATTCCATCAATGATGAGTTTCCCTTAGTACTCTAGAGTACAGTTCCCTCTAAATATCCAAGCTGTCATAAACTTACGCAACAACTTCAAGTAGTGTTGGAACCCTCGAGGAGATAGGAAGAGCACTTTGTGGCACGCAAACTTCGCCTCATATCTTTTTAAATTTCCCTCCACTTGTTGACCTTTACCGAAAGGAGGAAAACCTACTCAACTTACTTAAATATATATTCGAATAGAAGGGGTGCATTACTTGAAAATATTTTGCGACGCCAAGTAAACATACCTGAGGACAGCCATGTCTTATGAAATGATTTCAACTACAATATTTTTATTATATATGCTGAGTATTCAATGTGAATGTTTGTAGTTGTATCAGGAGAAACACAATTTTCAGATTTTATAAGGCATATTGTTATCAACATGATTATTTCGCTTACTAAATTACGGTTCAGTAATATCAGCCTCTAAACCCGCAAATTCAGTGACAATTATTCCATTTTCAGTAAAAAGATAGGAATATGTCTTTTCTAATTGCTTTCAAATACTTGTGCTTTTTATCAACATGTATCTTCATTTTAAAAGTATATATTTATGAGATCTAATTTTGAAAGGTGAAATCGAATTAAATAATAAAACTAAAGTAATCGAAAACTTATCTTCCAAAGATATATTCGTTGATATCTCCTGAATGATAGTTATAATCGGATCTACCTACAAAAATTTAAATAAGCGGAAGACACCTAATTTATGGGAGAAGTAAATCACGTTTCGTTATAAAGGAATGAGAAGCTGACATACAATATTCGCACCGCACTTATACCAATACTTATGTAATTGTAATAAAATAACATGAAATCGAAGGGGAAATTTATGATGCACGTATACGTCAGAACTGCATTGTCAAGCAACATTCTTTGAAGTTATTTTCAAATTCTAGAATAGAGCCATGAAATCTTAATAAGACTTATTTCTATCGCCAGAAATGACGTACTTGTATTATGAAAGCATTCTGATTGAAGTACGTGAAAAAAATGATTATCACTGATTCCATTAGATTTCAATGAGAAATACATTCACCTAATTTGGCATTTTGATTATAGCAGAAACGCCTGGCGATTAAATAACTTTGAATTTCGCTCTTCAGTGTTTTAAATAAATACGATAGGACGGGAAATTTAATTTGTATGCCTGTGTTAGTTGCGGATTTGCAAAATTAATCCTCACATTCGATCTATTAAATAGAACTTTTTGTTTCAGCAGTATAACCCAGTCTAACGATGCGTACCTTATGTAAATATTCTAATACAGTGTATAATGTGATAACCGAGTTAAAAATTTCAAGAGGATAGCCGAGCAAACAGCTTTTTAAAAAATGTAATGCGGATTACTATAATCTCCTTTTGGGCATAGACTGGTTTAAAATTAGTAATTTTGCTTTTTTTGGCAATTGAAATAGATGTCGGCTTGACCGAGTTGAATGGTACGATTCTCCAATTTATGCAGTTGGATACTTTAGGGCTTGTTTATTTTACAGCTTCAAATGTTTTTCTTGAATGTGTAATTATTATTGATTTGAAATTAAATAATAATTAAAATAAAAGATCAAAATATTAGTATAAATTTATATTTTGAACATTTCATTAATATTTTATGCTTGATTAGGAGGACAAAATATCTCAAGGAAATATTTGTTTAGTAATTAATAATATTTCCTTGAGATATTTAGGATTTGCTCACACTTGTGCCCAAATTGCTGCATTTATTTAACGCTCTCTTTCAACTGTTTTCGCAGCCGGAACTTCTTTAATATCTCGATATTAATGTGGTTATGATATTAAAAAAATTCATTTACTAATTTAAGAGCAGCAGAAGCATTTCCAGTTGCTTTTCGACAGAGAAAACGAAAGATACGGAGATAATTAAGTGAAGAGTATACTTGAATATTTATGGAAATCTGAAATGAGGCTTACGCCAAAAATCCCGAAGAAATACAGTAGTAGTCTTCTTTTGTATATGAATGAATATATAAGAAGAGCTTTATTTCAAGGAAGACTAGATAAAGGAGAACGTTTACGGTAGATGATTTATCTCAAAAGAATGATTGATAACTCAGTGAGCTTTCAGATGTAAAAATCCAAAGCATCTTTCTGCATTGTTTATCATCTGGGGATGTTATTCTCAGAAAGCTTATGCGTTTGGACGCCTATGCGTCCCTACCGAATGTAGTCCCAATCCGATTGTCGTTATTGAATTTTCTCCGAGTTTTAATATTCCTCACGTCAAACGCATCCGAGTGTCAAACCGCCGGAGATTGTATTGAAAGCTATCTTATATCAAATGGATGGATTGAATAGCATTTCACTTAAAAGGAATACGTAAAGGAATATCGCTTCGACGGAGGAAATGTGTAAATATTTGGCGCTGAGGTGTTTGGCGAGTTTCTTATAATGTTGCTGCAATGTTACTTTAGCGCGGATAGAATTTAAATGTTCGTATTTTTAGCAAATCTGAGAAATCTAGAGCTTTTCCGAATAAAATTTTAAAGACAATGCCATCATTACTCAGCAAGAAGATTTTATGTAACGACCCACATAAATTTATAAGTTTCTACCATTCAATTATATATGCTTTTCACATAATATATGGTGGAAAAATTATTTTTTTTAATTAAAGAAGCAGCGATGTACGAGAGATGCCCTCTTAGATGCACGTTTCATTTTAGTTGATCAATGGAATGTACAGACTGGTTTAGTATCCATTTATGATAGTTAAAATTTTCTATTCGTTCCCAATTTTTATATCTCTCCCCATATTCTACGTCTCCAAGATGATTTAGCTGTTCTTTTGGTTCCCAAATTACAGACTGGGGTAATTTTAAAATTCATAAATATTCTTTTCCTCAGTTTTTCAACATATTAATATCAATCTAGTATTTGGTATTAATTTAACGTTATACAATGATCTCTGCATGTTTCACTTTAGTTTTAGTTCTTCTAATGAAGTTAAAGGAAAATTACCTAGTGTAAGGGAAATATTAGGAAGATAGAAAAGAAAATCATTGTGTTCCTTAGAGAACAATCTTAATTTCAAATTGGTAAGAGTTTTTGAAATCTTTTAATGCTATTTTCGTATGGGCAAGCTTATCAACTTTCCACCCTTCAAGAATATTTTAGGGTTATACGAATAAGATAAGCTCAGTAAATATTTGTGATGAGATAAAGTCACTACTCACTGAAGTATGTTCGATAGCTTCCTCAGTAAAAGCATGCTCTTGAAATTTGGCATGAAAGCAAATTCTGTGGAGGGTGAGAATTAAGAATTGTTTTTGCGCCATTTTCCGGATATTTACTTTGTTAAAAAGAACATCAATTTCATTTCCATATTAACTAAGATTCAAAGGATTCATCGTCGTATTCATAGTTTGAGGTATTTAGTAATTTACGTTTTATAATTAAATATTTTCTCGTATGATTTCATTTTTATAATAGGAAGGCATCTTTACGATTTTCGAAGTTTTTGAAATTTGTATAACACATTTTAGCTAAAGGATTAAAGCATCACTACATAATTTCCACAGAATTAATGCATTCGATACTACTAGTTTCGTCTAGAAATAAATATCTTCAATTTTACAATTAAAAAGTTATTTTTATAATTCTTTAGCGTGGTTCCGCTCTTAAGCTAAGTTCTTAAATTTTAATTCATTTACTAATTTATTCCTGTCATTCTTTTATTATTTCTTTCTTATACGTAATCCTTTGTAAGATATCAGCTATAAGACTCCCCTAGTTTTAGTTCAGGCGCACATAAGAGATTTTCACGATATTTCTCTTTTGGAAGTGACGTATGGTACTGAATTTTATGCGCAAGTTAGAGAGAGTGGAGGGCGTTTTGGCTCTTACGTATCATAAAATATTCAAACTCTTAAAACGCTTCACGCATATCTGCTTCCACAATGAAAATTAAGAGTGGCGGTAAAGATATAAGAAAAAAACCTAGCGATTACGCATTACTTATTAAGCAGAATATATTCCGTTGAACTGCTCGCGTTGCTATCAAAACCCGAAGGCCTTGTAAAATGCATGCTCGTATCCACGAAATGGCTCCTCTTTAATGCCTTACCTCAGGTGCGACCGCTTGACCTTTCCCCGTTGCTTACACTGCACACATTCTCCGCGCCGATTATTTCTCGTCGTCTTAATTCTTCCGCATCAGAGGGATTTATCAAGAAAAGTATTAGATGATGTATTATCCCAACCTTTTTCCCTATCTTCCATAATGTTGGTATCGTAAATTGCGTCGAATATATTTTCTCAGAACCTAATTTGAAGTTCCGCGGAGGTGAATTCCCTCGGGTCGGAATTTTTATCGTAACTTTGGTAATTGAATGAAACTTCCGCAAACGCAAAGTTTGCTCTTTTACAATCGCCTCCCCCTAAGCGAAGACTTTTAAATTGAACCGCTTCGTAATTAAAAGCTGCCTAATTTTATGATTGTTTAGAATTGGGTTTGGCGTTTTAACCGCGTTTACTTCGAATTAATTGTCCCTCTTTCTCGGAAGTAAATGCATTGACTTTTTATATTTTTTCATTGAGTGGTTTTAAAGACTTTTCGCGAATGAATCAAGTGGAAGGAATAATTTTATAGATCGGTATCTGCTAAAACCGCAGGATTATTCTACGAATTTACGAGTTCATCTAATCATTCACGGATTGTTTTCCATTCACGGAGGTACTTCTAGAATGTGAAATCTACGTTTCACTATGCTGATCTAAAAATATATTTGAGGCCGTCAAATTCCATGAAGCCTTTGATCAGCTAAATTTTCTCGTATTACATTTACATGAAAACAGGATGTTACTACGCAACACAATTTACCGGAATTCCTTCGTCATCTTCAGCAAATAATTCTCATTCATACTTTTTACATAAAAATGTACATATGTACATGGGTGGTCTGAAAAGTTTCCGACATTTCGCCATTTTGTTTTCTGAATATTTCTGAAAAATCTGGGTTCGGAAACTTTTCAGACCACCCTCGTACATACATATTGGAAGCAAATTTTGTACATAAAAAATGATTGATACATTTGACATATTATGTACAGTCAATAAAATATATTTTTTTTCCTTCCCACTGTTACCATCGTTCGAAGCAGTTATAATTATTCTCTCGGCGTCTTCGCTACTATTTTTGAGTTCCATACGAAGGAGTAAATATTCCCCAACGATGTAACGCTCTTAATTGTATTGCCAGTTTGGCCGATGCCGCGGGCCAAACCACATTTGCCCTATACGGCTTAAAAAATCGTTCTGGTCGGATAGCTTAGTTGCAGGAAATTATTATTCTACCTATCGGGTACTTTGCTGTTATTATTATTAAGAAAAAAAGAGATTATGATTTGGATCATAACTTCGGAAGAAATCGTTTACATTATTCCATAAAATCAAACACTACAGATTACGATCACAAAATATTAATAAACTCACTAGTTAGCCCCGGTTTTTGATAAGTGAGACAAGGAATTATTTAGAGACTTATCATGATAAGTACGCAATTACCCGGATCACAAACCATACGGGTGCTAGAAGACTTTTTCTTTGTAAATTGCTTCTTTTAGGTCAAGTATGAATACCATACGTCATTCATAGCTCCCATAATTAGGAGGAATGAGAATTAAATCAACCACACTTCTAAAGACCACACGGATGATTTCACATGTTCTTTTAATTGAAATTCAGCTGTTTAGCATTAGCGAAGCAGAAAATGGACGAATGTGAGCAAATACAGTATGAGAAGATTCGCACGTGAAGTTGCGTTTTTCTCCAACGCAACGAATTCAGCATCACGGAAGTGTAGAGCGAGGAAATCGCGTTCTCAAGTCAACTCAAGCGAGATACTCAAGTGAATAAAATACGAAGTCGCCTAAAGTCGTGTCTTCCCATGTGCGTAATGGGGTGAAAATAGCTGACAGTCTATCGGGAATGCGGAGAAATTAATATTGCAAAAGTTACCTTCGCTTAAAAGCGCACTCTGGTGAGACTACGAAGAAACTAGCTCGACGAAACTCATATTCGGAATTCATAGTGAAGAATAGTAAGGAGAACTATTTTAAAAATTTAATTTCTCGTGATCAACTTTCATTTTTCATAAGCAAATTTCAATCTTAATGCCTTCAATTAATACAAATTACGGTGCGTGAGGTAATGCAAGATTATTTTTAACCGCATTACTACATAACGTCTTAATACTGGATATAATTGGATGAATCATCCGTATGAATTCAGAATAATGAAATTAATAATCCAAATAACTTGCATGATTGTCTACTGACAGAATTATTTGAAAAAGTTAAATAAACAGTATGAATTTCAAAATCATTCTGTTATTGGAAATCGCCAAAAGACAGAAAAGGAAATGTATCTAAGTTATAATTTTCGAGAGATCAAAGCGGAATTATGGGCTGCAAAATGAGCAAATTTGTATTCGCATAACTACATTTTGTGGCTCATTAATCTCTTCGAAATATTTCATTTCTTCCTCAATGAGCCAAAAATGGAGAGGAATTCACAGGTTCATTGTCGACTTGTAAATGGAAATTACAACATTTATCCGAGATATGTAAGTCGTTTTCATGAAACATTGTAACGAATGATACTGCTCGGCATAGAAAATTGCTGATGGGGAATAAAAGTCTTTCGAGAGCAAACACGATTATAAATCTTCTTTGAAAGTCCGAGTAAAAATCTGCTACAAAGATGCAGATAAGTAAAACTGTTTCTGTTGAATGCGATTTTTACGAAAATATCATCGTCTATCATTTAACGCAATAAACACTTCGTAAATAATTTATGGTAGTGCTTTACATCTATTGGATAAATATTTTTTAACTTTTCCCTAAGCTTTCGCATTTTTTTACCGAATTTTGCGTCATAGTTTAGGAGAAATTAATTTTAGTCTTATGCTGTTACTAGAGGATTCACTGTCATAGTGCATACTAAACGAATTACAGGAAGGTTGTCAGGTTAAGTGCGTTTGAATCACATTTTTCATTTGGGCGATGGGGATCGATTCTCATTGGAAAGTACGCGTAATTGAATTTCAATCACACTCCAAGTATGATGTTGGCCCCCTTGAAGCGAACTTTGCGTCAGGGCTAACTATATCTAGCCAATAAAGGCACGCATGCACGGCCTGCAGACCACAAGAAATGGGTTTCGGAAATTATTTTTACTTACGAAAGATAGTAATTACTTAAAAATTGAGAAAGGAAGGCAGAAATCGAGAAAATATATCCTGAAATTGCCTTTTAAGAAAATCCATCTCCAGTTTTCTCTCTGTAATAAAACGTTTGTTACAGAAAATACAAATAAATATTGTTTGTAAAAATAGGAATAACTTTAATTTACCTCAAATTCTTCTTAAACGGTCATTTTGATTACATCTAAGCGGCCTTTTTCCTCTTACTTTGTTCAGAAATGGACAACGGTTCAAGGAAATAAACAGTCCTGCTGCCGTTTAAGTTAAAGTTATTCGCAATCGTTTGTTTACTATTTAATTATTAAACTTTCCATTCCTTTATGATACTAAATATGTTAAAATAACAATTAAAACTATCTCCGCTAACAAGTTTCATAAATATTCCATTCCGCATTTTTAAAGCAGAAAGACTAAAAGAATGGCGCAGACTTAAAGCAAGACTAAATTCTTTCTACGCCATGAAACTGATGAGGCCAAGCTTAACTTTGAGGAGGGTTAAAATAAAGAATTAAAGAAATATATTTGTGTACTTTCCACAGAATATAATTTATTAGACAATTCAAGGTTTCTAAATTTAAATTTTTGTTTAATTCTACAATCTTTCTACGCCACTTACCTGTTCTTATATTTAGTTCTCTTGAATTAAGAAATGTCATAATTTTCTCCTTTCGAGTAGTAAGCCTCAGGTAAGAGTAGAACCTGGAAGAAATTCATACAGTAGTTTAAACGCATACATTAAAATAAATAAGAATAAAATTACACCTTAGTAAGGTGGCTATTGCCACGATGTAAGGGAAGAACTGAAAATTTCTTGCAGTTCAATCATCTGTTATGGTAACTGAATCTCCGAGAGATTAAATTTTTAAGTCGCATCTTTAAAAAAATTTCTTAAACTACAACGGCATGTGCCATTAACGATAACCTGTTTCGACCACAAAATATTTTACTATTCCGTTCGCAAGTAATGAACCATCAGTAAGAACCCTCTAGGCAATGAAATGTTCCTTTATGAACTCTTACAGCTTTAAGTCGAAACTTAAAGACCTAAAACACTCCACAGCAAAGGGATTCATATGAGCAGAGGGATGTTTGAAATGGTTTTTAAAACTCTTGCTGCAATTTACAGCGAGAAACATTCTTTGAAATAGAATGTAATCATATCTAGGATTCCTCCGATAACAATTGATCCATCCCCTCTAAGGAAAGATTTGGTGAAAGAAAAAACTGGCGACCACGCGGGTGAATACCTTTTTCCGAGAAATTGCCCCCGACGGTTTGCAGATTTCGGCTCATGGAGAATTCCTGTGTCTCTTAGAGAGACTTGGTAGTGAATAGCACTGAGAATACTCTTATTTTCATGTAATTTTAATGAAGTTTACTATGACTTTATCCTCCTACCATATCCCGATTTTTATTCATTCGTCTTTTGGTAAAATACAGAGAAAATTGCATCTTTGTTTGAATTTGTCTCAGTTTTGTCGGTGCCTGCAATGATGTAAAAGTTGCCAAGGTATGAGTGATGCTGAATAACTGAACTGATAAAGGTTTCTTCTTATGGAATTGCGAAAAGTGTTAATCGTAGAGTCATACCTCTTTACTTACGTGGACTCTTCTGGCTTAGTAAGGAAAGCAGAGGCAAACTCCCTCATTTTGCCTGTTCCCCCTCTCCAATTCTTTTGGTTGCTTATCGTTGGAGGATGACTAACTTCGAACTGAAGACTGCATAGACTGTGAAATAGTGCGATATTTTGTTACTTTTGGCGAGGAGAGCAATAGTATGAAGACTTCCCCTAATTTAGGGTTACAAATGTGCAAAAATTGCCAAAATTCGACAAAATGTTTTGCTTGAATGAATGTGGAAATGAATCGTTAGATTTCTTGCATTAAATTCAACGGGAACGTGTGAGAAACGCCGACTTCTGAGAGTTCCAAGTTACATTTTTATACTACTCTTATACTATACCACAGATGAAATATAAGGATAGATTTAAAATGGTTCCAAATCTCATACTGCTCGAGTATCGAAGACCTACATTCAGAAAGACTATTTCCGTGGGCTGCATAAAATCAGAGAGGAAAAGTCTCTCATGAGAGCAAACTTCTTCATAATAAACTATTTGGTGGTCATTTTGATCCATAACTTTCTCTCATCGGACCAATTTAATTTCCCTATCAGGTGTTCGACATCCTGTGGAGTGACCCTTCCACTAATGAAGGATGTGAACCGAACACCCTTCGTGGAGCAGGAACGTACTTTGGACCAGATATCACTAATCAATTCCTGGAAAAACACGGACTATCGCTGTTGGTCCGTTCACACGAATGCAAATTGGACGGATATGAACTAACACACGGGGATAAGGTAAGAGTTTTGCCTAAATATTCAGCACGGTTGAGATAGAGCAAATTCCGTTTACGGGGAAATAAAATTTATCCAAAGCTGCATTAACGAAGAATTTCCTCGTTGTTCATTTTTGGAAGTTATACCAGTTATTAATATTTAATAACAGGAGAAGTGAATTTGCTCGATTGAATTAATTTATTTTTCAACTACCTTGTGTTAAAAGTTTAAAGAAAATACGTATAATTATTATCATCTATATGTTTCTCTTTTCGTCATATCTCATTTCGACGATTTCGATGACTGATTCTTGCTGTCTCCGAAAAAGTAGGAAATTGATCATTTTTATTCTAATCTACAAAATATTTCAAAAATAACTTATCTACTCATTTTTTTAGATATTTGTAAACATATGAACAAATCAGACAGATTTTTCAAATTCATATATATTTTAGGAAGTATATCAGGAAATAAATGGTCTTGTTTGTGGATCTATTTCATACTATACTTTGACTTTCTTATTGATAAATTAAGATATTAAGATATTAATTTCAGTAATGTATTTTTTCATGTGAAACAAATTTCAATTTTTTTTCATATGTAACAAATAAATATATTTATCAGGGTGGGATAAATTTGTGCACATCAAATTACTAGCAGATTAAAGTGAGTTTTATTTAAGGTCCTTCCTCAACGCCGTCATCTCATCATAAAATCTTTTTAAATACGTGCGATTTTCAATGAATGTATTTACGAAATCTCTTTTCATTAACTATCAAAACATTGAGCGTTATTTTGTTTAACCCAAAGTTTTATGAATTTAGAAATCAGCCCAATAGCTGTGCAATATTCATCAAATTAAATCCAACTGAACTGCACTATTTGGAGAATGTTTCATCATCTTGGTTAAAATGAAAGACGGAATGTCGATACGGCTAAAGGCCTTATGAAATATGCATTCGCATACGTTGCAGTTCGGTGAACGAAACTAACTTGCTCGTTAGAGAAATGAATTTCCGGAATTGTTCATCATATCGTTTTCTAGGTGATCACCATCTTTTCGGCATCCAACTATTACGAAGTGGGATCGAACAAGGGGGCTTACCTCAAGCTCCTTGGTCCAGAACTCACTCCTCACTTCGTGCAGTACACCTCATCCGGAGGGCCTGTTTCAATGCCAAAAGGCAAAAAGGCCCACCTGATTGGAGGGGTGCAGGTAGGGCCTGAAGAGGGCCCTCCTCGACAGATGACCTTCCGTCAAAGGGTGGGACTGGTGGAAAGAAGTGCCATAAGGGAACTGAAAGGAAGGATTCTCAACAAGCAGGACTCACTCATGGAAGAATTCAAGAGGACAGATCCTGCTGGGACCGGTGAGAATTAATGTTCCTCTACAGAGATATTATACGGCATTTATTGGATACGTACTCATTCATACAATTCAGCGTCCCTCGTTAGCTTGAAAAATAACTCATCGTTATGATATATGGTATTTGGATATTAAAAAATCATTACCTCGATTGGTAGAAGAATTGGTAGATTGGTGAATGACGATGTGCAACCATTCTGTCGTGCAGCAACATAATATCAGTCCCAAAGGAATTTCTTTCTCGTCTGGAGATGAGACTATGATAATTTACAGGCAAAAGAAGAGAGAAATTTGGAATCAGAACATGAGATCAAGAATAAAAATATTCAATTAGTAAGTAAAGGTAATTGGAATCATTGGGGTACTAGAAATATAAATATGCATACACAACGCGGGCTTTTTGGTGTACACACACACGTGCGTATATATGTGTATATATACACACACCTATTTGTACAATTTTCAGTATAAACTCTATAGCTATACTTACCATGAGCACCATCACGATTGCGAGTAATATGTTCATTCCAGTGCATGGAAAACTTAAGCGACATTTCCTTTGTTTTCAGTATTTTTGTGAGTAATTATGAGTAAGAAATACGCTACACTGAACTCAAAATGAAATATTTGGTCGAGATAAATACATAACGCTGCTGTCAACAAAGCGTGCTTTATTTACGAAAATTAAAAAATATTAAAAGTAATGCTGCTCGGTATAAAATGGCTGATGAAAAGTTGAAATAATTTTGAAAGCGCGTCAAAAATCGGTTTATCCCCTCGATAGTTATTAAAATTTAGCATTCTATCAAAAGGGCAATTAAATAGTTCAGAAGCATATTCTGATTGAATCATCGCAGAGACGAGGAATTTTTGAGACGAGTGTTTTTCATGCAATAATCGCGGAACTGAAATTCTGTGAATGGGCGTTATTTAGGTAGCTGGACATCTAACGAATTATGGTAAATTTGATTTACTGCAATTTGACACCTTGAGAGCATGGTCATAATTTGTTATGATTGGTAATTTGACAGGATACATTCCAATATCGTCTTGGTGCCACGCTCTCGAGAAGAAGACAGGTCTGTCTGCAATTCCATGGAGAATGCTGAGAGACCGTTTGGCTTCCGTTGACCCCGAATCAGGGAATGTGGAGTACACGACCACTTTCAGAGAGGAGAGCCTCCAACGGAGAGCGGTAAGGATGCCCCACAATGCTCTGCTTGTTTTGGCGGACATTCGTCGTTTTCCACACGTTGCAGCGAAGTATACGGATGAGTTTAAATAAGTCTTTCAAATAACTAATATTTTTTATTCAAAAATTAAATTGGAGATTCTTATTGGGACACCTAACATTGCACTCTCGAGTATATATGCCAAATACTTTATTTATTATTTTAAGATCATTCGGGAAAAATCATTGGAACCTTCAATAAGTAAAATGAAACTATTATGTTGTTGATAAATCTTAAACGAAATGAATATGATCAATCGTAATTTCTCAACAACCATCTTGTAAAGAAAGACACTTAGCAGATCTGCTATTGTGCAGAAAGCACAATAGCAGATCTTTACTTCGGCATGTGTTGACATCTGTGTAAGCTTGAAAACTTTTTTCTTTTCAAGATAGTTGAGACTGATATTCTTGGATCCACCATTATACAACTGTAATGTATCAATAAATATTCGTAATTTTTCCTTAATATATGTCATAATTAAGATTTTTCGTTGCATATTCTTATTTGTCTTCGTTATATATACAACTCCGAATGACGTCTTCTCATGCGTTTCCTTTGTACTTGTTTGGATTCAAGAAATTGTGCTTTAATAATTTAATCAATATATCAGAGTTTAATATGTCTGTACTGATATTTTATTTGACTTTGATTTCAGTCTGGGACTACGTTAGTGGAAACTCTTTACCGCAACAAGAGCAGCCTGGAAGCCATATTCAAGATTATCGACACGGACAATTCTGGTAAAGAAAGCAAACATTTTCTATATAAAACACTGATATGTAACAAGGAATGGGTTTTGGGTAGTTTTGCACGTAAGGGCGTGCACCCAGGAAAAAAAATTCCCAAGGAAGAATAGACTTGAAAAAAGTCCGACCCGGTTCCCGGTCCCGTCGGACTTTTTTCAAGTCTATTCTTCACTGATATGTACTTTTATGCTAAACTTCCTCCTTTACTTTTATCCTAGATATATACTTTATATGCATATGAATCTGCACTATATTATATCATGAATCTGCGCAATATCACAGCCTCTGTAGATTTCAAATATTTTCATTTCAGTAGAGAATACCGAGAGAAATAAATTCCTTATTCTTGTTTGAAACGATGATAGCAAAGTTAAGTGTGATGCACATATAAGAACCCTATTAATACAACATATCTCTCTCTAATTATGAATTTTTAGAAAATTCTGTTATAAAAGTGAAATCCAAAGCAAAGCATTTATTCATCCGATGATTGCAGACGTTTTTTTCGTTAGTCATCTGTATTGACATTACGGATCAAGTTACCATATTCTTTCCTTATTCGCCCTAATATTGCTTGAACATATGTTATTGCAATTATTGATACAAGTTCATCATCATCATCCATGAGGAATCGCACCAATATGTTAAGAATCTTAATGAACAAAGATTGAAAATATCCTCAACATCTTTTGGTATAAGAGCGCTTTGCTATGATCCATTTAGTAATAGACGTATTTATAGAAAGTGTCGCCTAAACAGCCTCAAGCACTGGCAAACGTTAATCTGGTATTCATCATTTTTTGCTAAATTTTGAGTCAGATGGAAATGGAGATATTCATGGATTTAATGGAAATTCACGGAGCATTAAGGGGTTCTCGATGAAAAGTATTCCAACACGTGAAGCAGCAGTATTTGTCCTGAGGGAGGCTCAAGTTAAGGGACGGTATTTCGTTATGAATCATCGGCCAAGAGAGCAAAGAATAGTTCACCATAGCTTGGATTTCGTATCATTCGTAGCCGTCATAGAAAACTCGACTCGTCACAGGCGGGATTTCGTTGCATGCGCTCTCATTACAAATCAATTGTACTGTTTACTATTTTCAAGTATTTCAGGAATGTATTCTATATCTACAGATGTACCTTTTGAGCATGGCAGGAGGTGGTTCTACTTTTACAATCGATTACTTTACTGCATCGTTCTCGGAAAAAAATAATAAATTCCTGAATAGACTGGTTCTTGCATCTATTTCTCTGATCTTCTTCATGAGAACTGCTTACGCAAACAAGGAGGGTGCATAAAATCGGGTAAATCTCTCTAACATCTTCTATGAATGTACTTTGTCTGAATTTATCGGGTAAATTAAATCGCTGATTGAGCATTCTTTCTTCTAAAGGTTCTCATCCTGCCTCCTGAAGCTTACGCTTACCGATTTATCATAGCATTTTTTTACAAAATGTATTTATTTTCGTTTTACATTCTTAATTCGCGAATACAACACTTTTCAGCTGCGCCCCATACACTTTATGCATACTCGAGGTGAGGCGAAGTGAAATCGCTCTTCGCTCATACCGACTAGTCGTTCTCTTGACGTCGAGCTCCTTAAGCGTACATATATTATGGATGTATGTACAATGTACATACATATATGTACATTGTACATGGTGGGGTCGAGTTATTGTTGCAGGTTATTGCCTACCCAACGTCCGTAACATCTCTGTATATTTGGCCTTTATTGATGAATTTTGGCGAACTAAGACACCATTTTTCCTCATTCAAACTCAGTAAATTGTTAATCATTAAGCAACATACAAGCAATATATATATTTTGCCATTAAGTCACTTCGGAACTTCAAAAAACGATCAGAAAAAATTGCAAATTTTTTACATTTCTTCACAAAAATTTCAAATTTTGACTAAAAATCGCAGCCTCGGGACATATTCCGATCGAGCTGAAATTTCTTATGGTTTATAAGGACCACCAACCACAAACTTTAAACTCTAGCCGCAGAAAAAAAGTTTTTTCGATCCACCCTAACATACCTCATGATTAGTGAGGGTTACTCCAATATATTTCACCGAATTGACTGTTGGTAATATATTTCCCGTAGGCTATACGAATAATCATTGTCAAAAGATTTTCTTTCGAAGAAGTTAAACACTGTCTACATTAACTTCTAAATGCCACCATTTCAATCTAACTCATTCGATAGAATTAGTCTTATATTTTCCGTATAATATTACCGTTTTGTCGTGGATGATTCCGACATTTAGTCCATACAATTTGATCAGACACTCTCTTTTTCAGGACTCATATCCATGGATGAATTCAAAGAGGCTTGGATCCTGCTTTCCAAGCATTTGGAGGCCGAAAGGGACTCGAACTCGGGGCAACCGTATGCGAATCTGGCTCCATCCCCGTCGCTGCACCAGATGATGGACGTCGCTCGCACCATGGATATGAACAAGGACGGTCTTATCGATCTCAATGAGTTTATGGAGGCATTTCGACTGGTGGACCCCGGCAGAGGGGATGACGATTCCGAAGAAGACTCTGACGACTGAGCTATTCGCGGTACGCCCCTCTAAATGCAGACTTATCAATTCTGCTAGATCTTCAGGGACCACTCGACTATTTTCAGGAAATTTCAACTTTTATCGGAACTCGCTAACGAAAGGACAATTCGATTCGTAATTTTACTCGAAACGCTTCACTGGGCAAGGATTTCATATTTTACCTATCAAAAAGATCTCTTACTGCATAAATTTGCCATTAAACATAACCGTTAAAATTATTCGTATTTTAGACTAGGACTTACGTATTACGCAGTAATATTGTGGTATGAAATATGTCCTTTATCGTACGCTTACTCATCGGGATCAAAGTTTTTCCTCTTGCCCGCGAAAGCATGCAAAGGAATACTACCTTGGTTACATCGAATGTAACATTTGCTGTGTGTTTTACTCCCTACTTTCCTATCAAATTAACGGGAACTGTTTTTATCTTTCGAGAATAAGGTTGATGTATTTTACTCTACGGAGGAAATGGCTCGGTATTGAGCAATGCGCTTATAAACTCTCGCCATCTGCTGACACTTTTAATAAAGAAGATTGTCAGCTTTTTCTATACCATTAATGAGCCTCGGTGAGCTTAAATGCCATCTATGGAATACACACTTTGTGTGTGATTTTGTACGAATCGCCAAATGAGCGTCCTTCCATTCTTATTAACCTTCCATTATTCATGTTCAGTGTAAAGAGATATGGACGGTGCTGACAGACAGAGTAAATGTTTTAAGAAGAATGATGTATTTTAAAGGCTAGTCATTTTTGTCTTGTATAACATTTATCGATTTTATGCATGTTATTTATTGCGAAATAAGATACATCTATGTAAAAATAGCTGGTTTTTATTGGTTGCCTCCACTCTGGTCGATTTTCTCCTAACCTTCTTCAGTGATTTTGGAATTCTTTATGCTATTGTTTTGTGTCATCAAACAATTTTTTGTTGGTTGGATTGAATTTTTTAACCAAATTCTTATATTTTGTTTACTTTGATCGTCGGTATGCATTCAAAAATCCTCTTTGTTTTGAATAATCTTCAATAAACTTGCAACATCTACAAATTGGTCCAATTTTAAGTGAATCTCTATCGGTGCTTTCGTTCATATTTTCTCATTGATTTTTAAAAAGAAACCTTCTTTATGGACCCGAAACAACTGAATAGAAATAAAAAAGGACATTTTGTTCCATTTGATTGGTTAACAGATCGTCAATGTGTTGCATCTTTCGTTCCTTCCCTTTTTTTATTGCTAATTTCTTTCAGAATCCCAAATATTCTGTGTTTCTTTCCTTTCTTACCCGTTTGAGAACCTTGTTTGGCTTCTATTTCCCGGAATGAATTACAGGTATAAGTTTGTTTTCATAAGTCTTAAAGGCTATAAGTTTCATTCTCTGTTTAAAACTTACAAATTTCACCTCAAAGAAAAAGATTTTTTAGGTTTCTTTTAAGAGAAAATAAAAATTATATAATCAGTCAAAGAATTTTTAGTTCTTCGCTGATTAAGAGTTCTATTTTCACTTCTTGTGACTATAAGGATCTTCAGAGTTATTAAATTCGTTTATTCCGTGTCAGAAACGAAATATCAGATATTTTTCCTCATAATTTTTTAAAAATTTTTAATCTTTTTCTTTCTTGGTTAAATAATTTAAAACTTACAAGAGTACTGATGCAACTTTTCTTCGCTTATCGGATTATATCTCACGGAAAGCCAATGGGGTAGAGCCTTTGGTGAAAGCTGTTTGAGAAAAGGAAGTGCTTTGACAACTAAAGTCATTCAGCACGTATAGTCCTCACTATTTTCTCATCATGATAAATAGGTTTATGTAAGGTTTCTCTTATTTTGTGAGACCGCTTATTTCGATATTATGTTATTTATGAGCTTTATTCACTTTGCTGTTTAAATTTCGCTACGTTATGACATGAGAAGACTAGTCAGATATGCCTCTTCCAATCTTTTGCTATTATTTTCAAAATTAAGTAAAAGGTCAAAGTTACGGCTGAATTTGAAGTTTTCGGTTTTATGGCTTTCGTTTGGCTTTCAGGCTTTGTTGGGGCTTTCAGCGATGGAGCAAAGCTAAAGAAAAGAAAGGTAGGTTTTGAAGGACAAATCAATTCTTATTTTGAAAAATTCCGTAATGAAAAGAGGAGTTATACCTATTTGTTTGATCATTAGCGATGTCATAAGATCCTTCCATATTCACCAGCGGCGAATTTAAATCGCCAATGGCCTCGACTAGAAAATGACGCAATGAAAATTGAAAATGCGTTTCCTTATAAGATAGAAGTTCATACCTATGAAGGTTCAATAGTTCTATGTGGAAAGAATGATAGAATTCTACCTTGAAGTTTCTCGTTGCACTATGGTTCCATTATAAAGAGCAAAAACAGGTTCGTTATTCAGGAGCGGAAGAATTTTATATTCTACGTATATAATATCCTACGTTTCACCAACGCTACTGTTGACTTGGGGTCGAAGTGTTTTATTAAAGGCAAACGAGCTGAATTAAATATTGGAAGAGAACCTCGAACGAAGTCTTTACAAGAACTTAAATCACGAATTTGTGAATGTTAATGGCCGTGAGGTTTAGTTTATATTAAGTTTAAAGTTTTATATTAGCTTAAGTAGTGTTAAAGGGTCGGGTAAAGAGTATCGGGTCTGAACTACATAAGAGGGGAGTCCTATCCATGTCAGAAATTTATATGGGCTATCACTTGATTCATTCATTCGCTACTCCCTATAAATCATGCAGCATCTGTCCTCATAAGAATGTAGAAGAATGAATAAAATATTATTTATTAATGAGATTCAACCTTTGAAGGCAATCTCTCTCTTTTGCTGACCCTCTAGAGGAGACACGGTTCCACTCCAGCGGGATATTTATTATCAAAACGAACTTCCCAAAATTCAGTAATATGCGGTAAGCGGTGAAAAACGAATGATTTAAATTTTCGAATTTGGAGAAGAAGTATATTCCGATTCCTGTCTAAGATTGATTTTTTCTCCTCTATTTTCTACGTTTCAAAGAAGGGGAATCATGTGATTTCATCTTTTATAGATTTGAAATCTTTTCTCAAATTCCTTTGACAAATTATCAATTGCCACTGTTCATAATTTATAAGTTACATACAATTTAATCATAATAAAATGGAATTACGTAATTCGATACAATAACCAACAGTGTAGCTTGTTTCAGAAAGAAATGATGAAAATGTAACACGAATGGTCTTCGAAGTCTATAAAGGTGTCGTATTTCTTTGATATTCACTCTTGGCTAATCTTGTTTTCGTGAATCAATGTTCTCACATATTCATTGGTTGAGTTATCCCAAATAATTTCATTTCTGAAATTTATTTGAACGATTTATTCTTTCCGATTTCTCCATTTTCATCGTTGAAGCTATTCTTGGTGAAAAATTCGTTAGTTTTTCTCAGAGGCTATATTTTGGCTGAAACTGGAGCACGGTTCATTATTTAATAGGGAAAGACGCTGTAATGTCATCCGAAGTCACGGGTATCATCTAGTATTTCCTTGACCTTATTCAAATATAATTGATACGCCTTCCACTACATTAGGTCGATCGATCGAGATTCACAATGTCATGGGCATAAATATATAAAAATAATATTTGTCAGAAATAATAAAATAATTATATAAGTAAATAATAAATTGTCAGAAAAGTTGCAAAACCAGCACATCCGGAATTTTAAAGCCAATTTACAGTCGTACCAGATGATTAATTCTTTTTGTTCTCTAAATCAATTTTTGTGGCAAATACGACATGGTAACTTGACCCCTTGACTAAAGTGCTTGGTATTATTTTTAACGAGGTCTATTGCTGTACACACAGCCTTTTTGACTAATAAAAAATATTAGATAACAATTCTACAAGGGAACACCAAATCCAAGAGTCTACGTTTCAGAACTTTGTGGGTTTCTCATTATTCTAATATTTATAAAAAGGTAGTTATTTTGAAATTTTTATGTTTCGCATTTCTCATTATCTTTTGCCGCCCTATTAGTATCCGATTTCATATCGATACTTTGGGAAGCGAAGTTCTCTCACTTTCCGATAGATGGCTGGCAGTTGCAAAGCAACGCCACGCTTTCTTTCGTGGACAAAGGCGGAACTATTCAGTGATCACGAACCAGCGTTAGAATATAACGAGAGACAAAACGTATTACTATTAATATAAAATTATGAAACTCATTTCATTCGATAATATATCAAGTGAAGTAATTTAAAAATTTATACCACAAATGTTACCTCTTATTATATGTCAAAAAACCGCCAATACTTCTCAGTTATTAAATAGTCTAAATATTTGGAAAGATTTTCGATGTCTAAGGAAATTGGAGTGGATAATATTTTTCATTTTCGGTACGATAGTCTAAGAATGAAGGCAATAAAATTTCGACTATTTTACTTAACTTATTGGTTGCATTCAACTATTTCCTACGAACCGATCGAACCACTGCCGGTATCAACATTATACGAACGCACTCACAGAAAGAGTGTAATTACAAAGTTGGATCATGAAATACTTCCTTCTAATCTCACTTTAAGTTACGTAAACATATATTTAGATTAGAATAATTAGAGAAAATGTAGTACTATATTTGAGGTTTCAGAGTGTGGTTGCATACTGTGGGGGTTAAAAAATTTATAATTTTGAACCCCACCGCTGCCTTCACTTTATTACATCCATTTCTGCTATAGATTCTCATTGATAATCGTAATAATACCTTATTTATATGATGACTGGTAAATTCCTCCGTCTAAAAATACGGAACTAAATTTAATTTATAAAGTTTTCACAGTTATTATTGCATACATCTCATTCTTCTGAATAATCAGCAATGAAAGTAATCGTTCTCTAAAACCAATGCGATTTTATATTAGTATTGTAATCGAAAGACATTTCAAATTGTTTCTGAAAATTTCTAAATTCCTTGTAAAGTACATACAGAGAAGCTTTTACGCAAAATACTCTTGCAGATACAATTTGTTGATTTGGTTTGGTTTTATATGAACATCTATAGCTATTTAAATTCCTCACACGTGGATTGGCGTTCTATAATTCTCGCAGCCGTACTGATCTCTTGGCGCCCACTCACCGAGTTTAATAACATCGGAGTAATTTCCTAGACGAAAAAGGAATGCCCATGCACTCGGGAAGAGAGTCGGAAACGTTTAAGCAAATTATACCCTTACGAGTTTCACTCGATCAGCGTTAGAAAAGCTGACCGCAACGCCATCGATGGAGATTTTCTCCGTCAACTTATTCACACGAAATTCGAATAAATGAGCTAATAATCGGTTCCCCAGTTTTTTCTAGCAGAAGATCGCTGGTTCCGAAGGTGTGTCTTAGGATCGCGTGGAAGGATCCTGAATTAAACAGTAGCTGACCTTCCGTTGGCAAGGTAAACAATCTAAATCCAGGTGCCAACACGTCAGCGGTGCTCTAGGCCTTCCGAATTCATAACATATTGATATTCTTGGTTTTTATCTGGGTTTTCGGAGGAAGTCTGGTTCCCTTTCATGACGGTCCCTCGATGATTAATGGGTATGTTTTTATGTTTGCATCCATGAGCGTGAAAGAATTCTGGAAAATAAGGAGAACGGTGGAAATCCAGTAGCTGATATATTTTTAACCTATGCGTCTCATAATGTCACCCTCCTAACCAGTTAAATAAAACGTTTATTCATCATTACTTTAGTTGATTTCCTTTGTCATAATTTTCTAATTGTTATTATCTCTTTAATCAAACTTCCTAAAATCAAAGCTAGCGATTTAAATGATGAAATTATTAGACTTAAGTAGTTTTTGTCTTGTAATCGTAAATCGACGTGATAATTAAATCAGAATGATTAAATTTCATAGTAACTTAGTTGTATTCCTTCATAGGAATAATAAATAAATGAAGATTTTTTTCAAAAGGAAACTGTATCCCCTTTATTAAGTATTTAAATTTGATATTGGTTAGTTTAATAATATTATTTTGCAAATTTAAACGGAATATAGTTTCCTCCTGAAACATTTTCCTGATTTATTTATTTATTCTGAATCGATATATATGCGATATACTCAGTCTTCGGTTCATTTTAGGTGTCCCATTCTCGAGTTATAATACTATAAAATCAAAAATGTATTTCACGGTGAATGAGGAAATGTAAATAAAAGTTTCTTAATATTCGGTCGACTTAAATTATTATGTTGGAACGAAGATGTCTAAGTGAATTGCATGATGCTATTTTGGTTGCTAATTGAAGGAATGTAAGTTTTCTATACTTTCACATTGCATTTCACGGATATCTACCAGTTTTATTATTTAAACCTTCTTTGTCGATATCACTCAGCAGTCGTGAGAGTGATTACTTCGGCGTGTGTGTAAAAAAAGTCTCTTGAAACTGGAATTAATCTAGTAGGCCATTTTTGGTTGAAATTTTTAAGATTATTCTTAAAGGCGCCTAATTCTTCTGGTGGGTGAAAATGTCTTACTACCGAAACCAATTTTTAAAATATGCTACGTATCTGTGCGTTGAACATTAATTTCCTAGGTAATTCGAGGAAAATCTAGCCTTTATTCATGATCAATTAAACACTCTGAGGAGGAAGATTCTACTAATTACAAAAAATTCCGACACTCTGCTTAATAATTGAGTAATTTTAAGACATTCGAGACCGTGTTGGGTATTGCTTCGGCATTAGCTTAGGATAGACCGCTTTCCTACGAAACTGAATTACTTCGTTTTTTGTGAACCAAAGAAAGGTTTTACGGCGCTTGCTGCACCCACCGATTCAAATTCTTCGAGACCATTATCCTAACGAGAGGCAATTTACGGCCGAACGACTTGCCTTCAAGGCTTGAGGAAGATTTAGACAGTCAATTTTTTGTGTTCTACCGTGAGGAAAAGAGAGAAATCGTTTTGTACTGTAGATTCTTGATGCCTCTGTTGATCAAATAATTTAGCCGTTCAATAATATATAAGCCTTGATTTTCATGATGAGAATGATTGAGTATTTTATATAAGAGGATTATTCATGTGAGACGATTCCTTTATTTATTTATTACTACAAATAGGCTTCTTGCCTCTTGCTAGTAACTCGAGGGACAAACATAAGTCAGTACCTGGCATTTATCCTAGTCTGGAGGAAAACACTTACAAAGCTATTTAACAAATACCACTATGTTATTGCAAAAATATCTGCAATTCGACTAGCAATTCCAAATGCCCTACACAAAAACACAATTATAAGTATACTCAGCTATGCAATTCCTAATACACTTAAAGCTTATTATATCACACTTTCTCAGTTTATAAAATACTCCAAATTAAGAAGAATTTTGATCTATATTTAATTTCCAGTATGACTATAGGTGAGGCAAAGCACTCCCAAGAAATCTATATATTTTAATCCTTTGCAGGTTTTACTTCTATAACAAAATTAAGTGAAAAACAATAATCGGGCGAACTAGGTCCCAGTTCGACATAAAGGAAAATCCTATAAAGATTCATATTCTTATATCCGATGTTAGGTTTCAAATTATGAGATATTTGAAAAGATTCTAAATTTCATTTTGGATAACTTGTCCTATTCAATTTAGCTAATTTGATAGATATTAGATCACTTATTTGAAAATCTTGTTTTACTATTACTGCCTTCCTCTATTTTCCCCAATCAGAATCAACGGACACCTTCAGCATTCAATTATAGCTTAGTTTCTTTTAGAAAATTTAACTTTTTTCGTCATTGGAATGAGATCTCCAGGTAAGTCATTCTATTCTCTTCGATCAATAAATGAATATTTCGTTACATCGATTTTCTCTTTGCGTTTCTTTATTTTTGATCTATGATCTCCTAGTCCGAAGTAATTAGGTATAAATGCACGTGGATTATTTGTGGTTCAAAGGAAATAAATTAGTAATATCCCGCGAAAGCTTCAATACTTTGTTAATTGGTGACGTAATGGTAAAGGCTGTTATTTCATGACAACCTAATGATTATATGGTTCTCTTCCACTGCGCGGATTTCCCTTTTTCGCAGAATCAACGACCACACATTATATATGCCTAAATATTGATAATTTGTTTAATTTCCATTTCCTTGAATAGGTTCCACGAAGTGAAGGCTATGGTATTCGGTCATAATATTTTGAGTATAGCGCTGAGAATCTCATTTTAACAAAAGTTCATTCCTCGTTGTTGAATATGTGGATATTTGAAAATCGCGCAATTCGAATCAGTGGTTGAGGAAATTCACATGGCGCTGCTATCCAACGCTACCGTCCGCACGTAATGGTAGTATGTTTCCCCGACAGATAGAGCCACGTTTACACTCTTCCTACGAAAGTCTTAGAACCATCCGAAAGAGATTCTCAAAATGTTCTGTTGGGATTAATGGAGGTAAATTTGTCGGAATATTGTGACGTTTACTTGAGAAAATAGGGATCAGCTCTTTATTATTCCCAGCAAAGATCTTAAAATAGTAATTACGATAGACTGCAGTTTTTTGAAAGAAGCTGATCGTGCAGTTTGGTTATTAAAGTAGTAATACGTGGATAGTTTTCATAATTGATTTATACATCGTCCTTTACTGAAACTGTATGTCCTAGTTAGAGCTTCTCTCTGATTACCTAATATAAAAGTGTTGGAATACTTGAAATTCTTCGAACAAGTGAGTAAATTCTCATTGGTATGCCATTTTATCACATCTACTTGTGCTGTTTTGGCTGACATTCTAAGGTAACCAATCACCCGACTTTTGTTTTCATTACTCGTCCGGGAATATCTCGTTTACAATGATACGTTTCCTTTTTGCAATTTGAGAAATTTAATAACCTTACCGCGTTTTTAATGCGTGAATATATATATAAAGAATTTAAAATGTTTAATCGATTACAAAAGGTTTGCTGATTTTCATACTTTGCGTGAATAACGAAATTTCTTTAAAGATTACTTGTGATTGGAAGCGGAGGCATGTCTGAATCTTTGTAGGATTTTTTCAATTTATAAATTATTTCATTGGCTTTAAGTATGTCAATTAAACAAGTATGCCAGAATTAAAACAAATAGTGACAGACAGTTAGTGTTTCTACGTTTGTAATTTAAAAAAATTGATTCATAAATAATGCATGACAGAGGGATGGAAAATATCTTCTTTGGTGAGTACTAAAAAGGAACAAATGAAATCAATCTCGATAAGCAATTCTTTGTGGAATTCCAAATTCTTGATTTGGTATCTATGGTTATTAAAATTTTCGTGTATTACGTGGAAATTTCTTCGATAAATTTTCAACAACATTGCTGCAGTGGATCATAAGTCCAAATTATAGTTAATATCTAAGCACTCCCAAATGTTCCTTTCCTGTGGGGCCACGATTTTGCATTGCGATCTGCTGTCATTTGAACCTACTTAATGAATTTGGATATTAACTTCAAATTAATTACAAATTCAAAAATCTTATTTTTTTAGAATTCTGTTCTCCAATTCCGCACTTTCAGTGAATTAGGTTTCTTCTCCTTCGATAACTCTAAAAAAACCAGATAATTTTGAAGCTGTCTTTCAATTTATTGTCTTCAGACAAAGTTTTCCATTAGTCCACAATTTCAATGAATAGAGTTAATGAATGGCATCCTTTACTCCGTGAAAAGTAGGAGGCTAAGTAACCGCACGCTTAAGACGATTCAGCGTAAGGAGTAAATTATCACACGTGTCAAGAATTAGAGCGTCAATCCTTCTAAAGGATTATCTTTCTACTTATTCTAGAACGATTCTTACCTCAATAGCATAAAGTTCAACCGCATTTGAAGATCGCTGAGGAAGGTCAGATCTAGGAATACATTCTCTGTAACTGTGCTTCCCAGTTGATACCACGAACAACGCTGTACTGATGCTATTACAAAATCATAAAGGTACTTTAATTAAAATGGCTTTATCTATTTTGAAAGAGTTACGTTACGTTACGAATACGCTTTTAACCATGGAAAAGCAATTTAGAATATGTGAGAACTGTCTTACCCAAACTACAGTCTTAAAGATGAATCGTTATTAGATGATTGTTTCAATTGATTGAATAGTTGATCAATAAATAAGGATAGCTTTTATGGATGCATCTTTTTATTTTGTGTTATATTCCATTAAAAGTTTTTCACGTCTATTAATACATCAGTTGCTGTCTTAGATTTTTAATTGAATATTTAAAGCAACTTAGTGGGAGGAAAGGATATGACAGAAATTATTAAGAGTTGCAGGTGAAGAATTTTAGGATGATCATCTTCATTTTCAAAATTTACAAAGAATATTTAATTAAACCTAAAGCATTGATAAATAATAAATGGAAGACTTCACAATTCTTTCAATAAAAACTTTGTGTTGTCAGGAATAAGATAACGCGTTGATATTCTTATTCCAAGTGTTCAATAGGAATCAAAGGATGTCATTTATGTTCGAGTAAAATGTACTCTTCAGTTTACTCCACTAAAAGGCCCATTTTCGAGAAATATCTTTAAGCAACGAGTTTTACAAAGTTGCTATTTCTTCAAATGGGGATAACTGTGATTACGAGCCCTTTTGCCTGATATAGAGGAACAGAAATGAGCGGATGTGGGATGGGTCATCGTCAACACTAAACGTTGTTACAAAACAAAACAATTTTGTTTGCTTAGAGGCCATATTCTATGAGGAGTAATGATGAGAATTCTTAAATGGAAACAGGAAGATCTAAATTACAATCATATCAATATTTCTGACGGACACTCACAACTTTCTCTTATCCAAAAAAAAAAATTCCAATCGTCAGGGACTCGAAGCCAAGCCCTTTGACTTGGAAGATTAGCACGCTGACCACTCCGCCACCACTGCTGAAGAAAGCACGATTCCCTCATTGAAAGTAGCGAACAATGTGACGGCGTGTTTTGCAAGCAAAAGCATTTGGAAAATCCTTTCCCTTCACAACTGAGCGCAGCGTGAAAAGGGCCACTCCTCCGAATATCCATAGAATGGGAGCTCCGAAACATATCCAAGGGACTCGTGTGTGGATTCTCATTGGACAATTGGAGTTCGTTAGGTCGTCATCAATTCTTGGCATAATGGAGTGGAGTTGGCGAGAGAGAGGTAGGCCCATTATTTGCATTTGATCAAACGCAATCAATCAAAACGTGATTTATCGCTCTCTCGAGGCACGTGTTAGGTAGCAGAAACGTGTGATACCCCACGAGAACCTCGTTAAAACCTATTATCGCCTTTGGAGAGCATTTTGTGTTAATCATCGTAATGAAAATAGTGCCGCGGTTCTACTGCGTTTCCATTCGGTCGTTTCCACGGAATCGCTATTTTCACAATAGATTTTCATATGATTGGGTTTTATTAATGGTTTTCAGTTTCCAGGTCTTTCGTGGGCCGGGAGAGAGAGTAACGATTCATTTGTCAAATGAACGGCGTGAGCGCATTCAAAAGTCACGCTGAGGTATTGCCGCTATATTTTAATTCTTGACGAGATCGAAGTCGCGGACCACCCCAAAGATTAAAAAAAGGGCAATCTATCATGTGGTGGCCAAAACAACCCATTGCACAATACATCTGAGATTGCGATGAATTCGTTTTGTGCAGAACGCTATTTTGATTGCTAGACTGCGAAGCTAATCTATCTAATAAATATATAATAAGTTAATTTTACTATCATTCCCTGTTCATAATTACGTTAAAAATTATAGAAAATGACTGTTTCTTCAGCGATTTTACAAATATTTTTGACTGCATGTACTGAGGATGACTCTCTTTCTTTATTTTCCGATTGATCAGGTCCGTTTTAGGATTTTAACCATTTAGATTATTGAACATTCATGCATGCGCTGGATATTCAGTATCTTTAAAAATTCTGATTTGACTTTTACTTTAACTACCTTCCGAAAAAAGAAAATGGATGTGACTTTACATATTTATCGATTGTTTAGCAATATAAAATTTCTCCGTATGCCTTCGTTGAGACAGTTTCATTGTATTTATAAGGAACGGGTCTTCATTGGTTGCCATAAAAGTATAAGGTGAATTTTTCAAAGAGAAAAGCTTCAATCGCAAACCTGTTTTGTAATTAATTTTTCAATCTCTGACATCTGTTTTAATACAATTTTTGAGTCTCAAACTCTGATTAGTATATAAAAATCTTCTTCCTTTCAATCGAGTTCTTTTCTGAGTTCAAGTTTTACTATCTTTTAATTCACTTATGGATATTTATGGAAAAAAATTTCACATAAAACAATTTATTCACTCACAGATAATGCAGTTTTTGATTTTTTCTTTGTACTTAACCTTACATCGTATTCACTTAGCAAAAGTAACGATATTTCAATGCGATTTTTTGTTGGACTATTACGCAAATAAGAAGTCGTATTCATACCTTCTTTCATTGCTTTCGAAGGCTTGCGTTTTAGTTTAGTTTAGAGAAATATTTTCCAGTGACTTTACTATCACAGGTTAAGCCACGAGTTTTCAATGGTTTCTTAATCTTTTCAGTATTATATCCATTACTCGAGAAAGAATACAAGAAATCGTTCTAGAGGAGACGTTTTGCGAAATTTACTTAAATTAATGAGATTGACATTCTACTGCTCTCACTTTTTTGGCTGGAGGTGCTGAAGCTTTTATATTTAAAGAGTACTTTTCTGTATAGGGAGCAGCAGAGGCTTTGTCAATCTAATTGAAGTGAACAAAATTGCATGTAAATTCTGTTTTATGCGTTGAACCTCGGTGGTACGTTAAAATAAGAAAATATTTCCTAATGTGACCACATTTACTCCTTTAAGCTTCCCATTTTCCATTCAAAATATCATATTAACGGAAAGTAAACGCTACTTGACTACTAAACGCTACTACCTATTAGAAATACAATTAGTTTTTTTTGGAAAGTGGGATCAAATGCAATACATGGCAGAGAGGCCAAGGTTTCAACTCATTATGCAATCAATCCATACAAGTTTTTGGAACGAACCATGGTATCCAGGTCGTAGTTATTCAACTGTTTGCTTATCACAGTAAAGCGAACAAATTGGAATGGACGATTTCCTTGGGCAAGCGAGGCATTCGGACGCAGACAAAGAAGCACAGAGCAACACCAATCGTGAGGAGAAGATGACTCCTTATTTTCGTCAATAGAATTCCATTTCCTAAGAATTTCTCTTCACAGCTCCCGCCTCATCCCCTTGGAACACGGGCCGTCGCTCCTCTTAAGAGCTTCGTTGGAGTATCACAGCCGTTGAGGTGTCCCGCCTCGGGGGCGGCTGACCGAGGGAACCGATCCCACACCTGCCCCTATCACGCAACTTACCATTAGATTTTTTCGTCTAGGGTGACGCATCCAAGCATCGCTGTCATACTTTCCAAAGCCCAAATTTGAGTACGCGTTCATTTCACTTGTGACCTGAAATAGAAAAGTTTCATTTAGTTTGGCAGAAGTGATTCGATTTGAAAACCTTTTCTGGCAGGTGTACGAGCTCATTGAATTTGTGCTGAGATTCCACATTCGAGGTTAAACGTTAGATGGAAATTTTGTTTAGAGAAAGCAAAACTCGGTTCGAAAATATGTCTTAAATTAAGCATTTACCGATGTCTGAGTGAACTTATCTGACTACTCTGATTACCCTTGAGAAATTACTTAAGGAGTACGCATAGTGGAAATGTTAAGAATCCTATTTCCTTATTTTTCATGATGTTTCTTGAATGGCATTGATTTTCATATTCATTAAAGATTCTCTAATATCACAACTCCGATTAATATTAAGATCTGAATATGTAATATAATTTTAGTGAAAACTTAGTTTGAAAATGAATTTTTAGAAATATAGAAATCTGAAAATTAAGTAGTAGTCACTCCAGATTTGGGATAAAATAGCCTTAATACTTAACAATAATTGGAAGTCAGAATATTTTAGTATTCATTCTAAGATGAGTGAGAATGATCAAAGGAGATATAAATATATATTTGGTAGTCAGGAAGGTATTTCGGATAAATAATTAACATAAAATAGTATAGCTAAAACGATTAGATATCTTCACAGTCTGTAAAAATATCATATAAAGTAAGAAGAAAGAAATATAGTTATGGATCTATCGAATCCGTATGCAAATGAAAGGCAGAGAAAATAATAAAATATGTGTATTTTTAAATTTTCATAGAGCTCAAGTTTGCCTATTTATCGTTATCCTGATTATTATATATCCTTTCCTAAGTATTGAGTTAACATAGTGAACAGCCTAATTCTGACATTGAGATTCGATTTGTAATTATTTGTGATCAAACATTAATGGGTTTTTTATTGCCTAATTGAGATGTCATACCGCCAGGTGAAGGTCGAGAACATTCAGCTTGATTTTCACAAATACATTTTCCTCGCTATTCTGATAGGCCTGGGAATTACTATATCTCATTTCAAAAGAGTGAACTGAATAAAAATCCCGAATGATTTATTTCTTACCGAATTTGCCTTTCTTAAAACTCACTTTTCTCTTTAGGAAGATAGGTCTTTCGTTAGAGCCGAAAATGAGGAAAGTGGGCTTCATTGATGTGCTCATTTTTAAGTTCAAACTTTAAATTGAATTTCTGATCTAAGGTTTGCTTGCAGGAGTATTTTAGAGAAATTTAACGTGTTGTTTATGTGAATATTCTCGCTCCTCATTTGTCACAGATAATTAAGCTGAGAATAGCATGAAAGTAACAGTAATAATACCTCTATGCTAGTTCATCTAAAGCAGATTTAACTATCTTCATCCTTCCTTAATTCAAGTGGAATGAATTATTCTCTGCGGAGAGACGGTGCTCAACCGATTCGAGAGAAATTACGAGGTTAAGATACGAGAGGCTACATTTAATACTGATGAAAATGGGTAACAATATGTGCGTTTCTCTTTCTTTCGTGGAGAAAATGGTATAAGGCCGAACTCATCTCAATCATGCGAACTATGCTAGTTAATATTTCGGTGTATCGTTTCCGAATTTTCATTTGCTATTTGGACTCGAAAGGACGAATACTGCTACCCAAAGTGAACATCTCCTGTTTGGGCCTACGGGATGTCCCGCCGTTTACTTCCATTGAAACATCAATAAAAAGCTTTTGTTAATGATTAATGAACGTGTGTACTCTTCCAGTTTATACGGTCAGTTCAGCAAAAGTTATTATATGATTCTCAAGTAGACGCGGCGAATAAGAATTCCTAGAAAATGTAACTTTTATTTGGGAAGGAATTTTTAAGTGCTTGCTATACTTAACATTAAAATGCAATCCTCTTTTATTTATCATATTTATTCAAGTGGAATCGCTTACCGATGGTGAAAACTAATTTAATCCTATTAATTACAGTGAACTTACAGTAACTGAAATAATTTTTAAAGACTGGTAGTGGTTAGAAGCGGGATTCTTGATATTAATAAAGACAAGAAATTTGCATAATTGAAAGAAACGGGCTATTTATCAAAAATGAATGATTGTAAGTAAAAATTTCAGGGCCTATGAAGTTATTGATGGACTAGAATGATATATTAACAAGTCTATTAGCTAATAGAATTAGGTGTGAGAGCGTTTTCCGAATTATTCATGAAAAGATATACCTACTAGTGAAACTTAGACATTTTCCGGCCTGCCAAAGTCTCCATTGGAAAGTTCCTCGAAGAATTTATATTTAAAACCGCCTGAAGGCACACTAAATCTACAGCAGACGGCGGCAGTGTTTATTAAGAAATACGTTTTGAATATCCAACTATCGCTGAACATCATTTCGTTCGCCTCGGTTTTGTCACCTGCTTATTCGCTGACAAATGATTCCAATTTGGAATATTTTGCTGCCTTAATGACCCCATATAATGGATCGAAACATTCTTCAATATGTATACCGCTTCCATTTTTCCATAACCTGATGTAGGCATCTAAATGGCGCATCAATCCTCTTCATTGAGTGGTCATTGAACATGTCCATCTCGAAGACTCCTTTCCTCGCTGATTATAGGCCTCAAAAACGCATTAACACATCTCTCCATCAGTCTTCGTGAAGTAAGCGAGTGAAATCTATTTGGTGCTATTTCCATAAATGCGGTGCCTCAAATGGCCCGGTTATGAATCGCTTTTTCGAAATGAAAATGTTCCAAAGGAGAGGAGTAGCAAATTTATCTTTTAATTTTGTTCTCATTTTTTAAGGAGAGATGTAAATTAATCTTCATTGTGGAGGACATCTTAAACTCATTTCTCGTGCTGCGTTATTACGCACTAAGGAAAGCTCCGACCGATTTCTAATGCGATAAAATTTATTTGAAACTCAGCTTAAGAAAGTTTCGAATTATAAACGATTGTAAAAATCCTAGTAGATGATTAGAAAGGTAAAATGCATATGAATATGTTTAGTCAACCCTTTGAATATACATTGATCAATAGTAAAAATAGTTACTGAATTTGTATTACTTTCATCTGCATTTCTTAATGCGAAACTTGGTAAGCTAAAAGTAGTTCTAAGAGAAAAAGTCCAAATAACAATTTTCAATGAAGTGCACTCGCTGGATAACTTCATTTAGAAACTCAAAATAAGCAGAATTCTTTTTACTAAAGCAAATTTATAGGTCACGCAATACAGTCAAAGTCGAGGATATTGCTCGTATCATTTCGTCTTATTAACTATGTTCTTATGAATACGGTGTTTTGCATCTGCGATTCATTTTTCTTTTTGTGTCTCTTAGATAGTTATTTTTTCTAAGTAAAAAGAGTTATACTTTTCCTTAAAAACGAGGTACAAAATATTCCGAAGTTCATTT
Organism: Pachydiplax longipennis; assembly: GCA_036926295.1. NCBI lineage: Eukaryota > Metazoa > Arthropoda > Insecta > Odonata > Libellulidae > Pachydiplax > Pachydiplax longipennis. Next base: position 1,736,287 of record JAVFKF010000085.1, on the reverse strand, counting down.
GAAAACTTATTATTTTCAGTATGCTCGTAATATTCTTATATGAATGATATCAGCAACTATCTATCGAATCAATTAGATAGAAAATATCACAAAATTTCAACCTTAGCTGTGGAGGCGATCCGAAATTTGCCTCTGAAAAGCATTGGATTTAATCTCTCCTTACACTGTGTGTAAGGAGAGATTAAATCCAATGCTTCCAATTTAAATCCGGTGCACTAGTTCGCTTCCATTTTGGTCATTTCTTTACTAGTCAACTAACTATATGGATGTAGGCCTGTCATTTATATAAGAATCTTGAGGAGCTGTAGAAATAACGCAACCTTAAATCGGGTCGAAAAGCACTACCTTATTGAACTTCTAAAGCTTTCAAAACGCACTTAATCGATCCTAAAAGAAAATTATGTCCATTGAATTTGTTAACTTTTCTCGAGATCGGCATGAGATGAAATGTGATCTCATTTATATTTACAATGGTTATTAAAATGCTAGACAACGTCATTAGGAAGTAGAATTGTTCTGACAAGGCAATTTATAGACATTACATCACAGAATGCTTATTTCGACAGCAAAAATACAGTTACAATGGTTATTCAATTTATTGCTAAAATTCTCGAATGATTTTTAATATTTAAATCATCATTAAGCATGAAGTATCATCGAAGAGTGCATATTTTCATACTCATCAAAATGAAAATATACATTTCCACAATTTAATTTTTTCCTATATTCTTTGTCTTGTAAAACAAACATTTATTGACCTTTCATATTAGTCTCATTACATATCTTTTCATAGACCTCGAGCGATTTCTCATTAGATTTCCGGCAAAATCCTTGCTTCCATTTTGAAGCTTATCTCATAGCGAAAGGTAAGCAATTCATTGGTTCGAATTCCATTTACTAATTGTTTGTATGCTACGATCGTTTCGGAGTCGATCATTTAGGCCGATATCTCATTTCTAACAGCGTCCAAGGAAAACATTCAAGAATGAGTACATATGTTTCCCAGCAACCGATTCGGGTTTTTGCGAGCGAGTTTTATAAGCCTTTGGATCTTGACAGGGAAGTAATTTACGGACCCTCTGATTTATTATGATCGAATCTTCGGATGAAAAAAGAAGGCACGTTCTCGTCACTCGGGAAATCTTCTTACAGAGAGAGATATTAGCCACCTAACCGCCGATCCGGCCGCCGCAAAGGCATACGTATACCAGAAAAAGATCGAGAGAAGGACGGGCAAAATCCGGAACCATACAAGTCCTTCTTAATACGCATCGCATACGAAAACGTATTCATTGAGGGAAGAGATTTTTAAGACGACCAGAAGGAACCCCCTTCCCCTGATGACCTCAATGCCCACGAGACTTGACAATGGCGGACAGCGGTCAGCAAAGGACTTTTCCACCGCTGTCACTTACGCTTGCGCCCGACTACTGGAAAGAGATTTTCCTCGGGAAAGGGGATGGAGGAATCCCACAGTCGGAAGGTTTTTTAAAAGAGGCCTCCACATGCATATCACACCCCCCGTATCAAAAACCCTTCCTCCTAACATCTTCAGTGCGCTGGCAAAAGCGCCGACCCTCCCTTCTCGTCACCTTCTTCAAGACTCGCCCCATTTAACTCGCTCTTTTCTTACCGCTCCGTATGACCACTTCTTTTTTCGGTCCATGAAAGCCTCCGTTATTAATGTCTCTTGCGTTAAATGCGGCGTGATTAATCGAGATAGAGCGTCCGATTTTTATCTCTTCCCTCACCCTTTTCCTCACCTTCTCATTCCGTGAGCTTAACCCCGAGGAATCCGAGGACTGAAAACAGTACGATGGTCTTCTTTCTCCTTTTCTCAACATGTCCTCCTTGCAGATATTCTCCGCCAAAAAACTCCCAACATTTTCGGGAGCAAAAAATCCACCGGTCCAGCTTTCTTTTGGGTTTTCCTCCGTATCTATCGCATAATGGCTTTTAATGGCTGGTTTTTGGACTCACGGAGAAGATAAATCATTTCCCGATTCTCGTTAGCTCGATACCTCGTCCGGAAAAAGAAGCGATTTTCGTTTTTTGATGTGTTAATAAAAATGGAAATTCTGCTGCCTCGCTTAAATGGGGAGTAAATCAATTTTATGGGCGCTCGCTCTAAGAGTGAAACCAATCGCTGTTGCTTTCTTTTCTTGCAAAGTTTCTGATCCTGAACCTAGACAAGAAATAGATTTAAATCAAAAAGTCTCCCTTGACATATTGATAATAACAATACTACTATTATTCGTCAGAGTATTTTTTTACGAATTTAATTTTCCCGAATATGTAGAGGAGAAGATAGATGATTATTAACGTATGTAGTGCTTAACATCCTAATACGAAAACAATATGCTGAAATCTTAAATATTATGTGAATATTTTTATATTACGTTTTCTTTCATATTGTATATTATCTATCATTGCCATGGGGAAATACGAGAGTTGCCTTCGTTTTCAAAATGGGAGTACATTTTCATCACTTTTATTACTCTTTAGCCTATGCTAGAACCAGCCAATTCAAGAATTCATTTTTTCCGAGAACGATACGTGAAAATAATCGACTAGGAAAGTAGAGCCATGGTGTTTGCACCTCCTGCCACACGCCGAAAGGCAGCTTGCAGTATGTAGATGATGTACGTAGGAATGAATTAACCTCGAAAGATTTCTACCATCGAAATATGAATACTGCTCAACTTCCTCTGAATTTGAAAGACTATTTAGAAGATGTATACAGTAAATTTTGGATTGATTTTTCAATTCTTAAAGTAAGTTGACAGGTTTAAATGGAAGAAACCTCTTCTCGATTTCTATTACACGACGTAAATAGTTTGAGTATTAGATTATGTGATTTGTCACGTTAATAGGGATTCAAAATCTTCACTGTATCGTTGCTATGGATTTGTATTAAATTAAGTCCAAGGCTATATTATCTTTCAAATGAAGTGCATTTGTTATGAACCGAAAGATATGTGGAGATCGAAAAATAGCAGAAAATTGACCCTCAATTCGGATACTTAGTGATTCAAAGTTGTGCGTAATCAATGGCTATATTTACCGTCGTTTGTAACTATTTGCATTCTTTTTAATATGCTTCCTTATGTTTTTATTTGTTTTTCTCTCTGATTTTAATCGGTGTAACTTTAAATTACTCTTTCTCTATCTCGCAATCACTCTCTGAAACCACTGTTACCCAAACTCATTTGTGAGTTATATAATAATGTAACTTCTCTTAAATGTATGATTCCTATGTAAATGATTCTATAGAATCATTCAAATATATTAGTTTCAAGTTATAGTTCTTTCTTCGTCTTGGAATCCCTTTACACTCGTTAGTGACGCTCTTGCATAAAATAATGGACTTCTTCTTTCTCCGTGTTCATCACAACTCTGGATATCGCTGCTACCACATTATCACTTTTCTATGAGTTCTAAATATTTTTGCATATCTTTCCTCTATTAAAATGATTCCCTTTTCTCCGTCTCCCAATTGCGGAAAGCAAAGGAAGCAGTTTAGTAATGACATTGCGCTGAGAGGCAATCAATATCTTGGAGTCGCGACAAGGGTTCGGTGAGACCTGCGCAACAAAGAGCATACCTACGGGGATTATCTACACTCACTGAGTATCCTTTATCATTCCCCGCGCTTTTAAAGCTGCCGCACCTGTAGTTCACTTTTCATCCGTCCAGTGTCGCTGCTACAGCAACTCTTAATTTCACTCCGAAAAACCTTTTATCCTCTCGCCGACCTCTTCGTCTTCTCACTCTGACGTCATCAACGCTCTCCGCTGAATGATGCTCACTTATGTTTCCTAAACTGTGATTTATCTTCATTTTGGCTTCCTTAAATCGGAACAATCATATTTATTCCAGGTGATTAAATGCTAGAAATTAAGCTGTTTTTACGAAATATTCGATGCATTCAGACGATACCAGAATTAAATTCAATGGTTGAAGTGAATTTATTCGGAGCTATTTAATTATTGTTGAGAATTAGAGAATATTTGAGCTGCATGACATCAGAATAATGGAAATAAAAATTATAATAGAGTTTTGGATCTTAAAAATGAATGGGCAGAAAATTTGGTCAAATTATATACCCTATTATTTAAGAGTTACATTGTGTGTGAACTTTTGGTGTCCATAATTATCCTTCTATTTATTTATCATATTTACGAATTCAGGCAATCCTAATATATGGACATGTCATAGTCAATTGGAATGAAATCCTTGACTGAAGATATTTTGTTACTTTTATAGTATTTAATGGATTAATTAATCTATCTGGTTAACTAAACACGGCTAACCTATTTCACTATTTCCTACTCTCTTTTTTAGTTTTTTTGCTTCCTGCTGTGGGTGATTCCCCGCAGTGAATATTTTTTCTGTGAATAAAAGTATCACAGTTATCCTTCGTGTCTTTCTTTATTTCATTTCTACTGACACTTATTGAATCTTTAAAAAAATATATAAATTTTATCTTATCTATGAATTATATTTTGTTATTTTTTAATAATTTGAATCCAGTTTTTGTATTTTGTATTGTATTCTGGCAAGGGCTAAGTAGAATATGGAACTTTTGAGTCCCGATTTCACCCAAAGAAAACGTTTTAACTGTATTCTTTATCTAGAAAATTCGATATAATTTTGGAAATTGGCTTCGATATTTTATTTCGTATATTTTTCAAAAATAATTGGTCGAATGGAATTGAGCTATTTTTCCTGCTCTCTGTTTCGTCTGTGAGCACTGGTTTCCTGTGAATTGTATTGCAATACGATTAATAGAGCAGTGGCATAAATGTAACTAACATATACTAACGTCAATCTTTGTAATCTTTCTGCTTAGCTAACATATGCTAAAATCAAATTCTATCCGCATCTTGATGCAGTCTGGTGAAACTAAAGCACTGAGTCCATCACTCATAATTGGCCGAAGAATTTGGCATTTCTGTTCGCTGTGAGAAGGAAGTTATGGATCTGCTGGAGTTTATTCTGGCGCATGTTAATATCCGGTTAGAAGGCCCCTTAAGGGTGCCATCGCTAACCTGATGTCCCGGAAGTGGAGACCCCTAATCCTCTTCTTTTCTAAGCACTATCAAACCTTGCCCGGGAAGGTTGCACCTTTTCGACGGTTATTTATATCTTTTATTTATTGAAATTTCGTATTATGTCTTTATCTTAAAACTCAATAAATATGTATGAGAAAGTTGCATTTTATTCTTGAGTGGATATTTTAGTATTTAATCTGTTTTGTAGGTACTAATTCAATGGCTGTGCATTACAGTGAGAAATCTGCTGAAACATTTTAGCAGCATTGATAAAATAGGCTCCATGTGAGTAGCGCGTTTGCCTTTGGCGAAAGAAGTCCCTGGTTCGATTCCCTGTTTGGGTCTAAATGTGCGAAATGACCTTAGACTTACATATAAGTATTCTAATATTGTCATTGAAGGTAATTTCTCTTATGAAAGACTTCTCCAATGCTATAATTTCAGTTCTTTTGCTCTTTTAGGTAATTTTTAAGATAGTAAGAATATTTTTCTCAATGAAAACTTTTGATTCGGTTTCGTTCAAATCCCTTTTCTCAGCTCTTCATCGACTCTTCTATGTACACTTACATAAATACCCTTCAAGCCGCTTTTGTAATTTAACTATGACGGAAAAAGCAAGAACGGAGCCTTTATGATTTTTTAAATATTCTTGTTCTACTTTTTATATCAGATTAGTCTCAAATTAATTATTCCAATGGTTACCTTTTTATGCTTCCCTTAAGGAGACATACAACAGTTTTAGCTACAAACAAGTATTCATTTCGTTATTACAGTATTTTTTTCAAATCATCAAAATTTTTCAAATCGTCCCTTGGTCGACTACTGAACTGTAGTGGCCTCTTTACTATGTTATGTTGACTCTCTTTTGACCACTATGCAAGCCCCTGGTTTAAATGTTACGTATCACATTGTCCTAAACCGTACTTATCAACGTACCATTATATGTTAATGTTAACTTTTTTGGAAGATTTTGACTCGCCACCCATTTAATGAAGATTCTAATGTAGAGTAGCAGTGATGTCAAAAGTAGTTTATAACACATTTACTTGCTTTAATAATTTCTTCCAATTCATGTTCAATTTCTGTAATAATTTTTGTATCAAGTGCATTCATTTGTTTTTTTTTGTATCGCTAAGCCTGTTGCTCATCGTAATTTTTCTTATTTTTTTTATTTCATCTTTCTTTTTTATAAACGAATATATTTCTTATCGTAATAAAAATTTAAAGCGTACCTTGAATTGTTTGTTTGCTTTTCAGATCTGTCTTAACCCGACTTCTTCAAATTTATCCGTTCATCGTTTTTATTACACCCCTCTCGTTGCAGATATTTCCCTGCTGTAGTTTTTATTTTCCTAAGCAAAATTTAGCAAGGTAGGTTTTTAAACCCAAAAAGTAATTCTCTTCTACGCACGTTTTTAAAATTTTACATTGCGAAAGGTTAGATGCTAAACAGACGTATTAGTTTGAATCTCGCCAGAATAAAATCGTTTTATTGTTAAAAAGACCATAAATCTTGAGCAATAATACGTGAATCTTGAACCACTATGAGGTACTTCAGTGTAATTTATGATTGAAGTCATGTTTCATAATTTCACTCCTCCTTTTGATTATTCTCATTGAGGTTTTAGTCCTGTTAATCGCTGTAGTCGGTGATAATTATTTGTATGATATTTTCATTATAAAATTATACTTCATAACTACTAATTCTTGAAATGGTAAAAGCTATTTAAGAGTAAGGGATGCATTCACAGTTCCTGGCGTTTAGAAATTGAGTTTTAATCTCTGATACGGCATCAAATAAACTGTGATAGTTATATCTTTAACTGACACAGGTAATATAAATGCAATATTAGAAATAAATATATAAAGCAGTTCCGACTTTAAATAAAAAATCTGATATCTCGTAAATTAATGCTCCAAAGTATGAGAAATTTCAAAATCTCCTGTATAAATAAAAACGATTTCTCCTTTGAAAACCACGTTCTTTTGTGTAGTCCTCTTAAATATAACTCATGGGCCTCTTTTAGCATTCATTAACCGCTCTTACAACCAAATGCTGCTGATCAACGTTTAAAGGAGCATTCCCATAGAAAGCCATTCGTGAAGCCGCATTGTCACCTACGGCGGAAAATGTTAAATTTCATTTGAGGACCTCAAACTTTTCTCACCTTGAAAACCCAACCGAATGCGTCTTTGTGATCGGGAATTTTTATTTTCCTACGGAAAACGATCACAATCAACCGGTAATGAGCGACGTTGAGAAATCATACGAGACGGCACATTTTCTTGAGGAAAAATATAAAGCGAGAGCTTGTGTAGGTGACAATGGCTGACGCATGGGTTCCTGTCGGTACATCCACGTCACATCCGGTCTCGAGATGATACTCCATTGTACTAAATTGCAGATACGCCTATCAGACACGCGCACACCAGTCTGCAGAGATGACATATGTCAACGATTCTTAACCACGCCCACTCGTGAGAAAAATATAACCCTTTGGATATGTCACGGCATAGCAGATGCTATAAGAGCACATCCAGTCGGCTCATCCCTGTTAATATGATTTCTGAACGGGTATTATCATGCAATAATTCCACTTGAGTAGAGGTTTGTGTGAAGATAATGATTCTCTGCTTATACGAAATATCTCCTCTCTATGGGATGGGAAAGAACAAAATTCGTTTTAATCAGCCCTTTCAAAAGTTATTCTAAATAGACAGTTAATCGACCGAAATGTTTATTTCTTCGGTATTACTGGTATAAGAATATTAGGGATTTTTCGCTAATATTCATCAAAATAGACAAAAAATAAAATTCAGTAATAAGTAAAAAGACTACGGCTTGAAACGTGTAACCGTCATATTCGACGAGATATCAATATTTATCATTTCAAACAGATATTCTGGAGTTTCATCAAATCCCTAATTAGCAGATAGAATGAGATTTGATACACGCCGCAGTTAGAGTGTAAATTCGATATTTTACACTTGTAAAGTAATTATGCAGTCTTGAGTTACTCGGCGAGAGAAGAGAGATAGACTGGCACACAGTTTAATAGTTCTATAAAACTAGGATTGGTCTGTCTCTCCTCTGATGGACGCCATGGCTGTAGCTCGATTCAGAACCCTCGATTCAGAATCTTCTTATTTAAGTATATCTATGACTTAAACGATTCATTCAATTGATTCGCAAAATAGTCAGATGAACTCCTTCCGTTCATTTCTTTGTTTAACGACTCCTGGTAAAATATTTTCGAGTCATCGATATAAGCAGACCGAGATGAATAGCCCATCGATAAATTCGTCCGATTTGAGCACATTTCCCGAAACATCTCGGAAAATGCGGCCAATTACGAAGACTAAAAAAACATTTAAAAATAATTGACCGCACTTAATTGAAGTCAAGGACTCTCTTCTCGAGATGGCTTTTTTTCGGGTGTTGTCACTATTTATACCTCTCAACAGTCCTACCGAGGGCAGGTCAAAGGCGGTCACCACTTCTTTTCACTCTGCATTCTTCTCAGACTCGTGCCCGCACAGTGTCTCCACCTATCGGGTTTCTGCGGAGGGACATCTTTGAAGATGGGATGGGTGTGAATGGAGGCCTAAATGCTTTCTAACGATCTCTCCTTCTTATCTCCTTATTTTTTCTCTCGAACCACAATGGACGTATGTTATTTGTTTGTCCCGTAAGAGTGAAAGATTCGAGATGGTTTCTACTCAAAGGCTCTCCGATTGTGATATCCATGTTCAACTACGGACGATCTTTTCATGGTCGATTTATCTATTGAAATTAGATAAAAAAGGAGGTTGCATAAACAATAGGAATATTACTGTTTCACTCAAAGGCTTACTTGTCACGCTCAATTCCTTAGTCTGACCTTCTCATTAGACAATTATTTCCATTTACAACTGTAGTATGTTGAAAACTTCCATTTTGAGTATGCGAGTCTTCAAAGGAGGTATTAGAGTCTAATTAGATGTATGACGTAGGACGAAGGGATGACGCATGAAGATGACTTAGGATGAAGAGTTGAACATTTCCACAAAAACTATTTTCTTCAAATAAACAGATTTCGATTAAGAATAATTAGCAATACCCGTTGACATATTTGAAGAAAAATAAATTAGCGGAAACTTATTTTTCTTTCTAATCCATTTAATACGCATACGGACATTACTTTTCATCTGACTGTGATGATTACTCATCATCGGAATCTAGTCGTGTTTATAAAAGAAAGTTGTTTTTTGTGGAAAAATTACAAACCTTTTCATTCTAAATAATGGATTTCTAAAAAACCTTGGCTATTGCTGTGAATTCTAAACGTTTAATAGCAGAGCAACTGGTATCTACAAAGACATAAAATGTTTTAATAATATTTATCCGTCGACTCTTCATTTCGTTAATTAATCAATGTATGAAGAATTACTGCAGCATTAATCTTTATTAGTAGTGAAGGAAATATTAATTCCATGGATCAGAAACTTGAAATTGATTGGAGCATGTTTGAACACTGGATTACATTATTTTATTCGTAAAATTTTCAATGATTTATGAAGAAAGAAGAGGTTTAGGTTAATTTTCAATACGAGAGCGTGCACCCAGGTAAAAACCCTAAGGGGAAACGGACTTGAAGAAAGTCTGACGGGAGCGGGAATCGAACCCGGGATCTATTCAGAAGAAGGCAATCCCAGGTTCGATTCCCGCCCCTCATCCCGTTTCTCCTTGTTATTTTTGAGGAGTTGCGATGTACCACTTTTTTACTTGAGCAAAAATGAAGGCGAAAATATTAATATCTAAAAGTAATTCCCCAAAATTATGCCTTGACTTCCTTCGTTCGTCATTGTATTCCGCTCGTTGAGTAACATCAATGAGCGATATTTTTATTACCGCCGTTTTGATGTTTCTGGTAGAATTCCGAGAGACCGGTTCTTCTTAGTATTTGATAGGAAATTATTCATTCGGGAAATCGCAGTTGACCAATCCACAGGACTCGGCGAAATCCATTCAATAGCTTTTCTGAATTACTTTCCATCCGATCGGCAAATGAGTCTAAAAGCAGTTCGAGGAAAAAGACAAGAAAACTCAAGCAAAGTGATTAAAAAGTTCCCCAGCGGAGGGATCGAGAGGTAAAGGAAGATAAGAGGATCGACACTCTTAATGGAGCTCCAAAGAGGATTTAATGAAGACATCAATGTTTGGAAATAAAAGAATTTCCAGCGGAGGAAGAGATAACGGCGGAAGAGGCTTCTTCTGCCAGATGTTAATTACGAAAGGTGGTTGTGATTTCTCCACACCTTCGAGTGTCAAGGGGAAAGCGGCGATAAGGCGATGGGAATATGAGGAATAAATTGAGATAATATTGCGAAATAAAAGGGAGAGTTAACGGCGTGGAGACCACTTCTGGGCGTAAGAACAAATGGGACGACCGATTTTTGAGCGGAACATAAATTCAGCGGTGTCCTCCTCTCAGCGGAGAGGCCGCACGTAAAAGACGCCAATTGAAATGCTGCGGTGAATAGCAACGGCGTATCTAGATATCCACTTTATAAGATATTTTAAAAATCGAAACTAATGGCACTCTGCCAGAGAGATATTCCCCCCTAAATGGTGGATTTCTTACACTCTCAAGGCTCCTGCTAAACTTCGTCCAGTGTCATCGAAAGACCACTTAAATCATAGACGCTGTACTGAGGAATGGCTGTTGCATAGAAAACTAAGCTAGTTTTGAAGACACTCAGCAAAGAGTAAAATTGATTTACTGGTAGAACAGCGCGTGCCGTTCTCCCGTCAGGAATACGCGGTGCAGTAATTAAGATTAGCTAAAAATAAATGCACCCGATTTTTCAAAATGTATTTCCTGTATATTTATTGGATCAGAGTTAAAGCATTCTTACTACCTCTCTCTTTATCGATATCGGATCAAGCTGAAAACAATATAATTATGCCAAAGTGTTTTGATAGAGAAATGGGTCCTCTCGGCCTCGTGAGATTTTAGATAGAAAATGAAATAGGAAGTTAATTTACTCTACATCGAACTAAGTTACTCATCTAGTAAGAATTTCTGGTAGTAATTCAATGAATATACTATTACGTTGAATGCTAATCCAATGTATTGGTAATCTCAGATATTTTACGTCGAGGATCCAATAAAATGAGGAGAGCGATGTTGTGAATACGAAATAAAATAATTAAAGTTGCCGAAGGATGATTCTAATATCAAGGCTGTAAAAGGAAGTAAAGGACAGCAATTAAATTCTGGAAGGAGAGAAACCAATTAGATCTTGGGATAGCGGGTGTGAGATGCAATCTCGGTAAGCTATCAAGTTATTTAATCGGACGCCAATGGGTATAAGAGAAGCGATTAATAACGTAAAAAATAATTGATGACTGAATAAAATGATCGGACATCGTTAAATTACTGTTCGGATGATACATGGCAGAACGGAACAATCAAATGATAATCTTGCGCTGCTTTTATTCTTTTTATCGAAAACCCGTTCAGTACGGCAGCAACTATGTTTGGGAATCACTGTAAAAACCCCTTTAAGATGTTCAAGACGCTATCCCGCATGCGATTTTAAAATACCACTTAAGATGCCTAGAATCCCGCTTAAGACGCCTAAGTCCCTGGGTACACTGCAGTAATTAGCCTCATTCGATAGACGGAAGTTTTTTTACATGAGCTGTTCTCTCATGCTTTAACTTGTCTCTAGGATAATTCATAGTGAATTTCTTCTTTGGAAAGACTAATTTTGTGCGAATAAATGAAGATGTCGCGAAGCAGAAGAATCTCCATCCCACAGTCGGTTAATATACGATACGAATTCTGAGATCTCGATCAAAGCATAACATTAGATCAAAAATTCGTTAGGGGTGCTTCCTTTCGTCCCAATTTCTAGTTGTGAAACATACCGAATAAACCAGAAGTGGGGTGTAGTGCTTTGTAAGCGTTAAATTAGAGAGTCAGACTGATATTGAGTCATTCTTTCCTAATTGTCTACCTGGATAAATCAGTTCTATTGTACAGTGAAAATTTACCAAAAGAAAGCGGCGCTCTCCTCGTGCGAAAAGCAGAGCTTTCTTTTAAGAATATGATGTAAGGCAACCAGTTTTATATCACCCGGTTATAACGCTATCCCGCTTAAGATAAGGCTTATCCGGGTTTTATTATATGCGCCACCAGAGAGCAATTCGAGGGATGGAACATGTACATACAACCGGTACAAGGGCGTACAGTAATTCGCACTTACACATCCCTCCAAAAGCTACCGGAGGTAGAACATCAACATAATGTCATCACTTCAAGTTTTTCATTAATAACACTTTCCTATAAATCTACATTAACCGGATAAATACATTAGATAATGAAGAAGTTGATACTTATAAGTATGTACATCACATTCATTATCATAAAGTGAAAATATTCAATTAGGGACTGAGATGCATATGATATATTATTTGAACGACAGAAATGCATCAAAATGAACTATAATATATCCAAGTGGATTTTCGATATAATCATATATGCTATTCTTAATAGAACGAAATATATTAAGATACATGTGCATAATGCAAAAAATGCACAGACACAGTATAAATGAAAAGCTATTCCTCTATAGAGCGTCGTGATTTTTCGTTAGATTTCAAGTTATCAGCCGATTGAAATTTCCGGTAATTATCGGCAAAGAAAAATCTCCTGGGTAAGGTAAAAATATTCTTTCGCCAGCACTACTCTCTTTATCTTATGTACAGCAGTAGCATCGAGTTCGAACCACGGAGAGAGATTTTTACTCTCCATTTAAATACAACTCATATGCTACCGATTCGCTGAAATACTTTCTCTTCGCAGCTTCGAACTTCATTTTCTCACTTCAACTCCATAAAAACATCCAATTTTAAAACTTTTGCTCGAAGAGATTTTTCCGCTATCTCTCGGCCAAGAGAAATTTCGTTTCTCTTTCGCTCAGCGTTTACGAGTCTTCGGTGCCGTCGCTAGTGGGCGTTCAATGAGGTCTTCCGAATCTGTATTCTCTCAATACTCTTCCTTTTTCATTTCCCGCGCGGGACAACCATGGGAATAAGATATCTTTCGATGTGAATTGTAAAAGGAAATACCCACTGCAGTTGGGAGAGGATTTAGACGTATTCCAGTTGATCCAGGCGATCTGCTATCCTAACCGTTCCCTCCAGGACAGTACAAATTTTTACTTACGATACTACGGCTTTCCTTTCCTTTCTTTCGACGTAATAGAAATTGTTACATTTCGGATAAAATCCCTCGCTTTGAAAACAACAGGCTCTTCCCATAATAAATGTTTCCTTTCATTGAGTCGTCACTTGGCTCAGTTCAGCTGTTTGGATCATCGAAGAGATGAGGCATGGGAGTCAAGGAAGGTCAAGCAATTGTAGCACACGTTTTGATGCATTCTGTAATGGATTCTCACCTCATTCATACCTCTCTTATCACAGAAAGACCTATTAAATGACATGTATGTCCTGTACCATAAGACAAATGAAAAATATACAATCAATATATTTCGATAGCAATATTTTTTGAGTTAATTTACATAATATTTAAGGGATGAGTTGGCTGGCTCAACGGGTTGTAAAAGCTATGTAATAGATTTTTTAAACTTTCTTTTGCTACGTCCTAAAACTCATTTTCCTCATTGGCATATTTTCGAATATTCCTTCCTTCCAATGCTTAAATATAATGCCATGCATAATATTATCAATTTTTGCAGTAATACCTTCTTCTAGAATTACTGATAAAGAATTAAACAATCAGAACCTGTGAGTTTCCATTACATAGCGCAATATTTTCTGAATATATATTGTTAATCACAATATTCTTATGTCAAAACGAATTTGTAATACTTCTGAGTGATTTTTACGTCGGAGAGGATTAAATTTTTAGGAGAAAGAGTTGCATAATAATATATCAACCAGAAATGGATTAAGTTTACACTGTGAGGTTCCCCTGCCTTATTCACAATAAGAAGCGAGAAGTTCACAATAAAAATATTTAAAATGCTGTAAAAGATTCTGTCCGAAAAATATTGCATTCCCTTTATCGGTTTCGTCATCGCCATTGATATCCTCTTTTATTCATTCCCACGAGTTTCTTTTCTTCATTTTCTTTCCTTTCTTTCGCTCTCCCTGAACTCCGAGAGCAGTAAATTGCTACTTCCCATTTCTTACGCTCGAACAATTTTCAATCCGAAGTCCGAATGTGCCAAAGGATTACATTATTCTCCATTTTATCTGCTGTTTCTTATTCGACTAAGTTTTTCTACGTAAAACGCATTTGTCTGACAGAATAAAAACCATATGTGATGATTTAATTATCCTTAAATATCAAATATATTAAATTATTTATTTCGTATTTAATAATAATTACTATATTTATTCTCAGAAATAGCCATCAGTTATCGCTATAATCTCGCGAAATCTCTTTGACGTCTGGTCTCGAAAATTGCGTTCGCTGAGATTCACTATGTCGAGTATTTCATCATGCAAATCATTACTGAAAAATTTATCGAATGACTTATACTAATTTTTCTATCTTGAGTTCCAACCTGAGGGTTTTGATCTTCTCTGATCTGTCGAAGCCATAGTCTTCCTTAATGATACGAGCCACTCTACATCGTATAAGATTTAGTGTGGATTCCACACCATGCAACAGTACTCAAGCAACAGAGAACTAAGGATAAGTAATCTGCACTCGATTGGTTAACCCTGAGAATGCGGTTTCCTCAGATTCTCATTAGCTGACCAAGCTTAATCTGTAAATTACTGCTGAAAGCGAATCAAAAATATACGAATTGACTATCGAATTCTAATGTAGGGCCGCTAATAAGCTTGGGTGTTTTGTTTCTTCTTTTGTGGTCATACTCGAGCACAAACAGGGATTTCTCATAAATTCGCCTACTTTCTCTTGACTCTTTATGCGTGGTGCACGAGTACACTCGAATTGTTAATTCGGCAGTCTCAAAGCAGATTTATACTCAGGGGAACCTATATTCCTTGTTATTTTATGTAATTATGTATTTACAAGGAATAATGAAAGCATTTTATTTAAGGCTGCGAGAGAAGAACAGATGAGAAAATTTCGTTAAAACCGAAAGAGAGGTATAGAAATTAAAATGTAATCGTGGATCCTTTAGTAAAGTTAAACACTTGCTGAAAGGGCAGATTGTTAAATAAAAAATAACTTTTAAGCGGGATAGTATCATCTTCAATAAAATAAAGTCATATGAATAGGTATGCACTAAAGTATTCGAGGGTACAATAGTTCTGTAGTGAATAATCAAGTAGCTGCTGAAGCAATCCATGTGCTGTTACTTCGATAAATGAACGCATTTATCTAATTAACTTGTTATAAGTAATTCTTATGATTTATTCTAATAAATTCGGAAGCAAGATAAATATTTCTGACATAAATCTCACATTTAATGTTGAATTTGGTTTCCAGTGGGTATAAACATTGGAAAGGGGGAGAGACCTTGCCAGCGGAGAAACTTTTCTTCCTTAAGATTACCTTCTATTAATAAAGATATAAAAATCAATTATTTTTCGGGCGTTAAAATTTTACGGCTTGAGTAACAGCTCGTATTACTGCACTTAATCGAGTTATTTATTTAATGCATATGTGTACCGGTTTTTATCGTTGATTTCCTCAGGAACAAAATTTATCACTCATGATTTTATATTTCGATTAGATAGTAAAAATAGCAATTTTATTGCCAGATTAATGCGTTTTAAAATTCAGGATCGAGCGATGGCTTACAAGTATGTTTTCATATCTTCTTGACCGTCGTTAAATGGATTTCTGCATAATGTTGAAGATGCCTTCAAACGGAATCAGCGTATTTATTTGGGATGTCTTAATCCACTTCTTTTATTTATCTTCGTCTAGGCAAATCTTCTCCCCGAATTATATCGTTCAATTTACACCATTCGTCGAGAGAATTCCGAACGCCTTTTCTTCTTTTTACAACCACTTTTGACGCTTATAAAAGAGAGTCGATTCTCCCTTAACTGGGCACATAATTATTTCGTCCGGAGAGCGAGGTATTCATCCATAATTTATCAGCCCTTCCACTCGCCGGGACTATCTTATACCGTAAAAATTGGACATTTAAAGGCGCTAGCAGGCAGTCACGAATTTCACAGGGGGAAGCCCTTATTTGGCGTGTCTTTAAAATCGATCCTCACTTCTTCCATTCTTAATTATGTATATATTTATTTTATTATGGTATGCGAGGTTGTTTTCTCGGGTAGATTATTAAATGCCATTCAAACAGTGTCTCTCATATAAAAATATATAGTTCACATTGAATGGTTGACGCCAGGAAAAGGCCTTCGAATATCTTTCAAAACCTTTCTTAATTTATAATCAGACTGTAACACAAGTAGAACATTAGGAATTCAAATGGATTAAATACATGGGAATTGCTATATTTATTGGATAGCACTCTGCAATTACTTACTATTGAGCTATCCCAACCTGAGCACTGCAGTCTTGGTATTTACCTGTTGGAATTTTGCAGTAGTAGTGAGCTTGTCACAAACAGAACATAGTGTGGAAATTGTATCGCACGTTTTTGTCCTCTTTTTGGTTAAAAGGAGGAAACATACTTCAGTTAAAAGATAAAAATATGGGAGTTAATAGTTGCGCTATGAAGCAGTTGTATAGGTGATTACTGCTGCATTAAGAATCATCAGATATTACACTAACATTATGAATGAGCTAGCAATATTGAGGAGTGGGCAATCAGTCGATTTATCCCTATTATATTTATATTCATGATATCTCAGTTCCTAATCGATTTTTATTGGAAAAGAGCAAGTTTTCATTGCTTTTACACAATATTAGTATTTGATGGGTAATGAAACATTATTTAGTACAAATGGATAATGATAATGGAATAGGAAAAAACAATGGGTAAAAGAATAAATTATGAACAGCCAAATTTATGATAATTAATAGTTAACTCCAATTAAACCACGAATGGTTAACTACATAATTAGTGCATTAAGTTGGTCGAGATTTATTAGATGCTGAATTATTGGCAGGAGTAACTAATGCTAAATGTTAGAACAAACATTAAAAAATTAAATGAATGAATCTATTTGTTTATTGTTAATGAAATATATTATATGATACAATACAGGTGTTGGAGGAATCGCAACCAACATCTCATCAAGTCTTAATTGTGAATTGTATTTTTAGTAATGTGTATACTTAAACATTTTGAATCTTCAGAGAATTTTATATTACTTTTTCCTTATTACGTTTCCTTGATATAGGCATTTCTGTTTTTTCCGTAATAATATCATAACATGCGTATTCGTGGCGAAAAAGTATGATATCAACTTAAAATAATAATATATTGCCTGAAAGGTTTGAATGGGGTAAAAAGCATATAATGATTCGACAATATTTTGGAAGATTCTTAAAATGCGGAAGTTATGAGCATTTTCACTTGGCGAAAGAAAGAATCCAATAAACAGCAGCAGTCCTTTTTGCATGAGAAAATTGCCAAAATCTCATTCCATCGCAAGAGCAACACGGTTCTATTCTTTCCTTTGCGGTAGCCTTGAATTCCTGCTAATTACCCCACTCCGTAGGCTTTAACTACCGATCAGGCGTCCTTTTCATTTCACCCAAATACTTGACCATTCCTCTCCAAAGAGTAGTCTTCCTTTTAGTGAAGAGAAATCTCCAAGTAACATTTTATACTATTTATCGAAAATAGTAAGATTCGGTTAATTTTTACACTCTCATACTTATTTTGCCCTCTCACTTACCAACAGAATATCCTCAAATAAGAGGCGATTAAAGGCTTCAACTAGGAAAATGAGGCATTGCTTTCATTGATGTCAGTCAGTGATTTCTTAATTGTTTTTTCAATTTTCATATCAATGCTACATCATTCGCATTATCGTTCTCTGATCGAAATAACTCTTATTTGCTAGAGATTATTTAGGGTCTTTCATAAATAATGAGCCGCTTTGATGAAGCAACATTTTACAAGCACTTTTCATTCATGATAAAAATATGCCTACTACTAGGTCATTCGCTACTACAGGTGGGAATTATTCCCCCACCGGAGGTTGAACTTGAGACCGCTTTCGTCAACATGTTAGGGAGCCCACTAACACTTACAAAGATATAATTTATTAACTATTAGGATTTCATTGAGCTATATTTCATATAGCTTACAAATCGCCTCATCATATTTAAAAAGCAATACATACAATATTCTTCGATACAAACGACTTTCTTCTGTGAAAGTAGAACCAGTAAGTCCCCTCCAACATTATGTAACCTATTGTCAGACATATAAGGAAACACATCATATAATACATAAAGCTATGAATGAAGTACTGATGTAGAAGAAAATATATGAAACACGGAAATGCAGTGGGTTTGGAAAACCTGTGATATTATGGGATTTGAGGATCTATATTTCCACTGCAAGAAAACATCTTCAACTTTATGTAAGTGTCAGTATGTTAGTAAATGGCTTATGCTTTCAGAGTAAATAGCATGAAAATCAACGTCTCATTTCTGGAAACTATAACCGAAATTCGGATGATCACAAATTGTGCTAAATCTACTCTAGTAATATTGCAACGCTATTTTGTCTTTCATTTCGCGGTTTGGGAAATCTGCTCATTTTCGAGGCCTCTATTTGATGGAATTTCCACGCGTGACTTCCATCATATATCAAAGAGGTGAATTTTAATCATGAGAATCAAACTAAGCTTTCCGCTGTAATATTTTCAAATGTATCTATTTACAATAGTTTAAAGAGTTGAGGCGGGACCTCAGAATTTAAATCGACGATTTCCAGGAGTATTTATCTCGTCCGAACATATAAATCATAAATTTAAACAAAAACCGACCTATTATTAATTCCTTACGGTTTTTCGACTTAATACCATAAATAACGAGAAATTTATTCATAATGGTCCCCCATATTAAACGAGATCGCATTTTTCGAGGGAGCCTTAAATTTATACATCGCCTACTTTATAGACGGATTCGAGTCACAAATAGAATGGGAGCAATAAGGATTCCTCTTGAGACAAAAGAGATTTATTGAAAGGCGAGAAATCACGTCCTATTGGGCCGGCAAAACGAGATTTACTGCCTTTTGGTGGCGAACAGGATTTTGGTCCCATAAAAAAAGGAAAGCGTGATGCAATTACGGTTTAGGGTAATTATTTCAGTGGTGGACGTTTTTATTTTCCGGAGTAGAGAGTGGTCCCCCGCAGGGAGGACAAGATGGCTGACGTCTTCTTTTGTCCCTTTTTCTCGGAGTACGATAAGAAATCGGGGGATTGAAAAATGTCGCTGGTCCTCGGGGGATGAATTATTAATTTCAAATAATGTAATATTTCAGATTCATTTGTTGTTATTGCTGTAATTTTGATGGGTACATTCAGGAAATATATTTTATAGCGGTGCTGTGGCGCGTGTCTTTTATGCAAAGAGTACGCCCTATCCATTTCCTTCGCACAATGAATGACTGCGCACATATTATGGAAATTGCCTCGATAAGTTTGTAGAATATAGGGAATATTTGCTCGGCTCCGGAGAGAGATTGTGTTGGATTTGTATGAATGTTCTGGATCGCTCTTGATATGATAACTTTTAAATGTAAGAATATTCAGTATATGCTAAGATTGTTATAAAAATTGAATAAAACAAAACAATCCGTTATCGGAAATATGATTATGTAGCCAATGGGCTGTAATTTTGAGTGAATTGTCACCTGCAATTATGCGGAAAATAATGTTTCAATTTTAAGTGTGTTATTATAAGCGATAACGGCAGATAAGTTAAATTTTCTAATCGGAAAATTCGACAAATTTTATGCTGGATTCGTTCCATTCAAATACAAAAATTACTTATTTCTAATAAAGTACCTCACAGTGCGCTAATTTTAATTTGTTACAATCTTGTTGATTTTTCCTATTGTTTTCTCTTAAGCTTATAAATTTAATAATTAAATAAAATAAAGCTTAAAAAATTTGAAGCAATTCAGTATTCAGTGAATATGGTAAATAGCAAAATACCAGAAAAGTTACAGCACTTACTGCATTTAAGATGAGCAATGTTTTACAGTATTCGCATCCGAGGCATAAATGAAAATGATGGATTGTTGATTGAATTATATTGAGAAAATACATTGTTAAATGGTGTGACGACTGGCAATTGGAGCTCAACGTAGACAAATGTTCGGTAGTTAATTTTTTCGAAATCTTTCGCCAATGATAATTCATATAGCATTCGAGGGAAAACATTATTAACTGTCGATTCGGTAAAATATCTCGGAATAACTCTCACGAGTGACTTAACTTGGGGTACTCACATTTATAATATATGTGGGCGAGCTCTTAAGAAACTCGGCTTAGTCAAAATAATAGTCGGTAAAAGCGAAGAAAAAGCGATGTTACTTTGTGCTAGTTAGGCCTCACCTCGAGTATGCCTGCAGTGTATGCAGAAAAGTGTTGTATTCGCGAGATAGAAAAGGTACAACGAAAAGCAATACGTTTTGTAAAAATTGATGTGATAAATCTGTAAGTGTTATTCAGATGCTTTACGAGGCAGGATGGGAATCTTAAGAAGAAAGAAGGCTCAATCAGAGATTTAATTTACTAGATAAATTCAGACAGAGTACGTTCATAGAAGATGTAGCCGATATTATGTGCCCTCCTTGTTATATAGGCCGTTCTGATACCGCGAGAAAGATCAGAGAAATAGATGCTAGAACCAGTCGATTCAAGAATTCATTTTTTCCGAGAATGATACGCGAAAATAATCGACTAAGAAAGTAGAGTCATTGGTGCTTGCACCCCCTGCCACACGCCGAATGGCGGCTTGCAGGGTACTTATGTAGATGTAGATGTAGACTTTAATTCAACAGAATTGGCTTAAAGTATAAGCTATCAATCATTTTAAGGAAATGTTAATTATTTTTAAATGCTAAAAAATACCCCGAATTTTATATACGAAACTCACTTTTTACACTTCCGTAAGACTTTTGCAAACCTCTCCTCCTTTAGAGGTATTAAAACTCGATAATCAGATTAAGCTGACGTCTTCTGTCTGATTCATTTATCCTGGATACTCTTTTATAGAAAAAGCAATCCCCACTTACGCCACCCTTTCAAATTGACGCATAAATAAAAAAATCTGAGAGAGAGATTGTTATAAGAGTGCGGTAAGCAAACGTTCTTTTGATGCGGCGTAATGCAAAAGCAGGAGCAGAGCTTTGTAAGAGGGTGAAAATGCCCACGATATAGCGTGTGCGTGCGGTAACAAGCATTGTCCTGTAGTGTCCAGGCGTCAAGAACGTGACCACTTCGGCTTATTTGTAGCCGTGAAGAGAGTGTAGTTGGAATGGGAGTGGTGGGCCAGAGATAAAAGGGAAGACGGGTGGGGTTTCGAAGGGAGGGAGTCAATGCATCACACGTCAACCTTGTCGATAAATTAGCGAACGTGACAAATCAGGGGAGTATCCAAAAAGTACCCAGAATTCCTTTTCGGAGGAAGGATTGTCGTTTCATCATGAAAGCTTTTAGAAGAGTATTGAAGATCTATGTATGTTCAAACATAGTTTATTGTAATCAAATACACTGCAGAATGGAATAACTCAGCGGAATTATTTTAAGAATTGTGGATTGGTATCATATTAGTGTGACTAAATCGAATTTATGGTTGAATAGATTTATTCGAACTTATTCGCGATACTCCATTTACGCAATATGTCCACGCACTGTATTCAGTGCCTCTCTAAATTTCCACTACTATTTTATCCTTTAACTTTATTCAATCAAACAAGAATTTATTCACTAACTTGCAATATTTGAAAATTTTGTTGAAAGCAGAGTGTAGCGGAAAAATCTATTCGTGCTTTTTCTCATGGATTTAAAAATTTTCGTCGAGTACGCAAAATTGCGATTTCTAGCTAGCAATCTTTTCATCTCATCATTAGTAAGCTTAATTCGACTAGAACTACGAAATCATAATCAGCAAATCGAAAGAACCAGCAGAAATGTCGACATTAAGCTGTTAAAAAGCTGAACGGATTGGTTGTGTTGTTTTCACTTCACTCTCCGGGGAGTGTTCATCTGATCCAATTATTATCAATGACCTTTTTCTCCAAGAATTAATAAATCCATTTTAGCATGTTTTCGCATTATGAATAGTTTGAAAATGTTTCAAAATTACTTAAGATTTAACTACTGAATAATGGACTGGAATAACATTTATAACGAAAAACAGCTCCTAAATGTGGATAATTATAAAATGTTAAGCTATTGCATTCTCGATCACCAGGAAATAGGCCTAATTAGGCTACTTAGTTGTCTAAATTGGCTTATCTGCCAAGAAGGCCAAATTTTCTAGAAGAATTGCGATTTTTTCAATTAATATAAAAATCAGTATATCAGTATGACCACACTACGACGAATATTTATTCTTATTATAAATCAAATTTATTAATAATAAACACTTACTGATTTATGAGTGGTGTCGAATACTAAAATTAATTCATAGAAGATAATAGGAAATGAATATAGAGCCTATTACTTAGCTTTGAAAGGTTATATTCTTAGGGTAATTGTGCTGCATTTACGTGGACTTTCCTCTTCTTATCAGTGTAGTTCACTAAGGAAAGGAAGGTTAAACTACTCCTCATCTTAATTAGTAAGCCTCATTCCCACTCGAGAGTTTTTGTTGGCTGATTATATTTAAAAGGAGATTAGAATTATCAGCTTTTACATTGTACATACTGCCATCATTATTCTAATCACAATAATCATCATTATCTCAATCAAATTCATCATAATACTGCAATTTCTATTATCAAAATTGTAATTCATCGTGGTTTCACCATTGATTGATCTTATAATCTTACGTTAATCATGTTTAATAGAGCTGTGAAACATCACTTAGAGAGTTGCTTTCCATATCCGCTGTTATATTCCTTCGTCGACCTTCGCCAAGAATTCCAGCATCGTACAGGTTTCCGAAGAGGTGTTGGCTTCACCACCTTTTTATTTTAACGACGGCGACGACCTTTGGGGAAATTGAATCGTCCAACGGAAGTCAGCCACCTCTTCCACTTAATTCTAAATGCGATTTGCAACGGATTCCCCGTCGTAAAAATAAATGAATTTGGACGATTTTGATATATTACCGCAGATGTTAGCAATCGAATTTCACATTATTCACTTCTTTTCTTATTTGAGACAAAATATAATCACTGACTTGCCGTATATTCGGCGCGTATATTCGACTTATCAAGTTCTTATTGATTGATTATCCATTAGACGACTGTCGCGGCATGTCAGCAATGTAATGAAGTCGCAAGATATCTTTATACACAACACTGAGTGTAAGAAAAGTAGATGTTTTTTGCTATTGTAACAAGGAAACAATTGAAAGAACGGGTCATTATGTTATATCATAAGAAAAAGTTAATCAAAAATTAACCCCTAAAACTTAAAACTGGTAAAATAGATTTATAAAATAGATAGATTTTATAAATGTAGTTTTAGTAAAAATATTTAATTTCGGATTTGTGAGCGAAAATGAAACTTCGCGACAGAAAATGCTGATCATTATTTCTACGATTAAATGTTTGCGATTTGCGTCAATACGTCGAATATGACCGAAATTCAGCATGTAAAAATAAGACGTCGAAATATATTAAGTCATCTAAGTTTTGCAGAATTGTTGTTAGGAGTTGAAGAAACAATTCTTTCTCAAATTTCAAACGCAAGGATTAGAATATATAAAATTTTCATTTATATTAATAAATAAATATTAAAGTAAAACTCTTCTTAATATTCTGGCTTATTTCATTTTCTTTCTTTGAAAGATAGCGATAAACGAAGATATTAATAATAAAATAATATATTGTATCTTGTCACTGTAAATGGATTAAACGGGTAAATGTAATTCACGGGTAATCCTGATTCATTTTTAATAAGCATTAAAAGATGAAACGGCCATTGGTGAAAATAAGATGAATATGTTTCTGTTTTCTGCCGCAATCAGAGTGATAAGAGTAGTGTAAGTGTTGACGTTGTATTGTGGTTTTTGTCTTGTTTTTGGTTAAAAATAAGGAAACATTATTCATTACCCATCAGTTTTCAAGCTATTATATGAGAGGTAGTAGTACTAGTATAGTGAGTATTCAGCTATGATATTCATATCTCGAAATCCAAAATTCTTCTCCAAAATTATTCCTACCAAAGAGTAAGTGTATCAATGATGAATGCTGCATTTAGAATTATGAGATATCGCACTAACTTTATGAAGCTCAAAATAGAATAGCAAAATAGGATAGTCAATCAATCAGTCGCTTTCTCCATATATTATTTACCTTCAGAATGTCTTTTCAGTTCCCTTTTTAACTGAATAAGATCATGTTCAAGCTATCATTGCTTTTGTTTTTATCCGTTTTTTTATAAGTGCACAAAATAGCACGGTTATGACATATAATGATTAACTTCGATCAAAACAAGACTGGTTAACTGTATTAGGATAAATTGTCACAATTAGTTCAGTGTCTAATAAATCTCGTCCAACTTAATGAAGTTTATTTGTGAGCCGGAGAGAAAGACTAATGCAAAATCTTGATGCGAAATTTTCATTCGCAGAGATTAAAAATGTGGGAAGAGAGATGAATTGGACTGCTTCCTAATAATTTTGATCATTATTTTTCATTCCGATTTTCAACGTTTTAGAATATTTCTACCCTTCCGCCTATGTAATAGTAATTGTAATCGCATTATTACATATAAAAATTGCATTCTTTGCAGCATAACTTCGCATGTTCTATTGCTTTGAATGGACAGCAAGAAGCGGATTGTTCTAGGAAAATTTAAACTAAATCCAAGGATAGAGCTTTCTTGGGGCTAGATATACTTGTTGATGTATTTCATTAACTGATTTTGTTATAAAACGAGGATATGGTTTACTTTAGGCTGTTGGATTTTATTATGTTAATGATGACTGTCAAGTTTATGATCTGTTGATGTAATTCGCGACGGGGTAATGATAGTTAAAGTAACTTGAAGTATTTATTTTGAAGGTGGTGCCATTGCTTATTAAGCATTAAGCTAAATATTTATTGTGTAAATATATTAAATGTCGCTGTGAGATTAAAAATATTGATATAACTCCTCGAAACTTTGTAGCAACCTCATATGTATAAATTTCAACAACTTAAGCGAAAATCAAAATTATATTGACATACTCGTATCGACATTAACATAGACTTGTATATGTGGAACATTTATCCATGATGTCCATGATACGGATATCCACCCTTTCAACTTTTGGTGCCGATTTCGAGAAAATAAATGATCGTAGACTTCAATGGATTAGTAGGGATTAATATGCCGCCCTGACGTCGATTGATATTATTCTCCTCGATGGAAATTGCTAAAAATGGCTCTTGATGAGTTTTTGGTGAATGTATAGTTATTGAATGACTGATAATGAAATGATTTTGTTAGCGGTGAATGTTAACGACAATAATGTTCAATTTTTACCGTTAAGAAGTTACTCGTCTGAGAATGATTAAAATGTAAGTAATACCTCATTTAACAAAGCTCTTTAAATATGAGTTCCTTTATTAACTCAAATCGTCAAATACGAAGACAAAGATCTGCCAAACCAGTAGAAGGAGATGGGATCAAAGAATAGATAGTATACACGAATTTTTCAACTACACTTCTTTCTAGTAATTGTAATCTTCGACTCTTAATCATCATCAGATGGAAATAATCTAAAATGTTTCCGTCATCGTCAATTTCTTTGCTTCCGCGTGTATCGCGTTAAATTATAATTTGTACATATACAGTATAATGTATGCATTTTCGTTGATTAAAAGAGATGTTGAAAAGATCTTCGCTTCCATGAAGCAACTCGTTCCCCGAGGAGACGCTGTGTAGCAGCACATTGTTATTGCGTTTTAAGTATTCCAATTAATGCCGGTGATACTCGCCTCGTTGGATCGAAACCCAAGGAAAAAATCAATCTTTCAATTATTTAACACTCTTTTTAGGCGAACGAAACAATTCAGTCGCATTTTGAATATTTGAAACCAACATTTTTATGTATAGCCGATGAAAACGCTTTGGTTTGTGTCCGTATATTTCGAGGCACTCCTTTCCACTCTCTTCCTACGCCACATTAACCCCTTAGATGTCTTAATTCCACCCACCTTTAAAACCAAGAGTCTTAACAACCAGCCTTTTTATCCTTCCCCATCCGCATCACCATAATCATTGCCTTCCTGTCTATAGCCGTCCTCAAGTTAAGACACTAAATCTCAACAGCATACGGCTACTCCTACTCCCACTGCCTTTTCCCCGCTGCCCCTTAGCCGCCTCTCTAACCAGAACATGGATCGTGCATTGGGAAAGTCACGATAAATCACGTGAAGGCCCCCGCCAGGCGTGGGGGCATTACGGCTTACGTCTTTTTCCATCCTTGTTTTGCTATCCTCCTACGCAGAGGGAAGGGAATCCATTGCTCACACGCCTAACAGCGTTCCTGGCTAATGGCTGTGCCGACGGCTGCTGCGGTGCAAGCCGTAGTTGTGGGAGATGAATGTATGCGTGTCGGGATGCTTTTCATAACGCTGGAAAACCGGTGATAACTGATTCTATTCCTTTGTTTACATCTTCTTCACGTCCATCATGTCCCTCGTTCTATTTTCAAACAGATGTTTGGAAAAGTATTTATTGCCTCTTAAGTCAGTTTTTAAGCTCAGATATGCTTTGCGTTTGTATTTTGGTACAATGAGATGAAAGTATAGAAAATGATGAGTTCATCGTATTGACGTAAAAATGATGACTCAAGAGGTAGACCTCTTGTTTATCGATTATTCATATATTTATAAATTCCAAATCTTATTATTTATAAGTCCTTTGTCATCGTATTGCCCATTACTTTCATAGTAAAAGATAAGCAATAAACTCACTTCCCCAATATGGGAAAATCTGAATATAGAGGTTGTGAGCTGCATAAATGCGATGAAAAGATTGACCTAAGCCCCTTATTTTCTCCCTTTTAATGTGCATACTTCTTTATCTTTCTCACTTCCGAAAGATACTATTTACCGTATTTCCCAAAGATGAAATGAAAATCGAATTCTTAATTGGTGAAAACGGCTTCCGTGATAATTTTGAGAGAATCTCTCATTCATTATTTGAAGGCCGAGTAAAAAAATTAAAAGCTATGCTAATATAAATACTAAGCTAATAATAAATACTATAGTTTGTACAATCACGCACTATCCTCCCGTTCAAGGTAATTAATATGGAGTGAATAATTGAAGCTGTCATTAATAGATCTAAGGTAGATATGGGTTTTCCTCAATTTAAAAATTTCTGTTTGATAAACGGCTCAGGAAATGAAACTCCTCAAATTATTGAATTATCTTTACAAGAAGATCTGACATTTTGAAATGTGATGATAGTTAAAAGAGAATACTTGTGAATATTCTAATTATGTAAATTTATGGCTCTAAGCTTTAAGTTCCTAAGTTATGTTGGCTTAAGTTTTTAAAACTATGGTAATTCACATCTTTTATGTCTCTAATAAATCCCTGTTATTAAGCCTTGATTAACTCTAAGAGATGGGCAATCCAACTGTTCACCTTACCTTGAATTATCGATAGCAAATGAAAGTTCTCTGCGGAGTCATCTTCATCCAGAGGTATTTCATTACTCTAATGTCCCAGGGACGGAGTTCCCTCGGAGTAGTCGCTGCAATTATTTAGGAATTATATGGAAAGCCGACTCACGATTTCCGTGTTAAATCCCAACTCTCAAGAAAGTTCGATTATCCAGTTTTTCACTTGCAATTTCTCTTCCCAGAAAGTGTCCGATACACACGTCAGTTTACAAGCATTGCATACACCTTTTCACCCGCTAATTTGAGTTTCCACGAAAGGGCTAAGCTATTGTTCGAGCTAATCAGAGCAATTGAAGTTGTCTATCGAATCACGAAAAGGCATTCTGTCTGCACGGAAATACGTGACCAAAGGCTCTTGACATATGCCCAGAATAGTTTGGTAACGGTCGACGGGGAACATTATTTCAAATTACTACAGTTCGATTCAATGTTAACTTCCTCATTATCGGTGTGTGAGAAGACAATTTAACGTTAAAAGCGTCCTTCCACTGTTCAAAGAAGCATATTTCTGGCACTGCTTCCATAAGACGATGAAGAATATCATGAATAATGTCAAGCAAATGAAACGAAGCTCTTGAGCGATTTCACTGGAAGAATCTTCCGTGGTTAGTTCAGCAGACAAATTAATATTGAAAAGGGAAACAGTCGGTGGAATGAGAAACGCTGCGATTAAATTGCTTAAGGACTCTAAAATACGCGATTAGTTGCTTTGAAACTACGACCGGTGTTGTCTAAATAATGCGGAAGAGACATGATTAAATGATATCGAGGTGAAAGTGCGAAAATTATTTCTAGAGTATTTAAAAGCATTTGCTGGATATACCTAATGTATTACATTAACTGAAGCAGTTGTAACTAAGGGTAGACGTGGTAACTAGGTAGATAACTAAATTATAAAATAGAGAAAAAACTATGGAATAGTGTAGAGTAAAATAAAAAAGGGGATAAAAACTTTTTCCGAAGCTATTCGATGTCAGAATATGAAGATGGATATATTTGCGAAAACAGGTCAATATTAATTTTGAATGTGGTCGACATAAAATTTGGTCTCAGCATATTTTATCTGTTAATTGACGGTCATTGAAAACTTTGATGCATAAGAAAATTTCATATCATCTCAAATATTTTAGATGGCTATTGCAACGCAAAATATAAATAGCTTACATAGAAATATTTAATCGTACATAGAGTTAATGTTTCAATAAGTGTTTGGGAGTACGCATATTCTAATCTTGAAAGTACGTACCTTTTTAGCATATCTTTTAGGAGAAAATCACTATTTCAGAGAAAATATTACGTTTCTGTTCACAATCGTAAGTGGAATTCTCCCATACGTCTTTAAAAAAAAACGTGCGTTTTTTCCTTACAATTTGGTATGAAAATTACAAATTTATGATATGATGAAATGATTTGCTGCAGATGGTTTATTTATCCATTTACAAATAAATTGTTAAGGATAGTTTTCCACCAAGGATTTGAGATTTTCGTCTTCTAAGAGCCTCGTGGGCTACGATGAACAGGATGACAGGAAAGAAGTGACAAATAAGATTGTGCTTCATGGTGGAGGGATAAAGATGAGCAGCTCGATTCAGTGCTTTCAGCCGCAAATGGAACTGAGTAAACCCTACCGTTGTGCTTTTAATTAGCTTCGTAAGAGAAACATGTATTACTATTTTTCAATTTAGAGCTCCCATTATCGCCGGTGGAATGGATTCCTCCGTATAGTAAAGCGATTCATAAGCGAGAGGATCCATGTAAGATCGGTCCGCGGAGAAAACTGCGCGATTCTACCTTTCCAAGATAAACATTTGCTCTCTCCCTTTTCCCTTCCCTCATGAATTTTACATCGCTCCACTGGATGCTCAGGTTTCAAATCGTTCAATTAAGCACTCATCCCTGTGTCGATGATGAAGGGGTGGAAAAATACCGGCCCTTTTATTCTTACTAAAAAAACTAAATGACCTTCGTCTCGACGCCCTTTTCTCTACTATATCGTTATAATGTATTCGAGAAATTGTTTTAATTCACGCGCCTTGCGATAAAGAGATCCGTCTGCCATTTAATTAATCCGAGGAAGAAACTGCTCCTCTTCATCCGGATTTGACTGTTTTCGTACTCTTTTCAGCCGGGTAATCATTTCCCCTATTTCTACTTCTTAATGTTCCGGTTTTTTCATTGAAACCAAACTTAAGTGTTATACTTGAGCCTCTTCTTGTTAAACTTCTGTCAGAATGAAGTTTCAGGACATGGCTGCAAAACGTGTTTTACAAAACTTATTGAAAATGAAGGCATCTGCGATACGCGATACTTTTTCATATTCTGTCGAGTATTTCCTTTCTTTCTCACCTGATTATAGTAATTTATACCATATATTCAGTCTGGAGGTCGGCTGAAAACTCAACTACTTTACTGTTAGTCACAAAAGGGAATGAAGTAAGGCAAGATGAGGTATTCATTTACTTTCCTCACTGAGTCAGGATGCTGAAACCGGAAAAAGTCTACGAAAGAGCAGCTTATTACCATACGAATAACTTTCTTCATTAAAAGGATTTACTAAAATACATTCCAATATTCTTCAGCAACTATCACGTCATCAGCCCTTAGAACTAAGAGTAAATTAAATGAAAAATTTGTTGAGAGGTTTTTAATAAATATGCCACAGATTTTGTTATTCAGAAGCATTTCAGGACTCATATGTGGGTGATAATTAGTTAAATGTTTGACGCACGCAAAAGGTAATAAAAACCGCTTGAAGGGAAATTTACGAGTTAAAGTTTATTTCTCACTTTTTCCTTTAATAATTTCCATTAGCCATTTTCCATAACTACATAAATTCTCTCGTTCTCATCTTGGAAGGACTTCTTGCACATGCTTATGATATGCAACATCAATAAAATTCAGGGTCAAAAAGTGGGTTTTGTACGATAAAAATTAAAGAGTCATTATTTATTAATAAATTTGGTAGTAAGGAGATACGTTGTTTATGTTGCAGGAGATTGCACTTTTTATCACAAAAGGTGGAAAATCATGGAACTATTTCCAAGAATTCTTCAACATATCAATCATTTCTCTTATTTATTGATTATATTGGAATAGCGACTGAATGAATATTTCCATGTGCCTCCGCGAGTGTATTTACATGTGCCCAGATTCAGTTTCCTCTCCTTCAACTCCCGGTAACTTATCCCACCCCTTAATTCGTCGAACAACTTCTGTGTTGGACGAATTTTCTTTTTAGAAAACATTCTTCGAGGAACGACATTTTTATTTAAATGCCGAGAACAAAGATTTAAGGCCAAATCATCGCTTTGCGTTTTATAACTGCTCTAAAAAACTACCTTGGTATGCATTCCTTACAACAACTCAATAATATTTTCCTTAGTCGTACGCGACTTTCTTTAATGTAAGAATTCAGTTGTTACACCCGTACACTATCTCCGCTAGATATGATTTACTTCTATCCGCTTTTAAGGATCTTTCCGTTGATTATGTTACGCACATTTATACGTAAAGAGGTCCTCCTGCGATTCCGAGCTGCGAGGAGTTTATTGCCCTACCTAAGCCTTTCACATTATTGTGTCGTTCGAGAATAACCTGTTAACTCCCAATGATGTCTGGTGAGCCAGAAAAGTACGTACTTAAAAATGGACCGGTTTTAGAAGCTTCATACATTACCTTCGGTATAGTATCGAACTTTATAATCAGAAGACCTGTTTGATTTCAACGCCTCATCGTTGGCCTTCCTTCTCACCAAAATCTATTATACAAGGATGATCTCATATATTTTTGATGGAGCGAAATATCTAATCAGTTTGTTGAATACCTTAAGTCGATAACTAATGTTGTCATATATCACGTTTATTTTCTTTCGCTGGGAGTCGAGAGAATGCAATTCCAACAGTCTCCTGACAGTCCTTATAAGAGCATATCTTCATTTGGTTTCAGATTCATCGTTAGGATTTAATGAGAAGTGTACTTCATTTTAAGTAACTTCATCCAACGGCGATAGTTGGGCGTAAGCTATGTTATTCAAATGATACCTAGTTGTGAAAATCGCAATCATATCTTAGTGATAGAGAAAGTTATTTTGTTCAATTTGTGGAGATAACAATTAATATATTTCGAAGTATGTTCTCGAATTTTCTTTTCTTACTCTAATATAGCTTGGAATTAACTCTCATAAATGTTGAAGGCTATAATGTCCTCGATGACACAGGAATCAGTATTAATATTACTTTTTAAAAATATCACGGTTCTTTATGAAATCCGCATTGATATTTGCCAAGAGTAACACTCGCAAGTAATGAATTTTTGCAGTTATTAACGGCAAATTTCATGGTGAATGATCGTGTGCAGGTAAAATTTTCATAAGACAATTAAATGTTTTCTCTTTAATCTGTAACTCAGTTAACCATTTATTAAAAAATAGAAGTAATATTTGGTAAAATTACTTTTCATTATACCAGTGAACCAGTTACTTTTTAACTGAATTATAGAATTACTAGAGGTGCTACCCGTTGATTCTCAACGGGGAAGTAAAAAGAGAGAAATGACATAGTCAGTGCGACGAGGCAGTGTAATAATTAATATGCAGAAATAAATATTTACTTTAGGGAACGCATTAGGTGTCTTCATATTTAAGAAATCACATACTCATATATTACCATGATTACCAAATACTTGAATATCATTTTATTTTAAAATCCTTCAAAAAGTCACAGCCATGGATATATCTATATAGATATATCACAGACAGTAAAACCCGTCTTCTCTAGACGTTACTCCGCTTAAGATGCGGTTTTCTCGCGTTTCCGGTCCCTTTCAAACGAAACACATGGTAAAAATACCGCTTAAAACGCCATAATACTCGCTTCAGACGATTTTTCTCTTTTCCAATTGCACTACAACCCATTTTAACAAATAGTTCGCCTCTTTCGATAGACCAGTCTTTTCTCATCATCAATATAGTACTTTCATCACAATCTTAAGAAGTGAACATAAACCAGAAAAGGAGACTTCCGTTGTTGATGTTGAGCTTTGTCTCGGAGGGATGCACTCACACCACTGCTGCTAAGAAACTTGTCATTTTTACATAATTGTCTATATGATAAACATTGCTTGATTGTAAAGTGACAATTAGTGTGAGTTAGACTCTCTGTTTCTGCGAAAAGCATGCCATTGTTAAAAATATTATGTAAGGCAACCAGCTTTCGTCAGCCTGTCTTATAACACGGTGTTCCCTGAAAAGCCTTTTAATCGGGTTGTACTGAATTTAGATATAGATTATTATAGCTTAAGTGCCCGTTGAGAGTCAAAGGGGAGAATAGAAATAAGCAGTAATAGTTGGACAATATTTTGAAATAAGAGAATCCAACATCTTTCACATTCCCTTGATTCTATGTACATGTTATCCAAATAACAATTTGAATTGTTTCAATTTCTCATAATTTTGAATGGAAGCCAGCCATTGACAATAAGAATACGAAACTGTATAGAATGTCTCTTTACTTAGAACTTGGCTAAAGTTCGTCCAATCAGTGTTTTTCTTTCAATTTTGCCACAGAAATATATCTTGAAAAGGATAAAAATAGACTTTATATTTTAATTTTAGGGAACGTTTTACCTAATATGTGGTCGGATCTGAATTTAAATATATAAATTGAAGTAGGCGAGTCGTCAGATTGCAATAACCTGCAAGTTTTTCAACTGTTCCTTCTCGAGTTTTAAGTGAATATAGACAACCACACTCAATCTTTTAATATGGAATAGCTGAAGTGCCTTCTCATTTCTAATTGACACACAGTCGATTCTCTCGACAACAAAGTTTAAAGACTGGATTACATTTACTCAAAATGCTATTATGACACGCGGAATTAGCCAATTAGGAGAGTAGAGTTGTGATTCGTGCTCCCCCTGCCACACACCGAATAGCGGCACGTATAAGTATATTTATAAGGTTTTGTATATCTGGAAAATAAAATATTTTCTTAGGAAAGTACTCTTAGTAGCTTCATCGCATTGAAATTACATTAGCAAAATCCCGCGGATTAAGAAACTTTCACTAAATGGTCGTACCTGCGAATCGACGCTGTAAATTGTTCATAACTGCAAATGCTAAAATTTCTGAATATTGCCTTCTTTTCACATATCTTATCCTTAAATGAGCCTAAATTCCTTAATTGAGGCTCAATCTGTAATCCTCTCACTTGATTTCCAACGCTATAATCCACGTGCGTGAATTGCGTTGAACTTTAGACAATTTTCATGTGCATCGAGAAGTATATATCAATAGTATTTATCATAGCATGGCTCTCTTCAATCAGAAGGCGTTGAGGATATTTACAATTTTGATCATTAAGAATCATAACTCAGATTAGTGCAATGATTTTGAATAATGAACTAATAACAAGAAATCCATCTGAGTGAGAAATTTTAGAATAAATATACAAATGTTAGGTTGTGGGATGATGGTAAATTTTCAAGAATCACTGTGTTAATAGAAGATTAATTGCAAAAAGATTGCAATGCTACGATGGGCACAGAAAAAAATGTTGTAGTGTGGATAAAACTGCCCATTAAAATTCGATTTGAACAAGTGTTGTCTTACTTGAATATTCTACTTATAGAACTTTTAAAAATGCTTCGACTTTGTCTTTTTCATTGTGAGCCCCTCCAAGAATCGAACCCGGGATTGATTTCACACGAAGTCGAACGCGTTGCGGTATCACGCAAAAACTACTCATCGGATTTTGATGAAATTTGACAGGAAGATCAACTCAAGAGACATAAAAGTGACTTTCAATCCCGATATGAGAGCCCGGTTCGATCCCAGACGAGGAAAACATTTCTCATTGAAATACATGTAAAGTTCATTTTACCATTTGCAGGCTTCATTTCTTTTGCACGATTAAATGAGAAAGAGATCTATGTTATCTTACGATAACATCGGTTATCTTATTTCAAAAAACCCGTGCGAAGAACTAGTACTGCAATTTTCTATAAATTCTAAATGATAAGCAAGCTTAGATGTGCATATAAAAAGTGTTTGGTTCCCATTAATTATTATTTCGTTACAAGCTTAAGCTTAACAGAAGAAGGAATGTGTATAGAAATACAGTATCGTATAGAATCGACTAAAAACGAAACTACCGTTTTTCCCGTATCTGAAATACAAGGAATTGATTATATATTCATTTTCCAGCACTGGTATAAACAGTTTGCTCGCTTAGTACACAAGCTCAGAGAAATACTTCATCCCATTTCGTTGTACGTGCTTGAGGTGCGCTGTCATAACCTCGATGCTGGTTCAGTTGAATAAAAGCAAGGAGAAGCGCACAAGAATTACAATTACTCCTCTGCTAACTATCCATCTTCACTCCTTTCCACACCAATTTATTGTCTATACATATAGGCCATGTTGCTCTGACCAACATGTCTCGATGAATCGAATATTTTTCATTTGCCTTCTGAAACAGGATAGAGGAATCCTTCGATTACTTTTCTAGAGTCCTTGTTCAGGGCTGCTATAGTAATTATTTGACTGACTTATGAGTGACGTAAATGAATAGTAATTCTTAATAATGACAATCAAAAAAAGTAGGCTGATTTAATATATTTCAACGAATCTAGCAAGATGACCTCCGATATCAGATGATTGCCTTTCTATGAAATTCAGCAAGGGAAGTAAATTAAATATAAATATATATATATATATATATATATATATATATATATATATATATATATATATATATATATATAAAATCCATCATAGTTACAGAAATTAGATGACGAATTAAGTTTAGCAAGTTTTGGTAAGTTTATATATGAATGTATATATTTATGCTTGTAAAAAATATGCTTGTTAAATAGGAATCACTATCAATCAATAGGTATATTTTTGATTTTCTCAATCTAGGTGATTTAGAGGTTTACTGAAAATGCGATATTTTTCATTACACAGAAAGAATCCTTAATAATATGTAAAATCTGAAATAAATTATATATTTAACTAGTAGACTAGAACTATTAGTAAAATTTAAGGCTGGAAACTACAAATAACGTACTTCGTGTTAGATGCACCTACTACAGCATTAACAAGTATCTGTAGATCTTCTAATTGGATGACATACATTTTTGTGCATTATGCATCACCTGCTAAGACTTAAATACTTTCTTCAAGAAATACTTCCGTAAGAGAGGATGACTATAAATCAACGAACCCATTTTCAAATGACCCAGGTAAGAATGAGAACGTCGAATAGGACTTTTTAGTGAAAATATTTGAATTTAATATTCATGTGTAATAGAGCGTCTCGATTCCCGAAGTATCATTAATAAATATCACCCCCTAAATACGCTATTAAGAGGTCGATATTTGAAAAAACCTCGACCGACAAACGGTTTAATGACCCCTAAACTACGATGTCTATTTTACCCGATGCAAAGATTAGATATAGATCGATAGGGAACTATTAATTACAGGGGACCGCCGCCATTTTCGGGGAACATGTTCAGCCTCGAGGAGGCATTATAGAACATTAGCGTTCCTTATGAGATACGATCGGATATCGGATGGAAATGATTTCCTTGTATGCGTGGGTTTGGTGGAAGATGAAGTGGACCCCTGCTAAGCAACGGATGAAATGTTTAAGGGGATTCTTTTATTGCCGGCTTGTCAAGACGATGACTTGTAGTTATTCCTGCGCTTGTAGATAAAACAGAATGTAGGCGGAGGATTATCTTGAATGAGTGTTCCAGTTTGTTGTCTATATTTAAGAAGTAGCGTAATGACCGCTGTATAACTTATACCCACGATTATTCTTAATTTATGTTACGTCATAATAGAGATGCTTGGGATCAAGATCGGATTAGAAAAAATGCGCGAATTTTTCGGAAAAAGGCTCACACCTGTGCTATACATATCAAAATTTAAGCTTAAGCGAGAATCAGTGGATTCATTCTCTTTACTGAAGGAGTTGATAAGGTGATTGAATCATCCCTTTCTTTTCCTCGCCTATAGGAATAAGGAGAGATATAGGTTTCATTAGAGCCAAGAAAAGCTCTTTACTAGGAAACGCAGATCTCAGCATGTATTTAAAGACGCGGTGTAATTACAGATTTT
Organism: Pachydiplax longipennis; assembly: GCA_036926295.1. Classification (NCBI taxonomy): domain Eukaryota; kingdom Metazoa; phylum Arthropoda; class Insecta; order Odonata; family Libellulidae; genus Pachydiplax; species Pachydiplax longipennis. The sequence continues at coordinate 1,699,370 of JAVFKF010000085.1, read as the reverse complement.
GGTCAACCACTTCCAAACTCCGCGTTGCCTTATAAAGAACTTTCAGACCTTTCGAATTGTTAATTAAATCGCCGATCCTGTTATTTCCTTTGGAGTTCTCGGGCGCCTTAACCCGTTACTTACATTAAAGACGCGTTAGGAAAGAATAAGAGTTAATTTATCGCCCGAATCCGAAAGAAAAAAAAATACAAACGATATTGGATCTCGCAAATCGGGCGCCTCAAAAAATAATTCGATTAAAATTTCTTGATTAAAAGCGCGCCCGTGAGAGGAATAACTCCTAAAGAAATCGCAGCAGTGGTGAGCAAGGGCATAAAATAAGATCCGCTTCTGGATCCAGTGGCGGAAAAAATAAAACGCCTTCATTTACACATCTTACATAAATCTAAAGAGGGAATATGAAGTGGGAGAGAGAGGAGCGGCGATCTCTGAGGGGCGTGATTTACATCAAAAGAGTCGGCTTCTTTTAGCTCTCTAATTTATGTCCGAGCATTAATACGAGAAGGAAATAGAACGCGTCTCGAGGAAAGGGAATTAATGTTCAAAGAGTTTTTTCATCTTTTTTCCCGATGCTAGCCGTAAGTTACATATATACGTGCATACACATATGTATTAATCTCACGAAGCTTGAGGGAAGATTATCTCCCACCCAAAACAAATTTATTCCTAAGTGAGCATCCGTAGAATTCCCTTTAGCGACGTATTTTAACACCGGTAGCGAGAGCGAAAGATATATTGCCTTTCCTTTGTTCGAATCCTCTGACGTAATTCCATAGGGGAAGAATTATTATTTTTCCAAATGTCGGTCGGACGTACGGTTTGGGGGTGATAAGCTTAAGTCCGTGTGAAGGCTATCGAAACTAGTTTCGCGTGACCGTAGGAATACTTATAATTCGCAACACACGTTTCAAGATTCTACTATAACTTTTTTCTGAATTATTTTCCACACTTCAACGGTTGAACTACGAACACGGTGGAATAATGGTTTCAGCGGGCTACAGTAGAAAAATCCTTCTAGAAATCTAAAAATGATTTTTCCTTGTTGTTTGAATCGAACCTTTGTATATCTTTTCACAATCGAGGGTATACATAGTGCTGAATAAAATTCTTCATCAGTTCGAGCTTTAAAAGAAAAAGATTTAATCAGAAACCGTTATTTTTTATTTATTCATTGAATTGACAAATTCAATTTCTCGATCAATGTGGATGATGAGACTGCTGAAATAAAATATCGGGAGAAAAATGTAAAGCTAGATGAAATGGTTAAAGATGTGGAAATTGATGATGTGGGGGAAGATATGTGGTTAGAATCTTATTCAAAAGGTTGTGGTAATACGCGTTTGGGATTGAATTTACTTGAGCGGAGTGAACTATATTAAAGACGGTTACAATGGGTGTGCCAGAGACAGAAAATGTTGCGATTAAGAATTGTGATGACGCATTCTTACGAAATCCTTTCCCCTCTTTTGTCACATTTTTTATGATCATTGCTGTTGTAGCTCTTGTATGTACACACATAAATTCGATGCAGCAAAGGAGGATTCATAAATCGGAGCTTAAGTGAGGAAGATAGAGATTTAAAGTGCCCTTTTACTCCGGCATTGACAAACATCTTTCAATTTCTAAAAATTTTCCTTATATAGTTACCATGAAATGGTAAAAATGAACTCATGAGAAAAGATGGCTAATACATGAAAGATTCGTGAATATCAGAGCAGAGGAAAACTTAAGAAAGATGATGTATCTGACAATATTACGTAAGAGAATGAAGTTATAAAGAGAAATCAGATGGAAAACAGAATTGGAGTTAGAGAATATCCGATCAGATACTTCAGGGTATGGAAAGAAGGAGCATAGCCGAAGAGGAAGGTAAATGAATGACTGAAATATTTTCGTAAAGTTGGATGGACTTAATGTATATTTGGAGAATATTGAGGTCGCCTTAATTTAGCGGTGAATATATTTGTTTGGAGGTAATTAAATCAGTAAGTAGCAATACATAGTACTAGTAGCCCCGTGCGAAATTTTTGCAGATGAACACTGGTACTCCACCCAAATACATATAGGAAAACACTCTAATCATTACAAACGAATACACAAACACTAAAACATAAAACAACCGCACCCTCATATTCCGTATCAATGTCAGTTTCGACAGTGATATATGTTCGTTTGTATCGATGGAAATATCGATATTTACTCATCCAGAAACTCTATGGGCAAATTCAAAGTCAAAGACCGATAGCAACTTAAGGACCTAATCATTTTGATCGGTATTGAGTAGTTGTATGACTTATTTGTTTTATTTCTCTTTTTTATGGATACTCCAAAATCTAATCAAGAAACTCAAAATCGAAATTTTAATATGGTCGTTATTGAGCTAAAAGGACCGGTAAGTAATACGATGCAACGTTATTCAAACATACCACACGGTACCACCGTGGCGCAAACTTTCATATTTGGCAGTGCTCATGTTTCTGTGGTTGTCGTTCTGCTACCAAAAGATGCAAGGTGGTCTGTTTATTAAACTGTCATGGTTGCGTACGACGTCGAGGTCTTCGTTTATGGAGACTATACATTTCTTCCGAAAACTGATTCGATCATTTTATATATATATATATATCACTGTCCGAGAAGGAAAAATATTTAAAAACGTGGCAAAGTAAACAATAAATTCTTATATAGCAACTCCGATATCTACACATTCAGGGCGAAACTTGATGATTCAAATATAAACTCGATGTTTTGACCAAATGGTTAATTTTTCATTGGTATGAGTATTTTTACCAGGAACCGGGAAACTTTCTCTTTCAAATGGTCATTCATGTATATTTATTAGTGTAATATTGTTATAATATTATAAATAATACATGTTTATAGATGACCTTCGACACGCAAGTGATTCAACCTATAAAATACCGAAAGGGGGAACTTTTGCTCTTCAAAGCCTTACGAATTAGATCATAGGATTTCCATTGGCACTGCTTTACCTTCAGCTATCGTAAAATATAAAAAAATACACCAATACGGCTTATGTATAGAAATCTTCTTAAGAAGATATTGTGATCATAACCTTCGTTTTCCCATCTATAATTCCTTACAAATTTGGAAAGCGTTACACATAAGAAATTTTACTATACGAATGTTAATTTTTACCTTACACACATCCTTCTACCCCGAACTTCCATTTTGACTTCAATTTGTGATTTGAGGCTATCTAAATGTTCATTAATTGCTAATTTGAACAAATTTGAAGTGTTTCTCAAATCACTTGAACTTTCACTGTACGAAGTCAAAATAAATCGGATTTTGGAAAGGAACACTTATTTAAAAAGGCGGATTGCTATGGAATTAAGCTTAGCCATACTCTAAAATTCATCGGATGCGAGATCAATAAAGTAAGAGCTACTTTCTATGGTTTGCTATTATCTACAAAACGGATATTCTTTACTGATTTTCCATCGGAGAAGAGGATGAATGTGTATTTGCCTTCATCGGTTACACCCCAATTGTGAGATGAAGCAGTTTCACTCTCCGGTGGATTCCTTTGAAGTTGTCGTGGGAAGCGACTTCGTCCAAATCAATTAAAAATGTTTTTTACTGCTGGGGATTGATTCTTATTCACTCTGATGGAATTTAAAACGATGCAATTACCTGAAGTAAGATAGGGTATAAATTTATGGATTAGGAATTGACTTTATTGACGTTTCGTGGAGATTGTAACATGAATTAGATTATTTATATGGGTACATTAACTAGCACTCATTCACTTAGATCTTAAAGTTTCGCAATTCAAAATAAAATGTTACTATTATCAAAATAAATTATTATGTTATACTATTCCTTATAAAGACTTCCTACTATACCTTCCATGATCGATTGATTGCCAAATGAATTTCTTGATTATGCAATTGAGGAAACGATCATGTTTACTCATTTAATTTAGTTGCAGGTTTTCTAAACCTCGATATTTTCTGTTTGACAGAATACGATTTTATATATTTCAAGTCAATGTCATTGTTTTCATTTTGAGGTCGTTTGATGATTGAGGCTCATTTGTTTATCTGCATCTGAAAATTTGTGGTGAATTTAAATCTGAGTTATATTACTGAAATTTGAATCGGACAGATAAATGTCATTAATTTGGAAGGAAATTTGGTCTACGTTTTTAAATACTTATTCCTAAAGGAGTTATTTTTCTTGATTAAAATGCTTCACGAGTAAACTTTGCAGCTTATTAATATATTTTTGATTAATAAATCGGATGAAAAGTAAATTATCTCTACGGATTATAGCTCTTCAAATGTGTAATTGTGAATTGGGAGTACTTATTGGTACTTAGGAAACTTTTCTCCGACTTTCACCGCCATAATTAAGATAGATTACTCAGAAAAGCTGTAATGACAACTCAATATTCTGTTTTCTTTTTTGTGCAGGAGAGAGGAAAGCACAAGCAGAGGGTATATGAAGACGTTTTCCTCGTAATTGGTTTCGTCGAAATGAGGAGTAAAAAAGTAAGTACAAAGTCAGCGTTACAAAAGTTGAAATCAGTGTTACCTTGGTTAAGCGATCCTCGAGTGGATTAGCGTCTTTAATATATACATGGCTGTTTGCTACTATAGCACGTATATTAGTTAATGCTGCGCGGATATACGTAAAATGAATCTGGAGTTTGTATACCTTAGTATTCAAACCTTTAAGATTCGCTTAAATTTCATTTATAAGGTCACTTTTATCGACCCCACGTTTGCTAATAACATTACCTAATTTGGTAGTCGTAAATTGCTTTCTCTCTAAGCTTTTTACTTTAGATGAAATCACAGTATTCTTCTCGAGTTGCTGCTTTAAATTGAATATCGAGTATTTGTTTTTTATCAACTATCCAAAGCCTTAGTAGTCCAACAAAGGCAAATTCTATAACAGCCATTTGTCGTTGACAAGTCTATCGTCATCTAAGGCCGTACTTAATAAATGTACTACCGTGTTTTAAAACATTGTATTATTTACTACAGTGCATTAGGCTTTCGAAGATTAGAAATTTCGAATAGAATCATGATTTTGTTCGAGAAAATTATTATCCGAATCGATATCTGGAAAACTTTAAATAGATTACAAATATAAGAGGTGGAAATATTACGTTTTCGTTGCTCTGTTTCTTGCTACGTTGTTCAAATTTTCTAATTGAAATTTGCTTGGCATATTTTCTATAGCTACTTTTCTAACAAAAAACTAATATTTGGAATAAAAATGACTAAAGTAGCGAAATTATATTTCATGTAAAACATTTTAATATTTGCAATGCTATTATAGCGGATGACGACGATAAGGAGGAGATGAAGAAAACACCCCAGTTTGAGGAATTTACCAGAAAAAAAAACAGAGAAAGCATGGAATCAAATATTTATTCATTTTGATTCAAAATTTAAAGAACTTAGGCAAATTGATTTGAAATCGGCGGAGAAGCATGATTATCACCATATTGTGTAATTACAAATTGAATAACGTAATGCTTAACTTATTGAACTACGTATTGCATTACGAATTGGGCAAAATATTGCACTACATATTGAAATATATATTTTATTATACATCATATCTATGGCAAATAAATTAAAATTTCCTAGTATAAATAATTCGTCTTTCCAAATATATATAGAGTTTGTCATCAATCCTTAGTAATTCTCATTGTGGCACTTTTCTTCGTCTTCCATTTCTTATCACATTTATTTTATTCCGTAGACTCTTCCACTCACTGGCCTTTTCCACACCTTTTCACATGCCACTCAGTAGAAATAACCCTCTCTAAAGTGATGACCGCCACCTTCAGCCCATTAAGGGCGACTGAGAACCTCATTTGTTCGTGTGATCCTGATAAAAGGCATCCGAGTGGGAAAAGAAAGCTCGCTTTAGAACTATGGGGTGAGTCCTTCCCTAGGGTTACGAAACTAATAGGAAAAGCCGATACTCCAAAGAGGACATTCAAAGTCGGATGTATAAGCGTATCCCAACGCGCTTTTCCCTCTCCGAAAAGATTTAATGCATTAGAAGATAATCCTACGTTCGGAGGTTTCGTGGGCCTATCGGTGATTCTAAGTTAGAGCGGCTTACCACATGTCTAAAGGGTATGATAACATGCTTCCCTAAAAGATGGTGTTTACTTTATATTTAGGGACAGCATTTTTGTCCGAGTGATAAATTCTTACGAATGTGGAATTTAATACCCTCAACCTACGTCTCGAAAATATTTGGAAGATTTTTAGTCCCATTTTGGTGTCTTTGGATTGGTTTGTCAGGAGATATCGCTTAATATGATTATGGGAGCCAAGAAAAAGCATTGCCTCTTGTATGAAAATTAATTTCGTAATGTGAAACGTAATCCATTAATTTCTTGCATTTCACCTTGATCGTTTCTACGAATGTGTGAGAAGCTTTTTTTCGCTTGAACTGGCGTGGTCACGTTACGTGCGAACTTTAGGTGCTGATAAAGTAACTGAATTAAAAACTTCAAGCTATACTTGGTGGAACTCACAATGGATCGATTTATTGAGTACATATAGTAACCAACTCCGTCCACAGACAAAATATATTTCTTTGGAATTAAAAAGATAGGAAAGAAGCAATAAAATAATGGATAAGAGGGAAAAACCAGCGGGGAAAATGAAGGTTAGAGATTGGATGAAAAAAGGCCGAAATAATGAACCAATAAATGAAGGAAAGGACGGCAGTTTAAACCTACCGCATGTTAGAAGACCTTATTTTGACATACTTCAGATTTTTTAAAATCTTTATTTATGAATAGAAAAGCAAGAAAGGTAATTGAGATTTCAATGCTAAGCTTCGCAATCCTCCTGATCCTGAAATATATCCGCAGTATTTTTCAAAAACTTCATTACAAATAAGATAAACAATAGTTTGTGAAACTTTGTTCTTTATTAGTTTCATTTTAAGTTTAAGTTTCCAGTGTTTAGAAACATTCACTCTATATGAGCAATCATTCTCCTCAGGAAGCAAATTAGAGCAGCTTGTAATATTGTTATAATTATTCGTAAGAAGTTTGGTTGAAATATGTGAATGTTAGGTATTCGGAGAAAATATTGGTAGCTATAAACAATAAAAGTTTTCTAGTTCTTCTAGTTTTATCTTCTTGTTTTCAATTGCAATATGTATAGTTATCTTATAGATTAGCGTCAATTCCATTGCTTTTTCATATTTAGAGGCATAAATCCATGCTAATGCTAGATATTAGTATATATTTTTAATATTCAATTCAGAAGGCTTTAGTTTCGTTGTGAGGCTTTGAATATTCAATACTAAACTTCTGCATTCCATCAGTTTCTTCTTTCTTAAGTACAAATGGAATGCACCGAAGAGTATTCAGCTGATTGATGAATTATATTGTAAATCAAATGTATAAGAGTATTCATGAAGCTAGCTACAAACGAGATGAAAATGTTACAAATGTAATACAGTACTCCTTCAGAAGGTGAAACATATCAACTCCTCAAGCCTAAGGTGCATTGTATTAGGCATCGTGATTTTTATTACCTCACAGAAACTATAAAGTACCCCGTCGCCAAAAAGGTAGCCCAAAAACTATAAATCTCCCAATAAAAGGCCTCTTTTAAAACCGTCTCGAGAGATAGGGACGCCGGAAAAGAGAGTAGGATGCCACTAGGGTCCGGTCCATTCATCAAGGCTACCTCTCCCATCCTCCGCCCTCCGAGATAAAAAATCTCCAGGCGTGTAAAGCAATGGCTCTCTCACATCACCTGTTCCTCGAAACGGTCTCGAGCGGTACAAAGTCTGTAATTTCCGTTCTCTTTTGGGTTATTCATAAGGGAGGCTGAAATTGGGGATTACACAGGCCAATTATCGGTATCCCACGCTCTAGTTTTTTCATCGCCAACGATCTCTGTTTCGTGATTTCGGTAGAGTTATGTCGACAGAGTACTGCTATTCTTGGTTGATTTCCGCAGCATGACGCTCCTTAATAGATTCGATTAATGCTCCTAGTCTTGCGATAGGTTTGTTGCTTACCGCAAGTTTCAATTATGGCCCAGTAAGATTCCCCGAAGGTCGATGGAAATTGGCTGATTTGTATAATAACAATAGACGGATCTGTTATATAAAAAAATAAATAGTCGGTAAAGATAAGGCGATGAATTTAACACGAGAAGGCGTATATCGTAAGACTGAAGATTTAGCAGAAGTGAAAAATAGACACGACTCGAACCCAGGTCTTCTTATTTCCGGACAAGTAATCAACCCTTGAATACCTGCCAAGAAATTTTTTCTGTCAGTATTTCTGAAAGGATTCTGTCAGAGAAAAAGATACATTAATACCATTTAGTATTTAATGTTCTTTTAGTATCTAAAGTTGTGGTTACCGTTGAATTATTCGATTTCCTGTTATTACGTTAAAATTAATTTGCACGATTTCGCGGATTTCTTCCGCCGGTTCTTTAAGATTAATCTCGAATTAAACCATTTCCAAGTGCTCTATCGATACAAACAAGATTCCGAAATTTTCTAATAATATTAAATGGAAAAATGTTACGAAACATCAAGTTGGGAAATTTTTGATACGTGAAAACGAATTTTTCAGCGAAAAGCTAATTACTTGGAATTAATTCAATCGCCTCAATTTCATCTACCATTTACATTTCTCTTTCGTCGTTATTCTTTACTTTGATTTGATCCCGGTATTTATATATAAAATATGCACAAAACATAATTTCAGTATTTCCTCAGAAACTTTCCCGCTGGAATTTTTTTCTTACGAAAAGTAGCAGGCGACTACATTTCTCCTGCATTTTCCCGAAAACTCGCGTATTCTTATAGATTTTTCCAAGAAACTCTCATCCAAAATTTTTAACAGCAAAGTGATTAACATACGAGAAAAGAAGATTCCACGAGAAAGATTTTGATATCGGAAAAGACCTTGTTTCTTGAATGATAGACCCAAGTTTATCGATTCAAAAAAATAATAATCTGCACCCAATTTTCTTAAAAATATCACTTTCTTATTTTTCCTTCGATTATGACAATATTTAACCTTGATTTAATTTCACTATGAATTGATTTTTGTATATGTTGAATGATTTCCAAGTAAGTTCTTGTCTTTCTTTTTCTGTGCAAATGTAGCAACAGCTCGCGCCATTCTCCTGTAAGAAATACACAGGCCCATATGATTTACGTGGTGTCTTCATGACGTTGGACAGAGTAAAGTAGTTTTAGACGCCTGGTAAAATATTTGTTTCTACTTTAACTACTAAAATCTCTACTGAGGCATCGAGACAGCTCATATCGCCAATATCTTTACGTAACGAATATCATTCGGATAGCACGCGATTCAAAATATATGCCTAATTTTTTTAAATGAATGAAATACTTAGGTTTTTCTTATCTAAGTCTGAAATCTCTCTGTTATGAAGTGATTTCATCTTATTTTTAAAACTACACAGTACGAAATAGTATGTACTATGTAATAGAAATACTCTTCTTACTCAAGGTATTTCATTCTTGTTAACAACAGCAGTTTTCAGGAATATAATCCTAGCAGAAGGGAAGGGATTATCATATTAATTAAAGCATGAAAAGTGATTTAAATATTTCACGTTCCGAGGCGATCATAATGGCTTGTATCCTTAACCCTTAAATTACAAACAAAGAACCACCTCTCCATGGATACAAAAAAGAGATGCACAATAACACAAATATGGTTCTACAAGGCAGGTAATATCATTCAGATAGATTATGAATTCCTGAATCCTAGAACTTCATTCAATACATTTACTCTTTCGGTACCTTCGCCTTTCATTTCTTTCTCTCAATTTCTTCGTGACTACCTTGACCCTCTCACACGGGGAAAATAAACAGGTAAAGGGTTGGCCGGAGAAGAAGAGAGAATAAAAGGAAACGGTCGGGGGTTTAGAGATAGCGTCAGCGATCAAATGAGCGCGTGGAATGTGTCATAAAACTCCGGACCTTATGGCTCTTTCGGATATAAAGTCCTTTTCGATTTGAACTCAGCCAATCTCTTCATCTCTCATTTTCTCACCCTCCTATCTTAAGTCTTTTGGCGCAGGATTTTTAGGCGTCGTCGGAGAAAACACTCCCCCTCCATATAATCTTACTCTCAGCGGCTAAAAGATTAAGTCCGGAGCGAGAAAAAAGATATAAAAAGTCGCGATGGGTAGCTTGACAGATCGAAAAAAAGTTTGACATTCTAATCGCGCACGAAAGGAAAGAAACGGTGGTTCGGAGGTGAGGAAACGGTGGCTGTAAATGATTGGGGCATAAAAATAAAAATAAGTATAAAGGAACGCGTGTAAATATATTTCGTATGCGGAAGATTTTTTGGGTGAAAATGGCCACGGGTGTAATTCAGCGTTTAATTTACGGCCTGGAAGTATCTGTTGGGCAAGGAATCGGGCGTCGACTAACTTTTACAAGTCCGGCCTTAAGCGTGAATGAGTCGTAATATTTAATATATTTCTTCCTGCCGTTGCGAACGGATTGAAAATGCTTGTTCGAGGATTTGAGGAATCTCTCATGCGATTGATGCTCAAACTCCCGTATTATAATGAGTTTGTCGCCGTTTGAGCGAGCAACGGCAGTCGTTTTGCCAATTTATGAATCGTGTTAAATACGCGTTTTTTAAATTACGTCGGATTTGACGGACAGCAAAGGTGTTTTATAGTGCACGAAAAGCAAGAGAAGTATTTTAGTTCTTCATCGAAAGGTCGTTTTTGGCGAAATCAAGGTTATTAACTTCGTCTTCTGCTTCTATTTTTTAATTTGGATAGCTATGGTAACATTTTTGAGATTATTTAAATGGTAAATTTAGTCCGAGTTCGACGAAACAAAATACGTCGTGCCATATAAATATAAAATGTCGATATGGATGTTTGCAATCTCGCTGCTACATACCTTGGATCATTTTCAAATTTCCCTATATTATTTATTTTGCAATTCAATTATTAACGTCTTCCCTGTTTTTAAATTACCCCTCATGCTAGTTTTTATTTCAAAGACAAGGTTTCTTAGTGAATGACATGTGTCGATTTTTTTATCATAACTACTTCGTGGCTTCTCTTATGAAAATAGATCTGAATATATCTCTTCTGTCCTCAATACAAACTTTTTCAAAAATGCCGATTTCATGAAGCTATATTTTACTAACACTTAGAAATCTATATTTTGTTAGCACATAAAATATCGAAGCTATATTTTATTAAGCTTGGAAGTCGTTGTATCGAAGTGATTCATTCTTTTTGGATGATCTTCGCTTCGGTTCTCTTCATTTTCCCTTTTTAAAGTCGCTCTAAAGGGGCATTCATCTACAAAATTCGTCCTCTTTCTTTACTCGATACTTCGATAATCAATAAAATATTCTAAATTTTCATGTATCAGTAATTTTTCTAAGAAATATCTGCTGATTTTTTTTTAATACCAGAACACAATTCCAGATTTTGGTGTTATATTATTATTATTTGACCCTTTGTTAGGCGAGGTTATACAAATAGATCTAATAGAGAAATTCCTTATGTCAGTATTGTATAATTAAGAAGTTTAGAAACCAGAGCATCTATGCCGGGCTCTGTGGAAGTACGGTTAGAATGCTTGTATAAGGTCTCGGGTTCATGCCTTCGCTAACTGGTCTTTTCCTGGTCAGTATAATGTTGTACGAGAACATTCTATGGACGATGTTAATGTTTAGATCCCCTATATAATTGTCCAACTAATTGATTCTGAATCGGAAGATAAACACGTAAATAAAGGGAATAATTCCTACCTTGCGTGTACACTGATTGAATGAAATCATAAAATTACCTTCGGTTACTATATTTCATTTTTCGGACACACGATTTCAAAGATAGATTCCCTAGACTCAATCCATTTCAACTTATGCCGCGAAATACGAAAATGGGATTCTCAATTTTTATATAGACAAAATTTCCCACCGCAGTCGAACGAAAATATTGGAAAATTTACATACAAATTCTTTTCCTAAAAGTTATTCCTCGTTCTCAGACTGCTCACGTCTCTTTCGGGAGAGGAATAAAAAATCGGATGAAATCGTTTCAATTTTTCTGCCTTGGAAATGACTTCCATAGCAAAGCATTATCTCCAACCACTCGTCTCCACCCATTTTCCGAACTCCACTTTTTCAGTAATTTGGTCGGGCGAAAGTGGTTCTGCCGAGTTCGTTCGTCCTTTCTTATTCTACTTTCGGATGGGGTGAAAAGTCTCATACGCGGACCTATTTTCTCGCGTAAAATATACGGCGAGCATTAGGGCAAAAGCGTAGATGGAGAAAGATAAGCCGCGTTATTTTCCTCTGTGGATGCCACTTTCTTAAGATGCCTGGGATTGGCAAATAAATGAGGAAAGGCAAAGGGAAGTAAAGAGGAAACAAAAAGGGACGTAATCAGAATGTGAATTGGGAACAAGGGTGTCTACTAAAATGTGACATCTTCATTGGAAAGGTCTTAGGAGCGGTCAGATGGTCTGGACATTGCCCCTTTCCTTCCCATACTCTTCACACGTGGAGAGTCACATAAAATCTCTTTTTTTTTTCTTTTTCAACTCCACTCCCGTCCAGAACCCATTCACCTCTTCCCTGATTATCCAAACTCTCTACCGTATTCTTCCAACCTCACTATTATTGAGGCACCGAAAATTTTTCATCGTTTAGAGGCGTATCGATGTATTCTCTCCAACATGGAGAGGAACTATAACACCGTTGCGTAATTCTAGTACTGCGCTTCTGAAAGGTTTCTGGAAATACCAACCGGTTTTACGTAGGGTAAGACTCGATCATAGTCGTTTAATCCCAGCGTGAGGGGAAAGAATGGGGAACTCATAATGGAAAAATTTATCCTCCAGCTAGAGTTATAAGCGTTGAGTTTTTACGACGAGCTAAATAAAAAATGTTCGCTTCGGAGGTGTCGAATAGTCGTGTTAAATTATTTTTATTTTCGCATTTTTACACTGAGAGGAGGGAAGGCGATGGTATCTAGCTTTCGTTGTTAAGCTCACATCTGTTTGGCTTTCAGATTTTCCAGATTTGTATCAATAGTGAAGGATTAATTTATGAGATCTCGACCGCGTAAGAGTTGCGTCTGATCTCGCAGCCAAAATTTATGCAACTATTAAATAAGAATAATGGACTGTTTTTAAAGCTCCCTCATATTGATACAGTTACCTTCGATGTGAACCATAAAAGTCGAGCGACTAGGTTTTACGGTTCTATTGCAATAGTTTGATCTCAATAGTTCGATCATGAGTATTTCTATTTTGCCGCTTGAGTACTTGCTTACCGTAAATGAGTGTATTTGAGTATATTAGCTGGAAAAATATTCGCGTTCAAAAGTTCAATCATCCGTTTACAAAGTGTAACGATAATCAATTGTGATATACAATTTATGACGTTATGCATAACTTCTATTCTTGTAGTACATGGATTATACTTTGTTTATCTATGGAAGTCTTGTGTACCACATTCACACAAGACTAAAATTTTCATGAAACTTTACTCTAGTTTATCTTTACATCAGATTCTAAGCTCACTATCACTGCTTGAACAGATTCTTATATTCCATTTCTGCATGAAAAGAACATATTTTCTTTCTCTGCATAAAAAAATTCAAGTAAAAGGCTCAGGGTTGCTTTCCAACACTATATTGATTAGGTGTTTAAAATACATAAATTTAACAGTTGTTATTTTGCATATATCCTTTATGTCACAATGATAATTTCTTCTTCTTCTCAAAGTTAAGAGGATTCTAATAGTTAAAGGACTTAGTGTTAATTGACATGCGGCACGCAGAGGATACTATTCGGAGAAAACTTGACATATTACTTTCATCTTTTCTTTGATTACAGAGAGAAAAATGATTACCCTCTGCATCCCATACATTATAAATTACTCGAGTTTGACGTATTTAATAGCTTTTCACGATATTATTTTATGAATATTTCATCGGAAGAATTCTAATCAAAGAAACATTCGCATAGAACAATTAGATTCTATTAAAATTAATGTGAACATAGCCTATTAAAAGATATTGAAACGTAACTTTTATTAGTATAGTTTGGAAGAAGTTATGCCTCGTCAAGTGCACACAAAAATTTATCGCGGAAAGTATGTATGTACCAAACTCGGGAAAGATTTCTTTCTTACAGTTGAAGGAAAATAATAAAGCACCCAATATTTTAGAAAGTGATTTACTGCCGGAAATCCTCAGTGAAAATAAATTTTAATTGCCACTCGGGTCTAATTGTTTTGCTTCGAATCATTGCGTGTCTCTCTTTCTTTATTGTACCTAACCTTTCCGCCTTTAGTCAACTTATTTTTCCCTATCCGACCCTGAATAATAGTTTACCTATCTGTACCAAAACCGAAGCCATGTTTCGTAAATTGAAAGATAATGGCTTTTTTTGTCCTTATCTCCTTCAATCAGCTCTTAAAGCGGCTCAAATCTATTCCCTCTTCTTCCCTTCCCTCCCATTTTTATTGGTTACTACCACACTATATCACCTTCCCAACACTCCGTGTTCTCACCGAGGAGCCTTTCTAATTAAACTCCTGCTCGTTCGATGAACAGGTAGGGAAAGAATCACGCCCCGTGGAGAGGGAAAAAACGAATGCGGTGAATTAGGAAAAAAGAGGAGCTGGCGGATGAGAATTGGGCAGCGGTAGAGGTGAGAAATATGTCCGTGGTATCGAATGGAAGGGATCGGAGGGTTGTCGAGAAGAAAGACTGCTCCCGCCGAACGGAGAGGGAATAGAGCTATAAAGAGAAGGAACTGTGGGAGTGAAGGAGAGCCCACGCAAGTGAAGTCACTTTTGGCAGCGTCGCTAATGAGGGAGATGGAGGTAGCGACGAAGTTCCAACAGATCCAAAGAACGCTACACTTTCATTTTGGACCATAAAAACAAACGAACGGTATCCATTGGACGCTACCGATCCCATTTTCAACATGGGATGTCTTTCATAAGCTTTGTGTCGCTGCTCTGTCCATTTACGCTTCCTCAATACTCTCCTTATCGAGGAGGCTATATGAGAAAGAGCTCGACATCTCAAGGGAGTGGATTAGCTTTTTTTGAAAGGTTTATCGTGTTGCATGCCAATCGATGAAATACAAACCGGAGGGACTTTATTATGCGTGTGACATAACGGGTTTTTTGTAGAACATAGGCTATCTTTTATACACCGAAGGATAATTTACGGAGGCGTTCTCGAGCAACTTAGCCTTAATTTGATGAGTTCTGATTGTGCAGAAAGGAGCCATGTCCTTGCGAACGTTCGAGATATAATTATAAATGAAAATGGATTCATGTTGGTGACACTGTCCCGGAACTTGATTTTGTCGAGGTATATCTGTTTGTTTAGGATTCGAATTCAGAGAGGCAATAAAACGTCTTAGCCTCTTTTCTTTCCATTTTGTGACGTCTTTGGTTATTTCGGCGCGAGTTAATTGGTATAATAAAATCCTACGAAAGGTACTGCATGAAAAGAGGATGTACATTTTGAGAAATGAATGAGGTTCATAATTGTAAATCATAATAATCAGCGTAACCTTGAATCACCGACTAACAAAATATTCAATATCTTTATTTGCGTAAGTGATATATGCTACTTATTCGGTATGATCGCATGTTTTCCGATTTTTTAGCATGTGCATTAAAAAATATTTAACTACTTAATTATCTTTTCCATGCCCTTTCGTTCATTCCAATTAAAGCTTTACCTGACCCAAATCAAAATTAAATTACATAAATATTCCTAATGATCATAATATTTTTAACCATTACGACCGATGGATGCGACTATGATGTTATGGGACGTCATAATTATAGTTAGAGATAGATTTGCACTTTTCCACAAAAAATGTTTTTGGTTTTTATCTCTAACTATTTATAACCACTACGTAGTTTAGAATATTCCCTTGTTACTTAATATTGCTTCATAATAACTCAACAATCTTGAATATATGTACAATCTATAGATAATGTAAGCTCATAAAATTATGTTTCATGTTTAATTAGCGATTAAATGAACGGATGCTAATATTCGATAATAACAGGAGTTCAAACATCGAAGGATTGTATATTCCTTCGCAAATATTTGAATATTTCTGCTTAAACATAGGATCACATTTCTTACTCTTTCCTTATATTAATAAAAAGGCGGTAAAGAAATGGTTTCCGTATCAACATATTCCTTTTATTGAATCTTATAATAAAAACTGTGGCACTGCAATTCTTAAGGCCATTTAAAGGATTTTCTTTGTGACTTTACTTCTTATCTAAACTTGTGAATCTTAATCTGTCAAATATACACACACATTCGCCTTAACTGTATTTCTGTTAGCAAACGATAATGATTTCACTGATCTCGAAGGATGTTCGGAATTTTCTTTCACTTTTCGTTGTTTTAAGTCGAAAAAGCGAGGGACACTCCGTTACCGTGTGATTCGGAATCGCATGAAAAACGGAATCTTCTCCCGATCTCTCATGTAATTATCGAGTTATCAAGAATGAGGGATGCACAATGGAAAGTTTTTATGACTACGAGCTGAACTGCCCATTGAACCTCACCGGAGAAAAACTGCACAATAAATAATCCACTACGAAAATCAAACCTGTAATGCGGTGGAAATCGAAAGAACGATTACTCTTTTTCATGTCAACCGATATCCACTGTAGCTAGTTGAACCTCTTTATTAATATGTTCAGGGATATATCTTATTAAGAATTTTTTATATTTAGAAGTCTGTCCTTTTCTTGTGGCAAAACACAAACGGATAATTAAAAATGCAATTCATCTATCATCATTTATTCCCTACAGCATCATTCCAAAACATATTTTTGCCAAATTTCCGAGTAAGTATTCGACTATACTCGAGTATACTCGACTTCAACAATGGAATTCAACATCCACACGACGTCAAAATTCGTCTTTTGGAAAAGAACGAAATTTGACGGAATTTCCATATATTTTAACAAGGTTTTCGGTTTTTGAACCAAGAGTCTATATTGCGAATAAGAGTAGAAATTTTCTGTCTCATCATACTTTACTACGTAAAAACAGTACTTTACAGTAAAAACAGAATTTTTGAAAAAGAATTCCGATATGTTATTTCAATACTTACGGGGAAAAACGTCATTGAGAAGGATATTGATTGACTGATTATTTCTATAACGGAAACAGAAAACTCCAATTGTATCCGCTTTTATATTTGAACGATACGACATAAACAACGAACACAAACAACTATTCTCTAATCGGAAAAATCCGGATAGCAGGTATTCGAACACGGGGCCGTGGGGTTGAAGCTCTAGCAACGCTAACCACTCCACCGCCGGGTATGAAATTTATTCGCAGTAAGGATCCGCATGATTGTCGCTAATACAAAAACCTTAAAGTAAATTATTTTACAGCACGAACTGCAGAAAAATTTCCCCTTAATATACATCCAAATTGAAAAGCTCATGTGAGCAGGCATTAAATAACCGGGACTAACTAACACCAAGAAAATAGTGTCTTATAGGTAAGTACAGTTACGTTGCTAAAATTGAAATTTCGATAGCCACGGAGGCTTAACAGAAATAGGATAAATTAATTTTTTGCCTAAATAACCGATTTATATGCGAATGAGGTATGCTTATGACTTCAATCGAAACTACATCATGTTCACTAATGAAATTCTGTCTTTTTACGTACATGACATATGGAACGATTGTCGTGACCACTTATTATTATCATGCTACTATTCATTCTTAGTAGTAATAATATAAATAAAGAAACATTAATATGTTAGCTTTTTGAGACATGGGTGAGCAAGATTCACTGCTGCCTTACTTTTTCGCAATTTACAGCTTTATTACCAATCGCTAGAATTGAAAAAACTATTTCACGTAACACAATGAATCCTGGTTTTATATTTGATATTTAATGTATAGTTTACCCATTGTCTTTAACGAACCGTATTGTAGTCCGCATTTAAGTCTTCCATGGTCTTAAATGACGTAATTCAACGATCGCCTTGGCTTTAAAATTTACAATTATGTTTGACCGCAATTTATCATAATTGTAAACAGATCCATGATGCATTGCGGTAAAACAATATGGCAGATATCTATCGGCATCAAAATTTGCGTAAATGTAGAATGCGATATGGCGCTCTGGCATCGAACGAAGGATCATTGGAGAAACGGTGAACTGCGTATATGAAATATTTTAATGGAATCTCTTTACCTGCCGGGTTTGATTTTTGTATGTTATCGGGAAGTGATTCAAAAAATTCTTTAAAATCGTCACAATGTATCCTTAAAGGAAAATTGGGGAATTGGCGGCCCTCTAGGGCCCGAGCCCCGGCCCTCACGGTGATGGGAATAGTTTTGCTAGGGATTTCTAATACGTAGAAATACAATTAATTATTCTCTAAGCTCTAAATCAAGCCGTTTCCGAAATAAAAGGGGGGACGGAAACTCCTCTAATTACATATAAGATTCTTCCTTCCTTTCGAATCCAAAACGTCTCGTTACATCAGCGAGTACTAAAATCTCTATTCTTGATGATGAAAGCAGAATACCTAAGAGAATTTTAACCGAAATACAACCGCTTCTGGAATGAGTATAGTGAAGGAATATAGTAAATATTGTTAACTTTAAAAAGAGCAAGGTGAGAATTCTAAACCCATATATTCCACAACTATTCCTTCTTTTTTCTCGGATGTAAACCTTAAAACTATATTATTTAAGAAATCTCTATATAAAAGATATTTCAAGGATATTCAAACCTTTTGGGAATTTAAAAAATTTTCTCCATGATTTCTTTTCGTAATTACGTTCATTTTACAAGGTGGTTTATTTCACATCAAATAACTTTTAAATATTATTCATCGGAGTAAGTAAGGAACTCCTACTATCGTGGTAATTCACTAACAATCATAACTGGCTTAATTCCATCAGAGACAACATTTATTGCTAACGGAAAGAAATGCCCTATGTTATTCATTCACATTTACCTGTCGTGTCTTTCTACATTAATACTTAATAAGCCGCCTTCGACGAGATGTAATTAAGGAATCATTTTGTTTATTACTTTCGTGGATTTTTTGGAAAAGTAGTACTAGTTTTAAACGATTTTTCCTATCGCAAATCTCTCTTTTTACGAATTCCGTTATATATGGCTATATCTTGTCATCGAATCTGCCACAATGATACGAGTATCACATAATTTCTTTCACCAAAACCCACTATCTATTACTATTAGCAACCTGTATTAAAATTTCAATCTGTTCAGTGACATCTAATCTGCACCAGAGAGAATTTCCGCAATCCTTGTTTTACCGCAGTATTTTTCACTCATATGATTCGCCTTTCACTAATGCTTATCGAAGTCGCACGAAAATGTTTCTTAGGCATTTTCATGTATATTTCCTGCATAATCTACTGGAGGAAAGCTTA
Organism: Pachydiplax longipennis; assembly: GCA_036926295.1. Lineage (NCBI taxonomy): Eukaryota > Metazoa > Arthropoda > Insecta > Odonata > Libellulidae > Pachydiplax > Pachydiplax longipennis. The sequence goes on along the minus strand of JAVFKF010000085.1, from coordinate 1,679,887 downwards.
ATTATGTAGCATCACTCTCTCATGTTTTATCTATGGAGTGTTTGATTTTATAAGACTAAGCTTTTATAAATGCTTTACCGCAGTAAAATTTCAATAATATTCCCTTACTACTTGAGGGCAGGACTCAAGAGAGAGTCCATTCCCATTTTCGCTTTTTCGAGTATTTCCAGCGGCACAATATTCGCACAATTTCTTCCAATTGACATTACAAAATATTCCTTTCATTAATCTCAAATTGATTGATCGATAGAAACTTTCATACCACTTATGAAAACCAAATCGTAAAATTAAGGAATTAGCTGCCAGAAAAATAAATGTGGATCATGAACGTTATTAATAAAATCAGAAGGATATATTCATCAATTAAAATATCCTAATCTCATATTCGAGACGATAAAATAGATTATATCCGTATCTCACACAGTGGTTTTGCACCACATTGACACACAAGTCCTTCGCATTAGTTTTGAATGGCACTTTTACCGCAAGACTCTTGCTATCGCTTCTACATCTACATCTACATCTACATCTGTACCCTGCAAGCCGCCTTTCGGCGTGTGGCAGGGGGTGCAAGCACCAGGACTCTATTTGCCCAGTCGATTACTTTCGCGTATTGTTCTCGGAAAAAAAGAATTCTTGAATCGACTGGTTCTAGCATCTATTTCTCTGATCTTTCTCGCTGGATCAGAACGGCCTATATAGCAAGGAGGGCGCATAATATCGGCTACATCTTCTATGAACGTGCTCTGTCTGAATTTATCAAGTAATTTAAATCTCTGATTGAGCTTCTGAGGAAGTGTGTCCCAAACGAACCCTAGAGCCTGATTTTCTGAAAAATTTTTACGTAACTTTTTTCTCCTTTCTTGTAACTAATCCCAATTCGTGGCCTACTGATATTTTCAAATGTATATTTTGATTTTCGCGGGATACGAAAATTTCGTTTTGATTTCACGATCCCGGGACGAGAAGAACTATTCACAGGGTACCTCGTAGAGGATATTGGAAGGCATCTCTATCGCATCAAATTTCCCTATCGGTTTCCATCCCTCTTAACGCCATCCCCTCCGACAGAAAGGTCAGCCTTATGATGGATCCGCTCCATTAAGGGTCTTCGCATTAAGTATTCAGCTCTCGCTCGTGTGTACAAAGACTGCTCAAATCGAGGGCTATGCGGAAGAATAGCTATCGTTTTTTCACGAATATGACAAGCATTTATGTCAATGAATTCTCCTGGGGATACGAAAAGTCAATGCTTTCACAACCATATCCCTCCATCTTTATAAGTCGAGGTTGGGCTTTAAAGTAGCAAATTGTAAAAAGGCAGCTACACATAACATTCAACGTGTACATAATATATAACAAGGTTGAATGGATAATTTGGCTAAAACATGATGATGTCTGTGCATATTATTAGTGTCATTGGAATTCGTATTGAAAGCCAAACGACCCCTAAATTACTCAAAAATTTGAGATAAATATATAATACACTATATTTAGAGCGTTAATTAACTAAATCAGTTTTATTAACATCCTTGTATATTTCACGAAGACTTTCACTACGTTATTGAGAATGTTCGAAACTAGCAAAAAAAAACAGGTTTGAGGGAAACGGATTCCCTCGAAAAAATTTCAGGAAACAATCATTGCTTAAGAAGAGTGCTCAAGTGTCCGACCATTCAACTCAATGATTCTGAAACGTTAGCTACTGATAACAGGTAAGCCTATACAGTAAGGCAAAAACGACCTACACGTGTATTGCCATATAGATCTCGAGATTATCCTCTAAGGAATATATTTTCCTCCATTCTTTCTTTGATAATTTTATTTTTCTGCGGTAAGATTTCATACCTTCCAAGGATTCGTTATCTGTAGTTATTCCAGTATCCATAACGAGGGCTAAAATCGAAAAGGCTGGCAAAGAAACAAAAAGTAGTTTTGAGCGTGGGTGTTGAAACTTCGCACAACAATTAAAAAAATAATCAATTATACGTTATTGTCGTTAAGTTTTCGTTATTTGATATAAAATATAGAGTGTAATAGTTTATTAACTTTCACAGAGTAGGGCAATCCCGGATTGCTCGGAGAAATATTCAATTTCGCTACTAAGTAGAGACGTGATAGAAATGTTACTTCAACAAGATGATGCAGAACTCTTCTATAATTAATAGAATGACTAGTATATTATATATAAATATATATAACTCGATATGGTTTTTAAAGCTCACAAAGGTGAGTCTTTTCTCATTTGACGTAACCAAATGAGGGACACCTTTTTCGGCCAATTTTTGAGTAAAGTAAAGACTAGGATAGGAAGAAAGTATAGGAATATCGTGTCGGACTGCCAAAAAACTTAAACCACGTCAATATCTAAAGTCTCTAAATAACAGACCTGTTATTCGACATAAATGCCATCCTTGGATTTTTCCACCGCTTGGCATAGTCTGTCTAAGCAACGCAGACGTAGGAAATAAGATTTAACATAAATACATCTCGCAGTTTTACATCTGAAATACTAAATAATTACTGGAATAGGGAGTGAATTCTGAAACCGTATTAGGTATTGTCTTTCAATGTAAACCAGCTGGTAAATCTGTCGGCCAATTCAGGGAAATTATATTTTATCTTCACAATAATAACGTAGTTAAACTCGAAAACTCAAAATTGAAATCCCAAGTGGAAAAAAAGGACTGAAGATGAATTAATTAGTAAATCAATAAAATGAAGGCAGAGGAAAACGAATGGAAGATATTTTATTTCGAGAGGATCCGGAGAAGTTATTTTGGTGCTAACACTGCGTCAATTTTTCTGCATATTCATTATTTAAGGGTTGAAAATGATGTTTTTGTTTACGAATAAAGTGAATGAATCACTCCTATTTAATTTTCTTAAATAGGACATTAACAGCTATCCGCCATGTTTCGATCAACCCGTCATTAAGATATTCTTGGGAAAATTCGTTGTAAGACGTGTTTTCTCACGTTTTATGTTTTAAAAAACCTTCGAATGTTCGTAAATGCTGATTGTCCAACTGCAAAGACATCCCATTTTGAAGCTTCTACATTCCTTTATGAAGCCCTCCGTATTCTTTTTATCTTCTCCCGAACAAACAATTTCAAAGTTGGCGAAGAACGATTTCGTGTTACTGTCGTAATGACAGATGGTCCATACTCGGAAAAAGTCAAGCACTTCGGACACCGCAATTCTTCGATTCCCACTCACACTTTATTCAAAGAAATCACTGAATATAACACTGAATTTACTCTATCTTAACTCCGTTTCACTCCTGCATATATTTGAAATTCGTTGTAAAATGTGAATGGCACCATCTTAAACACAAACGACGTAGCGAAACAACTGAGCTGAGAACTGAGAAGTATATATAAAGGTCAGGTGGCGTGAAGAACAGGTTTCGTTCGTCAGGATTTTCTATACCATACTTCTGTTTGAAAAGGCGGAAACACGTCAAGACATCATGACATTCACGGGAAGAGATTTCCAATGCTTCTATGAACTTCAAATATTACTTATTTGTAACAGTAAGTGTATTAGAAGTCTTTGAATAATGTTATCTGGTGAAAATCAATCACATTTTGCTTAGCGTATGTGCTGTGTGTGTACATAATATACGAAGGTGTGTTTTTGCGTTAGTAACTCATATTTACGATTGGTGATTTTTTGGAGAGTGCTTCATAGTGTAGCAGTGAGAATAGTCTTCCGTTGAATATTCATTTATTTGCAGTTCTTATGAAGGCAAGTGTTGACAAGAATCTGCACTGTTTTAAATTCTAAGCCAGTAACTCAACAGTGTTATGACGCTATCGCAATCAAAATGGATGGATTTCTGGCTGGAGACTAATGATTATGGAGTTATTCGTGTATTTTCATAAATTAAACCGGCATTAGATAGGTTACAAAAATAAATCTGACTACTCTAATAAGAACGTTGTGATTAATTTCAATGTAGTGGAGTTGGATCATGTAAGGTGAATGTCGAATCAAATTGTGATCCACTCGATTTATTACAAAACCTCAACTTCAGCTTTGAAATCGTTATTTATGCAACTGCAAGCGAATTCTAAGGGCACAAAAGAGTGAACGGTGATTTGTGAATCTTTTAATTTCATATTTCTTTCACCTTATTGTTGAATGAATGCATTAAGGTGCCTCTGTAACTTCATTTGTTTAAAACCTGAGTAAAATTACCACTTGAAGCTACTGAAACTGCCGTGAACAGAACTGGGGGGATAGAATACGAATAGTTCTGTATTGAAAGGTAACTAACGAATTTATCCTTCCTTCGTGTTAATAATTTTATATAATTAAGTTTAGAATTACATTCAATTTCCTTATCTTCGTGATAATTTTTCTTGAATTTTTTTAGTCCACATTATTCGTCGACTAGTTTGACTCGACAGAATTTATTTAATAGAAAATTTCTGGTATTCATTCATCATAACATTTGTAAATGTATTTTCGAATTTATATGATGACATGATGGTATTTTTTGTAGTTTCAAAGTTCTATTTTATATTGACGCTCCTAACATCCTGACTCAATGAGGAAAGCTAAGGCAAAGAATCTCATATGCCCTGGTAATACAAAATAAATATAAATACGAAATGTGACATTAAAGATATGAAACGGGAAAATATTTAATCATTAAGCAATTTCCCTATTCTTCTTTTTGATTATTTAGAAAACCATTAATAGAGCCACTGATTCTGTAAATTGCGGAAATAAACGATGATAAACTTATATCATCTGAGTATCTGTAGTAGCGATCAAAATTCTAAAGCCACCTAAACATCCAATAAATTTGTCTTCTAATTAATGAAAAATCAGAAACTTTTAACAATATTTAAGTATTATTCTTTCAGTTTAAAAATCGATGCACAATATGAATCTGCACTTGCATGAATTTCCCACTCTAATCTTTCATTCACTGTTTTCGCGCGACTTTTAATTACAATACTGTCATGTGAAAATGAATGTCTATAACGATAAAAAATGTGATTTCCTTAATCGATAATGCCTTGAAAAATATATATACGCTAAGGATAGAGCTAGCAATTTTTAGATTTATAAATATATTCAAGAGCGTAATAATAAGAAATGATAGCATCCTATTTTCGGGTAATTTGTACTTTCGTTTGTTTTGATCGCTTTCGGTATCACCTGTCAGTCACTTTTGCTCTCAATCACCAGGCACTTTCCTTTTCGCATTTCTCCAACATTCTATGAAAATGAGAGGAAGTTGAAGTTTACAGACGTTGGTAGTTCGGAATAACGACTTCGTTTCTGTCCCAAGGTCAGATGGCTCTCCGTTGCCTTCAGTGTTAAGAAGTTAGCATTTGAAATAGCCTCGTTTTCCTGACCTTGGAGTCTATACAGCAGTTCAGATTTCCCCTGCTTTTCCTAAACAAGGAAGGTAAACATTATATTAATTGCTATCCCTGTTTCTCCTCCAGTCTTTCTATATACCATTCACTGGGTTTTAACCTCTCTTATCATTTACAACACGCTGAAATATGCTGCAGGGAATTCGCAAATCAACATCTAAGGATGTGAAGGTTTTATACGCGTAAATGTGCTGGGTTTAAACCGGGTTTGTTACACTATTTTTCTTCATCTTTTCCTTATTATTGTCATCCATTGTATATATACAAACTTACATTATGGACCTTTGTTAACACTTTATTTTTCTCAGAGGAATGATCACATCAAAGAATACTATTCTCTATATTCGACGTGGTGATTAGACCGGTCGTATATAAAACATCGTATAACGAAAGAAAAGGGGGTAACCTTAAAGATGAATTTCCGACACTTGGGTTTGTATTCCATTTGAATTTTTGGAGATGTTCATTTGGTGTTGATTGGTATATTAGGCAGCTTTTTGATCCGTCAAATTCAGACAGAAAGGAATTGTGCAACTCAAAGAATCGCGTACCAAGGTTGAGTTTATTTTGAACTGTGTCCCTGAGGGGTTGCTCTAAAATCATTCGTTTACGTTCAGTTTATTGCTAATTGATTTAAAAGTTGGAACTTATCACACTTTTACAAATATAAATAAAAATGGAATGGATTTGTAAGTATATGAGGGGAACTCTTTCTATTAATGGATTTATTCTCTTTTCCCACAGGAAAATTCAGCATCATCAACTCGTGAATTAGACGTGAGTACTCGGTTTATTTTCCCCTCAGATGATTCAAGTCTTTAGTTCATTTAGACCAATAAAGAAATCTTTACTTAAGAGAAAGCTCACGAGAGTAGTGCTCCTTTAATAACAGTTACCTTTTTAATCACGCCTAACCGCTATTTTTCGAACCCTGATTAAATTATCTTCTGCATTTTGTACATAGGCGAAAATTTAACTATGAATTCTAATAATAACTTTTACGTTCTTAAACTTCTATAACTCTCAATAAGAATGGTGGTTCATTGCAAAATTAAATGCTTAATAAATTCGTATACTTGGTAGTAGTTTTCAAAGAAGTGCACAATAAATGTACTAACTACCTGCCCTGCAGGGGGCGTGGGGAAGGCATTCTCTACAACCCTAGCCTACTTGTGGGCCTACAGAGGCAGGCATCTATTTCAGGGGCCTTTCTTTCACCTTCTTCTGCAGGGGTGAGGTAACTAAGCACTCACTTCTCACCTGCTCGTTCTTTCTGTCTATAAGGTCGGAGCTTCTCTTTGAAGTTGTGGCAGAGGGCCCTCTAGGCATAGAGGTGAACCTTATAGCACGTCACAACGACAAGGGGCGGTCCCCTCGCCAGGCTATAGGGCTATTCCCTCCCACGCCCTCCCTTCCCTCCCTCATCAGCGGAGTCATTAAGTATCACCAGGAAAGACGGTGTTCCGTGTCCAGGAATAAGTTTTGGTATTTGTTGAAGTACAGAACGTGTGTGATGAACAGAAGGAATTTGGAAATGACAAAAAATCTATAAATCGTAGTTCTTTACTGAATTCAGATATCGAGAACATTTTCAAAACTTTTCGCAATGGAGGAAAAAATTTACTTTAAGAGCTTCCTCAGATTTACTAACTAGCATCCTGAATATTGTAAAAAAATCACAGAATATTTTACACCTATTTACACGCTTTGCGCGCTGATCTCAACATTTGGTACGATACGATATTCCTATTTGTCGTCTTTACTTTACTCAAAAATTTGCCGAAAGACGTATCCCTCATTTGGTTACGTCAAATAGAAAAGACTCACCTTTGTGAGCTTTAAAAACCATATCGGATTATATATATATATATATATATATATATATATATATATATATATATATATATATATATATATATATATCCGATATAATATAATATTTTTAAATGTTGTGCGAAGTTTCAACACCCACGCTCAAAACTACTTTTTGTTTCTTTGCCAGCCTTTTCGATTTTAGCCCTCGTTATGGATACTGGAATAACTACAGATAATGAATCCTTGGAAGGTATGAAATCTTACCGCAGAAAAATAAAATTATCAAAGAAAGAATGGAGGAAAATATATTCCTTAGAGGATAATCTCGAGATCTATATGGCAATACACGTGTAGGTCGTTTTTGCCTTACTGTATAGGCTTACCTGTTATCAGTAGCTAACGTTTCAGAATCATTGAGTTGAATGGTCGGACACTTGAGCACTCTTCTTAAGCAATGATTGTTTTCTGAAATTTTTTCGAGGGAATCCGTTTCCCTCAAACCTGTTTTTTTTTGCTAGTTTCGAACATTCTCAAGAACGTAGTGAAAGTCTTCGTGAAATATACAAGGATGTTAATAAAACTGATTTAGTTAATTAACGCTCTAAATATAGTGTATTATATATTTATCTCAAATTTTTGAGTAATTTAGGGGTCGTTTGGCTTTCAATACGAATTCCAACGACACTAATAGTATGCACTGACATCATCACGTTTTAACCAAATTCATCCATTCAACCTTGTTCGATATCATTTTGTTTTTCATGCAAACAGGAACGTATGTATGAAAGGCTTCGCTCTATAAAATACAAAGACGCCATAAAAGTTGTTAGCAGTTTTTATTTTTATTATAGCCATATTTTCTACTTTAGTAACCTTCTTATGCCCATGTTCCTGATACAACTGTGAGATCTCATATTTGTTTAATCGCATAATAAACATAATATATATAATCGGTTATAGCACATATGGGGAGTTTTTTCACCAATTATGCTCTCGCAATTTTCACGATACTTTTACTTGCTTTCCTGAAATAATTTGCACGCCACTCTACTATGTATTGTATTATTACATATTTTTATCCTTCACATTGACACCATCTTTCAATTAATTTTAGTATTCTCTTACATTCTAATGAACTTTTTCGTTAATAAATAGAAATTTGCTCAAATAAAATGAAATATCCATGAAACGGTTCTAATACAATGAAATGTAAGGTATGTAAATTTTTTAATTAGATTGGCTATGTTGATTGTATATCTATCAGTAATGATACTAAAAGTCACGCAAACTTAACATTAGCAGGCATAGCAGGCAAAATACGGCATTACATCTCTCTGTAATTTTAATCCCGTACTCTTCCGTTCCGTAATAGATATATAAGCCAATTGATCATCATCAAATATCAAACAGTCTTAGAATGAGCGAAGATATGTGTCGGGAAATAGGTATCAAAGATCATTTGAAAAAGAGAAAGAATGATGAGGTAGAAAAGAGGCTGTGGGCGGTGTATGTCACTGATGTATTCCACCTCACACCTCGCCCATCGCTGAATACATTTAGTCCAGGAGCATGTAATCGATGATGTGCCATCTCGTATGGTTTTTCCTGGGAGGTCCCGTATAAGAGGCATTCCCATTTAGTATTGTGGAAGAGGATTCCCTCTATTTTGCGCCGTCAAAGAATGAAAGAGGACGGATGTATATAACGCGCTGAATCGAGTGACGTCAGAAGGATCGCCTTAATCATTTATTTCCATTATCCGCCCCGTCTTTTATCGGATTGGAGCGATATGAGCATGATGTGAAAATTTAAAAGACGAGGATGAAATACTTTCGGTCTTTCACAAAGGGAATTTTGATGCATTTCATTGATCATGTGTTAGGACGATCGTTATAGTTTATTATTCCTCGCCTAGTAAGATTTTTTCCTTTCTGTTGTTCTTTTACTTTATTACCATGAATTTCAATGGACAAATTGCGATGATAAATATATCATTTAGTTAGATACGCTTGTTTCAATATTTTCGAAAGAAATTCAGGAATTGAAAGCAACCATAGCCTGTGTTGCCTTTAGTAATGTTTAAGGATTCGACTTGAGATTTTGGGAGTACAGTAGGAGAAGGAAAACTAAAAAGTAGGAATAAACTTTATGTGATAGCAAACAACGAATTTAAACTTCAACTCGCGACCAGAATTCCTTTGGATTGTTTTCTTCCCGTAATATGACAGATTTTGACAAAATCCTAAGTCTTAGTTACATTCTTGATACCAAAATATTTACGCCACTGCTCCAAGTATTATCTACTTTTGCCTTTGGCACGGTAAGCTCATTCATGAGATACGAGGAAAAGTAATTCTACTAGTAATTTATGTTATTGATCTTTGTTTGTATGTTTCTTCAACGGAAGCAGGCTTTCCCCGATATATCCTATTTAATATATTAACATAGACACACATATATATGGTCACAATATATACGTGTGTGTATATATGATCACAAACACCCATGCCCTTGCCCCAAAAATCCGGTTATTCGGGACTCGAACCCGGGACCTTAGTGGTAGAAAGTTAGCGCGATAATCATTCCTCCATCGCTGTTGGCATGTCGTAAAATGTAGGTGTCTTTAGAAGTATTTTTTGGCTATTCCATTTTCACCGTCTGTCAGCCACACATTCACAGAGGATATTCAAAGTATAATGTTTCTGCTTGTGGGGAACATTAGGTATGAGCTGAAAAAAGTCCCTGGTAGATTGGGCGCAATTAAAGATCGATTTACCTAATTTAAGAAGTCGGGTAGCAGTAAAAAATTCTCAGCGTGTCATCTAATATTTTTCGTAACTATCAATATGTAGTATGGAATATTTAATTGATGTGGAGTATAACAAAACTTTATGTACTTTTTTACATATTGTAACTTTTAAACTAAACTCGCAAATGGAAAGAAGCAGGCAATAATCTGAAAATATTCCATATCATATGCTTTCATGTAGGAAAGTTTTAGTATAGCTTCGAATATATTTTAATGAAATGAATTTATGAAAAACAAGTCGACCAACATCAAATTTTGAGCCGGAAGGGGATCAAGAATAGCATCGCCTACCGAGAATCCGAGACCAACCTCCGATTACATAATGCTTGTGTATTGTTTGAGAAAAGTCCGAAAAAATTCCATAAAGTTCAATGTTGGTTTCTGGCATCTACTTAGGAATTTTTTTTGTCCAATGAAGCAATTTTAATGGTAGATATCCTAATGATGGTAGACTCGATGATAGTGTTAAATATAGAATTTCTTGCGCCAAAGATTTTATAATGAAAAATGCAAATAAATGAAAAGTTTTATATTCCTCACCAAGGAACAAGTTAAAAATCCGCCATCACGCGTTTTGAGGAATACAAAATGATGCTATTATAAAGCCATGATCTCATAAAAATAAACCATTTTACCTCGATTTGAATTATCAAGGCAGTTATTATAAGACCTATAGAAATCAAAATTCTTAGCAGTAAATCGAATATTTTTTCATGAGAGTGAAAATATCTGCTTTTGTTGCTCCTGTAGTACTCTGGGTACTTATCAATACTAATACTTTACAATATTCTTAAATCGTTAAAACTGAACCAAAATTAATAGAAATTTACTATAAAAGATGCCTTTCAAAATAGAAATGTCTGCAGTTTGTGCACATTAAAGCTCCTTTATCATCTATAAAATTTATTTCAGGGAACTGTGCTGAGAATAGAGGCTATTCATGATGGAAATTTATTGTTTATAATGATGATTCTACAGGTTATGAGTGAAATGAATATTCTCGATTTTTACAGTATCGCTAAGGAAAATCCTCTGCCGAAATAAATCATAATATACTAAATTAAGCCATGCCTAAACTTCAAATTAATGATATTTGCCGAGCTTATTGATACGAGTTCTTTGTAGTCACGTTCCCCATGAAGTTATATTTCAGGTAAATTGCTCGCTTTGTTATCAAAATGACGGTCAGTTCCATATTCTTCACTAGTGAATTATGCTTCCCAGCGATTCTTTCCCTCACAAGATCAAAAGAAGTTGAAAAATCACTGGAGAAAAAGGGAAAAATAATTTTCAAAGGGCGCAATTTTTCACTACTTCTCCCGGAAAGATCTTCCTGCACGTCCCCCCAAAGTCATTTGCTCCCGACGCCTCCCTAAACTAACTCTCCTTCTATGTCCCACGTCGATATTTTATTTTAATGGAATCCGAGGGTTCCCATCAACCTCTCCAGAAGGTCTTTTATACATTCATCTCGGGTCGTGAGGGCAATTTTTCGTCCTCAGCGTAATGAAGTGAGCATGAGGAGTACGCTGCCTCTCCTCCGCACCATGAGGGAGTCTTCTTAAGGCTGCGTACGTATTTGCTATCTTTCGGAATCGACTCTTCAGTTCTCCTACAAACCAGCTATATTTACAGAGTTTGACTTCTTAACTTTACATAACGTCTATACACTAGACCAGCCCTTCGCGACATGCGGTTCTCTTAGATTCGCCCTATTGTCCCTCGATACGTTTAAGAAATTATATTTACTTAAGTATTTGAATTAAAAATCTTAGAATCAAAGTTTGTGATAAAAATAGTGCCTCGAAGTGAATATTTAACTGGCAGCCCTCTCATTTAATGGCCAATTACAAAAGAATTGCTATTGTGATGTATCGAATTAATAGTCAAATAAATATCGTCCGTTAAGTCTGACGCAAAACTAAGACCATATTAGATATTTCATCTGCAATTATTCTGTCTTACATCAATGAGCTTAGCTTTATTAGTAGGTCTTTTCCTATAGGTTCAGTTCCTAATGAGATTGATGAGATGTGTCTTTGTGGAATTGAGTATTTACATATTAGGAAAAGCATGGATACTCGCCATGGTACTTTTAGAAAAATTAAACATGGTAATTTTTGTTTTTTATACTTGATTATTTCAGAAATAAGGTCATAAACTCTGTTCTTATATTTTCACATCGTCTCATTTGTTTTAGCTGTTTCAAACAAAAATAAATAATTCTGTATCACATCCTTCATTGAAAAGTATAGATCTGTAGAAATAATATTTATGGTCACGTTTTCTGCGCCTAATGTCGTCAACTTAATCGTTTACTCAGTCGCTTTTGGCGAACATTTTGTAACTTTTAAATTAATGTATCGTTTGCATAATATCACTATGATGAGTACTGCAAGTTCTTTCGGGTTTCACCGCGATGCGTTGTCTTCATCTCGACGACAGTTTCGCCTGCAGGACAGCTGGCGAAACTGCCGTCGAGATGAAGACAACGCATCGCGGTGATACCCGAAAGAACTTGCAGTACCCATGTAACCAGCACCGCGGAAACCTTCGCAGCAATATCACTATGATGAGGTTATGTTCTTGGTAACGGAAGTCAGATTTTGTTGAACTATTACCCTTAGATACCAACGTAAATTCTCTTACAGAGCTTTGAAATAAACTTTGAAAAATAATCACAGTTACATTAATAATATTTCATCAATTTTTCTCATTCTCAAGATTGGATTGATTTAAAATACAAATTGCGAATACGGCGAAGGTTATTTCTTAGATATTTATCAAATTTTGGAAGAATATGAAGAAAGCATTGAGTTTTCCAGGGTAACGTTTAAAATGGATTTCGAATTCAGCCCAATTATCTGCTCTTGTACTTCCTTCGTAGAAAGTGATCATTTAAAAAATTAATGGATGAGGCAATACTCATATAGATATGAACTACAATTTTAGGGTTTATTGTATATTTGAAACATTTCAAGACATAAAACAGATGTGTCTAAAATGACTTCCGACTAAACCAGTATTCCCATCCCATGTAAGTAGTTGTTCATTAATTTATTTAGCGTACAGTCGTAAGAAGCCAGATAGTAATGCCTCTTTGAAATCATTTGTGATTTTAGGGGGTATCTTAAAGGTAAAAGAACGAAAGTCTTTTCTTCTGAAATTAACGTTATCATTTCTACTAATAACTTTCAAAAATGTATCTACAATATGTTATTTTCAAAATGAAATTTCTTTTACGCAAGTTTCCTCGAAAGATGAAATGAACAGCTACGTAACGATTCGGTTATTTACAGCGTCGTAGATGGTAGAGCAGTGCTATAGAGATGGAGTTTTATACCGTTTGTTTGAGTGTTTTTCTTGAAGAGTATTTATCAAAAATTTTCACTAACACGAAATTCATGGCGGCTCAATGATTTCGAATCCATTCAGAGAATTGTTCATTTAACTTTTCGTTCCTGTCTTAGAAAACCGCTTTAATTTGAAATTCATCCGCCGCAAAGTACTTTTGATTCCATTATCCTGAGATCACAAAGAGAGACAAACAACGCATCACTCCGCACCTCGAATATCCCCGATCAACCTTTAGCGTTTTCGGAAAAATTATCTCCTTCCATCAATCAAGAAAAAGTAAGCGATTGGACACCTGCTGAAAGGCGCGCTATCGAAGGGAAGCAGACTTAATCATCCTCGAATTACCCAGCGCTAAATTGGATAATCAATCACGTACGAATCCCCGCCTTCGATGGGGATTATCCGAAAATAATTTCCTATATTTTACGTGTTTAGATTAATGCGATACTCAAGGACCCGGAGATGTATCGATAGTCGAAGAGAAGAGGATCGATTGGAAAATTCGGAAGGGCAATTTGCGAATGAGGGAAGTTGGATGATCGCCTATTAAGTAATGCCGCGAAAGAGAGGGAAACTCATGACTCACCGCACTTAATCACGGAATGGAAACGCGATTAATTTAATTCTTTCGACGGATTGGCGATGAAATAATGCGCATTGGGGATAAGAATAGCCGCGCTTTTATTCGGGCTTCGAAATTGGTGGTCAGGCATCGGTTTACCAGCTGAAATTTCCTGGTTGTTCTCTAAGCATCTTTCTTCCGAATGGATTTCCTCACATCTCGCAAGGGTTTGATTGGAATCAGTGTTGCATTGGAAGGGGGCGATTGAGGAAAATTGAGTGACCCTGACTGGAGTATAAATTCCGTGATTCTCAGTACAGCCGGTTGATGACAGTCGCTTTTCCTTAGTGTTTTTTTTTCTTATTGGTGAATGAGAAAACCAAGGAATACCTTTTATAGACTGTCATTTTACGGAAACAAATTATTCGACACCCCCAGCGATCGAAGGAAAACCAAGAACTTGTCCAAATTACTGAAAGAACTTTTTTATTTGGAAAACGATTCATGATATTCCTTTCTTTTCAAAATATATCACATTAGAAATTTTTCTATAATACCCACATTTAAAGCAATATGGTTTCTCTTACCTAATTCAAAATTAACAACTCTATTTCTTCATACAGTTAACGTACCTATTTTCGGAATAATGTATTGTGCCTGAAATATATTGCGTTAAGAATACGTGTACGACACATTTTTACTGAAAATCGTCCTTCTTACCTGAATATAAATTTACTATATAACAGTATATCTAAAAAAGAAATTAGCAGCAAACTACTCTTATTTTCAAGTTTGAGGAGATAAAGAAGTAGTCGCCTACGCCAATAAACAATGTTAAAAATCTATATACATATTATACGATATATACATATTATACTCGTATTTAATAAATTCAGTTTGATACAAATCTTTTGACCGGAATGGCTTAAGAGAAAAAATATGCAATGCAAATTTATAGTCTTACTGCCCCGACTTGTTTTCTATTCTATCAAAGGTACTTTATAGCCCATTTGATTGATTATAAGGAAATCATTAGAAGTAATAGGCTCCTCATGTCTGTGATGCGTTCGTTTTCGGCGGAAGCGGTCCCGGCTTCGAAGCTCGGTGTGGCATCGAAACAATTGGGATCTAAATTAAGAGGTCTAGAAAAAGTCATTTAAGGCGGTTGATGACCACATGTCATCCACCGTGGATACCGCTGGCTAATCCCACATTGGGACGTCGCGCCATGGACTTTATTTACTATAAGTAATAATAAATGTTCGAAGAGTAGGACGATCTTGATCGATCTGTTGGCCACCGCTGATATATGACGTTCTTTTTATCAGCACTAAAACCATCAGCACTAAGTATTAATGTTTATGAGTAGCACAAATTAGTAGGAAATGTTAGGTGTGATTTTCTCAAGGCTATCTATTCACTCGTAATATTTGTCTTGAATATTTTGAGAAAGAAAGAATTTTAAGAATTGTTTGATTGCAAGTTCGAATTGGTTTATTACTCAGTCTTAACGAATTTGATGTAGTTTCTTTATACCGCCGAGTTTACAAATGATATAGAAACCTAGAAAAGGATAAGATGTTTAAGAAAATCACCGAGATCATAATATTTTAATTCAGGCTTCATTTCTATATCCATCTCATCCCTAGGGATATGTTGAAATTATTTACGGACATGGAAAAGTCCCTAACAAACAGAGATAATCATTATGTAAGGCATTTAATTTCCTCGATATATTCTTTTGTAAACATTTAATCTCCTCTTTAGATAAGAATCAGCTACAACTGACATCATTGAAAAACCTCTCTCTGCAACAGGCTTAACACACAGAAGCACAAGCTAAAATCCTCTGATAAGTTATGCGGGAGAAACAAGCGTCACCTGGTGGTACAAAAAACATCTTCCGCTTCCGAACAGAATGTAATTAATCCGAAAAGAAAGGCGGATTTGAAGTCAAAAAACAGAGGTGGAGGTTATTTAAGGATCCTCCCCTTAGCTGGAAACCCTGGACGTGGAGTGACACCCTCACTCAGGAGATGAAAGAATAGGGAGGCAAACTGTAAATGTGTGTTGGGAGGGTGTTTGTCACAAACGGAGGTGATTAAGGTTTAGAAGTAGCTGAAAGCGATGAATGGATCGTCACAAAAAGAGGGAAGTCTTCGCAGGTGTGGAAGGAATGCCTTCGTGGGTCTGTGGCTCATATATGACGTATTTGTAGGAACCGAATTATTCGAGAGACGAAACACGTGTAATACCAGGAGATTTTAGCAGCGTTATTTTTTCAAACAATTGGCCATCTTTACATTTATTTACTTAACACAAACAGGTATCCCCACAAGGTTGTGTTGTAATAAATGTAAATAATAAGTAAAACAGATAAAATCAAATAGAACGGAGTAAATATAAATAACAGAGTAAAACCATTACATACAGGCCAAAGTAAAGTATATAAGATCACAGTGATGAAAGTTCGAGTCTAAAAATTATGAAAATGTAATTCATAACATTCAATAGAAGTAATAAATATTTTCAAATTGCTTCTAGTGCTTAGATAATTTCGCAATTGAGCCTCCATCGGGAATCGAACCCGGGACAGCTTTCATGAAAGTCGAAGACGCTACTCGTTTTTATACTCATAGATATTCATCGCAGTTTAATTTTAACATTTTATACACCTGTAATAATATTTAAATCGAAGAAAGACTAAATCCCAGCGACGCTTTGCATACTAAACTGTAAAGAACGGTATATAAGAAACATTCTTGGCATATCCTCAAACCCCAAAACGTTACATTCACTATTAACAATTACTAATGTTGAAATATTTGCTAATAAACGGAAAAATATTAATTTCGCTGCTAAAATACGCCAAACACACAGATTTATTCTATCAGGAATATATTTTGGAAATGGAGTTTATTATTAAGGTCTAATCTACTATCACAGTTTACCAAGTAGTTTCATATATTAGAAAACTACTAATAAACACTGCTTATTTGCTTAATTTATCAAATTTGGAAATCAACCTAAGAATTAATAATGAAATAATAAAAAAATACAAAGAAAATAAGTGATTATTAATTGAAATTTCCTATATATTATTTTTATTTCTCGATGGTTTTATATGAGACTGAGATTCTTCTAATAAGCAAATTTCATCTTATATTCACATGATATTGATTCTTATGCACCAAATTTGTACATTTTTGTCTGGCAAACGACTAAAAGGATTCTTCAAAAATTTTTTATATGCATGCAAGTAAAGTTTTTTCAATCCTACTTAACAATTAACTGTACTCACAAAGCATTTTTCAAAACTAAGAATATCCCCTTAGATTTTCATCGAAATGTAGTACATGAAAGCAGCCGAGCAAAATGCCTCTATGAAAGATTCCTAAACCATGTTCTGATAAATGTCATAATTCAAATGTGTAATCGAAACTCCCATTGCGGTAAAAAGTAAGACCGATTTCGCTTTGATATAAGTTGCATGTCTTGGGGAAGAATATAACGGAAGATAATTTTTACTTCTACTGAGATGCAATCCGGATTTGCCCTTAGAAAATTTCTCATTCTGGGACATCAGTACTCAATTTGCTACCGACAAGTGGTACCTAACGATTAATTTTATAATTGTAATTATGATTATAATTTTATATATGTATATATGTATAATTTTGTCCAACTAATCGATGAAAACTTTGAAAAGTTAAACGCAATGAAGGAAAAGTGCAAAAGTATGCTCAAATTATAAACCTCTTAAATTTCAATTGTAGTGCCAAATGTTATTAAAACATTTCTTAATTTACTTTCTAATCCGAAATACAACTCCTTAGCCATCAATTTATCATAACTTCTCATGAACTGATCTTTATGTTGCAATATTTATCTAGTATTTTTATTATTTCTTATACGCAATTTACAATGTTAAGATATACAATATTAAGAAAAACTGATTGCAAAAAAGAAGCTGAATTATAGCATGTTCATTTTTAATTTATGAAAGTAATTTAAAGTAATAATGTTGCCCTGAAAAGTTATAGGGCATCATCATTAGTAATATGAAATCAGTTACGATCAAGCAATAGAAGTCTTCGGAACCTGGTGCTGGAGGAGAATGTTGAAGATCAAATGAAAAGATAAGCTGAGAAACGAAGAAGTATACAGAAGAATAGAAGAGGTTAAAACAATATGGAGCATCATCGGGAAAAGAAGAACCAGATGGATTGGACATATCTTGAGACACAATGGGTTTGTTAGGAACGTACTTGAAGGCAAAATAGAGGGAAAAGCACCAAGAAGAAGACCGAGGGATGAATATATAAGTCAAATAAAGTGAGATAAAGGAAAGAAGAGATATCAGGATGTAGTAGAGTATGGATTGAATGCTTTAAGTTAGCATCGGTTTACATTAGTAATTTCGTATCAAATTAGTAAATAATTATATTTATGAAATTTCGGCATAAATTTTCTGAACGATAACGATCAATTTTTCTCTCGTGTAAATCCACGCCTAGTCGAGTGAAAGAGCGTTCAATGGAGAAGGTAAGCCAAGAATGACGTCAACGCTCTCTTTGGCTTTTTGTCGATGGATCTGACACTTTGGAGGGCAATTGGAATACTTAAAGAATTTGCAAAATGACATTTGTTTGCTTAATTAATCACGGTGATTTCGGATGCATTTAAAATGAAGGCATAGAACGGGAATTTAATTTCTTCAGTTTAAATGAATACATACATGTGCGAACTCGGGTAAAGTAATTTTAATTTCTTCGTGTTAGCATTAAGCTCGAGTAAGATAGCCACTTATCGTAGCTAGCAGTAAAGTCGCAAGGAAACATTGCTTTTCAATTAGCAGTTGGCTGAATCAGTTATCGTCGACTGGTCACTCTTTCCGGATGAGGTATTATTTATGCCCTCTCGCACAAGTATGCATGAAGCAATATCGATACGAATTCTAATTTAAAACGTTTTTCATTTTAGAATCTTTTTTACTAATTTGATACGCTTGGATGCATCTGGGGCATAAATTCGCTTATTTGATTATTTAGTGACGCTATTTCACTCCGTTTCTTAGGAAATAAACTAAAATAACCATATCGAGAAACACTCCAATGTACTCGGGATGAACAAAATAATGAATGTAACGTGGAAATTAGAATCAATCCCCTTTCTTTTACGTTAAGATTCATTTAATTGTTTTCACAGGATTTGGAGAACATTTTATAGGGGTTTCAAAAGGATTTAGAATCAGTAATTTTTTCCAT
The DNA here is from genome assembly GCA_036926295.1 of Pachydiplax longipennis. Lineage (NCBI taxonomy): Eukaryota > Metazoa > Arthropoda > Insecta > Odonata > Libellulidae > Pachydiplax > Pachydiplax longipennis. Next base: position 1,660,678 of record JAVFKF010000085.1, on the reverse strand, counting down.
CAGTCAATTAACAATACATCTTGGTTCGTAGAATCTCATTTTGTTAATATCCATCTATCATTATTATATTTGAAATTAAAATCTTATTAAAAAAGGAAGCTAGTGAAACAGAATCAAATGAGGAATGCTAAAAACACAGGTTGTGTTACATTTTTTCTATCATTGGTTCAAGAAAGACAGGAATTCTCCAAGCGCCGAATATCGGCAAACCGTCGGGGAAAATTCCTCGGAAAAGAGCACTTCTGAAAACTGGCGACCACGTGGGAAATAATCTTTTTATTCGGCGCTTGGAGAATTCCTGTGTCACTTATTCATTGAACGCCGAGCTCCTTTTATTTTCTTTCATTGCTTCTACTCTGCCCCTTAATGAAACGCTTTCCGGCCTTTTTTGTTTTCTGTTCTATGATTATGGTCAGATATAGAGTCAATTAGAATCCATATTACTTTTCTTCTCCGAAGGAAATCAATTTAGTTCCTTTATACGTACAATGGTGCGCAAGTCTTTGATTAGAAGAGCAAAAAACAAAGAATATTGAGGATAATCTCGTGTAAATAAACGAAAGAGGGTAGGATATGTTACAACAGATATGAAGGATGGAGTTAAGATCTTGTTTCTAAGCATAAAGACGGCTCTGTAAATCTATCGATACAGAGGGCATCTTGAGCTGAAAGGAATCGTAATGGACTGTTGATTCGTGAAAAAGAGCAATTCCATTCTAGATTGTAGTCACTTGAGGCTGCGGAGTAGAATCCATGGGAATTAAGCATCCAAAGGTTGCGAAATAAGAATGCCAATCGCCAATCGATATCATAAAATGATTTATCGTGGCGTATTATTCTATTTTAACTACCATTTGCGCGGAAATACATCACAGCAAGTTACTTTTAAGTGTTCTGTCGTTTATTGTGATTTTAAACACTTTGAGGAACGAAGAAATGGCATAGTAAGGGAAAATTTTCTTGCTACTCCTGTCTTATTACATTATTATTAAAACTCTTGCTCCTAAAACTGTTGCTCGTCCAGATAAAATGAACATTCTGTATTAGGTATCTTAGAGGTATTTGGCTTAAAGGGAGTTCATGTAATAATATCAAACCGTCTTTGTTCGAGTGAATAAATGTCCTCTTCTTACATATGGAGAATAAATATGGAGAATAAATATGGACATTAAATATTCTCACTTCTAACCTTTCGTCATATAACAATTGAAATCAAGAGGCCGAAGAAAGTGCACAGCAGAAAACTACTGTGTGGGTTTAAACCCTATCTTAGTGGAATATCCGAGCTAATGACATCAGCATTAATTCCCGTAAGTTAATTTTACTGTAATACTTGAGGGGATTTAAGAAACGAGAATACTATTTATCGAACTAATAACACAAAATTTTCTACCTAAACTAACTTCAGAATGTTTCAAAAGATACAAAGCTATAGAATGGCTTTCCTTTAAATGCCTTGCCTTCGGGAAGATTATAATTCGTGTCAATAGATCCACGGTACTTTCTCGAGTTGCATGATGTAGGTTCAATGTTTTGGGTCTTTACCCACGCGTAACTGCGTGACTCTTCTCTATAAATTACACACACACACACCCACAGACACACACACATACATATTCACTCATAAGGAAAATCTTTGGTAGATGTTTCTGATAATTGTTGAATGTATTCTTTCATTTTTTTTCAAATGTTGCTTTGTTACTACGAAAAGAGAAACATAACGAAATTTTTATTTGTATTTTTCCGATAACGTAAATTTTTCTTACTATAACCAATTTCAATATATTAGAAAGGAGAGATTAGTGTTTGATTTCAAAGGAAATGTAACAATACTTCGAAATTTTTGAGAAAACTCACCTGAATCTCGTAAATTTTGAAATATCCAGTGAATCATATTTTATAGCTTGCCGTATTATATCCGATAAATTATTAGTGTATACGTAACAAAATAATAATAATAACAATTATTATTATATATATTACTATACAATTAACCTTACATTGATTTTATATTCCCTGGTATCTGTGGAAACGGATACTTGTGTGGAAGTACTTTGCCTTTTCATGGTTTAATCCTTTGAGGAAGCTCACGTCGTCGAGAGGCAATTGAGAGCATGAAAACGATCACCTCTTTGTAAAAATAATTGAGAGAAAACTCGTTCGTGATGAATGAGCAGAAGATGAACAGAAGGCAAATCGCGTGCTATTGCTCTTCTATTCAAAAGAAGTATCATGGGCAACCACGGTTGGAAGGGAAACACAAAGGATGGAAATTATTATCCCTTCTTTGGTCCAATTTATTCCCCTCTTTAGAAATTGGTGAGGCTATTCAACGTTTCATACGAGTTTGCGTGCCTCCAAAGGAATTTAAGACGAGTTTCTCGGGTGGCGAGGCGCGGCCGAAAGGAGAAAGAATCCGTTCCGAGATTGATGAAGGGGATCGGAGTGTCGATCGCCTCAGATAAACAAATGATATCTCGCATTGAAAAATGGCCGATTATCAATCAAGTGGACGCTGTAATGAGGGATAATTTAGTTTATGATTAGTGACGCCTTCGCCTGTGCGAAGTTCCGGTTCGATGCTTGGATGCGTGAATGGACTCGATAACAAAGAAGAAACGATAACTTGAAATGAAAGTGGTTTCCGTTCTTTTTTTTGAGAATGATTTAGGTTATTATCGGCAGATTGATTCTCTTCACATTCTGCTATTGAATATTTCGCAATTATCTGATTCCAAATACATTGGTAATTTTACTTCCTTTCCCAGCAGTGCACAGGTAATCTCTAATTCATTTACATGTGGGTATTCTCTCGATTAACTATTTAATTGACACTCTCAATTTTTAACCTCCTTTTATCTTAATAAAATATAAGCTCTACCGTATATCGCTTGAGTTACTTAATTTTATCCTCTCGCTCTTTTGCGTAAAGACCAAAGTTCGCCCATACACGGTTAAGCCACTGGAATTTTCATGCATTTCATCCAAGCAGATAGAACTTTCAGAGCCATAACTTTTCAACGAAGGATTTTTCACCTAGGAACCGGCTCACTTGATTTCATTTCATTAAAAATTTAAAGTTACTTCCTTATTCTTTCATAGTTGTTGCATTCACTGCTGAAGCCTTTTTAGCATGACTGAACCTATATACATCGTCTCCGTTAACATTCCTCCACCCCGTTTAGACAATGTCTAACGACAACTGTTGGTTATCAGCAGCTCTTAATTGGGTGCCAGGAAATGAAAAGAGACCAAGAAGAAGACCAAATGGGGTTCAATAATTAGGGTTGACAAAGATAAGATCAGAACAGAGAGAATTGGAGAGCGCTGCCGACATCGGATTGAAAATGGCTGATGATGATACATTAGCAGAAGAAATTATAATTTTCTAAGTGATGGAAAGCAACTATTGCAGTAAATAGTAATATAAAGAGTAACTTAATACAGTCCTTTTAACCAAAAGGTATATTTAATATCATTCGTAGTGTAAGTTATTTCGTAGTTGAACAATTAATCGTCTTTAATAGGAACCATAATGAACTTTAGTTAATTAGTTACGTGAAATTTGCTAAAAAAAAACTTCCGCCCAGAATTCTTCTTCATACATCGTAAGAAGAGGTTCATCCATCCAGTAAGGATTAGCCACGGAATTGGTCCACGTATTTTAGATCCATTTTCTCACACCAAAATGAAGAGCTTTTGTTCGTGCGTCTCAAATATTTGGCCTGAAGAAGAAAGAGCCAATGGATGGTCCTCGCGGCCTACTGACGCCCACCCTTCACTTTCCTTCACTTTTTTGCATCTTTCCTTTGTTGCAAGCCTCTTTGGTCTTCACGCCTGCTTAGCGGACGCGTTATACGCAAGCACAAAAAATGGGATCGATTCTGCCTCAATCTTTCCATTTTCCAATTTCTATGGTGGCGATAATAATGTACGTAAGACGAATTGGCTGACAAAGCGAGAAAGTAGATGTGCTTTTTTGCATTCAATTGATTCGTGGGAAACGCGTCCTCTCAGTCCATCTCTGTGCAAACGGATTCTGGTCTCTGGAAAATCAGGGCGAACGTGGCTTTATTCAGCCGTTTATAACCACAGCTTTTTAAAAACGGCTGCGTTTGTGAGGGATACTAACGTAAGAAAGTGGGTTTGGGTAATTTTGAACTTATGGGCACTCACCCAGGAAAGATCCCAAGGAAAAGCGGATTTGAATAAAGTCCGACGTGATCGGCAATCTATCCCTCGAGGTATCTTTAATCTAACAAAGCTATCCAGCTACCGGATAGAGGAAGATCCAGGGTTCGATTCCCTCTCCCGTCAGACTTTTTTCAAGTCCGTTTTTTCGTGAGTACTATCGTTGTAATGTGACATTACAGGAACAATGCCTTTCAGTAAATCATACGAAGATGTGAGGAGAATCCAACGAAAAATACCGACTTGAATATCGAATCGAATCCAGGATTCCCATTTCCCTGGTATCCAGAGCACAGATGAGTCGGCATGGTAGTTTAGTTGTTAGAATATCTACCCGAAAAGTGGAAGATCTGGGTTCGAGTCCCAGTCATATCCATATTTTTTGCTGTTGTTTCTCCTTGAGTTTGGAAACCGCACTACTGTACGTGCAAGGAGATACGTTATCCTTATTTCAACCGAAAATATTTTTGAAATGAAAACAAAACTGACAATGTTACTGATATGAAGAGTAAGGTAGAGGTTTTTCTGAGGGGCATGTTCATTTACAGGAAAAATGATACAAATGGGGTGATAAATACAGTTCAAGGATTTAGACAGAGTTTTAAACTAATTCGATAATTGGCGATTGGATTTCCTCTAGGTAGATTTTCCTTAGTTAACTAATTAGAAGAAAATCTCTGGCAGTGGAATATTCATGTAACCTTCGAGGAAGAAACTTATTAACTGTATATTCAGTGGAAATTCTTGGATATTTCCTAGCTAAAAATTTTAAAAGGTATACCCACATCTGAAATATACGTTGAATGTCTTTCAAGAAACGGTCTATATAAGCGAATGATCGCTAAATGAAACTTTAGGCGAATAGACTGGGCGAATTATCGAAGTCTCAATAATTTACGCTTGTAATTCCCCATATAGATTATTCATGTATTTTATGGGACCCGAAAAAAAGCGTTATGTTCTGGAATCAAAAACGTACAGCAAAAGGCGGTACGTTTCAATAAATTACTATGGATTATCAGTGAAAATATGCTACCTGATCTAAAATAAAGTAAAACAAGGACATAGATTCAATAACTATTAGCTTAAAATATTCTTCACTTCCGAAAAATGCAAATAAGTAATCGACTGTGGAAATAGATGTTGAATTCCTACCCCAAAAACACTCGCAGACTTGCAGGCTGTGAGTAAATGTACAGATTGTAGAATCTAAAAATCAGAGGCGATGGTTTCAAAGTAGATCACGTTACCTCATGATTCAAATCTTTCTCTTTATAATCACTGTGCGAGCATATCTATTAAAACCTTATTATAATATTATAAATATATTCCCGATCGCTGTGGACCCACATTCACAAATTACCCATTATTTTCGTTGGCCCTAAATTAATATGAAACAAAGGAATTGCCCTTTAATTTGCCACCGAATCTGGACGGTGTATAAATAGAAATTTTTTACAATATACAAAAACTGTTGGTCGACGGCAAGCGATGAAATTCATTGTGCACTTTAATATTTAAAATTTTGGATTTTTTTAGAGATGAACATTGTTTCAAGGAACTTTTGATTTTCCTGAATGATTCCTCATATTTCATTTTTGAAACTTTTTCTTACCACGAGGCCAGGTCTAGGTTTAAATAGTTACATTGAATTTGATCGGCGAAATCGTAAAAACTTTCGATATAAAGTTTTGTCGAGGTCGTAGTGATTTGTATATAGAGTAACTTATAAATAGATACGGTGATTTTCTCTGATGGTTTCTATGTAATGACTTATGAGACTATTCCTGCTCAGGCACTTTCGGGATTTATTGCAAATAAACAAAAAAGACAATTCGTTCGGCTGTGAGGCATCTTCCGTTTTTCCATTGGATCTGGAAGGTCTGGAGGACACCCTGAATGCACGCCCTAAAATTGTTGTAACACTTTTCCTTGTGTTTGCTTAATGCCACACTTTTCGTTTGGCTACAGTAGATCTTTGCTGTTGGAAATTCCGTACCACAATTACGCTTGCCAAAGAAGAAACCAATAAGGTTTGAGAAAATGTTCTTGCGAGCTAAAGTTTCCGGGCTAAAGTTGCCTCCGGTTAGAGGATAATTCCAAGCCTTTTATCAAGTATGTTTTTTTCTTGGGATTTTATTCCCAATATGTGTTAAGTTGCCCTTTTCCTTGAGTTAAGCTGCTTAAATATGAATAATCTTGGAGGGTGAATGGGGAGATCATTCAGGAACTTGTATATGTAGAATGGTAATTTAAATATAATGAAGGACAGTTTTGATAAATATAGAGAAAGGTAAAGATGAAAGCAATATATGCATGAAATAGCATGAAAGATGCTACAAGTCTACAAGCGGTTCGCAGAGTATGAACGTTGATGATAATTGAAGACAAAGAAAGACATGTCAAAGAAGGATCATATTAGAAAATCAAAGATAAAGTCAGTTTGATACCTAACACATTTTTATGAAGGAATACTAATTATTTAATTACTTTGTAAATACTAGAAATGCAAAAAGAATTTTTGTTAAGTGTATTCATAAAATCGCTATCGTTATAATTGTATGCACAATAAGCATGTCAAAATTCACTCGTACAGTATCATTGTTGATTGTTATCATAGATAAAAATGTTATATATGTTTTAAAAATTGCGTTCCGAAGTTCGTCTCTGAAATGCATTATAAACAAGTGAACGTGGGAACAGACCTATCTTACCCGGAGTTAGACTTATCAGTTAGGTGCATTAGTTAGCATCAATAGTTTTTCTCTCTTTCTTTTACGCAGAGTTATCATTATCAAATTTTGAATAGATAAATAGCGTTACCTACCTAAATTTACTTTAACATATTTTATTGGAAAGTAGTGAGGATGGAGCAAAAACGCAACAAAATTCGGCGCAAAACAGGTTTAATTACCAAAAAACGTCGAAATTCCCAAAGTAGGAATTCTTACAACTAAACAGGAATGTTGACATTGTTTATTGAACAATACTTAATGTGAAAAAAGAGGAAAATTTTGTTCATCTTTAAATCTTGCTATAGAGCATTCCTATGAGTAAATAAAAAGAGTTCTCCGTCTACGGCAAAAGGTGAAGATCATGTAAAGAGCGAATAATTTGGAACATTCAGCCAAGAGATGCTGCACAGATTTTGATGTACAGATACACCACATATGTGATCAACTGATATTTCTGAAGATACCTTTAGTGGAATATTTTCATTTTACATGCAATAGTGGCATTAATTTACCTTCCCTTTCTTAGGGTTTTGCATTATAATAATACGAAAGAATGTAATAATCGGCCCCATCAGCAATGCAAGCATTTTTTACACTCGAAAATTTGAGAACCCTTATTCAAAGAAACAGGTAGAGAACTTCGCTGCATGCGCTACCCATAATTTATCAGTGGTATTTAAGCGGCGTTATTAATTACAGAGTGCACCTTTTGCCTATTTAAACTGAAGACACATTATTTCACTGCCGAGATGCAATAATTATCACCTGTACCCCGTAATGATTCATCCAGGCAACCGACTCCAGTCCCTTAAGGGAAAAAGGCCCTTTTAATGGTCGGCATCACCCTGGCCGGGAAAGAATTAAATCCCTATTGAATATTACAAATTTAATAAGGATACGGGAGAGGTGCTGTGACGGCGATTCTAACAAGAGAGAAGCAGCTGCTCATTGTGAATTCCTTCTGCGGCGCCTCAAGCAGATTGAGACATCATGAAAAAGTGGCGGGGATTTGTGGGTGATAAAATCTGGTGCGTAAGGAGACTACGAAATCTCTTTTTAAGTCGGTAATGTGGGTTATAACCGTGGAGCAAAGGATGGAGGTCTGGCTGATCGATATTCGTCAAAAACGGCATGTGGAATATAGAGCTACATTGGGTACATCTAAAGTTGGAAGCTTTTATGGTCGGTTGGATGAAGTGATCTCGACATAAAGCGATCTCAATGGAAAAAAATAGAAAGCTGCGAATGACGTAAATAACAAGCAAATATAACGGAGAGCCTATTCTCTCGGATAATTTAACTGCATTGGAATTGTTCAAAATAAAATATAACTGAAATTAAATGAAGTTGACATTGGACTTCATACAAGTTTTGATAAGACTAACAATATAGATAAGGCTAAACAGCTTATAGACGAATTAATGTATATATTGTAATTCTTTCTCTTGAGGGAAAGATAATTGGTTACCCAAAATGATGAATCAATAAGATACAAAAATGTATTCTTTCAAGACTATTACTACAGAATTATAGAAGTAGTAGTATTACCTTATACTACATCACATAGTATTCATATCTCTAAGTAGCTTAGAAAACCCCACTGTCTTTGAATGGAGAGATAAAAGTAACGTAAACTATTGCTATTGATGCTAAAAAATCGTAAGTAATCTCCGGTTAGGCATTTTCATCAGGAATTTCAGATCGATCTCCCTATAGTACTTACTTTCTACTCCTTGGTTCCATTTAAGGGAGTGAATTGGACGAGGAATTCTCGTCGGGAACAGAGGCAAAGAGCACTTTCACTCTTCCGACAACTGCCGTAAATCACTACGAATAAAATTCCATTTCTGTCCGATTCAATCCTCCCTCTTATTCCTCTTTCTCTCTCTTTTATCCAAATTCCCTCTGTTTATTTCCTCCTCTCTTACCGATTCCTTTTCTTCGTCAATTGACAATCACTTAACACATCGCTTCAATATTTTGCTGCTTTCGATACACTTTTGCATTTTTCTCATGCTGCTTCCCTAGATTTTTCATTCAAACACCTACTAAAGATCCCATATGGAAATTTATTTACAATTTTGTGCATATTATTCAGAGGAAGACTCGACTTATAAAAATCTCGTTCCCCAATTTTCGTAAATTGACATAATTCTCAATATTGTTGTAATAAATAAATATATACTGTAATAAGTTCGGCTGGGTTGATTTTTTCTTTGCAGTTATAATCCAGTATAATGATTTTCCCTTGAATAATGTAGAAAAGAAAATATGGGTCATAAAATTGCATTTTATTTTATTAACATTTGCTGCCTGAATGAATAGCTTACTAAAAGGTACTTGAACAAATCCTTCAAATTTTAATTAATACCAGCAATTAATGCGCCTTTACTTGTTCTCGAAAGTTGTTCTAATATCCTACATAAATAATAAGAATTATTCTATACAAACCACTTTGTAGCCAAACCGACTCATTCTCAACTAATATTTTCGTGTTTTTCCTTCTGCGGTAGATTTTATTCTTAATCGTAAGAATCCAAACTTTCATCAATGAAATCTCAGCTGCCTCAAATGATACCTGCCCTTTGTAGTTTGCGCATATTATTTGAATAATACTTCTCTTAGTATATATATTAAGTTAAAGAGCTTAATTAATTAGTAATTTGGGGGCTTATGCAATGATGTATGCGTTAGTAAAAGTATTGTAAGTTATATAACTGATGGATAGACACTTGAGTCTGATAATACGCCAAAAACAGTTTAAAGAGAAATCTAGACTTGTATATCGCGATTACAACGATAATTTGTTTCATAATAAGATTGTGTTATTTCAAAAATATGATGTTGATATGATATGTCAAAAGTGATGTTTAATTTAAGATTCAGTTTAATATCAACAGTTGAGAATACATTCAAAAAACTACCCTTAAAGATCGGCGTTGTACTGTATATTCTACCCCGCCATTAAATGTTATTGGCTTTTATGTGAATCAAGTTTTAAATAGAGCCCCAAACATATCCTAGCTGCCGATCCAGTTTTCAAATGTTTGGATAAAAACACGGTTTAGCAAGCTTTATCATTTTGTCAGAAGTAATAAGTTGCAGCTATATAAAAATCTTAAATAAAGAGATAAATGAAGATAGATGAGGTGAAAATGCATTTGTATTAACTTGAATTGTTTGACAGCGTAGGAGGCTTTCCCATTCTCTCATTGTATTTTCCACAACCCGTATTTCCATATGTTAGTTCTCACCTTTCCCTTCACAGCTCTCTCTCACTTTTATTCATCTTTACACCTTCTCAATCATTCCTTTATTCTCTATCGTTTGGATCTCTCGAGGGCAATTACTTTAGCAGGCGACGGATTAACGGCTCCAATCTTCTCTAAGTCGAAAACACACATAAAGCCAGTGAGACTCGTCACGGCTCTCCATTAACTAAGCCATTAACTTGGCGCCGAAGTATTTCAATGGTTATTCTTCGGACTGTAAAAATAGCTCTCTCTTCTTGCGTCCTTTGGGAGCAATAAACCCGAGCAAAACTTTATAATTTGACCTCAGGATTAACTTCTCTACTTAGAGGTACGCTCGATTGAAAGAATCCTCGTGAAAATTGTCGGCGTTGTGCGTCACAAATTAAATTTTATATTTGTGACTTCGCGGAGTTAAAATAATAGTTTTTTCGGGGATGAACTTCACGTCTCCTAATTAATGTGGTAATATATCAAATCCTAGCGATACCATGAGGTAATATTTTCACATATTTCTCCAGAAGAATTTTATGCAGCTCAGAATTAGTTTTAATTGTTTCAAATTGACGCGATGTCACATATGCAGTGGAAAATCGCGTTTAAAGTATTATAGTCCGAATATTACAAATTTTAATTTCTTTTACATCAGAAAACGAAAGGGAAGGGTGGTTTGACTCATTAATTATTTTTAAATTCCTTAAACTTTAATTAAGAAAAGGACTACTTTTTAGTTTGTTTTACGTTTGACAACTGTAGCTATCTATAGATTAGGCGAACCATAGTTGTGTGATACTGGTTGTCTTCTTGTCATATTAAGGAGTTAAGAATGGCCAGACAAAGAGAACCTCTGTTTGAATAGTTGAGAACAGTTCGAAGCATATTCAATACAACCTACATAAAATCCTCTAATAATAGGGAAATATAATTTACAAGGCGTTTGAATATTAAGTATTCTAAGAATCTTTCGTGCGTGATATTCTCTTATGAAATTAGCTTTTTCAAGCTTTGGACTGTTCAGTTGATCTTTTTGCTGATTTTGCGAGTCTTTTCTATAATATAAAATATACTGTGAGATCAGTTCCCTTACAGTGTTCTTCGGATCGATCAAAATGTCTATGTCTCCTTTACAAAGCATTTTGAAACATAGACCCTGAAAGAGCAAATAATGTATGCAAAAAATATTTTTTAGTATTTATGAAAGAAAATCTTGGTAGTATTTTTAAAGACTGACAAGATATCAACTTTCTACAATCGCGTCGATGGTGTAGAGATTCGTTTGATTATGGAATTTTATTGGAATTCTGATTTCAACACATTGAGTTTCTTCAGCCTAAAATTATCAGTCTTCTAAAAGAAAGGTAAAGGACAAAAACAATTAAAATTATAAATTTGTCAATGTAGTTGTGAAATAAATTTCTTATCTTAATTTTTCTAAATTAATTTAAATAAAATATACTAATTTAATGAAGTTCAGTTTATTTTTGGTATGAAATAAATAAATATACCTTGCGTTTACAGAACCCATTGTGAGATATTTATATAAAGACGTAAAGATTTAGCAATTGAATTTTCAACGGGATTTCGTCAAATATGGCGTCTCCATTGAAATGCCTCATATTCTAAAGGTCGCTAAAGGATGGCTGTCGCTACAATAGTAAACCCACAAACATACATAACTCAAGTGTCGAGATAGAATAAGTTAGCGTGATGGGAACGCAGCGGAAGAGGGAAATGTAAGCACCGACTCAGTTCGCATCGCGAAGGAGAACAACTTGTTCGACGTCCATTCTTTTTAATATTCAATGAGGAAGGCTTCCTCCGGAAGGATTCCAATTTCCTTCCTCGCCATTGTTTCAAACCATTTCAAGCGATTCTGGAAATTTACACGGAAACCAAAGAGTACCGTTCCAAGCTACTCTTAATTGCCCTCCCACCGGAGATTTTTTTCCATCCGTGAAATATGAAGGGAGAGCTTTCCCCGTTTATTTCGCTACGCATGCGAAAAGGGACGAATAAATATCTTCCGGGAGAACAAAGGGTTTGAAAAAATCCAGGATTATTATTTTTCTCAGCGCTGAGGGGTGGAATGGCTCCAGCGGAACATTCTCTTGCGTCGAAACTCCGCATTTATTAAGAGAAGGAAGTGAGGATTAAATAAGGGCTTTTGAACCTGGAATAGATGAGTAGCTGTTGAGCCATCGGAGATTTAAATATTACTCGACATGGCAGTCTACATAGGATATTTAGAGGAAAGAACCAAGTCTTACAGAACCAGATAAAATAGAATGAAATTATATTTGGATTTTCCAAAACTTAAATACTCTTTAGAGGAATTTAAGAAATTTAAATACCGGGAATAAATCACGATGAGGACGAATGCACCACTATTATATATCCTTAAGCTGGTGTTAAAAAATAGACAGCTTATACGATAAGTAATGGAATTTTCTAAGTAGAAGTGTGTTTGTTTTCTGCTGATATTTAAGTAGAACCATGATAGAGTAATATGAACGGACGAAGTGACCTCTTTTCTGTCAAAGGAAACAGCGGGATATTCTTAACTCAGCACCAAGTAGAATCATGATTAACACAAGTACTCATTGTCATATAGATCTATAGATCCCTTACGGTGTTAAATTCAGAGTGAATTGCAAGGTACTCCAGACTAACCTTGTCACGATGTCATTATATTCACATATAAATGTGCTGAAACCATAACCTGCTATATATTATGCTAAAGTATCATGAAATATGTAATCATGCTAGAACCTTGTCTGAATGCTTTTCATCATCAATAGAAAATGTCTTAATGAAGACTGACTATACCTAAGACTGTAATTATAATGACCAAATCAGAAATTATCTTTCATATTCAGTAAATCTAACTAGAAATTAATTTACCTTACGAATGTAATGTAGAGATATTCTACGTAGATTGATAAGGGAGATTCTTTCGATATATTTACAAGAAAAACATTGTGAATGCTGATCATCTTATCCATTTATTGGGTAAAGATGGCTGATAATTGTCAAGATATAGAATTCAATCTCCGAGATATTTGTCTAAAGTTATCTATTTGAATAACCCGAAGATGATCTCCGAATTCTGCTGATGGAAAACTCTTAGATTGATGCCCATTTTTATGAACGTTTTTTTACTCTCCGAGTGAAATGACATTTGTTGAAATATAAATCAACTATCTATATATAAGCACCGAACCAAAATATATCGCAAACTATCTCTATGCTAAAATTTCATAAATAACGTGTTTTTCAGTCGTTCTGTTTTATGCTGGTTAATCATAGACCTGTCGTGTTTTCCTGGTCATTTGTGTTTTAAGTACCCCTTAAGTTACTTAAATATCCCTCGTACGAAAAAATTCACATGAAATCAAATCCGCTATATGTCTTATTCGGTCATTTAACATATTTAGCTTACTTTATGCGTTCTCATTAACGACAGTTCGTCTTATTTTCTCCGAGGTCATTTTGGGTTAAAAATCTAAGAATCAAGCTCCCAGAAACGCCGATAATTTTTATGAAGTCGCTACCCTAAAGAGGCACCCTATTTAGAATTAAATGTTACCAATGCATTGACTAGTTGTCTCAGAAACAGAAGTAAATGCTGCTTTACGAATGAAATAGTCGGTAGCAACAAAATCGCTGAATCGGCAAGTACGTATGCTCCCCAAGCCATCTTCACCACTCTGTTACACTTCCTTATGTGAACTAATATCAATCGCTCAGAATCAAAGCTAGAGATTCTCTTTTGGTAAATCTCGTCAACAATCCTTTTCAATCACATTCTCAAAGGATGGCCGATCACTTTATCACCAAGTTCGTCAGACTTCTTCATTGGTCATTTCATTATCCATTGCTTTTCTGCTGCTGCTAAAGTTCACATACCTCAGCCTCGATAAACTTAATTCGTATATAGGATTTTACAAAAAATTTCCATGTATCCAAGATTGTTCTCATTGCTGTTAACAATCGTTATTCCCCTAATTTTCCCAAACCTGCCAATTATTTTCCAAATTTCTATGGCTAAATTATAAGCTTGTGTAAATTTAATATTATAAAAAAACAAATCCGTAGCAAGGATTAAAGCTTGCGCACAATGGTCAATAAAATATTTTAATGTTAAATATTAGTTATTTTCCTCGTATCTTAGTGGACGAATTTGTCGTTATTTTTTCCAAATTCCAAATTGACACCTGCCATTCCCATTCCCTCTACATGTCACGATATTAGTATTATATCCGTATGTAATTATTAGTAAATTTACATCGTTAACAATGTTTGACATAATGTTGCTGAAAGATCAGTAGGGAGTTGTTTGATTAACTTAATTCGTCGAAATAACATCGTTAAGATTGAGACAAAACCATCGAGTCATTCTTTAAACGCGGTACAGTACTAGAGACATTATTTGAAAACAATAATAGTGAAACGAATTAATTCGAGCGAGATTGAAACTAATAAGTCTCTTTCTACATCTAACCCTTGATTATATACAATTTGAAATAAAGAGATAGTGTATAATCAAATAGAGAGATAGCCCGAGACAAGTGCACAGAATGTAACTACTTTTGGAATTTAAAAACTTAAAATAGCGCATAAGAAGAAACACCAAAGCAGAAAACTATCTTTATAAAGAGAGGGATAAAAACCTGTGAAACCTACAGATAGTCAACTAATTTTTGAGGAATGAGACATATCTGAAAGGCAAAAGCAATGCAGTACATATACATAGAAAGAATACTCATGCCCACACTTCGTAAACAACTTCATTTTGCCTGTGTAATTTAAATTACATGTGAACAAGGAAGCGAAGGTAAAAATAATTCCGATAAAATTCTTGATACAGTTTATTTCCGGGAGATGCCACTTCCTCATCTCAGATAAACTCACGCTCTGCCGATATTCTCAATTGCTTAACGGGACAAAAGTCGACCTGTTTAGAATTTTTTATTCACGGAGCGAAACAATGCCTTGATTGCGATTCTGAGGAAGAAGAAATTCGTTCCTGGAAATTCTCACAATAAATCAAAACCAAATTCTCATCAAAGGACGTCTCACAGAAACAAACCTCAAATTGAATAAGGAAATATGCCTCTCGCATTAATAAAGGGGCCATTTTTTCCGAAAGAAAGCAGGAAGGATTAAAGGAGGACACTTTTTCTCACGCGAGCTTACGAATGAAGAGTCTCATTGGTGCTTTAGGTAAACTCCTTCCACCGCCACTTAATTTTCACCATTTAAAAATAATCCGCTAAGAACTCCCATCCCAGCAAAATGGACATAATTAAAGGAAAGGCCTATTCCTATTTAGTGTGGGGGAGAACCTTGAATCAGCCGCCCTTTCTCTGAAACGAGAGCGGTCATTTGCATGTCCGACTGCGGAACGGAGCATTGTCTTTCACATAGTGGAGTGCGGATTGGCTTCCTTGAACCATGCTCTTGACCCCTCCCTCGACTGGAAAAAATATGACGGACACCTCCCGGAAGTCCTCCGATTTGAATATCGCTCTAATTTCAATATAGTGGGGGCGGAGCGGGGGCGGTGAGGGTCGAGTAGGGAACAACAGGCGGTGCTAATTATGAAAGAGAATTGGCTTGGAGTGGCCCTTAAATTTTTCTGACGGGATTTCATACGGTAAGAAAAGGCTTGAGTGCGGAAGCGACAATTATCCGTTCTTTGTTTCGAGTAGATGTTTTGATAGCAAGAGGTCGTATTTAATTTCGATCGAGATATTTTGGACATCTAGCGCTTACTTAAATCCGTGGAAACAAAGACAGATGTAGTCGTTATCTATGAAACGCTTCGTCATTTATGGATGGAAATTTCACGAGATACTCCTTTCTTAAAGTTCTCATTATGAAGACCATAAATATTAGCGGAAATTATATAAAGTGTAAACCGTGTGTTGGAGATGAAAGTATGGGAAGTTTTGAATGAATGAAAAAACAGAAAATTTGTTCCCATATTCTATTCAACACAAGTTCCGAGCTAAAAGTGCATTGAAATTTGAGTCGTATGCAAAGATCGTTCGTCATAATTAAAAACTGACTCCGAATAATTAGTTTTTTGGTTTATATGTATCTTTCTAAATCGTGACGATATTGAATGCTGCGATATTGATATTCAGTTCTAATTATTCTTTTGTTTAAATGTAGTCAGTACCAAGTGGTAGTCTTTTGAAAGTCAAATAGAAAAATGAAAATCCCTGCTATTCCCTGCTATGTGGTGTTCAGCCTAATCGGGAAGACAGCACGTAACATGCACTAACAATTTATTACAAAACAAGACCAATTTTACAAATTTTTTACAATTTAAAATAGTTAACATATCGACATATTTAGAATCAATTTTAACTATACAATTATTATTATTCTTATTATACAATATCACAATATATATTTTACTACATTTCATACATATCACAACATGATATATACAGTATCACAATTTCTAAGTTTACAAAATCCTTTTAATTCTATTCATAAAAACGTTGTTGGTAAAGCTTCGAAAACTTCTTTAGGTCAATTGTTTTATTCCCTTACACTTCCATTCAGAAATGAATAATTACAAGTTGTGAGATTGGAAACTTTTTATTTATAATAATCTTGGTCTTTCGTTATACTATTCAATAGTTTCAAGGAAGGCTTTCTAATTACAGTTATATATATATTGCATCAAAATTCAGTTTATTCTTTCACTTTTGTATTTTACTCAGCAAAAATGTATCACATTAAATATCCCTTATAATTAATATATTTCAAATCATTAAAATTATGGTTTGAATAAAAAAGTAACTGGTTACAAGAGAGTTCTTGCATGAAGGATAAACAAATATATGGCATAAATTTTTAACAAATTAAAGTGATATTTTTGGGAATTCCGAAAAGACATCCCAAAGCATCTAAGTGTAAGGAAAATCGATAGTAAAAATATACCTGGGATATTATTTACATCATGCAATTACATTACATTGTAAAATTAAAAAATTAATAATCTTACTGCACAACTCTTCTGTTGAGCAGTAAGATTATTCATTCACACACAAGAATTCACTCGAAATATTACGCATTCTGTAGGCTAAATTCTGTTCTTCTTTTACAGTAAAAGAGGTAAATTTTAGCTAATACGCAAATCTACTTTGGCGCTACTATTTTTACGCGAGTAATCTTATTTATTAATAAGCGAAGGATGGCAATCCATTAAGCTGTTCGTGCATAAGCATCAGGATAAGTTGCCCTTTCAAGAAGCCATCTATCGTCTTGATGAAGCCACTCTTTCCTCCGGCTTCTATTGCGTAATACTGCATTTGATTTGTGTTCGGCACCTTTGCCATGTAATGTAAATCAGATGTAGTTTTACTCCACAGAATATAAGAAACCTACATTTTTTCTCTCATCCTTGTCGCCTAATCTCTACATGAATGAAAAGTGTCATCTTGACTAGTAGCAGCCCTATACATTGCACACTTTTTACATTCTGTTTTCGTTTACCTTTATGAGATTAATCTCCACAGTAGCCACTTAGTGTCCTTTGTATCAATTTCCTTTACCGTTAATTTAATATGTTCTACATTTTGTAGCAAAGCGGGTAAATTTATTTATTTTTGTTCATTCCTGTCGTTAATTGATTTTACAATCGTTTTATGATGAAAGTGGTAATTTGCAAGAAAAATCTAAGGTTTATTTGATTAATGTAATTTATTGAAACTGAAACAAGGCTGAATATTTCTTCAGTTTATACTTTGATATCTTTAATACCTCACAAAATTTTCCGTTTATTCTATTCAGGAAAATCTCAATTCAAAGGCACAATTATCGCTTTTTATATCAATTTCCTGTCGATATTAGCCTTATAGTATGAAATATCATTTAAAAAAGAGAATTTTCTGCTTTTTATCAATCATTTAATGATTTAATGAAATCTAGTGCTGAATAAATATTAATTCAGTCGCCTACTGCTAAATCACATCTAAAATTTACACAAATTCGAAATATTGAGACGATTCTATCCATACTTGCTTTATGATTAAGACCTAAGGTAATCCACTGTGTTGGTAGTGAATGCTGTGATCGAAAAACGTTACTTTTTCTCTGCCTCAAATTTGCATTAGCTATTTTTTAAATATTTTAAATGGATATCGATCAATTACTTACAGTTACATTAATTTTAATTTAATTTTATAATTTTTCAAGGGTAATTAATTTTCGTAAATTAGATAGAGTAAATTGTAAATAATGTATCGTAAAATAGGATAATTAATTCCTGTTTCAAGTGCTATTTTATTTTTAATGCTGTTATCATAATATTACGAAGGATAATTGTTGGATAATCAGATAATTTATAAGGCGTTAATTTAGTATTTAGATTTAATAATGATGATGGGGCGATGGATATCTTAGTTACAGTTGAAGTAAACTTCATTTTCAGCCTTATTTTATGTTCCTCATCATCGTTTCACGAATATTCATTTTCACCGCTTTAACGGATTAAACGTTTTATCATCTTTAATCCTACTATTTTTATTTGTACCTTCACATAAACGACGGCAGAGTATATCCTCATTAACGAGAAAGTTATCAAAAGAAATCCACGTTCCCATTCGTCCGCGGTGATAATAACATGAATATTGAATTATATCTTGATTTAATGCTATAGTTTAAAATGTACGATAAACATACAGCACACAGGGATAGCCGAGTGGATTGTGAGTTCAACTTTGGTCCCGGGTTCGATTTCCGGTGGGGGACCATATGCGCGTCAGCTGTAAAAGCGCTTTCGAAATATGTTGCTCCACCAGTCTGTAGTTTTTCTAGGAAATGGTCAAATCTTTTCCGCCGTTAATATACTCAGCTATACCTATTAAAAGTGTAATATCCACTCAAACACAGCGCTGTCTTTTAGCGCACAATTGGTCTTTAAAATTAAAAGATGTGGAATGCATTAAAGGTAAAATGCTCTGAAACAGTGAACCATATGATAATCAACGCATCAGTTGGCTTTTGTGGTCATGTCGGACTGCAACTGAGCTCAACCTTAAAACTATACGCAGGTTATCTTATCTGATTTAATTGGCAATTAGAAGTCAAGCATATCGAAATGCAGATGTTAAATTCTACACCATTCCGTAGAAAAATCATCAATAAACATGAGCTCTCTATCGGTGTCTACGTAAAAATAAGTTTCTTGGCCTATTGTGATTTGTTAGACGCTACTCACACACAACATCTATTGAAAACTACTACTTCTAGTATTTACCTCCACCTACCAATGCTATTTAACCAATCAATGCTTAATCAATTCATAGATGTTGATCTTGCATAAGTGAGAGACATTTCCGATTGAAAAATTGTGAATGTGATTTCTAATATACTGATAGTTTATATCTATATACACTGTAAGGGGGAAGAATTGCCAATGGGAAAAACGCTCAAATCGTTTAAATGTTTGTTTTTGACTTTTGAGGACAATAGTCATCCATCATTATGAGGACTCTATTTGTCCATATGTTCACAGATAGGCACATATCGGTTCAACGCCAATCTCCATTGAAAAACGTTAAGTCAAATCAATGACTACTTCATAAATGAATATTAATTTCTAAAAAAGCAAAAATGTCATAGAATGAGGTTTGCAACATTGGAGGGCTGACTCTAACACACAACCTAAGGAGTATCTTTGAAAATCGTTGTGATGCCCCCTTTTAATAACTGAATTCACCTTTCAAATGATCTGCAAAAATCTTTTGCCTATTCTCCTTTATGCCATCCTTAATTTAGCAGAATTCATAGGATGATATAAACAGCGCCTTTACGAATCAACTTCTAAAGAATGAAGTTCGCGGTCGGTTTCGAGAAAGCAATGATACTGTCAAAGATATCATTACGATTAAGTAACGTATATTTGATGTTTCCACCACTCGCAATGGTCAATTATGAAAATATCTTCTTCCCAGGTCAAAAGAAGTTTGATTTTTTAGTATCAAATCCAACTTTTCTTTCTTGCTAACAGGTCGACCGCTTATATCCAGTTATCTAGACATCTTACAAAGAGCAGCTTTTGCTTTTTTATCACCTTCAAGTTTCGTAATGGCCAAGCAGCCGTCGATGCATCTTTTATGAGGGACGTCTTTTCTATTAGCGATTTTTACAGCATATGCAGATTCAGATACAAAATACTTAGGATAGAAATCTTTTCAAAGCGTGAATTTTTTCGGATAGTTAAAAAAGGGCACACTTTCTTCCCCGTTGGTATCGAATGTATTTTATGGAGAGAATGGCCTCCGCAGCTGCCATTACATCGCGGCTCATTCAATTAGGTCGCTGGAATCACTGCTCGATTCTCAACGCGATATATTAATCCCTTTTCTTTCATTGGTTAATCAGTTCATCGCACATTTTCTGCGGACCCCGGGGCGGAGTTAGACCAACCTTGCCCCCGCCCCCTGCTTGCCTCTCCTCCCACGCACTCCCTTCCCGTTGGCTCATTTCCGACCAATCAAAAGCCGTTCCGCTTCCAAGACAACCAATCGGGAGCCTCTATCCGCCGCGTTTTTTCCCAAAGTGGAAGAGAGGGGGAACGGTTTGTTTTTTTGTGTGGAGGGGGAGGGAGAGGCTGTGTTTAGTGTGTTGAGTAGGAGTTCCGTGTCAGGTAGCCGAAGAGAAGCTGGATAGGAAGAAGAGCGTGAGGGGAGGACTAATTGATGTCTGAAAGTGGAAGGGGAGCAGCAGCATCATCAGTGGTGAGCAGCTACTGGAGGCGAGCACCGGTAGGACGGGTTGCGGTCGCCGCGTAGAAGCTCAGCCATCTGCCGCTTGGGAGAGAGCCGCACGGTGCGAGTGATACTGTGTCACGGAATGTATTAGTTGAGTGACCACATAGACGGAGTGCTAACAGTGGGTGAACAATACAGATACGAAAGCGAATCAAACCTCTTGTCCGCGCGGAGCCAAGGGTGTTCGGCGGGAGTATTTGCCGGCAATCGGCGCAATCAGTGAGCGGGAGGTGATCTGGTCCGTGGGGCGGTAGGATGCCGGCAGGCTGCCCCCCCAACGACGCCTCGCCCTCCCCGCCCACCAGAATGGACCTCAGCCAGGCCCACGGTGTCATCCCCATGGCCATCCACTGCACCACAGGTAAATTACCTTCGTCGATTAAAAGATGCGAATCATCTGTTTTCTACAGCAATGACGTGAAGTGTTAGTTCTAATAACTAATTGGATTTAAGGTGGGCTGATCCTGCGGTAGTGATCTTTTGATTATTTGATGCTTCCAACATTCTGTAATTATACTAAGTGAAACCCAATCATCATAGTATAGGAATGTATATCCTGCAAAATTGAACAAGGGCCTAAATTTTCGGAATAACTTCTTTTCTTATCTGATTGAAATCATACTAAGCATACTAACATTTTTAGCTACCAGATATTTTGATCTTTTAGATACCTTCCAATCATTACTTTGCGTTAAATAAAGTTGTTCAATGGGCGTCTCGTTTATATCCGTAGCTCTCTCATGACGTATATTTAAAATTGGAGAGAGAATATTTTTGATTAATTAGAGGTGGCAGATGTTTGTTCGGTTTGTATATGTTAATCACAGTTCCGTCATTCTTGATGGGGTAATTCACTAGATAAGTAATAAATCCCAAAGAGGAGGGCTTCCACAGTGTCTTAAAATATAACCGATTCTGTTAATTCTTGTTAAATATCAACAAAATTGTCCTCGACTGAATTAGTCTGTGAACCTTGTTTTACGGATTTAAAGGCCTAAGTGGAAATCGGATAGTTCAATATAGTTTTGATAGGCATATATATATATATATAATCGACCGTATTCATTCGTTCATGTTAAATATTTTTCTATTAGTTGTTACTTTCAGTTTATTTTCAAGTTCGCAGTGTAGAATGCCCTCACCATGGAGAGAACTTAGTGCACATTTTAAGGAAAAAAGAATTTGCGTAATATTTTAGTCTTGTTGTAAAATGTTTTTAAGGTGACATTCTTTGAAAATTTTGAAGAATCATTCATCATTGTATGCTATCGCAGTGACGACTGATGGTCAATTTTTATGTATATTCCTTGGTTCCTTGTAATATGCAGTTTCCAATAAAATACGCGTCTTGGGCGTTAATTTGAACAGCAGAACCAAAAAGGTACTTTTGCGAGGAATACACCATTAAAAGAGACCTCCATAAATCCACGGATGTATTCCTTCCAAAAATTCTCCATTCTGAAATTGATTTTTTAAATATTTACATTGTTAAGATATGGTCTCCATCTACGAAGATACTTTTGCATACAATTAGAGAGCTTGCGACAAAATTATCACTTCAGTATAATGTGGAGTAGAATGAGTCTTACCTAAATTTCAAGCTCATTGTTCCATTTAATGAAAGGAAAGTGCCTCTAAGAAGATGGACCAACATGCTTTTTATCAGAATTAGAGGATTATTTCTTTCGGGTTAGTTTGATGTGGTTCATGCTCAAAGTCGTAATGAAGGAAACTTTCTATTTGCGTTATCGATTCTCATGTGCTTGCTTAATTGCAGTTGCTCAGAATATATCCCATTTTCTGTGAACGGGCTCGGGTTTTAATCTTTAAAGTTTTGGAATACTTTCCATTTCTTTCGTAAATTAAGGTTTAATATTTGGGCGTTTATGCATTCAATGTACAAAAAATGAATCCTGGTAATGATAAATTTGTTTCTCTAAGCTCCACAAAAAATGTAAAAAATTGACCCGTTCATAATTTATCAATATTTTTAACGAATTTTATTGTATTCAAGCTAATCTAATTGCTTCCGATGTAAAAGCTATGTACCACTCTATTATAATATCTGAAGGAATGAATCTATTTATCGAAAGAGTTGAATTTGAATTCTGTTCGTTGAAACTAAAGAATCCTGACTCTATTATTTTGCATAGTAATGATATAGTAACAGTACCTTGGCAACTCAAGTAAGAAAACTGAATCAATAAATGTAAGACTGATATATGGTTAGACCGTATCCCTCCCATTGCTGCTGACTGTACTTACTGTTACTGATACAGAAGATATACGAAGTGAAGAAATAGTGGATTAAATAAGGATTTCTGATATTTTTTATTTTATTATATAATTATAGTTAAGGTTATATCTTTGTTTTTCAGATGGTAAGGTTGGTGTTCAAAATAAGTAAATTTTAGACGGTGATGATTTTTCGATAAATCATGTATGGATAATCTTTAGAAGATAAAATATGATAGATCGCTATCTCATTTCTTTCTTGATCGGCTCAAAAACTTTAATGAGGCATCGATTTTGTCTTGTACGGTGGATTTTAGGCACAAATTTTAGAATGATTCCACGTCGAATATTAACAGCAAAACTCTGATACCCGATGGCACTAATTCATTACATTAGAAAGTTGGAATAAAAAATTATGATCAAATTGGATCAGTAGCTTTCTCATTAGATATCCAAAAATAATTTCACCCCTAAATCTTTTTTATTTTATGCATTTATAAGGCTCCAAATTCTAGACATTCATAGAGGTTCCTTAAGAGAGATGTGCTATATAAAAATAGTCTTCCGTCCATTGACCTATATGATAAACAACTTCCTTTTAGCGATGATAGCATTCATCGAAGTAAGACGAATAAAGGTAGGCTTTAGAAATGTTAAGTTTTCACTTTATTTCTTTCAAAACATTTCTTCCCAATTCTTTGATCAAGAGCAAATGTTTGTATCCATTTTTTTCTGTTACGAATTAAAATACATGCAGCGTCTTAAATTCCTAAAACCAGCGAATGAAAGAAGTCCAAGAGACGAGTTCGAATATGACTGGGAGTAATAATGAATAGAGTGGGACTGAGAGCACTTATAGAAGCTCTCGGAGTCACTTAATGACAACAATGTTTTATTAGGCACATCCTGAATTAACTAAAAGTAAAGTTTTAATGCTTAATGACGCAGAAAATATATGATAACAAATTAATACTGATTAAGTAATATACTAATGAAATGATAATGTAAACAATTGCTCGGCAATGCATTGCTTAAATGAGACTACAAATGATCGTAAAAACTAACAATTATCGCCGAATACCAAATTGTTTGACTCAATAATTTTAAAATGAACCTCATAAAACGTATTTTCAAATGCAGTTCGATATTAATCGTGGCATTGAAAAGAACATAAGAGAGGGTCGTTTTTGAAGTACAGCCAAAGGTAAACTTTCCCGTTTATGTGAAATCTTCCATTCAAATACACTGATATAGAACGGACATTGTGATTTTCATCTTAGAACACCTTTTCACGTGAAGTTATGAATAGGATTAACTTTACCTGTGTGCAGAACCACTTTTTAATATGCCTCGCGATACGCTAATAAATTTATTGCTTCCAAAAACATTTACTTGTTGATCAAATCTTATTCGAATAAGAGTTATCTAATACTTCACCGGGCACTGGTGTTCGTACTTCTAAAAAAACTCACTATGTTAGTTAGTAATAATGTTATCTATCGCTAACTCTTAAATTATAACAAATATCTGCGGATAAATGACAACTCGTTCAACGAAATCGAGAAATCTAAGTGAAAACCATGATAATTGGAGTGATAGCCTTGAAAAAGCAGTTCATTTATCAATGTATCTTTTATATAACATGGCACACTCAGGTTTTGATTAGACGATAATTTGTATCTTCGGTTCTTCAGTCTATAATTAAAAAACCTTCCCAATCGCCTCCTCTTATATGTATTTGATAACAGATTTCTCATGAGTTCTGTAGATGTATCCAAATTCCAAGAATAGCTCAATTTTTAGTTAAATACTCTTGCAATATTATTATGGAAGTTTCATTTAGTCTAATAAAGATGAAATGAAAATGGCAGTACTGATCACTCAGCTTGAAGCCCTTTGATGGGCATTAAACTACCTTCAGTTACCAAGTTATATATAGAATACATAAACTATCCCGCCTATTTCAGGCGTGTTCGGTGTACTTATAGTATTTAAATACATACATACTGTGGTAACTACTCAAAAATTCATACCAAAGCAGGCGTATGTAGCCTAGGTAGGACTAGAACTCTACTATTCTATAGTAGAAAAATCTGGGAAAAACAAGAAATCGAAATTTTTCCTATCAATTTACCTTATGAATTTTGCTTTATTTCCCATCCTATTTCCAGTTTCTTATCCGGAAAGCTAAGTAAAAAACATCTTATTTTTTGGAGCAATTAATATTGTGTATCACTTCACAGCCTTAGAAAATTGAATTCTGGCTTCCCTATAGTTGTGTAATAAAATTTTCAAAACGTTATTTTTAACGCCGTTAGTGTATGTTTAGGGAATCAGTGACACAACATATAAATATAAAACTAGCGATTTTGTAGTTAGATGATGAATATTGTTCATGTTGGAGTTGTATGAAGTTGGAAATTACGGTCATAAACATTTTATCGGGATAGGCGTGTTACCACAGCTCTTTATTGCGCAAATTTTATTGTATAAAACGGAGCAACCGAATTCAGGGATGAAAATACAAAAAAGTTTACCGACTGAAACTGAATATATCCCCGTAAGGATGCAACTATAGTGGAAAATCGAAATATATTATAATAAAAATCTCTATATCAACTGTATTCACTAATTAAAAGCAACTGTATTCTGACACTGAACTGGTAAGATTTATGATACATCAATCAAAAGGCAGGTCTCACTATAGGGAAAATTCGGTGGATTATGATGTTACAGTTACTCCTAATCTTACGCTGAAACAATATTCATTTCGTGTCTATTTTATTATAGTATACATCTTGTTAATTACCTTTTCCTCGGAAAGTACCTCCGCATCTGCAGCATCCATACTATACTGAATACGGAACATTTTCTTCTAGACCTAATCCGTCATTTTAGAATCTACTAAAGGAGCCTTCCCATTGATGCAACATTTACCAGGTTCTCTCTCTCATGTTGATCAATTTTATACAAATTTCAGAGTTGGGAAATCAATTTGATTCATTTAAACAAACACGAGAGCTTTGCTACTTACTACCACTAAGATAAGATTTCTCGTTTTGTTTTTTTTTGACATTCGCAGAAGATGTAAGCCAAGATCACTCTCATTATTATTATTATTATTATTGCACATTTAACATTACATGTAGATTAAGAATCGGAAGCAGTGTTTGGCATAATCCAAATATATACTGTAAATCCTATGGTCTAGATACTAATTTCCATTATAATACACAATTTACACTAATACGACACTTGTCATTAAAATTTACCTTGCTGGTTTTTTCAGGGTTCCTGATAAGCCTTCCGTAGCGACCACAAAGTCCTCATTACTATAGATAGATGTTCCCGCCAATTACGGCTTTTCAAAATCTATATTGTTGAGAACTTCTTAACTGATTCACTGCTTCATAGCGATAACTCAAGTTACATTGCAGAAGGTACTCAGTGGTTAAATTACTGTCTTAACTACCAATCCTGAAGTTACGAGCAGGTGTACTAATTTATGTTAAGCGAATAATGAAGACTGAGAACGGAAAGAAGAGAAACTAAGGTGAACCGAAACAACAAAATCAGAAAAAAACACGGAAATTAAGAGAATTTATTAAATTCTAAAACCGACGAAATTAATTTCTTAGAAATGTTCCTTGCTAAAATTCCCCGAGATGGCATCTACTAAAGCAATAAACTAACAAATCCCAAGCGAATTAAGGAACAATGAAACGCGAAAATCACTATTCTCTGAATCGAAAGCAAAATTTTTCATTTATTATAATTATGTGAATATTTATATTAAACTAATTTTCTGAAGATACGATGATAAGAGCTGTTTTTAGAGAACGCTTATGTTACTAAACACTACTATGTTTTATCGAAATTATGGAGCATTCGAATTGCATATAATATTTAAAGAGAAAGAATTGAGATAATTAAAGTACTTTTTATTTAGGCACTTGTCCCAACATCGTGCTACTATAACTTGTTATAAAAATTTATAAATGTTGCAAACGCCAAAAAGGAAGTTCGTTACGTTATTTCCTTATATTGTAAAATTTTTTAGTCGCGTAAAGTCGAACACAGGACACCCTAATCAAAGCAGGACATCGTATTATGATATTCCAGACCATTTTGTTGCTTACTGTATCTTTTTGTTTGTTGCATTGAATATTACATTAAATGATTTTGCAACCAGTGTTTCAGTGTCCTTTTATGGAAAGATTGATTTCTTTGGACATTGCTGGAGTCGAACATATAGGCCAGTTCTGAATTCTTATAGGTCTGACCCTTTAGGTTTAGCCTGCAAGTACACATGCATAGTCTAAGACATATAAAAAGTCAGATAAACATTGGTTATCCAATACGCCACTTATGATTACTGTCACATTGCTCTGTGGATTATAGCATTTTGTGGCGGAAACTTACTATGAACGGTAGATGACTATTCAGCTGCTAATTGAATTCACTTTCCTTTCTTTATGTATGTGATGAAATTAGCTATAATGTAAATAATGAAATCTTAAAGTTATTCAGGACAAATACTTAAGGCTACATTTTAACATTGGATCCATCAATATTACACTGGCTTAGAAAATTTTTCCCGTGCTATTCAAGCATTAGAAGGCAAATTGCAATGTTAAATTGTGATGAGAATGATATAAATTAGTTAAAGGTTCATAATCTGAGACTCATGATGCACGAAAATTCCTTGAACGTTTTTGAAATCATTTTCTCGAAGAGTATACTTGACGATAACTAACTGAAGCGTTTCTGCTTTCATAACTCTCACTCCTGAGAGGTGTTCGTACAATCATCAGCTAACAATGCGGAAAATCTCAATTTACTAGTTAGTAGGGATAAGGTATTTTAACATTCATCATGAATCATCTACATTACCGTATGTCCATTTGCTCTAAAATTCCCCACTTATAGTCCTTTATTTTATCTATTGATAACCTTTATAGAATCCAACATCTTTCCCCTTTTCCCTTTCTCTCGCATCGTACTTTCAGTTACTTTTCTTACTCTCCTTTCAATACGCAACTCTTCTGTTGACGCTGTATTACTTCTATCGAAATTCTCTCTTCACGTCAAAGATGTATGTTTTTCTATCGAATTCATTTCCTATTATAATTCTACCCCACGCCCATCTCATACCTTGTAGTTCCTCTTTCCCAAGGGTGCATGTTTCTAAAGGTGTCTCCTTTCGCATTATTAATGAACGCATTACTGATGGACCAAGTAATCATAGGATGATGAGATTTATTTCGTACTCTGCTAACAGGTTCCATATTCGCTCCAAATTATATTCAAGTTTATAATAAAAGTAACACCTTTCACGCGTGAAATGCTAAACTCATCTCTTTTCTTTCGGGCCCATTCTTTTGTTTCATATATTTTTGCTATGTTGGTATTATATCTATTTCGTTATGTAAACATTATATTCGCTTAGCTTACTAATGATAGGCTGATACAGGCATAAACCTTGTATCTTTTTCTACTTCATTAATAGATCCTCATCTTGGCGCCCATGAGATGCAAAGACAGGCTCTGGAAACCAGTTTACATAAGCTGCACTTAAATAAATTCAATGCCTAAAAAAGGGTTTATAAATGCAGTACACAAGCGAATATCAGAAATGTACAATTCAGCGAAAGGAAGTCGGTAGTTTCATCCTTTCCTAGACCGTTTCGAACTGAGGGTGGTGGCCTTACCACCATCTGGTTAAACCAGCTGCGACATCTTGCTCTCTGTCGCCAAGTTTTGCTCCAAAGTCGATTAACCACGCGTGTAATTTATTATGACCCAGCATTTCCCGCTAATTAAGTCGACTGTGCACCAAGTTTTTTTATTCCGCTTACGATTTGCCGATGGCGAAAACTGCGCTGACCAATTCTCCATAAACGTCTTCGTTTGCAAATAATTGCTTACAGAATAACATAAATTTTCCTCTGGCGTTGAGCAAAATGGTCTCCATAAATTAATACGCCTCATTTCGATTCTATAAATGACTGCCAATGACTTGTCTCAAGGCTGGAAATTAATGCGATTATCATTCCGAAGTGAGAGGGTTTACTGAGAGAGCGTAATTCCTGATTTAAAAATGTATCACAGCAACCGTTTCAATTACGCAGCAGAATATTTTTCGCTCTCTGTACATTGGCGCAACATTAATTGCACATTTAATAATTAATTTCTTTTATTTTTAGTGCTGAGTGTTACATTTTACCTAATCGGTTTCATGATTTGCGTTTAATCTATCCCATTTTGTCATCCGATCCAAGTTACTGGGATAAAAATTTGAGAAACTTATGATCAATGATTACCTTTAAGGAGATTATTTGAATTTAACTAGTTGAATATTCTACATTTTTATATCCTGCAGTTAGAGCTAATATAGTAGTTTCAATATGAAAGTTAAAAAAAGAAATTAATAGTTAAAGCAAGAGATAATATCGTTTCCCGCAAATGTTAACATCAAGATTGGTGTACTTGAGTTGTTATCTCTAAGATATTTAGATTTATTCACCAATCAAGAATCATGTTTCGGTTACAAAATACTTTCAAAATTTTCCACAAGAATTCCTCGTTTCATCTAAAATCTAATCCCAGCAGAATTATTATCATAAAACCAGCAAAGTGATAAAAGACCTCATTGTCTAACTTAGTGGCGATTACGAACACTAAGCAGCGCTACGAAAGAGAGCGATAAAGTTTTTACAATTTTGTAAGGTAAAAATAGTTTTCCAGTCAACAGAATCAATTTCATTTTGTTTTTATATTTTATTGAAATTGAGAGAGATTTCAGTGTTATTGTCTGATAGCGAAACTAAAAAATAATTCCTAAGATTTGTCACAGACTTTTAATAGCTCCCCCACGTTTTACCAAAAAATTTCAATAGACTATTGAATTCTGGTATAATAAGTACACATTATGTTATTTTGGTCCCAGTATACTGATTGTATCTTTGTTTGTTTAGACGTACAAAGGCTTTGCATCAAAATCACATCTAAGTTAATATTGCCCTTCTATTACTTATTTCTGTATC
This sequence comes from Pachydiplax longipennis, assembly GCA_036926295.1. Classification (NCBI taxonomy): domain Eukaryota; kingdom Metazoa; phylum Arthropoda; class Insecta; order Odonata; family Libellulidae; genus Pachydiplax; species Pachydiplax longipennis. Next base: position 1,630,427 of record JAVFKF010000085.1, on the reverse strand, counting down.
CGTTACTGCGATAAATGTGTGCCTATAAGTTTAATTACGGTAAAAATGTTTTTCAACTTCGAAAATTTAGTTATTGTCAGTCGATATCACATAAGCTCGATCGTTGCAAGAATACGTTAATTACACTTTGCTTACAGCCTGTTCAATGCATCAAAAATGATGATTCCTTAGCGTCCATTTTCAATGCAATGCTTCATTCCCACAACCGGAAGTTCACCTCTTTGCTCGACTATGGGAAAATTTGCTCCTCCGCTTTCAAAGAGGTTCGGAAGAATTTCTTTTCCGGCGGCGCATAAATTCAGAGGCGTTCGTCCTCATGAATTCAGGTGCTGAGAATTTCCGCTAAGACGGAAGCGAGTATCGATCGCCTATTTCTACTTGATTGATAGCGGTAACTACGAGCGGCCAGATTTGTCACACGTCTTGTGCGACTCATTATGTACACCGCCTGTCCATGCTCACATTTATTCCCTCCAAAGCAAGATACCATTTTCCTCACGTTTTGTACTGGTCACATTGATTCACGATCGTATTTTAGGCATACTTACTGTTGCCTTGCATGGAGGTGTTCTGGTTTATACCGGTACATAAGTTCTCATTCTTTCCAGAATGACTGGCCTAGTAAAATAAATATAATGAGCATTGATATTAATGTTTTATTGGTGTGGACGGCTGAGCATTTCGCAGTTCCCTCGTATACTTTCTTCATTGTTTACTCTCTGCCGCTAAACTTTCTTACTGCTCTTTCTTTTGAATATGTTTCTCTTCACGTCTTCCTATCTCTGCAAATAATTTTCTTTATTCCGAATATATCCTATTTTGATCAATATATGGCTTCTAATTCCTAATTTCATAGAATATTTTTCGTTCGTCTTTTTTATAGAGGATATTGAAAAATGTGGCTCTAACATTTTTTCTTTCTCTAATTTATAACTGTGATAATTTAAAATCTACATCTAGATGAATTTTGCTGAAAAATGGCATTTTTTTGGATCACTCCTCATTGAATAATGTAAAACGTTTTACGCGTCATTTTAATGCACTTGTTAGCGTCTCTACGGATTAGGATCGAAAACTCCTCATCTATCCTAATAAGCACCAAATCTCTGTGCTTGTCTTATGGAATTGAAAGAAAAGAACTAGAGATACATTTGTTTCTTAGTCTTATGGAAGCAAATGGTAGAGAGTGGCCCTCCCAGATGTTGCTTTTCAAGTAGACAACATCCCTGTCCCTGAAATTCTGCATTATAATTCTTTCTTATGTTTTAAACTTCGATTTTCAGAGCACTGACCTCTTGCTTCAGTCGCAGCTTTTAACTTATTTATAATAATCATATTATTCCATTTAAATATATAAAACCAATCATGGTATTTGGCCATGTAGAGATTTTCTTTTGATTTCAAACGGATACTATTGTTTAACAACGATTCAATTCTTTTGCGGTAAATTTTGGACGGAAAAATGTTTCAAATGTTTTTGTCTCACTGTCAATACGTAGAGAAGAGGATCGGACTCAATCTGTCCCTTCAGTTTGGCATTTTCCGGAGACACTTTTTTTAAGATAAACTTTATTAAGCTTTAATGCGTGAAAAGCTGTTTAGATCTGAGGCATTTTGCTTTCAAATTCGCTCTTTTAGAATCGATCATAGCTTTTAATTTAACAGATGAAGAAAAATTAATGAAACTTGTTTCATAACTGTTGTCATAAGACCCTTACTGTTTTTATTAGTCTTAACATTATTTTTTATTCCCCTTATATTCACCTGCGAAGATAGTATTGTAGATATATCATTTGTTCTAGGAAGAGAGGTAAAATATTAGTAAAAATAGAGGCTGTCTTAACCTGTGTCTAATCTTTACTGAAAATGATAGGAATCTAGTCTTTAAATTACTATTTACTGTAAGTAGTGAATTAAATATGTATGTTTTTGGTAGGATGTATTAGTGATACTTGCCCAATAGAAATTAACTAATGAAGTAGTACTAGAAATAGCACTTCTTTGTTGTTTATAATATTTTTCCTAACGATAAGTCAATCTGTCTTTCGAATGCTTCCACTGAAAAAAATATAAACATAAGACGATCGATTTTGTACATCTTCGACCTATGTTCGTCCGCACCACTTCATACGTAGATTCAAAAATATCTTGATTGTCTTATTTTATTGGCTGCTTTTAGATAATCTAATATTTTATTAGTCGCTGTAAAAGGACTCCTGTGTCTCTTTACCTTCTCTTTCATAATGAATATGATGAACAAAGAATAGGCTATATTATATCATCATCGAAATCTTTCACGTGTCTGAATTGAAAATATGAAGCAATTTTATGTGCAATACACGTGAAATACATTCACTTAGTTGGAGTTGAAAACTTCACTTCCTTCCGATACGAAATGCATAGTTTTATTCGGGATTCACTTAAGCTGATCGCTACAGCAATCAACCCAGAGAATAGTTTGAGCCGAATTCCTTCACTATTATTTGAGTTGAGGATATCGTAAGTTGAGGAGTACGATAGAATTCCCTTGCAATATTCACTAAGCCAGAATGCATTCAGTGCAATAATTCCGCGTAAATACAGTGCTCTCTTTGAATAATGGTATAATATTTTACATTTTTCTTAGCTGTTGAAGAACGCTCAAGACAAATTTTAGCTCTACTATCAAATCATAGCAATTATCGGCAAGACTAAGACGAAAAATAATATTTTCTCAATTTTATACCGAAAAGTCTCATTAAAAATATTTCATAGATCAGGCTGTGTTAAAAGGAACTATTCATACTGATAGATTCGTATTATCTCCTAATTTCTGGCTTCATTTAACTGCTCTCTCTTCGATTTTTCTCTTTCATATTCCTTTCAATGTTTTCTCCTTTCCATTTTATTCGTCTGTTTCCATTTTATTTATTTATTATAAACAAAAATAGATTTTAAACACTGCAAGTAGTATTAGAACCATTTTAATTACTTTATGATAGTATATAATCCGAGTTTCTCGCATTTATTAAGAGCAGTGGATTTTAGGTTCCTGCCAATCTCTGAATACTCTAAATTTATTCTCGCAACGCATTGAAAGAATGTAATTTTCATATAAAAATTGAGAGAAAAGATTTTCTCACCTGCACTGTGAGATTATTCAAGGATAATGAAATAAAATTTTTAAATGCATCATAACCAACAATCCTTTACTTCTTTGTCACTGAATGTGAGTAGATAGAGATTCCTCTCTACCATAACATATCTCACATCCTAAAAAAGCATCCCAGATACTCAGAAACTGTTTCTCTAAAATTAGAGGTACCGTAAAATATCTTGTTTGGTTAGGGCTGAAAATTTTGGTTAGTATTTGCGACTATTCTGACTCGATCCAGTATACTTGGATTTCTTAATTTTGAACTCGATTAAGTAAACATGGAACAAATATGGCACTAAAAATAGCTCAAGCCTATCCTTGGGGCTAGAAATATCGTTCAAGTTATAATCATTTAAGAAGTCTATTAAGTCCAATGCAGATTCTCATCTCTATCATATTTTACTTTAGGAGAGTTCTAAAGGATCGACACTTCATTAGCAAAGTTTACGATTGTGATTCAGAGTAACGGTTAAATAGAGCATCGTGCGAGTGTAGATAATATAAGTTGAGCGAGTTAGGAATTGAGCATACTGATTATCGGTCCTACTATCCTAGGAGAGTCATGTGGAAATGCACATAATGCTGCATCGGATAGAATAGAAATTACCGCAAATAATTATGGGCTCTCCTCTCGCTCGTGTACATGTATCTTTAGCATTCCATTATCTATAACTTAACATCTTATATACATATGATTTATCTTATCTAGTAAATCACACCGTCATGGGTGAGAATACCAATACATTAAAACCAATTTTTGTGGAAGTTAAAAAATACTTTTCTTTAGAGTTTGAGCCTCATTAAGGTTAAAAATTAAAAAAAAGCTTAAGCAAAGTAATTCATAGCCTAAAAACAGAAAATATTTAACATTAAACATAAAAAAAATAATAATCAGTACTTACGCGGAATAGAAGCTATAAATCATTATCGAAATAACTACTTTCGGAATACCTCAGTACAAATTATAGGAACTGAAATATATAATTGATACAAAAATATAATTATGAAGCACATAAATGTAACTATCGCACCTCTTAAAGAAGCTCTACATAATAACGTTAAAAAAACGAAGGGTGTTATCGCAGTTTTCATAAAAGTCAGAGATACACCATGTCCCAAAAAATCCCAGAATCAGAAAGATAGCCATGGTAGTTCGAATTGGCCTGGAAAATGGGAGAACCGGATTCGAGTCCCGGCTACGTCACTCAGTTTTTCTTTCATGCTGTTCCTAAAAATACACTCCCTTAAATTCGCAACACTTTCTCAGAGTCGGTTTCACCACCATTTTGAAAACCACCGCCTTTTAAAGCAGAATCGCCTAGAAAATCCGAAAATCACGCCTCGAAAAAGATTCCCTTCCTTCCTCTTGGGTGGTCTTCAACACATTAACGCGGATGAGATGAAAACAGGTGTCTTTAAACACCCTCCTTTCATCGAGACAGAAATCCGCGGGTGGGGAAGACCGAAATGCGCAGTTGCACCTGTGCCCTCCGCGGGCTGAAGACCGCCCGCCACAGGGATAAAAAAGAACTGATAGAATCTATCGCTTCGCCTGTCAACTCAAGAGGAGGGATTGACCAACAAAAAGAAGGGTCAAGCCTTAATTGAACTTCCTTCTCAGAATGACCCGACTTCCGGTCTTTTCCACGTTCTTCTTATTGGGAAGGAAGCGCTTCCGATTTGAACGGAGGGATACTTAGCGGTGCGTATTGTATGACAACAACACCCCACCTAATCGCTCTATCGAAATTCCACGGTAAACAGCTGTTGTTTTACCCCTTTCGCTTTTTAAGCTGTCGTTTCAACACCATCTACCGATGAAGCGGATAAGAGAGCCCAGCTGCCGAAAATTCAGCTCTTTTATTATATTAATGGTAACAACAGATCAGTAACAACAGGGAACGTGCGAGATAAGGCTCTTTTACTGTTTGATTAAAAGGTAAAAGATCAATCATTCCCTCTCTGTATGTATACGAGGACGCTTTCTCAAACATCAGGCGGATATTCTGGCTTTTTAATCTCGATGTACGTTGCTTCTGGAATGTAAAACAAGATTTAAACTGTAGCAGAAAATTCCCATAAAATGATGCCAAAAAATAAAAGGTTTGTTGATTGTAATAGTGTAAACAACTGGCTTTATTTATACTTTCTCCGTGAGAAATATGCTATAGATCCTTCTCAATATTTGAATTTATTTATTAATCCAAAATATTATACCGTTCGACTAAATTTTGTTTCGAGAAGAAATTCAAAATCCGTTTAACCTCGCTCTTTTAATCTTGACATATTTTTATTGTTTCATGATTCTTTTCAATTTTATTCCTGGCAATGATTTTTTCTTTGTAATTGAAAGTAAAATATTAGAATCTGAGGATATTCTATCCAAGTTCTCCGAATAACTGAATTTCAAATTAATTTGCCAAAGGACCGATATTGCACGAGAAAGAAGTGTAGTTTATGGGTTTTGTACATTTAAAGAATTAAAATAACTTTTTTGTCTTTCAAATTTTAGATTGGGTACGCCGCAAAAGGAAGGAAAATTTTCTTAGAGTGAAATTTGACTATTATTACCGGATATCCATAATACGATATAAAAGCTGTCCTAAATCTGGCAACCTTGCTCGAAAAACTGTTTGAAAGTTTCTCCTGTGGAAACCTTGTAGATTCGATAACGATTAAAAAGCATCACCGAAGATGCAAGGTCTGGCTGAACTCGAATAACTCCGAATTTTTCCTGGTTAGATAAGGATTTTTTATCTTCTTTGCACTTTTTGCGATAAGCGATACATCTATAAGTGAATTTAACGAATTTGGCCAATTGAAGACTCCTTGAATAGGATGATCCGACGGACATGCTTCAGCTATGGAATTTCTCTTTGAATGCTACGTAATGATATTCTTGCTGTTCCCTCGTCTAAATTTTCAGTTTTATTTTTCTTCCTCATTTTCCTCTCTAATAATTTCATTATCGCGAATTTTGAACCGAAAAAGTCCAAGTATTTCATTTGTTAGATATCGAAACATATACATGTTTCTTAAAAGTTAAAAACAAAAATGCATGTGACATTAATTAAAATCTTCTCAAAAAACTATGACCAGCGTTGCGGTAAATTTTCTGTCTAGAAAATTATTTTTTCAGAATAATGGATTTATAAAATTTTTTTAACTAGAACTCAAGAGGGCATTCGTAGTATTTCCATTCATTGCCAGATATTTTAGAGTTCATTCAGGATTATTTGACACCTTACCTAACTTTCTTTTCTGTGAGCGTTCTTTATTGTATTCACTCATGTTTACAAGCTTCTCATTGCCATTTGTTTTTTGAGGCGTATCAATTATATCTATCGTTCCCGTTTTCGAGATTATCTATATTTATGTAGATAACTACCTCTATCCTTTTTTAGTTCATCGATCAGCTGAAATCTTTTCCTTTCCAAATAAAGCGTTTCCAAGTCATAAACCGACTGTTACTTTTACTTCGATGATATTTCCTTCGTGTTTTACTTGTTACGAATACTTAGACTTATTTTACGAATGGCTGACGAACATCGTTAAATAAGAAGATGCGCAGTTGAATTATAAACAAGAAATTTAACTTTATGAAATTTCTATAAAATAACTTATTAATCATCACTTGAGTGACCCCATTTAAATTTGATTCCTCTTTGTTATTGGCTGCCACATTGGCCTTCTTTCGTCATTAAATTTTATCCCTTTCAAAATATCACTTTCAAAGATTAAAATATATACTTCAATATAATTGCTTTTATTCCTTTTTAAAATTGATTGTGAGTTTTGCAGGAAAAAATACTTCTCCCAGGGCATTGGTTTATTTTTTATGAAGTAATTCTAAAGCTAGAAACGGAGTTAATTTGGGTATTACACCTTTATGTTCCTAAATTGTTGAATCCTTGGGAGTAAATAAATGTTTAGTAGTATGTCGATCGAAAAATTACCTGCAGTCGTTGAATTCTTCCAAATCCCAAACCAAATTTTTATTGATTCTGTGTAATGTAACCCATAAACCTCATCACAAACCTTTAAAACTTCTTGCGAAACTTCATTGAGATGAGATTGAGACTGGAAGATCGCTCCTTTCATCTAACCTGCCGCGTATGATATTAGTAAAATCAAGTAATAAATGGGTATATAGAAATAGAGGGGAAAGCTTAACAAGGTGGACCTAAGAAGATCTAAGATATTATATTAGGAAAAAAGATCCATCGGAGAAAATCATCCGCGGGGGTGATAATGTTTAGTTTCTCCACAGAAAACACTAAAAAGGATGATTGGAAATACATTGATTGTACAAGCTAAAATATGCAAACGAAATCTGTGTATAACAAGGAAATCCTACTCAAAAATCACACGTACAGTATATAAACAGAAACAACAGGAAATGAAATCAATAACAGAACGAAATTATAATGTTATCAATTGAAATGATGGCCTTGAAATCCCTTCTTACTCGGTTAGTCCCGAGTTCATTTTGCCCACCTCATGTAAACTCCTTGCATGTAGCTTTTACATGGACGAAAGGCACTCTGCGTAATTGGGAATGAGGGTGCAAACTTCGTGCTCGAAAGGGTTTTAAGATTGGGAATTTGAGAACGTCAAACCAGAATGGGATTAAGATGTTTTTCGGCTACAAAACACACAGAATTCGGTGCGTAAGCAAAGTGATGGTATTGCAATATGGCTAGTGATAATTATCATTATTTAAGCAAAGATAAATGGATAATAAAAGAGGTTTCCGCCCTTTTTATGGGGTTTCTTCTTCTCTAAAAGGATTATAGAACTTCCTCTACGAGATTTTCCAAGTAAGGATGTCTTGACAGTCTTCATATGAACTTCATATCTCATGATTGTCGATAGAGATCGCTCCGATATAGTTTCACGTCAAAACTCTGCTGACAACTTGTCAAACAACAGGCTGACATACGGTTATCTTACTCAATAATACAACTCGGTTATCTTAATAATATCCACACCAGTAGAGTACCACTTTTATGTTCAAAACACTTTTAAACATTTGTATGGAGCATGCTAATATACTAATAGACCTTTAAAAATCGTTCTGCAGTAAATATTTCTCTTCAAGTAGCTGAACGGATTTTTAGCCATCGAAATTTTACATTAATTTTGGGCTACATTTCGATATTATGTTTTCTACATTACAGAATTACGAATCTTAAAAGAAGAATATCTGAATGAAAGCTTACAGAAAGCTTGCAGCATATATTAATGTAACCACCATTACTATCTCAATCAGCTTTCTTTTTTATTATTTAATAATATATTTTTATTATTGTATTATATGATTTACAAGATTCTCTCTTGAAAATTTTTAAAATTTAAATTAAACTTGATTAGTCAAATTTTATGCATCAAAGTAAGTGAAAACTATACATCATGACATTTATTCGGATTCATTTTGGACCATGGAATCATAGTTTATTTATTCTTAGTGAGACATATATATATATATATATATATATATATATATATATATATATATATATATATATATATATATATCATGTCTCACTATATAAGCTTACCTTTAGCTCTAGTCTTACTAGAAATTGCTTCGGGCTTTTTCTGATTACACATGAGTTGTAAACAGGTGATTTGTCATAATAAGCGGAAGATTGATTTCCATCGACAATCCAGAAAAAGCCGGTGAAAAATAGTATATTTCATTCATAAAAAAGAGCTGTGAAATTCGTTCACCATTCCAGGTGTGGTCCTTTAACGAGTATAATTTCGGGTTTCAATAGCTTTAATTTGCACTGCGATATTTCTTCTTAAATCCGCTTTCACTTTGTACGTCAACCACTTCTGAAAATTCCCCTCTTATTAAAAATCATCGTATTTAGCGAGCAGTTGGTGTGTCTCCTTGTTACGGTTGCCTTAACGACCGGGGCAAAAAATTGATGGACGCTATAATGCTCCATTCGGATTTCCTTAAGAGAGAGTTTAATGATGATGTGAGGGTGGAAGACCACTAATCCATTTAGTGGGAGGGCGCCGCTTTTCCAAGCATTAGAAATGAGGAAAATTAGCTAGAGGAAACTAGCACAAGTGCGGTTGAGTGTCCTGGAATATTTGAGTTGATTTACGAGTGTACCGCAGAAAAAAATAAGGAAACACTACCTTAAACAATTATTTGGAATTGCTCATGTTATAAATGATGAAAATGGCCCTTAAAATTAATATCGTGAATTTTATTTTGGACGAAAAATTTATATTTTATAAAAATTGCAGAGCCAATCCAAAAATGTAGTAATTAATGCTGAGACAGCTTCCAATGAACGCAGTAATTGATGGATGTGTTGTTTCATCTCTTTCGTCACGGGATTCGAGGTTTATGAGAAGTCGGCATCTTTATTTCATTTGAATTACTTTTTGCTGTTTACCTTTTTTATTTAGAAAATTCATTGACTAATATTTTATTATTTATTGTCATAGTGCAGTTTTGATCTCAGGGTTCAAGAATCCAGTTGAAAAGATGACTGGCATACTGCATGATACAGTCATAATTTATGCCAATAACTTCAGTGACTGAGCGTTACTGACTTCATTTATTTTAAGCTACTCTATATAACTGTCAATCGTATTATAAAAGGAGTACATTATTCCGATCACCAAATGAGAGAAAAAATACCAGTGAACCAAGCAGGAATGAAAAAGAACTTTGCCAATTATTTCAGGGGGAAAAAATTATAGCCATGATTGAATTCCGAAAGAGATATATAATCTGAATCTATTTCTTTATGGTATTCCCGATGACTGGTCATGGATATAAAATATTTTGTTGGATTTATTCGATTCAGCTCATGAATTCCCATTGGGCAGTAAAAGAAGGTTTTTATCATCATGCACGCCTCTAAATGGGTGGTCAGTGACTCTGCATTCACGGATAACAATAGCAAATGTGTATATATGAGGATCCTGAAATCATAAATATTCCTACGTTGCGTTATTTTTAAACTTGAACTCTTGAAAGTTTTATTGAAGGAAACTCATGGTTAAATAATAATTAGAACAATATAATCTGAACAAAAATTCTTAAATGCATTTTTGAAATGTTGTGCAGATCTTCTTATGAAAATCATTATTTTAGATCTTCCATAAATGAAAATTCATATATTTATATTCAATAATTTTTAATATATATAATTTAAATTTTTTGGGAAGAGTTTTTCTGTAAAAGCATTGTGAGTCCTAAAATTACCATCTAAAAATTAATGAGGGATCTATACTTGATCAGTCGATCGGTATAGAGTAATCTACAACTCGTACATATATAATTATCAAATATTGAAGCTAATCTTGAATTGATCAAGCTTTCGATGCGTTATGTTCAATGGGTCGACAGACACAGCTCCTTAAAAGCGATAATTCAGTTAAAATATATGAAACATCAAATATTATTTAGTTTTATAGTCAGGGAAAATTTTTATACCTTTCGGCGAAAATTCATCTTCATGATATCATTGTCATATTTCATTTCATAATATTATTATATTTAAGATATTGTACACCTTGCATGACTCTCATTGTTTTAGAGTCGATATTTGACAAGTGTCGTGAATGGATTTTTCTCAATTGACAGAAGTCAGTAGATATTCAGTTTGTGATTGTATGTGCCTACTGTTTCCTCAACGCTTGGCTTTAAGTGCAACTCTTTGCCTTATAACGGACGACTCGAGAGAAATGGCAGAGATTAATGCAGTGTATCTTGAATGGGAGTTGAACATTGAAGTGTTCTATTCCTGTGAAAAATTCAATTCCCCAGCGATGGAAATTCAATCGAGAAAGTAATTGGATCTCGCATGCCGATTTTATCGTTATTAATGGAACTTCTTTTAATTTCTTAACCCTCGTGAGTAGCGGTAATTAATATCTGTGATGTATTATCTTTCCACATTTTCATCCCATGATGGAGCCGTTTTAAATGGACTGCGAATTTCTATAGATCGGGATATTTTTTGTTTCTTTGGCTGTAATCGAAGCATACCTTACTTGAAGATTAACTAGGGAAAGTATTTCATTAAATTTGAATGTGTTGAATTCCAATTTACATCAGAGTTCAGCATTGTTTCTCTAGTTACTTTTCAGTTGTCTACTCCCTGGTTTTGTATCAAAATATTCATCATAAGACATTAAATTAACGTAAATATTAGGATTGAGCTACAATGCGAAGTTTTTATGTTACTCCTCAGATGATGTTAAGTATTTATTCTCTTACTAATTAAATATTTTTAGTCCTTAATAATCGAGAGACTAGGTTCTAGAGTCAATACTTTAGCAATTTTCAACGAACAAATATTTACTTAGATGTATATTTGGAAAAAATGTACATTTGCTGTGAATATATTAGGTATAGCATTCATCATTCTTATTTTTATATAAAAATTATGCTTGTCGTCGGAATATGTTGCTCATATTGAAATAGCGTTTTCGTAAAGCTTCTAATAAAGATCTGTATTTAGGAAGTAATATGAGGATTTTCACTATGTAAAGCATAAAAATAAATCAAAATGATACACTTCCATAAATAACATTTAATTATAATATTTTGGAAGTGTATCAGTTTTATTTGGCTGTATATTTCACTTGGAGGCAATAAAATAATATTCTTATTAAGATGAATTTCCACTGACATACCTGAACTCATTTTGTTAGCAGGAAAACTTGTTTAATTGCGATTGTTTAATGTTTTCCGAATTTATATAAAGTGAGCTTAAATCGTAGTATACAATTCCTTATTATATGATGAATTAAAAGAAAGGTATAGTTTGAAATATAACTCGCGTCTTTGTAACACGCTCTTTAAAATGACCACCTCTTTATTATAGGTAGCTGATGAAATCTGGGATTTGCAAACCGAGAAAAATTATACAAGTTTCAATGTTTAATAAACTTAATCGTTTCCAAACTATTCGAGTCTCGTTCTATGAATCTCAGTAAGTATGCCACCTAAGACGATCGCTTTATGGACGCTGTTGGGGGAAATTGAGATAAATGTTTTATGTACTCTTTTTCCGGGCGTGACAAGATCTTTGTCTCTATGGTTTTCTCCTTATCTCTTCTTTCGGCGGGTGAAAGTATCGCTGGCGATTGAGGAACGCACCTGTCATACGTCCAGATGTGCGATCGCCTTACTATCGGTCCATCAGAGGTAATTAGGTGAAGTGGTGGGGTATTATGACCTATTATGTTAACACCGTGAAATGTCCTGTAAAGGATGTGTCGACGGCAACACGTCTAATTCTGCTAAATTATCGCTTCATTTGGACGGACGTGATGATGGAAAATTTTGCTTTAGAATCCATAAATAAGCCACATACTACTACTTACTATATCCTTAAGATAATTTTTCTTAATGTTTAAGAGATAGAGAAGCATTGCTAAAGATTTCCGCTTCAGAAATTTAAACTTTAGAAAATGTAGCGTCATTATTGCCAGTATACTCGTATGTGATAGTCTATGATATTTTTAGTTTAGTTTGATTCTGAGACAAAATTGTACCAATGACTAACGATTATAATGGCGTAAGGTTATATACCGGATTGCCATGAATTTCCTTGTTTTCATTTTCTTCCAAATTTGCTTAGAACACCTTTTTCAGTATCATTGATTTGACGTCTTTACAAAGAGATAAGAAGGTAAAGCATCTCTATCAGTATTTACCCAAAAATTATAGAATATATCACTGGAAATCGATTGAAAAAAGTGATCTGAAAAAGATTTGCTATTGAGGAAAAATGCTAGTGTGGCTGTGTTAGAGAGCTAATTGTGAGACAGGTGGATCTACACCAAAGTTGATCGCAGAAATTATTTATGTGTAGCGAGGTTAGTTAGAATATAACAGAGTATATATGAATGGAAATATAATTTCAATAATACACCAGAGGGTAAATGGGGGATAGCATGCTTTTCTCTATAAAGCCTGTTTTGAAGCTTGAGCGTCTAGTATTATTTGTATAAACACCATTAAAATTTTTAAATTTCACGGCAGTTTCAATTTGGTAATTCAGAACATTCAGAAGTTGTTAATGGTATTACATTTTAGAATAATTTGTATGAATTTTGTTTTATCAAACATAAAATGAGCATGCGAAATATTACTATCTAAAGTAATGGCTTATTATAGTAAAATTAAAATGTAAATTTTACGAAATCCAACTCACCCCTTGATATGCTGCTTTTGATCACATTTTCATGCAGGAAATGTATTTATGTACTATAAATAATGACGAATTTTCTAAAGCTATCAATAAAATAAATAGCCACCCTGATGATTAAGTGGTTCTATAGTGGTGATGGTGGCCCATTGGCGCCAAATGACCTTTCATCTCGAAGCATTTTCAAAAATAATACTACTAATTATAAATACCTGATTTTCACTTTTAAATCTCATCTATTTATGAAAATACTCATGACTGGGAATAAATTTTCAATCATTTATTATTATACAGCAACGGTAAGAAAATAAAAATACAGCATTTTATAGTCAATTCAACTCGGTTTTTTTAATCGGTATTGCAAAATGAAAACAGTTTGTTTTCGTCAGTCGTGCATGTTTGGCAATAGTGAGAGCGAAACCCGTTCGAATAGAGGAATCCATAGTAAAATCCAAGTGTGCAGGGCCACACGTTTGAAGGCGTGCACTCGTTGGAAGTGTGAATAAAGCCCTCGAGTGCATTCTCCAAGTGCACTCCTTATCGATTCTCCATAGACTCTCTGTATCGACGGATTTATTTCTTCCCTTTTTCCGCGAATCTAATTTAATTAGCTGAAAAATTAGAATACGTAATAATTCTGAATAATTTACTATAACGATTAGCGCGTATTGCAAACAGTTTCTCCGAAGTTTTTTCTAAATGTTTTTAATTAACTTATCATCGGTATGGATCAAATGAAATATAATGTAAGAGAAATTAATCTGTACTGTCTCACCAAATGGGATATCAATAGTTGTGGTATACACTTAGTTAATAGAACTAATATTTAATATTATAATCTCATAACATAAAAAGTGTTACTCTGAGAGAGTTACTTTTGATGACTATGTTACGATGGTTTCTTTAAGTATGGAATAAACTCTCTTGTACATTTACTAGGCCTTTAAATAGTTGCTATATAGTGATTGAGTTGTTGGAATTATCCACTTGGATGCTTAAAGTGGAATATTTTATGGCTTTGTATATGGATAATACCTTATGGCTGGGTATTTATGACCACCATTACCATAAAAGTACAATCTTTATATTCTTTCTATTTTAAGCTTATGAAAAAATCATATATTTATTCTCATGATGCAGAGAAAACTGAGTAGACAATGTCACAATGGTCACAATATCAAGATTTATTGAAATATGTTCATTTCTTTCGCCATATATTTAGGAAACTACTCATATATCTTTCTATAACCGTTTATGAAACGTTGGTTTCAATGAATATGATCCTTAAATATCAGGGGAACTTTCTCTTTCAAGCACTATTTTCTATTTAAAAATATATTCATAATATTTGACGGAGTTACCCTATCTCTGGAAGACATTCATACTCTTTCCTTTCCTAATATTTAATTTAGACGTGATATGTTAAAATTTTAACTGAAACCTCATACTTCTTGTTTACTCAAGTATAAAGCCGATACTTTTAAAAGGCTTCCGGATAGCCAAGTGGGCAGCGCCTCCGACATTGGCGAAATCGGTCCCGAGTTCGATTCCCGGTGGGCGACAACTCAACTGTAGAAGCACACTGCTACTTTTTAAATCCAGAAAAGGCATTCATATAAAAGACATATATTCTGACAAAATTCTCTCTGTGATTTTCGTAATAGAATTCAGGTGAATTAATAATAACGTCTATTAAGATATGCGTATTTCTGGAGTTCGAAACAGGATAAGACAATCTTCAGCCTCTCTATTGCCTCAGCAGGATACTGTCGCTCTAATCTACACCAGCAGCTGAAAATTAGCCGAAAACGTTATTTGATTTCAAGGGTCGATAGTGTATACTTGACAGCTAACATTCGACCCAATATAAAAACACTCGCGGAACATTTGTTCCGAAAGAGAAAGTTTTCGGCCGTTGGTCAAATATCACCTTTCCTTCAAACGATTCGCGCGTCACTTCCTTTAATATATTTTTATATAAAAAACTGGAGCAGAGGGAGTTGGTCAAACGTCGATCTTCATCTGCTGACCTTCTTATTTCTCACCTGCCCTACTGACCAATCACTTCCTCATTTAATAATGCACCTGCTTCGCACCTTGTAACGCACCTCTTGCTTCTTGACCACTGCGTTTCCCAACATTGGCGCATGTGCATGACTTCGGAAATTTCTTATGGACATCTGACGATGGAGATGAATTTTTCACAGCTGTGGCCTTCCATTTGGCGGATTGATTCAATTTATGATCGAAATGGAAACTTAGTTTCGATCAAGGTGCTGCTCTGAATTGAAAGGGAAAGTAGTGAATGATTGCCATATTTAATCTTGCCTTAGATGATGCAAAACATTGGCGGATCCGATATGAGGGCGGGTGCTCTAACGCCTGAGATATAAAATAGAGACTATTAGACAAAAGGTTAAAAGCGAGCTGTATAACATCTACTGCAATTGTCATAATAAAAAGACAACAGCAACGTTTAGTGGTGTAAATTTCCGGGATTTTTTCCGTAGGCTTTTAGTTGAACATTATCTCAACCGAGTTCATATTTTTACGTCTGATTTTTATACATCTATTAGTTTGTATACATTATTTTTTACTAATTTTATACTTTTTATTTCTTTTATTTACATTTTTTCCTCTCTAGGTGTAAATTAATTATAGATATTAGTTCTGAGTTAATTTTGTATGTTTCAACGTAAAATTTGCAAAGTGTAGGTGGAAAAGAGGCGATTCTGACCGAATCTCGCCAAAAGAGATGAATAATAATAATTAGGAAACCGAGTAATAGACGCGAGGCCTATGACGTTCGACTCTATCCTTTACCGATTTCCAAGCACTCAACCATCGTTAACATACTTGTTTTATACGATATGAGCGGGGTATAATAGTACTCTATAGGTTCCTCATTGGCGATACCCTTCGCTAAAAACCAAGCGCATAAACCGACATGTGGCCACTGCTTGAAAATAAGTGAAAATCCACTGCGGGCAGTAATTCGCGGTTGGGCGCCCACACCAAAGTATTGACTCGAAAATCCAGTATCTTGCAGCCCAAACTACTTGATCGGGAATCACTTGAGCGACATCTAACAGTGATAATGCGAGAAAGAAATCGCTACGAATTTATTCCATTTTCAACTAATTTCTATTTTTTACTGTGGAATTTATGATATGTCCTCCTCAAATCATTATGGATTAATTTTACACTCTCTGCTTTAATTTCCTGTACCTCAATTTTCTATTCAAATGGGACTTGAAAGCAGTATTTTATTAGTAACAGGGTGTCTTTGTGTGAACCAATCTAGGAAATGTTAGAGTATGAACATTAACAGAAAATATTAATGGCAGTTATCTAGTTACTAAGATTGACAATTTTGAGGTAATATAACTGATTTTGAAAAATATTCTTTACATGCAATATAGGAATGTATACTTCTATTTCCGAACTTGAGCGCAACAAATCCCTAATCTGAATCTAAAATTCTATATTTGCTGTCTTTTTGTAATGAAATAGCTTATGGGATAAGGAAATTATATAAATCGCAGGTAAACTTACATTTCTTGAAAGGTGAGCAATGGAGAAAAGAAGAAAACGGTGGATTCCGAAAATTATAAAAGTGAACCTAGCTAAATATATTTACAGAAAGGTACCATCCTCTAATTAATTAAAGATAGCTTGTAGTGACTGTCCATAGAGCAATTATGGCTGATTAATTGTCCTTAAACATATCTAAAATAGTATATTTTCCACGGACTTCTAAAACCGTATGTATCGAAACAACAGGAACAGCAACGTAAACAATTTTCAGCATAAATCCTTATATATGATATGCGTAGTGTCTGTCCGTGTGTCCCCCTCTAACGGTTTGATTTAGAGATTCAAGACAAAATGAATAGTATTTGTAGAAGTTAAGAAAATCATTCTCATCACAAGAAGGCTCGGGTTTGAATCCCGGAGCCCATAATACGTTTTTATAAGATAACACAAAAACTTCATTTCAACCGGCTGAAGGCTTTATTTCTTTTGCAAAATTATATTGAAAACAATCGGAGCACCAAAAGAATAGAAATTAAATAACGATTATATTTTTGGTCATGAAATGTCGTTTTCCATTGGAAATTGCGAGGATTAAGATGAAGACGAAATTTTTTGGAAATTTGAAGCTATAAAAAGCTTGGTGCCATTAGCAACGAATGCGATCCGATCTCGTGTGTTTTCTCATTCAGGCCCGATTCGTATATTTTTATGGCAACGTAAATGATACTTAAATTTTTCTCAGCGTTCCCGATCCTTACTCTTCAACATATGCCCTCCCTTTCCATCGATGCTATTTAAGTGTCTTCCACCAGAGAGCTGTTTACATTAGCATCCAATTCATCCCTTTAATCATTCAGAGACCGCGGTGAGGTGTGTGCTTAAGGAACCTCAATCCAATTTCCCCAAATGCCTTCTGCGAGAGAATTTCAACCCTTCACCGAAAAATGGAACCAGTAATAACATTCTGTCGGGAGTGTTTACGGAAAGGCATTTTTTCTCCATCTGTTTTCATATGTAACCGTCATTCGGCGTAGGGCCGTGCATCTTTGGGGCGTGCGTTTACCTGGCTCCAGACGGAAACCTTCCAGTCTCGGAATCTTGGCTCGTCAAGTCAGCTAAGGAAGCGCACAAAAAACGAGGGTGAGCACCTGCCTGCCACCTACTGGTCACTCTGACCACTCTCCTTCCTCCACCTCCTTCAGGGAGATTCACTCTTCATTTCCTTCTCGCTACACGTCCTCGGCGATAGCTCCTCCGCAGTTATTAGGTTCGTCTAAGATAGCACTTCCGTTTCTAGTCGAAAATTAGAGGCTACGTTGCATCGTAGGGAATTTTCGGCCGATTTATTAAAAGTATTCGTCGACTGGACTATTATCAAGATGCATATCTGTATGTGCAACAGGAGGGAATTAGTTCAAACATCAGAGGAAAAGGTGATACTGAAACCTAAATATATGTAGATCCATGCAATAAGATGCATGTTAGTAAAAGGGTTCGATGACAGAACAAATAGGATGCTATTCGAATTTCGAACCGGCTTTGTAATGCTTTTTGGAAATGGGAAAGAGTTTGGTATCATGTACTTTTAAAGATTAGCATTTTTCCTTAAAATAAACTTAAAATTCTTATCGTATCATTTCTCCCTCTCCCATAGAGCGATATATTAAAAACCTTCTTTGGAATTGATAAATTTCATTATGAAAGTCATTGTTATAAAATATTTGCACCCTCAATAAATTTAATTTATTTTTAATAATATACTCTCAAAAATCGATACTAATGTTGAATCAAATTATGAGTCATTGCGTAATATAGTTTTATAAGGTGCACATTAAAAGGTAATTCATCCCTTAAGAATGTATTTCGAAATTTTCGCGGAGGTAGAGCCAGTTACAAAATTTAGTTTCTACCGTATCCAACGGCTCAAAATACATATGAGCTTAATGTATTATAATTAACAATTAAAAGAAAGATGAAAGTCATCTATCCTTTTACAAGTAAGGAATTTCTATGGCGTAAAACATACGCATTGATATTGGAATATTTTAAAAATGATTTTCGTTGACGATTAAGCCACGTTTGTAAGAATACATAATAATGCCAGACAATTGGATGTTAATCACATATGATGAGTCTCTTGTGAATATCCGAGCCTCCGAATTAAAGGCACTTCTGTGTAGAGGCTACAATTGTGCAGCGTCTTTAGATAGAATCCGCATTGATCATAACTGAATATTCTTAGGGACTCAATATCTACGAGATCGGTATATTATTAAAACATTTCATAAGTACATATTATATTGCCAGAGTAGACATACCTCAGACTCATAGCAGCCAAGGGAAGTTAAGACAATTTAACTCCATCCCAGTCGTGTTTCGTACTTCCCAAAGTTTTACTGTTGATAAGCGGCTTTCTGTCGTGTAGTAATGAAAAAAACAATAATTTCGTGCATTATTTATAATTTTCATTATCATTAGGACATGTATTGTGCGATGGAATCATTATTCAAATCAATCGCTATGTGATTATATCAGAAAAATCTGAAGGAAACGAACAAGTGAAAGAGGAAAGACATAAATGCATTTCTATGCAACTTCTATTTTATGCAATGCAACGCAACTTCTATTTTATTTCGATGATCTTTTCTATAAAAATTTATATCGCCTGAAACATAGATAATTGATTAAAAGCTCCAACAATTGTTAATTTTTACACACGAAAAAACATGGCAAATACCATTGTAATCTTTAATTTGGGAATTTTATACAAGCATACACGGGTAAATATATGGATTAATGTACATCTATCCACTGCTTCTCTATCAATGCTTCTTCATTCTCAGTAAGCCTTCGCCTTAATCCAATTTGTTCCGCTGTCCAGTTATTCCGCAAGAGGGTCATCGATGGGCGAAGCAGAGAAAAAAATGACGATCGGGAAGCGGCGGTCCATCGCTGACCAGCTGTAGAGAATGCGGAAAGCAGACCCAGTTAGCTCTTATTTAGGCCTCTCTGGGGCAGCTGAATCTCTGTTGGGTGTGACGATGTGGCTCGAGAATGTTCCGATTTATATCAGCTCTTTCGGAAGATTTTGGAAATTGATTGGGTGCGTAGTTTACAGGAGGAAATCTCGCAAACGGGCATGAAAAAGTCTGAAGCTAGGGACTCGAACCCAGATCTCACGTCATTATTTTGACCTATGTTAACGGATTTTTCACGGCCGTTTCTCCTTGGGATTTATTTCTTGCTGCACTCATTTCTTTGCCAATTCACCAAAGCCCTTTTTCTTGTGGAAGTCTATCAGATTTCCTCATCCTTCCTAATCTTTCCTTAGCCTCCTCTATTTAATTTTTAGGCAAAAAGGCAAAAAAGGCTTTAGCCTCCTTTATTTTGCTTCAGGTACGTTTTTCGTCATTGAAACGAACATAAGTATCTTCATTTAAGAGGGTATTTATGAACGTTTTCCCCCTTTTCTGTCATCTTCGATATACCCTCTACATTTAATTTTTATACGTAATATTGTTATTGTGTCACATTCAATCATCTTATTTTAATCTTAACTTTGTTTTATCAAAATTTAGTTGGGAAGATACAATCTCGAATTCTCATTTTTCTGAAATTTTTATTCCGCTTTGTTGTATTTAGTCTTTGTATGGTTCTATTGTAAGTTCAGCAAGGAAACCGACCGAAAGCGTTCCATTGATTATGCTACTGCCATTCGCATCGATACCAATCGAAAATATCGATCGATCCACTTCGATGCACTTCAAGGACGCTCATGTGTACACGCTCATCGAAACAGTATATGGAGTCTCTTGCATGCATATCATGGGCTTATTTCTCCATGTGAGAAGAACAAATCGTCTTTGCGTGAGGATTGCAGTGACCACAGCGGAGGGTTTTCAAGTAATTAGTGTTCAGGCGGCGCGTGCGTGCCAATTGCCGTGTCTCTCGCAGACATTTCTTTCATTTTTCTTACTATCGATTCTTGTCTCCATTCCGATGGGCGCACGTTTTATTTTTAGATTATTTTTTCGTCATCACTCCTCGATTTGGTAGTGAAATAGTTTGGCTTTTACCTCAAGAGGTTTGGTACCTTCGGAACAAAGATATCTCAGCACATTTGGGTGTGCAACTAGAAGAATAAACAGAAGTGGCAATATGACTAGGACTCGAACCTTGGTCTTCCACTCTCCGGGCAGCTATTCTTCATATGGGGAAAGTGGGAGATTTTATTTGGTGAAGTGTTTATTTACTAATTTTCACTTCTGTTTACCCTTTGACCTTCGGAACTGATTGGATGTGATAGTTTTCCGCAATTTTAGTTTTTCAGCAGCAGCTACATTTATTTATTTAATTTAAACCCATAAACAGCGCCTTCACCATGGGTTATAAACAGTGAAAAAGTAAAACATTAACAGCGAGTCAATAATAAAATTTCAAAGCATGCATAAGAGAATACAAATATCATAAGAGAGAACAAACGAAAATACATAATAATGGAGAACTTCGTATTTTTCCACACGCTATTTATGACTAGTTTCGCTACCTAGCATCTTCAGACTAGATATTAAAAAATAAAAACTAAGTCAAAGATCCTATACTATTCAAAATAATCTAAAGAAGAAGAAATGAGAGTATACCATTGTAGAAATGTGATAAATATTATGTTTGCAAATTTAAAGACCTCTTGGATGTAGTTCTTCGGACACTTTACTCGAATCCCTGAGCTTAACAAGAATACACGCGGTCGGAATTTAATGCAGTAACAGTATTTTTGTATACGTTATGTGCCTACATTGATATGCATTACACAAAATCAGAGGTGCGAACTACCGCCCGCGAGCCAAATCTAGTCCATCGTACATCTTTATTCTTCCTGCAATTATTTAATCAACGATTGAATTATTTGGATCAAATTATTTATTTGGATCTCTATATGTAGATTACATTAAAATTATATGTATGATTTTCGATTGGCCCATTCATTGCAAATTACCTTATAGGAAAATTATTCCAGTCCTTAACTTGATAAAAAATATTATTTATTCTTTATTCAAAGGATAACGTATTTACATGTAATCAAAGTAAATAAATCAAATGCATTTTATGAGTAAAGGAAAGTATGAAGAGGAAAGAATGATTTCTATTGCCCTTACTCGATCATCAATGAGTTTAGATGTTTTTTTTTCGTAACACACTTCAATTATCTTGAAAATAATCTTATTCTATAAAATCACAACTCATCTATGATTGAGGTAGAGTATATTTTTACCTTTTCGTACCATTTGAATAACTTGCATATACTTCGAAAATTAATTATACTTATGGAATCTAAATACAAACAAGAGGAATGTTAAAAAACGCCAGAAATTGGAAATGAACATGTTGTCTCAGTTGCAAAAGTTTAAAATCTACGGATTGTGGAAATCCGTAAGTAAAAGAAAGTATACATCACTTCTCATTTGTTGAGTTAACGGTATCAATCCATATTAAGTTTGGAATTAACCATGAGACTATTTATTGATAATCTTATTGTTAAGAAAATTAAATGTATAATAATAAAAAACTACATTGTTTTCTCGTTAGGAAATTTATCCATGGAGACCTTCCATTTCCTTCCTTCGAAAGACGGCTACTATTCATAGATCATATGATGCCTTTCCGTAATACCTCTTAGTAAATTACTCTACTCTAGCCTCTTACTCAGGCTTGTGCTTTTAGTTTCCTATTTTCTTACTTACCATGCTTTGCTGAGCTTACAGATGTATGTAATTTAGCTTCACTTGGCTATCATTCAAAAACAAACCGACTGATATTTTATGTCGTTAACTAAACCACAATTATGTAAAAGCGGTTGATGGTGAAACCTTTTTATATCTACGCAATACTTTCATTCATACTAAGGAAATATTTAATCTTTTCTTTAAACTACTCGATGCGCTTTTCATTAACTCGTTTTTTCTATTTCTAATGCTAGAAATAGAACTAATAAGAGAAAGAACTGTTAGTTAAGAATCATCTTCGATTTAATCGAGTGAATTATTATAAAGTTTACTTAAGCGCAACATATATGTTCCTAAGTTAAAGTGCATTTTTATCACAATAAATGTCAACTTCTGTGAGACCTCCAGAGCCGAAATGGTAAAAGAGACTTTAGCTAAAAATGTTCTCGTGCTTTCTCAGCCAAGGAAGACTCCTCAGGATTCCAACGGTGATTATCAATCGACTCCTGTCTCCGGATGAAGTTATGACTTCATCTCAAACATAATGATGGTTTAAAAGATGAACTTCATACTGAAGAGGACTCCGTAGTCTAAACGTCAATTTTCATCGTAGAAAAAACACCGTTGGAAACCCGAGAAGTTATCAAATGTTCGTTACTCTTAAGCTACTAGAAGTCACAAAGTATAATCTTTCTATACACTTTATTCAGGCCCATATCTTCGTAAATTAAAGTAACGTTTGAGAGTAAAGAGAAAATAAAGCTATTTCACAAGCAGACCTGTTTCGATTGAGGTCTAATCATCATCAGATGACCTAATCTGTCGCAGAATAAAGTGTGCATGTGAAACAAAGACAGTTATTATTTTCTCCTTACCCTAATGGAGTTCTACATTGAGATAGCTACTTCTATCGAATGTATACTAAAGTTTCAGGTTGCATTAGTTATTAACTCCATACCCTTAGTAGTTCCTTTAAAATCTCTGAAGTTGAAAATTGATGAAGAATTGACTAATGAAAAATATATCCAGCTTTCGTAGGCTACACCGTTTGAAGGATAAGATGATTTAAGTTTTATTCATCCACCTCATCGAACTTATTACCCATCAAATCATGAGTGCTAATCCAATTCCGAAATCCGATTTTCTATGCCCGTTTTTAATTTACGTCCTTGGTTCATATTGATGCAATTCCGTTTTTCCCATGTTAGCTTAATAGTCGAGAGTGCATAATTCAAACTTCTATATAATTTAGTCTATCTATGAGTCATAATTGGTAGAGATATTTGTTCAATCTGTTCTGTATTTCGTTTGTTTTCTCGCGATTGGATCTTTCATTTAATATTCTACGTATTTTCAATAAAATGAGCATTATTTACTCTCGATCTGATCCTCGTTACTCCGAAAGGCTAAATCCGCCTTAATTGTCGCTTCTCTTTCTTTGACATTGGGCGTGGCTTTTTCCATTTTCTATTTTCACAATCATTTCCATCTTTCCTGATACTTCTGTATCCAATATCACTGCAGCGAAAGTAACAAACCGAACGCTGGGTCGATATGAAAGTCGCTCAGTGGGCAGTTGTTCGTTAGAACCCACCTTTTCCCCATTAAAAATCGTTCCACTTATAAACCGTGCCTTCGGAGGGAGTATTTGGCATATTTTTTTGCTTTAGCTGAATGGGCATCTGGGGACGGCGTTCGCAAGCAAACTAGTTTTCTCCTGAATGTCTCTTCTATAAAAAATAAAATTATATGAAAACGTGAGCTTTTAAGTGTGTTAAACACACAATTATCGCAAACGAGAGTTTTACAAGCCTGTGGACTTGTTTTATTACTTGTAATTAAATGGTAGTAAATCTTTTTTCTTAAACTGGGATGACTTTATGGAATCATTAGCTGTATAAATGAATGAAACGTAGAATGATGAAAAAACTGTCCACGTAGCATAAAATGTCTGTTAAAACCTAGCTAAATAATCATTTGCTTATGAGGCCATCCCGCTATACAACATGTAGGTCATTTATATGCAACGATTACTTGCATCGAGAGGAGTAATTTTGAAGTAATACGCGTTCTCCGTGGAAGACGTTTTCCATTGGGAACAAACCGTCTTTTCGTTTCTTCACCCCTTCTTAAATTTATTTCATGTATATATTTATATTTCATAAATATAATAATTCTTAAATCCCTTCACAACGGAAATTGAAATTTTATCTTTCGGAATACTCAAGATGTCTGAGTTTTAAGTAATAGACTTAGGGTACTTAATATAGCACGTTTCACCAGAGAATTATCAACGGAAACATCGATGTGACCGAGACTCAGTACTTTCACTGCGATCAGAGGAATGAAGTATCGATGAATCACTTCCAATGCGTGCGTAAATGAGATAGTTTTTTAATGCTTATTTACTTCAGCTTTTTCTCCTGTGTTTAAATAACATTTTATTAAAAGTAAAAGAGTACAAATCATAATTTTGATGGCAAAAACTCCTTATTTTCTGGCCGAACTTGTGGAAAGCCATCTAGAACCAACAAAAATCATACTTATTTGACCATACGTATTTTGTTTTACTTATTCGAGCTGTTTTGATTTCACTTATGAATGAATGTATGCATGTGCGTTGAGCTTTAACAGAATGGAACTTTTCATATGGAAAACATTTTCAGTAAATATAGTAGTTAGGGCTTATTTCGCTTCCATAGTGCCATTTTCCTATGCGTGTGTATATTTTTATTTGTGCTGACATTCCAAGAGATATGTGTTTACTCTGGCATTCGCCTGAAATCATGTCATACGCCCCTGCTGTAGGGAATCTATCAACAGTCTTCCAAAGCGTCCGTTAAACCTTAGACTTCACCACACCGTCCTTCACTGCTGTCCAAATTGGAAAATAGTTTTTTACTCGAATGAATTCTCTTGTTTCTGCAGATGGATGTGTCCTCTTCATGTTTAGCATCCCTTCTAGCGCCGAATAAATTCACTTTTTGCTGCTCTGAATGTCTTTAGTACCTTTCCATTTGCTCCATCGTCGACATTTTACTTTTTGGAATGCTACAGCGGTGCAATGAGCAGGACCTTGTTTCCGATATTTGCTCGATATCCCGATTTACATCGCTTACTAATAATCAACAAGAGTCCAATTAACGTCATCTTCTCATTCCTTCCAACTTAACGTCCTCCTCATCGAAGAGCGTAAAAAAGTGAAAATTATTCGGCTCACACTCACTGAAAAAGCATACTTTTATTTACGATTAAGAGGTCCCTTTGCATGTTGTCTGTATCTCTTGAAGCAATCTTATTCCTCATACCTAAAATACGTCGATTTTATTTCCTTTTATTGGTTATCTTATTATTTTTAATCCCGCCGATTTCAAGTAGCCCACGAAAGTTCAATTTGTCGAATAATTTATGGTATTAACTTCGAAAAACTTAAAAGGAGCATAAATTATGAGAAGCCACTTTTATTCGTTTGTGGACAGCTGCTGATATTTCCATGGTGTGCAGTTTAGTTAATCTCAGTGTTGGTAATAGTCCAATTTTTAATGTAAATGAGTCAGTAGAGAACAAACCTGTTATATTTGAAATATTTTTTGAATTACTGAAATATTAAAATTACTTCCGTACCCAATCATTTATGAAGAAATTTCTCACGTGGGAACAATATAAAGCAAATAAAGGCTTAATGTATTTTTTATCATAAACGAGATGTTTTCCAAGTTAATGAGTATTTTTGCTAAGTATTCAAAGAAACGTTGAATTGTGGATTTTAAAAGAAACGAAAGACTTTATTTTAATAGGAGTGATATCATAAGAGTTACTATTAGTCATAATTAAAAAGCTGAGAGGAATTGCCAAGAGAATGTTTGAGGATGTAAGTTACTCTATCTTTACTGTGCAGCGTTAGAGAGAAAGTGGTTTACTAAGTAATGCGAATGCTAATATACGAATGTAATAATAATGCACTATATATAAGTTTGTTGAAGCGCAATATTCAACAGCTTCAATAATTCGTCGATGATATTATTTATTAAGGCGTGCACCATATCTTTACATTCTTTTAGGTTATGTTTAATCTTTAAATTTGACTTACTTATCAAAGACTTATCGAAGTATTGAGTAGCCTACAGCAAAGTTTTCCCTAATCTTATGAGATTCTTGAAGTAATTCAATTGTGTTGGAAATGCATGAAACCTTCGGCATCGGTTGATATTCATTTGATTGTCACTCAATTTTATCGAACATAATTTTCTCCGAGCTCTTTTCTAACTATCGTTGAATATTGACAGAAACTGCTACTTTGAATGGATATCATATTGATTTTTCGAAATATTTTAATAGCTAAAGCAGAGTTATAAAAAATATTTTGGAGAAGATAATTGCAATTCTCGGAAGAATAGTTGCTTACCTACTCCTTTATTTCTATAGAAAACTTTTAGTAACATGAAGAAAAAACAAAAAAAGTAGAAATTCTGTATAAAAGTTTTTCTGATACAACAAAAAATTTTCTGATAAATGAGATTTGAATCTAATTGAAGAATATGTCCGTATGAAGTAAAATTTCATGAAAGTTTTCTGTAGTATTTATTTACTTCGTTAGAATGAAATTACTAATGAGATAAAATGACATTGTTAGATAATTTTCTAAAGATTCCTTAATGCAGTACTAACTTTATTACAAATTTATAAGTCGAAACCGGTTACTGCAAATATTATAATATTTTACGTGAAAAATAACTAAGTCATGTCGCTGATATTACTTATAATTATTGGTGATTAAAGGAAGGCTACCGGAGAGTGAGTTTTTTACGACAAAATTGTGGACGCATCATGAAGTAAAAATACATAAAGCGATAATTATTTCATTATATATTCATTCATTATATATCAAAGATATTTCATTATTTATTATATATCAAAGATATGGATGATTGTCCAATGAATTTTGAACTTACTTATGCAAGCCATTTTTCTGCGTGTGGTGAATGCACAACGGCTCAACTCTCCTAATCAATTACTTTCTTTGAAAAAATGAATTCTTCAATCGACTAGCTCAAGCATCTATTTCTCTGATCGTCCACTCATTATCAGAATAGCCTCAAGAAGGCATAATACATCGTTTATGATCTTACTCTCTCTAAATTTATTAAGTTAACTAAGCCTTTGATTGAGTCTTCTTTCTTCTTTCTAAGGCATCCGAGTAACGCTCACCGAACCGAACGAAAATCAAATTCACTAACTAAGAAGCAAATATTAAGAGAAGCGTCTTTGCGTCGATTGAAATTCTTTTGCGTACTTTTCTAAGCGATCTCAAACGTATTTTTTAAGCACTCGGAGTCAGCAATGCGTCGGAGGTCCACGATTAAGTGGCTTCGATGGATTCGCCGCTTCTACAGTCGGCTGTCTCACCCAATGAATTTATGCACGGGAAAAAGAGAAAGGTAAACCCACAGTTTTTTTTCGCTTCCGCCGCCTGCTCTTTTGATTGATCATTGATATCGGAAAGGTGATGTTATAAGGGGCAACGCGTGTGTTTGTGAGGGGGTGGAAACGGATGTGGCCATCGACTCCAGGGCAAAACGATTTGCATCCCGCGCAGCAGCTGAGGAGTTTTTTATTTCCCCTATCGATGTAGGAAAACCGTGAATGTTATCGGTTCGATTTCCTTGCTTCCGATTTATGCGCGAAGGAGTTTTTTTCAGCCCAAAAGAGTGATGAAATATGAGTTTTGGTTCGTTCGAGGAGTTTTCCCAATTTTTTTGAGAAATTCTCCTTGGATATTTCTGCCAGATAAAGGGAGCCCACACTTGCGGATTTTTACGTCGATTTCCTTTACTCATATTTGATCGTTGTAACTAATTGATTATCAAGCTCAATTTAAGTTGACTCATCCTGCAATGAACGCCCCAATTCTTCCCATATAAATATGTTTGATTTAGCAGGATTTCTATAATCGATCAAATTACAATTTTACTCGTATTAGTGAAATTGCGATGGTACCGAATGAAAAGCAATCGATTCTCAGTTAGCCACGTCTAATGCAATACATAAAAATGATTCTCATTACCTAGAAAATTAATTCTTTTTCGTTATTAAATTATGGTTAGCCTCGTACTCTTTCTGAAGAGATAATATTGGGCAACGTTCTTACTGTTCGTCACTATCATCCAAATCAACCAGCCTTCAAGAATTTCTCTGACGGAAGGTACAAAGGTACCATGAGAGTTGTTTTATAAGATAATTAAGAAATAAACCTTTGCCTTCTGTTTATTTTGCCTTCAAATTACAGACTATATGGACAATGAAATTTTAAAATAGTTTGGAGAAGTCATTTGTGATTCCCGCTAAATCCTACGAAAGAAGTTAAGTAAATTCTTATTCAAACATTCAGTTAAATATCATGAGATTAATCTTTTTTCCTTTGCTAGATTATGGAATTTGGTAGAATACTTTTTCAGAATGGTTAAATATTAAATAACAATCATTGTGAACTTATAAATAACAGTGACTATTTTCCATAAAATTAATCAGTGAATGTATTGCCATTTATTATCCATTTAATTTATAAGATATATCTGCTATATTTCCATATTGTGTATTATTAGATACACCTCACCTTCGATCGAATATATTCCTAAATACAATGTTGAAAAATCATAAGTGGATTTATTAAGATTCCTCTTCCTCTGAATTCTAAAGTCTAAATTATTCTTTGACATCATTCAAATATGGACTGAGAACTTCTAATCCTTAAATTGCGTTTCTTTTAATTTTACAGACTAATTTCGTGAAATTCATTTTCATTACAACCGAAGGTATTGTCGAATTCAAGTTAGGGTGTAATATACGTTTGGTCATCCTATATTATTTATATTAAGAATATATTTTACTGTTCACTCTGAAAAGATACTTCGAAAAATTCGAAGCAAACTCTCTGACAGTCGAACCCCTGAAAGTCATCGATGAGAAGCAGATTATCAGTAAATAATAGGCACCACACTCGAAGATGCCAACGCTCCGTAAATTTATATTCTTCGCGGAGAAATAGGCCTTCGGCTCGCTCATCGAATCTATTCGTGTGAATAAAAAAAGAGAAACGCCTCATTTTTTGCTCTCTTCCGCTCGAGGGATGGAAACTTTTTGCCGCCGATCTAGTTCTTATCGAAAGGCACGTGCTCTTTGTGCAGCTTGCGATTTCGACCAGTGTTCCCCTATGCACATCCATCTGTATAAAGGACCTCCCAGCAGTTGTCCGGTTTTTTCTGATCACTTCTTCTCGTAGGCGGTGGGGGTGGTTGCACCTGCGCCTTTTTTTCTGGAACGCTCTCCTTTTCAGAAGTCTCATCCCCTAATCTGTTGGAAACTGCTGTAGATGACCGCTCTCTCCGGATTCACTTCAATGTAAAAGAAAGGAGGAGAAGAGATATTAGAAATGATCCCTTTCTTCACCGGTCAGTAAATCGTTCATATAACATAGCTTTGAGATTAACGGAGAAATTTGTTTAACGATGTTCATTCATTTCAATATCTCCTCATTAAAGGGAGTTTCGTCTCCCAAATGTGCGCCGATTATGATTGGATAGCCTTAATTCTTGATGGTAACTTTTTCATATATTTTCATACTTACCCACTGAAATTACATTCTAAATATTCTGATTTATATAAAAATCCTTAAAATTTTGAGCATCCTGTTTTTAGATCTCATTGTTTTTTATGCTCTCTAAGTAAAGATAAGTGAAAGTAGAAAATACGGAACGGTTGCAAAAAGTAAGAAAGGAGCGAGACCACATGAACAGTGAGTTAGAAGTTTGAGTTTTCGAGTGTTATTCATAACGTCATTGCGCTGCACTTGAGTTATTAAAAGCGAAGCATTCAGGTTCAGAGATGGAGACACTCTCTTTCCTCAACTTGCGTTTTTGATCTCATTACTTCCACATTAATTGCTAATGGTAGAGAGATGAGGTTCAATCCGAGCCCAAATCAGTTAAAATTATATGGCATTATTTTTGAAATTGAATAATTTACGAGTAAAATATTAATTTGAATAAAGTTGTTCTCGGTACATTGCCATTAAGCAGAGAATTCATCCCAGATTTAATCTAAAACCTGCGAAGACTGTTAAAACTTCCACACCGCTAAAAGTTACAGATATTCGATTTCCCTTCCTTTCGCGTGCAATGCTCTATGTTTTTATCCTCAGCAATTTTTGGTGGATGGTTATTCTTTCCTTCGGACCGCAAAAAATGAATCAGAGAACGATTGGGTCTTTTTGGAGATCGAATTGCGGTCAACCGATCGCACTTTTCCTCGAGATCCAGAAAAAGTGGAATACGCTCAGAAAGGCTGCAAAGTGGAAATGAGGAAAAAATAAACTCGAAATGCTCTCCCTCTAAATTTCGCTCGTTAAACAGTTTGCGAAAACTCAATAAAGCTGTGACGTGGGCTACTTGTTATGTTTTCGGCTTAATGATTGTGGAGAAATCGAAACACCTTGTCTCCGATGGTCATTAGGTACCGATAAGGAGTGGCCAGTTGGTGTCCCTTTGGAACAACGGACTCAAAAGAGAAACCGTCTTCTACCATTTTAATTGGGGGATTTAAAAGACTTTTCATTAAAAATATGTCAGTCCCAAACTAATTGGAGACGTACTCTTTCCTTACTTCGCATTTATACTCTCTGTTAATTACTTGCAAGTATTCCTCTCTCTATTTTGCTGTCTTAGAAGTATATTTAGGGTTACATTAGGACATTCTAAAGACTCTTACACCTTTCTTCTCACAACTCTAAAACCACTGCATCACTTTATTCGGTGTATTCGACTACTCCATTTAATAGACTCCATGTGGCCTTTTCTACGACTTCCTCATTTTCATAGGGAATATGTCGAACCACATGTAATAAATAGGTAAGAAAAATCTTATTGAATGACATTGAATAAGAAATGGGAGTAAGATAGATATAGTCTGATGATATAGTGAAATTGCGGGATTTGAAATCAATAAGAGATTCGAGAAAGATCGCCGAAAATGCCGGCGAACGTCATTCCTCGAATGAGGAAAAGAAGATTACGGGCGGATTACTGACTTAATGATAAAGGATGATGATACGAGAATCGAATCAAATTTTACATCTTTTTTCAGTCAGTAAATCGCAAACCAGCGCAATTTATTCAGCTTTGCGCAGTTTCATTCGAGAAATCGAGAAAATTCTGATGTAATAAACATTTGTATATTTCATCCGAACATGGCTTTCTTTAATTACAATATTCTAAACCATTGAAAACTCTTTGACTATGGGATAAGAAAGAAACTCCAGTCTCCTTGGTGCGATTTCATGCCGAGATCAGATATTAATTGTCAGAGATAAAAACTTTCTAATGCGAAGATAAAAGGTTGTGATATTGATAGCTTAACCGTTTTATGCTTTCTTAATAAGGATAAATTTTAGCCATTCAGCAGATGGAGGGAAGCCTTCGTTAAGCCCTTATTAATTTACCCCTTGTTCCGGAATAGATTTTCTACCAGATATTCGTTTGCCGTCGCACCTGACTCTCACAAAGTGACTTTTTTCATCGTTCTCCTTGTTTGCAAATCGCACACCTTCCTTCGACACATGAAGCTCCAAATGGCTCGAATTCGATCGTTAAAATGTTTTTCTCACTTTTTATTCCCGAGGTAATTAAGTCTTAAGCGACGCGGTGGTACCTGTTTATTGGTGAAGGGATATTCTCGTGTTAATTGAAGCGCACTCTGCTGAGAATCCCATTGCCTTTGGAACTCTCAGATGAGCTAATTAAATATCCTCACTCCTACTGCACTTCCTTCCTTCATTTCGATTGCTCAACTCTCTGACGATAATTGCATAAGATTATCCCTTTTCTTAGGATATGATTATATTCCGATCTGAAACAGTTAAATTTTACGCTCACCGTTAACGAAATTGGACACGTCTTTGCAATTAGATTTAATGGAAAGTGGATCTATTTGATCAATCAAATTTTTCAGAAATATTTCAAATCCTATTTTTCTAGTAAATTTTCTACTCATAAATATAAATTATGTTATATACTTAATAATTCAGTTCTCACTTTCCCTAACTTTGATAACAGGTGATTGCTTACTTTTTTATTATAGTCTTGAAATTGGTAGAGAAACTTCTTTATATTTAAAATATCGTATCCCAGTTCCATTCTAGAAAAAAAGCTAGTATTTATGTCGTCATATAGCCCATACTATATTTATATATATATGTTAAATCGATGGCATCCAATGAGAAATGGGTAATGGTTTAGTTAATTATATATAATGCAATATGTATGTAATTATATCAGAAAATAAAAATACAAAAAATAAGTTCAATTTACGTGTTACTGTTATTTGCTATGTCATTTACGATATAAATCCGTAGGGTAAACATTCTTAACGAAATATTAAATGGTAATTTCATTTGCACCTTCTCCAAGAGAATTTTTCAATCCCTTTATTTATGTCAGTTTTATTAGCTTCACATACAAGGTCAGTCGGCAGAATTAGGATCATAATTATCCACTCAATTTATCTAAATATTATACATTTTGCCTTGTTAATCTATCTTAAATTAGGTATTTATTCTCTCATGAAATCAGTTTTCCATTTTTATCGTCATGTTGAAAAATGGTCATGATACACGGTAATGGCTTGATATTACAATTTACAGTGCCAAATTTCATTTTCATCAGTAAGCAGCCTGTTTTGAGATATAACGAAAATTTGCACCTCAAAGAGTTTTATAGAAAGTTTCATTTCACTGCAGTGCAACAAATGATTTTTCAGTAAAATTGAATTTAAAGAAGTGTTAATCTGTTAATTATCGAGATACCTTTAATTGCTTACTCATAATCTAAAGAAAAATACACGAAGGCAGCAATGAATTGAGCGTTGACATCTCTGAGATTCCTCTGAGGGATGAAATCCAATATTTTCCTAACTGAACAATGAAAGAAACGATCTTCTTCAATTTCAGACCTCTTCTAGAAGCCGACAGACGGAGCAATCTTCATATGCGTATGCGATGAAAATGTTTTATATTATCATTCATAACACCACAGATAGGTTCAACTCCAGGTGCAGAGTAACCACAAAAATATACCCAAGGGAGTGCATCTAGTTGAAGTAGGCTGTAAGAGACTAGCTGTATCGCATAAGGGGTTGATTTCGTATGTAATTAAGTAAATGGGCATCATGAAAGGACATGAGAGCAGCATATCTACTGTTTGGAAAGGCCCCCTATCATCAGAATGGCCTCTAATATTTACCTTCCGCCCACACTTGACCGCTACCTTCCATTTGTATCCCACAAATAACACGGCACAAGTTTAAATGACCGTTCTACTCTCAGGGGTACACTTATAGGAGGCTTAAAAAATGATCTCTCACTCTCTACAATTACGTGAGTGTATAGCTCTCTGTAAGTGCTCCGCAATTTTCAATCGAATAACGCATTTTAAATATCCTTCTTAAAAGGTAAGAGCTTTTAGAAATTTAATCTTAAAAGCGCTTCGAGCACAAAAATTACCTTTCCGGCGGTGGTATTCTCATAGTCGTCTTATATATCCAAATCCTTTCTAGTATACTTAATAAGGAAATTAATTTTGGAATCTGTAATTATCATTCTGTATTTCAATGCCATATTAAAAGCGAATGTAGAAGTTCAAAGGAATCCCCATCGTTTCAGTATAAGGATTATAGTCAAGTGAAAATTGGAGAAAAACGCTGGGAGATTTAAAATGCACTGTTGAAGTATTACATTCCTTGAAACTCTTTTAAAGATGAATCAAATGATGGAGTGAATAGTAATTACTAGTAAAAATTAATTACAAAATTAAAAATCCAAATATTAAAAATAAAAATTAAAGTTATTTTGGTTTCAATAAATTATATTAGAACAATAAAAATTAGAAAAACTATTAAATTCTTGGATTATAACATTTAAGCTTACTATATTAGATTTAAATTAAAACAAATTTACTTATTTTTTTAATTTTTGGCGTGTAACGAAAATTGACTAACATCTATCTTTAAGGTGCTCTCAGAAAGTAAATTTTTGAGACTTATGGTTAAAATTAGAGTTTTTGGTCACTGAAAATATTTATTACCGATGGCAGAAAAATATTTCAGAAAGCAGATGAATAAAATTATTCAAATAATAAAGTGGTTAACATTTGATCCGACGATGAAGCTTTGAAACCATGATCGCAGAATAAGATGTATCGAGGTAGGAGAAAAATTTGTATTATCATACTTCACGAAAATAGATGAAGATTCTTTTGGATGCTTAAATACACTCTTGAAGACTTGTCTATATTTTGCGCTGTTGTGCCGAAATATTCATACCGCCAATTAACTACCAGTTCAACATATTGTCATACAATAATATCGTACAATTGTATCCATTCCGTTTCCTTATGTTTTCAGTATCCTGTTGTTTCCTTTGATTTATAAGTTTATTTTACGCAAACTTCTCTTCCCTTTAGAATTACTAAACAGGAATTTCAGAAGCATCCGTTGGTGTGAAAAATAAGTTTCTTGTTTTGGAGAAAAGAAGTTCCATTCCAATGCAGTTCTCCCGCAACATAGCAATCTGCACCTCGGAAGCCATTCCACCGACAATATGGAAAATTTCTTTTGGACCTAAGGCTAAACGCAGATTCACTTTTTGCGTGTCCTCTGTATTCGACGCCAAATTGAGAAACATTTCTAATTTCTTATCAGCTACCAAACTTTTCCTCCGTTTAAGTTGAAAATGAAAACTGGGCCCCAAACTGCAAATATTCAGTAAAGATATGAGCTGGCCATAATGTGCGCAAATATGGTCACAATATTTAATGAAAAATTTAGTATCCCTACGAAATTATGGTGTCGAAAAATTTTCCCTTAAAAATGTTTTGAAAAACGAAACTGGATGCTGTTTCTTCCTTATTCGATATCAAAGTTGTTCTTTGTACATATGCACTATCTGACGAAGGCTTAGATACGGGAGGTATTCTCGTTCCAGACATTCTTCAACACTTGCCACTTCCTTGTCAGGAACATCGTGAGAATCTGTCGATAAAATTGGTCACAGGCACGCTTTTCCTTATTTACGTTACATATTTTTCTTTGCTTTCGATTTCATTTGCAAAAATTTTGAGAGGTACGAGTTGCAATAGAGCATCTGCAGAGAGAATTAGGAGTTTCCATAGTTTCCTCCGAAATATTATATTTAGAGAAATGCTTGAACGTAAAGATTATAATTAAGTTGAGCGTGTGTTTTGTGTTTGCAGTATACCTTAACAGTACTTACACCCCATTATTATTACCTGAGTGCAAGAAAGGGTGAGATGAATTTGCTGCAAGTTAGTTCTGATATCATCACAGATCATTTTCACATTATATTTCAATGTTTTCCAACATATCTTCTATATTTTCATTCGTCGATTGAGAATGCTAGGTTCAGAATAATTCTGCCTCGGTAAAAATCTGAAATGTATTGGCAGTAAAATTAATCTACGAACAAAATAGAAAACTGAATTACTCTATTTCGGTGCTATACACCCCTGCCATGCTCCAGTGGCGGTTTGCAGGGTCTAAATGTAAATGTATTTCAATTATAACAAATTAATTTTGACTTGAATAAATAAATATCACTTATGTCGTAGACTGCTTTTTCCTCTTTGAAATTATTTTTATTCTTGGCAGTTTTATATTTGCCTTGGTAATTAAGAGTATTTCCTATTTTCCAGTTCAGAATAGAAATATTATTTATAGCTACATCGATTTATGCAAGATATACATCAAGTGACTCGTTGGTGTCGATTTTTTAATACGCACGAAAGTTTCTCCATTTGATTGAAGCTATCTCAATTTAACGTCTTTCATTATATTCTCATATCTTTCTAGCTGCGTAAAGGAGAATATAATTTACCAATCATTTATGTAGGCACTTGTCTGGATTTCTTAGGACTATTATTTCTGATTTCATTCTACAAAAATAGTCTACTATCGATCAAAATGAACCTTAAATGTATTTCTTATGAGAGAAATTTCGAGTCGTTCACAGTCGAATAAAGGATAATTTTGATATAAAAAAATATCGGTAAGCGTAGATTTCTGGATTTCGAATGATCCCAAGAATTTCATATTTCTATCTCGTCAGGAAATTCGTGTTCCAAAATTTCTTCCAGGAATTTCTAACGAGAGTTACTGATATCAGATAAGTAAATAAATGTATAATAAAGATAAAAATATACAAGAACGATGATTATTATATAAGATTCAAAATTATTTTTTTAATACTATGCTCCATAATATATTGATGTTCGAACATTTTATATCCACAATTACGTTTATATTCAAATATCTAATCATATATAAATTTATACTTATTGATTATTAATTACTCAATTCTCTTACTTGTTGTTTACCTTTATCACCCCTTCCTTTCTTCCCTTCCAATTCCCACCTCATTTCTCCAACACCTAGTTACACATTTTTTGCTCCCAAAAAGATTCACACCGCGATAGTTACGTTCCTGTCATGCTTATTAAAAAATACGATCTCCCGCTTTTTTCATCTTTTGCCCTGCGGAGGACTTTTGGGAGTAATTTGAGTTTGGTCTGGTGGGTGGAGAGCTGCAAGTGCTGTTTAGCTGGTGGAAAAAGCGGCTCACGAAGAAAGGAAATCCGATTAGAATAGGAGGAGTGGGAAATGGCGATAAAGAATTGTTAAGTTGAAGGAGATGGGCGGAGATACGGGGTGTTTTTTCCCGTCGCACTTGTTATTGGAGGCTTTACAACTGTCAGGAAGGTAAAGGAGGAGAGAAATTTGGCTGCAGGTGAAGAATTCGATACAAATGATTTTCATTGAAATATTTCCGTTAAGATTGCGGTTTGTTTTGATATCTTTTTTATTCCTCCGCATAACTTGGTTCGTTCCTATTTATATAACAGTAAGAAATTACATTATTAAAGATTGTTGCTCATATAATCATAGTTTATTATTACTCTTATTTAAATTTTATGAAGAATAAGGAGTTATTCCACAGTGCTGGAATGTTATACAGCATTAGTTTCAGTATTAGTCAATAGTTACAGTATCATTTAATAATTAGTTACAGTATTAGTAATAGTTATTTTAGCCAGCCGCGGTGGCGGAGTGCTACAATGTTACGCCAAGGTACCGGG
The DNA here is from genome assembly GCA_036926295.1 of Pachydiplax longipennis. Classification (NCBI taxonomy): domain Eukaryota; kingdom Metazoa; phylum Arthropoda; class Insecta; order Odonata; family Libellulidae; genus Pachydiplax; species Pachydiplax longipennis. The sequence goes on along the minus strand of JAVFKF010000085.1, from coordinate 1,592,641 downwards.
TTCGAATCCCACCGAACTAGATTTTTCTGTTTTGGGATTGGTTGTGTTCGTCAATGATATTTAGTAAAAATTGATGTATCCGGGATTATCTTCCAGTTTCTATTATTAGTATTAAAGCAACCCAAGAAGAATTTATTAAATTACAGAAAACTTACTTTATTTTATTACGCTGAGGAATCGAAAAGATATCGAAAAGATATAAGATATATATATATATATATATATATATATATATATATATATATATATATATATATATATATATATATATATAAGATAGGTAAGAATAACTTTTGAAAAATTTTCAGAGATGAAACTTCAACGAAAATTGCATTTTTGCCTGATGTGAAAAAGTGGACAAAGATAAAAGTTACGATATAATGAGCAGAATTTATTATGAATAAATAAACGGTTTTCAAAGGGCAATTTTTAGGTCACAATATCTCAATGAGATGTAAGATATCGATAAATGTGTGTGAATTATATTGTTAGACATACCTTAGAGGATAAAATAATAGAATGTAATTTCGGCAGTATTTTATTGTGTGCAACTGTACAAAACATCATATTTAGTGGTGGAGAGTTTTTCTTTCTTTTTCATTCATTGCTCCTCATAACTAGAACTCCCTATGCTAGAATGTATAGCCGCAAGCAATATCTAGCCTGAGATTGGGGAAGAATGATTTCGTGATCGGGTAAACACTGTCCGTTTTCTGTGTTTGATTCAGTGCGGTGTTCCGCAAATTTGATCAACGAGGCCTCTATCGCCATTTTCCCACACATCTTTTTCGATGGTGCAGATTGCTGTTGCTGACAAAAACAGTGAAAGCCATGGGTACGCACACTGATTAGTAGGATCAGCTTTGGTAAGCCACGATTGCCTCATTTTAAACGTTTTTGTGAGTGGCATCGGCTTGTGTTTCCGGGGTCCATTTTAAATCATTATCTGTTTCCTCTTCCATTCCATCGGCTATAGGGCAACGTCCTTACCATCAGATTTAGTCTGCGATTTACTTCTGAAATATTCCAGGTGATCCTGCATTACACCGAAGCTGACTTTTTGCAGCAAAATCAGGAGTGCATTTTTCATGGATGCGATGTCTATTCATTGAACTTGATTCATTTTGGATGCGATGTCTATTCATTGAACTTCTTTCTAACTTTGGCGAAACTCTCAATTATGTGGGAGGTGATATAAGTTTCGAAATAATGCCTAGAGATGTTCAGTAGGACTCTAATTATAAGTTATAATTCTAGGTTACCCGAGTAATTGGATAATATAATAAGTTCCAAAAACAGGAACTCATGTAGACGCTATTAATAAAACGAAAAAAACTGCCATTTTCCAATTAACATAATTAAGATCAATAAACTAAATTATTCAGCTCTCAATAATCAACATGGAAATATCTTAATTTAAATTGAATTGATTTTCATCCATGAGTTCCCCTTGTCAATACAAATATTTGATGAATTCATTGTTAATATTTGCAAATGGCCCTCTAATTATTTACGTTGGACCACATGAAATGAATGGCAGTACGGTTTCAATTGCAAATTTTGCCGCATCTGAGTGTAGAATATGTAGTTTGAATAGTTCTTATTCTATCAATAATACTCGATGTATATTTCAGAACACTTCGAAATTTTTATAAAGTCAATTTACACAGTTTCTTATTAATGCTATAATTGTTAAACTTTGGTTTATTTGAGAGTACCTGTAATATATTCTTCCCTCTTATGTTTAAATACAAAGAAGAGTGAAGATTGTCATTTCAACGCTGCATAAGTCTATTTGAAGTCGAGGAAATTTAGAATTAGATATTTAGAACGTATTTTCAATGAAATAAAGAGTATGAATGCTACAAACTTATTTGGAGTAAACATCGTACATACATCCATACAATCCTCATTACGTTAAAACTTTTCCTTAACAAATATTTCGTGTGTTATGGGTTAGTTTTTCATTTGGCAGTCAATTCAAGATTTTAGAAAACAAATCGATACTCTCACTGAATTCAAAACCAAGGCATCCTTTTATTCAGCTAAGGTCAAACTAATTAAATATCTTACTGCCCTATGTTAAAGAGTTCTGACATTACGATCCACAATCATCGTTTCCGCGACATTTAAATTTTCCCCTCAATTACATATACATTAATTTTATAATTTTAAAGTAAAATTAAGCCTCGCGTAGAAGCGATTTCCCGCCTGTAAACGCTGAGAGCTTCTTTTGTCTTTTAAGAGATTTTCTTATCTTTTCCTTAATTAACAATTCAAATAATCTGTTCTTAAAAGAAATCCACCCATTCGCAGAATTTCTGAGCGATATCCTTTCTTTTTTTAACCTGATCGTTTAATAGAAAGATAAGCCTTAAAAAATATTTTCCGAAAGCGAGAGGGAAAATTAGCGCAGCCATTTTTCTCGTATTTTTGTCAGTTTCTCAGGTAGTTAAACATGACAGAACAATAAACCATCGGCTCGAAAAAAATTGGTAATTTGTGTTCCCGGAAAAAAATCATCCGCTTTCCATAAAGGCGATTTGAATAGAACGGATGAGAAGGCTCGAACAGGACTAAACGAATTGAATGAGGGAGTTTGAAAGGAGTCTCCATCCAATTTTTAACGCCCCTTTTTGTGGAATTTATGAATATGAATAGACGCATCGAAGGAAAACGCTGCTCTCACTTCGCCATTTTGGAAATCCTCTGTAATTTATCTCACTCCACTAATTTCTGTTCATCCCTCACCTTTTCTATAAAAGCTTTTTTTCTTTTCCTTACTTTGGTTTTATCTTCTCTTAGGGCTATGAAGCGCACATCCCCCGTTTAGGTGAACAATAAGCCGCTTACGTTGTTAATGGCATTACTTTATTGCTGAGGATAATGGAATCCGCATATACCTATAATTAAACCTATAACTTATGTTGTAAGCGTCATTAATGACAAAAATCTAAATTTAACATTTATCGTTTCTTTAGTCTATATGAAGAAACATCATAGAGAATTTTTCGTAAGTTATATGGTATTAATAACAATAAAGAACTTTGTATTTTTCCACTTAAATTAAGTAGATTAAAATAGAAAATAAATAAAAGAGAAAGAAGTATTTTTGAGCTTTGAACATTCCAAGAGATAAGAGACTTAAATGTCGGCATAAAAAATTATTTATTTTTTCTTTGGAGTTCCTTATACTGGACTTAAAAATTTCTCTTGAAACTACCCTCGGTGTTCCAGTATTCCAGTATTTTGGAAAAACTGGTACAGACATGTTCACGTAAAAAAATCGAGGATTTAAAATATTTATTTTTAAAGCTAAGAAACAGAAAAATTATTATAGGAGAGAGGTATTTTCGAGAGGGAATTCTCTCTCTCCATAGATCTTCAAAGGAAGAAATTTATACCTCTTAGTCGCCATTATTTAGGTTCTTTTGTTTAATCGTATTCACAAGCATTAACAGTATTCCACCGTCTAACTTGAGGAAGAAATTCTAATGTTAATTTTGAGAACCATGTGCTTTTCGTTTGAATGAACTATGGAATGTTAATCAACACAATTTTGTTCCTACGCGTACTTGATATTCGAATTTCCCCTAATAACGTACACTTGCATACAATTTTAGGAAACAGAACTTGGAAAAGCATGAGCGTAAAACTTCATATTCAAATCGCATTATTACATATTTTCGGTGATTATTTTAAGTGAGAGCAAGGTCATGTTTCATTTACGGTCACCCAAAGTCGAATCTTAAGTTAGATAAATATTTTGTTGATACTTTCTAGCCTTTTATCTCGCTTTAACGATGAAAAGGAATCGGCATTTCCTCGGTCATTGCCGCATCTTAATTCTTTCAGCATGCAAAATAGCCTCTCCATTACCCGTGGGAGCAATTAATACGATCAAAAGCAGAAAGAAGCGGCGAGAAAAGCGACTTCCCATGGTTCTATTTAAATCAGCCGCACTTTTGTCGGATTGCTAGAGCGAAAAGAATATGATCAGCCATAAGTTAAGTCCCTCTATCTCAAGGGAGAGACCTGAATAAATGCATATAATTTATGTTCCTGAAGTCTTTTTCGGTCGGTAAGGAAAACTCCCACATCTGCCGTCACTCTTCGTCCTCTTAAAGTACTCTTTGAAGAAGCAGACTGTGAGGAACGACTTTTTCTTCACTCTGAAGGCCCACCCATTTGATCGTTGATCTTCTTTACGAGGCGAATATTAACATTTTTTATCTTATTTCCACCCGTCCTTTCGTTCCGCTTCCCCAATTCGTCTACTCCAATCCCGCCATCGTGTTCTACATCCATGACTCCACTTCCTTTGGCAAGAGAAGTGACCAATGGTCGGCTTTATCAAGTGCTATGCAAATTATATTTTATCCTGGAATATCGGGTCGATTTTCGGCTTGGGTCGTGTGCTGTCGCCCATATCCCCCAGCCCTAATGATCCCCCATTTTCTTTTGAAGGAAATTTTCCTCATGGCGGCTATTTTCTCTCCAAGTTGTACGATTAGCTTGTTCATACAGAAAATTGTGTTCTTTGATTCGGTCTTTGTTTTTAATTACTTCATTTCTTCATTTTTTAAAGGGGATTTTCAGATTAAATATTTTTTGTATTTTTGGAATGGAATTTTGAAATCATCCTTTTTAGACCAAATTTTGATTTTTATCACTTTAAATATAATGTTACTTTTACGAATTTCTTCTCTTTATTTGTTGCTTACAGTTCTGGAGACTATAGATGTGGGTTGTAGGAACTCATTGATTTATCTTATTTTAAAAAACTGAGATTTAAGAATCCTTGCCGGCTTATGACGATACCTCCGTCTTATTTGGTCTTTTTTTCCTGATTGATAAAAACTGAATAATGTAGCCAATATTCGCACTTTGTTCTTCATTTTCTATATCTTTTCATGGTAATGCCAGTCGATTATTATTCTATATGACGCTTGACACCTTTTTAACCCCCGGCAATTCAAAATATGAAATTGCAAATGCAGCCTATCTTAACTAAGACGACTTGTCGGGACATCGAATGTGAGTTACTTAAAACATTCACAAGATCGATTTTCCTCTCTTCTTTTTATTCTCAATTACACTTAAATTTCTATCGAAGAGTTGATTCGCTAGATTTTATTTGTTGTTTGTTTAAGAGTGAATATTAATTATTTTTACTTCAAATAATACCGACATTATATATTTAGAGTGATTCCTGCAAATCAAAGACTTTTTTCTCACTCTTATTCAATCGTAAGGAAACACTGGTGATAGAAAGTAAGAGAAAAGTTTGTTAAAATACGCCATTATTTAATTTGAAAATTTTTCTTCAATACATACTAGAAAGAGATCGTTGTAATTTATTTGTAATTATTAATATTTGTACAAATTATAAGAAAATTGAAAACTAAGATCTTACAAAAATCCAGGTTAATCAACATATATAAGTATTTTTATATGAATGATGAAAAATTTAATCAATCTAAGTTTATTCTAGATATATAAAGGTCTTCAGCGCCCTTATGAATTAACTTTAATCTTTCCAACTTCCAAATTTACATTTGAAAGATAATTATGGGTAATACATTGTATTTCTGAAGTAAAGAAGAAACATAATATATAATGAAATTTTGTAATATATTGATAAATTTAGAAACTATAGTTACTCGCAAACGGCCAAGAAGTGATCAGCATTTGAACCTGTCAATTTAGTGATACTGGGTTGCCTTATGTACCAAGAGGTACTCTTTTGTCATGTTTTCAACTTAATAATCTCCTTCGATTTTATTCTAAACCTTTTAGAGCATGACGCAAATATGGTGATTTCCTTTCCTTCTTTTCGTATTTTGGAGACCTTTTTGCAGAGTGATTTTATCAGGAAATTGTTTTCGATCTCATAGATCTTAATTATTAATCTTACTCCGTCGATGTGTCTCTCATACATAATTTTTCTCACATACAATTCAAAATGTCTGCCGTCACGAGAAATGCGAATGTATTCATACACTCTCATCTAGAGTGTCGATAACTCTTATCATATGACAGAAAAGTCAAAGGACTGTAACTTACACCGCCAATATCCCAATCGTCTGCCATTTTTACTCCAATCGCAAAGTGAGAATTTGCATAGAGCAATGTGGAATTCTGATAATGAACCTGTAAGTATGCTTATCCCAAAACATCTAATATCGGGAACTTGAAGATTTGTAAAGTACGCGATTATAAAAATAATTGCCTTTCCAAATTTTGGATTATAGGGGCTTTAAAATCGATACTTAAGAGACCAAAATTAGCAAAGAAACTGTAAATTGCGCGTATTGCGTCACTTGGATTCTCAACTTTAATGCATCATAATAACCTCACAAAAGCGTTTTGTTTAGAAATGTTTGCTTTAAATCAGCACATTTCTTTCGACATCTACATCTACCTGCAAGCCGTCTTTAGGCGTGTGTTAATGGAAGACAAGATTGAATCTCTTGAAACGGAGTTGTGATTTTTGCATGATAAACTATCGAAATGCAAAAATAAATCGTATTTCCATTTGGGTAGCAATCTATAGTTTGCTATACTATACTAGCGAATTCTTTTATTTATCTATATAATCTATTTATTTCCAAGTTGACTATCGACCATAGTGGTGCTGTCGCAAAACTTATGCTGTTTGATTTTATATCCATGATGATTAGATATCCAACATAGTATTTCAATTGGGTAGCATCAGATCCTTTGAAGAGGTAGCGGAAGATATATTGTACTTTTACTTCAAACTTGACAACTCATCAAAAATAGCTCTTCATTGTTTTCTTCCAATGGAATGAGTGTCGTGTTTCATATTCTTTGGTTCTTGAATCCAATGTTTTTCCTCTTCACTTATTAACCTGTAGAATCTCTGTTATTATTGGGAAAACCACACGCTGATCCACGGAATCTAAAATTAAATTGAATTCGAATAATGGATAATTTGTCTCCGATTATACATAGAATGACAATTAAGAAAAACAATGGTCATTCGTCGGTTGGTGATTCTAAGCCTTAAATCACGTTAGCATCGTGTATTTTGATTTATTTTATTTATGTCATGACCAGAAGTAAGGGTTAGATGTAGGAAGAGACTCTTTTTAATCTCAACCTGTACCGAATAAAGGCGTATTACTAATATTACACGTAGGAATATAGCCTGGTGACAGTCATTTGAGGAGAATTGGAAAAGCTATATCCATACCTTTACCCCAGTCGGGGAAAATTTTGGAGAGGAAAATCCTGCAAAAAGGCTACATCTACATATAAATAACAATAAAATTCAATTGAATGCATATATTGGATAAATCGTATATCTTTTTGATTGCAGCAACAGCGGCTCCTGGTGTAGGAACTCCTCCTCCTCCACCGACCTCCTCCTCCGCTCTCAGGGACCTGTATGCCCTACACCACCCCCACGCCCACCACCACCCGCACCACTTTGCAGCCGCGTCTCCGATACCTCCTCCGACGCTGCAGCCGCACCCAACGGGGCAGCACCAGGCGGCGGCGGCCGCAGCAGCTGCATCCGCCGCATCCTTGTCTTCTTTGGTGCTGGCGGCTGCTTCGCCGCATAGGCTTCTGGAGTTGTCGCGACTGGGACTTCGACACTACGATCTCGCATCCCACGTCCTCTCGCAACAGGGCGCGGTTACCAAGCTTCTGGGTAAGAAAGACATTCATTCTCCGCTCAAAACTTCATTGCTAATGGGTTTCAGTAGGTCTGTTCTCGCTGTTATGCATCGGTAATGTACGCTAAAGAATATGAATTGCCATAGTAGTTGATGGTACGATAATGGCGTTTGTCTTCTCATATTGAATCGCTTGAACATTGAACACAATTTAAGTAAAATGGTTAATGATGAAGCGTACCAAAGTAAAGTCTATATTTTAAATTTATTAAACTTCTTTATTGTTATTTCTACTTACACGTGCATAAAACACGCTGCACCTTATTTACATTCCATGCTTTTTCTCTTATTACATAGAAACGATGAATAATCTATCCTTAAATGTTCTTCGTTCTTCCTTAACTTAATTGTAGATATTATCATTCAATCTTGTATATTATCCGTTGTCAGCATTTAAAATTTTTAACAATAGATCGAAGGATAATTTAATTGCAATCACTTAAGTATAGTGTCGAGAAACGGTGCGATATCTATATTACCATATGGTGTTATTGAAATTACTAAAGGCTTCACTATCTCTCGCTTTTGTGGCAGATTTTCCTCAAAGGAGGCGTGAATTACTCGACAGAAGACTCATTAAGAATCAATGAGTCAGCGAAGTAAATGTCCATACAATCGCTTGCACTGTTTCCCAATTATTATACAAGTGTTCATAAGTTCCAGTTTTAATTTCATGGAACGAATTTGATTATCTTAGTACATGGAGTACTTCTTACAAAGAAAAACAATTTCTATTAATTTCCAGACTCTATATAACAATGAAAACCTCAGTCTATAGTAAGAGAATATTAAACTTGAGTTCTTGCATGTTTTTAATATTGCTAATGTGTATAATATATGTGATAAGTCTCTTTAGGTGCCTCAGGATAGTTAATTCGTCAATGATGTCTCGGGTTCGATTCCCGGTGAGGGCGAAATTACCTCAGCTGTCGAGTCACATTTAAAATAACAAACTTACGTCGTTTTTTCTTGCTTCTTGCTGCACATTATTGAAAAGGTGCTACTCTATAGTTCAAAAGTTTCCAATAAATTGTCTTAATAGAGAGTGCATACTTCGGTTTAGTATGCCCATGGAATATTCTGATACCTCGTTGCCTCTTCATACATAAGCTTGTAATTTTGTTTTGCAACTTGATTGGAAACAAATCTCAGAAACCAATGATATAGAATTTAATTAAATTTTAATTTCAAAAATATTATCTTTAGTACTTCATACATTTATAGGATAATTCTTCAGCAAAGACAATTATTAACATTAAAATAGCGCACTCTCCGTAATACTTTCGTGTTTTATTGCTTGCTAAATAAAGTAAAGGGACGATTAGAAATAAAGGTCACATCAAATGTGCAATGAAACTTACTCATATTTTTCGACGACATCTCGTACATCAACAATATTTCGCTTGATTATAAAAATATCATCGAACTGTATCATCACCGTAAACGTTTTCTAAAACAAACTCTTTAACTCAAGAAAAACTTTCGTAAGAATCTTAATTTCGCACGACCGTAATTATAAATGGTCGGACGCAATTTCTGCATATTCATTCATTCATGAAGCCTTAACGAGCTGCGGAATTAAACAGCCGCTAAGAACAATGGGCAAATCCTCCTCTCCCACATGCATTGCGACTGATGTACACAGCACTAAATTTGCCCGTACTTATCGCAAGTATGTACATGTGGCCATGGTCGAGCAGCCATGATTTAAAGCAGTCTAAAAGAAGTCGGGCGATGTAATTGGCCGAGTCGCGTCCAAAAAACACACTCATAAGGGTCAGAAAGGTTTCCGACCATTAATCTCTCCGTTTTTCCCTAATCGCGGCCGTAATGACCGGGAACAATATGGCGACTCCACCATTTTATCGCGAGATTAGGGAAAATTAAAAATCGGGGCCATTTTATACGCACACGAGCGGGAATGTCGTCCTTATTGCACGCTTCTCGACACGCAGGACTCGGTGAATATTTTATCATTTCCCCTTTTTTGTCGGCCATTTGCGCCCCCCTCGCAATCCGACAAATCACAGGTCAGGCGAATCAGGGCAAGGTGCCCGCCCCTGTGCCCCCCCGTTTCCGCTTGCCCCCCCCCTAATTTCAATTGAGGTTGCCAACGTACGAGAATGTTGCTGATCCTTTAGGTTATTGCCATCACCTCAATATAGTCATCAAGTTATTTATTTGATTATAAAGCATACAAAGGATTTCCCTCGTTGCGCAATTACTTCCTCGTATAAATCGCTTATTGAAGAGCTATCCAAAGGCGTCGTATTTCCTGGAACAAATGTACGATTTCTCTCCCCCTCCTGTATAACGCAGTGATTCCAAATGTGGACCTCCTGAGGACGCTGAAGAATTTATCATCTTTACCTCAATTGGATTTTACTTTGCTTCTCATACAGCAATTGTTAGTAAGTGATCTAATCGATTCTTATCATTAAATCGTCATCATCATATCATCGCTCTCCGTATGTGGAACAGATATTAATTTCCATAGATGAAGATGGAGGAGGGCTGTATGTGTTGTTTGGAATACAATGAGGCGACATTTTAAAAAAATATTTAGAGTCACTTTTCTATGCCGATATGAAATGATGAGCTGCCGGAATCTATACAAAATAAGCATATAAATGCCTTTAGAGCTCGTTGATGTTGGAAATCATGGAACGAATTCTATATAACCACACATATCTTACCTATTTCTCTATCTTCATTCGTTCATGGTTTTTACACCCTCCTTTACGTGAGTTCCTCTGCTGTGGATTTCCTAAAAATAACTTACTTTTTTGCATACGTATTTTTTCGAATATTTTCATATGCTTAATTTAGTCACGTGTTTAGAACTCATTGGTGTTGCCTATGGTTTGGATGAAAGAGGAAGCTTCTTCGCTTTAACTTCGTCCTAACTAGATTTTTTCAATTATTGAAGTATTTGCTTTATGTGACCTTAAATTTACGGGAGAAATTGACTTTTTTCAATCTGCTACGAATATTTACAGGTCATGAATTAGTTTTGGATGACAAGGTCCCATGGTGTTTACCTTAATCATATGTATGGCCAAAAATTATTTTCCTGATTAATGCGTTTGTTCTGAAAATGCCTCCTTCTTACGAACAGCGACCAATGAAATGTTCACACTCATTCTTAGCCTACAAAGGCATATTGTCGTTTTCTTTGCTGAGAAAATTTAATGAAAGAAGAGAATTTACAGTTTACCCATTGAAATTGTTAAGGGATGATAGGTCATAAAGAGGCTGTGGGTAGGCGTCATTCATAATTGTTTGAACATTAAAAAGTAGTTCATATTTCATCTTAATTCCGTAATAATTCAGTAGATATCCGACGGATGAAATGAAATGGATTAAAATTCAGAAATTTCTTAAATTGCTTTAAAGAAATTCTTGTTACTTTACTAAATGTTTAATGAGTAGAGTTTATTACATAGAGGATGTAACAGTTGATAACTTGAAATCTACTTAAATACCGCACCGATAATTTTCAATCTTATATTTCTAATTCTTTGTGTAACTCACTTTCAACTACTACATTCTCACTCAATCAAGAACGTCATGGTTAAACTACGAGGGCTGTTCAAAAAGTTCCCGAACTTTATTTATTGCAGCATAAATATTTCACTTACAAATTATCTCTCCGGGTCACCTTCAAAGTACTCCCCACCCCAACGTATTCACTTATCCAAATGGTATTTCCACTATTTAAAACAGTCTTGGGACGCTTCTTTCGGATTGTTCATAAGCTCCTCCGTCGAATTTTTCTTTATTTCTCGAATGGCGGCAAATCTTTTTCCTTTGAGCGGGGTTTTTAGCTTAGGAAATAGGAAAATGTCACATGGAGCCAGGCTTGGTGAATAGGGTGGTTGGAGAGGCACAGTGGTCTTGTTTTGGCTAAAAAGTCACGAGTTGCTCGTGTTGCTCCTGGTCTGTTGTCATCAGGCGAGGCATGAATTTGTCCTCGACTCGATGCATCCTCAATTTTTTTAGTTAGGATTTCATAGCAAAACCAATCGGGATGCCACGCTCTTCTGCAAGCTCCCTGACAGTCAAACGTCAATTTGCACGAACGAGATCGTTCACTTTTTCGATGTGGGGGTCATCTGTGGACGTTGATGGTCTTCCGGAACGCTCGTCGTCTTCCACTGATTGCCGCCCGACTTTGAACCGTATAAACCACTCATAACACGCGGTACGTTTCATAGCATGCTCACCAATAATCAACTCAAAAGTTTCCGTGAAAGATTTGCCCAGTTTCACGCAGAATTTTACAGAAGAACGCTGCTCCTTCCAAGAGCTCATTTCCGCGGACCCGATTTTTCGCCGCACTCTACGATCATCTGTTCACATAAACATCCGTAACTAATGAACAAATCAAGATATCGACAAAGTGATTGAAGGTGGTTATTTGAGAGGCTTTCGCGGATACAACGCTTACTAGCAGATTAAAAAATAACCAACTGGAGGCACACTATAAAAAAAGTTCGGGAACTTTTTGAACAGACCTCGTATGCTAACTTGTCCAAGGATAATGGGATAAACGTATGCGAGTCACTGAAAAACTAGAATTCATTGAGAATCAATCACGCTTCATTATAAAGCATTTAAAGAAGGTTTATTTCCTAAAGTACATTATTTCACGTCTCTGCTCCTTTGTTTCACTTTTCATGTAGTCGAATTGAAATCACAGTAAATGATTTCTTAAGATTTTGTTATACGGCGTATATTTAAGAGATCTTGTGACGTACTGATTTGTTTTTCAACTAGTCGATATTTATTTACTTTCTTTCCAATGTATTTCCCGAAGAATATATCTAGAAATTCGTGGAGATTTAGAACGACCGGTAATTACTTAGTTATTCAGTGGAAGTAGAGCGATAATCTATGAGAAATTAAGTTAGAATATTCTGTAATAATTCCAATTAAACACAATTACCTTCGGCATAAAGATTCAGAGAAATTCATTGTTTCGGTGGAATTAACGGTGAGAAATCGGGCGTCCATTTGGTTGGTTCTTTGAACGCCCCCGCACAGCCGAAAACGTATGTACGAAGGTTTCTCAGTGGCCGTGGAAAAGGGTTGGTGACCGGAAGTCATAAATATTTCGTCCGCTGCTTAATGTCCGCATCGCTGGGATTTTCGTTTTTTCTCTCTCAATGGCTCGTTAATTCGATGGTTTTTTTTCTAAATTGACACCTTATCAACTTATCGTTATTCGAGACATTATTGGGGGTCCGATTCCTTATCTCTGAAGGGTCTTTTAATCCTCAACAAAGTTAATTGCTGCGAGAGTAATATTTTGGGTTGAACGAAAGGAAGGATTTAGTTCGTGAGGACGGAAAATGGAGGAAATATCTCGATGCAAAAGCGTTTCATTTAAGTTTATCCGTCTTTGCGTTTCTTGATCGAGGGACCCGCGTAAATCCTTTCAAAAACGAACATTTTTCGGTATTTTAATTCATGAATCTATTTGAAGAGGTTAAGCAGAATTTACATACCAAAGCAGTAAATATTAATAATTATACGAATGACCTCTTACGATGTCGTGGTAGCATGAACAGAAGATCTAGTCATAATTATTATCCAAAGACACACATGCGTCACCTTCTATTTAAATTTAAGGCAATTTCAGAAGGATCGCAAATATTTATATCACTGAAAATTTTCTCTAGTCTCAATCATCTGATTCCTCATTTCATTTAAAATATATTTTCATTGGAGTTTAAGTATATCGTATGTTACAATGTAAGAGAAATATCGTGGATATTTGTAATTCATATTTATCGCGGAAAATTTGCAAAATTCATGCGTTTATGACTCAACTGAGCTAAGAATTTATGATATTGTCACATTACAATAATATATGTAGGAAAGTTTTAACAGTGTTAAATAATTCCTTATATTTCACATCCTGTATCATGATTGGTAGATTTTTTCTTTCTATCCAAAAATTTGTTGCTATTTTAGATTTTACGGATACCCTAGATATATATCTTAAATTCAAAAATTTTTCAAAATCTTGAAAATTATCTTTGCTCACTTCAAGATATTTATTATTCTACTTCATTCAGTGAACATTTCCATTACTCAGTCAAAAGTATAATACAAATCCATCATCATGAAATAATTAAGGAATAGATACTAGTATCAACTCGTGTATTCTAAGTAATACTTGGAAATGAAATAATAAAAAATAGAATTTGAAAATTTCACTCCGTAATATGGAAATTTCATGCTTATAAACTGCTTTTAAAAACGATTCATGCTGCGTATTTGCTCATATTTATTTATGTGCTTTCCTGTGTAATCAACGTGCATGTGATTTAAAGCAGAAGTCTTTCGACACAATTTTAGGGTCAGTGATACTCAAACGCAAAGTGTATGTTGGCAATTAAATTTTATCTTTCTTAAACGTCTGCGTTATTAGCATTTGAACTGCCAGCAGTTTATGTTCCGTGTATGAAGGTAATCAATCTTCGAAATTTTCCAAGTTTTCTTTCCTCTGGAGTTCATGCAGAGAGCACTTCATTAGTATTTAGTCGACATTGTCTCATGCATTCGTGAGTAATTACGAATTTTTGCGTCTTATACCTTGGTAAGTTTTAGTGAGACAAAATAGAGCGAAGAAATGAATGAATCAGTTATCGATTTGCCTCATTAAAAAGTAAGGAATACTTCAAACGAAACAACCAAAATGTTGACAGGTGGAATAGAATTGCACACTGTTTATCTTTTTAACAATTTCAGAAAATAATTCCAAGAAAATTACTTTTTCGTTATTCTCTAACCAATTTCAGAAGAAATGATTCATTAAAATTTATAAAATCGTTACAAACAATATAATGTTACCTTTGAAATTAAACTATGCCCAAGGTAAACGAGAATTAATTAATATGTGATAAATGAAAAATATATGATTAACAAAAATGGAATTAGAGCCACAATAAAACTCTTATTAATTGTACCCATTTAATACATAGTGTCAATATCACCAATTTTAATACATCCCTGAAACAAAAAGCATAATTATAAACTATTTGTTAAAATTTGAAGGAAATTAAGACGCATACTTGTTGAAATATTTATGCTGTGTCACCTTATTTTAAATTTTGAGGAGGAAGTCGATAAAATTTGAAGAAAAGGAAAGATTATTTCTTTGCTATGATATTTCGATATAATCATTGAATTATAATTTAAACATCTTTCATGGGAATTAATATTATATGAATATTGATTCATATTAATTAATTATGATATGATGTTGATAGAGTCGATGAATACGTTCATAAAAACGTCTTCATCGGGAAATTGCCGAAACTTTCGGTTTTTCTAATAATTTATCTCTAAAAACAAAATACAAGATGAATCTTTAATCTTTGCGCCCACAAAAAGATATGTCAAAGAGAAATGTCGGGAGTGGTAAACATGATAGAGACTTATATAACTACTTTCAAATACAGTAAAAGATTTTCCAAAGGAAACAAATTTCTTAGTAAATACACTTTTCATAGTTAAATCAGCATCAGTATTTCAATCGTAAATAGCCTTTGCAGCTAACGTTTCAATATTCTCTTATTTTTTATAGTTGATAAATTCTCGTTAATGATGGATTCATAGCATTTAAGAATTCAGCTAATATTTGAGCAATTTAACATTTATAAATTCGTGAACAGTGGCGTATGTTGACAATCCCGATGGAAAGAGATTTGCATCTGCTAACTCAAGCGTTGTAATGGCGGAAATGTTCAATATATTAAATTGCAAGTCATTATCAGTACGATGGAAAAATGTTTACTGTAAAGAATATAATATTATTCCGATTGATTCTTAATCATACTTTAAATAAGAAACGCGTAATGAGTCAAATCATTTAGAATATCGGTCGATTGAAAAGAGAACCTATCGGATTATATGATGAATTCATTGCCATGCTATGGATCACAAGTCGCAGTACAATACGTAGTACAACGCAATCTATACTTTTAAAATAATTAATAATTTTAAAATATCTTTGAAATAATCAATTAGTTGTAGTATTTTTAAAATTGCATCGTCATCTTCGGACTCCCAACGGGACATGAACAGCGCTTAACGGACTCACACGCGCTACAAAATCTGAGAACCCTGAATTCCTCAATCAATGGAATCTATTTGTCCCATTACTGTACTATATTTTTGTATTAACTTTCGATACGAATGCCTAAACTCAAAAAGGCTCATCAGCAACCTGCAAAGCGGACTTGAAATGAAAATTCCAACGTTTCGGTAAAATACTACTTCATTTTAAGGTGATCAATACGCATGCGATCATTTCAAACCAATAATTCGTTAAGAGATAGTCGCTATTCAGTAAGTGTAGATAATAGATAAATACGATTGTCAGTATGTAAGCGAATAGCTGTAATATAGTATGAAAAGTATCTAAATACACGTGGAAATATCAGAAAGGCTGAAATTCACGGTAGTGTAAAGGAGGGAAGCATTAAAATAAGTAGAGGGAGTCATTGCAGATAATTTGATTCGCAGGGAACACGCAATAGAAGAAAGAAGAAAGGGTCGCAATGATTATGGGGACACCCGAAATTTCCTCTTCAAAATGGAGGCGAAGATAAGAATTGTGTGCAGTTTAGACCGCAGTTAACGCGCATTTTCATGTATTCTCATGCTAATTTCCACCTTTGAACTTTATTCGTACGGCGACAAAGATCAAAAATATGATTTATTGCGGCGTGTGCTCATGCTACTCCGATTCCTTAAAAAGAAAATCATACAATCCATTTCTGCATTCTACTTATACAAATGAATAACTCTATCAAAATTATTTTTGTCATTAAGTACTCCTAAAAGTATATATTATTTTACTTTAGTTAGTTTACGAAAGAGGATATTCTTATGTATCCCTTTCGTTCTCCCTTGCCCTGTTATTTAAGACTGCGTTTTCTGTTTTAATTCGGGGCTATTCTAAGTAATGAAAGATTTCGTGGCAACTAAGCGCAGCAGTTAAAACAAGTATAAGAGAAGAGAGTAAAAAAAGCTTCATACAGCATGTATTAGCAAACTTCGTCGAAATATGTTCTAATAAGTCGTCATCCTGCTAATGAAAGTATTTAAAAATTATGGAAATCTCTTCTTTTAAGGATTTATCTTGGCAGTTGTTATCTAAAATCCATGAAAGCCGTCACTTTCTGGAATTTCGACTGGACGAAGAATATATTGAATAAAACAAGCCATTTTAATGTATCAAGGAGTGTAACAACTTTTACTAATTCACAAATTAATGATTTTTCAAAGATTATAAAAATATGGGACTTATCTTTACATTGAAACCATTTGCTTTGATCAACTTTTTCATCATAGATTTGTATTTTGCCATTGATTTGATGGGTCATATCAATGGCTAAATACTAATCAAGAGTTTATAAATGACTAAATACTAGTCAATATGATGCGCAAATTATTCCCCGTCATGTGTTTTCATTCTTTTACTCAGTATATATTTAAATTTAACGTCTGCGAAAATAATAAAAAAAATCCGAAATTATTCAGAAATTAAATTTAGTTAAATCATGTGGGGAACCGGAAGACCATTGCAAAGCACCATCATGCAGCACTTGTGCTTATATTCACAAAGAATAAAAAATTGAACTTATAGGTAAGGATACGATTTAAAAATGTTATGTATTCGGTGAGTGAACTGAAGGAGCATAGATTTCATTTAATTTTCACTAGATTGATTTAGCGAGAATAATAAAGTTATCTTAGATATTTTCAAAAGTGAATAATCTGCAGTTCTGGAAAAGGCTTGTGACCGAATTATTCACCTAAATAATCATTTTCAATATAATGATATTGTCGATAGGAATTGCAAAAGTATATTATAACTTCATAAATGCTACAACTTACATTCGTTGCTAGTTAATGCATAATCAGTTCAGAAGTAGTGGAGGCCATTAATAACCACGCAGACATCCTCCCGTCATTTCTCTATGACAATAACCTCCAATTAATGGAATTATATTGGTGTAAATATTCCTCTCGTTACTTTTTATTAACAATATTTTCATTTAGATTCTCATCAAATTAAGCCACACGTTCTATTTCTCCTTGTCACTCTTTTGTTGTACTTTTAGGACGAACGATCTCTTTCAGCGATCCATCTAAGCGTCAAAGAAACCCTGTTGTAAAATCCCTTCTGCACTCATTAATTCTTCTCTATCGCTCTAATTTCGTATTCTCTTTCTCCACCAACCGTAATTCTCCTTCGCCACGAGACCGCTATCTTAGTGTTCGAGGACTATAGTATATTTCACCTTTATAAATATATAGGACACTGGCGCGAGTGCTTTTATCTTCTCCCCAATAACTCTTCGCCGGGATTCATTTACGTAATTTCCTACGTTAACTGCCGTTTTTAAGGAGGGACATTACTGTGTAAAAATAGGGTTCTGGGTGCGCGGAGTTGGCGTGTTCCAATCGCCCGTTCATTCCTTGCTAATTCCACGCGAGACGGAAAACAGCAAAGCTTATGGCATGGGCAGCCAACGAGTGGATGCACGCAAACTCGCCTTGAGGTGTACTCCTTTTGCTTTCTTATCCTCACTTCTCTGGTCTCCGTAGATCGACTCCCGCAAATACATCCAAGGGCAGTAAAAGACTGAAGATTCGAAGGGGGAATGTTAAGTATGATTGGGCGATTCTTGTCGCGGGGAAATTCTAGTATCCAATCAGGTTTTGCCAAAAATTTAATCGTAGTTGGTATTGTTGAAAAATATTATGAACACCCCAAGTGGCTTAGTGGCATTTTTTATTATTGTAACATTAACATTTTAAACATATGTATAAAGTCCGCCCAAGAATACCGACATTTTTCCAACTGAAAACTTTTTAAAATCATCAACTTATCGCATGGAAAGAATATGTGGTTTACCGAGAGAAAAAATTCTTGGGTGAAATGCGAAAAAGTAGAATATTTAATTATCATTCCATTTAGTTTTTCATGGCTTAACAGCGCTCCTAAGTTTATATTTTATGGCTATAACGTTGTTCATGATTTAGAATAATGGCCTTTGAATGCTCTATTTACTATTTTTGATTTAGAGATAAATAAAAGTAACATTTTAGTGATAAATAGAAAGTAATATTTAACTTATCAGATTAAAAATTTAATAGATTCCTCACGCTCAGTATACTTAGAAGATATGAGATTCTAGCTACAAAGAATATATTATGGATCATTTATTCTAAACAGTTCATCCGCGAAACCCCAAAGCGGGGTTACGTTAAGACTTATTATACATTTGTGATAGTCTTTATTTAATTTTTGTAAGAAATAAAAACTGACAGAGAACGTTTTTGATTAAATGATCGGAAGAAGACAAAATCTTTAGTCCAGATTGTTTTCCTCGACATGAACCCTTAGAATAGATCTTGTAAGAACTGAGGCATTTCAGTTTTAGAAATATATATTTTCGAAGTTAATAGATTACAGAAAAGAGGTCGGAGTCAATACTTTAGTATAACAAAATCGTCAATAAAATCAGAGGGGTAATAGGTTCATTATTCAAATGCTATAAGTAATAACCAGTGTAGACGTGTCATTGGAGTCTCATATTTAATTTGTTTTGAGAAGGCTTTTAATAGAAAAATCACCACTTTAAAATGACTGTATAATATACACAGTGATAATCATATACATTATTAATGACGAAATATCTACATCCAGTTCATCTCCCATCTTGGTTCCTTTCTTGAGGTAAAAGTACTGCTGTGTACTTTAGTTTGTTGTTTTCTACTAAAAGATAAGATTCCATTTGTAAAGTAGCGATACAGTGATGCAATACAGCGATGAGGAAGAATTCTTGCTATGATGATGTTAAGGTGACTTGCTTTAGGAAGAGTAGAAAACACCTTCAAAATGCTTAGAATTTTTTTATGATAGAAAAAGATAGCAGATATCTCATAAATAATATACCTTATCCTGAGATTAAATTTTTTTTAGAGTAGAACTCTTAGAATTGCTTCTAATGTTATCTAGGGTTAAAAAAACTGCTGTTCCTAGTATCATTAAATAGATATATCATTAAATATTCTTGAAAACATCATCTTAGCTTCTTATTGCGAAAACGACAGAATATGATTTGTTTTTCCTGAATAAATTAAATTAGAACTGTAATTATACTTACATATTTTCTTCTCGAAAAGAAACTTTCCTTTATTTGCTTAATTTCTACTTTGTGAAAAACAATTTTAAGTTCAGGAATATTAATTCTGTGATAATTTTTCAGTGTTTTATAGAATGCCCTTAGACGATGTTCGAGAATTTTTCATACACTTACGTAGATTTATGTGACTGCAGGAAATAATTGGTTAAAATTAAGCATAAAAGAATATATAGAGGAACACCTTTCCTCGAACACAAGTCTCCATATAAAAGTTTTGCGATCATCTTATGACTACAGCTCGTCAGTTACTCATAAAGTTGACCTGTGTAAAGGGCATACGTGGAAAGTATGAGTCACACTCTATGTATGAGTAATGCATTCTTCTACCTAAATAGATTTTCATCTTGAGTTGCGTGTTTGTAATTAGAGGTGCATTTTTTGAATTATCTCTCTGTTATATGTTTTAATGATTGCCATTGTCTCCTCTTCAAAGGCTTTCGTGAGCACATGAGTCTTCTTCAAGCTTTCTTTGAGGGAAGACAACCTTCGGCTGATCTGCGAGACAGAGAAGATCGAGAAAGCTTGGAGAAGAATTATTTTCTCTCAGGTGACTATTTTCACCTAAATAAATAGCCGTGTTTTCCACACCTACGATCTCTATCTATTGAAAAAAATCTTTCCTTGCACCTGTTTCATTTTTCATGAATAGGTGAGATTTGATCTTCAGCGTACACTGCCAGTGAGCTCATTTGTTTCTCTTGCTCCATAATTTATGGTCTTCGTAAGAAATTACGTTTTAATTCTATGTTTGATACTGCTGATCGGGATACGTTATATCTTACATCGTTAACTATGTCTAGTGTAATCCCCAGTGAACCTTAAGGCCATACTTAAACATTATTACAATTTATATATTTTAAAGAAATACTGGATTCATTTTTAAAGACGAAACAATGTAGAGGTCGTTTGCATTTCGTTTTAAAACAGATTCTCTTTCTTTCTAATTTTAATAGCAATTCCATATTTTCTCATAATCCAAAGTTTCATTTTAAAATTTTCCGAGACATTCATTCTCAGAAATCGTTTTTATGGTAATTGTATCATAGGAACCGTAGGTGTATTCAACATTGATTAAAATTAATAAAGAGGTAAATTATTAAAATTACTAAACAATTACTCCTCGATGTGGGGAAATATTGTCTTTTTACTCTCGTGTCACTCATAAATATTTTGAAAATTTCACTTGCTGTACAGTTATAAATTGGATTGCTTTAATTTTTCAACATATTCGTCAAATTTTCAACTTAATTTATGAAAACGTCAGCCTCACATTTTTACAGAGATAAATTCAACAGTCTGATTTGCACAATTAGTAATAATGTATCCGGGCTCAATTTATTTATCTTTTGCCCCGAAATCTGCTTCACATAGATTTTATGTCACTTCTAATAAATCACGGTTTTGTGAAAATTTCACAACGTTGCTTGAACATTGCCGTGCGTTACAGCCTCATTATAGCTTTCATTACTTCAATCTTCATTTCAAACGTTTAGGTATTCTGAGCAACCACGCGATAATTAATCTCAGTGCGCAGCTTTTGTTCTTAGACGGGCCGAAGAGGATACATTTTACAAATAATCTATCTAAAGTATCCAATAATAATAATAATTTAATGTTAACCTATTACTTATTATTTAATTTTGCTTTAATTACAGTTATCAAGTTCCATAATAAAGTTCAATGAATAACTTGGACGTAAAGAATTGGTTTCTAAAGAATTTGGTAAAGAAAGGTTGGTTAAGGGCCTGTCTTAAATTAATATGAAGAATACGATATTTGTAAATGGTTAAAGCGAGGGGAGTGGCGTCGGACAAATTCAACAGGCCACTCTAATGATTGCTCTGAATTAGCGCTCATCTAGTACTACGGCACCTCTCTAGCCCCCAAAATATCCTCTTAAATCGTAAACTTGATTATTCCCTTCCTCCGCCGTTTCTCAAAGCCCAACGAACCTCTGCTCTCAATCACGATTTAAAGGCGCCATTTCCAACCGTATCCCTCCTCTTATCTGCCTCTGGAAGTTGAATTTACACCTGCCTAACACGCATACTGGTGCTCACGCATGGTCAGAAGTGGCACGCAGCCCCCAATCCCAATCTCGGCCGCATCTGAAAAAAACGAGCAACGCCGAGCGGTAATTTATAATAAATTCGCGTGAGGTTTGCGT
Organism: Pachydiplax longipennis; assembly: GCA_036926295.1. NCBI lineage: Eukaryota > Metazoa > Arthropoda > Insecta > Odonata > Libellulidae > Pachydiplax > Pachydiplax longipennis. The sequence goes on along the minus strand of JAVFKF010000085.1, from coordinate 1,570,535 downwards.
AAGAGGCACGTATTTAAGTATGCGGCGGTTTCCTTGATGACATTTTTTTTTGTCCCGTTCCCCGCATTCCCTGACTTTCTGATTCCACGAAACGCGTGGCCATTTCTTTATTTTCTCAAACGGACGTACTCTCGCTTGTAAGAAACGTCTTATTTGTTTCGCTCGTACATTAGATCCTAAGCATAGGCGTGTGCAGGATTTTGGGGGTGCCAAATGCCGCCTTTTGCCATAGCCCGTAATCATAACCCGGGCAATAAAGCTACATTCATAACAAAAATGGAAGGCCCCAGTTATTATGTAAAATAAAATATATAAAATTAAGTAAAATATATAAAATTGTTGGGGTGCCGCGGCACACAGTGTGCGCACGCCTATGATCATAAGAGATTTTAATTCTATAACAATAGATGATTTCATAAGTGGGTCTGTTTCTCAGTACAAATCGCGGTAATCAAAATTTTAAGGTGGATTTCCTTATGAACTAACATTTGATTGAAAAACCTCCTCCTGAGTTGAGGTATACGACGGTCGATCTTTCTCACAACTCAATGATGAAATGTTTTTCTTGTTTTAATATGTGGTCATTTACATCTCTTACGTCCTTGATTAGAGAAATATTTCATTCATTTTCTGAACATGATGAAATCATACCTACAGTAAAGAGTATGTTTTTCAGTGGTTGTCTCATCTATCCTCACTTGCTCTTCAGTCGATCCTACCTATCAGTAAGTTTTAAACCATAAAACAATAATTTTCTCTCTCTCATAAGTAAAATTTATTTTTTCGTTAAATCTTTCCTGAATCTTTTACAAAATCGTATAATTCGTCAAATACATATATAATGATCATCAAAGAATGATAATGAAGATGATAAAAATGAAGCTTAATACGCAGTTGCTCCAACGTACTGTTTGATTTCAAATCATACTGAGAATGTGAGTTATGCATAAAAATTTTATTTTATGCGAGTTATTAAGTAGTTCAGGTATTAAGTATTTCATTAATGTTATCTTTAAGCATAAGTTTTCATCGTTTTCTGGTATTAAATACCTGATAATGGATAATTTGTTGAGTATTATCGTTCAATCGCCAAAATAACGATGAAGCAATGAATGAAATGTGAATGAAAATGAAATGAAAACTCAATCCCTGTTATCAATACTTTGTTTGGTGTCGGGAATGAAAAGGATAGCCGAATAGCCAAGTTCGACTTTGGTGAAAGTGGTGACGGGTTCGATTCCCGGTGGTGGCTCAGCTGCCATTATTAGAAACTCCTAATTAAAAGGGAATAAAAGTTCTCGAAAGAAAAAGCTAATAAGATTAGCCTTGATTTATAAGATTTGATTGCATGTGCTAAAAAGAAAAGCACCGGATGTGGAAAAGGCAGGATTGAATGGGTTTATCGATCTTATAAAACGAGAAACAGAAGCAGCATCTGCATAATTGAAGTGGTCTTCGATTTGGTCGTTGTTCATATCGGCCCGAAGGCCAAATAAAAAAAAGAGACGCCTATCGACGGACGTAATCAATTCCTGCGGACAAAATCAATTTCCTTCTTTGGACCGGAGATATGTTTTTATCTTTCCGAATTCTATTCATAAGGGGCCTTTCTATGAATCGTAAGTTTGGCAATTTACGAGATAAACATTCTATATTTCAATAATTACGCCATTGGCTTTCTCTTGATCTTACATTATTCATGCTCTTTATAGCTTTGAAATAACATCCACCTCTATCTATTGGTTTTATCGGGCTGAGAGAAAACATACTTCCGCGATGAATGATTATTTTCCTATGTGTCCGTCGACTTATCTACGAAGTTTGTTAAACATCGAAGGACATCTGTATTTGTAGGCATTAGAAATATGATGTATTAAACGTGCTAACCTATTCTACTATTCTATTTAACGAGTACAGAAACTTTTTTATTCGAATTCAAAGGGTAATATCTTGCGCATTGTATGATATTTTGGAACTGTTAATAACTTTTTCCTCCCTATCACCCTCTGCAAGTTCGAACCACAATTTTCTTGCGAATCCAATTTTATTACCAATGAGAATAATGTCAATTTGGCAGGTAGCTTCTTTCCTCAACTCTACGATAATTTTTTGGCGTTCCTTGTTAAATAAGACACATTTCTGAGCTTATTCAGAAAATAGGTTGTTGTAATAGTTTTCACGAAAAAACTGTATTGTAAAGATGTTGATTGGCTCTATCTTTCAATTAATCGCAGAGCATAGTTTTTAGGAAATGAAGATTTTAAACACTAATTATGTGTGATTACATCATGATTATTCCCATGGAAAAAAGGTCATGCTGTATTTTGGGATGAGGTTTTCGTGAAGCTTCGTGATTTTCGTGCTTTGACATGACCAATTCTCATGATTACCATCCGTGATTGGTGTGATAAGAAGAATTTTGATAATTGGAGTTGTGTGAGATAAGAAAGGTATCTGAATCAGTGAATCTTTACTCTCGGTTATCTGATAGGGACGCTGCTGTAATCGACGATTAAAAATCTTAATTCTTCATCTAAATGAATGAAGTTTTAATATTAGGCGCATCTTGTTCAGATATCTTGATAGTGACTTCTGAAGATGAACTTTCTGTGCAACGGCATTTTCAATTATGTTAGCCCAACGAAATTTCTACGTAAAATTTCATTCAGTTGGATAAAGCCGGCCTACGTTTATTATATAAAAATTTCTTTGCATAATTTTCTTCGTCAGACTCTCTCTCTCTCTCACACAAGAGAAAACAAAAAATTTTAAGTTTATCGTAAAAAGAAATCAGAACCATCTTGTATCTCTCTGGAGATATATCTTCTTTACAAGATAATTTCACTTTTGTTTTCTGTAGTATTTGTTACAGTTTTATATAATCTATATATCGCGATTAAATGACAAACATGAGTTTTAAATATTAGTAAGTAATCTGTGTAATACGATTGAATTATGTGTGTGCAAGTGATCACATTTTAAAACACGAGAATCAAGTCCCCTTCTTCCATACTTTTACGTCTTTTCTCGAATTGCACTCTCTCAAATATAATAAAGTAGAATTAGGATTAGTAATCGCTCAATTTATCAAACAGGTGTCTTGGATGCATGCAAAGGTGAATTATTCGATCCCACGCTTGATTCATAGTAGCCAGCCTTATGTGAAATGTATGCAGTACAGGGAGATTTGGTTGAGAGTGCAGGAAATGGAAGCGATAACCTAATTCGATAGTGCTACATGAATCGAACCATCGCTCTTTCTAAAAATAAAAAGTAGGTGATGAGTATAGCATAGAAAGTTTTTCGAGGAACGGATATTCTTCCACATCCAGCGAGGCCTCGTTGATCACTGGCTTGTTGAGATAAGAATCATCCCCAAATTTTTGTACGGTTTTCAAAACAGTTGATAAAGGATTAACTTAAAGGTTAATTGCTTAACTTGCTTAAGCGATGGAGATACATATTGTGATTTCCTAAACTAAAAGAGGTGTATAGAAAAAATGAGAAGGTGGGACTCACATTCCACAGAGGTGTTTCTCCACTCAGTTTTATTTTTAAGGCCTATACTAGAGAACTTCTCAATACCCAAATGAAATTATTTTTCAAAGGAATGTCGTCTGAAACTGCTGATGGGATTTTTTCCGCAACGTTCGTTACTCAGAAAAAGTGAGAAGTTATTGAATAGGTAACGAAAGGGGAAGATAACGAGATTTTAAATTAAAGGACATTTATTATTACGATTTTATTCATGAAAAACATAAATTGATATTTATATTCGAAAACTAAAGGTATAGAAAATTGAACCGATAGAAAAAGGCGTTATCAAAAGGTTCAACGAAGCTATATTTCTTGCTACAAGAATATGCGTAAGAATCTTATCTCATTAGCCATATGCAGTTTCCAATTTACGTCCATTGCTCCTTCGTATTATACGTCCCATTTCGGTGCGCAAGTTATTCTCCCTTGATATTATGACCATTATTGATGTGATGAAGGGGTATCAATCTTCAATTCAGCATGATGGGTCAGGTCAAATGCAAAGGGGACAGAGAATATTTGAATTAAGTAACTAATTACTTTTAAGAGCCAAGACGTATGCTAACAATATACGAATGCTTGTTACTGCAGTTCTATAACCTCTAATTGCCACCTAAAGTGCGCTTAGACATTCACTAAAGGAAAACGCACTGATTTAATTTACATCGATTTATTATTGTACTTACGCCTTTGTTCCTGCAACTATATCTTGTCGATTGGAATATATTTCACATTTTTGGCAAAGAACAAAGAAAAATGTAGGAATTGGATAAATATTTTATTTATGTACTTTGTCTCCGACCTGAAAATGGGAAAGCCGCAGAGGTATGAATGATCATGTTGATCACGCCTTATCTAATTCTATGGAAATTGTAATTCATTGGGTCATTGCAACTCTAGACGTTCTCCGTCCGTAGCTTTCTGGGAATGAAATGACTCCTCATCTTGTCTAGTAAGTCCCATTCCTATTCTTTCTGTAGCCCTCGAATGATAACTCAGCCATCTTTCCATAGACACCCGTTACTCTACATTATGAAGAAAAATTTATAAATTCAAACTCCGAAAAACTGGTGATTTATGAAGGAAAAACGAAATAGATATTTACGTGTAGATATAAAACGGCCATAAAAACTTTATTACATTTTAGTTGAAAAATATTTACCGCATTTTATCTTATAAACCTTTTCCAGGGCATTTAGTAGCGGTGATTTATAAATAATAATAGCTAATCGTGGAGGGGTTGTGTTTCAAGCCATATCCCGGAGAGAATACTCACAGGCATTTCATCATAATTGTAAGAAAATGTTTCGTATTTGGCCGAGAGAAATCCATCTACCAAAAGCCCGTAATGGCCGGAGAAATTTTGGGGGCGCGAACTACTGGTGTAGTAGTTGGTGTTTTAGTCACGAGAGGGCGGTGATGAATTAGTCTCACCATTTAGCCCCTCCCCTCATCTTTTGCATATCGCACACGCCTCCATCCACGCCCTCACGAAAACGTTACGCCTTACCTTAGTTTTATACGTATCGGTTTGGTTTTACGGAGCGAAAGTTTACTAATAATTTAACGTTGGTTTAATCAAATGTGTGACACCTGTAGAAGTGTGACTAACAATAAGTTACTCGGCTTTATCATGAGAATATTCGGTGGGAGATAAAATATAGTAAGATGAAGAAAAACCCGACAGAGAGAACTTAAAGTCCATCAGGGTCGGGAAGTTCACCCCCTCCCACAACAAAGGAATGGGAGACAAGGAATGGGTGGGAGAGATGAAAAATTCCGTGAGCGATGTTACTTGAAGTTAGTTAGACCCCTGAATCAGTGAAATGTGGTATACTACAGAGTAATTAGTAAGTAAAGAAAGGTCCTCCTTAAGATTCAAGACAGGGTGAGGTCACTTTGTGAAAATATCATAGGATTTTAAAAAAATGAAAATAGCCCGTTTGTTACAAATGACATGTAAAAAACATGTCAAAGAAAATATAATCCCTGATCCCTGTAAAAGAATACGATACGTTAAAATCTTTCCAAGTATCTACTGAATTAAATGACGACTGCAATAAGAAAATGAAGGAGAAGAGAAAGTTGTCGCTTGAAATTTTTTCGCACTAAGTTTATAGAAAACCTGTCATTGAGAAAAACAGCTGATTTTATATGCATTACATGTCACCCCTAAATTCAACAACAAAGTTTTCCATCTAAAGTTACATATTAAATTATCTTTGATTTTATTGAACAATCGTAAAGTATTGGCGTAAAGGAATACTTTTGGGCGTATCACGGGAATCTTTGGATAAAAGATGATTTAAAGGCAAGATTTTCTAACCAAAATAAGAGAAAATATATATTATGAGAGCGCGCTCTTGATCAAATACGGCGAATTGTCTTGAAAAGAAAAGCACTTCGTATCTTCTGCAGCAGAATTTTTATTTCGTCAATGTGTTGACATCTTTGAGTGTATGTTTTATATCCGTATATCCTACCGATCCGTTTTTCTCAGAAACAGTTGAAACGGTTCCCATGGTAAACTGATTCAGTTACCTAAGAGAACAGTCGATATTTATCTGGAGTATGAAGATATGAAATAGAATGGAATAGCTCTTCTGGGCTAACCCAAACAAGCATTTTTCTACTTCCTGATCATTGGTGATCAGACAGTAAATATCTCTCCATTCTTTATGAGTTCAAGAAAGTAATCTTTTACTTGCTTCGTTAATTCTTCGTTAAACCTGTTACTCCCACGCAGTAAGAATAAAATTAAAGATAGTAATGAACCCTGCCTAGAGTCATCTGAAACTTTAATTTCCTTAGCCGAAATCGAATGACTTATATTTCCGTGAATTTCATTTGTAGTTGTCCTCGTTGAACGGATATGTGTAAAGAGCATAGTAACGTTACTATTTACATAATGCATGCATTGCGTCTACTGAAATATACGTTTACAGATGCATTTTAGTACTCATTAGCTGTGAGGGATATTCTTGTTTGATAGCATATCTTTGAAGGGGATTTGCATTCCAATTCTGTGTCAGACTCTGCTGGAGTATTTCGTAAGTAGACAGTGTTCGATAATATCTCTTGGAAAAGGGGCTCAATTTCATCAAGTGTATTTCTTCGTCATTTTAGATCCCGCAATCTTTTATGATGAATACGAAGCGATCCCATTGTTTGCTAAATGCGTACCGCAATAAGAACGTAATTAGTTTGAGAGAGGAAAAACTAGCTGTTTGTAATATAACCCAGTTTCTCCACGTTTTCAATCCATCATTTCTTTTGCATTGAATAAAAGAATCGCTTATTAATCATCTACGGAAGAGTTAACTCATAAATTCCGTAAAAAAATTAATCAAAAGTGGGGATGACAGTTTGGAAAATAGTTAATTGATTTTAGTACGGCCCTACTTTTCTCTGTCTTACAGCTAACAAAAGCTCTATTGCGGCTACTTAGCCGATAGATATACGTGCCCTTTGCAAAAATTCGAGATTATTTTAACATATCATTGGGCAATTAATAATAATGATAATTTTAATTTATATCGCAATAAATGTAAATATTATGGGGCAATTTCGTATTCCCCCTTCACTAATTTTTCGAGAAGATTTACTTGTAATAGATTAAATTAATTGTACGTATAATAACTCTTCAACGATATTAAGACAGCTAATAATTTATGCTTTTGGATGAAGATATTTTCGGCCAAAAGAATAAAAAATGGCTTAAGAATTAGCAGAAATTCTTTACTTTTATACTTATTTCAGTATATCGTTAAATGAAATAGTGGGCACAATATGGGTTTTTTTCTCTTATTGAAGAAATAATCGCCTTATCTGGAATTCCTTTGAAGAGAAAAGCAAAGAATCAGATTGCATATCCGCATTTATTGCTCTTTTCGTGGTTATTCATACCAAATGCTCACTCAAAAACATTCATGAGTAATCGAAAGAATTCTAACGATGAAAATTTCCTTGAAATACTACAACTATGTCCTTTTATTATACATAAGCAGGTAAGATGACTCTAGAATTTAAAAGCAGGCAGTTAGTTTTAGCTAACCATTGTGTATATAAAGTATAAATATTCGATTCGATAATAATGCTAATCGTCATATCTAAGAGCTATTTCCTTACAACAGTTTTTTTTTACTTTTTCTACTTTTAAAGGTAAGCGGTAATGAGTATGGAGGATAAACTATCAGAAAATACTAAATATTTAATTTTTTTCTTGAATACCACATAATAACTGCATATTCAAGCTGCAGATCTTTAGTACCATATGATGTGACCTTTGAAATGCTTATTTCCTAAATTCAATCCACACATAAACAAACCATTCTTCTAAAGATTTAAGGTGCGTTTATCCCCTTCAGGTATATTTCTAGATTATCTTTTTCTTTTAACATTTCCTCCTATGTCCATGGAGGCTCAATTTCCTGTATCTTTTTCAATTTAGTAGTAATAAAGCGTTGGAGAATTTCTTGGGGATAAAGAAGGTTCAAAGTGGCACAGACAATTAAAAAGGGAACACCTCCTGAAAGAGAGAAACTCGGGGTACCGCTTGACTTCCATTATGCAAAAACCAGCACAATTAGAATTTCTTCACAGTACATCCCATTGTTCTTCTTCTTGCTTTCTCGATATTTTTTCGACCAACAGGCGATTAATGAGTGCCCGCTTGCAGACCATCTAGGATTTCCTGACATGTTCCGAGACTTTTTCTTCGTAGATTGAGGCAATTATTTATGTTCTATGCAAATGTTCACAAACTCAGTGAGCTCTTGTGATATTCAATCGAATTCATTTACTTATATACACATATTTTGAATAATTTGTTCACTTTTCTTCTGTGTATGTGCGCGTATCTTTTTCGTTAATAAATTTAAGACTTGATTTGGTCCATACTACATACAGTACATACTCTCGAAGGGGTGGTAAACGAGAGAATTTTTGAGTTGCACTATTCTTAAAGTAGCTAAATGTGGATCTTCTGATCTTAAATGATAAATGTGATTATTTGCGTCTGAATCTGATCGCTGACATAAAAAATTGATAATGTTAATATCTCAATCTATGTTTTGCTCCGCAAGACCTTAATTAAATGTCGCAAAATATTTGCTATCACTCAATTGTGTTAATTACAAGAATGGATTAATTACAGTAAAGTAAGCTCTCAGTCGCATTAAAACAGGATTTCTTTGGAGAAATTATATTCGATTGAAATGTCTACCCTTGTGAGAATACTAGGAAAACCTCTTATTCTGTTATAATCCTTCAATATAAAGCACGAATTATCGATCTCAGTTATTCCGCTATTCTTTCACCCTCTGGTTTATAGAAAAGTTACATTCTGGTATATTCAAACTTGTTTGCATAGGAGATATATTAATATAATATGATGGACCTGGATTCTAGGATGGTCTTCCAATCACAGAGTTTAACTGCCACGGCTTTGGAGGGACGTAAGGATGACTTTGAAGTAACAGAATGTGAATACATAAGTACATGAATGTGTAATACCGGTGGTCATCTGTTTGAATCTTTGTATAATATGTGTTAATGAAACAATGGCATATTGAGGAATCTGATAGACTCTGTTACTGTTTAATATCTTTGCTATAAAAAGGTCAATCACAATCAGAAAATTTGAGTATTAGTTCTCACCCTCACGAGATTTTACTCGTCAGATACATTGAGAGTACAGGAAATTCTTTCATGGTAAAATTATCCTCTTACTTTTTAATGTTGAAACTGAAAAGAAAATAAATCAATTGTTTGGCAAGAAATTAATTATTTCCATTCAGACCCTGAAATAACTTCTCATTGACGAAATCTTCCGCAGGATCTGAGATATACTTCCCAGCTACAGAATCGTTTCGTGCATGTTCATATGGCAACAGAAAAGTTCAATTTCAATACACATAAATTCCCACGAAAAATTTCCCTTTCTTTTATATTCGTTCGAAATACTTGAGACTGATTCGTAGCTGAGAAATCGCTCGTGCAGAGATGCAAATCCACGGGAGCCGATAATCCTTCATTTCTTGTAGAGCAGATTTTAATCACGGGCAGTCTCACGCGTTCTCCTTTGTGTTCGAGCCCTCTGCGATGCTAATGCCCTCTGCTGACTTTTCCACCAACCTTCCCACCGCCGCCAGCGCCTTCCGGCTTCTCGTCAAACGATCCCATTGTAACTAAGCAACCAACATCTTCAAAACCAACCTCAAAACTCCTCCTTACATATCCTTTTGCAAACCATAACTCCTGGCGCCTATTATTCTGTTAACTACGCAGAGTGTTCGGGCGCACGCCATCCAGGCGGATTCTTTTGATACAATGGACACAACCCTTTCAGAGTGGCGCAATTTCGCTCGTCTTTTATTTCATCGTGACCGAGGTGTTTATTTCGATTTTGCGAAATCTTTTTCCGTGGGGTGGGAGAATCACGCGAGTAATAATTAAGAGAACAAGGAGGTGGTGATCGCATCTCCAGCCGCTCGGAAGTGTCTGCAGAGGGTGGGGCTCTTATTTTTTGTAGTCTACTATGTTAACGGAATTTGTGCTTGCATTGTTAGGTTAGTCACGACTAAAATTTGAATGATTTTATGATTTTGGTGAGACAAAGTTAAATTAATTAAATCTTTCTTAAACAAAATTCTAAGATAGTTAAATAGTTGGTTATTTAGATGAGTAAATAGTTGGTTAGATATTTCGCTATTTATTTGGTTAGTTGTGTAGTTATTTATTTGATTAGTTATTTGGTAAGTTAGTTTCATGGCTAGTATGTTGTCAATGTTAAAGCATTACTAACCTACTTTCAAGATCTCTGTAGCGATGGAAATAAAATTCATAAAATTCCAAACAAAAGAAGAAAAGGTATCAGTCCTCCTTTCTATTGCAATTATACTATTACTCGATTTATTTGGGCTTGGGAGTCTAAAAAAATTAGTATAGACTATCCAAAAGACGTTATAGAAGGCACTTTAAGATTGTAAGTCGGATATCATCACAGCTTTTATTCGAATAAATCAGCCTTTATTCAACTATTTACGATATGAATGTTTGAAGATGGCTTAAATAATTCGAATTTTTGTGGAAGCAAATGGAGTCACACTGTCATTATGCACCAGAAGGTTTTGCTTTTTAATATTGTCTTATAATTTAACGATTTATGTTCATTAAATACTTAATAAGTAAGGTGGTTTATATCATGAGCCATGCGATAATAAGGACATTGATCGCTAAAATACTTTTAAAATGAATGCAAAGGATGAAGAAATAAAGCGGAAATTCTTATATTATTTTCATCAAGGCTAGAAAAGAACGTCAGAATTGGTTACATTATTTGTACTATTTTATCTTCACGATTATCCAAGATCGAATTTAACGAATTCAGTAACTTCTTACACGGAAAATATGATACCTCTGCTGAGATTGTAATTAATCAGAATTAATTACGAGAATTCATGATTTTAAACATCATATAGCAGTAATTCAATTTGAAATATACATTATTTAGATTGGGATATTTTTATAAATCAGTTTCTAACCAAAGTCAGAGTCTTCGAAGGAAAAGCGGAGGTAATTGAAATTCTAAGGCATGATCTCTTATAATCCTTTTTATTTTCTCATGGTCTGAATATTATGGTCGGCAATGAAACATAATTCAGGAAACATAATTGAGCAACAATTGATATTCTACATCTACGAAATTGCTCGGATATTTTTTATTATATTTACTCTATAGTCGGTCAAATTCCATTCTTGAATAGCTAGCCATACAATAAACAATTAATTAACATGCAAAAATAAAAATTCCCTGATCATGCCTAGGACATATTTTCCAGGGTGATGCGGTGGCAGATATATCACTGACAACTAAAGAAATAATAATGTTGTAAACACATCCCAAATAAAAACTTGATAAAACATCGAATAAAAATGTCACATATTCGATAAAAGTATATATGATATACTCTTTGTCATCCTTGAATAGGAAATTATTGCTAGACTGTGCAGGCTTCTCTCGCATTTTTAATGCAACTCTCAACACTGCGCTATCAGAATGCTAATCAAGATATCTTCTTTGATTGCCTAACAACTTGGAAATCACGTGAATTCAAAAATAAACGGAAAACCTACTGATTGCCTCGATGGCCTTAGCAAACGTAATCAAAGCCTCAGGTTTGACCGATCATGGGAGGTCATTGATCTCCGATTGATAAGAAAATCATTTATTCCTCATTTCATGGATATCTGTGATAGCAACTGTTTTCTTTTAGCTACAAAGGATTTTTTATGATATCTCGGGTATCCTGATCGTGAAAACGGTTCTATTTACTTGGTTTCGCTATCAGCCCAAGAATATCATCATTTCTACACTTGTAATAAAATCTAACAAGCATTCTTTCATCAATACGTTACCGTTTTATACTCCTTACCATCAAACTGCTGTAATTTATTCTTAAGTTAGCTGCCTTGAAAGGATGAAAATGGGAGGTTCTCCCATTTGCATAGTTTCATTATCACGAAAAGTATTTTAAGTTTTTCATTTTCTTCGATATTAAATTATTTTTGTTTCGGAAACAGTTTATGATTTTAAAATTCCACAGAAGGAATGTTAAAAAGCAGCCACTCTATGAAAATTTCACTCCTTCATTATGAAATATATTATTTTTTGCCTCATCAATTTTACGATAACTTATTTATCTTAAATTATTCTTCCAATGATTTCTCTTCCTTCCTTTCTTCTACAAGAGGTTTCAGTTCTATTCCATTCTTTCCCATTTCTCAGTTATTCTGTTCTCACATTATACTTTTTCTCGGCGTGGATATTTCTGATCACTGTTATTCACCCATCATTTCTCCTAAATTTATGTCATCCATGGCGAAATTCCATTACGATACTTCAGAGCGTGACATGTAATATGTACCATGCAGCTATTCTGTTAATCTTGTAATTCCCTTTCCATAAAATTAAATTACATTAGCACTTGATTTTGACCATAGAAAGTATTTCAATGACGTTTGTATTAGTTCCTGAAAGAATATTATATCATTGGAAAATACTTAACTCATTATAATAAATTTGTCGCTCAAAATCCTAGGGGTAATATCTCCTTTCTCCCTTTTTTAAGAATACCTTCAATTTTCAGCTCTTCCAATAACACTTTCCTATTAACTCTATGCTAAGTGTGGGTGCAAGAGTTTGATCCATCGTCTCATCTGAAGTGTCTGCTTAATAAAGACTGCAATTTTCTGTTTTGTATGTTTCTTACATTATATATTCTTACTTTATATAATTTTTAGTTTTTGAGTTTATTTATTCCCTTTTTTTATCTAGAGAAATAGGCATAGACTGGAAAGACAGAAGATTAATTAAGCAAATGTACGTAAACCAGAAAATAGTTGTAAGAATAGGGGACAAGGAAACAAAGGAAACTACCATAGGAAGAGGAGTCAGGCAAGGATGCTGTCTTTCACCATGTTTGTTCAACTTATATGCAGACAAATTACTGTCAGAAGCTCTGGAAGACACAGGTGGGGTAAAAGTTGGAGGAGAGAGAATAAAATCCATCAAATACGCGGATGATCAGGCTATCATAGCAACCAATCAAGAAGAACTTCAAAATATGATGGAAAGGATATGGAATAAGAGCGAAGAATATGGAATGAGGATAAATATAAGGAAAACAAAAGTAATGAGGATATCCAAGACAGAAGGACCCTTAAATATATGGTTAGCAGAAGAAAAGCTAACACAAGTAAGTTCATTCCAGTATTTAGGAAGTTTAATTGAACAAAATGGTAGTTGCACTGCAGAAATAAAAAGCAGAATTGGGCAAGGAAAAGTAGCATTCAATAAAATTAAAAAACTGCTAACAGCAAAGAAAATCAATGTGGCTACTAGGAAAAGATTTGCAAAATGCTTCATATGGAGCATTGTACTGTATGGAGCCGAAACGTGGACCTTGAAAAAGAAAGAAGAAAAGTACATAGAAAGTTTTGAAACATGGCTTTGGCGAAGACTGGAAAAGATTAGTTGGAAAGATAAAATTAGTAATGAAGAGGTACTGAGGAGGATTGGGGAAGAAAGAAGTATTCTGAAAGAAATTAGGAAAAGGAAGGCAAATTGGATAGGACATATTTTAAGGAGGAACGGAATACAGAAAGTGATAATAGAAGGGAAAATAGAAGGGAAGAGAGGAAGAGGACGGAGGAAGTATGGAATGCTAACAGACATCAAAGAAGGAAGGAAATATGTCGAGATGAAGAGAGATACCCAAAACCGAATGCTGTGGAGACAAAAACTTCGTTGAAACCTGTCCTAGGGCAGAAAGAACAAAGAAGAAGAAGAAGAAGATCTTCAGGTGTGATTGGCCTCGTGCTATATGTTGATGCTTGTTCAATTAATGAATAAATAAATATATGATTGAGAGAAAATGAGGCCTTATTAGGAATGAGGTTGCTTGCCCATGCTTTTCTGTGTCAGAATGCTAAGAATGTAAGTCCACGTAAAAGTATCACAGTTTCCGAATGATCATAAATGCTTTTCATAAAATTCGATTAGGAATTTCGAAAATGATGACAATGATTAATATCGTTCATATGTCGTTAGGTTTCATATTATTACAACTACAAACATCACTAAGATAAGAACGCAAAGATACATTTTCTCTGTTTTGTATCAAAAGACAAATGACAAACTGTGAACTCTTCTGTACCTCTTAAAAAGGTTCATTTCTTTTGGTATTCTTTATATTTGGTATTGGCGATTCTCTCCTGTTTTCCTGAAACGTAAAAGTTTCCAGAATCACGAAAGAGCCAAATCCCTTACTACGCCAGCAATATTAAATCTGTTCTTTCACTCCTTTACGGCCTTCTATGATCAGGGTTTTTTATAAATTAAAAGTCTTAAATCTTATGCCACAGTAGGTAAGGCGTCACACATGAAACAAGCGAAAATAAAATTAAAATGGGAAAGATTTAACATATGATATTTATTCTCCTATGTGAGATATTAATGTGGAGTAGATAAACTCCCGAGGAAAAATCGGGATTTTGTCTTAATTTATGTTATAATTTTGTTAAGAAAGGAAATAAATCATCTTCCAAATATTAGAAGTGAGATGTCTTTATCGTTTAAGATTCGTTCGCCATTAGCATGCGACCTCTTTCAAGGAAGTACGCCAAAGAAAACTAGAGGAATGAAAGCTCATGTAGAGGACAATTCAAATTAGAATGCTTTCCTTCTCAGTATCTTTGGAGGAAACTTGAAATAATGGAGGCATTTATTCCCTTGAATGACTTGGGAGAGGCAACAAATGAAATCAGGAAGTCTACGGAATCGTTTTTTCAGACCTGTATCTCTTCCGCTGCAAAAAATTTCCGAAATGAATTACCTCATTTCAGAAAATGAGGTTGAGATTGCTAAGGGAAACTGTCTTATGCAGGCGTCATCCTTCTGCCGTTCGAGGCATCTAAGTGCGCACGCATCTATTAAACCTACTCTTTACGTACAGGACGTATTTAAAACGGATGTTCTGAAAGTAATGCTTCTTCCGTTAATTCCATAACATGTGTGTTACATATTGTGGAGGATGTATGAATGCAGTGATGTAAATTGTTATTCTTAAAACGAGAATTCGTTACACTTGCTGCCGATTCGTTTCGATTCTGGGTTATCTTATCGGAGGAGGCTTAGGACTGCTAGTTTCAGGTAGTACACTTTTTAATATATTCAGAAGCCTTGCCAGCCAAATGTGATTGGAACCGTCCTAATAAGCGATCAAACAGTGTCCTTAGATAAAACGGAATGATACATTTTCCAATTCGTTATTTAAGATTTATTATCAGTCCAAGCTGAAATCATATAGGGAATATCCTTGATCTGCTACATTTGAACAAAATGTCACTTGAGTAATGTATGCAAGGATTCCAAGACGATATGAGGAATTTGCCATCCCACTCCTCCTCTTTATAGATCTATAACTAATAAAACAATACTCATCAATCTCTAAATAACACGCTCTCTTAACTTAATATTTTATGTGTTTTTTCTCTATTGCCAGTACAACGGAATCTTCCTTCCCAAAATTTTGCTGCCCTAAGTAGTGCTTGGTTCGCTTGTACTGTAGACGAGACAAACGAACGCTATTACATATTAGATAATACTTCAGCTATCGGATAGCGCAGGAAACATCAAGAGAATAGATGGTAAGACCTTGATTCTAAACTTTATTTCTCTTTTATAAAAAGGCAAATGATTCGTATACGAATAGCACACACTAAAGATGGACTGAAATTTCATCGTTACGTGTACCAAGAGAACAATTTATTACCGTTCTGTTAACTAGTAACAGGAGAAACAGAGTATTACTGTAGACATGTTGGACTTAAGTTGTATTGATATCTCATAATCGATCTTGAATGTTTACCTCTGTGACACAGGTCAGAGATATTTGTATCAATAGGTTCACCAGTATATACTTGCTGTAACTAAATTCTTTAAATAGAGTCATATTTTACTGCCATTTTAGAGAATGATATAGAAAGAGAAAATTGATTCAGTCAATTGCGTCAAATATTGTTTACGAGGAAACGAGCAGTCAATCAAGCAAATGTCATCCTCGCTTATCTGAGAATTGGCCAAGATAAGTGGGTTCTAAATATACATCCAGACTCACCTGGTCTCGTGCACAGTTTTATTTCATTCGTTTGACGGGCAGTGAATTGTGACCTGAGAGCATGACGTTTTCCACATGTTCTTCGGAGACAATGAGACGTTTAACCCATATGTCTCTTCATTTCCCTGCGGCGTACATTCCTTTGTCGGCGACAAAAAAGTGAAGCGCCTTTTGTAAATTAAACGGTTGCACGCGATGCATCCTTCAACCCTTTTTCTAATTTAACAACCCCCTTTTCAAAATCCATTTATTTATAACCACCTCGGAGCAACCTCCAGTTGTTTTGCCCTTTGACATTCTATTTTCCCTCGTCTCCCTGCTATCAATTCTTGACGAATCGAGTGTTTGCCTCTTGGCATGAGATAAAGTTTCATTCAGTCTTATTCATGGCTGCGACAATATCTGCCAATTGATGCTGAGGAATAGCTTTCATTTAAGTCTTTTCTTATTGAATGCTATGCGAAATTTAATTCGTAAGGGCATTGTACTGCAACGACGTTTTCCAATCATAACATTCCTGCAAAAGAAACTATTGGTAAATAACCTCCCCACTTATCTTGCTTATTAGTGAGCCTCTCTCCAAAGCATTTCGTAGCTAAGTCTGGAGGGTGAAGTGTGAAGGCAGAATATCGTACTTACTGATAGACATCTTCCGAGTTTACTTTATTAACTTGAAATTCTAGTCTCTTTCTTGTCATCACGGTTTCTGCGTTTTTCAAATGTCTCAAAATACAAACTTCTTTGAAAAATACCTCATTCCTCTCGGAAGAGTATCGTAGTTTTCAGCAAAAGTATATTTTTGTAAAAAGGTTTTTGAATAAAATATGACGATCTTAGAAACATATCATTATGTTTTAAAGGAAAATTGAGTCACCAGATCTCCATATAAATTGCCCTTACTATAGTTAAGATCAATCTTTACTTGTAATTGATCTTGATACCTATTTAGACCGTTAAATTCTGTTTCGAAAGAGTGAGAAACAAATCATTTGTTTGTCTGTTGTTCCTCAATATTTTGTCCCAATAGTTGTGATTAATTTACTCGTTTTCAAGTACACTTTCCCTTATCACAGTAGTTCTATTATCGTAAAATTCCTTGAGCAAGGGCCTTAATATCTGTCATCTCCATACATCTCTTTATCATCTCAAAAGAGCAAAAATGTAAAAATACCCATTTTCATGTAAATGTTTAGGTTTTTATTTTAAAAGACGACCCCCTCTATATTCTGCCGAGGAACAAGTATCAAAATTATTGCTAATGGGGCGATAAAGATCATTTTCATAAAACACACACTTCAGCTACATTCATGCTGACCACGGCTACCATAGAATACCTCTGTAAACGCAGTTCTTCAACAGATTGCTGCTTCAACGCTGAATGAATATTTTCTTACCAATCTTATTATACAAGTGATTTCAAAATAAATTTAACCAAATGCATCCCTGTGTCGCGGAATGTTTATTGCTTCTTAGCTCCTCATATATGGAATATTGTTGAGGAAATAAAAGGTATAGCTTCTATTTTGTAACTATGCTGTGCAACAATTAATAAGTTAAACAAACACAAGTTGTTGAAGTACTGGAAAGGAGAGGCATGCGAAATCCGGATTTAAATCAATAAAAATTATATATGAAATCGCTTATGGATGAAGTAAGCAATGTCAGGAAATTATCCAAGATAATGAAGAATATAGAAAAATACTCGCTTAATATGAATGAAAATACAGGCACGCGAATTTTACGCACGCAGTTTTACAAGAATAAACATGATAAAGGAGGATACGAATTCACAATTTTCACATCTGAAATGCATTTTTGCAATGCATTACTAGAATGATAAATTATTTTTTAAATTCACCGTTTAAGTAGTCGATAGCGTTGAAGTGCTGCCAAATCTCACGTGAACCGGTTTTAACCAAATGCACTGTCACCCGGCCGTGAATGTAATTTTCGCGCAGCGTGCATATTCTTGTTTTCTCCAGCTTTATGTTGTCCTGTCAAACGGTGAATTACGTGATTTAACGCGTCCGCTAATGTGAAGATAACGATGTTTCCGATTATCAACCTCTTCTCTTTATTTGAGGGATTATTTTCTTAAGGAATGAAACACTTAGTAAATTCTTCAGAGATATATCCTGCCTGATGATGTCTACATCTAGATGAGACCCGAAATATGTTCCTGTGGTAAAGTCTTTTCATTCCTTAAGTACGGCTGCGTTCCACAAAGTCGAGCTTGTGCATATTGTATTGCTTTAGTATTGGCATTAACAGACAATCATCAAATATTTGTAGTGAGTTACATCAGTTTGAACAAGACTGTTATTTTTGGACTACATAAGGAATCGAATATTGCTGAAGGAAATTACTCAGTAAGTAATACATTAAACTTTTTCGATGAATTTTTATCGATGAATTATAGTATTATGTACTTTTTTTGACATTGATTGAGATATTATATTTATATTTAAGCATAAATTAATTCAAGGATGGCGATTGAAGTACGTTTAATGTGTACGAATAATGGTGGAAGTAATTTATTTTTACTTTTGTTGAATTTATAAAGTAAATTGCCGATTTAATTATTCAACGTGAATGAAAACTTGTTGTTAAAATGACTTCCCTCACTAGCACTTTGAGATTGGATGAAGTATTTCTTAAAATGTAAGTCTAATACAAATTAGGAATGAAAGAATTGCAAATTTGATCATATTCTCTTATTGGCTGCTTTTTGAATTCTCCACCCTCTGAGATTCTCTTTCTCCCTCTTTTGGACTGACTGAATTCTGCTCAATAAATCCTTTCCTTTGCTTCTTTACCTTATTGATTATGCAAATCTTGATCAAACCTGTAAATTGAGACACAAAATAATTGTTTTCACGAAGATTTGGAGAAATAAGTCATCAGGCATAGATGGTTCCAAACGAATAACAGTACAATACTGTACTCGCATCATCAATGAATTAAATACCTTCTCTGTGGAAAACCCTAATTCTAAGTGGGACAATTTTTACGACAGGTCATTCGCTGAAGACAAGACCCAGGCATAGTTTTTCGATTGAAAGACAGAAAGTGATCCACGACTTCTCCTTACTTTTACAAAGGAAACTTGATGATCGGATGTTAAAGTCTCCATATAAAGTAACCTAATGCATTGCTTTTGATGGTTGGCGATGACCAATTCTGGTCTGAATTTAGAGTATTCTGCGTCGTAATTGGTCATCTACACCTTTCGATTACGCACGAATCATGAATCCACCAGGAATCTCATGGAGACTATATAATAGGCCATAATGTAGAACCTCCGGGCCATCTTGCCCATAGACTCGTTCCAACAAACTCTTCATCCACCCCAACATTTTATCGCCCTTCTTTCCTTCCTTCCAGCGGCTTACGAGTGATTTACAATGGCAATCGTCCTCAACACCTTGAGAATAAAAAATACCATCGAGGCATGCCAATAAAAGCCACCTTTTCCAAAGCGATAAAAATAATTACGGCGAAGGAGAAGTTATTGCGTCATGGCTCCGTCGGATTTTTGGGAACACGACATTGGTCGGTCTCTAAACATGTCACGCTCTGCCATTATATCTGGAAGCAGACACACACACACCCACACGGTTACGCGCATACCTAGCTGGCCACTTACGCCGCCGTGGTTAGATAAACTTCTCTTACGTACAGAGGAGGAGCCCGTGGTGTTAGCAGTCGTCCCAGAAGCCGATCCCAAGCGAAGATAAGGCGCGGGCGTTGGTCCATGCTTCGAGTGGAAGAGTCTAGATAGCGACTTGGAGAGTTACACCCACATCCTCTTAAGTGCTCTGAAATCAGTAAAAAACAGGGGCCCCGGCATATATAAGAGATTCCTTTAGTGGAATCGGAACGTGTATTGGGTGAGAAAATGGAACTTGTTTGATTGAGACGGGAGGAAAGGGGCTGAGGATATAAATTATGTCGATGGGAGCGCTACACCCGATGAAAGACTGCCCCTGTTTAAAAACTGATACTCCGGGGAAGAAATTGCCGTCCTGAAGTGACATCTCGGGCGATTAAGATATTCCATTTCTCGGAGGATTTCGTCATCGGAGAAATCTGAGAGGTTGTCGGAGAAGATGTGATCTTTTGGGAATCTGGTTGTTCAGCATCCGCTTTGGGTTAAATAAGCGGTGACGTATATTATCTCAGGTAACGATGCTGAGATATCCGCTTTTTGCGGTAATTAAGTACGTGCTAAACGTTGCCATAAACACTGGTAATCCCATTATTTTTTACTTATTGTAGTAATATAATAAATCATGACTTATGTATTAATAACGTAATACTATATGGCTATAGTATATTTTCCCTTAATTTAAAGGCGCACATAACAATGTGGTTTCTCTTATCACAAAATCAATTTATTTATTAGTAAATATGCTGCGGGTAGAATTACTTCTGGTGGCAGCCCCAATAATTATCTATAAGCAACATAATTCAAACCCTAAATCCCTACACCAGACGTTGCTCAGTTCAATATTCCATAATTAACGTTACTATCCACACAGTATAGTATTCACACACCACAACACTACATTAAATCTCAATTTACACACACCTCCTTGTCACCCCCATCAAAACATTTGCACTGCATATATCCTCTAATTACAAAAACTACATTGTTGAAAGCTGATGTTTACTTTTCCACATAATATGGAAAAAAAACTACAGTTCACTGTCACAGTCTATAATGTTACTTTTCGGTCCATTTGTCAATTAATAGTTTTCACATCGTCACTTTTGCAATTATCCAAATAATACAAGACATAACAATTATCACTCCACTTATTTTATTAGTCTACAACATCTACTTTTGAACTCTTTTCTATTTTTGGTAAGGCTTTGAAGACCCCTTCAGGCAACGTATTCCGTTCTTTGACTCCTCTATTTATAAAAGAATACTTCGTGACATCAGTTCATCGTTTCCTCAGTTTTGACTTCTGTAAAAGATCCCCTCTCGCTATATACGTACTGTGGTTCCTCTGCTGTTTAACTCCATCCATGCCTCTCCTCCGTTTCGCAACCTGATAGATGCCTTCAAGTCGATTTACTCTCCGTAATTTTTCTAACGCTTCCCAACCGAGAATCTCTAACATTTTCATAATGCTATCTTCTTCCCAATGTCTTCTTAACACATACCTAGCTGCTTTCCGTTGAACTTTCTCTATCTTTTTGATATTAATTTTATCAAGCGGATCCCATACATTTGTTGAGTATTCTAATAGGGGTCTCACTATTGTCTTATACCCTAATATTTTGCTTTCCTACTACTTCCTTGTAAGTTTATCACCACGTAATGTAGATTTTTAAACGATTTAGATACGATTTCGTATATGTATGTACTCCAAATTATTAGTCAGTGTGACCCCCAAGTACCTGCATTTTTTCACGCTGGAAATTATCTTTCCGTTAAGCTCATAACTAGTTTCTCCCTCTTTTCTCTTATTAGTGAACATTATGTATTTACTTTTCTTATCAATTACCTTCATTCCATTTATTAAAGACCACCTCTCAACGGCTTCAATGTCGTCTTGTAATATTTTGGTTTGGTATTGCTTTCCTCGTTTATCTCTCTATAAATTATGCAATCATCCGCAAAAAAAAATATTTTAGATTTTATGCCCTTCGGTAAGTCGTTTATGTATATTAAGAAAAGTAATGGACCGATTACACCTCCCTGGGGAACTCCTGACGTTATTTCTATTTATCAGATAAATCATCGCCTATTTTTACTCGCTGAGATCTACCGATTAAGAAATTTCGCAACCACGTTTTAACCCTCTCATCTATATCCATTTTATCAATCTTCGCTAACAACTGGTGATGTGGTACTATGTCAAACGCTTTGGAAAAATCAATTACAATGGCGTCGATATCATTTAAATCTAACGACTCAGAGATATACTGGCGTAAACCCAGCAACTGCGACTCACATGAATGTTCCTGTCTAAATCCATGTTGGTATTTACACAACCACCCAGTTTCCTTCCAGAACTTCCTAAGATAATCCGCAACTAATCTCTCCATTATTTTGCGTACCACAAATGTTAAACTGATCGGCCTGTAATTTTCTACGTCAGCCTTAACCCCCTCTTTGTAGATCGGTATTATATTGTTGCCTTTTTCCAGTCCTCCAGTATAGCATTGTTAATGATAATGGCTTGAAATAAAACCATCAGGTATCGAACTATTTCCGCGGATCCCCGAGTAGATCTCCCGATATATTATCAGGCCCATGAGATTTGGTACTCCCCAACCTTTCTAATTGTTTCCTAATCATGCTGTAGCTAATACAGAAGGTATTCAACTGCCGTGTAGCGTCTATATTCAAAGCATCCCTCCTTTTAATACTTTGTTCTGCTTTTTCATCATTTCTCCTCTCATGTGTATCGACTTGACTCTTATGATAAACGCCTGAATACCAGTTATTTAATCTATTTGCTTTGTCTGTATCGTAGTTATCATTTTTCAATTCGTATCTTTGATCGTTATAATCTTCACTTTATCGTCACGTTGTTCACGTCACGTCACGAAGATATTTAAAGAATTTAAGATTATCACCTTTTACTAAAATATTGAGTAAATATTTCTCTTTCGCTTTTTTTTCCTCTTCCTTTAGTAATTTCAAATAATATTTATATTTCTTCATGCTGCCCCTGCCAATATTTCTAGCTTTGTACGCTTTCCTAACTTTCCTTTTCAAAGCCCTAATTTCTTTGTTACAGTATTCCGGGTCTGAGTTGCTTTTAGGTACCTTTTTCGGAACAAACCATGTTAACCCTTCTGTTAGAATCTCCTTAAACCCTGTCCACATTTCTTCCACGCTTTCTCCTTACATTTAATTCCAGAGGGAAAGAGAAAATATTACAACTGGTACAACTGGAAATTTCCATCGTGTAAAAATTAAAAGGTTTTTATTTGTAAATGGACATTATACTTGTGTTTTATTGCTATACAGCTAAGGTTTTAATTCATGATCATCTTTCAAAGAGCTTATGAACACTAGAGCGCTTGGTGCTTCTGTTGTAACCTTTATCAAAGTGAATGAATCAAAACATACTATGAAATTTTATGTTATAATAAATTTTATAATGCTTGATAGATAGATTTTCATTGCTTTCTTTTCTCAGGAACTCTCCGTCCTCCGGGTCTCATCGGTGGAAGTAAGCCAAAAGTAGCAACGCCGGCCGTAGTGTCGAAGATTGAACAGTACAAAAGAGAAAATCCTACCATCTTCGCATGGGAAATCAGGGAAAGACTCATATCTGAAGGTATTTTAATCAAAAGACGATGCTTTTATGGAAAGCAGACGTCCCACGTAATATGTGATTTTTATTGTCCCGCTGTCCCAAAATCTTCACCGGGACGTAATTAATGCCTCATGTTTGCGTAGTTATAGAAAGTAAGATAAGTAATAAAATATATTAGTGTTTCTTAATAGTGGTGTGTAGTTGCAGATTCCCGTGTTCGTTCCGAATATTATTGGACTTAGTTGTTATTTGTCTTTTGGACTCTATAAACCGATTCGCGGCTAAACTGTGATAGGATGGATAATGCTTATTACTCTGCTAATTAGGGTGTAACAGTGACCAACGGTATATACTGTGAGTAAAAAGCATAGGATTGTTATTTAGCTACTTCTACTGTTAGCCTTGAATTTCGGCGATTTTCTTGAATGGAATCAACAAATTTTTCATTGCATTTTATATAGAATATATGTTTTTAAAACCTCTTTCATATTTAACCCACAACTTTACTTTGAGAAAAAGGCCCATACATGTACGGTTACATATGATATGTGATTTGAAGGAGGGCATTAAAACATCGTTATTTGTATCACTTTTTTCTTAGATCTCTGATGTTTTGTTGGAAGTATTGTATATTAGTTCTCATTTCATATGCTTCCCTCTAAATCATTTAGAAAATAAAATAACGTCCCTTTTGAACGGATTTCTCTAAAAAGATTCGTTACGAAAGAGTGAATAACTTTTGTAAATCTGGATGTACAAGTGAGAGTAGTATGTAAACTTATGAGTAGAAATTTAAGCATGATGGTTAAATAATGAATCATTGAAACTTATGCTCTCTTAATGAGTTACCGAAATGTGTTGGTGCCATCTTGGACATATCCTCCGACTGTGCTTACTTTGCCACCATAGCAATAGGAATCGAATAAAAGATATCGGATAGATTAACCCAAAGATAAGTGAGAGATACGGGTTCGAGTTCCGAATACAGCGGAAGTTTTCTTCTTCATTTATTTCTCCTAATTTAAGCAAGTGTATCATGCGCTTTTGAATTTTCATGCACATTTTTCTGAAAATCACATATTTGAGTCCTTTAAATCTTATCAGATTCACGTATCACGTTTCCTTATCGCAGCAAACATGGTTATTGGACCTTAAATTGACTAAGACTTCAGAAAGTGGTTATAAAAAGGACCCACATACGCCAATGTATCACGTTAAATATGAGATAGCACATATGAGAGCTATTTTGGATGAGGGCATCGTGTTCCTTTGATTAACGGAGATGAAAGCAAAAAAGATAAAGGTGCATTAAAGAACCGATCGTCTCCATATTGACTGTAATTGCACGTGTTGGATCAGCGCCGTGGATGCCTCTAAAAAGGAAAGATAATCTCAGCTCATTAAAGAAGGCCACTTTATTAAAAGCTCATTTTAAAAAGAGGTGTGGGATAAAGTTGACAGGTAGGTTTAAGTGAATGAGCAGTTTCTTCCTCCTTCCGCAAAGCGGTGTCTTGTTAAAATATTAAATCCCTAGATGATTAGGTTCTGCTTTAAATATGCCCCAATTTGATTTCTCTATTTCATATGGCTGTTATCCCATTTATCGCTCACATCTTCGATGTACCAAAAAAATTGCCGCGTTCACATCGAAAGTTATCGTAATGAAAAAGATTAAGAAATTTCTCGATTGAAAGAAGTGAACTTGTAGTGAAAGAATGAAGTAAGTTGGCTTGCTTTTGTATCTCCCACAAATCTTTAAATACTTTATCTTGAAAAAAGTTCTGCTTAGCCACCACTCTTTGGTTTGCCTACAACTTCAGCTGCAGCTGTCGATGGCCTCACATAGAATCCTCTTCAAACGAACGACCTGTTAGGAATCATCTCTTCATGGGTAATTTTCCATATATCAATTCGGGGAAAAAGCAGTGCCTCCCTCGCTGTATCTCTACCCTTATGGGCAATCAAAGTCTCCGGAAGAGACAAGCTTCAGTCATAACAACGGCAAGAAGTCATTTCATCTTCGGATGTAATTGCGACTCTGATCCCACTTGTTAGCGGGAATTAATGGAAGACGCCGGCAGATGGGGATTGTGTTTTTATGACCATTCCTTTCCGGAACACGTATCTCTCAGACGGATGGTTTCAAGAAAAGGGTGGGAAAGGGTTTGAAACAGAGCGAATTAGAAAAATGTATGAATTGTATAGAGACGATTCGTAGATTTATGATAATACGAAGATAAACTTCAAAAGGAAATAATATCTCGCTCTTCCTATTGTAAGTATATTATGGGGAATAAAATACATTCTTCCCTTGTATCGTTAATGTTGTTTTTATTAGCATAATGATGCGCTGCAGAAATATTTTCAAAGAATCGTCAAGTATTCGAGGTTTAGGCCCCATTTCAAATGTTACGATCATCTGAAGATGTGATCACACTTATGATCACAGAATACTATAACCTCTATCAACCATCTTGAAAAGCACTTCTCCAGATGACCAAGAGAACACTGACCATATTAATTTGATTTTAGGTACCTTTATGCAGATGTTATCCAAAAGTGTTGTTATTCTCGAAAATTTAATATAAGATATACACATATGTACTTGCCTAAACCAGATTATGATACAACAGCTGACTCTAACAGCTTCATTTTAATTTAAATGTAAGCAAAATTTAGTTATCATATATTTTCTTGACGATTTAAAATATATTTTATAGGAAGAATTGTCGGCAAAAAGGACAGTTCACTCAAAAAATATTTTTAGAGGATTCGATCTTACTGTTTATCTCAAAATTCAAAATTATTAACTGCGCGAGATTTTTCCGAGAAATCAAACGTGACGTATCACACGATGTGTTTCACCGTGAGTAAATTCTGAAAGTGAAGGTTTGAGAAAAATGTACGAATTTTCAGCATGATACTGCTTGAAATCCTTGAGTAATTTAATTATTTGCTGCCTACGAAATGTTAGCTCATGAGTTACTCAACGAGTTGTGAATTCTGGTTCAGTAAGTTGGTTCACGGGGGTGAATGAGCTGTCGCAAATGTCCAAGATTTACTTCGCTTGATTACTTCGTCCGCTTAAAATAACTCTAATCGGAACTCAGACTAATGCTCACCGTAGTTTGTTACAAAGATGCCGTCATGACTTATATGAAATCTTTCTTGTATTTTTTTATAATTGTGTTAACTATATTCATCTTGCTTAGCATCATGGGTTATTTTAATACGAGCCATATCCCAAAAAGGCTCTCATGCTCCTAGCTCCCAAGAAAAATTTTTCCCAATTAAAAAAAATATTTTAACGTAGATTGGGTTTTTCCCTTTCTATGGATATCCAGGACAACCAGATCAGACTTAGAGTGTGTCACGCATTAGCGGTGGATGCTTCGGCCGCCGCCACCTCACTTCACGCTCACTGTGAACTCCGCTCCATTACTCGTATTCAAAGGGGAAACGCCAATTTCCATTCGTCGTAAATTAACAAAGGCACATGGAATGAAGGAACATGTCAGCGAAAAATGTAAGGAAGTGGTGTAGAGAATTTTCAGAGGATTAGACGCAAGTTCATGACGAACAAACTGCTCGGAAAGTCATCGCAATAATTTTTTGTGACAGGAAAGGAGCTCTTCTCATCGAGTTCATCAAAAACTTCGCAAAGCGATCCAAAATCGAAGACGAGATAGTCTGACAACAACAAAATTGCTTTAACAATTAGTAGAGGAATCGATGAGTTCAATATTCTATAAATCGCCAAAAGTGAAGTGAAAGAGATTTGGAGATTGGTTGTAATGAAGAATATAATTGAAAGATGAGTGGAAATGGAAGCTGAGGAATCGATGGATGAAAAAATAGGACATGGCGTAGAAAACGGGAAGAGAAAATGCGGGAGAAGCGTTCTATTGAGTAAATGGGCGGATTGAGAGAGATAATTAGCCACCGAACTCTCGATTACCCTCCGCTGAACCGCAGTTTTCTGTTAGATCACTCGGAGCGACCTACATGATTGATTATCCTCAATTCCAAAGGCAATTCTGTCTTGTTTTCTTCTTCGTAGATGACGGGGTTCTTCCGCTGAAAGAAGCTCGTTAACGAGAAAAGTGGCTTATTTTTTACTTCAGTTATGGTACAGTTTTTTGATAATTGTGGAATTCATTTTTACTCCGCAACTTTCTGCAGAGATTTACTTCGATTGAAATGTGCGTTACTATGGAAACGTATATTATTGGATAAACTCAGGAGACTTTTTATTTGCAAAATTCTACAAAATAATTCAGTGACTTTTGAGGTATTTTGCAGAGTTTTAATTTTAATAAATCAGGAATAGTGTCCTTTGTGAAAAGTGGTTTCTTTTTTTTCTTCTACACATTTTTGCGTTTCATTGCTAACCATAGAATAGGATGATAGAATCTATTGCTAACACATCATAAATCCCAGAATTCTTTCTTTCAGTTTATTGAGTAGAAACTCGCACCCTTAGGTGGCTTTTAGGCCATAATTAAATTTACGGAAAAGTGGTTTGAAAATAATGGACGAGATAATGGCTCATCGGCAGATAAAGGAAATTCGGCACTTTATAGTAAATTTAAAAAGATAATCTGATGAGGTAAATATCGATGTTTTCATCAGGAATGTTTCTAAAAATTTCTCGCTTATGATGTATTTAATATCTTGAAATTTTATGAGAGCTACGTTACTATGATTATGTTATTTATTCATGGATGATAAATGTATTCGACATTATTGATAATTTATTATTCTGTGCAAACGCCTTACGAAAATATTTCCTTTTATGAGGTAAAAATTCCTTTCTAATAATTAATAAGTATAAGAGATAATATGGAAGAAGAAAGAGGGCTTATGTGTATTGTGTTATGATAGTATCAAACGGGAAACAAGGATAAAATATAATTTATATTAAACAAAACATGAGCGAACTCAATGCCTTACATATGACGGAGGACATGGCATTTTAAGCAGAAATACTACCTTTTCAACTTTCATCGCTTAATAATAAATTACATTATTGAAATAGAACAGAATGTTCCTAGACTCAAGTATTTCTACTATCTTCCGAATAATTTATTTGTTGACAAAGATTTTTCATTCATTTCATTTCATTTTTCTGTTTGAAGCTCCAAAGGAAAAAGGATTAAATTTCCATAATTTCAAGAACTATCTAACACAGCAGAAGAATCACAATTCACTTATTCGTAGACATCTGTGATACAAATAAGAGCGTGTGCATTAATTCTCATTCTAGCTGTTTCAATGAAACATTTTCTCATTTCTCATTAATCGATTGAATTGCAGAAATTCTGGAAGAATGACATATCATAGATTTTAGTTTTTCATTATTTCATAGAAAATGTTCTCATACGGTGATTTTTAAATTCCGAAATTATCACATAAAAGATTAAAGTTAACATAGAGCTGTTTTCATTCTCAATGAAAAAAACACTTTGTAAATTCCACAGAGATATATTGAATGCCTTAAAATTCAATGTATCTCTGTGGAATTGTGAATTGTGGCACCGATCCACAAAGTTAGGCGTGACCATGTCGATAGATCGATAAAAATGCTTAACTAAAATTTTATATCTATTCCAAACCAAATAGTGTATCCAAAAACCAGAAGGAGAATAATTCTCATGGTGGATATTTTCTCGTATTGACCTTAACAGAGAATTGAAAACGAAAATGAAAAGTTTTGGTATTTCTTGGAGATTTTCGGAATGATGCTAGTAGCCTGATGTTAGCACCTTGTCAATTATAATCTAATCTGATTTTTGCCGTATTCAGTCAGCAATAGTTTTGCCATGGACTAATTATTCGCATATCAAAGATTGAGCTAATAATAGTAATTTTTATGTAGCGAATCAGTAGATGTTTAACAAAACAAAACAATTTCTCAACGATGACCATAGCGTAATCATAATTTTTACGTAGCTATCATCCCCTCCTGTTTTCATCCCCTTAACCCATTACTGTTTGTCTCGCAATTGAAGAATACTTTTGAGTCTCTAAAACAAATCTCTTTAGACTATGAACCGTGTTTCGCCGCTGTGACTTGGCGCCAAGCTCGTCTTCACTTGCCGTTCTTCTTTCTATCCGCCCGGCCGTAAAAATAGAAAACCTATGATCTAGTTCTTATTGCCTATGAAATGCAGTAGAAAATTGATTCATTAATCTCTTTGTTTATTCGTGTAACCATCAGGAACTTCAATTCGCTTTTTATTTTTAATTTAATTAGCTAAAAATATGTTGATCATTTGGAAAATCCTACCTTTTTACATTAAGGGTAAAAAGTTGATAAAAGGATTGACATTTATTTTGAAGAATAGATGATCTTTGCACATTTCTCAGCAATTACAGCCAAGATATAGGCATTTGTTATATCCCGTAATGAGGTTTTGTATTTAATCATCGTAGAACTCTGCCCTCAGTTCATTTTCTCCAGTTGCTCCTCGTCACTGTGAAACCTTCTTCTACTCAAAAATGATTATGAAATGAATGAAAAGTCGATTTGTGACTAATCGGGGGTTTTGGTAAAATGATAGACTACTTCTTTCACAAAATGTTGATGCAAAGTCTGCGTATTGGGGCGTATTGGTCAAGACGCTGCAAATCATTTTCTCGTAAATCCAGCCTTCACTGTACATGGTTGAAATCATCGCCATCATGAAATCATTTTGTAAATTATAAAAGTGAATCACTGGATGCTGTTCACGCGACGGAGACTTTTCCGATTCGTTTTCACTTGTTCTGGCAACGGAGAAAATACTAAAAATAAGTCACAAACTGTCCGGAATGCGATGAAAAGATGACTAAAGCTGTTTCTTTCAGAAGTGACAAGTTCACGCGATTAAACGGACGATGCTTTCCTAACGCTCCGCTTCTCTCCTCTGAGTAAATTTTCGAAATGTCTGAAGCCAATGTGAAGTTTGCTCTCCTCTAATTTCATCCCGATTAAAAGAATTAAATTAGTTCATGTACTTTTGCCTCATTAAGTTTATCATTTTGTTTACTTTCTCACCATTTCGTAACCAGGTGGGGCCTTTTTCTCTCAATACAGCAATGTGGATTTCAATTGGTAGTTCAACTAAGTTGGGGTTTCTTTTTCATGTATAATAAGCTCACTGACATTAGTCTCGATTATAAAATGCCGTCGAAAACTCTCCTTTAATTTCAAAAATATTTGAAAAAACTCCCGCAATCGAGGCATATTTATGAGGTTCATTTTTTCATATGATATTTTCATCATACTATATATAAATATATATTTTATAAACAACGGAGAAGTGAAATGTTCATTCATTCTTCATTTCAAAACATAGAAAGGGCGGCTTCACTTTCCTTACTTTCCTTTTAAAGTAGAATTGCAATATACACGTGTCAATTCTCTAAGCATATTCCTTATTGTCACACGCAAAAATATCAGCAAGATGATTTATGCCCCTATAAGTATTCCTTAGCCTCCAAACAAAACAATATCTTCAAAAATTAAGTTTATATGCCCTTCCCAAATTAATATGACCTCTGATTACCTAGTCTTAAACCATAAAAACCCTTGGTATCTCCAAAAGCGAATGATTTACGTGACTTCAAATTTTGATGTTTAGAATTTCAGATATTGCATAGAGAAGCGATGAAAATGAATGTTTCACCACATCTTTTCCTCAATCCAAACATAATAACGCTTAACCGCCTTCTCTTCCTTTCTCTTTACCGTTTTCTAAAAAATTACTACGGCTATCATTTTAATTTGATCCGTCGTCTAGATTTCCTTAACTTTTTCTCTTAAACCACGGCGCCAACATGACGCCTTTATTGAAAATTACATCCCCAAATAATTGGATTTCTCAAAGGAAAAAAAGCGAAGGAAATCTCTAAGGCCGGGTTTTCCATCGTTTCAGTCAGGAAAATGTTAAAATGAACCGATTATTAATTCAAATAAGGTCTACTGTCAATATGGGCATGGGATATGTGTTTTAACATCTCGAATCACTTGGGTCTCAAATATCGCTTTGAAAGAAAGTTTATGAAAATAGGAAAGGTCATGCGGAAGATACCGGTTATATTTCACGGAGAGTATTAGTTAATCTTTATCTTTATAATCAATAAAATTTCTATGAGGTGCATTGGTTAACCAAGCTCTTCACTATTATAATACATTTACAGCAATAAGATTGATTCCAAATGCGAATATCAAAACAGACGATGGTGAAAGTTACTGATGTCTTGCCATTATTACATTTTCATTCGTGAGTTTAATTTTTTTTGCTTAGTTAGGAAGTTATTCTCATTAACAGTAAAGTTGTGTAATCGATGCTGTTTTCCCTTGAATTTCCTCATAATAGTTGAACGGAACTCAGGAACATAGGACTATAGACATTTTTGTGCCTAAAGTACAAGACAATATTTAGTCCAATAAATTTTTCGACATTAAATAAATTTCACAATTCTGCCCCCTTTTAAATTGGTTTCACAGGTTTTTTTTGCTGGATCCATTTTCCTGACGTTTATTTCCCTGAATGTAAACATGAGTTTTTAAACCCGTTTTTAATTTGCGATCTTCATAACTTCTATTTTTAAAATTTTGTATTACGAATAGTTATCTGTAAGAGACCCATTAGTGTCAATGTCGCACTAGTGAAATTCTTTCTATCATTATTATTATCTTTGTTAAATTGGGGTCACCCGAATAGAGTCCCTATTCTGACATTCATCTCTTGTTTAGAAAGAAGTGATTCTATAATTGGAATCATTGCCCGTTATGCCTTAGTCAATAAGGCTTTCAGCAATTGCGTCCTGTTTATTGTCCATGGTGAGCAATCAGGAATTGACATGAGTCATTGAGAATTGGAAGGACATTTCTATGCGATATAAATTTTTCATATGGACTTCGAGAACATTCTTTTCAATTCTCTCGTGGATTTGGAATCCAATATAGGTGTTGGGATTGAGTCGCATTAGAAAGACCATTCGCTGGATGTGCCAAACAGGACTACTTCACTTTCCCTCAAGATCTTCGGAAGCATCCCTCGAGCACCTCAAATGTGGCCATTGGAGGTCTCACGCGAGACAAAACACTAGCGGGCGCCCATATCGTGACGAAGGCCTAGCGTGCGACACGACAGGCCTCAGGCATCTCACCCCCTCCTCCTCATTATCATAATTTTTTCCAATGAAAGCGGCTACCCTGGAAGTAATCATGCGTTGCTATGTATTTTCTTTTCCGAGACCTTAATTCATATGTTTCCGTGGTTACACTCTCACGGACAGAGCTAAGCTTCTCTCGATATTTTTTATTCGTTTTCACGAGTGGATTCGTAATAAAGTTAATGGTTCTTCGAAGATTTTCCTTCAGCTATATAGAAGAGGAAGCCGTGACATAACGGTGAAGAAATTTTTCGCCATTTTAAATTTACTTTAGAAGGGAGTGTTTTCTTTTTAATCGCGCTGTCCGGATATACCGAAGGTGATTCGAAAATAATAATATTTCTGGTTAAAAGCCGATTGCAATGAATTCCAGAGTAGATTGCCTTAGGAGAGAGCTATTCCATACGGAAATGGTTATTTATTGCGGAAAGAAAATAATTTAGGATTATTTTGTTTCCTTACACGGGGTTTACACTTTTGCTTTTGAACACTTTTTGTTTGAACATTTGCTTGCCTTAACAGCATTCAAATTAACGTGGATCTCATGATTAGAGGTATTTTCAAAGCATTATTCGTCTAAGGTTAATAGAAGTTTACTTTCAATTAATTCAAAAACATACATATTCATAAACGAAAAAGGTTAATCATTCATAATATTTCGGAAACAGACGAAGATTCCGTTCCATGGTATTGTATCAAGATCTCAAGCTTATTTTGAGATTCCTATGCTCGGTTTCTACGTCAATAGCGTTAAATACATATTGAGTCTTGGCATAGATTACTTTCTACGAAACTGAAATTTTTAATTTGTATGCCTAATTAATCTCATCCCTGAAACATAGCTTTACTACTTTCTTATCACACATACTTGTGTTAGAGGAAACCGAATATATTTAAAGTCATCCATTTCATGAAAAAAAATTGGGATACTACCGATAAATTACGGCTGATTATGTTTTTTCCTCTCCTGCGTTGATTTACTTTTATTAGCTAAGTTAAGGAAACAAATCTGCTTCTAGAATAATTTAACGGAGCTAGAACCGAATTTCAAATTGTTGTAATCTGGGATCTAACAATTTTTAAATATCACAGTAAGAAACACAGCTTTCCTTAACTCTTGATGTCAGCCAAATTTGTCTTTAGAGAAAAGCAAAAGTTAGTTGTAGAGCCGCTTTGGTGGTACATACTTCTAATCAAACATATCGGATGATATACTTGTGCATTAGCTCATGAACGAAGAAATTTCTTAGAACAATTTCTCTTAATGCTTAAATAGAAAATATTTTAAGATAATGTAATAATTCAAAATCTTAGGGCTACGACCTGTTACTTGAAGTAGTTATGTAGCTGATCTCTTGATTTCAAACCAGGATTAACCTTTCTTAAACAAGGAGAATAACCTTCTTACCGCGTATATTGCGCAAGTGAAGTGTCACGTAAATAAGATAAAGATGTGGACATAAATGTATATCCCCATTCGAAGCGGCATAGCGTGATCGGATGTAAAAATGCGGGACTAATTTTCCGCCATTGCCTGTTATTTGGCTACTACACTTCCTTCAACCGATTGACCTCTCAACCAGAACGTTCTTCGCGTCGAACTTAATGTCAAGAACAGATGGAACAAGTACACTTGTCATACTTTAAGAATTACAAATGGGGTTTTTTTGTCCGAGGTAATTAGATAAAATCTTCATCAAAGATCATTCTATTGCAATTGCGTCAAAATATAGTCAATTTTTAATACCAGCTGTTCGTAGTAAAATTCAACGCAAGAATGATAACTTTATCACTGAAAAAACCCAGTAACATGTGATAGATCGTATTCATGTTTAAACTAAATAATACATACTAAATACTAAACTATTTTGTTAGACAGGACCAAGTGTTGTGTTTTAGTTCGTGTTCGTGTAAAACTATATGTATTTTAACAGCCACTGTCGGATAATTTGAAAGAGAAAAGAAGTATGGATCGATAATTTTTTATTTCCTTGAGACACATTGAGCGATTCTTTTCTGACTTGATTAATTGTTACTTTTTGGGTAAAATTAAATTCTTAAACTGTGCTTACTTACATTCTATAACAAATAATTAAATTTGCAAGTAAACAGAAACTTCTTCACCCGAAGATATTTTCATAATGCAAAGCTTAATAGACTGATCTGAAATACATTAGCTTTAATTAAATATGAGTCATATATCCGTTATTCTGCATGTTCGGCATGCAAGTGGAGCTCAGGTGCCTCTGCAGAAACCTTCCCCAACAACTTCCTATTTGAACCCAAAGAGGGAAGAGAGTCGCGAGATGAAAGAGGATGCCTGACTCGATGAGGGTCGGCTGAGAGAAGCTCTCTCAGAAATATATGCGGTTGATGTTCGTAAATAATTTAGTGGACCATTTTAATTCCCTCGAAGAAAGATTCACCATGAACACCTTTCGTGTAGTATTACGTTGATGAATAGTTGAAAATCTTCATAGAATATTTGAATACATATTGTAGCAATCCTACGTTTTATAACCGACTAATATAGCCTTTAACTTGTGAAACCTATCATTCAGTGCCAAATACTTCATGCAATTTCTTTCACGGCGATTGATTTAATCATATTAATTGTGTAATTTAAACTGTTCTACAAAATACACAGCATTTTCATTTAATTTTAATTATTGTGATATATTTTGCTCCTGAAAGTATACTGTTTACTTTTTCTTGTGGAGGCCACCTTTAAAGAAACTGTTGTAAAGATGAATTTATAGAGCTTGGCGCCACAGTATATTTTCTCGAATGATTCATGGACATTGCACTTGAATCAGATGTAAATAAGTAACGGTTGGCTTCGAGAACATCATAATTATGCCTCGAGCTTATGAGTAAATAGAAACTACTTTTGCTGCTGAGTAAAATTGCTGGTGTTCTCAAGAGGAATCAGTACATATAATTCGAAAATTTTAGTGCAAGAAAGAAGAGCAAGAAGAAGAAGTGCAAGAAGGCTAACAGTCGCTGTATCGTTTCATTTACAACGACAAGAGCTTCCGGAATTTTGTAAAAGAGGAAATTTTCGAACTGAATGATTATTTGCGATATCTTCCTCTAGCCCTCTTTTTTTATCATGTTTAGGTCTTACTTTAAGAGCCTTAAGGTTAATGATGCCGAAGATGTTGACTCTTTCAGAGAGCCGCATGGATACCAGTCGTAGAAATTGATTGGAATACATCTTTACTCATCCCTTTTATTTTCAAAATGGACCCACGGCGGCGTAAGACTTTGTCGCAATGAACTAAATGTATTATTTTGCATCCTCACATAAAAAGGTATTGAATTCATGTCGTCAGCATAAGTTTGAGAAAATTTACATGCTAATGCTGAGCTCTGAAGATGTCAAATGAAATATATACAGAGTTGTTGTATTCATCCAGTCATTTTCCTTGTTCCTTACAGCCGAGAAGAATGCCTTCTTAAAATTAAATTCGGAACAAAGAAATCTAGTGGAACACGTTATCCTACACGGTATTCAAAGTTTTTCTCCCGACTTCCGGAAATGAAACAGGTGTTACTTCCCAAAAGAGGAATTTTTGAAATTAAGAGAATGAATTTTCATTTACTAATCTTTTCTCTAAGTTGAATTTTGAAATAGATGTTGATAACCTGCGTTGCTTAGCTTTTGAGTTAGCATGAAAGGAGAAATCATCTAATTTAGATCTTCCTCTGATAATGTCACGTATTTGATTATCTTCCCGTGCGCTTCAGTTACTACAAAGAACAAATATTTATAAAAAGGCAAAAGCCGATCAAGTTCTCCAGTTAAATTTAAAAGTTTTTGTTGAATATAAATTGTTGCAATTGCTTTTAGCACTGGAAAAATGAAGAAAAATTTTAGGAAACTGAGACCGATAACAATTGAGATTTTTCAAGCTGGCAATTCATGCCTGAAATATCTATTGCTGGGAAATGCTTTTCTTATGGTGATTTCTTCAACATAAGCGTCAAGCTGGATCAACAATAAATACACTTTATTTTTTGTAAATCACCGGTGGCACAAAATTCGTGAAAGTAAAGATATTTTGGGGGTATTTTACGGTTTTTGCTTAAAAGAAGGGTGAATGTTTTCAACTGAATTCGAAAATTTTTATCCGGTTTTCTTTGAGTCATGGATCACTGCAACCTAATTTTGTAGCTCATATCGATTAGTAAATCAAAGAAGAACTACCAAAGAGCCCTCAAGTCTGAAATTTGAGGGCCCCTGATAGCCCAGTGGGCATTGCGTGTGAAAGTGGTCCCGTGGGGGCCCATATGTGAGAGACCAACTTTTATGTCCAAGCACTTTTAACAATACTTTAAATTTGATAGGCTTATAAATTAGAATGATTGAAGGAAATATTGAAATAGTTATTTGCTGCTCGATCATAGAAATTTGTAGTTTCAGAATAGTGATAATTACATCTCCATACGCACCCTGCAGACCATATTTTGGCGAGTGGCAGGGGGTGCAAGCAGCATTACTTTTCTTTTCCCTACCGCGATCGATTACATTCGAGATCCGCTTTCGGAAAAATTAATTCTTGAATGGACTGGTTCTAACATCTGTTTTTCTGAATCACTGGTAATATAGGAGTGGAATTTTAACTGACTGTTACCCTACATTTATCAATTTCTATGTATCTACTTACTGCTGTCTGAAATACTAATAAATTATATGTGTGTAATCAATTACTAGCCAGGGCACTGGATATTTTGAATCAATGCTTTCTCGAGCAACTTCCTGAGATTTCGAAAATTTACCTCGTAAACGTTTTCAATTACCCAAAATATAAAATTGAATAGCTTCATCGTAACTTTGTGCATAGTAATAACACGAGAATTATTTCTTAGCTCTTAGCTTCTTCTTCTTTATTCTTCCCGTCAATATTTTATGAGGACATCATAAAAATTTCACAATTTTACATTGGTGAGTTATATTCATTAATATCGGAAATTCAAAATATCGGTCAGCTTTTGCGTAATTAAATCAATTTATCTTGAATCGATCATACACTGTGAAATAGCGATGAATACAATTTTATTTCTACAGGCGTCCACTTTGCGTCACAGAGCAAAGACAGAGGGCTCTTTAATCGAGGCAACCGAGAGGATGTTCTTTTCATCTACGCAGGACGGTTTATCTCACGATTTCAACTTTTAACCAACATAAATAGAAGCTGGATCTAGTCGTTCATCAGACGAAGTAATCACTGAATCCCATCTCCCCTTTGTTCCTCCCCTCTCTACATTGTGGACACGCCCACAATCTCTTACCCCGCCTCCGTCTGTCGTGTCGCCACCCACTCAACACACGCATTCTTTATCGTTTATTCTGCTTCTTCGGCCATTTCTTTTTCCACTTGTGCTACTTTAACGCTGATAGTATACCAGCACACATGCTATGATACTTAAAATCTTCCTGCCATCATTCCACTTTTAATTGAATGTTTTTATTTTTGATTTTGGTTCGGGAAAAATGTGTCTTTTGAGTACTTTTGTTTCAGTCTTGCTTGCGGTTGTCATAAAATGAAATTAACGGAGGTGCGATTTAATGGCATTTATTTGGTCACTTCTCTTCGAATATTATAAACATTCTTATTTGAAATTTTCAAGGAAGAGCTATGTTATCGGGCTTCACTATGTGAACTATGACTGCTGCTTTAGATGTCATATTTGAAGAAAAAGCGTCGATGTAGCAATGGAAAAAAGTTCAAAAGATGAATAGTGTATAGATGCTTCCATTAATTACTGAGCTTTTACCGACGCTTCTCACAACCCAATTAATACAACGCTGCATATTGATAAGACTAATAAATCATTACGTTTGAATCCTATATTAAAAAAGGGAAATAGGTGCATATAGAAATTCTGCAGACAATTAGATTTCAAAATGTTGCAACGCAGTTTGGATAAAGTAAAGAATATAATATATAAAAGGATTAACTTTTTCTGGAAATTAGTCTGAGAACCCGATAGCTAGACAATAGAGGGTAATGTATATGTTTATAAATCATTCAAATTCAATTGTCTGAGAAAAGAACGCAAGTGCGGGGAAGCGCACCAAATTTGAGGAGATCCTTTCTCAATAATATAGTAATAATAGTCATACAAATATCAGCGAATGTGTTTTTCTTTAGTCAGAGTTTCCTATTTTATATGAGATTTTAAAGTACAACCTCTTTCAGTATATTTTTCTACTAGCTTTAAGTATAACAGTGTTTAGTATTCAGTAAATGCATTAAAACGAGTTATCATTACTTAACCACACTTAGTTACTAATAGCGAGGTTGATGGTTATAGAAATTTCATGGAATATAAATATAAAGAGGAGTGGTAATAACTATGGTCAAAAATCTATTCAAGGACCAATTATTCTCAACTTCCAGTTAATGATATATTATATAAATAACGTCGCAATATTTTCATTATTCACATTGTATACTATATTGCGAATGTCTGACTTTAACAGAGTTGATTTTTCTGATATTGAGCGTAAGATATTCAACGAAAAATTATGTATTCAACCGCGCAGTCACTTAGCATGTTTTTTTCTGCAGCTGGCTTGCTTCATTTTTATTTTAAATATCATTAATATTTTCGTTTTATTTTTTTTTATTAATTCCGATACTTAGCTAGTTGTAAAGGAAAATAATGTAAAGGGAAGGACGAGGATCTAGAAGTTGGATTTGCATGCTTTGAAAATGCAGTTAAAGTGGTACTTTTATATAAAGAATTCTGTTTTAGGAGGGTAGGGATTCTGAAGACTAAAACGAGCAATATTTCTCTCGAAGAGAACTAAAAATGATAAATAAGGAAGGAAAAAGTGGATTAAAAACTTGAAAATAACGTGAGATATTAGTATAATATGAAATCAGAAGGAAAGGATCACTCATCTCACCTTAAAATTAAATTACATTTTACCCTGTCACTAGTTCACTGAAAGAAAACTAAATGAGAAATAACCTGGAATAACCTATATCGTATTCTTTAGTAGACTTAAATAAATATTTGGTCTGAAATATTGTTTGATTAATTAATTCAGTTATTATTTTATGATTACGTGCCTTCCGAGCTTAGCTAACTGCAGCTAATTCCTCAGCTTCCTTTACCTTAAGTAGTCATTTCCTCTCCTAATGATGAATTGTTCTTATTTCCCTCTTTCACTTCTAACAGATTATTCTTCTGCTCAAGGACATCATCATCATTTTCACATTATAGAGCGAACAATCGAGCAACTAAATTTTTCTTACTTTAGATTAAGCAGCCCAAATAGAACTGTTTTATCTAGAAAGGGGTTAGAGCACGCAAATTGCATCCCGAGAATTTTAAGAAAAATCTGCAGGAGATCAAGGGGCTTTTGGTTCATGCGACGATTATTTCCTTTTTATTTGATATATGCCATAACTGCAATAATTTCCTTCTCTAGGATACGGTGGTAGTTTATCTTAGAGGTGTTGAAAGATATCTGTATTTAAAAATGTTAATTGCGTTAGAAAAATATTAATAATATTTCTGTAGAATGAATAGGCCGTTTGATGTAATCCACCACTTGTTGTAGATATATAGATAGGATAGCCATTTATAATGTCGATGGGGGATAAGTGAAGGATTGAAGATGAAAACAATTGCGTCAGTATTTCAGAAGCGAAGAAAAACAGTATTAATTATCTCTGGAAAGTGCTTGACAAATTCTGTTCTCAACATCTTAGTTTAGAAGAAAAGTTTCCTGGATACCAAATCTAATAAAGGTATTACAACAGGGTTGTATACATCAGTCAGAAGCATTTACCTTTAATGGTGTCAGAACTGCGCCAAAAAATCCTGTCTTTCACATCTATACGAGACCTCCTATTTCACATCTCGTATATTTCTAGGAAAACTCTGAAGTGATACTACTTGACCTTTAACATCAGTTTCCAACCATAGCAATTTCCACTAAGGCGGCTGATGTGGAATGTTAGAAATAACCTGCTATTACTCTCGTGATAAAATGTTTCGTCTCCTTTATAGATGTCGCATTTTCCAGGAAAATCTAGTTTCTATTAAGGCCATTATAATCGATTTCCGCTTCATGTAGCGTCGTCCATTTTCTCTTCGTTCACATGAGATTTACTGATGCATTTCCTACGACTGGCCTATACTTTGTCAGTGGACGTGAAATACGCGACAAGCAATAAGGGAAATGATTGTAGTGGACGAGTCTTGCTCAACCCGCCTTGCTCAACAAGCGTGCACTGTTAACTTAACAAGTTTCACCGAGCGTGGAAAATTGCCGACGTAGAACTAAACCCAAACCATTCATTATGGTTAGCGGTCCTCTTTCGTAAGAAAAGCACCGATTTTTTCTTCTTGGGCATCAATTTCCTTGTTTTCGAATAAGTGCGTATCTCGCTATGCGGTCATGGAAAGATTATGAATCATTATTTCGAAGTTTCGGAACTACCGTATGGGATATCAACAAAAAGCTGTTGAAATTATTTGGACGAAAGAAAGTTCGGCGCCAAATTGCCCTGCTAACATTATTTGTGAATAAGTCGCAGTAAAACCGCACGCGCAGGTTGTATTTGTTTTGTTCCGAATTCATGCAGAATCTTAGTAATTTGAAT
Source organism: Pachydiplax longipennis (assembly GCA_036926295.1). NCBI lineage: Eukaryota > Metazoa > Arthropoda > Insecta > Odonata > Libellulidae > Pachydiplax > Pachydiplax longipennis. The sequence continues at coordinate 1,529,243 of JAVFKF010000085.1, read as the reverse complement.
TATGATTTAGTTGCTCGTTGCCTCGGAGAATGCTTGTATTGGAATCTAAATATATTTGAGGCAAACAGCTGTTTTATGGTTTTTCTGCAATTTTACTTTGACATCGTTTGTCATTTCGAAAATAAAATCTATGTAGACAATGGCAGCGATAGACTCCTAAGTTTAGAAAATATAAAGCAAGTGAAATATTTGATTCTTAGGTATTTTATTTTGAAGCTCATACCCTAATGAACGCTGAATTTATTGTAAGCTTTCTATAAATTTTAGAAATTTTGAAAACATTACAAAGGTGGATATATGATATGATTTTGAACTGGAATCTGAATTTTGATAATTCACTACTGTAAAAGCGATTTTGAGGGTTATATACTTTAACAGAATTCTTTTTTGAGGCAATCCGTCATATTTTGTAAGTGAAATATTCTTAATGGAATTTATTTAGGCGAGATTGAGATTGACAAATCTCTTCTTCCGTATGAAAATCGTCAAATTGACATGCCGTCAATTATTTAATAATGACTAAATTATGGATAGATAGACAAAAATATAGAGAGAAACATAGATAGTGGATGTGAAAACAAAGGTTTACCTGGAAAAGAAAGTTCTACTGCAAGAAATCACCCACAAAGAAGGAGAATGTGAATAAAAATTGCACCAACACACACAACTTTTTAATTAAATAAGAAGAATCGCAAATCAAAGTCGTTTTTTTAATTTGTTTTCTTCAAGATAACATCTTGACATCCACGACCTAATTGTTGATAAACGCAATCAAAACAGGATGCATTTATTTTCCAAACCACTTTACGCATATATCAATACAGAAATTCATTCGGGAGGTACCAAATCACCTATTTAAGGTTACTACTCCACTACTCTTACGTTTCAACATCTTGGTAGTCTCCACCAATCTCACTGGATAACGAGCCTCAATACTCATCGGTCCCAAAACCGTCGTCGGCACCGCACTTCTCATCAAATCTCATTTCTTTTTCCTCTTCCCCAAGAAAGAAAGAAAAGGATCCTAAAAAATCGAAAAAATTTTAATCAAGTCCCACTGATTGGAAAGCTAACACTCTCCTTTTGTCATTCAGCTTCCTCTCGAGTTTTCGGCCCCCTACCGTCTCCCATATAGCTTTTATCTCCTCTCTAATGAGATCGGATCGAAAGGAGTCGGCACAGCGGGATGCGCGGCATTAATCAACTAACTTTCGCACCTTCCCATCGGGAGGGGGAGCCTCCATTGCCAAGCGCATCTTTTGTTTCCGACCGATGGGAATGAACGTTTATTTTTCCGCACAGGTCGTTATTCTTCATCGTTTGGCGTCCTTTTTCGTCGTGTCATTTTTATGATGTTTGACTGCGTGTTTTGAATGAGTCCGCGATATCCAAGTGGTTGAATTGATTCGCGTTATCTGTAATTTTTAAGCGAATGGATTTCATCCTATTGGGTGTCGGTCGCCTGCGTCTTAAGAGAAGATGCTCATTTCAATGGGATTCAGTCGGATGCAATTTCTGCGAGTTCACGAAGGAAGTTCCAAGAGTCATGATGGAATAAGAACGATTTACAAGTTTTCTTAGAGTTTACGACCATAGCCATCCGCATCTTTCTTCACGATTTTGTTCACGATATACAGGAAAACCCATTTGATTCTCTCCCACTTAAGACGCTATTCTGCTGGTTTTCTCTCGACTTTCTCCCGGACACATAGTAAAATTACCGCTTAAGACGCTCTGCTTATAAGACTGATTCCGCAGATGCACTGCAAACTGCTATTGCCTCATTTGATTCACAGGAAACTATTTACACTATTTTCCCCTAATTACATAGGTCTAACTTTTTGTCTGCTGAATGGGTTTCTGTAACTAGTTTTTACGTTCTGGAGTGTGCTAAGTCTGAATATGACCTTCATTTCTCCTACCAAGTACGGTTTCCTTGAAGTAAAGGAAGCTGAATTTACCGATTCAGCAGGGTTTTCATGTTTAAAGCTGTTTCTTCATTATATTTTCTTCACACGTTATACAGGTCATATACATATATCAAATTCCAAGTCCACCTAAACTTATCCCAGGTGCAATAAAACAGAGAAACATATTATAAACCCTCAAGAGATGGCAATCATCCTAAGAGGTCGAAAACTCTCCGTCAATGAAGCGTATCCTCGAATAGAGAAAGAACCGGCGGATTAAAAGAGTTAGAAGAGAGTCTAACTACCAACACTCTGCTTACGGAGAGTTTTTCGGCCTCTTATTAGCAATCGAGTTTCAAATTCTTTTCTTTCATATCAATCATCCTCAAATAATCCACGTAACGCTTCAAATCAAAATGTGCAATGTGTGAATGACTTCTTCCCAAAATGAAATAGCGTTAGTGACCAGCATGAAAAGCAAAATTAAAGGTATACTGGTGTTGTGTATATAATCAATATTGTTTTATTAAGATTATTTGTCATAACCTAGCATGCAGTGAGAATACAGTGAGAATACCATTATGAAGACTTTTCCATTAAATAGCATAAAATACGAGGAGCAACGTCGTAAATATTTAGATATCAAGAGGTCAGCGAAGATTGAGGCACGTAAGGAGTTCGATACGTATAGATCTCAAACGCTACGCGAATCTCTGGAAAAGAATCCTAAGGAATTCTGGTCTTACGTACGAGAGACAAGAGGCAAACAATCGACCGTTTTGCATCTCATAAACAACAATGGTAGCGTCGTATCAGATTCATGTGAAAAGGCTAATATTCTAAACCAACACTTCAAGAAATGCTTCATATCAGATAACGGTCACGTAAATGCATTTCCTACTCGTATTACCTCTAAAATGAGTAAATTAGAACTAAATGAAGCAGGTATTAAGAACCTTTTATTGCAAATTGACAGCAAAAAATCCCCCGGGCCAGAAGGTATACCTGCCCTCGTTATATCTACGCTAGCTAACGAGCTTGCTCCCCTCCTACTCGTGTTTTTCAATAAATCTTTAGACGAAGGTATGGTTCCTGCCTCATGGAGGAGAGCGAACATCACTCCAGTCCCAAAAAAAGGGCGTAAGTCAAAACCGGATGATTTCCGACCAATATCGCTCACTTCGATATTTTGTAAAATTCTAGAACACATAATATGCAGTTATCTAATGCGCTTCCTTGGTGATAGTAATGCAATTACACGCAGTCAACACGGATTCCGCAAAGGTCGCTCATGTGAGAGTCAGTTAGCACTTCTTAATCACGACATAATGCGAGCAGCCGATGAAGGTTTTAGGACAGATGCCATATTCCTGGATTTTAGAAAGGCATTCGATACAGTACCACACGCAAAGTTACTCCAGAAACTAGAGTCATATGCAATCGAAAATCATATTATTCAGTGGATTAAGTCGTTCCTCACATGCAGAGTTCAACGGGTAGTCTTAGATGGCGTTTACTCTGATGAAGTAGAAGTATCATCTGGAGTTCCTCAGGGCAGTGTCATTGGACCGATATTGTTCTTAATTTACATTAACGATATAGTAGACAATGTAAGAAGTAAGGTAAGGCTTTTCGCGGACGACACACTCATATACAGGAAAATTCAAAATGTGGAAGATACTTCCATATTACAGGGTGACTTAGACGCTATTTCGAAATGGTGTGAAGATTGGCAGCTCGGCTTGAACATAGAGAAGTGTGTTGCGATGAGCATGACCCGCTCCCCGTCCCAGAACTTAAAACAAACATCCTACCTTATTAGCGGTACAACATTAGAATTCGTAAGTAGATTCAAATATTTAGGCATTGTTTTCAGTAGTAACTTATCGTTCAAAACGCATATTCAAGACGTAGTGGGGTCAGCTGATAGGACGCTGAGGCTATGTAATCGCGTTCTCAGGGGTTGCCAACAGAATGTCAAGGAAGTGGCTTACTTTTCGTTGGTTCGTCCATTGCTTGAGTACTGCTGCGCGGTGTGGAATCCACATGAGAAAGGATTGATCATAGAACTAGAGCGCATGCAACGTAGAGCGGCCCGTTTCGTCAAGGGAGACTACAAGTTCGACAGCAGTGTGTCAGAGATGATTAAAACCCTCGGCTGGGAATCCCTCGAGGATAGAAGAAATGAGTATAGGCATAAACTTTTCGAGAAATTTTTGAGTAGCGATTTACATGAGGAAATAAGCGACTTCGTGATTCCCGTACTCAGTGAGCGTAGTTTTCGAGACCAGACGTCAAAAAGATTCCGCGAAATTATAGCGAGAACAGATAGCTATTTCTGGTCTCTTTTTCCAGATAGTATTAGGTACGCAAACCAGATGGTTGGTTAGGGAGTTCGGTGTATTCACACCCCCTGCCATACGCCTTACGGCGGTTAGCGGGGTATTAATGTAAATGTAAATGTACAGAAGAATATTTAACCATTACTTTAATTCCTATTCAACTACTTACTATTTAAACATATTCTAAGAATGAGAAGGGAAGCAAAGCCTTCAATTCTACTTCTAACTAATGTTTAAATATCAGATGCACTTAAGGAAACGAACATACAGGAATGTATATGGGATAATAGGAATATTAATCTTTACTTAAACACTTTTCTTTACTACAAATCAATTTTTAGACATACAATCTGTAGGAGAAAGCCTCCAAAGTTCCTTTTTTTCCTATATTTATCCTATTAAATGCCAAAACATAACTTTCCTTTAATACGTCACTCCAGTTTAATGTTGAAAGCAGTGGTCTTGTTAGTGAAATCATTACTATTATACTATAATTCTGCAAAGTTTTCCATAGGCTCTATATGAAATAAGAAAACGAGACAACGCCGATACAGACGTAATTCATTCGGTTAAATGAATATTTACTCTATATAATGAGGCGCACCATTTTTGATTCGTATTTTTACCATGGAGTAATCCCTGAGCGAATAAGCAACCGTGAAATGAAACTTTCAAAACAGAATCAGGCGTTGAGAAGGATTTAGGATTCATTCCCTTGGAATCCGAATCGATTTGCTGCAGTCTTTCCTAATTTTCTTCCCCAATCTTCACCGTGTCGAATCCTAGGAATTTCGCCATAAAAATGAAAAATTTGACGGTCACGTCCTTGGCCCAAATAAGATTCACCGATTGGAAGTCATCTCCATCATCGATCATCGAGTACTCAACTCTCTTAACACTTTCGATATCCTCGAAACACAACCTTCAATGTTCACGCTCCACCTTAATTTCTTATTCCCTTCCCGGTTATCTCTCGCCTCTCAATAAGGAAACGAATGCTATTCATCTTATGTTGGGGATGAACCTTCAAACACCCATCTTACAACACCCGAAAAAGGCTGACAGTCTTCCAGTGTTTAGCGCCGGAGTGGGCGAGTCGAATCGCCAATGGCTTGGGATTCAAGACCCTATTGTCAAGTCCCCTTCACCCTCAGAGCAGCAATTCCCTCAACAATGGAGAGCGGTCGGAGGGAAACCCATTCCGATGGGGACAAAGGTGATCGCTCTTTATTGGATGCTCTGCCCTTGGGTTGTTTTGGAGGAATGACAGGTTGATGAGCGAGAGCAAATATCGCTTCTCCATTGAAAATCGGTAAGTTGGACCACCTCGGAATCCTAGGCGCCGATTCGATTCATATCGCGCCCAATGATGTGGATAATGAGAGTGATGGTGACAACTTAAAACGCTGCCTTTTTCCATTTGAGAAGTCCACGTGAACGTGTTTTTCATCCTTGACTCAAATGTACGCCTAATTACGGTTAATATAAATATGGCGATGAAATTCGGCTCGTTTTTATTGATTCAATCACTATTAGTTTCGAAAAACTAAACAAAATCGTGGGACCATTACTTGCACGAGAGATAGGAAATTTATTGAACGAAGATCTCGAAAAGGAAAAGATAGTAAGAATGTTGATCATTAAAGGTTATCAGAAGATGAAAACAAGATAATGATGATTGATCTGTGAATGCCAATTATAAGAGATTCTCTAATACTTGTCACCGATTACAGGAAATCAGAGTAAATTGTTTTTTGGGGGTCTATTTATGATATGAAACAATAGAGTGAGATAAAATGAGAGGATTATATTTAAGGACGGACAAATAAAAACATTAGATAAGGGCGAGGAAAAAGATCCATTTTTCCGATCGCCGTATTTCTTGTACATTTTAGTTATACGTATTTCTGCCGCATTGAATGTGACCAAGTAGTGGTTCTGGTAACAAGATAACTTCCAAATATGTAAGAGTCAATGTTTTAAAAATTGATCTCCCACACACCACCAAGAAAATTCTATGAAGAAATCACAATGAACATTTTGTTCTAACTCTATATATTAGTAAAAGTTTTCCATCTCCGACGCACGTTCGGTTGAATTTGTTTTTATTAGCAACGTAACCGAGAGCAGATGTTTAGGCGGCAAAGTAAGGGTGTGAAAAGAGCCGATCCGTCCTTAATCGATCTGAAGACATTTTTCAATAGATACTTGGATGGGATCAGCCGGCCATTCTCGTCCTCGAAAAGATAATGAAAGGAAGCCGACCTGCGGACGGGTTCCCAATAAATGGCAGAAGAACATTTCCTAGGAATGAGTCGCGTGCTTTGAGTAGAAAGAAAAGGGAGTTATAATGTTGAGGATGACGATCCTTTACTGACCAGGCTCACAGCTTGATCGAATGCCAGTTCGGAAATGAATATGCGCTTTCATCATTTTCCCTTTGATAGTCATGTGCGAGCCATGCTTTTTTCATTTTGAACAGAGTTCTAATCGAATCGACTAAATGTTTCAAACGTCATGATGCTTCGACTTTTTGCTTGTCGTAAAATTCCTAAGCTGGAGCTCGTGTTTTCTTTGTCATCTGCTTATCGTCGTCATCCGTTATAATATCACTCCAAATTCATAAAAAGATAAGGAAAATTTTCAGATTGAATATAAATCTATAACTGTATTTATTTTGATTAGAAAAATAGTATTGCTTAGAAGCACACTTATAAAACGTATGCCAAATCAATTTGCAGTGTTGCAGGTGCCAATTTGATTCGAAATATTGAATGTTCAATTCACCTATTTAGCTATGTAAGATCGTCATATCCCCATTGATTTTATTCTTTTGATTGATATAGTTTATTTGTGCCAATGACAAAATTCCTTTCTTCAGCCTTTTTCTTTCCCGCAGCCAGTTTTATCTTTATTAGTCGCGAAGACTTTATAGGCGAACCTACAGTCTTCTATTTCACTCAAGATTTCCTCTTAAATATTAGCATTGTGGTTTTGGAGACTGAGTGAAATTTACTGAGACGTATTCTGGTAACCAAATTTTGAGTTTTTCGTGAAAATTCGAACAAATATCAAGAATAATTGTGAATTAATTAAAAAGAAATTTTCCCCGAATTTTTATTTTCCATTTAATTATATGGACAATTAGCCACAAATCTGAAGAATGAATAACAAGATCGGCGTATTCTTTTTCAGAATGTTATAGGAACTCTATATTAGTCACATACTTCCCAACTCTTGAATTTTTGTATTGAATCATGAAATATATTTGTTACCCATTGTTGGTGGAGAAGTAATTTAAACTTAACATCGGCTTAAAAAGAGTAGCTGGTTTAAGGATGCAGTAAAATTCATTTTCCGGAATCAAATAGCCCGGATGAGAGCCTAAGCTCCAGAAAATACCGGACGCTTAATTCAATGGAAATCCGTATTTTGCATAATTTGTGCCAGGAATAAAATTAAAGTTCCATTGCTAAATCGATGCAAATTAGTAGGTAAATATGAGATTTTATTAGGTATTGAACCTATCTATAGAAAAAAAAAGCATCTATGTTTCGGATGGTGCCTGCAACTCCAGGCTCCCGGTTAGCGATGAAAGCTGTCCCGGATTCGATTCCTGGTGGAGCGTATAAAGTGCTTACTTTAGCTGCCAAAGCACAATGACAATACTGTTTTCACTTATCACTCCTTAGGAGATCCTAGATTTCTTTAAATTTTGATTTTCTTCGAATCTTAGAAAGCATTAATGGTAATCGATATACTCCTTTCAACTAGACGAGAAGAAGCTCTGAATAAATATATTTCCACTGTAAATAGGATCGCAATAAAAGTGGGCTTCATTGATTAAAAAACCCGAAGACCAAGTGAAACACAGGTTCTTCTGAGAAACATTTCGCGAAGAGCCAATTCCGAAGGATAAAACCGTCTCCAATAGCTCGTAAATGTTGTCCCATCAAGTGTGTCTCCTGTCCATTGAATTCGAGGATAATGGAATTGGCTTCTGTCAAATTGGTCTTTTTGTAATGAGCGGAGAAAAATTGGGAAGATAATGGGTGCGGGAGGAAAAAAAAGGTTCGGGTGTGGGAAAATTTACGCGGTTAATATTTCGGGCCAATTTGTAGGTTTCGTTCGAAACGAGCATTCCAGGCCGAATACAGTGGAAAAGAACTTCTTCGCCATTATAGTGGTCCCTTTTAAAAAGGTGTATTATTATAGGGAAGGAATCGTGATGACAAAATGAAATTCATTCCGAAGTTCTGGGTATGTCTCACAAAATTTTCAAAAGACCCCCGAAATTCAGTAGAGATTGATGATGTGACTAAGCAGTCATATGGAATTGACTTGTCTTTCAAATTCTCTGAAAATCGACGAAATATGTTAAAATTGGTGGGAAAGAATATTATATACATGAATCATTTATTTATTATCAACAGAATTGGTCCAAAATGCATTTTCACGGAATGTTTCTTTTGAACTAGTCGTATTCAAATGAAACTTTCTCAGTATTCCTTGGTTTATCAGTTCTATGAAGATATCCCGCTGATATCCGATTTCTTAAGTTCAAGTTAGTTGTCGATACCTCATAATTTCCCTCATAAGTCATCAATTAACGGTATAATTAACACCTGATCAGAGGTATCATTTATGAGAAAGCATACAGAATACAGTTTTAAAAGTTCAGTAATCAAAATTCTTCGTGTACTTTGTAATTTATTTAAATGAAAGAATTATCATAAAGCAAATACTTCATGGACACAGCTTGTTGATATATTCAATTAGAGAGGATCATGGTAAGTGAATTTTAGTTATTTTACGAACAGGGATGAATTGGACTTAAATTTACAAACTTTTTCCTCAGTGGTGGAAAGAGTATAGGCAATCTCTTGTCTTTACACTATATTTTTTTCAATGCTTTCTTCGTCATGAGATGAGTTTCTCAAGTAAATACTCAAGTATTTTTTCGTTTCTGTTATTCTCTTTCGATGAATTTATTTTTATTGCAGTAAGATACCACACGTTGAAATGTGCTTTACCTTAATGGTATAAACAATTGTAGAGGAATCCGAATATCCTTGCTCTGCTCTTAATTACGACAGAGAATGACAGTGAGGCCAGTATCATGGCCTCCCTCATCACTTGTTGTTTCTGTAATTATTATGATAATTTCTGATGAGCAGTTCGTGGATAATTCTCTCTAATCACAAATTTAATTATAGGCCTCAGATAAAAATGCATTAATTGATAAAGCTCTCTTTCCGGATTTAATCTGCGATAAAAGAAACCTTTCTAAGGACATGTCGTGTGCGATCATCAAATGCAGGAGCTCGATTCGTGCGCACCCTTTGGGGGAATTACTCTTTCTATGGACAAAGAGAACTCCAATTAGTTGGGAAACAAACCGAGCGTTGAGAGCTGTTAATTTAGTCGAAATGACTCGCCAGAAAGCGGAGGGAAGAACGCAGGATGTTCGTGACAAGTGTCCCCTAAGGACGACAGCTGCCTCCGATTGCGTGGGATAAATTCGCCAGCGACTTCTTTTTCCTAGGAGGACAGCGCGAAATTGGTATCAGCCCTTTGTGGAAAAATAGTCGTATATTATATCCAAGGTCTTCTATTTCTTGTTCGAGATCTGTGTTGAGATCGCCATCCAAAGTCCTTAATTATGCGGATGCATCCAAATATTTTCACTTTCCTCGATGTAAAATGTCGTGTAGGACATCAGAAATATTTGTTGCATTGCTAATTTGCAAATATCTTAAGCTCTGATAACACGATTGCTTACTTTATTTACATTCCGTTTACTCCACAACGATATAACTGATTAGAGCTCTATAACTGCCGTAAGTAGTTTTAAGTAGAAAAGAGGATTACCTGGGTAAGATTGCTGATCTCAGATGATGACTTAGACATGGTTTTCGATTTTTTAATAGAAAAAAATAGATATATAACAACTATTTAAAATTTTAAAATGGTTAATTTTTCACTATTAATGCAATTATCTTACTCTTACTTACTCTTAAGATGCCGTTATTACTTAATCGCAAGGCCAAAATGTCTTTCACCACCAAGTGTAGTGCATCGGTAGTTTAAATTTTTGTTTGCAAATTTATTTATACTAGGGCATTTTAAATTTATCATTCAGCGATTATAAATTTTCTGAGGATTTGAATCGGTGCATTAGATTAGATTCAACTTAGAGGTAAAGTTTGTAGACAGACTAAACTTTTTCCCAATCAGACTTTCTTCACTTGCTCTCTTACTCACTCATCTATCGGAATACTTCTAACGGTATAAGATAAGGCTCGCCCTTTTATATCTTATGCTTTACATGTACTTTTACTTTCCGTATGAATTCATAGTCATGAGATGCATATTATTTAAGAGTATTTAATGATACTTTCTCCGGAAAAAATTTAGCATTGTCTAACATAGTGAAAGTTCTGATCATAGCATCTCTATGTATTTATTTTTTCCTATAATTTGAAGAGGAATCCAATAATAATCTATTTTGATCTGATTTTTTTATCTTCAGAATATTTTCAGATAATCTTTGACCCTAATTTCGTGCTGAATTCGTCAATTCTGGTCGCTCTCCTGGATGTCTTTTCCTTTAACTCCATTTCTCCGAAACGGCAAATAAACCTGACCACCACGACTGCCTTCTTTCTGCGTATAGCTTAAGGCATATTCTGAGCCTACCCCCGGAATTAACGTTAAATGATCAGTTATCTCGAATTAGCTCTCAGTAATCGATATCCTTTTTCTTTCGCGTGACTGCAGAAACTAAAGGTCAAGAATTCCCAATCTCGCCGTAATCGGGCCAGGCTCATTAAAAACCAATTTTCGATATAATTCGTCAGAATATAATCGAAACAATCCTTTTCAACCGTTACGACGATTTTCAGCAATATTAGCTCTCCTGAAAGCAAAAGGAATGGGAAGTTTCGTGTTGACGCAGTTGGTGAGATCAACGCCCGCGAATAATTGCTCGGCAAAAGTCGTGTCGAAAGCCAAGGCAACGCTCATGAACCCGGAGATAAGTTTAGCATGAGAAGAAATAATTAAACCGAAGTTATTCGTGCTCACTTCGGGGCGAATAGAATAGCCGCCGAGTGTTCCGGTAGCTCGGTTCTTCTAACAGAATGATCGTGATGTTTCGCTCCTGGAATTGACTCCCTGGGGCTCCGCCTTATGATAACCCTTTTCCAGACGCCACTCGTCGTTTAACATTCCCTAAGAGGGAGTTGCGTGCCTGCCTGAGGACTTCAAGGAAACGCGGTAATGGGATCGAAGAGGCCTCGAGATATCAGAGGATCGCTTTGCGGAATATAGAAATAAAAATCCGTGACGTTTGTTTTTTCTTCGCTTCTCGCCGCCTCTTAGATAATTTCCAAAGTGGCAGATAATTGCCATCGGGAGTTTGCCAATAGTAGAGTTCGTTATCGCTTGCCTAATGCACCAGTGCATGCACGCATTCGAAGGAGTGTTGGCCTTGGGAATGAACGCGCTTAATTCTCTGGAGACATTCTTCATCACTTCGTTAATCCAATATTTTCTCATTAAACGAGCGTTACCATTCCAGTAGGTATAAATGTTAACGCGATCCCTTGTGCATTGAAAGCGAACTTCGTTTCTTTCCCAGAAAATAATTCCTGGTAAATAAATAGTTAATGTTTGACAGTCCATTGAATCTCGAATTGCCTTCAATAAATGAATAGGTCAACATGCGCCTTTATGGAAAGCTTATTTACGCGCCTCTGTCGTACTTTTTTCCGTAATATTGTATTTTTATTCGATTTGAAAGGCCTAGTTTTTCTGCTAAAGCCGTAAAATGAATGATAAAAACATATACGGATTTCAACTGACAGGCATCATTCGGAGAGTAATAGATGTAAACGTGACTCTAATATAGCTTCATTCATGTTTGGTTTTATTTGCCTGAGAAGTAAACATGGCAGGGCTTTTAATGGAAGTTTCCAGAAGGATAAATTTCTCATTAACTTGACTTTTAAATGGATGAAATTCAAATGTCATTCGCATGTCGGACTGTAGATCAATTTGGTTTCTGTACTGATCATAGCCAAGATAAATTATTCATCGGCATAAAATATCGCTATTATTTTTTTCCGTGACTCTTTTCTTTTTGTAGAGAAGCAAAATTTCCCTTAGTACGGCATCGATTTTTCCTGAAATTTGCTTTTCACTCATGTTCTAGCCCTTCTTTTCTAGGATTCGGTTCTTTTATCTCCTCGCATTGCACGGACTCTGAAGCAAAGACGCTTTGAGTCATCTTTTCGTCTTTCTAAACGCATTTCCTTCTCATATGTTTTTAAAGAATTCATTATTCATATGACAGATGAGCTTGATTTTTCTTGGGTGAAGTTTTCGTAGAAGCTTTTACACCCTCTTCTATCGATAATTCGCATTTTTTGTCATTTCTGCAGAACCACGTCTCGACCGCTTATATTTTACCCTAGATCCTTTCATAGCAGTAAGTGAGAACGCTTTACACAAAAGTCTTTATAATTATTTCCCTTGAGTCAATTGGGATTGATAACTAAGAGATTACGCTTCCGCTGTATTTTTCCTGAGCCATCCTCTCTTAACCCTGAGTCATAATTTTATATTCTTAATCTGGCGTGAAGAGTCATACTTTTAACTATTATTCATCTTCTGGAGAATTCTTTCGTACTCAAAGAATTAATTCTAATTTTCAATCGCATACCTAAGTTTTTATTATTCTGCGAAATTGGTTTTCGATAGTTCCATCATTCTTTCAGCCCTTATTAGGGTGCAATAAAAAATGCATACGTTAATGAATTCAGATTCCAAGCAACAGTATAAAATGTAATACATGTACGAGAAAGAGTTAAGAAAGATTGGTTTTATGGAGAGAAAAATCTGTGCTATATTTAACTCAAAAGGAATAAATCCAGTGCACCTAAGAAAAGGATATGAAAAACCCTTACAGGAGAGTGAGAAAAAGAGAGCAATAAAATAGTGAGCATTAAAAATTGGTAAAAATAAATTAACATATGCAATATTCGTATCAGAACGTATTTTTTGACAAAGTTGGCAGTTATATCCTTCGTTTCTGCAGAAATACTCTTACCGTAGAAGTACGAATGGGAGAGGGTTTGGACTTTCTCAGCAACCAATGCCGCCAAGGAATCCCACCCAAGAAGGGGAGGGCGATCCGGAGTATTCCAGGAACACATTAATGGATCACCAATTCGATGCAACAGGAGAGACCCGCCAATGCATCTTCGAGAGCTTGCTCAACACACTTGAATGCTTGTTCCGAAGATGAGAAGGATATACATTCGGCTGACATTCAGCATATTTTGCTAAAGGCTGCTGGTCAGAACAATCGAAAAATAAGTGATGTACTATGAACATACATATGTCAACATAGAAGTTTTGAAGGAAATTAGAGAGGAAAAGAATTTAATGAGAGAAACGGAGAAAAAGGAAAATTGAATTTGTTGAACATTTTTTACAGTATAGCAGCATTCTATAATATATAAAAGATGGAAAATACTCGGAAAAAAGAGAGGAAGGCCAAGAAAGAAATTTCTGAATGACATAAGAAGTACGATGAGAGTCGCAACATATATTTGAATAGAGCAGCAATGGAGAGTTTGCAAAGAAAGGGCTCCGTCTTCAGAACTGAGAAAGTATTCCGTGACATTGAGTTGAGCCTCTCAAACCGAAAGGAGGCTAACCAAAGTTTAAAATACAAAAGAGTGAAAAATGGGAGCAATGTTTTATAGTTCAACTTTAAAAAAATCATGTTCTTTTTCCTTGAAAATTCGACCAAGGAATTTAATTTGAGCTCTTGATTACTAGATACAAAACTAAAATAAACGAAGGTAATTTTTTCCCCACGAAAATGGTCTGATGAAATTCGTGACCACAGAATTCTCAGGAATTTGAAAGGAACTGCAAAAAGTTTAATCGGACCTGTCATACAAGCAGCCTAAATTTATGTCAATTCCACGTAAAGCAACTTCTTTTTTGGGTTACCTTAATCATCTCAAGTGAGTTTCCTCCGAAAGAATGTGATGTAATATTTTCGTAACTCCTAAAAGTTACGTATAAATAATTCTCCTAAGCATTTACTACATTTTTATGTAAATATTATCATAAAGGCCTTTTTTAAACAATGATGAGGAAATTACTTTAATAAATACTACACCACCGGTTTCGGTGCCTCGCACCATCTTTAGGTGTAGTATTTATTAATTTCCTTATCATTGTTTGTTATGAATTACCACCAAATCAAGGCCAAGACCATCTCCACCTTTTTTGAAATGCCAAATATATTCTTCCGTAATTGAAATAAATTTCAGAAATAAATGTAAGTATTCTTTAAAACTGAATTTTATAAAAAGACTAAAGGTCAATAGATTTGTTAATTTAGTTTATTTAAGAATAATTTAGTCTTTATTTACTTTTAACCCTAGATTACTTGATAGATCATGCCGAGAATTGAATGGAACTCTTACACCTAATTAATGCAGTAATTTAAACACAACAAATATACGAGTCTCTTTGTGTTATACGACGATCACAGAAATAAAAAGAGACTACTTTTCATAAATGAAACTAGTCCCTAATGTAATAAAAAAATTGACATTGTGAAATACCTCAGTACAAGGAATCAAAACCACTATCTGTCGTTAGATTTATTATGTTCTGTTATTGTATTTTGCAGAGTTTTATTTTTAATAAAATAGAAAAAAGTTTCCTTTGTGAAAATTTTTTTCATTTCCTCCAATTTCATTGTTTATGATATTTCTTACAAAATAAATTAAATTACTTCCACAGCCGGTGTGTAAAATCTCATTCGTTTGTAATCGCAGTGAACTTATAAGTAAAAAGTTAGTCCTAATGTTAAACATGTTATCTGAAAATATTGATTTTCATGAGTCTAACGTATTTTATTATTGTACCTATACTATTCATTTTAAATATCGAATGAATTACACCTTAGTAAATGAAGAAACGGATCAATATTCACTAAGCAAACCAACTGTAGCTAGAGATCGTATTTCCTCATATACTGACATATGACACGATCGCTTTGCTATTGAAATCGTCACCTTCAATCATCTTGCGGCTTTGAGAGCAACAGAATCCGTTATTACGCAATGAGAACCTTCGACGCCATCGATTGTCATTCAGTTTTTCAGATCCGTGTTTTTGCAATGCACTAATAAGTCTTTTTCATTGAAATAATTGTGAGAACAGGTAAGCATGTTCTTAGGCAATGAAATCCTGTTTTATATAACTAAATTATAAATATTTGGTTTAATTTTACTCGAGCTAAGAAACCCTGGATTGCTCAAGAATAATATCGAGTTGTTTTCGAATCCTCGGTTGAGATTCGTCTCACCAATTCATCGTTATGCATTATAAAACGAAATAGCCCTGCAATCGTAACAAACGTTGCGCATCTCTTTATTTGGTTGTTGAATTTTTGAAATTATCGATTATGATTTTTATGAATCCTTAGATCATATGACATCTATAGCGAAATTGATAATGTATTCCTCACTTTAAGTATTCCTCTTAATCAACTTTCGGTTTCGATAATAATGTATTAATAGCTTGAGGGTAATGAAATAACACCACTAAATACAATTTTCAGATTTTCACTAACGAATATTGAGATTTATATTTAAAAAGAGGCAAACACTTTCTTTGAAATATCTACATGGACAAGGAACCTGAATAAAACCTTACCCGGGGCATCAATATACCTTACGCCGGGTTAAGCTTACATGAGAAATCACTTTACCTCAGCCATATTTCTCACCGGTTTCAATTGTATTTCATTTCGAACTAAAATAATCCATCAACAGGTGTATGCACGAACGCGACCGCACCCAGCGTGAGCAGCATCAACCGCATCCTCAGGAACAGAGCGGCAGAAAGAGCAGCGGCCGAGTTCGCCCGCGCCGCCGCCGGATACGGCTTATTCCCACACCCCCACGCCCACCCGCACCACCATGCGCACCATCATCCGCATCACCCCTTCCCTCCTGCCGCACCCTTTCCTGCTGCCTGGCATCCACCCCACTTCTGGTCCGCCTTGGCTTCTGGTGCGTCCGGAGGATCCAACACGACAACGGGAGTCACGTCCTCTTCCTCACCGGCAGCTTCCTCACCAGGATCTTCTTCTGCTTCGCCCGCTGCCGCACCCGCTGCGGCTGCTGCAGCAGCTTCCCCTCCCTCCCACCACCTGCCCTTCGCTGCTGCCGTGGCGGCGGCATCCGGGTGCGGGGATCTGCTCATCCCCAGATACGCTGGTGAGTCTTACACATGTACTACATAAATAGCCACCTGAGTCGACGTCACATCCGAGTTAAGCAAAGTACTGCGGTCCTCTAAATTTGATCATTATTGTTGATTGCCTCGAAAAACGAAAATCTTCCTGTATTGCCTTCAATCAATAGAATTTTATCCCCTTCAAAGGATAAAATTCTCTTTGATTTTATCAAACTATGATTTGATATTATTTCAGAATTTTGGGTCTCATGACTGAACATAAGTTTTTTTCACAGGTGTATACATATCTATTTGCAAATGCCTGATGATGATACAATTGAGCAAAATTTAGATACCTTTCATTGTTTGGACTCTGCTAAGTGCAGACATATGTTCCAACTCATGAAATTGTCTTTGTCCTCTTTCATTTCTTTATTTGTGAAAGCTCGACACATCGTGAAATTAATTTTACGAACCTGTTTTAGATTTTATACTGACAAGAAAATTTAAATAAACCATTGTTAGTCTTAATTACTTAAATAAAATGCTCACGATATTTTTGGGGTATTAAATTCTCGAATTCCAGGAAGTTGCTTAAGTACTATTTTTTAATGATTTATTTAGTTATCTAACTTAAAGATTCTCGTAGAAATGGTTTCTACGTAAATTTGAGCGTAAGATATTTCTACAATCCGCTCCCATTTATGTGGTAGAAGCGGATTTATGTAGTAATTGAAATTCTCACATGTTTTTACTCTTAAGTCGAGGAATGAGCTTACGCATTCTTCTTTTCTAAAAGACTGGTTCTTAAAAGAAGGAATAAGGATCGGAAATATCTTTTGAAGGATAGCCGCGTGGTTACGATAGCGGCAGACCTGGGTTTAAGTCAAGTCGATATTTTTCACTTCCTCACTCCTTGGTACTCTAAAAAAATTAAAGTACCTCGCTTTCAATAAAATACTTCTACATATTTAATTTACCGTAGACCAGTAGATTTTGAATGCTGAAAAATCGTTAAAGACACTCCCACTAATTTTTTCAGACCCTTTAAAATTCTTTTCAAAAGTCGCTCTATAATGCTTCCTTTCTTCACAACCATAAGATCTGAAAAATGGAGAGGGCTGTCGAGTGTAGTCTCGGAGATTTCGTGATGTCTAAAAATATTCTGTTAAAAAATTTGCTGTTCTTCGCTGCTTGTCTATCTGGTAAAATCTGCTTAATTTTTTACTGAAAGGAGACCAAAATTAAGTATCAAAGGCATTATCTTTGAGCGGTAAGCCGACAATTCTTCAAAAATATGACGAGATGCCACTCAGTCTTGCACTAAAATAGTTCGCTGGTCTATTTATCGCTATCCCGCTTAAAACTCGATTTTTGCTTGGTCCCAAGGAAAGAATTTTAACAGGGTCTCACTTTATATGCATTATATATGTCGAGAGATTTCGACGCTCGTATTTCTTTGAGCGTTGAAGTCTTTTGACCTTTATCTTCTTCATATTCATTTGAGCGATTCTTTCCCATCAGCTGGCCCGGATCCAGAGAGTGGACTGGGTCTCGGATGCCGCGATGAAGATGATGCAGGGAGTGTAGATTCTTCTGATGCAACCCCTAAGTTTCGACGCAACCGTACCACCTTCTCTGCGGATCAATTGGAGGAGCTGGAGAGGGAATTCGAGAAGAGCCACTATCCATGTGTTGCCACAAGAGAGCGATTGGCAAGCAAGACCAGTCTTTCAGAAGCTAGAGTACAGGTAAGGAGAAGCGTTACCATAGTGATTTAGTTTTAAAATATGAGACAAGTAGGTCTGACTCAATTTTCTATGGAATTATTATTCTCACTTTTTGAGGTATCTCTTAGTTAATTTATTCTCAGGTGATAAACGTTTTAAGATAGAATTTCATTAATCCATTTTTAAAATTAATAATACGTATAGAGCCCTTTTGACTCTGTGAAAAAGTTCTGTCTGCTATTCTAATAAGCGATATTCTATGCCATATTAATTCATACATATTCCTTTATTTACCAGAATTCCATTAAATGTGGCTCTTTTAGTTTGCATTTAATAGAAATTTCCTTAAATTATTAATCATTGGATAGTTTTAATAAGTGGTAGATTTTATATCTCTTTCTCTTTATCACCATTGAGGAATATATCCTGAAATCGCTCTTTTCTTTAACTTGATCGAGAATATTTTTCATAAGAATTTACTCTTTAGTTAGTTAGTGAAATATATTTTTCTGCTTCTTTGCTACTGATTCATGTCAATTTTTACTCTCAAATATTTTTTAATAAAATTCAATCATTTTTTGAATCTACTTCGGTATGAATTTCTCTCAGTTACTGTTGAGCAACTGGTTCTAATATTCAAATATAGATGGCCTTAAATTCTGAAAAATATGAATTAAACCAAATTAAAACTTTCAATTCATAGATCATTCGCTTTTAAACAGTAAAATATAATCATGAAAGCCAATTAACTCGTTTTTGCTCATTTTTGCTGTTTGTTATTACTAAATCCCAAATTTATTTTACAAGAAGGCATTTTACTCAATGAATTTCATAAAATAAATTTATTATTTTGTTCAGTAGCGAAATGTCAAATTATTTGTCTGATGAGTAACTAGTATTGACACAAAATTTGATTTATAATTATTGAAATAACTTTAAGTATGTGTTAGTTTGTTGTATTTTGTAAGCAAAATTTGATGAAATGAACTAAAACCGGCGTGTACTCTTAACCCAGGTTTGGTTTTCCAACAGACGGGCCAAGTGGAGGCGTCACCAACGCATGAATCTCCTAAAGCCCTTCGCATCGGGGGCGACTTCAGGAGCCCCGGGGGCGGAGCCGTGCTCCCAAGGCGCCCCACCCGCCTCCACCACCCCTGGCTCCCCGCACACACCCCCACCGTCTCCTCCACAACAGTCCCGCCACCACTCACCGCCATCCGGACACCTTCGAATGGGGGGAGAGCATAGTGCATTCAGGGCTCTGCACCCCGCCAACACACCCCAGGCAGATTCAACGAGATCGGACTCGGATGCTGAGATCAACGTGAACGAATCGGATAGCGAAGAAGAGAACGATAAACGGAGGCTGATGGCTCCTCCCGTCCTCTATTCCTCGTCCTCCGAAAGTCCTCAGCCCATGGTGCCTCTCCCTCTCACATTACCTCTGCCTCTACCTTTGGCTTTGTCCAGAGCTATCGCTCCGACTGGAACAAGTAGCAACGGAATAGGGCCGGGCGTCGACCCTTGGGAAATGAAGAGACATCCTGGGATGTTCCAGCAAATGGGACACGTAAAGGATGTGGAGGGTGAATGAAATTTAAACTTTAGTCGTAAGTCTACGACCGTGAAAAACTTAAACCAGGCCTGAGTATATGCCTGACACGGATACGTAGGCTATCATTTTAGTAAGTTGGGGTATTATTATATTATGTTGTTGGCGATGGGAAAAACCAAAGTTTTTTATCGGGTTGTCGATACTAAACGATAAACTTCGATAACTTTTTCATATCGCATGCACTGGCATGAAGACTTTTACTGTTCTATGGACTATGGATGAAGGGTTTGCCGTGGTAATAAATCAGTGCGTATTGATCGAGAATTTAAACTAATGTGCACCCTATTTTACGCCCAAGATACCGCTGGGAATACCTGGACATGGATTTTGAGATGACACGCACAGTTATTGATGTTTATGTGTGGTTTTGCCTCGTAAAAATATATATTTCTTTTGGAGCATTCGTGGAACAAGTGCGCACGGCGTTTCATCGCTTCGATTTGACTGTGGTTGTGCTTTGAGTTTGTATTCGTTTCCTTGGCATTCTATGTACCCAGCACTTTCAAAAGTTTCGATTCACCACGTTTCGACTTCCGGTCCAAGTTCGCACATATGAGGTTCCGGCTGCACTTTATGCATACAATATTATCTGCGAGTAATTGGTCTCTTGTAGGGGAGGGAGAGAGTCCTTTTGAGTTATACAAAATTAATAAATGTGGTCACACCTGAGAGCGTTTTTTTCTTAGTGATTTGCTTTTCTCATTCTTCCTTTAAAACAGGAGTTTCTCTTTTGGTCTTTTCTCTTCATATTGAATCCTTTCACATTATTTATTGATTGAAAATTATCAATCACAAATAATATGAATTTACTTCTAAAAATCATCGAAAGACGGTGGCAGAGATTCAGATATCGAATAAAAATAGCAAAAGCAATTTTTTGGATCTTTTCCATTATTTATTGATTATTAATATCGTGTTTTATACACATCCAAGTATAAAAAGTCATTTGAATCCTCTTGAGGGTGTTACATTTTTGTTTAGCACTGGACAAATATGTTCAGGGACGAATACAAAAGTTTTTGGGGCCTATGTCAACTATTAATGCTTAATATATGCTGAAGCTCTGCAATTTAAGTGGTAATGCGGGTTTAATAATTTTCATTTGAAAATCAAGTGGAAACAATTCTAACTTTTCCGTTTATTAATTCATAAAGTCATGAAGATTTAGGAATTCTTTGTAGAATCTTAGGAGAGGTACAGCCACTCTAAGGGTCCGTGCCTCATCCTATTTATGATAACAGTTTTATCATTTTTAATTAATTAAAATTCAATATCATATTTTAAGTCTAAATTAATGGGATCCCAGCGAGATTGAAATCTTTATTTATTAAGAACGATTGCTCACCCTTCTCACGAATTTGCATCATAGTATTTATGGAAATACACAATTTTCTACTGCTGTCTGATGATATTCTAGTATTATATCCTACTAAATTATTCAAAGAGCAGTTTGTTTTATTCTTATAGCAGTCGGAATGCTTCAAATTGTTCTCTGTTAGTAAGAAATTTTTATTCGCATTCTTTCGAGAGCTCAATCTTAACTTGCACAAGAAGATGGTTCGCCTACAACGACAAGAGTTTGAAAGTTTTAGTTATGGAAATCAATTCTTTTAGAAAGAAGTATTTGGAGTCTCAATGTTTGCATGAATACTGATTTCTACCTCAGAACCAATATTAAATCTCCACTCACAGAGGAACTGACTGCCTCGTCACTTTCCATCACCTCACAAAAAACACCCCATAAAACGAATTGTAAACTGGCAAAAGCTCTTGAGTTTAATAATAAAGATCGTTCAAAGCCGATCGGATGGTTGTGTAAGCATTTTTATAGTTGTTAAATAATCCCTCCTCAGTTCATTGTATTGGTAAATTATAAGGGTTTTAAACGGGACTCCTAGGTTCCCTCCGGAATTTTAATTGACCGGAAAGATTGCTCCCATGATTTTGATACCCTCCGTCCTTCATTAATGGGCCCTTCTTGAAACCTGTTTTAGGAGCTCTATGACAAGGCATACTGTTCTTTTGGACTTAACATCCGGTTAATTCTTCAACTGATCCGATGAGAAGATGAAGTCCATGAAAGAATGCGGTAAAAGAGAAAGAGATTTCAACGATGGAAAAACAAGCAAATTTTCGCACAGTTGAGTTGAAGAGTGTTTTAAATCATGCGAAATTAACTCATTGTAAGACTGAGTTTCAGTAAACTTTCTTTCCACTAGCTTTCACTCGCTTCAAAATATGTACGTCCCTCAATGTTCCATAAGAATGCCCGATCTACGACTGAACAGATATGCAGAAATAGAGGGTATCCCAATTAGAATGCACAATTTCACTGATGAATAAATTATATTAGTTACTTGAAAAGTTGAAATATTTTCATTACTCATCACGGTAAAACGTGGTTAGAATACGTGTGGACAACAATAACGGACAAACGTCCGCCAAAACGTAGTTGAAAGACTAGTAATTTACCTAATTCAAACGCAATTTTAAATTGTGTATTCTTATTAGAACATCCATTAGAAGAAAATGAAATGTGAGAAGAATCACAGTGTGCGCGCCCAAAGGAATGAAAATGGAGTTCTCGAAGGAGGGTTATTTTACGATCGGTGGACGAAGCGGAATAATATGACCCCGTATTATGAGCATCGGTTATCTGGAAGATCCGTGCCACTATAACCGGCACTCTTCGCCATTAAGCAGCATGAGGTCCATCTCAACTCTCCGAAGGCTATTAGTCTGAAGGGTCGAACCTAATCACCCGACCATATCCAGCTACGTCATTCCGTTTTCACGCCGTCTCCACCACACGATCTGTGGTCTATTATGTGCAGAGGATTGTCCTTTTTTTATCCATCCTCTTGTTCGACACGGGCCCGAAGAAAGATTCTTTTTTCCCTTGTCTCAGGGGATACGCTTTCGGTACAAACAAGGTTGGGGATCAGGCGAAATCATGATTTATGAGAATGCTTGTAAAAAGATTAATGCTCGGGTGTTTCTTTTTTCGCCTCGTTTTGAAAAAGTGAGGTGTGCGTTTTTTCGAGGAGACTCTTTAGCGGTTGAGATATTTCAATCGGAGTTTAATAAGCAGGTTGGAGCAAAAATAAATCCGAGTCGAGCGTTTAAATGGCTCGCCTCTATGAGTAGGCGTTATTTCTCTGACATTTAAAGTAAGTAAATAAGGGGCAGATCAGGTGCTATTAATCAGTTATTCCAAGCCTCGCAAGGACTAGTCGAAAACGTTCCTTCTAAGCTTTCGTTGGAAATGAAAATATTGAACTCGACATTGTAAATCGCGAACCTATGATTAGAGCCTGGAAATATCTGAAAGTATCAAAATGCAGAAAAAACGAAATTATTCACTATCAAAGCAGCTTTATTTTTGTAATATTTAAATTTTCCCCGATTCTTGTAGGACTTGATAACGGTATGATCGAACCTCAAAAGATCTCATACGTCAGAAGGACCGAAATCAGTATATTCAGAGACCATTTGGCCCAACAAATGAATTTAAACTGCAGATATAATAAGCAGTTTGAAATTATTGCTTGTTCAAAGACTCAATATAAAAACATCTCGTATATATTCGGTGGAGAAGAATGGAAATAGATCAGATTTCCTTCTTAAATAATTTTGGATTTTCCTGTTGAGATGTAACGAAAATAGTAAATCTTCCTGCATGATAAATGAACACAATTATTTTTGTGACTTTGATCTTGGATTGGCTGTTAAGTATCATTTACTAATACAAAATGTAGCCAGAATGAGGATCTTGGTGACACAATGATAAAATTAATGCTTCGAAATACAAACAACGTCGCCATTATCATATAAAGCTCGAAAATATTGTTATTTTCTCCTGTAATGAGTGTGAATTTGATGAGGGTTGAAATTTCAATCTCTTCTTTTGCTTCAATCTATTGTCCGTTTCAAGATTCCAGTCAGTATGGACGGGGGAAAAATGTAATTTGCCGTAAGCGAAGAAGTTAGCCTCGCGCCGGGTCGCCTTTATGCGGAGATACGGATTCGGACAGATATAATTAAGATTCGTAATGTACATTGACCGTTCAAACTTAATTTCTGATGAAATCTGAATAAAAATAACTCTATCAACATAACAGTGAAATTTTTATGCATTTATAGCAGAAACAACAAAGTTAAAAGCGAAAATTGAATGAATTGTCGAGTTTTCACCCGTGAACATTTCTGAAACGCCATTACTCTCTTACAATCCAACATAAAATCCTGATTTTTTCTTCCATTGCTCATTGTATAATCTTAATGCATAAAAGTTACATAAGATTAATTTTAGAGCAACCAAATCTTAGTAAAAAATTATTTAGTTGGAACGTGACTCAAGAAAAAATTCGTCGTGCAGTCCAATTTATATAGTACGTCACCTAAGACTTTTTAGTTTCTCACGTGAAGAAGAACTTGTCTCAAGAGAAATCGGGATAAATGTTGTAATTTTCATTTTCAGTTTGTTTCGATGCGATATCTTGAATAGAACTTGAGTTTTTGACTTTTATATCAAAGAGCGTAATCCGCTTCGCGCTTCGAATCACCGACGCTTCGAAACCTCGCAGCTTTACAGAAATTTCAACGTCACCTCACGAAAAGTAAAAATCACTAATCACAAAACTTGTGGTGGCACATTTATGATAGAAGAATATAATGATCCGATGATCAAACGTACTCAATCTCTCGTCAGGATTTAGAGCAAATTATGAAAAGAAGTTAGAAGACGGATAAACCAATACGAGTACTCTTCAACAAGAATATATAGTAACACTTGTGCGAGACTCAAAAAACGACTGCAAAAATTAACTACTTTTTTCGCTGAAAACTAGCACAAAACACTGATTTGACTCCTCCGAACGAATGAAAAAGGAAAACTGAGCTCTATTTTAGCTAAAAAGTATCAAGAAAATACAAATAATGGCATAAGAGCAATATAAAGGGGAAGCCGATAGAATTCTTCGGACGATAAATCCTTAGCAAACATATGTTTCCAGAAACTGAGGGAGTACACAATGCAATTGTCTTAAGAAAGGCATCGAGGAAATCTGAGGATGGCCATTCTTAATCCCTTATAGCTGGAAATTATAGAAACGAGAGCGCTCAGCAGAGATTTGACGTTCGTTGTCATCTCTTCTACTCCATTATCTCTTTCTCCGAAGAAAAATGGTACTTTTACGATAATTTTTCGGAAGACATTTGCACACGTATCAAGTAGGTACATATCCTATTTTATTGCACTTATATAACCGACATGGGATCCAGCACATCGGAACTCTAAGCAATTATCCAGTATGCGTTCGGTCGCTCGAGGACCTAAATGTTCAATTTCTTCTTAAGTTAAAAAATATCTCTAAACAGAATGCTAGGATAAAATCTTCCTTGTTAATATATATTTCCTTAAGCTCATAAAATAACTGCAATAACAAGTATAAGTTTACCGTCTAAACTGACCAGGGCAAATCAATGGTACGTGTCAAAGGGGACCCTGACGTGACTGAAATTAATTATTCAATATCAACTCAAAATTTATCCACTTAAAAAAAATTACTGAGTTATTTACTTAAAAATGAAAAATGAAGACTAAATTATCACTACTACTTTACGTGAGGTGACGTTGAAATTTCTGTAAAGCTGCGATGTTTCGAAGCGAAGAAAAATTTCACTGTTATGTTGATAGAGTTATTTTCATTCAGATTTCATCAGAAATTAAGTTGGAACATACATTGCGAATCTTAATTATATCTGTCCGAATCCGTATCTCCGCGTAAAGGCGACCCGGCGCTTTCTCCTATAAGACAATACTGACTGGAAGCTTGAAACGGACAATAACGCTGGAAAAATGTTCCAAGACATTAATGATGGTTTTTCATAAAAGTATAGATAAAATTATAATATCTGACATCATCATAAATCAATCAGTGAATTCTATTGCAAGTTTACTACAACTTTGACTTCATTATGATATAGATATTGGGCTCCAGATAGCCAAGTGGGTAGAGTGTTCGACATTGGCGAAAGCGGTACCGGGATCGATTTTCTGTGGAAGTTTACGTGCAAAATGACCTAAGCTGTCGACACACTTTAAACAGTAGTACTACTAGTGATATTGATGCCATTAACTATTTTGTAAGGGAGTGCGTAACCAAGGAATGTGTAGAGAACCAAAAGTTATTAGTTAGGCGAGAATATCTTATTTTTCCTTCATTCTTGTCTTAACACGGTTTTTAGTTAGCAATGATGAACGCTCCATTTCGAAAACAAAATTAATTTATTAAATTTAAATCCTAAATCTACACAGGGGCTTAAAAAGAACTGCCAAACAGTTACTAAGGAGAGATAACTATTTGAAATGAAAGAAAAATAAATAGACCAGAGGATACAGAGACCACTTAGAATGAGTAGAAATGAACGGTTTTTAGGTTAATGTAATAAATGAGTAATTGAATGATTAGTGAATATGATGAATGTTATTTTCTTGAACGTCTTACGGCCGACAATCAAAGCTTATTGATAAAAGAACATGAAATGTTGGAAGATGTGAGAAATTTTCAAATAATGGTGATAAAATCTACAAATTCAAAATAAGATGAGCATGTACAATTTATCGATTGAACTCGGAGATATACAAACAAGATTAACGAAAACATATGTAATCAAAAACTAACTAAACCAGTCATGAATTTTTCTATCGTTACAAAATGATTACATTAGCATCAGTGTATTAGATGCGATGAGCATTTCATTCTGGTTTAGCTATAGCAATTTCATCTTTTGTCGAATTAAGTATTCAATTTAAATCAAGTTTAAGAGATAAATTTGGCTTTTTATGAACGAAGTATTTATTTATAACTGCAATACATACTTTCTGTGATATGATCGAAACAGTTTCAGCGTCATCATTTTGAGCTTGTCGATGCTTGGAAATGAAATTCCATCCTCGTCCTTCAAGGATCAAACCAAAGAAGAGTGGAGAAAATAACACCATTATGTATAATTTTCGTAATCCTGAAAGGCTGCTCCAAGTTCACTGGGAGTAAACATGATCTTTTATATTTAAGCACCGTGCTCAGGCTAAATGGCTCTCACTTATGATGATGGAAAATCGGAATATACATTGGATTTTATTGATGCAAATTAGTTAAAGTTGAATGAGTTTGCTGCCATGAATCCATTATACAGCTCCAAAGGCGTTAAACGGTTCGAAATAACCAAATTTACATAAGGAATTGAGAGTATAAGAGGTGACTGTGTGGCATAATTATCACACTCTCCAAATCTGAGATATTTTTCCTTTTCTGCGAAGAGATTATTCAAATGTGATAGCATATAAACGGGGATCGTGCCGCGGACATACAAATGAGACCTTTGCTCTCGAACTACAAGTACGTGATATTTTCAAGCGAAAGAGATTCTCATAGTTGAAACCATTAAAAGCTGCTAAATTGGTAACCAACCAAGCATGTTCCACTCGTTTATCCACTTACTTTGTATTTCCACCTACTTGGACTAGTATGTTTATCCCTCAGGATTTTCTGGAGGCATCTTCAATGAATATGACATTCCTTTGGTTAAATGTCATGATTTTAGATTAAAATATCTCGACTGATATTTATGACCTTCCTTTGGTACAGGATGTAGGAAAATATACCATTCTTTCAATTTTAAACTACGCATCTCATGACTAAAATGTATGTCTCTCTTTCTGAAAAGTTTTACTTGTAGAGTCATTCTGATTTACTTACATGGAATTTTTCCATTTGAGCGCTCTGGCTTTTTAAAGAAAGCAAGGGAAAACTCCTCATCTAGCCCAGTAAATCCCTCTCTAAGCTCTAGGTAGCTAATGGTAGAGGAGATGAGGTTACAACCGGCTTTCAAGTTGCATAACTTTACAGGCAGATTGGAGAATATTTTTCGATACGAAACAATGTAACTGAATGAAGGGGTCTATGAATGATTTCAATTGCGCATTCAAAACGTATTGGGTCAGCTGATAAGACTGAGATTCTCCGGTAGTCACTCGAGAATACTTTTCGTAAGTCCGTTGTTGCGCGGTCCACACGATAAAGGTTTGCTCCTGGAGTGCGCCTCGGTTCGTTAAGAGAGACTATAGGTTCAGATGATCAAAAGCCTCGGCTGGGAATCTCTTGAGGATAGAAGAAATGAGTATAGGCATAAGTTATTCTATTGATTGAGTAGTGATTTACATTATGAAATATGCAACATCGTAATTCCCGAATGCAAAGAATGTTCGAGGCCACCTAATTAAGGACATTGCTATAACGGTCTCTCTTTCCAAGTGCACGAATCAGATTGCGAATTAGGGGAGTTGATGTTCTTACAAACCCTTCCATACGTAATGCGACGGCTAAATGATGCAACTTTTACATTTTCATACCTTTTAAAACGAGGCACAATTGGATTTTCGTTTGTTTAATTTTACGTAGATTCAAGCTGTTCATGCATCAATTATTTGCAGAGAGGATATCACGCTTTTATTTTATAAGCCTTCTATCAATTAATGAATCGATGGACGCGTCAATAATCTCGGAAATTCCATATTTTTGTATTTCTATCGGAAGATATTCGTGCACTTCTCTACAGCAGCAATTTTCAACCTTTCTTTGCCTCACCACTGATACGTAATATCCAAAGATAACAAACTCCTTAATTTTCTCATTATGCACATAATATACTTTGCGCGTTACTTTTCCATACAATGTGATATAACTGTGAAAAATGTAAAACATTTTTTTCAAAAATTGTTTTCATCTTTTTTCATCTGAATTTTGAATGAAACATATGTTACAGGACACGATGATTGAGTCAATGCGTAAGCGGAAAAAATGAGGTTTGGATACTATTCTCTAAGAAGTCTTAAATGCCCTACAACTATTTACAAGAACCGTAGTTTAATTATCTGATTTTATAATTTATTCGAACGTTGCCATGTCAAAATTTTATCTGTTCCAATATCTAAATACATTCCCATTTCATATATGAAAGCAATTTTGTAACTATTTTAATTTTCACAGAATTAGGCGAGTTATTGTGGCAATCCATAATGGAGAAGAACTCAAAAAGGTTTGTACTTTTACCACAGATTTCTGTGGTAAACATTTTTAAGTTCTTCTCTATTTTAATTTTGATAGAATATTAAATTAAAGGATTGTCAGCTTCGAGAGCGGTACTTTTCATTGATTTGTGTTTCTTCCATTGATTAATTCACTCGAGTATGAAATGTGACATCTGCAGAGGAGGCGGCATGTGCTTAAAAGAGCCAACAATTTTCCATCTAAACTAAAAATAGTTATATCTTTGGCCTGATCCACAAATTAGTTTATTGCATCAACCCATATTACCGGTTTCGTTACTCGGTAATATCTATAGATGCCGATAGAGCAATAGAGCCAAGAAAGAAAAGCGATTTTGTGGATCTGAGAAAATAAACGAGTTTGCGTAGTTGACTAAGCATATAACTATTATAATCTCAGATACGGAGAAGTTCCCCAAAGTAACTCCGCAAGATGTTGAATTTTAAAAATATTCCAATTTTGTAGAAGTATTTTGATGGATATTTTGAATAATTTGATGTTTTAGAGCTGAAATATAATAGGAAATATTATTATTAGATCCACATTATTGCGTCGACAACGTACATTTTTCAGCTAATCTAACCCTGGTAAACGGTCGGTGAAAAATCTTCCCTCGAAGAGTCGACGCGTGTATTTTAAACAACCCAATAAAACGCCTCAGCTTAATGAGACTGTGATTATAGCCGATCGTAGCCGCCCCTTTCCAATTATAACGAAACTCATCCACCTCGTTGGGGACGTCCGATTTTCGCTTTTCTTTTGTCCTTGAAATTTACATGTCCCGTAGGCGACGGTAGAAAGCGGATGAAATCGATAATTACCGCTGGACCCACGTGGAAGGAGGACGAACAAAAAATACCCAAAGAAGGACGAAGATTACGTTCTTTTCACATCTTCGCTAACAAGCTTGGAAAGTATCGATAATTGCGATCGATCGAGACGCCTTCCGAAAAAGGTTTCTCTGGGAGGAGATCGCGGCGTCTTCCAATATCACGGCCACTAATACGATAAATGCTCAAAATAACACTCGATAATCGCTTCGATTTAAAGCTCCTTTCTGAAGACTTAAAAAGGTGTGTCGACCGCCCTTTTACAACCAAAGAGGAATCTGCGACAAATCCAAGATTGGTAATCAAGGCAAGGATCTTTTTACTTCGATCCCTGAACGACGAATTACGCACTGTTTCCAAGCTCAGTTTTTTATATTTACCGCTGAGTAGTTTGTTAAATATAACAACGATTTATGCAAGCCATACGCTAGATGTGAATTGGGTATCATGTTCAGCATGGCCTCGAATGTCAGTCATAAGTTTTACTCCATTCGAATCACGGATGAACCAATCAATCTTGTAAACGAGCATCCAAATTTTAGAATGTGTTCTATCCTCACAAACCCAGGGTTTTCAAGACATCAATTTGTCCTATAAAGGTCTAGGACAAATATTATAATGCTGTTTAATTACAAATATTTTAATACTGTTTTTAATACAGGATAGGAAGAAAGTAGGTAAGAACTGAAAACGCGCAAGTGGCTAAAAATTGTATACACTTTAGAGGTTGTAATTGGGTGTTATTTTTTATACTTTAATTGATCAGTACCCGTGTCAGAGCTTTCGCAAGGAAAAACGGATATTAAAATAGCCCGACAGGACCGGGACTCAAACTCAACTCTTTTACTTGCCTGGTGGTTTTTCAATCAAATTAAGCTATCAAATAAATAAGTTAACTCTCACCCACCATTGAAGTCACTTAAAACGGTGAATATGAATATTCTGGCAAAAAAGCTTGGGAATTATCATAGACATAAGCCTTAACCTGCAAAGTACTCATTCCCCTTATTTTGGTTTATTTACATTAGTCTACATTATCTCTAATGATTAAGACAGAACGAGACATAACTCGCCGGCTTAGGGAAAATTTATTTAAAAATAATAATATAACTCTCATTGTAGCACGATTCCATTTAAAATTTTAAATTGTAGTAGACCATTTTGGCAATGAATTCAAGTAAAGAGCTTCTTCGCATCAACCACTTATATAGGATGAATGAAATTTGAAATTCCACTAAATGGTGCTACAAATTTAATTATTATGCTTTTATATTTAGTGATTAGCCATTTTCACCTAGCAATGCGGATGGCAAATAAATTATTTCTTTGGACGTGCAGATGAAATACGTTTTAGGTATTGGCTTCCATTTTCAGTTATTTTACTTTTCGTAGATATTACATGCGCATTTATTGTTCATTTCATTAGTAGCGCAAAATAAAAAGAAGTAATTAATTATTTATGCGTACTTGCAGCTAATTTTGCCACTTGAGAAACGCTCTGGATACTTCCTTCCCATTAATTTTATATTTCATAGGTATTAAATGGGTATATATCGTTCACTATTTAATAGTGTAACAGAAGAAACAGAATAGGCATTCACGATTTTGAAATTTAACGTCGATACATACAAAATCTCTCCCATACAAAACCGTTCCTCAAAATCTTTATCTAGTATTCAGGACTTGGTACTTTCCAGAAATCAAACCGAGAAAAAAATTAATCTTTCATTTAAAGCGCTCTCACACGAGAGGTTAATCCATAAAAATTGTATTCTGTATGTATTCAAGATCATTCGATCATATATTCCTGGAGAATTTTTGGAATCAATCTCGTTAAGAATAAAAGTATTCTGCCTATTTTGGCTGAGACATCCTTCCTAGAGTGGAGAATATTTCATACGTTTATATCAAAATCCACTTTGTAATGATAAATCAGGTTTTGGGATGGTAAATTGTTCCTCGTGACGTAATCATGATGGGTAATAACTGACCAACTGACTTAGGATCCAGATATGCGATTTTTCACGATTAAACATAAATAAATTAAAACTTCGTGGATTTTATTAGGTTTAATATTTCAATTTGTGCTGCCGAATTCAAGGTATGAAGTTCTGTGAAAGAAATGGTTAGAAGAATAGAAGTAATCCGTTAGTTACCTTTGTTTAATCTATGTATACCGATAATTTATTAACGCTATTTCATCACAAGAAAAGATATCAAGGTACGATCCATGGAGTGATAGCTAAAACGCGTTATATATTATAGTATAACGTCAAGTTACGTTTGTACATACATATGCGTTCATTACACGTCTGATTTTAAATACATAATTTTAATTTCCCCTTTTTGAAGTCTATGATTAGTGACTAAAATATGAGTAATTGACGGATATCTCTCGCCCAAAACAATCATTGCAAAAGGTATTTCTACGGATTCCAATTATATCAGTTTTGATAGCATTAAATATGAAAATATCCTACTATAGATAAAATCACACGATATCAGATAGGAAAACGTACTATTCAGCCCACAAATTTCCTGATTACAGTAGTTATAGCTTATTTTTACTGCCATTTTCATTTAAAACTAATTGTCCAGAAACATGGAAAATGAACGTCCTCTGTATTTATAATGACGATGTAGATTTAAATGTAGAACAGATATAGAATTGTAAAGGGAGAAACAGAAAGGAAATAGTGTACATACAGTCTAAAATAATTTCGAAAATTTAATTAAACATCAAATTGTTCAATACTTCATTTTTATGAGGGAAAATCGAGAATAATATCGCGAGATTTTCTGCCTCACAATTATTTTTAATTTACTATAATATACTGTTTCTATTTTTAATGGATTAATTTTTATAATTATTCAATATTTTAGATTATAAATAAGTCTCGGTCCAACGAAAGTCAATTAATAAGATCTAACCAAAGTTTACGCCAATAAATTAATTATAAAAGGACGAAACTAAGAAGATCTAAAAATCTGACCGTAAAATGTTCAGGCCGGTTTGGAACTTTAACTGTTAGCTAAGAAAAATTTGACGAAGGAATGAGGCTTATATGAGATCGTCTGCTTCTCTCCTGAATCTGCTACGAGTTGAAAACGCAGCATAAAGGCCCTATGATTAATACTATGTTATTCATGCTGAATTACTTTTCATATTATCATAGCCACTCATAGAGAGAGTAAGGTAAATAAATACATGTTCTCCGTTTACCAAAGAGATATGAAGTAAAGGATTCCAATCCATCTAAGAGACCAGAAAGCACGAAGGGTACATAAATCTAAAGGGCGGAAATTCCAAGTGAAAGAAAGCGTAGATCAATGATTGATTACCCTGTGATTGCTCATGTTAAATAATATATTATTATAAATCTTATCTTACTTAACTGTTATACATTTTAGAGTTAACTACGGTGAGATTGATCGGGAGATATTCAGTGACTCGTGAATTTATAGATTATCTATCCATTTATCTATAACCTTCGCTTCCTCTGTATATCTCCAGGGTCACACAAACCTTCCTCCCCTTTCACGTCACTCAATATGATCACAGATGACTAAATATCTTTTCAACGCCCAGCAATAAAGAATTTTTCAAGTCGGATGAAAAGGTGAAGAGGGATCGGGTGAAAGGAGGCAAAAAATACATGATATCCGCAGGAGAGAGAGTCCTTCTTTAGAAGGGCCGGCAGAAGAAAGAGAGGAAGATCAGCGACGATTTTAGAGCGTGAGGTGCCCGAATTCAAACCTTTGGAAGTCGATGGCGATGGAAACTTTGAAAATTAAGGTCCATCCCGATATTTGAATTGCAATCCACCTTTTCCACCGATGGCACTTTTTCTATTAACGTATTCTTTGAAGAGATATATAAGGGAAGGATAGAATGGGTAATTCATGCATATATATTATTTGGCTGCTCTCGTGAATGCAGTTTTTGGGTTGGACTTTGATATAATATACGATATTCCATGTGATGAACTCCAAAATCGTTTGCTGGATCCACAAATGCCTCGAGGCGAACTAAAATATTTCTATAGTTTTAATTTTCAATTTATAGATAAGAAAATAACGCGTTGAGTGAACGAAGTAGTACAGTAATATCCGATTGTTAGCTTATAATAATGTCTAATAAGAAGAAAGAGAGTTTATTTGTATGAAGACCTGACAAACGTCCATATTCTCAGGAGTGCTTATATTCATTATAAAAATATATAAAAATAAAATATTATATTATATATATATATTATACATTATAAAAATATATAAAAAGATATAAAAATTTTCTATAAATATGTTTCAATATAAAAGGAAACATCTCATATCATACATCGCATCCATGGTATGCATGTAAAGGATTGCTACATCTAGACCACTTTAATTAAGCAATTAATTATGAAACTAATGACTGAAGAAATTGACAGCATTAATTCAAGTACAAAATTGCTAGCGAATTTAGGAAGCAGCAGAGTTAGACCAGCGGTGCAACCATTTACATTTCTTCAAACCCATATCTTCGCGAGCAAACAAATTCCTACGGAATATATTCTAATTCAACGGTAGCAATAAACTAGATTAAAATTAGAGAATATTGTGAGGTGTTAGATTAGGAAAGGTGAGTAGAAAACCATTATACACTTAAGTGGTATGCTTGTTAGAGACTTCAACAGGCGAGGATAAGAAAAACAGAATATCCAAAGCTAATATTTTGACAGACGAGGAAATTTGACTATTTCAATTTTTTACTGTTGAGATAGTTTGAATTGCCATATTTAGGGGTAAGAAGTTATTCCGTTTAATCGTCTGTGATTATGGGAATGAATAGGGAAGTTATCGGTATCTAAAAAGGATAAATGATAAAGAAACTCGATCATATGATTATATGAATGTTCAGTTCTTTATATATAAATTAATTACAATTTTATCCCCATTAAAGTACACTTATGAACGTGACTGGCGAAGAACCCTGTCGTTGTCATCTATGATAATCACTCAAGAGGCCTCACTCATTTAGTAGCAGTAATCTTAATTCGGAGGTCATTTCGCAAATATGGATTTTCACCAGGCCCGCGCTCCCCCGTTTCACAAGTCAAACGCGCAGCCCACTTGGCAATCCGAAAGCCCTTGTTTATAATACTGGCTTCTGAATTACCGCCGTTGATAATGAACCAACTAATTCTTCATGAAAATAATACGTCTGATCGACCTCTCGTTATGAAAAGAATGTTCAAGGTGAAATAAAAAATAAGACATAAATAAATATGAAATATGGAAATAACTACGTTCAATATAATGTCATTGGAACATAATTTCTACTACAGTTATTTGAAAAAGATATACCAATAGCCGGAATCACAGCTTAAATTTCCTGAGTTGTAAGTTTAAATACTCAAACTTAAAATATCACTGAAGTTGGAGAGAACAGTTGAGAAGAGATATTCATGTCCTCCAACAATAGGGAAACGCAGAGGCCTTCAGTTGCGTTTGAGCGATAAGCCAGTGAGTGTTCTTTTGGAAGTCTTGGAATTTCGTACGCGGGTACACCGAGGTTTCCATGCCATGCGATACTCCATCAAAGGTAAGCATTCTCTTTTTTGCCACATTAGCCTGGAAGAATAATTTTATATTTGAATTTATTGCTCATCTAAAACTACTTGATTGCGGCCAAATGAATGAGAGACCCCACAAAAGAATGTACGAATGAATCTCGTAACTGAATTCGATAAATGTAACGTATGTGCAATTTCTGAATGATGGCAGAAATTCCATAGCTCGCTTTTTTCTAGCATAAATATCATAGATGTCGTCTCGACATGTTACTCGAGATAAAAGCCAGACGTAATAGTTTAAGGATACCTCTATGGACAGATGAATTGCTCTTCGGCTCACTTTAATTTAATTCAAACATTTATTGTTAATTTATTGCGATACTCGTATACATCAATCCGTCTGCAGTCGAGAATTATTATTGAGTTTTGGAATTTATTAAGTTGAATTATCAAAGAGCTAGTTTTTGGGATACTCAAGAGAAAATATAAAATATCCTTTTGGAATGTATATTTATTTTTGTAAAAAAGCGTAGTATATGAAGAAAATGAAAGGAAAAATTACCTGTATCCATTCGCACGTCTCCAACTGATGAATATTTTATCTCTTTTACGTGCGCTGTCTACAGAACGTATTTTTGAGTAATTTAACTCTCAATTACGTATGCGATATTCCCCAAATTGGAGTCGTGAACTAATTCCACGTGATGAATTGTACAACTTAAATTTCACAGACGGTAACTTACTGTACTAGTGAATTTACTATCTGAACATACTATCATTTTAAATTCTTACCAGTAGGTTTACATGAAAAGATAAAGAATTTAATTACTAATAAAATAAGAACCTCACGCTATACACGCTTGGTTTTTAACTATCTTATGTCAATCGGAATTTATATTACCGATGTTGTGATTCTAACTCCGACATTTATTTTAACATTCAGATACATCAATGTTACATTAAAGGTGTCTGATTGATAAGAAATTCCTTGAAGGCTTACCAGTATTTCTTAACGCAAAAGCTTGTTGGGTACTTTTTACACTGTGTATTTTACCAGGGTTAAGAAATCAAAGGAAAATATAATTAAAGCGTGAGGCAAATGCTTCGTATTGACTTTTTAGGGCCAACTGCCATTACTTGAATGATTTGATGATGATTCATACTATTAATTTGACGGGTTCTGAATAGGGACAATGAAAGAAATCAAATGGAACAGGTGTTTGAAACATTACCTGTAATTCTATCCGTAGCTTCCGAAATTCTTTTTTGCATCTTTAACACCTAAAATTTTGGGAAGGAACAATGAATAAAGCAGTTCGACACACCTCTTTTAATTTATTTTTAATCGATCCAATGTATTGTATCCAATGCATCGATGCAATATATCTCCTAAACGAAGAGCGAAGAGCTCGGCCTTGAAAATTCGAGGCAAGATATGGAAAAAAGCCCAGCGAGATAGATTCGACACGGCTCTTCGAAATTTTTAAAGCAAAGAAGGCATCGCTTTTGAATGTTTGGTAACTCAATCCCGACCCAAACAAACTCCCATCGATTCCGAAAAATACCGTCCGTGATTTGCATTCGAATCTCTGCCTTAGTCGCATTCCACAGTGAAGGAATCGCGGGGCCGACAAAGGGAAGCCCTTCTGCCCGCACTACACCAAGACTAACCATTTGATATAGGTACCAACCCGTCAGGCAACCCATCCCGAGAAGCTGTCACTTTGCATCAAGCCCCCTTCCTGGCCGGGATTATGCTCACGCCGAAAACATTTTTTTATTATTCATTTCAATATTAATTCACGGATGAACAGAAGTTTGGGTTTCACGCGCCGGTGTCTCTCGTGGACAAAAGCTGCACCGGTCCGTGATAGAGGTGCCGTGTGCGTTGGAAAGGGTGGTGGCCCATGAGCGAATCTTACCTTTTTTATTCGGCCCTGCGGCAGTATTTGATCGGTGTATTTCCTCGGGTCACAATACTTATTGAAAGCGGAATCAAATGCGAATAGGCTAACTCGGACCTACTGAGAATAATTACCGGTTTTGGGAAATATAAACTCTTAGACTACTGTACTATATAATGTGCGTTATTTCCGTTATTGCCAACCACGAGCGTTATCCTCTAATTCTCATTTATAACAATCCGGTTTTTATTTTCTCGGAATAAATTATCTAGCTCCGTGTAAATGCGTTTTTATTGATTCTTTTATGTTTTATTTTCTAGGATTGCCAAAAATTTCACCTCTCAATTAAGTACAAAAATTATAAAAATATGTTCATTTCTAGCAAGCATTCCTCGAAAGCCTCTATAGTTTAACCATTTAATTATTATCGAAGAGTATTGGAAGAGAGACATTCTATGTGTCTATTCAGCGCAGTAGATCTTAATCTGCAATCGTAGAGCACTTTCATAATTAACAATGAATCATGAAACCTATCCTCTTTTATCATTCCATCACAATAACTGTCATAAATTGTAATGTCATTTATTTCATCCCAAAAAAGCAAAATACATACAAAAGTTGACATAATGCAATGATTGAAATTGGGCATAATTAATTTACAAATAAATTAATTGCAGTTGAACATAGGTTCGGCGGAAAACATCGACAGTAGTCTTAAAAACAAATAACATATAATAAAGTAATTATTCTATATATGGCATAATTTACATAATCTGTCAAAAACAACTTATGATTTTTTGGGAAGGGCTCAAACACTCCTATAGGCAAATTATTACATTCCATTAGAGTTGAAATAATGGAGGGATTGCAATCACTATAATGTAACCATAGACGTGTTTAAAGAAAAAACTCATAAATATAAATTAAAAGATATCCAAAGAAAGTAAGAATATTAATAACCGAAGCGAAAAACAAATTGAATATAAATAAAAGAGAAGAGAATAAATTTACTTAAACTAAACTTAAATATCTGATTGATTAAAAGGCTATTTTCTTCTAACCGTTTACGAATAATCTTCTATTACACGTAGAAAAAATACGTTTAGGCAATAACAGGAACGGCAAAGGGATTTCATCACTTGCAGTACGAAAATAAAAGGGTGTTTGTGTATGAACTATAAATGAGCATTAAGGTATAGTTATTTAGTTTTAAAAACAGAGTAAACAAAAATATTTATGTATACACAACCAGGAAAGCAACTAATGGGAGCTGTTAGTTGCTCTCGTGGTTTCGTATGTATAAATCTCTCCGTTTTTGTCATAGAGTCCCACCAAGTTAATGTCGATTTTATCTATTTCTCATAATGAGCATCTTTTTTGTATCTGTACCATAAGAGATGAAATATTAAAAAGCATACAATTATATAGTGATTCGAAAAAGATCGATTATTGACAGCGATCGATAGAAACCAGCTCAATCAGACTTGCAAGACTACTCAAGATCAAGGTGGAAATTGTTCATAAGTTTATCAGTGTATTCTGATAATGGCGCCAAAGGCATTTTATGGATACCTTAGCAACATCAGGTTTGAAAAGAAAGCGGCGAATATAATTAAAGGCGGTGAGGTAATGAATGATCGAAGGGAAGACATGGCGAAGAAGGGATGAAATTGACATGGAAGTGGATAAAAGGAGGAAATCTGTGAAGGGTAGAGAAACAAAAGCGGGATTTCTTGGGTGTTGCAGAGTGGATGTCGACGCTCGCGTTCCCATGACGAGGCGATTATTACACAACTCCCCCTTCAAACAATTAACCCTTCTGATGATTCCTTTAGCCACGTCATTTCTCTCAGCGCGTCAAAACTTTGTCATCGATGGCTTTCTTTTCATTTACTGCGTCATTGTTGAAAATTATCATCTACAGTTTGGGCCAAAGTACGGCGTATCCACCTACTGTGACGTATTACATTATTGTTGGTAAACTCAGAAAAATCAAAATGATGTAATCACTATTTCACATACACTACTGATTATCCCATCAAAAATGACGGAACTAAATTTAACTTACAAGAAATGTACAACTATTATTGCATAAATCCCTCTGAATAACCATGAAAAAGAGATTGATCGATCTCCAAATATCCATCGTGACTGAAACAGATGCTAATAATATAGAGGGAACGGATAAATTGATAGAATATTATTGATAATGACAAAGATTTTCTGTTTTCTTTTTTTATTCTCGAAAATTACAATCTAAAGTCATTTACCACTACCAAAATAAAAATCTTTATTCAATTTCCTTTCTTTTTGAACTTCTCTCGATTTCGTGGAACCATTATTTCGATTTAATTGCATTAAAGTCAAAATGAACTGCATTTCTAATGAATAGTTTCGACTCCTCGAACCCAATGATACCTAAGGCAAAAATATCGACATGTAAGAGTTCACTGTCCCTATAACAAATCTCTGAACTACATCATTATCTCTCTTCGGCAAGTGAAATTAATTTTCAAATATTGCTCCTATATATTTCTTACGAGCGTTGCTGACATCAGATAAATATATGTATGTGATTATTGTAAATTCTGTACACAGACATACTCAAACATGCACGCAAAACATAAGCTACCGCTGAATTCCAGAGAATGAATTTATTATAATTGATAATGCATCATCATGATCTCAATTGCGCGTCTCGAATGAAAGAGAAATAGATTCGTGCAGTAATAAGTAGGTCACTTATGATCTAGAGAGATGAAAGTTGAGGAACCAGCAATCTTTAGGATAAATGTGGCATTTTTAGACGTTCATTAGCTCTTATTAATACCTCTCTTAAATAAATACTCTTGCTCAAATAATGATTTCTTTTCTTGATAATTATGCTAAGTGATGAATAAAATGGAAGATGTTATCTTTCAGTTTATTTAGCGTATTAAGTCAAAGTCTCATATAAAATTTAGGTGTTTAATTATTTGATTGTTGAAATTACGCAATGAAAGATTATCCTGATAGTTTTACATACGGACTTTCATATAATAAATAATTATGAGACTGAATGTTGTCATCCGATAGGAAAAGGTTCTCACCTCTGAGCCAGAGCTTAATAAAATAAAATACTAAATATCGACAGTATATTCAAGACATCGAGTGTCATTCTCTCTACGTCATATCTTTTTGAGTGATTTGAAGGAATCTTCTGATGAAGCTGTTTCTTATTTGAAGTGCGAAGGCCTATAGTTTTCCTGATTTACTCTGTCCAATCCAATCCGTTTAAGTTGCAGCTATTCCTGTATCATATTTATAAGAAACAGATTTTCGATAGTATTTTGGTTGCAATTGTGAACTCATTAAACAAGTTTTACGAATTCACCAATATTCCAGGTAAGAAAACATCTATCGCCGTTTTAAATCTTCATAATTTTTATACTTGGCATTTTGAAGAGTTTTATGGTGCACTTCTTAAGTTGGCTCGAGGAGAAAAAGATTGGAAAATGTCAAGGTGAACCCAACGAAAAGCTTCTGCTCAATGCGTGTAAATTAGAGGCAACAAGTTTATAACGCCAACCATAAATTCGTTTACTTAAATTATACCATCTTTAAGAAAATAACATGGTTTTTTCGGTCATGGACA
The DNA here is from genome assembly GCA_036926295.1 of Pachydiplax longipennis. NCBI lineage: Eukaryota > Metazoa > Arthropoda > Insecta > Odonata > Libellulidae > Pachydiplax > Pachydiplax longipennis. The sequence goes on along the minus strand of JAVFKF010000085.1, from coordinate 1,488,337 downwards.
ATTTAATTGGCGCAATAAAGTTTTGAATGGAATTGTTAGCCAGTGAGGATTCCGGAGGTGTAAGTATTAATGGCCTTACCATAAATCTACTCGGCTTAGATTTGAAAGAGGGCAATTAAAGGAATCCTTGAGAAAAAAATTACAAATACGGTCAACTCATAAATGTGTTGTAAAGTAATGTAATGTTGTCTTTCTTGTATCACATAATGATCGGCTGCCTCTACGAAGGACTGCATTCATTTTTGTGCAGACATTACCTTCAATCATGAGCTTCAATTGAATAGTATTCTTGTAAGACATTAAGATGTTACTACATTGAAACAATTGAATTGCGTAGAAGTAAATTTGGTAAAGATTAGTTATCTCTTTTCCTGTCACTGCTCTGAAGTGAATTCACGTGAGCGAACTTTTCTTTTACGCGACAAGCCTTTACGTAGCGCATTTGCATTTCATAGCGATAGGTAGAGAAACATACAAAATTGATTGAGGAACAGGTATGATTTGTTAAAGCATTCTTGATTGCGATGATCTAATGTAAATTGGATTGATGTTAATTTAGTTTATGAAATTAATTTTTACACCGGTCGTGTTAAATACCTTTTAAAGATTAATTTTCCGATTGCATTCTGCACCCCGAGCATCCTCAAACCAATCCAAATCCAAATTAAGTCTCACTAAGAACACACAAAATCTCCATTCGCAGGTTAGACTTAGAAGGTGACTGCGAAACCATTTCTAGGTAAGGTACTATGGTTTTGTGTACATAAGATGAGCGGTAAGTAACAAAAGATTGGTATGTAAGTAGTTAAGGTTGGCAACCACTGAGATAGATGAACAACACTAGATAGAATATTTATAGGTATATTCAAGATAAATCTATCAATTCATGCGCAACTGCATATATAGTTTTTGCTCAGATTTTCAATTATTATAAAGGTATATACTTGGGACCATTTATCTGCTGAGTGGGTCAAAATTTCTATATACAGTTTGCATTATTTTCTAGTACATTGATGCAATTGACTATGTTTCCTCACACGTAGAGGCATTAATATTCCAGGTATTCATTTGTACGGAAGAATACATTGTAAATACGGCAATGAAATGCAATCATGCCTCAGACCGCATCAGATCAGTTCCAATAATAATGCCCTTAAAAGAAAATGAGTGGGTAAAGGTTTTAAAAAGATTGAGCCATTAAAGGAGAAATTTTATAAGAAACCAATAAAACTGAAATTAGACTTTGATTTATTTCTCTCACACAAAGAGCAGCATTAAACAGGCAATGTTAGTGGCCAAGAGAATGGACCGAATGAACCATAAATTTGGTTAGAAGGCTTGGGTGAATCGGGGATTTTCAATACGGACGAAACATCTTACAAAGGTTGACAGTTTTAAGTGAAAGATAATTCATTCGCGCATCAGAATTATGTTTATAATGTTACATTTATCTACCTCTCGGTGAGTATACAAATTCTACGAATAAAGCAACGATAAATATACAAAAGTAGTGGATTTGTTCAATTAACCATGATCTTTGCTATAATAGAATTCGAGGCCAATTTTTCTCTACTCTGTTCTTGTAATTTTGGTCTCCCTTTAAATTAGTTGCTCATATTAAAAAGATTTCCACATTAACAACGTCATTCTCGCATAATTTTATCCTTACTATTCCATCTCCAAGTCCACATCTGGCTAAAACCAAACATATTTTGGTATCTAAATAATTAAGAGAGAAGTTGGTTCGAAACTCTTCTTATAAAATATTCTTATGTGAAACCGCGACTCCGGTATTACTTAATCAATAATTAATAAACGTACTTCCTCTCAGAAGTATGTATTTACAGTTATTTCCAGTGCCCTTCAAGTCTGCAATTCATTCAGAGAATAATTAATGTTAAGAATATTTAATTCGATCCGGAAACACTGTATCAGCTAATGGTGCAAGTACAATTCAAATTTAGGAAACAAATATTTATTTGAGGTAATAAGCCTGAAATAAGCTTTGAGTCTCGGCTCCCTCCTACAGTAACTGTGAAAACTTTTGTAGAGAGATACTGAGCAAGATAAGGAATGTAGTATTTTCCCTTGGCTCTCCTCAGTGGGCTTCCAGATAGAAGCGCATTCGACTTAAGTGAAAGCGGTCCCAGGTTCTATTCCCTATGGGAGCTCAAATGAGCGAAAAGTCCTTAGCTGTCACTTTTAACAATAAAACTACTCTTCTCACTGAGCCAGAATGCTACGAGGGACAAAAAAGTTCCCACTTAAATTAGTAATTGAGATTGAGTGACCCAAAGTAAATATCATTAGTCGGTATCACTCATACCTCGTTAGATTTTACTCTGTCACACTCACAATACGGCTGAGAAATTATATAGAATAATTTTTTCTCTTTTACATTGGACAAATGTAATCTTCTATCTAGATAGGAGCATTAGTTATTACATTAATTAATTAATTAATTAATTCCATGGAATACTTTTGAAACTCGTAATTGTAATTTCACGTCATTTTCTTGAGTAGAGGTAGTGAAATTTAACGAAGTTTACATTTTTATGAAAGTATTCGTTGAAATTCGTCATCTTGACTATTCTCGTGGTTTTTAAAAGAGTTTGTCGTCTCATAGTGTACAGAATTGTAATGACTGATAAAAATGTTTTCTAACCATGTTATTATCAGCCATTATTGCCTATGTTTCTAGAGGCGTCCCACTTCTCAAGCTATATCTTACTCACACACTCGTACAAGAGTAAAATCACAAATACAAAATTCCAATGAAATCTGGATTAAGAGCGAATTAGGACTATGGTCTATGGTCAGCGCAATATTTGTTATTAGAAGATATAAAATACAGGAAATAATACTTTTATTAAAACGCCTGTGATCTATGAATTTTGAAAAACTCCAGTAGACCAGATTATGAGAGTAATCCTGAAAACCGCTTCCATGCTAATGTTCGTACATCAACAAACACTGGCCATCACAATCACATCGGAAGCATTTCAAACCTCTGATTTATTAACAGCCGTGTTCAAATTTCTTTCCATTCTCCAGGAACAGGAAAATTACCTGAGGACGGCAACTTTATATGTCGAAACCGATCGTGAAATAAGTTGGGGAAGTTAATCCTTTCATTTTTAATTTTATTAACCCTCATATTACGTTAACAATGACGCCCTATATAAGAGATTATTTTACAACAATCTGACTTGTCTAGGTATAACTGAAAAATAGAAAAAAATCATTCTGAAATGAAATGACAGAGATCTATGCAAATAATCTCTAAGTTTCAATAATTTTATGATAAGAACACTGAAGCCTAAGGAGTCCTAGTTAGGACGTGGATGTTTCTCACCATCCCTTATTGTTATTTCACCCATAAGTGGTTATTTGTATATATTGAATTTTCAAATCGATGATAATAAAGAATCAATATATCTAATTCCGCTCGAATGCTGGTTGAAACCTCGACCCCTCCACCATTATCTATAAAAATCTAGGTGAAGGGAATGGGGCTTTCTATTTAAGATGAGGAGTGAAGTAGTTTTCTCTTACTGAGTCAAAATGTTGTAAATGAAGCAAGTCCAAGTTAGTAAAGTATTACAACTCTACAGGTAACAATTTTCGTATAATTTCGTAAGGTACTAATGCCATTATTCAGCTTCACTCATACTTAAGTATCTTTCATACCACCACAGCCAGGAACAAGAGTGAGACAAACCTAAATGGAAGATACATTTTTCTCTATCTTGTAAAAATAACAAATCGAAAATATTCTATTAATTTTATGTGGTATCACGAACCAATAAGTCTCAGAAATCTTATTTCCTTACGCAACCTACGAGAAAAAGTGTAGAATTCTGGGATAACACTTTGACACCTTACTTTTTGCAACATTCAAGCCTCAAGTGAGACATTAAAAGTCACCACTCGCTGACCATAAAATGCTATGTTAAATGAACCGCGCGCTCGTATGTTTTTTCGTCACGCTATAAAAATTCTTTGGGTTCATAACGACAAGAAAAAAATAAACGGTAGAAAGATGTGAATATTGAAACGCCGTTTATTTCTCCTTTGGATACTCATCGTGCCTATGGCTCGAGTATTTCTCGATTGATCCATTTTATGGCCATCTCTACTCGCTCTACCTACTCCCCTAATCGTAAAACTGTTTGCGGTGTCAAATTTGAATATAATTATTAAGCCGTGTCGAAAGACGTTCTGTAGATTGGACACTGACTTCCGTTTCAGAGAAGAATGTATGAAACTGAAAATGATCAGTACTTAATCGGATGGTAAAAATATACTTCATGTGGGCTTACTTGATTCTCTGGGATTAGCTTCTGGTGGTGGTGGCACTCTTTGAAGAATCAATCTTCTTTCTCCGTGCTCTATAGAAGGTGATGCTGTAGATAACAGATTATGTCATTTGGTTCGGGGTTTTCTCTCAGAATCTTAAACCTAAAAGATGTCCCATTTAGCCCAAAGACTGTGAGTATACACATTCATCAAAAGCTAAATATATTACAAAAATAATATAAAGTAAAATTGATGTGTTTAAGAGTAACTTTTTGGAATTCGACGCACATGTTAGAGAAGAAATGAACTCATAGTAAATTTCCACGAGATATTTATTAACGACTAGTTTCGTCAACGAGTTGACATCTTCAGGTGAAATTGCACATAAATGATAATCGGGCTGTGAGAAGATGGGGAAGTCTATCATGTACTACGAGTGTCATGAACGATGCACTACTTATATGTCACCTGAAGATGTCAACTCGTCGACGAAACTAGTCAGTAATAAATCTCTCGTGAAATTGTACTATGATTTCATTACCTCTCCATCAAAAATAATATAAGTCAATATTTAGCATAATAAATGATAATATGTATTATAAGTTCAAAATTTTAAATGATAATTGATTTAGAATTTCCGTTTGCTAAACTTCAGATTGCGTCAGTCTTTAAACAGTTTGTAAATCAAGGATATGATCGTTTCAATATTGAAAAAGTCTTAAGTAAACTTGTTGAATGAATATATTTAAACTACAAGTCCGTTAATTTAAAGTAAGTTTCGTATAGCTTCAGAGTTTTTTTTTAAATCGTCGACTTTCGAAGAACTGATAGTTAGGAGAGTTGGTTTTCGAAGAAATTGCTAGTAACCGAAAGACTACAGGATGTGCCAAATATTCGAAGCTCTGAAGTTAGTAAAAAGATTTATCAGACAGATCTCGTCGACGAAATCTATGTTCTAGAGGAAACGAAAAGTGTTACAAGGAAATAATCACGAGATCAGATTATATTTATTTAGGAGGTGGTCTTTCCATAGAATATTGTGTTGTGATGGAGCCAGTAAATGCCTGGAATATGGAAGTATGGTCGAATTTCTAGCCAAGCTCTACCTTATTTGTCTTTATCCAAATATTGTTTTCAAGGTACTATAATCAGTCCTAATATCATTCAATTTTACAATCTAAATTTTTTTGTTCTTAAATGAAGTAATAAAATAGCCATTTAACTTCTTCGTTATAAGGCAGTAATATGTGCGAAGTTTGGAATCTCAGAAATTGAATTAGTTTAAATATCTCCATAATACAGCTTGAAGAGCAATAGAAATCGATTAATTCATTAGTGCGAGGGATGATTGGATTCTCAAGCCTTTATTAAAAGTGCTTTGACAGCTCATTTCGGTCATCGAACCCAGGATTATCCTTTACAATTATCTCCGAAAATATTATTATCATTAAATATTTAAACGGTTTGCTTTCCGTCCATAATGCCAAGATAATTATAATTACATTAAGTGAATGTGAATTACACTAATCGTAGTGAATAGATGGAAAAGAAAATAAAAAAACATTTTTCTATATCAAAATGTAAATGAAAAATATTCCATTAATTTAGATGAGGAGTAAACTAACGAATGTCTGAATTTAAAGGGAAAAAGGTATACAAGGACAGCGAGAATAATTTACAACTCAAATTTGCTTAAATTCTCCAGAAAATTGTATAAACTCTTTCGACAAGCCTCCTCAAGGGCTGCTGAAGGATCATTAGTCCATCATCGACCTCGTTAACGCGTTTCTGCGCTCCAGCGCCATCTCGCAGCGAAAAAAGCATACGTAAATCGAGAAGGTATACAATTGAAGGTAAAGACATTGGTTTGCTTCCTCCATCTGTTTTCCTCAGGATTTCATTGTGTGCGCCAAGAGTTATCGCAGACTCATTCCCTCTCAGCGGGAGGCACGGCAAAAGTCGATCCTATCGATTTTAATTTAGCAGTCGGAAGCCGAACGGGTTCATAAAAGGATTCCATCGACTATTCTCATTCCAAGTCGACAAATTAAGCGATGATTACATCGATTGGAACAGGGAGTGGAAAGAATTCTCGACACTGGTACTTATTCGTCTCCTTAGAAAATCTTATAGGTTGTTAAATCTAAAGGCACTCCTTTGGATTAACGGAATTTCAAAGGAATGGTCATTTATAAATAACACTACGGTAACTGAATAGAAAATGGATTCTCAATAAAATTTTAATCCCCTAGCTCGGCCCTTTTCATTTCTACTGCTAACACGTTAACTCAGAGTTAGCGGCAACAGAGATTAAATTCAATATTTTAGGAGTGGAGTAAGAAAGAAACAACTTGGAGAGCCAATCTTTATATGTTCTTCCTAAACATTCCTTTTCTGTGACCAGTGCTTTTTTCCCTTCAAACTCCATCTAAACATATTAATTACACACTGTTTAAAGAGAAAAATTCCCGTTTCTGCTAAAAATAGACCAACAAATGAAAAATGCACCATTTGGTCAACAGATCGAGTTAAAATTTGAATTAGAGTTTCGTTACTGGGTATGTAGATTTCGATATCTATCGATAAAAACTAGGTTTATCGAAACGGAAATTGATGCTCTATTTCCCTGCCCAAATACAATTCAACAAACACTTCAATCACTTTAATTCACGAACTTATCTTAAAACACACCTTCACATATAAATCAATTACTTTCAATTTAGATGGGCATAATTTTCGCACGGGGCAACTAGTATATTATATAACATAACGAATCCAAAATAGTATATTTCGGATTATTACGTCGGATGTAAACTATACTCGGCGACACAACAAGGGCGTTCTTTCCAGCTGTGTACCGTGGGCAGTGCGCTAGCTTGCGAACCCTCTGGATTGAAACGAAACTAATACACGTACACATTGACAATAAAGAATAAAATCTGAATAATAATTAGTGGTACATTTTGAAAATTACTAGTGAAAGTTATTAGTGCCATTCACTTACGCATCCTAGTAGAATGAGGAAAATGCTTCATTTTTGGAACACTATGCACCTTGATCATATCAGCTTAGGATAATATGGAACACACTACTATTTATTTAGAGATTGAGTGATAAAGTAAGTAAATCAGTTGTATCCCGAGGGTTTCATACGGAGTCTTTCGAATTAAAAACATTTAAAAGTCCGAGTTAAAAATGGGGAATCTACGTGCTTTAGGTTAGGTTGCTTTTTAGGATGTTCATTGCAGCCCCTTCAGGCACTGTGCCTGTGAAATCCTTCGGTTAATCTTACTTTCTAAATCCATATGAAATACTCTGTGGTAATATCCTAGCTTCAGGAGGAGAGGCATTATCTTCAAGCTGAGCATTATAATGAGCCAACAGAAGCTAATGAAGTTGATAAACAACAATGTAAATTAATTTTTATCTAGGCGTCTTAGTCTCATTTATATAAGAAGGAAGATATTATGAAAGATGTTTCTTTTAGCCCTGCTATACACTTAGAGAGGCAAAAATTCAGTGTATACTGTTCCTTATTAATTATATTGTCCTTTCTTTTTACAGGTGAGTCCATTTTTTAAGACTCCTGATTGAGGTGGCCCTTTGTAAGTACTTGAAATATTTTCAGTTTGCATCTATTCCTTCCTCACAATCATCCAATGCATGAAAAATATTATACATATTGAGGGAACACTTCGATCCGAAATTTGTTTTTTAATATTTAAGCTTCGTTGCAAGAAATCTTAAAGCTTTTCAATTTCTCGATGAAATCTCATTCCTATCGAGAAAAGTTAATTAATCAGTCATAATTATATTTATTGCTTAATTTGTGATAAACGTTTCTTTACAGCGTTCTGTATTCTTTGTCGTCTCAGGCCACTCTTGCGCTGCTTGTTACATTCAAGATTCAAATAGTCAAATTTCACATGAGGAAACTGACTTATTTGCGGAGTACACAGAAAGTGCAAATATTTTACTTTGTGCAACAAAGGTTTTTGTTCCATTTTTGCTAAAATCCCAAGTTCAACTTTCTTTTAATCTCTCGTATTGATAAATAACTTGACGGATCTTCGTTTCCTTCGTCGAAAAATGCAGAATTTAAATACGTTCCCTTTTAAAATAATTCTGAGTAAATTCGACCCTTGGTGTTTTTGTTCCTGCGTTTTTTATCCAATATCTCAGTTAAAAGGTAAGGGATATTGTCAGCTTGATGCTCACTTAAAGCGATGAAGAATATAGATGAGTGAAATAATTGAAGCACTCGAGTTCTCTTGAATGAGTAAAGGCTGCAATTTTCCCTCCGATGTTTTAAGAGATTTAGATACTTTGGCGAATTGCCAATTGAAGGCTTGGTGCGCAAACGAAGAAAGTTTTTTGAGAGTTACTAAGCCAGTTGGTGATGCTATAGGTGAATCCGATGTACTCAGCGCTGCCACATTGATTAGAATGACTCCTTACTAAGGGATCCTGAGTTTCCGATTCTCCTTACCAGTCACTCAGCAATGTAAAGGGGAGTTTCTTTAAATCTCCGTGACTTCAGTTAATCGCGTATCCTCAGTGCCTAAAAAGTTGAGCATCGCTTCCCATTGGTCGCACCTTTTTAAACTCATTTCCCAGCCATGGATAATCGCGATTCCATTCTCTTCCATTTCTAGAAATCCATTCCAAGGATCCTCTTGCTCTCAATGGGTTTCTCCGGACGCTTAAAAGATAGCAATTAAAGTTTAGACCGAGTGAGAATGAGGAATGTTGGAAAGGTGTATTCAAATGCCTTTCGAATTTCTAACTCAGTTAGAACTCCAACTTGAAATGCCCTCTTTTCCTTCGAAATATTTCCCTCTAATAACGCTGACGCACCGTGACTAGCCATCGCGATGCCAACGCTTAATTTTAAATGCGAACATTGGGACCATTTGTCTTTAGTACCAATAATTCTTCGCTTTTGTTCTGATGCCTCTAACCACGAGTTTTCTCATATGAAGTGCTAAATAATTAATTAATTGCATGAGAGAGATCAGACTTTAAGGATTTTAAATTGATACCTTACCAGGTTTTTCTGGCAATGAATGGCATACTTCTATTGTCGAATAAGTAGACGATAAAGCAGTACTCACCTCCAAATCCACACTGTCTGTAATACAGTGAAACCTATCTTAAGAGTTAAAGTGGAAATCTGTCTTATTCGGAAAAAAGAATAATAAGTCAATTGCCATGTTAAGTACTTAAAATGAAATAACTTTCGTGTAACCAATACGCGAATTCGGTTTTTTTTCCACCCATTCCGTATGAAAATTTTCAGCCAAATTTCCCGCAGATCAGCCCAGGACAAACGGTTATGGTCGACCATATATATTAAGGAAAAAATCTCGGTCCACTGGATTCCGTTAAAGACACAACATAAAAATGACGAAAAAAGACCGATGTATGCTTTTCGGTAATAGTGAAAGTTGGATTAGTCGGATTGCCATGTAAGCAACAGGTTGTTCTCTTTGTTGGACTCTTTCACCAAATGAAAGAGTCCCAGGTTCGATTCCAGGTGGGTGCGAAATAACCTTAGTTGTAAAAGTATTTCAAATAAATTACTATTTGATTTCTCGTTCAAAGTTCCTCGTATAGTTCTCAAATATCCTATAAATTATTTCAAATTCTTGCAACAGATTCATATTTTCAACGTTTTATGACAATGAAGAGTCGATACTGCGTACAACTTTAAAATTTTTATTTAAAAATATTGATTATCTTGCTTTAAGTCGAATTCCAATCGAACATGAAAATTGTCATTAACTTGCAATCCTTATCATAATTTGATACAAATTGTCTTCATTATCATTACGGTGCATTAAACATTTGGAAGTAGGGTACCAATTTCATTTTTACATTGATTAACCTTCTGTGTTGTTGTCTCTATTTTTATCTACTTTATATTAAATGAAAGATTGCATTGATTATCATTTTGTCAAGTAGATTCCAACCGAAAGTCGCTTTAATTCACTGTGGCACTATGAACGACTACTGTTATAATTACGTATGATACTGAGGTGATTTTATCGGAGGTTTCATTCCGACCTCAGTCGGAGGTGACAGAATTACATAGGGAAAATATAAAATTTGCTTGAAACAACCTTTATTTGCAAAATGAGAAAAGAAAATTTTGAGCTGGTACAAAAGTTAATGAAACCTGTTTTTTGCCTTTTCAAGCTGCGTTTTCGGATCACGTTCAGTAGCAAGCCTTTCTCAAGGCGCAAGAGTTCTTCATACTTGTCCCCTTGTACTTCAACGAAGTCATAGTACCATCTTTCCTGAAGTATACTCTTTCGCAAATATTGCGCTTCGCTCTATTTGAATCGATTTCACAAGTTCCAGATATCGCTTGTTTTTGACCTCATGGCTATCAAAATTCTGAGCGCACATCGAAGCACCGGCATTGAGAAGTGAGTCAGCTGATTGTCAGGTGTAAGACGTTAAACGATTCTACGTTTTATTCCTTACCTCTTTGCACAGACATTTCCGCACTGAGGACGAAACGATTAATTTCATATACTCTGAACATTTAACTTCGTTGAAACTCGGGTTTGATAATATCGGAACCGGAGTCGGAGGTGGATTTAAACCGGACTTTCCGACCTTTCGGATTCGGAACCCTAGTTATAATTGTTGATGTTTGATTAATTTTTATATACCAAGGCAATTAATTTGGTTAGTGAACCGCATGCAGCCTGCTAGGAAGGGATTGGAAGTTTCTTCAACTTCTCGAAGTCGAAGGAAGTCCATAAATCGGGCACCACATCATTTTTGGACCACACAAATTTGGCCACGTTTCGAGAATATATGTTCGTATTCTATATCGTAAATTTTCATCTGAACAACAAAAATGTTTGAGCACTAATAAGCGTTTGTCTTAATTTGCCTTCTCTCCCTCTGAGATTTTCGTTTTGTTTGCACTATTAAATGCTTGACCACATTCAATGCATTTTAGTGGATGAAATCTTGGTCACATTTGCATTGATGGAGATGATGCTGCATTGACTAGAGATACTGGATAGCCAAGTCGTTCGCCTTTAATGAAAGCGGTCCCCGGTTCTTTTCCTGGTTGGGATCCATAAGCACTTGTAAGAATACTACTGCTGGAAACTCTGCAATTACCGGAAAATCGTAAATTCATCATTCGAATTGTTGAAAGCAATATGTCGCGTGTTAGCATTATTCGAAGAGTAAATTTTCCCAATTTATGTACAAAGATGCGACGTGAACTCACATACGATTAGTGACCTTGTATTTATAAGTATTGTGTAATTAGTAAAAGTAATTGATATGGTATAATTTTTAATTATTTATGATCCATATAATTATGAATGACACATAAAAGTTTCTTGAACATTAAGGAGTATTTCTTTATGAACACTAGTACTCGGTTATTTCAAAAATTATTACTGAACTACACTCGTAATTGGATACTCGAGTGTATAGGATTTGCTAACCACAGGTTAGACATACATGAAGACCCATCGACTCGACTCGACATCGATATAACGTTCTGCTGATGAAAATCAGTTTTTACATTATTTCGTCACTGCTCTTCAAGATTCTGAGGTCGGAGTGCTTTGAAAGAGATAAGCTATCGGAAGGGAAATGTTGATGGTGAAGAGCACTACCCGAAGTTTTTCAAACAAATGGGTTCGTTGCTACCCATTGCTTCCGATGCAGCCCTTCCTTAGCAAGTCGGCAGGGAAGGGCCCGTATCTGATGGAAGGCTGCCTCCGGTGTCTCTTATGAATAGGAGAGTGATTTGATTGATTGGGGAAGTTGGCCGATCTCACATCGAGAACCGCGAAAGAGAAAACCGAAGGACCGAGTCAATCGCAGAATAAATGATTAATTGAAGATGCTCTGAATGCAACTGATTACCAGCGTTTATCTTTCTCGGGCATACACTCCTGAACGAACTGCTCTCTCTAAAAAATTCCGATGTATCACACACGGATTTGAGTATTCTGTGGCCTTCATACGGCTTTTCCGGGCGTTCACTGCGGCCTTTCCCTGAAACACGCATTAAAATATCGTTTATTCCTTTCTGTGAAAATAGTGGAAATTCTCTAAGTTATTATTCTTTCTAGGTTTAAATTAAGATAAATTTCGTTCCTCTCCATGAAATATTTGAAAGCACGCAACGCGCTGTATGCTGTGAGTGAATAAGTACCGTATGGTATCTTAAGAAAATGGTTTGCGGTATTTCTGAGAGATAAAGTTGTTTTGAATCTTGGACTGTTTTTATTCGAATTTGGAGTATTCCATTTTACTCTTCCATATTTTTCAGTACTTAGCGATCAACAGCCCGGACATTCAAACAAGATCTTTCATTTTCCAAATTCCGTGGCTTGCTGAAATCTACGAATCCATCAATCCAAGATAATCCATCTGTGAAAACCCCCTTTTTTGAAACATTCCCGATGTTATAGCCTAATTTTCTAATACTTCGTTTATATTTAATTCTTCCTTTAATTTACATTCCAATTTGTAGGGGAGACCGCGGCAGGTTTACACAATTTTTCAAATATTATCTTTCTAATTTTAGTAATTGCGCTAATTTACTCGCTCGTTAAAACCAGAAAAAGTTGTGTTTTTCACCGATCACCCGAGCAACAGATTTAAAACTTGTGCGTGAAGATGACGATTGCGGTGCTTCTGACTTGACAGGAGGCACACTAAGATCAGCGATATTTCAACTATAAAACATGTGTAAAAGTATCCCTGTACCAAACTTGCCACGGTCTCCCTTATTCCAAATTTTCAACTTTATAATTATGCATACTGATTGTAACTATAAGCAGACGAAAGTTTGAACCAGCTACTTTATTTTTAGAATTGAAAATATTCCTAAATATCCGAGTTGGATTCATATTAAGTCTTTCTTTAATCAAAATTCTCTGAGTATATTTATTAGATTTCTTTTCGTGATGATCTGTTTAAAAAAGGGTAGTTGTTATTCCTTCCAGCAGGACATTGGATTAAATGTGCATTCATGTTCGAATTTTAGTTTGAATATCGCCAATACAAGAGCTTTGTATGCCATATTTTCAAAATATCATTTTAGTGACTCATAACTTTCATGTACAAGAACGCAGTGACAGTTATACAAAAAAGGCTAAGGAAATCGTTATTTTATTTTCATTACTTTACTTTCAATACTTTATCTTCAAGTAGCAAATTTTCTCGATAATAGTATGGTTACCGTTTCCCGTAAGTTTCCATCGTATCCACAGGAAAATTACCTGACAAATATACAGATGAGATTTGTGATTGACTAGTGGGATTCGCAGTGTCACATATTATATAGTAAGTTGAAACAAAGACTAGCAACAGAATCAGTGAAAATACGACGCTACATTCAGAACATTGAGTGTCAAGGGAAGGGTAGTTTCATTGAAAGCTGAATCAAGCCTTATCAAGGTAGCAGCAACAGGTTGCCTTGGTCCATCCGCTTATCGGAGTGACCATCTCTTTGAGTTCTTTATCCAATCAGCTGCTTTAATATTATCATAAAATGTCATAAACTCAAAGCCATCCGTTCCAAATATTTTTCCTCACAAACTTTCATGGAATTTTATATTCATAAACACTTCTTTATATTTGTTTTTGCTGCGATAAAAATCACTTGGAATTCTTTAGCAAAACTCACTTAAATATTTAATGGTATCTGTAGATAATTTGACTGTAGAAATTATTCTTATATCCAATCAGACTTTCGTAACTGTTTTTTGTTTCCCTTCATTGGTGTAAGGTATGCATTTTGTTGTGAGAATAGGAGATGGCTTGATTGATAGCATGGAAGAAGCGTCAGAGCATGCGTTGCTTTATGTTGTAAGTCAGTTCCCATTATCAGTAGCCTTATTAAGGAAGACCACGGGGGGTTTGGGCTTAAAGGAAAAAATTTAGTGGGCTGAAAGGTAGAATACAGAAGGTGATGAATGAAAATAAGGTATAGCAAAGGGGGACTTAAGGATTGGTATGACTGTCAGGCGATGAACATTGATTACTGATAGGATGGCTTAAAATAGCGGTAGACTGAATATTAAACGGTTATCTCCAGCAGTGCTTCCTAACACTACACCGCTAGCCTTTGTATTGCCGCTTAATGTACAAATGTATAACATACCTTGAATATCACTCTGATTGCAAGCTTTACTTTCGGAAATTATTCGTCATTAAATAAGAGTTCGTAATGATTATCCCAAAGCTATCTATTTGCTAATTTAACGGAAGAACTATAAACTGCTTTGGCTTTTATAAAAAATCGCTAGCAATGAAGATATCTAAAATAATCAACGATGTATAAATTATGTAAGGATATGCAAGGAAACCTGTCTTAAGCAGAACCTTTGTAAAGTGGAAAGCAACCCTGTATTAAGGAGAGAACTGTTTAATTAGAAAAAGTATCACAGACACGATGGATTCCGCTAAAGACGTGTTTCACTGTAGATAAAAGATTTATATAATATCAGCTCAAAATAATCAAAGGAAAAAAATCATCAAAATTTAAATTCAAGTAAAAATAGCTATTTAATCGATGAATTAGTAGAGTATTAAAGATAAGAACGCATGGGAAGGAGAGGATAAAAAATATAAATCAGTTTGGCGGTGGATTAAAGATTCACTCATACTGTCTTTTCATTTACTATTTGAATTTACATTACAAAAAGCAAGCATCCAATCAACTAGTGAAGGCTTCAATATTTGAAACTCCATTAAGATAAAAATTTATTTTCAGGAGATGAAATTTTTAAAAATAAATAATACCATAAAATTTGATTGGTTTTGTTCTGATCATTTTACTTTTTATGCATCATGAAAATGATGCATAAAAAATTTCAATGAAATCTGACTGCTGCAAAGTTAAAGTCAATAAGTGAGTTTGCCGTCAAAGGCAAAAACGTTGGGAAGCCCTGATTTAAGGTTTGAAATGGAGAAATCCAAATTTTACCAAATAAAAAAAGAACTCTTCAAATACTTTAGTCCCATTCAGCCTTTTCTGGAGTATTCCAAATGTATATCAAACCCCTTCAACTACTGATATTTCGATTCTGAAAACTGCCATGACAGATAACATTGCAATTTACAAAACCACATTTTTATAGAGAAAAAGGACTTAGGATGGGGGAGCCTCCAGATAGTCAAGTGGATAGAACGTTCACTTTTGGTGAAGCAGCTCCAGGTTTTAATCCTGGTGGAAGCCCATATGTGCTAAGTAGCTGTTGAAGCCCTTTTAGAAATGCCAATACTATAGTATATTAGGATAATTGATGATCAGTTAAAGATACTGATACCAAACCAACAAAATTTTTCCTTGTAGAATATACAAATATCTTTTTGGGTACCATTAATATTGTATAAGCCAATATGTGTAAAATAACCTTAGCTGATGAAGCACTTTTATCAAAACTATTACTCCATAATATAGGAAAAACCTCTCATGTGCTCCATAGATTTGAAAAACTAATTATATATGCTCATGATTTGTCTATTTATCTGCTGTTTTCTGTCACACTTTTCTACCATTGCGAACATCTTCCTTTGCACACATACATATATGTATTTTCGTATACCTCTCCATTACTGTCTACAATGCAGCTACTAGCAACTTAGTGTCATGATAACTGAGCTACAGAAGACATAATGTTATTGGCTATGAATTACTAAGAATATTTTTGTTTCTATGTGATTATGAGACATTAAGTTTTGTAGATATCTTTTGATGCCAGAAAATATAGTTAATATATGCTCTAATACTACCAATTGCTATATGTATATATGAGTCATACTTTCGACTTGGAATTTATTAACTCATCCCAAAAAATTAAAAGAAAAGTGACTGGAATGATACAAAGTCTCTCACCAAGGTGATAAAAATAGTCTAAAGAAATGGGAATTTGGCTCCAAGGTAGGCAAGTGGGGTTTAAATCCTGGAGAATGTGCAAAATGACCTCAGCAGTGAAAGCACTTTTGAAAATACTATCAACATGAAAGTTATCATATTTAATGTATCAGCTCCTGAAATTGAAGCCATTAGTTATTTTCTGGAATCAGGTACTTCTATTTTTAAACAATTGAGAGTATATGGATCCCTAAATAGCTTATTTGAATGATATGAACTATGAGGAGTCACAGGTATGTGATTTGTACACACCATTTCTTTGGCTAACAACAAACTAAAACCAGAAAATATAAATTCCATAAATGTCTCAATGATAAAGCATACTTAGAGTCTGAGATGAAATGGAATACATTATTCATGCAAGGAGTAAAAGTTCTTTTCCAATTGCTTCTGCTTAGTAGTGTGTTAACAACAGTGGAAATAGTCAATTGCTTGAAATATTTCATGCACAGAAAATGAGATAATCACACAGTAATTAGGGTAGCAATGGTGATTGAAGTCGTATAAGAAATTACAACTTGAGTTACTGATAGTGGTCTCAACACCATTTGTAATGCTGTCTACCAAGGATTTTTATCTCCTGGTACTCTGGGAAGGGCAATTAAGTTGGCAAAATACAATTTATAAATAAAATCATTCATATTAATTTAACTTAAAATTAAGATATGTCATCTGTAACATATCTATTATTTTAGCTGACACGTCTTGGTAGTATTCCATCAAAAAAATATAAACCACATAATGTTTCAAAATATTAGCTGCACAGGTACTACCTCTCATGGTACACAGGTTTGGAATATGCTGATCTGTAGGCTTAAGGTTACATATATGGAGGTATTATCTGTAACTGATAGTTACAATTTCAATATACAAAATAAGATTACATTTTTAATCTTTATGTAACTTGAATATCTTCATTCAAAAGTCAACAGGTATTCTTCCAATCATTTGTGGCTGAAATGTGTTAGGTAAAGGAATATCAAAACTAGGAAGCAGAGATAAATTACACCAATACTCACTTTAGTCAGCCAAAATTTAATAAAAATCTTAATACAAATTAAGTTAATATATTCACAAAGGATAAATTACAATGGCAATTACTGGAATCACATGTATCATGACTCTTTCAAGTCAGATTGTCTTGGGAATCCACTGCAAACTCTTCTTCTGTGGAAGCCTAGAAAATATCAGAAAGTTACTTTAAATTTCTTTTCTATGATTCACTATATTTTAAATCAATTCTCAGAGTATACAATTGTTTCATTACCTGGTTTTTGAGAGAATCTAATTCCTCCCTCTTCTTTCTCTCGAAGAATCCAGCCTGAAATGCATAAAGTTGAATTCAATAACTAATTATAAAGTACAACTCTAACACTAAGTAAAGAATAAATCATTCCAAATACAGGAAACTAAAAAATGTCTTTGGCTCCATTATGTTTAGCAATTTTGTTACCAAGCTGTAAGTAAAAAAACAACAAATTTCTGGAGGGTATACAAAAGAGTTAGAGGAGGATAGTAAGTTGCAAATCCTAAAAATATATGAGATAAATCATGACAATCACTTGAAAATAGACCTGTTCACAAATAAGACTCATTTCCTTTCCTGAAATCATTTAACACTCATTTGTCATTTTGGAACGATGTTATTAATTGTCAATCTAGATGGAGATTACTTTGATTGTGTTGATAAGGATTACAAGAGCTGAGCACTTCACATGCTTCCTCATCATCTATGATATAAATGAATAAATTAAACTGAGAAATGTACTTTTAATTCTGTTACCATAATCATTAGAGACATTTCTCTTACCTATAGTACATTTCATATCAATAAGCTCTTATATAATTTATAAAAGTAAAATAGTGCATGTGAATTTTAAAGAGAATGGATAATGAAACATTTTGATGTTGCAGATGATGGTATATGTGCAGGCTTAGGATAATAATAGAAGTTGTCATTTCAGTATAAATTCTTGAAGCAGTATGAAATGTTGGAGTTAAAATGATCAAACGGACCAAGATTTTTAATTTTGATTAGAATTTAGCCAAACTTTTCTACAGGATGTCTAATTTGTCTAAAACTGGGGTCTCATATTCTAGACATTCACAAAACCCTACTCTTGGCTGGCCCTGGACTCACAGACTTGTATAAAAACAAAAAAACTTAGAATTGGCCAAAAAATATAGAATGATGTAGATCACTAGTAAAGAGTGTAGTAAGTTTTTGGAGCTGTTGAAGTGTATGAAATGTCATCTCTTCAAATGAATAACATTCTGGAATGAATTATTATTACCTCTCGGTACATTAAGAAGGATTCTAATGAAGAGGTTGAAAAATAAGAGATGAATTAGTAAGTGCAGTAAAACTTGCTTAAGATGTTTTTCAGGGGACCAAGCAAATGCTATCTTAAGTGGGGAAAGTGGGTTGGGTAGTGCTGATTGCCTTACATATTAATTTTAAAGAATGGTCAGCTTTTTGTGCAAAGGGAGTGTTTTCCTTTGATACTAAATTCAAAAGGAACCAATCTAGAGATAAGACAAAGTGTGAGAGGATGACACTGATGATATAAAAAATATTGGTCAATTAAATTAAGTGAAAAGTTGGCTAAAGTTATGAGAAAAATCACAAAATGGGCAGAAGAATGACTTTTTCATCTCCATGGGAGAAAATTACCTTGTACAATCCATATCCTAACAATGCTAGAAGAAGAATTCCTACGATGATTGCTAATATTATAATCCATACTGCAACTTTTCCAGCAGGAATATCTCCAATAAACATTGTCGATGTCCACATCTGATCTGGTCTGCAAGAAATGATTTCCTTTCATCACATAAAAGTTATTAATAGACAATTATAGTGGCAGTAACTTTGTGGAAATTTTCCTTATCTTAATAGAAAGGCAATTTAAATATCTATTCCATTCAAGAGAGAACTGAAACCACTGGTTTCAAAGCATGAGAATCATTTTTGGGGGTGGAGAAAGCAAAGTAGAAAAATAGTATAAATAACAAAGAGAAAGGAGGAAAATGGGCAAGAGGAGAGAGTAGGGAAATTGGGAATAAAAGGGTCTTGAAGGAATTGGTTGGGATCCAACATGATGAGGAAGGAAGGAGAAGCAAATATTAACAACAATGGGGATTGAGTCTCAGATACAGCAGACTTTTTTCCTTCATTTCTTTCTCTAAATTTAAGTATATTTTATTATGCACTTTTTATCAATTATAAAATTAAGTCTGGTTGAAATCTAGAGAACAGCAAGAGGAAAAGCTGTATGATTAAGTCTCAAATCTATTAACTCATTAGTTCTTCCAAATTCCAATCTAACGCAGTCCTTGGAAAGCTGACTTATAAAGACTGAAAAATTACTTCCATGCAGGAACTATAAGCTCTTAACCAGACTTAACTGTGTCCATTGATAGGCTTAGATATAATTAATCATATCAAAATTACTTAGAAAGCAAACTGAAGGCATACTTGATTTTTATCAATCTCTATGTTATACCAATACATGGCATGTAATAATCACTGAAAATTAATCATGAGAACTTTATTTTATGTATTCTCAAGAGTTATGTATTGTATGTATTCTGAAGAGCTTAAAATGACATGATCCTACTGTAAAAGTAGATAATATTTTTTTATAATTAGTTGACTAAGTGATGATGATAGGCCAATATGCAGAAAATGATATCATAGAAAATAACAAGTATGGGTATGGTTTTAAGAATTACACTTTGCATGATTCTACTTGCATTCACAAAAGATATAATCAGAACACTAATAATGAATATTTCAGCTGTATATACTTACCTATCCTTTTCTGTTGGGCTCAAAACATTTGGCTTAACTACTTCAACCTTTCCAAGAGTTTCCAGCAAAATGATATCTTTTTCCTTCTTTACTTTTTCTAATGAAAAAGACAAACTCATTAAAATATTTCCTTTAACACTAAACTCAAAAATTTAGCAACTAAATGAAACATTTCCATCAATCCTGAATATTCAGAAAATTAATTGAAACATGATCAATATTTTTCTATCTTACAGAGGTTCATAAAATATCTTCATTGAATAAAATTTAAACTGATTTTTAGATATTCAGTCTAACTTATCATTACTTAACAGCAAAATTTATATACTTTCGATAAAGATTTTAAAAGCTTTAATTAAATAAATAATTTTTTCAATAAAACCTTCATGTGATTTTAATTGCATATGGATAGTGACAACTCACTCAGACTCTCAGTATCCAGCTCCATAAACAATTTCACTTTAGCTAACTCTTGGTCATTTTCAAGTGGAAGTGTTGAGCAGTTTACTTTTTTGCATTTAATTTCAGGATAATCATTCCTTGCTTGTGATGAACAGTTGAGATACAAGGTGCGGTTGCTTGGAGCCTACATGTTTCAAAATGATGTCATTATTTCATAAAATAGTGAGGCCTTTTTAGGGAATAATAAGAAAAGTAAATCATTAAAGTAAGAAACATTTTCCTTCTTGAATAATACCAATTTGATAATTGTCACCAATTAAATTATGAACGTTAGAGCAAATGCTATAAAAATTAACTTGAATAACAGACGAAGTTTTCAATGTTTTTTAAAAACTGAAGTCTAAATAAAAGATATCATCTTCAACCTTTCATAGTTCTTACTTTACATATATTTTTATCTTTATATTAATTAATTTAGATGGAATATACCCATCTTGAATATTTAGATTTTTCCTTATCTATCAATATAAATAGAAACAATGGTATGTTGCTGATAGCTCAAGGATTTTTCAATTTCATTCAATTTTTATTGAGTGGTTTCAAGCCCTTCTGTAATTATTAATTTAATCAGATTAATATCTTATTTAATTAGATTAATAATTCTAAATTTATTAACAATCAGAATAATTATGTAATCAGAAATGACAGAGATATTACCTAAAAAAATACACAGATAGTTAAAGCTGAAATTGAATACTCCAACATAATCATGCACTATTAAGACACTAGCTAAAGTTAACTACACATGATGCATCTGGTATGACTATGCTTAGATATGTCTCTGTTTCCAACAGACCCTTTCTCTTATTTGGTATATTTTCCTTTCTGTAAAATTTAGTAAACTGTTTTTCTGTTGAAGAAAAATAAAGAAAGGATGTTTACTATGCTAGAAAAGATCTTTTCTAATTTAATTTTTCATTTTAATATTTTGCAGATTTCTGAATGAAAGAAATACGTTTTTCTTTCAGATTAAAGTTTAATTCTCACAATATTTCCACTGCCTCCATGAATTTTATTACCATTTGAATGATATATGTGTGTGCGTTTCACTGATTTTTATAACTACTTCAGCTAACTATTTTTATGTCTTAAAAATATTCTGCTCATGCAATCTTATTTGCAAGCTAAATATCTACCACAATTTGTTTAGATGCTTATACTTCACTAAAATAACTCATTATTCATTTTGCCATATACAGTAAAACCCATTTAAAATGCTATCCCTGGCTTTCTCTGGGTCCCCTTCACACCAAAAATATGGTAGAAATACCAGTTAAAATGCTCTACTACCTGCTGACAGGGATAAGACAGGAAAAGTCCCCTCTTTAGCCAATCCTCCACCTCAGTTGATATACTGAATATTTTTTTACATTATTCTTACCTACTTGCCTATCTAGTAAAAACAGCATTGTATAAGTGTGAAAGATGACCAAAATCAAGTAACAAAGGAGAATGCTTTCTCTGCACAATAAGCATATCAACATCATAATATATTATAAGAAGGTAACCAGTATTACACAACAATAGTTTGTAGACTTTCCATACATCTACCACTATGGCAAGTAAAGCTAAAGAAGATTCCTTTTCATTTTATAAGGTACAAAGTTTTATTAAAAACATATTTAAGTTCCAAGTGACCCATACCTTTAGTTTTCCAATGTCACAGAAACTAAATTTGTACTATCTTTCCAATAGCTTGGTTTTCATGTGTTCCTCTGAAAAACTTCTTAACTGAGCTTAACTATATTTTTGATGGAATGTATTAAATTCTTTCTGCTTTTCCTATTATATTTATACTTCAGTAATATTTTTTCATTACCCAGTATCTTGCTCATAATACAATTCACTCATAAGTCTACTTAGTGTAAACTTTTTCTTACTGTTATTTAATGCATGAATTGAGGTCTGCACACTCATTTAATAAACTAAATATTGGTCTTTATGGTCTGAGTGTGTATGAGTAAATGATTATGGCTTCATGTTTACTTTCTACAAAATAAGCCACTGAAACATCTATTACTTATTGACTGAGGAAATACTGCAAAACAGAGGGATATGATGAGTTTTGAACTTCATATCTGAAGAGGTCCTTTAGTGAAGTCAATTAGGCACACAGTTATAAAATGTTTCAAGGAGAATAGTATACAATGAACCTGAGTGCAACTTATATTTCAGTTTCATTTGAAATATCCTGTCAAAAAAGCTAGAATGATGCACTAATTAAAGATATCTTTCATTGAGATTTTCTAATACTAGATGCAGTTCAATCTGCTTATGGGTAATATCTTAGTGTCATTCTGAGATAGAGAAATCTTAATCTAAATTCTGAGAATTGGTGGTGAACTATTCAGCTATAACTTGATGAATGTATTGCTTCACTATTCACAGTTGTGCAATATTTCCTTAAATTTAATTACCATGCCTTATGGGTGCTTTATAAATATATTCAAGGTCCACAATTTGACAACTGAAATCAAAAATTTTTTACTTCCAAATGAACTTCCTTTTAACTTTGAAAAATACGTTTGGAGAAACAGTAGAATTATTTCATAAAAATAAATAAAGCATTTGTTTCAGCCAACAAAACAATAATATTGAGAAGGAATTCATGTAGTTAGCTCATTGATTCCAGCAAAAAATGAGTGCATGGAAAATTTTCCATACACTTACTTCACATCCTACACTATATTTCCACAGAATGAAGGCTGCATCTATTGATTTGAGTTATTATTTTAGTTCCTGAAAATGAGTAGAGCAAGATTTGATGTTACAATTAATAGCATTCAAATATATTTATAAAAAATTTTCAACTAACCTGAGCTGCTGTCATATTTTTTAGATTTACTTCAGAAGTATTTCCCTCATTTATAGATCTTTTGACCCTGTGTAATGTGCTTTCATTTTCTATCAAATAATAGTCACTACAAGAGAGAATCTCTCTATCTTGAGTCCCCTGGTTAGAGAAAAGGCTCATTAGTTAACAATAATGTCACCCCTTGTTACAGTTTACCTAGAACATGAAACTTTGTCAAGAAAATTACTTAATCATGGAAAATTGAATAATAAGAGTAAATTAATGACAGAAATTACCTAGTTATTGAAAAAGACTTTAATCTCAGAATAAGAAAATTCCACAATAATTATAGGAAATTGTTAGAGAACCACCAATTGAATGTTAAGAAAATGAAGAATCTACTGATATTCATAATATGAAAATATCTAGAGGTGGACCAGAGCTTGAATACATAATTAAAAATAAATGTAGTAAATGTAACATATGCAAGAAAGTCAAGTAAAGGAAGTAATATCTATGTTCATAACTACCCTATTATTTTACTGTGGGCATAAACGATAAGTTAAAACAAGAAAGAGAGAATAAAAGTGAATCAGTCAAAAGAAGTTAAAGCTGTATCAAAAAATGCTAATGATGTTAGTTAAGAATGCTATTTGGAGTAGATAAATATTTTTATGTATTTATATTTCTAACTAATAAGAGCGAAGGCTATCTTGAAAAGATAGTAATTGTAAGAATATAAATGAAATTCAAGGTACTAGTATAAAATTATTCTTATTCATTAGACCAGTGAATAAGTGAAGAATAGATGTGATCTTATCTCAGGAAAAATAATAGAATGTGATTGAGGTGAAGAAAATGTGATATTTATTGCATAACTGGACAGTCATTAGATAAGGGGAAATTGCACAAAGGTGGTTAATGGGAATAGAGTGGAAGAATGTTGCTGGATAGGTTTCTGCTTGGTTACTAATAAACTGCACTTTACCACAGGAATTCTTTTAAATGATGAATTTGGCCAGCTAGCCTGCAGGATAGTCAGTGAAACTGTCATCGATTAGAAGAAGAACTATATTGATGAAATCTCAAACAAAATGCAGTTTTTAGCAATGGACAAGCATGAAGCTGCAATTAAAATAAAATAATTGTACAAAACACTATCTTTACGAACCACAAACACAGAAGATACACAGAAGTGAATTGTCTCCATTACAACCAAGAAGGATTTATTTAACACTTTTAAATTCATAAATACGAATATATTTTCATACTGATTACAATTTTTGAGATTCCAAGAATGGATTTATCGATTTGACTGGTTAATATAAATTCCATCTCTAAACTGTATTACTTATTTGATTAAGATTTTAAACTGAGTAATGTAGAAAATTTTATCTTAAATAATGATTTAATTCGATACTTACCTCATATTTCAATTTGAGAAATTCTATGAAGTTTCCATTGTCATCTTCAATGGCATAAGGAACAAAGATTTCAACCTTAACTTTTTCTACTGGACTAATTCCAAACTTCTGGACCTATGATTATCCAATGAAATAATTGAAAGATAGCTAATTCAAACTAAAATTCCAACTTTTCATAAAACTAATGTCATGACTAACCTCGTAGATGTGACTCATATCGATCAAATTTCTATCTATATCATTGTCTTTAAAATTAAACTGTTCAGTTTCAGCTTTTCTGTAGATAAAAAGAATTACCAATAGTTAATTAAGTCAATTACCACAGTTTTATAGGTATGCAAGATAGAATAAGTTAAATTTTAACTAAGTTATAATTTGCATTTATGTATGATTATTAATAAGTAGTGGTTAATCAAATGTAGGAATCTTTCTTGGGTATCCAGCCAGTATACTTGTATCCATAGTGTTGACATCTTTCTAATGCACTTTGTTATCTTCCTGAAGTTGGCTGAAATTCTACACTATGGATATGAGCAACCTGGCCAGAAATGACAATACTTTCCCATAATTTCCAATGTAACAATAACCTCAAGGTGTTTAGAATATTATAACAAGATTATATTTTTAAGCTTCCAATACTATTTAATGAAGAAAAACTAATTTAATGCTTATTATGTGATAATAAATTCTAGAATGCCAAATCAAGTATTATGCTGTATATAACTCCAGATGTTTATTGTAATTATAACTCTTTCGTGTAATAGTCAACTTCTTCATTGTAATCTTGTATTGAAGGAAGAGAATAAGGTCAACTCATACACAAGTATTCAAATGTAAAGATACATGTTAAGTATGACTTTGGCTGAAAAATTCTTTCTTTAAAAATTAAACATCAGAAAGATAATTCGAGGACTATGATCTTGATTAAACTCTTTGAATTTTATTTTGCATAGAGCTACTGGCTAGTGTTTCATCTCTATCAAAGAAATGTTAAAACGTTCCACTAAAAGTACTTATCTTTTACCATATTTTGAATAGTAAATGATTGAATAGTAATGAGTAAATGAAAACACCATCAATACTAGTATACCAACCAGAACCAGTATATGTTACAAGGATTACTTACCCAGTAATAGTGATGTCTGCATTGTATTTAAAGTGGATTGGAACACTTTTAAAGTTATCTGTATAATTAACATCTTTACTAGCTGATGCAGCACAGACAATGATATTTTCTGTAGCACTACCATTTAGATTATCTAGGTCTAGGCTCATCTCCACAGTTTCCTTAAAAACAAGTAAAGTGGTTGGTCTACATTTATGAAAATAACTGTACATTTGGTAGAAGTGATAACCTACTCAGATTTAGTTCATAATACTTCTTAAATTTACACTATGTTTTTCTGTGATTTCATCAGCCTATCATCAAGCAGGTTTTAGAAAAGATTACTTTTGATGATGCCTTTTTTAATAAATAAAATTTTTATTAAAGTTGGGAATATAGTTTCAAACAATGTAAAATCTTTAAAATGAAAACAGAGATCAAATCTTTGAAAACATCTAAATTTAAATATCATAAAAATGGACCTAAAAGGTATCTAAAAGTGAAAAAGTCTGACATGACTAGAAGCAATGCTCATTTTATCTCACTTTGGCCAGATGCCTTATGAAGTTAAGCTGTTGCACAGAATATTCTAACCATACAGAATTAACCACAATGTGTTTATAAACTATCCATATTCTTAAAAAATAATATGTATTTGAACAGATTTTTGAAACTTAGATTTTGGATTACTTACTTGTGCTGATGGCCTAAGTTCCTTACCAACATCACAGCGGATGTAAATTTGATTTGATGCTGGATTAAGAAAATTACAACCCTCAGGAGAAGCAATCTTTTCACACTCACTGTGATACTGTTTTAAATCCATTCCAGATGGTAATACTACAGTAATATATGGCTTATATGATTTTTCTGCATCTCCTTTGTTCTCAATAGTAACTCTTAATTCAAGATCCTGATAAGAGCCAACAACAAATGGAATAGCATTTCCATTCAAGGAATCACTGAAAAGTAAAGTTTTATCATTACTTTTAAGTGGAGTTTTCTAATAAAATCATTCTAACATTGAGTATATAATTTTTACTATACTTATATTTTGTAGTGATAAAGTTACTGTAACATCATAAAGTGATCACAACATGTTGTAACTCACTGAAGTTTATTTTTAAAATGGTAAACGATAATTCATGGATATGTAGAGCTCTTGAAGAGTGAAAAATGAAACCGATCCTAAATAATTTGAATTTAAACTACAAGAAATCATAATGATTATGAGTGGTATTAATGAAAATTTTGAGTTCCTAACCTTAAGAAATGAAGTTTAACTTCCTGTGAGATTTGAAACATCTATATATTCAGCTAAAGATATGAGAAATTTTAAAAAATATAACAGAAAAAGAATAATTTGAAATAGTATGGAGGGTAGTCTGAATTTTAAAATACAAATTAAAGTAGTAGTATAAGTGAATGTATGAGTGTACTCATACATACAGTTAAACCAGTTTAAGATGCTCCCATTTAAAATATTTATAACATAAAATGATTATAACCCACTTAATAGTGGGATACCATACTTTTTTAATTTCTAAGTTCAGATATATCCTAATGGACACTTAATGCCACTGACTGAGATTCACAAAAATTGCAAGTATAATACAATTAACTAGGAGTCTAACTAAAAATATCTAAATTTCAATTGAACAACTTCATACAATCTTAAAAAATTACAAAAATTTCACATTATCGATTTTGATTTTTCAATAGATTTTGAATCTTTGATAGAACAACTGTTGAAATAATCTAGCTTATTGAAGAGGTGAAGACACTATCCTGCTTAAGATGCTACCCCATAATGGGAATACGTATTATTAAAAGTTCTCCGCTCTTTTTGTCTAAACTCAAGTTGTGAACATATAAATACAAATGTAAATATATATGTATATATATATTTTTTTTTTCTGCCATGACTATCATTCATTCACAAACTAAAGGCAATGCCTTGTCAGTGCAACCATTCCTCTCTCACTTCAGCTGCTCTTTTAATCCCATTGTAATTGGAATATTTCATTCTTGATCCTACATTCTCAAAATAATTCTTCCTTGGCCTACCATTTCCTTTCTTTCCCAGGATCTTGCCATCAAATATGTTGGTTAGACAGGCACTGTGCCTAATACAATGTCCTATAAATTTAATTTTCCTTTTTTCAGTTTCATCCAGTAATTTCCTTTTCTCGTTCACTGCCCTTAATACTTCTACATTTGTCTTCTTTTCTGTCCATTTTGCTTCAGTCGTCATCCACCAGATCCACGTTTTTGCTACTTCAATCCAATTTTTTTCTTTTTCCCTCAGTGTCCAACTTTCACATCCATATAATAAAATGCTCCATACCAATTATTTTGCAATATTTCTTTACAGCTAACTCCATGTATTAACTTGTAAACAGAATTTTTTGTGCATAAATGATTTTTTACCAAATCTATTCTTCTTTTCATCTCAGCTAAACATATGTTCAGTAGCCAATGTATGCCAATAGCACTGGCAAAATAACTGTCTTCATGGTAAAAAATTGCATCATTGTAGAGTGAAAATGACAAAAATAAAGTTACAAATGATGAAGCTCTCTGTACAAAAAGTTGATAATTCTTTTAATGCTACAAGAAGGTAACTAGTATTGCAAAAATACTTGCAGCTCTCTACTTTTATCATAAATAAAGCATAGATTCCATTTCTTTATTACAATGTAAGGCTTTTATCTAAAAATTAAAGAGCCATAAAAACCCCTCTCTTTAGTCTTCTAATGTATGAGAAACAAAAATGTATAACATTATCCTGTATATAACGAGGTTTTTTCTCAATTCCCTGAAAAGCATCTTAACCCAGTATTACTGTATTTAGGGCTGTATAGAGGTTATGGTATGTGCTCAGGTTACTACAGAACAATACTGAGATTACTCTGGTTAATACAGATTCTTAAGGGGGCAATTAATATAAGTTGTTGACAGCACTGCATCTGACATGGGACCATAACCTTAGCATTTTCATTATGGTATTATTTATCTAAGATGTATTGGATTGCTTATAATTGAGGGTTAAAAAAATGATTATAAATCTTTGATAATCATTTTGTGATATATTTTAATTTATATTAAGCGAACTTAATTATCTTCAAAATTTGAACTGAATGATGAGTAAAAATGATATATTTGCCATTACTTACACTAGTGTTGGAAAATAAGCATTAACTAAAAGGTCAGCCATGCAAATATTGTCATCTCCACATCCATGGGCAAAGGGGTACTCTTTCCTTAGGGAACGAATTGGTTTTGTAGTAGGACACTTGCTGCAGAAGTTATCTTTGCCTATAATATAAAACGGCATAAGTATTAAAAAATAAGTAATTATCATTTTAATGGTTTTGGTGTTTCATAAATTACAGAATTGGTGGATAATTAGAGCAAATGATGGTTGTTATAAAAAAATTGTAGAAAGGTAGGTAACTCATGCATAAGGCTATGTTGCCTAAACTATGAAGGCAAATAAAATTTTTTTATGAAAGAATTGTAGACATTTAGGAAACGTATTTTATCAATTGGAACCTGAATATACATTTTTCTCTATGAATGTTATGTCATAATTTACAATGAAATAATTACTGCCTTTTCATACCTTGTTTAATTAAAACTCACGTTTATGAATTTTTAAGGTCGTATATTAAGCTATAAAATTGTGAATTAATAGCAAATTTTCTAATGGTCTGAGCACCTGTTCATTTCTCAAATTGGCAGTAAAGTCGATTCTGTGTAATTGGGACACATTTGGACAAATTAAGTGACTGCCTCAATAAAGTGAATTATGTAAAAGAATATGTAATATTTTTCTTTCAACGTTAAATATATTACTGGAAAGAATGGTAAATTACAGAAAATTTAAATAAGATGCAGAGAAATATATTAATAAATTGTTAAATAAAATAAGGCATGATTACATATGAAGTGATAAATTGTCTTTTATAGGAACTTTTATAGAAAATATTTTGTCATTTCAAATAGGAACTCGTAATAGGTCCACAATACTCAACATTTTGGATATCTCTTAAGTTATTTACTTTTATTTATATTTAGTAAAGCATTCAGCGTATGGCTTATTTTTACAGCTCATCAACTTTTATTGGCATGTTATATTGCATATCATAGGAAACACACTTTTACACTTGTCTTCATAGCAGTTAAGATACTAATTAAACAATTTCTCTCAATACATTTTAATAACCTCATATTCAAAACAAGGTAATAACTGTGCAATGTTGGAAGGATTATTATTATTGATAATCATTAATAAGTAATGGTAATCCTTTGAATTATCTAAATGAGTCGCACTATTGTCAATTGCACTAAGTATGGCCCTAGGCTCATAAACCCTTAATTCTTAACCCTTTAACACATTAAAAACATTGGCACTATTCCTAAGATTAGTCTTTTTCTTTAGTCAGAATCTGAAATATTTGTACAGTATAATATAATAATGTGGCCCTTTTTTACCCAGACTGTGCAAGGTGATCTCTACTCTGCTTGAAAAATTCTTATATTAAATTTATATAATTTGTCATAGAAATATATTAAAATGAAATTAAACATTGTATGTTTAAAAATATGGGAAACTGGGATGTGGGAATCCAGATTCTCAACAACTTAGATTGTTTGTATATATAAAGGTTAAAATTGGTGTTCATAATCTCCAATGTTGGACACATTCATAAGTCATGGACTACTAGTATTCTATTTCTTTTTGTATACAACTACATATGATGTACAGAAGTCAATTTTTGGAATCACTAAAACAATCAGCCTAAAGTACACAAATAGAAGTTTCATCCAATTCACCTTCTTCTCAAAAACTTAGAGAGAGATATGATAAAAATGAGCTAGGTTTTATTGCTTAATTGTTCATATAATGAAAGAGAATGAAGACAAAATGTGAAACATGCAAACTTAGGAAATGAAAAATAAAGAAAGAAATCAAACTGGTTCTTAAAATGTTTGTATTTTAATCCTAGTAATGGAAAATCGTTTGTATATTGATAGCTTTTACAAGATATCAAACTAAAACTTAATTATACACAGATTAGTGATGTGCTATAAACTACACTTAGGTAAATGCCTGTTTAATGTTTAGCTTGGATGTGCTTTTAATTTTCTATTATTAGGAGTCTGAATGCCTTAGTGATCATTTTTCATTCCTAAGAAGATTACCTCCAGCAAAACAAACCTCTTTGATGATCAGTGGTAGATTAGCCAAATGTGATCTAAACCTATTCTTGAATTCTGAACTCTAGCAATTATTTCTCATCAATTAACTCTAAATTCCTCTCTACTTCCATTTGCCTGTTTTAAACAATAATGAATTGATAATTGTTATACTCTCATTTTATTAAACAATTTTTGACATAACTTTGATTTAATGTACTACTATTACTTTACCAGGGGTAATAATGGAAAATTATACTGACCATAAAGTTTTTAGCTATTAGAACCATTGAAGATTGCATGTTGATTAAGAGGTTGTTAGTATTATTTAGAAATGTGTATTTCATTGTCTGAACTTTCTTTTCAACAATTTGAAGAGCATCAATGATATTTTAAAGAAGTTTGTGAGCTTAGCAAGATTAATGGACTTCATGGTTGGAAATATAGATAGAAATAATCACAAGCCGTTAGAAAGCATTTAGTTGAATGATGCTTCCTTGTTAATATATATTGTCAATACATTGATGGATCCCAACATATTTACAGTGATTGCATGAGTTTCTGAACCTGACCTTACATAAAGAAGAAAGAAAATAAAAGCTTAACATTAGTTAAATGTACATATAAAAGCTGCTTCCATACTGAAAACTAATGTGTGATAATATTTCAGAAATACAACATTACTTTTGGAATTACTTAAAGAAACATACTAAGATAAATTCAATTTCAATTCATTTCAAACAGGAAAATGTAACCGCTCTGGTGACAAACTAAGAACAAATTCAGGAAATGTTGATGCACATAATGTTACATAAGCTAAACTGAAATGAAATCAAGAATTTTGTCAATTTATATGGGTAATATCGGGAAGGGCCTAAAATAAGCTACCATAATCCCGCTTAAATGTATGGCTCTCTAGCATTGAACCAAGGATCAGAAGCAAAATGTTATATATATATATATACATACGAGTAAAAGTTACTTGCATACTGCAAGCTATCAGTTGAATGCAGTATCGTACCAAGTAATGCCTCAAAACAATTTTGAAAACTTCGCGCAAAAGACCGCCTGGCGTCGAACTAAGGTCCCGATTGTGCGACACAATTGCATACAAATATTAGATAAGTGCCATTCTGATTTGTTCGAAAATTTCAATTCAATATCTAATCGGGAAGGTCCTAAGATAAGATTACACTATTCCCCATTGAAGTACATGGTAGAATAGAAGTGACTCCCAGGCATCGAACCAAAAACCGTCAGAGGAACGGCGAATAGCGTATATGAAACAAACAAAATTGCCTCTATGTACATTCCATATTATAACATTCCCGGTTATGGAATAAGCATTAAAATTAAATGTCATAATTGCCCGAAATTCATTTTATACCGGAGAATTTTGCACCCACTTGGCGTCGAACTCACGGTCATTTGGTAGCATTTCTTTCTTTAGTACTATAGACGACCACCTCATCTGCATACACCGTGATTTTGATTGCTCTATCGCACCTAGAATGGCCCCAAAACAGTTTGCAATAAATGCGCAAAACACCACCTAGGGTCGAACTCAGGACCTTTTCGTGACAGAAATTAGCATATTAATATTAGTTAAGTGCCATTCTGACTTGTTCCGAAGTTTCGATTCAATATCTTATCGGGAAGGTCCTAAAATAAGATTCCGTTTTCCCCGTTTAAAATGCATGGTGGAATCGGAATGACGCTCTTTCATCGAACCAAGGACTACTGGAGAAACGGTGAACGTCATGAAAGAGTGTTCTCAAACGCCTCTGTCACCAGTCCGGGTTTTATCTTTCCAGCTTATCGGGAAGGCATTTAAAAAAATCGTCCAAGATTTCAGCAATCCATTTCTTACGGACGCATTTCAAACCAACCTGGCGTCGAACACACGGTCATTTGGTAACATTTCTTCAGTTGGTACAATAGATAACCATGTCATCTGCAAACACTGTGATTTTGATTGCTCTATCGCATCGAGAACGGCCTCAAAACAGATTGCAAAAAATCGCGCAAAAGACCGCCTAGCGTCGAACTCAGGACCCTTCTGTGAGAGAAAACAGCAAATTAATATTACATAACTGCCATTCTGACTCGTTCGAAAATTTCGATTCAATATCTTATCGGGAAGGTCCCAAAATGAGATTCCGTTTTCCCGTTTGAAATGCATGGTGGAATCGGAATGACGCTCTTTCATCGAACCAAGGACCACTAGAGAAACGGTGAACCTTAAAAAAGAATGTTTTCAAACACCTCTGCCACCATCCCAGGTTTTATCTTTCCAGCTTATCGGGAAAGCATTTTAAAAAATTTTCAAAGATTTCAGCAATGCATTTCTTATGGAAGAATTTTGCATCCACCTGGCGTCGAACTGACGGTCATTTTGTAACATTTCTTCCATTCGTGATATAGAAGACTATCTCAACTGCAACCTCCGAGATTTTGGTTCCTCTATCTTACCGATAAGTGCCTCAAAATAATTTTCAAAAATCCACGCAGTGCATTCTTATGGGAAAATTGCGATTTTTGTGACCTTCTGGTATCGAACTTATGATAGCTAGCGTGAATGGCTGAATTATTCTGGCATCTACAGGGTGGGTCCAGTACGTTGTAAAAATCTGACGTCGACGGCACTTGTAGATCATGGTCAGAAGTCCGTTTTCAATTTGTACTGGGCCATAGATTTTTCTCATCACTTTCCTTTCAAACACCTTGAGCATATCTTCCTGCTTCTTCGTAATGGACCATGCTTCACACCCGTAGGTCACAATGGGTCTTATGACTGATCGATATATTTTCATTTTGCTATGTCTATACAGTAATTTTGACGCCATAAGCTGTTTACAGGCAAAATAAGCCCGATTTCCTGCGGCAACTCTACTCCTAATTTCTTCAGTTAAATCATTATTCTGATTGACAACTGAACCAAGGTATTTAAATGCCACTACTCCCTCAAAAGTTAAACTATCGATATTTATCTCGTCAGTTATATTATCTGGACCTCTCTTCATTTTTAGATATTTACTCTTTTCTTCATTTATAACAAGTCCTAGTTCCTTTGCTTTTGGCTCAATATTTTGAAATATCTCTCTCAAAGCTCTTTCACTCCTGGCAATCAAAACTATGTCATCTGCATATGCCGCTATTTGTTTTGTTCTGGTACTTATTGGGCCCTGTTCTATATCTTTCATTGCTGCTTCAAGTGCGAGGTTGAATAATAATGCAGATAGCGCATCCCCTTGTCTTACACCAGCATTAATGCAAAAATCATCAGTCAAATCCCCATTTATGACCACTCTTACTTTGGATCCCCATAAAGTTACCCTCACTAATTTAATTAACTTTCTGGGTATTCCTAGTTCAATTAAGGCTTTTAACAATTTGTTTCTGTTGACTTTGTCAAATGCTTGCTTGAAATCAATGAAGAGGTTATGAAGAGTTATGTTACATTCATAGCATTTCTCAAAGGATTGTTGCAACATATGCAAATGGTCAACGGTCGAACGGCCCTTCCTAAACCCACATTGGTACTCCCCTATAATCTTTTCACCATATTCGTCAAGTCTGTTATATATTTTGCAGGAGAGTACTTTGTAGGCCACACTGAGCAAAGTTATTCCTCTGTAATTCATACAATTTCTTTTATCGCCTTTCTTATGAATGGGTACAATCAGACCTTCTCTCCATTCTTCAGGCATATACTCTTCATTCCATATTGTTTTGATTAACTCATGTAGCTTTACCCAAAGTGTTTCACCGCCTAATTTTAATAATTCTGCAGTGATGTTGTCGACTCCTGGTGCTTTCCCATTTTAAAATTTTTGTATCACATCTTTAACTTCTTTAATTGATGGATCCTTCACTTCCCAGTCCACTAGTGAATACTGCTCATCAACAATGTTATCTTCCATTGCTTCTCCTTCATCACATGTCTTGGAAGTACTCTTTCCATCTCCTCAAAATATCTTCCTTTTCGCTTAGAACATGTCCCTCCTTACTTATACATGCGCTTGATCTGGGTTTAAATCCTTTAGTGTAGTTTTCTACTTCCTTGAAAAATTTTCTGCTATTAGAGCTTTCACTGTTTTCTTCAAGTTCCTGGATTCTTTTATTTTCAACATCTCTCCTCTTTCTTCTAAACAATCTCTTACATTCTCTTCGGCATCGCTCATATTCTGCTTTATTGGCCATTGTGTTCCTTTCTAAACATTTTCTTCTTGCTAGATTTTTCCTTTCCAGTTCTACCTTACATTCCCCATCAAACCATTCCTCCTTTTTATCTTTCCTGACCTCTCCAAGAACTTCTTTTGCGGCAGATATAACACTTTCCTTTATACAGATCCATTTTTGATCCAGAGAGGCAGCGTCTTCATCCATACTTTCCAGTTTTTGTGCAAGAGAAATCTGATATGCCTCTTGTACCGCTGGATTTCTCAGCTTATCTGAATTCCACTTCTGGTATCTTCTTCTTTCATTTTGCTTGTGTGCATTACTAATACGCTGCCTAATTATACCCTTAAGAAGAAAGTGGTCTGAGTCGTAGTTTGCTCCTCTGAATACTCTTGCTTCCCGTATTGTAGATGCCCATCTTTTCGATATCAGTATATGATCAATTTGATTGTACAGATTTCTTCCAGGATGCTTCCAAGTGTATTCTTTTATGGCTAAAGAATGTGGTACTTATAACTAAATTCTGTGACATGGCAAACTGGCATAGTCTTTCTCCATTTTTGCTAGTTTCATTATGCAGGCTGAATTTTCCTGCAACATCCCTGTAGCAGTCTTCCTTTCCTATTTTCCCATTGAAGTCATCAAGCAAGATCAACATATCATGCCTAGCCACAATGTTACATTCTCTTTCCAAATCTCCATAAAATTGTTCTATAATGTCACAATTATCAAAGATCACAAGTATAATAACAATATAAGTTCAACAACCATACAAATTGATCATTATACATTGCTCCACTACCTGTGACAATTCCTCCGGATACAAGCACATGGGTCTTATTTCTCTTTTCTTCTATTAGATTGTAAGTAACCTCCACAACAAGAGGATGAAATTCATCAATTAGTTTCTGAAAAGAAATAATGTCATCACTATACCATGATCATACAAGAAACTTCTTCGCTAGAATTTACCCTACAATAAGAATACTAAATGACAAATTACATTCTATGTTTTACTCTTCATTCAAATTTTCTGAAGTCCACCAGTTTTTATTTTCAAAAGAAAGCTTGTAATAATATTATATGATTGTTAATGGTTGATATATTTTGTCACAATTTCAACTATTTAAATATTCAATACTGGTTACATCAAAATAAAAACATATTTAAGAATTCTTACAATCAAACCAAGAAATTATATAAATGACATTGCCTAACATGTCTATGAACTTCATTCCTGCTCAAATTTCTGTAAACCGGTAATCAATAAGATGATATCACTGTGTGAAGTGCAATGACAAATATAGTAAAACCCAGTTAAGACACTTCTCTGGGGATCAAGCACAAACTGCATCTTATAGAAGTTATCATCCTAGTGTTACTGAAAGAAAAGAAAAGTAACTCGGCTCAATGACTAAGAGACACAGGAATTCTCTAAGTGCCAAAATCAGCCAAATGTCAAGGGCAATTTCTCGGAAAAAGGTTATCACCCACATGGTCGCAAATTTTCAGAATTGCCCAATGTGCATTTCAAGAGCTAAGCTCCCATCATCAAGGGGGGTCAAATATTAAATGAGAAGAAAGTGTGAAGTGTGAGGTATTTGTAACTGTTTGTCGTGGGAGGGGTTTTTGGTGTTATGTACAAAGGAGGTGGGGAACAAAAATTCAGGATTAAGTCCTTTTATGAAGTTATCTCCAAAAGAGTATAATGAAGAAGTTGGGATGGGGCCATCGTCGGCATTCATAATTTCTCCTTTGTTTTGATGTATGAAGATGCTCTAATAAGGATCAAAACAAAGGAAAACTTATGAATGCCAATGACGGTCCCATCCCAACTTCTTCATTATACTCTCTTTTAGAGACCGCTTCTTAAAAGGACTTAATCCCAAATTTCCATTCCCCACCTTCCAGTACATCACACCAAAAAAACTCCACCCCAAAAACTCCTCCCACGACAAACAGTTACAAATACCTCACACTTCACACTTTCTTCTCATTTAATATTTGACCCCCCTTGATGATGGGAGCTTAGCTCTTGAAATGCACATTGGGCAATTCTGAAAATTTGCGACCATGTGGGTGATAACCTTTTTCTTGGAAATTGCTCCTGATGGTTGGCCAATTTCGGTGATTGGAGAATATCTGTGCCTCTTAGTCCTAGTTTTATAGAATTATCCAGCTATACTGGGTTGTGCAATGCTGGTGCCTTACATGATATTTTTGAAGAATGTTCTAATTTTTGCACAAACAGAGATTCTTAGTTACTTGGTTTGGACATTTTCCACTCTGGAATGAAATAATTTTTACCAGATAACAAATTTTTAACAACAGTAATAAGAGGGCATTGCTGAGCATGATCTCTAATGCTATACTCACAAAACACTGCACTCCCTTTCTGATTTACTTTATTTGTTTACAACTTCAGATTTTAATGAAAGGAAATACCATCAAGCTAATTTTTAATCTAACTTGCTATCTGAAGATCAATCATATAGAAGATCTTCCTCGATCTCAGAGTTCATATCAGTTCTGACAATGGGATGGAGATTGTTCACAAAATTAGTTATCCAAAGAAGGAATTCATAAAGAAAGATACATCATAAGATAATTCTATGAGAGGAGAATACTGATGAGGTAAAAAAATTGGTCCATTGAACAAGGTGAACAATTGGCTAAACCAAGTGCAACTGGGGATGGGAAAAATACATGTCTGAAGCAGAATTTTTACCATGTATTTCATGTGAAAGGGAGTGAGAGAAAACCTTGCATTAAGCTGGATAACATCTTAAGCAGGAGTGCGTTAAACATCTATTATTATATTTAGTATCAACTACCTAAAAACTTGTAGAAAACAAAATTTTGCAAGAAAATTTGTTTTTATGTTCCCAAATACTTAAAAATGTTATTCTTTTTTAATTCCTCATGAAACACTCCATGATTCAAATGAATAGAGATAAAGATATTTCTGCTGAAGATAAAAATTGTGAGTGCTGAGAATTACTCTTCCAATAGGCAAAGGAGTAACATTTTTATATTAGTAAATGTGTTTCTTAATTTCATTTATGGAGAGGGTCATTAAGATAACGAAGCACCATGAAAATATTGTAGAGCACTTTACACTAGCACACTAACCTTAAATGTAACATTAAATTCTTCACAGCGCTCCTTCCACCTATCCACTGTTATGATTGCTGAATCAATGTTTTTACCATTCAGATGACAACGTTGCTTTCCTGGATCCACATGTAACACTCTTTTTACAGCTGAAATGTATTATTTTTATCATATAAATAACATCATTACCATTCTATGAATATGATTATTATCACCATACAAAGATCAGAAACAGGAAATATATACAGAGGGAAATTCAAAAAGTCTACTTTTGTAAATGCTTTGTCACTTTTAGGAATCAACTTATATTTGGATATAATAGATTTTATATTGATGATAGAGGACATGGATTAATTCAGCTTATTTCAGACCAATGGAGTTTCTGAGAACTGGAGGAAATGAAATGTACTCCATAATGTCAGTTGTATGAGAAGGTAAACTGTTTCAATTTCAATTCTGATACTGTTTGTGAATAAAATTGCCTTTATGATAAGATAGAATTGGAAAAGAAATCAATAAAGAAATCAAAAATTTTACTAACCTACATTTTCTATATAATCCATTCCTTGGAATAAGATGCATGATTTAAACGAGAAGGAAGTAATATTAACAGCGATGGTTTCACTGTTTGGTAACAGTTTAGTATCCCATTTCACAACTGGTTTTCCTCTGAAAATCACTGCGTGACCAGATTTATATGCACCTATAGCAATATCTGAAAAAAGTGAATGAGGATTGGGTATATAAATGAATAAAAAAGACACAGAATGTTGTAATATTTCTGATACAAGTGGCAATTAATTACTTCTAATTCCCTTACAGGAGTATATCTATATAATACTCATTTTTTCTGCAATGTAGTTTGATGTGGTAATTTCAGCTTTATATTTATGAAATAAGAAAAAGATCAGAATATAGTTTTTTGGGGATTGTATTTTATTATC
This sequence comes from Pachydiplax longipennis, assembly GCA_036926295.1. Lineage (NCBI taxonomy): Eukaryota > Metazoa > Arthropoda > Insecta > Odonata > Libellulidae > Pachydiplax > Pachydiplax longipennis. The sequence continues at coordinate 1,449,068 of JAVFKF010000085.1, read as the reverse complement.
TGCTATAGAGTATTTTTAACCTCATTCGGTAATGTTCAATAGAATCAGTAAAAAACCATTAATGCTCAATGTAAACCTTCATTAAAGATCTAGGGGAAATCCATTATTTATCCTATAAAATCTTTATTCTATAAAAATATGCTAGGATAAATTAATCCATTGCACAGGGATATGCTTCAGTATAATTTATAAATTCCTCCATCATACATTGTCTATAGAGAATTCAAGCTGAAACCTATGACAGCTGGGTAGTTCTCAATTTTTCTACTGGTTTCTTCAAAAAGTATACATGTAATAGCACGCCCTTTGGCAGAAAAAATAGTAGGGTTTAGGAAGGAAATAGTGTAAAGTAAATATATTGAAGTGAATTCCAGAGATTGTTTTTCTTTTACAATCAGCATTTTAATTTAAAAACCAAGTCCAAGATGTTGAGATCAAATTTATGCTTAAATTCTTGCTGTACTCACTAGAATAAATGTGAAATAATAACTACCGATGGATGAATTCACTAAAATTAGAATGTACACTTTTCATTTCATAACTACATTTCCTAGGCACAAAATACAAAATGAAAACTTTATGAATTTTTTGAATTAGTAACTGTTGTATATTTTATATGAATGGCTCAACAATGTAACACAGATTTAACATTTACAGATATATCATTAACAATTCTTTTTATGTATTTTATTGTATAAAACACTGAAAATGATATGCTGCCATTAAAATGTGATACAATGACAGAGTGCCAATCTATGGTGGAAAGCCTTAATATGACAATCATAAATATTGATGGGAAGATAAACATTTATAAAGAAATTCCAAAATACTTACCAGCAACTTTATTTTTATCTATGTCAGATGGTTGAGTTATAATATAAGATCCAAATCCTTTCAATTTGTCATAAATATGCTGAGCAACCAACCGCTGAGTTTCTCTTAATTCTCCATCATCATATGCATATATGTAAACAACTCCTCTACCTCCTTCTTCATTTGGGGCTGAAACTCCTATCTCTTTAAGTTCAAAATTAGATTATTAAGCACTTACTTTGAGTGAATGATTAAGAGTTCACATTTCATCAATGAACAAGTATAGTATACCTCATACTCTAGAAAATTCTATTTTTGAAGAAATAAAATCAACTCCTCAAGAGAGGATAGGTTGACTCATACATATGAATATTCTGCCCCATACATGTTGTACATAAACATTATCATATTTTAGTTTTTACTAGTTTTATTGAGTACTAATTTGACACAATACTTAAGTTTTTGTACAAAAACAAAGTAACACATGTAGATATCTATGTAATGTTATTTTCTTGATCAGGAAAATTTACCCTATATACTGATTTATTTTGGAGCTAAACTTGCTCAAAATCAATCTGAAAGATAAAGAACAAATAAATGTTGAGTAAACTTACTAGTAGGCTCATTAGGGCAAAGTTTTCCCAAGAAAGAAACAGAATAACCAAAGCGTCCTCCTGTTGCTTTTCCTATGATTTTGATTTTTTGCTGAAAATAAAATAAGTTTTCATTTAGAGAAATTAGTATTAGTTAATTTAAATCTAATGTAAGTGATTGATGTGATATATTCACGTATTCAAAGACAAACCAGATGTACAACAATTTGTGAAGGTTGCTCAATCTTTGGATTAAACTCAGTTTGGATTTCTCAAGAATTAATACAAGATTGTCAGCAAAAGTACTCTAGGAAAAATAAAAAGGATGTATCTCAGAAAATTTTCTTGTAAAAATATTTGCAGAATTAATTTTGTATAAAATTTTTATTGTTAAGTTAAAGTTAAAAAGTAAATAAAGGTGAAAAATTTATTGCTGCATTGATCACAACTAATTATTATCTCCAATTCTTAGAATGCCTTTTCTTTCCGTTAATATATTTTCTTAACTTTAATAACAAAGTGATAATTATAAGAGTAATAATACTGGAATGATCTTAATAATTATCATAGGTGAAATAAATATTAATTAATATGAATGAAATTCCTCATGCAAAAGTATGAGTATTAAAAAATGGACATTTATAAAGCAGTTATATGGAAGGGATTGCTGCATGATTCCCAGCTAATTAACCTCTGGCTGGTCCAGGATAAAAATAGATTATGTATTTTAAGTGAGGGAAGAATTATTAATGCATTCAAAATGCCAGATGTGAATGCTCATCTGGTTGGATTTTCCAAGATGCCAAAGGATATGCATTCACCTCCTTTGTTAATTAGATTGAATGTGTTAGAAGGAAAAAAGACTAATAATGAACTAGAAGACTTGGATTCTGTAAAGAAGAGAAATATAGAGTTTTAAAAAGTATAAAATGTTGAATAATATTAGGTTAAGTGCTAAGGTGACAGCTGAAAACATATGCAGTATATAAGATTGAAGACTAATGCCTGATTGTGCAGTTAGAAATAGATTCTCTAAAGTCTGTTTTGGACTTCAAAAGATGAACCTAAGGCAGAACAGCCTTCCAGCTTTGAGGACATTTCAATAGTAATATTGGAGCTAAATTCTTCAAAATCTTTAATGATGTCAATCAAAAAGAAATATAGTAAAAATGTTGAATACATCAAATGTTTGCTGCTACCTGAAGAAATCAGGGAAAGTCAATAAGTTAGGATTATGGTTTTCCCACAATCTGATTGAATGAGATGTAGAAGATCACAAGTCAATAGCAGAAAGTCTGTTCTCATGGATGAGGCTTTTTTAGACAAGATTATTACAGGCGATGAAAAATGGGTTACCTAGCAAAATATCATCCTCAAAAGACAGTGACTCCTGCCAGATCTAAAAGCAAGCATCCATGGAAAAATTATTATATTGTGTGTATGGTGGGATTGTTAAGGTATTATTCATAAGAGTTGTAGAAGTCAAATTTGAAGATTAATGTGAACACAGGTATTCAAGAGCTTCAGAAAGAAAGAAAGAGAAACTCCATGTAAAGCTTCTTGCACCCATCAATTGCAAAAACATCATTCTTTCACATAACTATGTGCAACTCAAGAAGAAAATCTTGAGATTGGATGGTCTGTTTTACCACAAACACCTAACTCTCTGGACCTTGCCCCAACAGACTACCACCATTTCCATTCCTTATTTTTTGGATGAAAAACCTTCAAGTTTGAAGAGTAATCATTCGGGCTGTCCAATATTTCTTCTAGTCTATACCAACCTCATTTTCAAAGGAAGAAATTTACAATCCAACAGGAAGATGGGAAAATATCATGCATAATAGCAGTGAATACACAATAAATTAATAAAATTTTATTATATAATGAAAGCAAAATAAACTGCTGAGAAAAATCAAAAGTTATATATGCATCGACAAGATAAATGCATGAATATGTCTGAAGCAGAATATGTATACAAATATGGCCAAGTGTGTAGTGCTAGAGTTGCCCATGAAAGACTTCACCTAGCTTACCCTATTAATACAAGGGTGGTCTGAAGTTTCCAACCCCAGATTTTTCAGAACTCTTCAGAAAATTTTCAGAAATTTTCAGAAAACATGTCGAGAAATGGCAAAATGTCAGAAACTTTTCAGACCACCCATGTATAAATGCAATTGTAAATATTCATTTATGTATATTTGGGAAAACACATTTGGATCAATTTCTTACCTACTCTAAAACACAAAACATACTTGATCCAAAAATTACCCTGAAAATTTCTTTTAGGCTGAACTTAAAAATCAACTTAATAAACTTTATGTATAATAATGATTAATAATTTGAATTAACAGTGACAAATACTTACTTTCTTTATGATAACTTCTACTCTCCCTTCATCATAAGCTTCCCTTTTGCTTTCAATCGAATAAAATGGTGCTCCTACAATTATATCATCTGACCCATCATCATTCAAATCTCCAGTGGCTACACTTGCCCCATAATACTCTCCAATTTGCTCACCAAAATAATTTTCTACATTTTCTGGTTTTACACGATTTAAGTTGAAATAACTGACCTATAGAATAATAATTCATTATGTGATATTAGTTTTCAGTTTTTGAAATCACCATGAAATAAATTGTTTCATACAGAGTTGACCGTGAACTAGAAAATTTCCACAGACATAATAATGACGACAATTTTTTCAAGCATGTAAATTAAATTTGTATTCCTTAATCATTCAAACGTAATGCATGAACATTATTTTCATATGATTAAGTACATTAGAGATTTTAAAAATAGCCATACATACTGTGTACAATGAAGGATGTGCTTTTGTTCCCTTTTGGAAACTTTTCACCCATAGAGAAGTTTAGTAAAACAAAAGGCTGGGAGAGATATAGATTGTACATACATTAAGAGTTAATAATGGTCTATGAAATGAATAACCCATTTAGATTAAGATTATTTGACTTATTTTCTAAATTATTAATTCTTCTATCAAAATTTTTGATTAATTTAAGTTTGTGAAAAACAGTAAAATTTTAACATCTTAGATTTTTAATTTCTCTGCCATAAAATTATTTGACAATTTGCCTTCTTTGACCATTGTTCAAGATTATATCACAATGGTTTTGAATATTCTATGAAACAGGGATAACTGTAATTCATTTTCCTTAATTCTTTTATAATTTACATTGAACTTGACAACTGAATATCAAGGAAATCCAAATAATGCTGAGGGCCCAATTAATAATTACTAAATATAGCTTGATTAAATTTCCTATTACATACCATTCCTTTTAGGTTATTGGCTCTTGGTGCACTCACTACAAAAAATAAACGTTTTAATTTTCCTGCCATTCCTACAGCAACTTGATAACCTGAAAAGGTAAAATATTTATATGAGAAGTGAAAATTTGTGACTTAATTGGGACTCAAACCCAGGTCTCCCACTTTCCAGGCAGATATTCTAACCAATGAACAAACAAGCCATGCCTCTTCACTTCTGTAATTGGAAGCTTTAATGAGCAAGAGAGTAGTACTTCACTTAGTGGCAACAACCACTTCCAGAGGTCCTCGTTGAGGACCACCTAACAAAGCGATGCTATAGAGAGAATCCCTCTCAAGGAATTAACACAAATGATGGAAATGAAATTTAATATGGCCCATGAAGTTCTGCGACTAAACCCAAAGTTCTACAAGAAGTGAAAAAATTGTAACTTGACTTGTGATGTGACTCTTGCTCATCAAAGCTCTCAATTAGAGAAGTGAAGAGGTATGGCTTGATAGTTCAGTGGTTGTAATACCTGCCCAGAAAGTGGAAGACCTGGATTTGTGTCCCACTCAAGTCATAATTTTTCACTTCTTGTACAACTTTGGGTTTAGTCTCACAACTTCATGTGCCATGTTAAATTTCATTTCCATAATTTGACAAAAATTCATCTTAAAATACAAAACTTCTCAAAATTATATACAGATAAAGTAATCCATTAAATTCCTTGCTCTTTGTAGCTTTTGTGATACAACAAATTATCATATCTATCATACTACATGATATCAATAGAATCAAAGAGAACAAACTCTCTCTCATAAAATAGCTGTTGACAGATTTTTAACAAGGTGATTTATGTGGCTTGAACACTGTAAGACATCATTAATGTGTAAACAAAGAGACTTACAGCTATTGGCTCGTTACACTGAAACATTCTTTATTTTGAGAAGGGGACTGTACAAAGGAGGACACCATTTTATATGGAATTGTCAGTTATTTGCTTTGCTTATGTTACTAACAAGATTGTTATTGTTGCATCATTCCTGCATTTGAATTTATTTTATATAATAATAATAATATAATATTTATATATAATATTTAGATTCATTGGCATTGTCAATCAAGTATTGAACGTTATTAGCTGTTATCAGACATGTCATGTCATCAGCATATATTGTTGGAAGGCAAATGTTTTGGAGGGTCATTAATGAAAATGGTGAATAGTAAAGGCCTAAGAATAGATCCATTTGGAACTCCTGAATTGACCTTCAGCAGTTTTGAATGCCATTATGGTTTCGACAGTTGTGACAATGATATCTATTATTAAGGGAAGTCTTAATCCATTGCAAAGAATTACCATTTATGCCATAAGGTATAAGCTTATTCCTTATTGTCTAAAGATTTTCTAAGATGATAAAAGATTGCAATGCAAGGGTGCTATTTATTGAGAGCAAGATGAATTTGATTTATGAGCTGGAAGGCAGCAGTAGAAGTGGATTTGGAATTATGGAATTTTGGGATAGGAGATACTTTGCCAAGTTTTAGTTTGGAAAGAAAGCATCCACAACTAAATGACAAATTGATGATATCAGAGAGAGGAAAGGCAATAACACTAGCTGAAGTTTTGATTATAGGCATTGGTACTGCGGCGAATTTACTTAAGTCTCCCATTTATAAGCTGCCCTTTTAAAATTCATAGCAAGATACAAGCGTGCAAGATATTATAGATGTGTAGGAGTATAGGATGTAAATGGATGTGTATAGGTGCAAGATATAAGTCAATTTTTAAATATTTTTGCTGATGTTAGTTTCTTAGATGCTCTTTCACTGGAATCAGTTCCCAGATTCCAGCTTAACTGATCTTTCATGCCTATTGTATATACTTGTATGCTCTTGTTTTTTCTGACTATTACTAAGCTTATACACTTTACTATGTCCTTGATCTATTATTTTGCTGAGATACTCAATTTAGAGATTCCCTAATTTATATTTTATTATGACTGGTTGATTTGAAATTAGGTATGTTGTTTTCCCAATTTCTTGGTTCTTATCAAGTACTTGTCACTTTCTGATGTAATGATTTTTCTTGGGGGCCCTTTATTCACTTACTTCAAGTTCCTGGTATTTCCTGGTATATTTGCTTATTGCATTTCCAATTATTGCCACTCATTTATTTGATATTGTATTGTTACTTAAATCTTGTTGTATTTCACCTTGCTACATCTAAACACATACTGAAAAGTTAATGACTATGTTTATGAATCTGCTATTTCTTGATAAATTTATCTCTCTATATCTCATAGGGGCATGATGATTATAAAATTATTGCTCCAGAGGAGCATTACTTTTATAGTCCCAAATGTATGATTTACCAGTTATTAGGGAACTAATTGTGAATGCGGAACAATTGGCTGCAATTACAAAAGATGATTGGCCATGGTCTAGGAAACAACAACATTTTGAAACTCCCAGCTCAGGTCGTGACCTCATGGGACATATAACTCACTATCACTTGACAAAAGATGGCAGAAGCACTTTGGCTGGCTTGATGGCTTTGACGGACTCTATCACAGAGCCCAACCTTGTATAACTTGTGTGATAGAATTTTGCAGGTTGGGTTTTTTCAAAATTTTTGGTGCATCTGGACAGATGTTTTTTGATTTGATCCCAGTTTACTAAAATTTGTTTAATTTTTTATGTTACTCAAAGAGTAATTGCATTATAAGTTTGGTTCCTCACTTGGTTGTATGTATACTCTAATTGTAATTTGTTCAATCTTTTGTCTAGGTTAATTAAATGCTGTTTTGCAATAAACCATTACATGTTTAGTTCAATTTGTGATGTCCATGCCCCAATTTTCCCAAAGAATTTTAACGCAGGGTGTTTAACGCTTATACTTGGGTATTATTTGCCTTAAAAAAGTGAATACATCCAAGTAGTGTGTTGCAGTACTTGATCAGGACCAAGAGAAAAGTTGTTTTTGAGGGAATTAATAGTGCTAATAATTTCAGTGGGGCAGGTGGGATTTAAGAAGAAGGAACTATGTGAAGAGCAGTTATGGGATAGCAAGGTGTAACTAGGCTTGGTATTTGAGATAATATTACAAAACTGAAAGTTGAAGTTTTCAGCTATTATTAATGACTCAGAAACAAGCTCATGGGACTCCCAAATAGCCATGAGGGCAGTGCATTCAATTTCAATGAAAGTGGTCCTTGGTTCGATTCCTGCTGGGAGCCCACATGCCAAATGACCTCAGCTGTCAAAGCACTTTTCCCAATACTACTACGACAAGCTCACCATTGAAGTTGATATAATTAATTTCAAAGTATACATAATGCAGTGAATAAATTTAATGGTATTGTTCAGTGTAACTCATACTTCAATAGTTTTCATATTATCAGTCTTAAAATAACTGAGAGAAAAGACAATAAAAGATAAATATTCTTCGATCCCATTTTAAAAGACATATTAGAAATATTCTCATCATCATAATGGTAGTAGGAGGAACACTTAAAAAAAAAGTATCCTCATTAACTAATAAAGTAAATTTTTAAAAACTCACAGGAATTTCCATTACATATGATTTACTTACCAAATAACTCAAAGCCTTCTGAAACTTTCTTTATTAATGCATCATAGGGAATGAAACCAAGAAATTTAGAAAAATCTGAGGTATTTATTCCTCGTCTTTGCCTTCCATTCTCTCTTCCACTGCCATCTCGAATTAAATAACTAGCTCCTGAAATGAATAATCACAAATTTTATACTTTAAAATGCAGTTTCCATCACAATACTCACTATCCTATATGCCTATTATATCAACTACCATTAGGTACGTAATAATCCAAAATATAATTTACTGCCTTTCCTATTACAATAGAAGTAAGAACTACAGGATTCACAACACTATTTGACTATTAAAATTTGTTTTTACTTCTAAAATTTTCAAAATTAATTGATACTATTTTTATAACATGAAACATATAAGCTTCCAGGCAGGTATGATGGCTTCAAAAAATATCATTAATTTACAAGGGGTGTTCAAATGTAAAGGTGCCAAACGATACTCTGGGTATAGTTGAAGTTTTATTCAAAAGCAATCACCTCTTCCACAGGCCTGAGCACAACTATCTCACTGTTTCACAAACCAAAGGGTTCACTGTTCCCAGAGTTCCTGTAGCTGTTCCAAGAGCTAGTCCTTCACTGTGTCCTTCAGTTCATCATCTGAGTTGATACGCTTCCCTTTGAGATGTTTTCTTAGAATACCAAACAGATGGAAGTTGCAGGGTGACATGTTCAGGCTGTAAAGTGAATGATCACTTGGACTTGGCCAGTACACTTTGTGTGACCCTGGAGATATGTGGACAGGTATTATTATAGAGCAGAATCACTACCTCCGTGAGCAGCCCTGGCCGCTTGCTTTTAATGGACCTGTGTAGGCTATAGACACACAGTCTCCCCCATTATCTGGCAATGAATATTAGCCATCTTAACACCTTCTGCAGTCACAATTTGATGACACCTTACTGCTTCTCAATTGTCAAATTTTGCAATGTGAACACATAATGTCATCATACCTCGCGTCAATTGGATGGAATACACAATCAATCGGTGAAGGACTTGCTCTTATCTCAGCCACAGAAATTCTGGGAACAGGGAATCTTTCAGCTCGTTAAATAGTGGGACGGTTGTGCTCAGCCCCCAGGTGATTACTTTTGAATAGAACTTCAAATTTACTCACAGTGTCCTTTTGTATGTACCTTTTCATTTGAACACCCTTTATAGATATAGAGAGTCATCTTACCTCGATGTCTTTTAAAACCTGGTACTCCAAAGAAGAGTCTTTGCAGATCCTGTAATTGAAACATTTTAAAATAATTAGTTGATTATTTGAACAACATGTCAGTCAGAGCATGACTTTTAATAACTTTTCTTCATAAAGTAAAGACACTTTGTTATTTTGTGTTGGGCAGCCTAAATTTACCACCTGTTCTTTGCTTGTTATCCTGTGCTTAAATCATACGACATTTTCAAATGCCAATTTAAATAAGAAGAGAACCAACTGATTTTTAATATTAGCTTACATAATTCCCAACCTTCTCAAAGCAAGGAATTATAACATGAATACGGCAATAGTTGTATCATTTGGTAAAACAAGGAAATCCCTGTTTTTCTCTTTGGAGGGACAGATTTTGGTACATAGTTCATTTAGACATACTTGTACCAGCTAGATTAAGTGTCACCCAGATGCAAGGGAAGTGGGCATTAGGATCCCGTGGCACTCAATCGTTAGGCGATGAGTTTCCCCACAGCAGGTGTGAAGGCCACTTTGTTGAAAGCCAGCTCGATAAAGAGAGTATACAGCAATGGTCTTCCCGACAATGGGTGAAGGTAGCAAATGTCCACTTGTCTAAGAGACTACTTGCTGGAGAACTACTTGCTGAAGATACGACCCGGCAACATAAGAAAATGTAATTAATCGATCAATCATTAATGAATACGATGTAATAAATCAAGTGGTATTTGTCATCATAAGAGTATCTTCAGACTTCACAAATGTTATGGAATATGTCAATAGAATGGAAATGTATTCTTTAATTTTAAGACATAGTAAAGTTATGAAATGGTACATGGTCTTGCTATTTATTGCTAAGACAAAAAAGCATCTTTTTTCCCAGTAAATTATTATTAAATGATGTGTAATTAGTGATTCCATACAATGTCCAAAATGTTAAAGATTTTGTTACCATGGTAAATATAATTATATATTAATATAAAATTATTATCATTAATTATATCAAACATTGTTTTTATAGGTGCAGACAACTGTATCCCACAAACTTTTGCGTCCCTAGGACAGTTGGATTTTTGTAACATTAGTGAGCTATAATTTCTTAAGTTGCATGTTGAATGATTATTATTATAATCTTTATTTTTAATTCCTATAATTCTTTCTCTTTAATTCTTATATACACTCAAATTTTTGGCTTATAATACCATCAGAAATGGGATGGTAAAATTATAGACACTCAATCATTCTAGCATATTCTATTTTTGAGGGGCTATAACTTATTAATAATCCAAGTTTATAATCTGATTCTTTAAGTTATTAATATAGTTTTATCTATCATAGTACTTACATGCATGAAATTCAAACATGATGTTTAAATTATTGCTGAAATTTGCAATGAATTATTCATCCTTCAAATGCATAGGGTGCTTGTATGGGTTAGCTTTGCTTGTTCTCAAAAAAGGTACTTTTTGTCATAGAATCATAAAATTAACAGAAACATATCACCATTTGCTGTTCTTTCTTTATATTTTTCATGTGAGAAGTGTGTTATTAATCAGAAAAAAGTTGTATCTGAGCAAAAGACTTGTAAAAGAAAAATGTATGGTAACTTGGAGTAGCGATGAAGGCTTGTCTCTTTGGTTGTCAAAACCTGGAATATTACTTCATTTCAGGCATCAAGAAAACTTACATTTTTATAGTGAGCCACTTAGTACTAACTGACTACTAGTAAATCCCCTAATTTTGCTTTGTTTCAATTAGGAGACATTAGACTTACATTGTAAGTATTAGACTTACATAGTTATTAGACTTACATATGTAATAACATTTATGTTACTAATGTAAATAATAAAATATTACTGATTAAATAATAATGAATAAATGTTGCTGATTACAAACTTCTGAACACTTACCTGGCATTAAATAAGACAAAAGATTTCACTGGACCACAAGTACCTGTAAATAACTCAAATCCATTGTAAAAGGAAAGTTATATCTAAGAAATTAAAGAATATATTTCCTTTCTATTGACCTATTCTATAACTTTGGTAAAGTCCAAGGATATTCTTATGCTGACAAATACCAATGACTACTTGATATATTACATGATATTTATTAATGATTGACTGATTAATTCTATTTTCTTACATCGCCAGGTTGTATCTTTCTCAAGTAGTCTCTTAAACAAATAGCGCTTTGGTACCTTCACCCCTCGTTCAGAAGACCATTCCCATATACTCACTTTATCAAGCTGGCTTTTGATGAAGTGGTGGCTTGCTTTATTCAGTGTATTTACAACTTGGGATAACAGCTAACAGACACACTGTCAAGTAAATTTTTAATTTCCCATGCTCCCTGAGAAAAGGTGATCTCACTCTATCCCAGAGTTTGTATCTACTCTGACAGTAGGATGAAAATTGTTATGCTTCACTATATCTTAGTTTTATTCTCACAAAAATAGTCATGATAAAGAAGGAATTCACAAGAAAGCATTCTAGAGATAAGGCAAAATGTGAGAGGACAACACCGATGATGTAAAAAATTTTGGTCAATCCAATGAGGCAAGTGATTGGCTAAAGTTGGGTGCAGTACATCTGGGGAGGGGAAAAATCCCATCTTAAGCAGGAAACTGGGTATAGAGGTATTTTTATCATATATTTTGTGTGAAATAGAGGGAGTAAACTGTATAATAAGTGGTAAACTTCCATGAGTATGCCGTTCATCTGCAAAAATTCAACCCCTATGCAGAGATGGATTAGAGATACAATGCACAATTGAACTCAATATATTTCCTGGGAGGGTTTTATGAGAATAAAGATTCTTAGCATTCTTCCAAATCATTCTTTCTTGATACCTATCCCATCCTTTTACCTCATCCACTAACTTTTGTATTGTATTGTATTTGTTTTCACTTAATCTTTTGCCTCGAATAAAATCAAATAATGTAGAAAGCCTTAGATTCTTCCTTATTTATTCTTAACCAATGTTTTTGGTTACCCTAGATTCCACTAAAATTTTCTGAATTTAAACTTATGGAGGATATGTACTTGTGGTGAGAATAAAATAGATAATTGTTTCATGAGAAAAAATAGAACTTTGATAGGATATGGGTTTTTAAGAGAGAGAAGTTTATGCCAAACTCAAGGCAAAATTTACATCACTAAATTACAATATACACACAATTTTGAGTTACAACAGAATATATGAAGATAAGATTTTGCATGTTTTTTGGCTCAGATAAAATGCCAAGAAATATTTCACTGTAAAAATTGCCATCATGTAAACAAGGTATAATAAAATTGACAATTGCTAATTTAATATCTCATCATTATCCTGTAACATAGAGATGGAATTTTACTACATACATGCAATTCTCATTCTGTTTAAATCCAGACTTACTTCTAATGAATGCTTTCTGACAGAAAGTTTGAGGGAATACTTACAGTTGCATTTCTCATTTCAGTCATAGCAACTGAAAACCCTGCAACTCCGAAAGGGCTATTTTTTGAATCAACTGCAAGAGATTTGTTTGATGAAAACCTTGAAAAATCTGCCTATGTATTGGAAATACAGAAAATCAACATTTCAAAGATAAATTTATACCTGAATCAAGTGTTTCTGATATAAATGGTGATACTGGCAGCATATTACTTCCATCTAAATGTCCCCAGAAACAATACCCATACTGTCTAGGGAATTCATCTGTTTTAAAGCTTGTTTTTGGACCACAAATCTGAAAATTAAAAAGGAAAATTTTTTCAGATATATATTCTTCTCTGATGAGGGCTTCATGCATAGAGTAAGCTTATAGTGATCCAGTAATGAGCATTCACTAGTTATATCTTTGAAGCATTGAAGGAACTCTTGTCTAGGTGTCACTATAGTCACGAGTTCCATTTCTGCATAGATAATTTAAATTTGCTCTCAGCTGTAGCTGTAATCTGTAGGTTCATGCTAAATAATATGAGGAGGATATATCTCTCTCTATCTTTGAATTATGGCAAGAACTAGATATATGCTGCTCCTTGACATAAAATTTATCTAGCTTTGTTTCAAATATCATAATTTAAATGCTCAGAATAATTCTGAATAATTAAATAATAGCCTCAGAGACTAAAGGGCTAAACAGGCTAAAGCTGCTAATACTTAGTTTAATTTTATGAGATGAAGGTAATGAGGTTAGATCTACTCTTCTATTCACTATTATTTACCAAAGTTTTACCTCTAGTGTTCATTATGACAGGCTGAGTTTACGATGTTTCCCTGAAAATTGCAAACGGATAAATTGCCATAACTGAAGATCTAATTCTTCCTTTGTATGGTAGTAAAACTACTACTCTGCAGAGGTGGGAATACTTTTTAAAAGTTGTATTAATTTCAACTAAAATAATATGTTGATTGAGTGGGTGTATTGGGCCCTTATTATAGTAAATATTAAGAGTATTAAGATGAGCTACTAAGTTTCATTGTTATTGCCTACAGTGATTTTTTCAATATATAGGCTATCTTATCCACATGAGACATTCTCTTGAACCTACAATTAATCCTAAATAAAATTTCTACAATAATCATCAACTATTCTTAGTCTCCACTCAATTAAATATGAAAGTAAAATCATGAGCTGTAGAGAGTCACCAGAGAAACTTGAAATCTAAAGACTTTGTGCATCACAATTTTGGCTCTAGGTGATTTTAGTTCAAGAAATAAATTATTGAGAATTAACTATTGGTTTTATGACAGCATCACAACATCATTCCCAATAACTTACTACTAATCTTCCTTTAGACCCCCCTTGTATTGCCATAGATCCTCCCATGAATCCCTTATCTGGAAAAGGCTTATCTCTATCTAAGTCTTCTTCATCTGAAATAATCATGGAACTTTATGAGTTAAAAACAATCAATCCTTAATAACAATATCTTCATTTATACATCCAAATTATTACCTGTATATTCAGAATCATTTTCACCAGGAATATAGCCCTTCCCTGAAATAATTAACAGTGATGATACTATTCATCTAATAGAGTAAATTTCTACATAAAATTTTGTAATTTGATAGATACCTGAAAATAGATCAATTGGGTCACATTTTCCTAGAGATGACAGAGAGCACTGATATACAACCCCAGGCTCCTTAATGTGCTTATATCTTTGGTCAGTATAATTGGCTTTTGGAGCTCCAATGATGATCCTATGAGATAAAAATAATTTTTATATTTTGAAAGTAAATATGGTTCATTTGTGGTCTATTTAAAGAGTGGGCTGACTTCAGTCATAACCGATTTACCTCTGTCAAAAATTGAGTAATTGATGTTTGATATCACAGCACTGCTCATAATATACATATAATATTTTAAGAAATAAGCAATCTACAGTCATCACAGCATAGACTTGAGGAATGTATTTATGAAATAAAATCGTTAAAATTAATTTTTTGCCTAAAATGATAGCTTAGATATTAACTTCAAAATGAAATCTGACACTTAGGAGCTTCATTGACCATTTTGTTGGTTTTCAGACTGAGTGGTTGATTTCTATTAGGAAGACAGGGGGAGAATCAGGCAATTTGAATGTATGAGTCTGGAATTAAAGGGATAAAATGTTAGAAAGGGAAATTAACAATTTTATTATGTATACACTAAAATCGTAATATGATACTACCACTGAAGACGCCATCCAGCTTAACATGCAATCTTCTCAGTTCCTTTCACATGAAACACATGGTAAAAATACCATTTAAGACACCCTGCTTTCCACTTAAGATGCAGATTTTTCCCTTCTCTAGATACATTTCAACCTGCTTTCGCTTACCATTCTCATTCTCACCAAAATATCTTTTATATGATCTGTGAGCAAGGCAGTCTTCCTTTTTATTGCAATCTCAGGTTGTAAAGCATACCGAATAAACCAGAACAGGAGTGCAGTATTTTCTGAACTGTTGAGCATGGTTTTGGAGATGTGGTGCTCTGTGGTTCCCTCTCACCACAGCCATTAAAAAATCGTTATTCCTTCCCAATTGCCCATCTCGTAAAAACTGCTTCATTTTTTAATGAAAATGAGCAAAATTAAGTGACTAAGATGCTCTTTGTGTGTAAAAAAGCTGACCATTCTTAAAAATATAATTTAAGATAACCAGAATTACACGATCTGTCCTACTTAAGATGTGGTTTTCACTTGGTACCCTGAAAAGCCTCTACATCAGATTTTACTTTATTTTATTTTCTACATTAACTGAGGCTCCACACATTATTTGGTTTTATATTCCCTTGGCTGCTTTGAGCCATGTGGTTGTCACAGTTTATTTTCCAGAATGGTCTCACCTTCAGTTTAGCTCCTTCTGCTCTCAGAAAGTTGAATTGTTCCACCACATCGTGTCAACATTACCAAAGGAGAATGATATTTTTTCATTATTATAAGGCAATATAATGTATTTGGGTTTAAATTGCTACACTCAAAAGGTTGAAGTTGGACTACAATAAAAATACTAACACAAGAAATAATGACAAAAAATCTGATGAAATATGATTTTTAAAATGTTAAAAATCAATGATGGGGCTATTTAGTAAGTTATTTATGGGTCTATATTGTATGTTATATATAGCTATGCATGGTATTATTGTGATTTCATAGTTAAGCACTATCTTCGGCAATGATACAAAGATGAACATATTGTCTCAATGCCTTTATTAACCATCAATATTTACCCCAATTATAATTTCAAAATCGTGCTAATTCTATCTCTTTTTATTGATAGTTAGATTAAATTTTTATTTAAATTGTTTTCTTGGAGATTATGGAACTCAATTTTCAGTATTTGATAACTATTCTTATTTAATTGAGATGGTAAATAATGTAATTATGAGCAATGATATAATAAAATAATGCAGTATGATAGCAAGATAGATGATAAGAAATCAAATGAATTGGAAGTGGAGGAAGGAAAGGGGGATAGACTATGAAATTGTGTTAAAGAATATGAAGAGAAAGAAAGGTTTTGGAAAATATGAGCTGCCATTGCAAATACAAAGGTACACTGGAGAACAAACAAAAAATGTAATACTTAGACTTTTAGGGTTTATGTATGAGACATGGAATTACCAGAGTATATAAAATACTTTTAATAAAGGAAAGAGAATTTCGAACTATTTACTATCTTTCGTAAGTTATATCAACATAGCTTTATGTCCTATGTTAGAATTAGGAGCTATAAAATGATGGCCATCCTTCTTAATGCTCAGGAATTTATAGATACCGTATTTGAAAACAATATAAAAAAGTCATAAAAATGAAAGGCCTTAGTATTTAAAAATCATAGTCTAAGCATCAGAATATCTTGGTAATGTTACTGAAAAATTAATGTTCACCCTTAGCTCTTACCAGCTTCCAGAGGAATTACTATACATTCCTAAGGAATACCCAAAATATCCACTTTCATTGCCTTCAGGATGATGATCTTCGTATATGATAGGCCAATCTACATCCAGGTTGAAGGAATTCACCCCGCTCCCTGAGATCATCAGCATTATGATCTGAAAATATATTTTGAGAAATTTTTTGTTACCATTATTAAATAATAGTAATTGACACCGTAATATTACTCAACTTATGATCACGGGTAGTTCAAACATCCAACATTACAGCCAAGATATTTTTAATATAGGTCGATCTGAAATCCAAAAATAACGTCATAAAATATTCGTATCTGGTTACTGATATTGATAAACTTGAAGTTTCTGTAGTATTCCATTACTAAAGCATCTTCTACGACCGAAATCAAACGAATATTACTATATGAAATGCAAATTTATGATAGTTATTATTTTCAAAATAAAAAATATCCATTTAATTATCCACTTTTGAAAATAAAACATCTTAAGTGCAGTAAAATAATGATATATTCCATTATGAAGGGTATATAGTGACCAGGAACGGCTGAAAGTATTTTAGCAGTTAATTATATTTTGAGAATAATACTACCATAATAATCACTGATTAAATATAACTGTTCAACATATGCAGCAAAGCTTTGTTTACATTGACTCGAAGGGAAGGCGAAGGCTGACGCAGCGTCAACCAGCATGTTCCATCGTCAGCAGACGAAAAGTGTTCAGACCGTGTGACGACCAATTATGTTTTTCTCTCGCAGTGGAAAGATGCAGATGAAAACGGCCAATATAATACTGGAGGTGATAGATGAAGATTTAGAGTATGCAGCAAAAACATGCTTGATTATAACGATGGAATTTCCCGGTAGGTGGGTTCACCCAGTCAATGATAATCATAGGGAACTTGGTGAAACCTCAGCTGTTTGGTAAAGTTGTAAGTAGTAAGTAACAATTTGGTATAGTTTTGCTTTCGCTACGCCCAAAAGCAAGACTTTACCAACAATTTTAGTTAAAAACGGTAAACCAAAATTGTGAAAATTGCGCGCCCAACCGAACAAATGCAATCAAACTGAAGTAAAACACTTCGCTAGATTATTAGAGTATGGTTTTTTAATGAAAACTTTTATTTGAATATCTTGGATAATTTCAAGTAGTACTTAGTAAACTTCATCCATTCTTCTTCCTCGACTAAAGGCTGGGCCTTGTCGCTGCAACCAAGTGGTCCTATTTTCCTCAACTCTCTTGAGTTTGCGTAGCTATTGGCCTTCATCAGTTCATGTGTCCTAAATGTGTAAATAGTAGTTTTGGCCTTCCTCCTCCTTTCTTTCCTACAAATTTCCCCTACATAATATTAATAATAAATCTATTGTGTCTAAAAAGTTGACCCATAAATTGTACTTTCTAGTTTTCAATTGTTCTTAAGAGATTCGGTAGAATTTCCTACATCAACGAAACATGTTCAGCATCCCTCTTCAGATCCACATCTCCATTGGTTCCAAACGATCTTTTTCCTTCTTCCCCTGAGTCGAGTTCTCACTTCCATAAAGCAATGTATGTACATACTACAGATGAAGGACCTTGCGAATGATTTCCGATTTTCTAAATTTACGTGTTGGTCTGTGAGAAGATTCCTCTTGCTTTGGATGTTGGATATGCGTTCTCAATTATTTGATTTTTGTTATTACTGTTTTTATACATGTTCTGAGTGCGATTTCTGTTCTTCTAAAATAAAGTTGTTTTCGTTTTGTTGCTCCTTCCGGATGTACACAATCGGACGAGTTCTCAAATGGAGTGGTTGTGTTAAGTTTTTGTCCCGCCACCGGGATCCGCGTTTATAGAGTGAATCCTGACATTGGAAGGCCTATTCGACCATTGCCAACATTTTCCTTATCTCTCCTAGACAATCCTCTCCTCTCTGTTGTCCTCAGTCACTGTGCTTCCCAAATAACTAACTATCGTTGATCTAATTGATGAGAGCAATACAAGCCTTAAAATAGAAGGATCGGCAGTATAACAGCCGCTCGCACAGCCGTGCGGGCTGAGGTTCGCGTCACCATCGAAACATATATTCGTTTTTTGACGTTATCAATAAACTTAAAGGATTTTGATTTTCTCAAAAAATAATTTTAGTATTTTCTCAGAAACTTTTCCGCTGGATTTTTTTTACGAAAATAGGACGAAAAGTAGCAGGCGACTACATTACTCCCTGCATTTTCTCGCAAACTCGTCTATTCTAATAGATTTTCGCAAGACACTCTTATCCAAAATTTTTAACAGCAAATTGATTAACATACATGAAAAGCAGATACCAGAAAAGACCTTGTTTCTTGCATGATAGACCAAAATTCATCGATTCAAAAAAAAAAGAAATAATAATCTGCACCCAATTTTCTTGAAAATATCACTTTCTTATTTTTCTCTCGATTATGACAATATTTAACCTTAATTTAATTGCACTATGCCATAAAGAATTGATTTTTGTATATGCTGAATGCCTTTCAAGTAAGTTATTGCGAACTTTCTTTTTCTGTGCAAATGTAGCAACAGCGTGCGCCGTCCCCCTCCCAAGAAATACACGGGCCCATTTGCTTTACGTGGTGTCTTCATGATGTTGGACAGAGTATAATGTTGTTGTGGGTCTTCTTATGGTGTTGTTTTTGCTGACGGCCATCAGTTTTGCATTATTTTCTTTGAATCTATTTTTTATTTGAATTTCTTAAACGAAGCGGATAAAATACGTAACATTGTGTTAATATCTTAGATTAATCCCCTATTAGGACAACTTCTTCGGAGAATCTAATTCTTTGTATTCTTACACAATTTATTTTCATCCTCCTTGTTTTTTCTTTCATTCTCTCTATGCTTTCTTCAATATATATGTTGAATAGGTACGGTGATAAGGGACAACCTTGTCTTACTACTTTTCCTTCCTTTCGATTCCATTGATGTTGGAATTCGTTGTTTGGTTTACGTTAAATTCCATTATCAGTCTCTTTTCTTCCCAATCTAGGCCCATTCTTCTCATGAACCTAAACAAGTTTCGAATCGTATAAAAGGCTTTCTCCAAGTTAATAGTGATCGAATACAAAGGTCTATTCATCCCCAAGAATCTTTCCATTATTATACTTAGCTAATATCGCTTCCCCAATGCCTTTCCCACTTCTAAAATCAAACTGTCTCTCTCCAACACACTGTTCGAATTTTCTTTTCATTCTGATTTTCACTACATTGATTATTATTATTTTGGAAGCGTGTGACAACAGGACTATTGTTCTATAGATTTTACATTCTACTGCATTACCTTTCTTTGGTATGGTTTTAGTCAAGCTTGCTATTGAATCATTTGGTAGTTTACCTTCGTCATAACATTCTCCTACGACATTTAGGAGCTGTCCTTTTGCTTCCCAAACTAAAAGCTGAAGCATTTCTGCTGGCACATCATCTTCACCTGCTGATTTGCCCATACAGTCGAATTGTCGACATGCTAAAAATCTGCTTCATTTCATAGTAAAAATTGCTAAGATTAAGGAACGAACGCGCTTTCTTTGTGCGGAAAGTATACCATTCTTCAAAGGTATAATGTCATGCAAGCAATATTAATCAACCCGGATATAGCTTTAACCCGCTTAAGACGCGGTTTTCGCTTGGCAGGAAAACGTCTTAACCGGGTTTCACTGTGCATCATTTATAACGTTTTTACGTTCGCTTGAGGCATAGTCGATAGTAGCAACTCTTGTTTCGTCTCGTGCTATTTATCCGATCCTTTATGTATTCTGCAGTACCTTTCTTATAAGGTTTGAGGGATGGAATTTTCGTCAGCGTGTTTCGCAGTTTTACTTTATTCCCATTTTAAGTTTCCTGCGCCCGTTGTTTTACTCGTATCAGAACCGTAGTGTGTTAACAACTGGCAAGTACAAAAAATCAGGGAAATCTGGTTTCCCACGTGATACAAATATTTAATGAGAATCTCTCAAGACAAATTTCTTTTATCAGTAATTTAAATGCTCTCGATACGTAATATATTACAAGATTGCTATAGGAAATTTATTTATGTAATCTTTCCACAGAATATTACACACGAGCGACCATAACCGTCTTGTGTTATGGAATTCCACAAAATAAGGCCAAAATCATTCATAGTATGTAAATATTTTTCATTTTTTCATTGAGACGTAATTTGTGGAGCGAATCTTGTTTATTTGAAATACTGTCCGTAATCTTAGTCGGAACAATAACTAGATAGATTTCTTTGCATATTCTATTATTCGAATAAAAAACCGATTAAAGTACTCATAATTGCACCGATAATTACTGGTAGAAACGCCTTACCTTAGTGAACAATCAAGCGTCTTTTCTTTTTCGTTTAATACACACTCGCAGATTGTATGAACGAATTTCTAATCACAATTTCATGGCTACCTCAGGATTCGTTCAGCAAAGAGCCTTGAGTTTATTAAGACATCTTAACCGCTCGAGTTATGTTTGATGGCTGATTCTCTTTTTGTAAATAACCCCTCTTTTATTTTGGAATGTAAACGAATGTAAATTTATCTTCTGGAAGTTTACTTGTTCGTAAACGGAAATCGTCAGGGGTACTCTGCCTTAGGTCCATCAGCAAATACCCGCGTCATCTCTATCAATATGTTGAATGAACAAGCTATTTTCAAAATAGATCTGTCTTGCGAGATAAAAATTGGTTTCGATCTTTTAAAAGGCTTTTAACAGATGCGACTTACAATTAGTGAGAATTGACTGAAATGTCTCTACGCCCTTTACCTTGGTTAAGGAAATCTTATATAATGATGCTTCAATTTCAATGATTATCCTTCTTAGTAAACAGATTTACGTTAGAAGAATCGATTTCCATCATTATATCACACAGACAAATCGGCCACGGAGCTAGGGAATCACTGGACAGTTCATTTAAATCGGGAAGACCTTGAAGAAAGCTAATTTTTGGGTATATCCATATGTATAGCAGCTGTGAAAAATAGACCCTAATCCATGCTGCGAGGCATGACCTTGATGCCACCGTACAAACGCGCCTATCGACAGCAAAATGCGGAGTGTGGAGCCACCCTCATTCAATCCTATGGTTCTTACTTTCGGTCAGTAATTCGCTGCCTCTAGCGACAGCAAAACGCTGCCCGTGGAGCCACGGCCTGAGGAGTTGATGAATTTGTCCATCCTTGAGGACTTACCACTTATAATCGCGGAATGGCTCAACTCGCCGCCGCCAGCTCGCCGCCGCCGACTCGCCGCCGCCAACTCGCCGCGGGCCCAACTCGCCGCGCGCCCAACTCGCCGCGGACCCAACTCGCCGCGGGGCCAACTCGCCGCGAGACCAACTCGCCGCGGGCCCAACTCGCCGCGGGGACAACTCGCCGCGGGCATTTTTTAAATACGTTTAGAACTATGAAATTACTCGTTCTTCGCAAGGGTTTTAATTATCTAATATCATACAAAGAAGAAATTAAGAGATCTGCTAAATTTTACGGTAAGACTATAGCACCACTTTATAAAAGCAATTAATCCTTGTTAACCCTTAATTAGGCTCCTGGGGTCGATATAACCCCAGGCGATATACTTCCTTCGATAAAACATTAGCTATTTAAGATATTTATATGCCAATTTTTTACTTATATTAATAATTTTGCACTACATTTATGATCTGATAATTTCGTTAATTTTGAGAAACGAAAGGTAGGCAATTAATGCGGTGTTAACAAATTACAAAAAATTTAAATAATTATTTAATAAGCATTATATTTATTTTTAGCGGTGATCTACAAAGTAATTCAGCAGTAAATATCAGGTGCAAAATGAAAAATAATATTTGGGAGTTAAAATATCACCAGAACTTTGCTATACAATGCTGTGACGAATCAAATTTGTTGATTTAACCGATAAAATGCATTCCATTTTAGTAGTGTTACCATATCTACGAAATAAATGTAAATAATTATGTAATTAACAGATCATGGTTTATAAGTGCCCTTATATTAAGTAATTCATTTGTAAGTACCATGTAAAAAACAAAATCAGATCATGCATACCAACTAATAATTACATACAAATCAACTTTTCATAAAAAGATTTAACAGAAAGATATTCCTTCCTAACTGATATTTACGTAATACAGTAAAAGTAATTAACCCATAATTAGTCTCGTGGGGTGAATGTGACCCCAGGTGGTGTAATTCCCTCGGTAAAACAAAAACTAATCAAGATATTTTAACCAAATTTTGTTTTGAAAAGATTTTTACATTCTTAAGATAATCTGAGAATTTAGTTAGCAATCAAAAGTAAGCAAATTTGGCAGTTTCACCAGATTTCCAAAAATAAATTTGAATAATTTTCAAACAGTATTTCATTACTTTTAAAGCGCTTATACATAACATAACTGATTGGTAAGTACCAGAAAAATAATGAACACCATATCTTGCATATACGAGTATTTTGCATTATAGGTTCCGAAGCCCCGGCGATTCGAGGCCCGAAGCGGAATACGCTCTTTGATATAAAAGTCAAAAACTAAATTTCTGTTCAAGATATCGCATCAAAACAAACTTCAAATCAAACTTACAACATTTATCTCGATTTCTCTCGAGACAAGTTCTTCCTCACGTGAGAAACCAAAAACTTTTAGGCGACGTATAAATTGGACTGCACGACGAATTTTTCTTGAGTTACGTTCTAACTAAATAATTTTTTACTGAGATGTGGTTACTCTGAAATTAATCTTATGTAATGTTTATGCATTCAGATGATACAGTGACCAATTGAAGAATAAATCAGCATTTTATGTTGGATTGTAAGAGAGTGATGGCAGTTTCAAAAATATTCACGGGTGATCGGCAATTCATTGAATTTTCGATTTTAACTCTGTTGTTTTTCCTATAAAAGCATAAAATTTTCACTGTTGAGTTGAAAACGTTATTTTTATTCAAATTTCATCGGAATTTAAGTTTGAATCGATAAATGTAAACTACGAATCTTAATTATACCCGTACGAATCCGTAGATCCACGTAAAGGCGAACCTGCGCGAGGCTAACTTCTTCACTTACGGCAAATTACAATGAGTTATTCCCCTGTAAGTTCTCCATACTGACTGGAATTTTGAAACGTGCTATGATCGATCTGCCATGGTCGAAACTCCCTAACTGTAAGTTTCATACAGAAATATATTGAACATTCTATTTAATGATTTTCAACCACCGAAATCGATTAGTAATATTTAAACATCGTAAAATCACTCCTTATCAATGTCACCAACCCATAAAATATATTATTTTATTAATACATGCTCTGCGATGCACTACAGTGGTAGGTCTATCGGCATAATCTTGCCTTTGGGAACTGATACCCCATTTTGTAATTGAATTTTAAAAAATATTAATTGTTGACAACAATTTTTAATAAATATATAACTATTATTATTTACAACCGTTTTCAATATTTTTATTCAGCTTACTGCACCTTTGGTTGGAAAGCAGAAATGAGATACATTTGAGGATACATTTCTATGAGACAATTAATGCGGAAAATAATCAAATCCCGAATGTAATAAAGAAGTAAAATTTACCATAATCTTACTCGTCAATAATGAAATATAAATGTTTATTTATTATAATGTGAAATATATGATAATAATCGATTTCTCGTATTAGAAAAATGTTTTTTTCGTAATTTTGTTTGTCCTAATTTAAACATTGAGAAAATATTTTTAAAATTATTTTTATTAATTTGAAAACTGTGATTCAGAATGTTTAAAGTAAGCAGAATAGTTATATTTATATAATATAAAAATATTAGGGAGAGATAGAAATATAGACCAAAATATTTGTTTCGGAAATTATTTTTAGTTGGTGATCAGCATGATTTGATTTTTAGAGTTCATCGGTTAGACGAAGGAAGAAACTTTTAGTCTCTATCTCGCCCAAAAAAAGACGATTATTATGTTTGTTAAACAATCATTTAATTTATTAAATTCGTAAATTTGTTAACTGCTAAAATTAAGTGCTTTTTATCAGTGGAATCGACAAAACTGGTTTGTCATATCATTATATAGCAAAATTCTAGTATTCCATTAACTCTCGGATAGTATTTTTCATTCTGCGCCTGGTACTTACTATGAATTACTCATTACTGACTATGAATTAGTTCATTGATCATCGCTTAAAATAAATATAATGCTTATTAAATAATTATTTAAATTTTTTGTAATTTGTTAACACCGCATTAATTGCCTACCTTTCGTTTCTCAAAATTAACGAAATTATCAGATCATAAATGTAGTGCAAAATTATTAATATAAGTAAAAAATTGGCATATAAATATCTTAAATAGCTAATGTTTTATCGAAGGAAGTATATCGCCTGGGGTTATATCGACCCCAGGAGCCTAATTAAGGGTTAACAAGGATTAATTGCTTTTATAAAGTGGTGCTATAGTCTTACCGTAAAATTTAGCAGATCTCTTAATTTCTTCTTTGTATGATATTAGATAATTAAAACCCTTGCGAAGAACGAGTAATTTCATAGTTCTAAACGTATTTAAAAAATGCCCGCGGCGAGTTGTCCCCGCGGCGAGTTGGGCCCGCGGCGAGTTGGTCTCGCGGCGAGTTGGCCCCGCGGCGAGTTGGGTCCGCGGCGAGTTGGGCGCGCGGCGAGTTGGGCCCGCGGCGAGTTGGCGGCGGCGAGTCGGCGGCGGCGAGCTGGCGGCGGCGAGTTGTCCTAGACCCTTATAATCGGACCGCTTATGTTAATCGTGAAATGAGCGATCAGAGGGAAATACTTGTGGTAAATGAGAAATAAATTGCAGTAGATTTAGATTTGTACCCCGCAAACTGCCAGTGGCGTATGGCAGGGGGAGTAGTAGATTTTCAGCCACATATATATAAAAAATCAATCGATACACAGGAGAAGAGAAATGAAATGTATTATACCGTTAACGAGCACCAGACGCCAAGGTGTCGCTCCATTGCTTAGATGTTCTTCTTTCTTCCACTTCACGATTTCATTGATGTTGATTCCTGTGGAGGAAAGGAAATTATTTTTTTAATCATCCATTTTAGGTATGTACAAGTGATGATGAAAATATCGAATTTCACCTGAAAATATTTTTCCTAGTTACATTCATGCTTAAGCAGATAAGTGTATCACGCCCAAGATATCACAAATTTTACTTCCGTGCAAATTTTATTAATGATATAGTCTACTCCATAAAATAAGAATTGGTATAATAGTATAAATCAGTCTCGCGGAAGGTTTAGGAGTGATCTCGGAGGATAGGATTCTCAGGTGGTTGGGAGTCCCGGATATATTATTGCTAAAAGTGTGTCTATTCGTGGGCTTTTAGAAGTCCCCTAGGTTGGATTAGTTTCAGTAAAGGTTCGATTTTGCGCCGCGAGGTTCGAACACATCTTATAGACCGCATTCGAGGAATAATGCATACGAGTATTAGGTTAGTTTTTAGTTCCGAAAGGTTTTACTCGCTCGTCTCTTATTTATTCTGAAATTTGAATACATATTATAATGTATAATTGATATATAATATTTTAGTATTTACTGGCTGCATTGCCAGTTGTCATTTTTATTACATATTGTATGAACTTCCAACTGATTGTTAACTTGAAAATAAAAGTTGGAGAGTACTATACTAATTGAAACCAACTGGATTCTCTAGTACACATTATATGGCCAGTGTAACAGGAGATAGTCAGTGATTCACAGAAACCATCATTCACTTTAGTTTGCACCCAACGGCAATTTTCTTTGTATTCCTCAATTTTATTATAAATCTCGCAAAGTTCCCCAAAATAATGCTACGTGTAACACTATGTGTAGTGCAAATAGAGTAACACTACTAGTCCCCAGATTAACGTATGTTACACTTTTCATACCCTTTCTCCTCTCTTACAACGGAGGTTCCCAATTTTTAATGTTAAAACAGAGGGAAGTATTCGCGAGGTGATTACTTTATTGCAGAAATTGAAACTCTTCACTGGAAGTATGAAAAATCAAGTATCTTACATTATTCATGCATAAAGTTAGCAGCCTGTAATATGTGGTAAGGAGTCAAACATCGTAATAACTTTATTTTATGTTAATTCTAAAATTATTGTTTGACCAACATTACGTTAAATTTAAAATTAACATAATCTACAGCTAACGCTCAAATGATAACTATAATTAATAGTGTTTATTCTTTGAATAATTAAATGTCATTTATTGACTTTCAGGACTTGACTCTGAATGGACATACTTCGGTTCTTGTCTCTTATCGTTGGTAATAAACATTTGTGGAAACCACAAAACTCCGGAGCTTTTTTGTGACATTCTCAAAAATAATTGCGGTTCAAGAGAATAATTTCTTCTCTTCCTAAGAAATGAGATGATCACTCTAAAATTACAGTCATTAAAGAATTTTCTTCCTTGTAGGGCGGATACCGTTATCGTGTTCCGAGAAATAATAGTTATCGAATTGAGTGTAATTAAAACTGTAATTAGGAAAGGAAATATTAGGAAATTATAAACCGTTGCAAAATTAAAAAAAATATATGAGTCGTAGTTCCACCAGAAAGGCACGAATTTAGTGTTCGTGTAATTTTGATTTCGAATTCACTCGAAAACATCAAATCTGGAATTCTTATTTAAATCACGTTTGATCATTCCGATTACATTCATATCCTTTGATATTATTCGAAATATCGGTAGTGTTTATTGTCAATTATATCTATATCCAGTTGTGGCTGGTGTACATTTCGCCATTATTGGCAAGTAAAGAGAGGAAGAGCGGAGTTCAGCAACCTGTGGCTCTTTACAGTTTTCGCTACACCTCTAAATGGATTTTGTATACTTCATCTTTGAATTCTGCATTTTTGCATTCTGACAGATTGAATGGAAGATAGGAAATTCTGGTTCTCTTTTTGCCTTTTAAAGACGTTTTGCATAGATTTGTTTGTAATGGTGAAGCAAATGATGATTTTTATTGAAAGATCCCTGATCATGAAATTGCTTTGTGATATTGTATTTATTCTTAGAATACTATCCCGTGCAAGCCACGAGTAGAAGGAAACAGCCTAAACCGTGTTTTTCATGATTACATCTCGCGCTATGGAGATGATATTTTTTATATGTACGATTTGATATATTTAGAGAACTTACCACACATGCGTCACACATCCTTCCTCTAAGTGTAGCAATCTATCTTTAGATTACTCATATTGTCCTATATTGAGAGATTTCGAAATTGTATGCGATATCACAGATGGGGCTAACCGTAAATTTACTTGGACAGCCAAAAGATTAATTCTTTTAAGAGGTAAATTTCGTTCGATTCACGGCGGGGGTCCAAAAAAGGCCGACCATTCACGATAAAAATGGTGCTTGATCAGCATCTTACTATCAGATAATTAAATTAGAAGTAATAATAAATTAAATTGGTGGTATCCGCTCTCGATTTTCTTTTGTTATCTGAAAGGGAAAATAAGTTAGTCGTAAGTCCGATCAGAAGAATAGGATTCAATTTCCTTACTGCAGCAGAGCTTCAGATTCTGCTGAACTACACTGCAGATGTGAATACACAAACAACTATTAGCTTATTAACTATTAGGCTAAAGTTACGCCTTTCCGTCAGTTTTCCTAGAAGTTCTACAATCGCAGTTTTATTTTGCGGTGCCCATCTATCTACTGTGACCACCAACTAAGTACACCTATTTTAAGGTGCTTAAATGATAGAAGTATAAATAGTAACAGTAATAAATAAATTTGATACCTTCTTGCCGCTTTTTCTTGATAAATATATTAGTTTCGTATTTTATATCAGAATATGAATTAATGTATCTATAATTCTTGCTCAAGCTTGTAATGATATGGAAATATGTCTTACGAGATGTTCTAATTTTGGTCACTCATAATTTGTCACAGGATATATTTCCTGTCGAACTTGGAACCGGTTAATTCTGTCTTAACTTAGTCTCGAATTGAGCGGAGTCATATTCTAAATGGGAGCGTCTTACGCACTTACTAGCATGTACATACATAATTGACTGTAAAAATACATACTTTTTGAACTAACGATGATAAGGATGATTGACATCATGGTTAGCAACACAAGAGAGTAAAGAAAACTTTTAACTTTAAACTAAAACTTTTACTTAAAAACGTTCTTCGACCCCATTCATAAACAAATTCGAGCCTACCGTTGTTTTAATAAATGTCTGCGGAAGTATTTTTCAAACCAAATGGAATTCTAGTCAGATATTAAGGTTCCAGTATAGAAGCTGTGAACTAGGGTTTTCCAGCATTGCATCAGAAAACCGAAGATTATTTGGCTAATGGCCTTGATTGTATTTTTGCCTTTCACATTATTTATTTATTTATTGGTAAGTATGGTGCGAGTAGAATTACTTATGGTGGCAGACGTTACACAGATAATTATTCTACAATTAACGTTACTAACCATACAGTACAGTATTCAAACACCACTACACTACATCAAGACTTAATTTACACACACCTCCTTGTCATCCCTAGCAAAACATTTACACCACATAGACATAAAACCACTGTCACAGTCTATAATGATTCTTTTAGTCCAAATTGTCACATTGTCATTCATTACATTAACTGCATAAGAAAATATATTGAGTGTGATGTGGCGTAACCTCGCGAAAGGCCATAACTAAAGAAATTTGTTAAAACTTCGTTCTTTTGTGGAATATTTAAGTCATTTCTTTCGCTTAAGAAAACTATGTTCATTTAAGAGGATTTAATTTTAGGCTCTCCTCAAATGGAGCAAAAGACCGGTGCGAATGACGAAAATAGAAGATCATGATCATACCAAATGATAAACTTAGTGATTTTCTACAAAAATTTTATTATGATGATCGCTTCCGCAGAAGTTCGGAAATCGCGGTTTTGCGGAGGTCGTCCGGTCGTCATGGTAACATATTTGTGGAAAATTATTAATTTTCTCATTACATGAAATGGTTCTTTCCATCAATTTATGCTTCAATTGACGATTCCATCAAGTCACGCTTCTCACATCGATTTCACACATCACTACGGACTGATCCTCAGAGGAGACGGGCTGACGTAAATGCCTCCCGAGAGGGGCTCCAAAGAGAAATACAATTCTAGGACCAGAGAACAGGTCTCCCTTTTCAGAACGAGTACAAAACAACCATAGAATCTACAAACATGTTTATCACATTATTATGCGAAGATCCATAGCGTCTAAGACAGATTTGAGGGCCAGCAATGCTTGCGATTAAGTTTATCGAGAAGCAGAACTCGAAGAGATATGCCTTCGTAACACCCCAATGACAAAGGAAACAGAACACGGCGTTGCATCTGAATAAAAGTTTACTTCAGCGAATTCCCAACTTCACTCTGCGTCTCAAAATGTTCTCTTCCTTAAGTAAATAATTCAACCATTCTGTATTTCTAAGACCTCATCCCTCACTAAAAATAAAGGCAGTCTATAAAAATACAGAAACCCGAACATCAAGATAAACAATACGTTTTACGGGAGCTAGATCACATTTTAATTCATTTAACTGAAAACCAAGATCATCAATAAGAAATATAAGCACTAAATTAACATATTCTTGGTTGGATTCACTAGGATTTAACAAAACTAGCCGATAGTCCAAGTACGGGATGAAAATACCATTAAATTATTGTTCTACTTCCATTTTTACAGATTCCGCCCACCGTTGCATGATATGAGGTATTGTTGCTAGCCCCGTGGGTAACCGTCGCTCAATATTATTAAGATAATCATAATAAATCCCAAAATTATTAACATAATCTTTTCAAGTGCAGTTTGGAAGAAGCCATGTCTTGTTTGTTCATGGTTTGCAATGGTGGGATCGGAAGAAGAATATTTTGAAAATAATGGATGAAATAGAGACAGTAATCTAAGAACGATTGAGTGATAAATAAAAGTAAAAATACCTTCTGAAAGAAGAGGCGTTGGTTCTCTTCTGAGACTTCCTTAGGAATGAGCGTTGGCTGAGAAATGAAGGCGCAAACCACGAGCATCCGCTGTCGTCTCCGAACTTTTTATCCTTATCAGGGCTTAAAGCTGCCTAACTAGGAAGTATCAACGAATATTATCACTATAAGTTCCTCTCGTGTGAAGGTGGCGTGACCTAGAGAATAGAGGTTTTATTATAACAAAAAGCTCTTTTCTCATGTTGGTGTCATAGGTATTGGAATACGCATTATCCTTGCGTGATTCTCTCCAACTTCTTAAGGTGGATTTATACTATCCGATCAGACACGGAGCATATCCGTATCGTTTCCGTTCAGAAAAACTTTCTCACGGCGATTTGAACTGCAATGTATGTACATACATACTATACGTAGCGTTTCCGCACAGACAAGGAGCGGCGACGGGCCGACTCTCCGACATTCATCGAAAGAATGTTTTGCCTGATACGCTACGTGTCGTAACACGTGATCCATGACGCCCCGTATTCTAATTATTAAATAGTCTTATAAATTATAAAATTATGAAGTAAGTCCGTTCAGTTTTGTCACTGGAATTGAGTGTGCGCATCTAATCTCGAGAGAAATGAATAAATAAAAACCAATTGAAGCTAAAAAAAAACCTATTTTTCTTCGTTTTAAACTTTTATGCACACTAAAACGACGATGTAGTATGCGTTTTTCTTGCTTTTCGTCTTCATCTAATAAAACGGCTTAAAAACGCATAAATCTTTCAAAGAAATTCGTTTAAACATCTTTTATTGTTACTTAAATTGTTCGGAAGCACTTCTGTGCTCTCTCGCACACTGATTGTGAGAAAGAAAACCTCCGAGAGCAGATTACCCTGTCGTACACGTTACGTTAGTATAAACGCTCTCATCTTTGACGGAAAACGATACGGATACGTTCCGTGTCTGAACGGACAGTATAAATCCACCTTTAGGAGTATTTAGTCCTTTACCCCGCTTTGCCAAGTTGATTTTGTGGCTCAAACATTCCAGTGTAATCTCTTCATAAATAAAAGGTAAAGTCATCTCCTTGGTGCGACATCTATTTGAATGATAAGGCTCACCGTGGGTGACATTCTGTTAGGGCATCAACTGTCGGCAACAGTAGTAGTGGTAGTTAAAATTGCTTCGATAGGTCATTTCGAACATGTGGGCTCTCTCTGGGAATCAAACCCGGAACTGTTTTCACCGAAGTCGAACGCACTGCTGTATGTTTCTCATACCCTCTTTATTCAGATAACTACGCTTATTCATCACGATACTGGATGGATGCCGACACTAGCGCAGGGAATCGAACCCAGGAGCGCACTAGGCTATCCGGATCTCTTCATTTCTCCTTTTCATAATGACGGTTATTTTTACTTGATCACTCTACTAGTAAGTGAACAGTGCAGTTTGGTGTAATTCGCGATGCGGGTAGAATTTTAATAAATGAAAAAATAACCTGAAAAGATATTGTCGTAAATTTCACTCCAATATGAAATAATGGACATTTAAACGTCAATTTAACTCCTGATGCATACTTTTTGAGGATTTGTTTTGAATAAAATAGTAAAAAACAGTGAAGTGTAATTTAATAGAAACATATGAAAATAAAATTCCGTGAACAGAAGATGACAAAAAGCTGAAAAAATTGATACTGTTGTTCCAGACCTGGTATGAAATAACTATGGTAAAGATAAAAATATGAATTCATTCATTAATTAAAGATAAAATGTTTTTCAAATTTTAGAGCAATTTGAGAAGAGGAAAAACAGACACACGGACATTTATGCTATAGCGGTCCGTTTGTAACACAATTTTGTAAAGTTAGGTTTCGTTTAAATGAAGGATATTAATAATTTCCCGCTAAAAAGAATACTTCATAAAATGAATTTGAAATGCTTGTAGAGGAGAGCTAAATGGAGAAAAACAGCAACCCATCCTTTAGTAAAATGTGCAAAAGAACATCACTGTAATTGAAATTAGGGATTTAATTTGATAAGATGTTAAGTTTAGCGATTACCTTGATCTTAAACATTAAATGCGTATTAAGGTGGAAAAATAGGGAGGTAAGATAAGGAAAGGCGAAATCAAAGTAGTAACATATGCTGATGACATCACTTTGGTTTCTTAAAATTAAGATGATCTCCTCCATCTATGAGAAATTCTCCGTGAATTCAAAGAAGGAAGCGGTATGAGCTTAAAGATTTCAGAGATATGAATTCTTGGACATTGGAAACAAATGAAACACATTTTATGGCTCGTTGAAAGTGAGTCATGCATTTTAAGGAAAACTTGTAAAAGAGCTGATATTAAATCACTGGAATCTAAGAACGTGGTCAGTAGAGAATGCAAAACCGCTGTGAAAATGTTTAGACAAAGGAAGACAAATTGGGTCACAAATGTAAATATTACGAAATGTGGTAGTTTTATAAAGCAACAGTTTAAATGTAGATGTTATATGCTATAAAAACGGAATTTATTTATTAACTAATAATCTCCATCCATGGCAGGAGAGAATTAAATCCTTAGCAAGTGATATTGAAATATAAGAATTATGCAGACAAATTTATAACGGTTGCAAGAGTGCATAGATTTCCAAATTGCATGAGGTACTAGACGCGCGTCGAGAAACTTTCAAATCTTTTTGGAGTTAAAACATTTGAGGACGTGAAATTATCAAACCAATACAATAGATTTTTCTAATATCAATAAAAAGCAAAGGATAGGTGTTTATAAATGATTTTAAGAGATCAAAAAATATAAGGAAAGACTATGTAACGACTTCTTAAACCATACTACTCTAAATTGTAAGAAAAGAAAAGCT
This sequence comes from Pachydiplax longipennis, assembly GCA_036926295.1. NCBI lineage: Eukaryota > Metazoa > Arthropoda > Insecta > Odonata > Libellulidae > Pachydiplax > Pachydiplax longipennis. The sequence continues at coordinate 1,415,388 of JAVFKF010000085.1, read as the reverse complement.
TCCCTCAAAAAAGGCTTTTTTTACGATCAACGTTGTCATTAACTGCTCGACCTCGATCGAATTAGAATAAAAGAATTTAGCATTTGCTGAAATGAAAATGTTTATTTTTGTAATTTAGAGCATAATTTAGTATTTTCGCAAAACTACGGAACTGTATCGCCAGTTTCATTGAACGTGGATGAATTATTAAGTTGAAGCAATAAAAATGACTCGTAAGTTAAGAATTTACTGAATTCATGATCGAACGATTATCCCCCGATGATCGATCGTGATCGATCTGTCTGCTCCTGATATAGGTCTTCATTACGTGTGTTCGCAGAGACACTTCAGAACCAGTTCGGAACTGCGGCGCATGCGCGTGATGATCGTTCGCGGTGGGTTCAGAACCGAATTCTGACGATTAGTCCGCCGTTCAAGAGAACCAATGATGACTCATTATTAATGTGAGGTTTTGAAGCGTCGGCGATTCGAAGCGGATTACGCTCTTTGATATAAAAGTCAAAATCTCAAGTTCTATTCAAGATCTCACATCGAAACAAACTGCAATTGAAAATTACGACATTTATCTCGATTTCTCTCGAGACAAGTTCTTCCTTACGTGAGAAAACAAAAAGTTTTAGGCGACGTATAAATTGGACTGCACGACGATTTTTTCTTGAGTTACGTTCCAACTAAATAATTTTTTACTAAGATTTGGTTTCTCTAAAATTAATCTCATGTAATTTTTATGTATTCAGATGATATAATGAGCAATGGAAGAAATAATCAGGATTTTATGTTGGATTGTAAGAGAGTAATGGCAGTTTCAAAAATGTTCACGAGTGAAAACTCGGCAATTCATTCCATTTTCGCTTTTAACTTTGTTGTTTATGCTATAAATGCGAAAAAATTCACTGTTGTGTTGATAGAGTTATTTTCCTTCAAATTTCATCAGAACTTAAGTTTGAATCGGTCAATGTACACTACGAATCTTTATTATACCCGTCCGAATCCGTAGCTCCGCGTAAAGGCGACCCGGCGCGAGGCTAACTTCTTCGCTTACGGCAAATTACATTGAGTTTTTCCCCCGTAAGCCCTCCATACTGACTGGAATCTTGATACGGACAATAGTAATGACAGTTCCAGGATCGAAGGAAGAACTGGCTGTCCGACGCATGCGCATTGCGCTCCTACTGTTTAAATTCAGATTGTGTCGGGAGATTCGAACACAAATTGTTACTTATGCTTGCATATTCTTGTATATTAAAATGTATGAATAATAAGTGATTGCATAAACGTAACTTCAACTTATTCTTCCGAAGATGGTAAAATTATTCACGTCTTACTGATATTCATTCAATTCATAATCTACTAATAATTATCTAATAATCCAGGAATAATCATGCAGTAACGTCAAAGGTGTATTTCTTATAGATGAACTCCTACTGCTACCTAATGACGGTTGTTTGTCCCGAACCGCGCATGCGCTTCATCGGGATTGAACACACCTATTATAATGAGGTCCTTAAATAATTAAGGGATCCTATATATTTGGCTGGCGCAGCACTTTCCCTGCATTTATGCGGCCCGCCTTTCAACTTTGGGGAAAATATGTTCTGATGAAGAAATGCTCGCCGGACAATCCATTCTAATTTATGAAATTCCACTGTATTTTGCTGGTTTTTAAGAAGAATGAGGCGAGGTATTGTCCACGTGAGGCTGGTCTATGTCCGCGGAATTATATACCATATTATTTTAATATCAAATTAGTATTAGAAGAAAGAATGTTTCAGTGAAACGTGCCTGTGATACAATTTTTCAGAATCAAAGAATTTAAAAACTTATTTAGAACGCCGCATAGCGGTGGAATGTTTCAACAAAAACGCACTTAGATATAATACTCTTATTTCAAAATGTGAGCTACACCTTTAAATTGCCATCCCTTAGCGAGATGAAGTTTGTATTAGAATCGTTGGATGGGCTCATTCTTTGCTGCAAGAGGATGCAGTGATCAGTTTTTGGTCGTTTTTCATGGGATATGAATTCAGGAAGTTCGCAAGAAGCTTGGGGAAATAAGGGGGATAATATATTTCGAGAAGCTAGAATTAGAGTACGAATCGGTGATTTCAGGCCATCTCTTGGACGAAAAATGAATCTCGTATAGCATGATGTTCTGATGTCCCCGCGCGTTTTATTTAAATCTCTTATTTTTACGAACAGAAATTTAAAGCTTTTGAATGAGTTTAATTTGGATATATCTAACGTCCGATTATCATACATAAATGTCACCTTGCGCAATTAACATATTATTTCAGCCGTCACTGAAAAAATTACATTGAGAAGCGATCAATTCATTCTTCGTATATCAATTATCTTCGTAGTGCATCTGCATCGGTTTATATCGACTGTAAAGCTCCATAGCCTTGATGGAATACAAAAGAGGTCTTGGAGACGCAAAAATACCACTGTTAATAAATTTAGTCACATATCAAATGCTAAATTTACTTTCTCTTAGTGTCAGTAGAAACTTAGCCTCAATCGACTAAGAGAAAGATTATCGTTCCGATTTCGTTTGGCTCTTCGAAGAAAACAAATATAAGAGGATGCCAACATCGAATCGGTTTGGCGAAATGTTTTTCTTCCCTACCTTCTACGTCTACGCATTTATCCAGCTAAGCTCCTCTTGGTGTGTGGCAGGGGGTGTATCTATGACTCTACTGCCCTTAATCCATTAATTTCGTGTATTGTTTGCGGAAACAATGAATCCTCGAACCATCTTTCTTCGATTACCATCCTGCATACTAAAGCACCTGATTAATACTCACCGATTTGTAGCAATTCTTTACAAAACGTATTGCCTTTAGTTTTACTTTGTCTAATTCGGAAATAGGACACTTCTTAGCCCATACGCTGAGGTGAGGCTAATTAGCGCAAAGTAACTCGCTCACGGACTTCATTTTCACTTTTTCGGACTTTTTTCTTGACGAAGCCAATTTTCTTAAGTAAAACATCTACATATATTACGGATGTGGGTAACCCACATTAAGCTATTCATGAGGGTTAATATAAGATATTTCAGCGATTCTACTGTAAATAGGTTTTTCCTTCGTGCGCTCAACTTCTAATCATTCGCAGTTGATTTTCTTTCGAAGAAGGTAAATGCCGAACATGCCTTCCTTCTAATGTAACCTAACAATGCATACCACATTAATATTATATCCTCCTGAAAGTTAGTTTTACTATTTCTAACCCCCTTCGTTTATATTACATTACTTTGAATTTTAAATTATTTCATAGCGATAGGTACAAGTCATAATTACGCATTTTTGGTAAACATTCCTTCATCTAAACCTAAGAAAAACATGCATTAGGACCCAAAAATAGAATAAATAACGGCTTTCAGTATTGGTTTACCATTTTTTCGGTTTCATTCTGTCTCCATTCGAGCAAAAATAATGCTTTCGTTCGTTTTCCGTTCAGTTGTGGTTCGATGCCAGGTAACGGCGTAGGCATTCCCCTCCACTTTCCATTTGTATAAACTTGTATTGTCATAGAGTACACATACTGAGACTTGAAGGTTTAAGGCTGTCCAACTGAGCGCGTACTTCGCTCAAAACTCTTTAATTTCATATTATGATCTTATATCTGTCCCACATAAAAATATTTTACTACAGAATAAAGGCTGATAAATTCGATAATGTATTTAAGTATCTGATGATTTGGTCAATGCAGCTAAAGAATTGCAGTCAAACTTTGCATCAAACACTTTTTTGCAAATTTAAACCATCCTTCAAACAATGAGTTCATCTATAACATACTTCCATTGAAAAAATTAAAAATACATTGAGCCACTCCTAAGAAATGATAGAACAACATGTATAACACATTTCATCAAAAATATAGCCCTTTGAAATATTCGCCCGTATTCGCCGATTTTGGCAACAATTTCGAAATTTAAAAAATTAATAACTTTTCGGAGACTTTTCTAAACTGAAACTCTATTATAAACGGTTTCTCATGGAAAAGCTTAAAATTTTATAACTTAAAAATAGTTCCGGTTTCTGATCTGATTTCCCGTGGAATAGACGCAGATCTTCATCCACGTTCTTGACTTCGGGATCCCCTGGGATGCACATAAAATGCTCATTTTTCAAGTCCCTCACATCTATCTGCCTGTTCAGCACGTATTGAGCGAATGGAAAAAGTTCTCCCAGAGGGATCTCCGCCCCTCGTTCGATTGAGAGGCGTGTTCTCTCCAAATGACCATGATATAATGAACTTCGAGAGAAAAAGGACTTTTCTGAGCTAATGTTCTTATTGAATGGGACCTTTTCCTCGCTTCGTATAGTAAAAGAAAGCCTCTGAGAAGCGGATTTGTTTCCATTCCAAACTAAAAGCCGGTGCAGGACTTCCAAAAAGTATCGAAAAATAATTCAAAAATGACCTTGCGGAAGATATGGGCAGAAGTAGTTGTTTGAATACAATGACTCAATTCCTAAATTTTGAACGTTGGAAAGTTTAAAACAGAGTTAAAACAGAGAAAGTTTGAAAAGTTTTACTGATACAACGTAAGAATTGATTTAAAAAATCTGGTTTCGCTGAACCTCTATAAATTACGAATTCTAAGCCCTGTTTACTTGGAAACATCGCTCTGTGACACCTCCCTGACTAAGTAAAGAACATGGAAAACATTTGGTACCATAAGATACTTGCATTCTCTAGATTGACGGGAGGAATGAAAAAAAGTATTCACAGATTGTTATCTTTCTTAACGACGATTGGCTTGATATAGTCGAGGATATACGTCCTCGAATCTTTCGGATATATTTCATTATGGTGACCGATTCGATGGATAGTATTGCTCGCTTCATTTAACTTCATAACCATCGCTAATTGTAGCATTTGGTGTTCTGGTGAGTGTGCCCTAGAATATAAACCTAAGACAGAAGATATTTCTTTTATGCTGGTTAATAGGCTTTCGATTCATCCTTGTTCTTAAAAGTATTTCAGCCTGAAAACCTTCCTTTGTAAGTCTACGTCTGTAAGAACCACTCTTGCGAAAGGAAGTTCAAGTTCTTGCAATGCAATTCGTATCAAGTAAACCTCGCTTAGAAATTCACTCTTCGAAGTAGTAGCTTATATGGCGTAAGCCGAATAGTAAAGTTAAATGATTTCATGGAGTAAGTTAAGAGAAAATAGTTAATTTTAAGAGTTATATCAAGTAAATTGAATGATTTTTGTGATTTTAATGGAATTTATCTACGTCAAACACAAAATATACAGGACGTCTGGTTTTCCACAATTTGAGGAAATAAATATATATATTTATGCTTTTATTTGTGTATTCTGAAAGTAAACATCTGCAAAGTTCCGGTTCCCTGATTTATTCAACAAATATTTAATTTATAATTTAGCAATTTCAGCTACTACTTAAGACAGAAAACGCTTTATTATTTTGCGTCTTAAACAATAAATGAATTAAGCCATCTATATTTCTAAAACGAGGGAAGAAAGCTTTAAAAGTCCATCCATTTTAGAGCCGTGACTGTTTACTATTTCTATTGTCCATTCACCATCATGAAGGCAGATTTTTCCCATTAAAAATGCATAGGCCCGTGTATTTCAAATGGGAGAAATTAGTGCGCCGTTGCAAAATTTGCGTAAAATTTTGGAGCTGGTCAAAATTGTTTCCATTTCTTTAATTAGTTAGTATCAGTGATACCACACATAAGATTATTTTTAATTTATTTACAAGATAATCTCAATAAACAACAAAAATGTTACATCTCAAAGAAATACGGCGTTTTGTTCCGTTTCCTTTGGAACGGGTGCCATTAATTCTCAGATTCAAGAAACATGGGATTTTTTATATCAATATCAGCTTCAAACCTTTCTGTTTCCATTAGCGTTAATATATAGGCAGGTGAAAATATTTTAGGGGAAATTTTCGACAGAAATTAATGAAAAAGTCGAGAATTTCTCGGAAAATGCATTGAAAAAAGTAGTCGCCTGCTACTTTTCGTCCAATTCGCCCACGTAAAAACATCCAGCGAGAAAGTTTCTTAGAAAATAGTGAATTTACTTTGTGTGCAAGTCCGAACCCTTTAAGTTTATAAACAATTAAGAAAGACAATTTTTCTTGCGGCGGAGGCTCATTACACAGCGCCGGCTGCGATATTCCAGTTCTAACGGTTTTCTCGGAAAATTATTCAATACGTCTACATAAAGCGAAATATCCAAATTAACTAAAGATTTAGACTCCAAAATCAACGTTTGAACAAAATGGTGAGATCTGATTCGTCGCCGTTTTTCGGTCACCCAACCCTCTCGTCCCCCTACCCTAGGAAGTTGTAATTTCTTTCGTAATTATTAATTATCATTAAATTATTTTTAACCAAATTTAAATAAAATTTAATTTAAAATTTATGTGAAAAATCAGGTTATTCTAATATTTTCGCGCAGAAACATGAGGTAAATTACGTAATAGTTCCGTGTGATGTAATTGTGACGTCCGTTCAATGAACTGTATTTTTAAAATGCAAAAATTTTAATTATTTGATTTGTCGATGCCATGGAAATAAGAAAAAATTGAAGTTTTAAAACTTTTATTCATATACTAAAATAATTATGCGTTGCCATATTTTAATATCTTTCTTTTCATATGATAAAGGTAACAAATAAGGAAACTTTGGAAATTCATATTGAATCTTAAGAATTTCACTAAATATGGCAAGGATTGGCGGTATTTGGGATTAATTAAAATTTTCCATTCTTATCCATACATTTAGATTACTCTCTTTCAACAGATGACCAATGATGATCAGTAATTCATCGGATATCATTAATGTAGCTATAAAACCTCTCTTCTCTCAACCGTGTCATAAATTTCTTTGTAAAAATAGTCTATTTTCGAGTGCCGTCTTGTAGAAATATGCCAAAAGATCATCTTCTCAGTCACCTCAACCTTACCTCAATCAAAGCCTCTCATACTTTCTCCGACATTTCCTTCTTACATAATGTAATAAATAGCAAAATTGATTCCCCATTCTTACTCTCCCTTTTCTCTTTCCGAGTTCCCTCAAGAACAACACGTCTATCCGATACCTTCTCTTTAATTACTCCTCGTTTATCATTAGTAAAACGATCACTCTTCTTCCGTATTCCATCAATTTTTAATTCCCTTTCCTCCAATACACATTTCGATCCTTTCTTTCTATCTCCGAAATCCATCCAAAGCATGGTTACGAGAGTTTGACGTGGGAAAATACTATATTTCAATGATTTTTTTTTGCTTCTTCCCTTGTCATACTATTATATGTTTAATTTGTTGTTGCTTCATTTGTTATACTATTATATGTTTAATTCGTTGTTAATCGTCAGCAGTAATTGGCTTTGTGCTGTATGTTGATGCTTGTTAATAAATAAATAAATAAAAGTATCCCTATCGAGATGATGACAATGCTATACATGTAATAAACAATATTAACTCATCGTATATCGTGAATGTACAGTCCTGGTCAAAACATTTGCAAGGCTCGATGGCGCTTCAGTGCGGTCGCCGGTAGAACTACGACGAGAGAAAAAGAATGGCAACATTGGTTTTGAAAGACGAAGATTTGGTGGAAAGGGTTTCTCTTGTTTGGGTTTGGGCCGTACCAAAGGGTCTCCGCAAGAATTCGCGGTCGAGGTTTCTGTATCCTGACTTCGAGTTCACTGGTTCTGCAAAATTTTTCTTTGCTTTGAGCATGTTGTACGGTATAAAGCTCGATATTATTTTCTTTTATCTCCACAGCGTATCTGGAGAAATATTAGTCAGTTTCTATAGCATATCAATGAGTTAATTAACCGAAATTAATATCAGCACAAACACTTCAAGAACACCTCTGAAAATACCATATCTCTTAGTTATCGTGGGGTAATATTTTTGTGACTATTTTGTTCAGCCTGTAGCTATGTAGTCAATGACGGAATGATAATATTACATGTGGTTGATAATGACTCTCCATTTGAAAAGCACAATACTATTCGTTTCGCTCAAGACATTTGCAGCTGCAGTTACCTTCAACCCGCTTGGATCAGTATTAAAGTCGTGCCCTCTGATCATTATTTGGCTTTAATTGTAAGATTTTTAGGCCCACTAGAAAATTTGTTCTCATCGCTGCACACCAAAATGAAAGACCGACTCTAAAGCTCAAGATAAAGAGAAGGATGCCTCTTTATTACCTTAAAATTATTTTCCCGTAAGACGAGCAGAGCATCTGTGACATGACTCCATCATAAGCGGGCTAAGGATGTGCCACACGGTAGGCTTACCCAATAAATTGCGCGACACCGGCGTGCCGCATGATATTCAAAGGTTAAATATTCTAAAACTAAAAATAGATTAAATAAAATTTTGTTTCGCGATCAATTGCATACAGTCGAAGTTTCTTGAGGTATAAGAAGCTTAGAAGAAGAAAGAAGAAGCTTAGAAGTTTTTCGCGATTCGGAACGGTTTCAATCCTTTGTTTTCCTTTTTTTCTAAACCCACGTAGTATTCGCTCTCAAAGAATTCCCGCCATTCAAAATTTTCTTCTCATCTCATTCTAATATCTAATTTTCCGCGGTTAATTTAATTATACCAACAGCAAATCCAGATTTTATTGTGATCTGTATACCTTTTTCATTGGATTGTTTTACTTATTCGTTATATCTCCTCCCCACATATTCTTGCCGCAGAGGGGGATGAATCGCGCGTTCTGACGAGTTAATTGTAGAAAAAATAGCTGTACCTTGTCGCAAGATAAATGCATAGCATGAACTTATCGTTTTTCACCGAGTGAATGGAAATTCAACGTTATAGCCAGGTCTCCGAAACTTCGAGAAAATGATTCCATCTCGTAGAATCTTGGATTGCATCCATGTGGTAAAGGAATACTATTTTTGACTTTGCCTCTACATATTAAGAAACGTTTTCGAAACGTACGAAGTTTTTTTTCTCGCTTCATAATCTTAATAAACATGCCATAATGTGACAATAGCTGCAGATTTTACGAAATGCTCATTCACCGAGGTATAATTAATGAAAAGTAATTATGTCAATGTTTACATAAATACAGTTGCACATGCCGGTGAAAACTCACAGGAAATTTACGGAAATGCTAATATTTATATAAATATACATAAATATGACATTAAAACTATCACCATAATTAAAATATCCCATTATATATAAAATTTCACTGCACGATACTCCACTTTCAATAAATCCCACTCCAATGCTTCTCTTCCGTGGGGTTAGTTGAGGCATTGTAACACCAAGTAAAAGGATTGAATAATCCAAAAAAGTAGGAAAATATAGAACGGTAACGCCTGGTACACAACGATAAAAAATCCTCACTAGAGCACAGTCAGAAGACGAGTGATTTGAAAATGTGAGAATGAGCAGGAGAGAGTGAAATTTTACTTTAAAGACATTCTCAGAATTATCAAAATACAGAAATCTCTGTAACCCTACCAGGCGGTAATCCGCCACGTCCAGCAATCCGGCGTACAGGGATTCAAAAGAACATTTTAAGGAGCCACGGGAGGTGCAATAAAGAAAGGTCGCCGCACAGCCGCATATTCCAATACTGACCACAGGGAAACTCTGGGATTCCCTATTCTTTGCTTCTAAGAACATTATACATCCATTTTCTTCCCGGAGAAGAAGAAAGCAAAGGTTCATTCATTTTTCACCTTAGTGAGCTCGGCTCTTGCGCGCGTTAAACCCCGAATCGCCTTCACCAAAGGGAGACGTGCTACCAGCTACAAAAGCCCAATATCAAAATTACTTAACATTTATAATTAATTACTTATAGTTTCAAACTAGAGAGAAAGGCTGCATACGGGATTTAATTATGAGCGATTTAAAATTGAAAGTATTTTATTATTGTATTAGAATCACGCTCCTTGGTTTCTTTACGTTCAGTTATGCTACTATTCTACAACTTAAGAAATATTTTTCATGTCTTACGTAATCCGAGATCTTTCTGATTCTTATAAGAGGTCTGAAACACACATGGTAATGGACGATTGCAGTATTGTTTAAATTATCTCGTACGCCAGTGCCTTTATAATTCAAGCTAATAAGCGCTAAAGATATCTGTACGGATAGCATGAGGAAAAATTTTACGAAATTACGCCCATCAATATCACCCAAGTTTGAACGCTGAATTTTATCGATTCCAACTTCAGTTTTGATGAAACCTGAAGGAAAATAAGTTTATCAACCCAACAGCGAAAATTGAATGAATTGCCGAGTTTTCACCCGTGAACATTTTTGAAACTGCCATTAACCTCTTACCATCCCAAATAAAATGCTGATTTTTTCTTCCAATGCTCACTGTATCATCTGAATGCATAAAAGGTATATAAGATTAATTTTAGAGCAACCACTTCTTAGTAAAAAATTATTTAGTAACGTAACTTGAGAAAAAAATTCGTCGTGGAGTCAAATTTATACGTCGCCTAAAACTTTTTGGTTTCTCACGTAAGGATGAACTTGTCTCGAGAGAAATCGAGATAACCGTTGTAATTTTCATTTGCAGTTTGTTTCGATGCGATATCTTGAATAGCACTTTAGGTTTTGACTTTTATATTAAAGAGCGTAATCCGCTTCGCGCTTCGAATCATAGATCCCCATCTCATCAATTAATTCTCTGGTAAATATGAATTTCGAAGGTAAATGATAAACGTATGTTTCATGCATCGCGTTACTTGAGTAATTTGTGTAAATGAAATCTTTAGGAGGGGGGGAATATTGCAAGGTCATGTTAACCTCAGTTAAAGTTAAATTTAGATATTAAAACGAAGTTTGCACGATTTTGTTACAATACATTAATTTATAGTCTTTCATATTCAGCTGGTGGTAAAGAAACATTACATTAAAACCAGCACCGCGACTACAATAAGCGAGAGAAGAAACTAGTGCCAGCTGAGGAGTCTCTCAGCAGGGTATGGTAAATTTTCATGTTTATCTTCTAAATGCGAACTCCGTTTCCGTCCGTTTTTTTACGGCACTTCAAGTGTCTGTATTTACGTATACCCTATGGTAATACATGAAGCTCAAATATGAGGGGCAGGCAAGAGAGGGAAAACAATGGAAGAAATATTGCTTGTTTTCAAAACATGAACTGCATTCTACCATTAAAATGGCCCGTCTTTTTCCAATGACCACGTCTTGCATAATTGCTTTATTATGAAAATCTTACATATTCGATCGGTGCCGCAGCCGAATATTCATGGCCCCTGTCATAATCCTCACCCTCGCATCGTATACTAACTAGCATTTGAAACTCTATGACTCGAAGATGCCCATCATGCGAAACTGTGAGGATCCTCCCTACGCACGCCAATCTAACGGTATCATATTATTTTCTGTCCTCTCCCAAAACCGACCGATCCTTGCCGAGACCCTTTTTGTTCGCCTTATGGTGGAAAGACTAAACATACAGTGCCAGACATTTAGTCGCCATTGTCCTTTCAGGCCGACGTTGCAATTCTTTCTCTCAGGTCATAGTTCTACCGGCGGCCGCACTAGGCGCTGTCAAAAACTTGCGAATGTTTTGACCAGGACTGTACTATAGTTATAAAAGAATTACTATCGGCTGAAAGGCCTAAATTGGTTGCCCAAACGTAAAGGAATGAATGAGTAAATGAAAGATGTAAAGCGACGACAGCAAAGGGAAACGGATATTTTATAATGCCGCATGCATGTGAATCGTGATGATTGATGCTAATATGGCATAATAAAATGTTTCATTGGAGGGAAGCATATTTGATAAGCTGTGTTATACAAATCTTAAGAAACTACAGCGCATTTAGATCAAAACAATGAGACTGACTGCGTTGATTCGGAGGATGCAGAGAAATCGTCATGGAGTCATCCATTCATTACATCAAGAAATGCCGTACAAAGATTTACCTTTAACCGTTGCAATTACTTCATACTCGGAAAAAGTAATGCACCACAGACGCAGTGATTCTTCGTTTCCCACACACGCTCTTTTTTAAAGAAATCACTGAATACAACGCTGAATTTACTCTACCCAAACTCCATTTCACGCTTTGTTATATTTGAGATTCGCAAATAAACCATATAATGCTCTTGGAATGACAAAGAAGGTCACGTGAGTTTCGCTTGTCAGAATTTTGTTCACCAGAATCCTTTCTAAAAGAACGGCATGACATCTTGAAGAAGAGAACGTGCACGCTTTTATGGACTTCAAATCTTAATTATTTGATATTTCTTATCGCAGTGTATTTAGCTATTGGTGTGTGATGTGGAATATCGTGATAAAGGTGCATTTGAAGCTAAGCTTTATGATTTCTTTCGAAGGGTGCATCAAAGTGTAGCAGCGGAAACAGTCGAATCTTTCTTTAGTGTTCTTATGAAGGCAAGCGTTGACATGAATCCGCACTATTTCTGTGAAATTCTCCAAATCAAGAATATTAAGATCCAATAGTAACCAAAGTGGATGGATTTCTCGTTGGAGATTAAATTGGTTATTTTTCGGGTAATTTTCGTATAAATCAATACAAAGGATAAGAAGGTAATTATGAAAAAGAAAAAGATATACTAGTATTGTGATTTATTTTAGCTTGGAATTTGTTAATATACGGTTTCGGTATTAATTAAATTGCGAACTACTGTATCTATTGAAAATCTCAACTTCAACATAGAACACATTATTTATGCAATCTTAAGTAAAGTTTAACTGCATAGAAGATTGAATGGTGATTTGTAAATGTTTTAATTTCACGTTTATTATATCTTATCAACAAATGAATAGCATTAATATCTCTCTGTAAATCAATTTGTTTAAAGACTAGATAGAACATCCTCTTTAGCGGCGCAATTCTTTGGAGAGGAAAGGAACCATAAGCGGGAAGAAGTAGCTTCCCTCACTAAGCCAGAATGCTATGAGTGGGAAGTGTCGATGAAAGTTAAATATACCATTAACTTTTTCTTAAGATCAATTGGAAAAGTTCTGAGATTATTAAAATAATCTAGAATCACTCATGTTTTAGTAAATATCATATTGTCACTGCCATAACAAAAGTGGTGGGAAATGATTAGAATATTTCTTTACCGAATGATAACCTATAAATCCTTAACTCCTCCATTTAAGATGTCAAGAAAATCACATAGTTACATAAAGCATTACATTATGCTCATATGAGTCGTAGACTGGTTTGACTCGTCGGGATTTATTTCATAGAAATTTGATGCTATTGCTCCGACACAAGTTATGTAAATGTCTATTGTATTTAAGTACAGAAAAATATTCCCCATTTACTATTGCGATGAGCTGTGATAAAGGAAAACTTCTGACGTATGAGTGATTTTGAATCCAAATTTCTCTTTGAATAACATTTCCCTTAGTTCGCCTTCTTCGTAAAATTCCCTGAGGAGAGCAAAAAGTTTGAAAAAAGTACCTCATATGCCATTAGTAAGGCTCATTCCTTCAAACTACTCATATATACTCATAGAAAGCTATGATCAGTGTACATTCCTTAGCAAACGACGAAAGGCGCCCTACCGAGTACTTCTGTAGATGTATTTCATAAGGTCGTAACGAGGACGTATTCTGGCTCGTTAAGGAAGAACGAAAAATACCACAGTACTCATTTACCAAGTAAATCTAATTCTATTTTCAAATGGGTATTTTGCTGAACACTCAAAAGACAGATGTAAGGGTTGGGATAAAGGATAACGTACGTAGAGAGATGATTTTTTTGTCTTCTCCCATTAGGTGTCTACATAATTATGTATGTGGGATTCATTTTCAGTGTTTAATATCAGTAATATAAATTATTAAGTGGATGTATATTTTGCTGCATTGAATCAAGAAAAGCACATAATGCATTTTTGCTTTTAGACTTAGTGAGAATAATTTCTTTACTCCTTCCACGACTTCTGATCAATTTTCTATACATTCGTATGAGATAATGCCCTAAGATTTCGAAAATAAGTATTCAAAAGTAAACTCGTTGCTTATCTCAAATATAATGCATGGTAATATTCAGAATAATGACCTTCATTTAAATATGTGTAAATCTTTAATACTAAAATCTCAAATCCTCATTCCCGTTCTTTGGCTATTCTTTTTACGTTGAGGATCTTCGTAACTTAACAAATATATTGCGCTATGTTATCTAGAATATTTAATAAATTTTTTACCCTCTATTAGGTTTTCTTGATAAATCATTAAATGTGAATTCGACGTATGTCGTTCTGCTTTTGTTAAAAAAGAGCCTCATAGTGTATCAGAAGATTCTCGAAATATTCGTATAGTAAAGATTATGGGCGTTAAAGGAATGTTATTTTTCCAATACTTTTCAACTTTAATTTTAAATAGTTTAGGTGAATACAAATTTAATTTAATTCAAATTAATAATTGTGGCAGCAATTAAAACTTTCTCCGGTAAGGGGACGAGAGGGGGTGTGACAAAAAATTAGCAACGACCAATCAGATCTCACGGTTTCGTTGAATGGTTGATTTTTGAAGGATAATCTTTACTGTATTTGGCAATATCGACTTATAAAGACGTGTAGAAGAATTTTTCGAGAAAATCGTTAAACTTGATTATCCAGGAATGAAGAAGACTCTATATTCAATAAGCAAAATTTAAGTTTATCATAATAATTTGCAACTTCTAAAGATCATCCAATTTTTAATAAGAAAATAAAGGATAGTAAGTTTATTTCTGCGACAAGGTAGGATGGGATTTCTTCAGTTCTGGTGAGTAAAATAAGTTAATTGGTTTTAAGCTACTTTAGTCCCTTCTGAATTAAAAAAAATCGAGGGAGAAGACTACTCGAGAAAACTTTAGAATCTCTAACTATAGAATAGAGTTTCTTGAATTGAAATAGGTTTGGAACTCAACATCATTTAAGCGTTAAATAATAAATTCATAACAAGCTTAATAAGTAAATCAACAAAAAGAATGCCTATTTATGGCGTCCTCATATTTTGGTAAGTGATATGAATTAATAGAGCTTATGTTACGTCTACCTCTACATAAGCACCCAGCAAGCCGACTTGTGGCACGGGGTGCATGTTTCTTGAGTTACTTCTGCATTTAAGGAAGATCATCGATGCTACTAATACTTGATAAGTTGTGAATTATATGGCATTCGTTAATGCGTTACCTTAGTGCACGTATTTATTCTCGACTTGTGGTAGCTATGAATCTAACGTCTAGATGATTCATCTTTTACTGATCCTCCTATTAAATTCGCACTGCCCGATGATTTCCAGTTATGTACGCCTATTATTTCATACCAATTCTAGCCAAGACCGATATTTAAGAAACGAAGGCGCAAATCTTAACTTTTGAAGTCATTATCTGAAAAAAATCCGCAAATAATGCTTAGAACCTTTTGCAATACCTCTTTTAGCCTTTAGAAGTTTGCTGAATTTAGGCAAAGAGCGGTTTTCAGCATAATTCTTACTAGGATCGGTGGAAGATACCAATGACAGCTATCACAACGGAATTTAAATTTGAATAATGGGTTTAATTTGCAATTAGATTTCATTAAATCAATTTATTATTCTTATTCATAAATATTCGATTATAATTCGACCTAAATCTGTTTTTAACTTTAATTTTCATCGGAAAGTCAAATGTATTTTATACATATTTTTATTCGGCATTTAAAGCCAAAGGACAGTCATCACTTAGCCGTAGAATGTCCGTTTACTATTTTTAATGCCGATAAATTGTGAGCGGTAGAAAATATTGCTAGGAGAATTCAATCCCCTGAAATTATTTAACGGTAATATTTTACATCTGCCTTGGTGCATGCAGGCGATTAATTTAGTAACGGACATTTAGAATTTCATCGAACGCTATACATGCCTTGTTTCACGTAAACCCTAATCGCTTATTAATTAGGATCTTTTGAGAATTTTCTCCTTTAACTATAACTCTTTTATTTGAAAGTTGTCCGCATTTTCTTTTTATCGTTTTTTCTAAATTTGTTAAAATTTTGATTCCATTTTGCGATTTCGTTGACTTCAAATCCCAAAGTCCTACTTTGCGTTGAAAAAAAGTTTGTAGTCTCATCTTCGTTATTTTACTTTAATCAATGACTGTGTCTTAGGGGCTATTTAATATTCGTAACAATAATTTTATTATTGAGCTAAAATAGTGTAATTCTGTAACTTTAACATCGTTTTATAAAAGTTTTTATTGATTATGATGAACAGTAGCTGTAATTGGATTTTAGACTCTTATTTTGAAAGAATCCATATTTTTCCAGGGAGTTGCTTAAGAACGCTTTTCGGGAATATTTTTGAGATTATGAGCAAATAGTAAAAAAAGAAAACGACTTTGATTTGCATTGAAATTGAAATAAAATCCCAGAAATTATTTGATGTTCATCACTATTTATAAATGGTCCAGGATAATATTAAATGAATAATAGACTTTCATAAATAAGCGAATTCATTTCATAATAAGCGAATAAATTTCGCTTCTTATTTTACTACAAATTCAGCCTGAACCTACTTTTTCTTTCGATTTTCGTTACATATTTCATTTTGAAGATGTTCTTTATACATAGCATGGATTATAATCATTTCTCCTTTGTGCCCCACGCGCTGAAGAAATTTATCGATTCAATGTGAAAATTACTATAAATTTTACCATGTGGAATAGGATACTCTCGAATATGATCTTAACCCCGATTTGAATCATCAACATTGGCAACTGCTCATTCTTATATATACACAATCATATATTACCCCAAATTTTATTCACTATTCACCAATGAAATAATTTGTTTTATCCATTTTTCCAGATTCTGGCATCTTCTTGTGAATGCATGGGATTGTCTAAGGGCACTGAAGAGGAATAAGCAGGACCAAGGTTAGCCAGAGAACCACAAGTGGTGAGCAGTTAAAAACGTTTTCTTTTTCGTATTTCCTCTTTCGATGTTACATAATTATTGCTGAAACTTATAACTTAGCTCTTTGTGTTGTCGGCTGTCAATGTAATGAAAAATACGATTGAAACTAACTGACGTGAAAACTGATAATATCGGGGAACACGAAATGCAATATTTGTTCGGGTATAACAGTCAGTGTGTATTAATTTGTTAAAAGAAAAACTGTTTCCACGATATCAAGCTTGATAAGTAAACATTAATGTTTTGCTGATGAAAAATATCCCTACTAATTTCTCCTGATAAAAAGAAATGGTATTTAAAGTTTGATTTCATCCCACATTTAATAATGATTATTCATTTTTTCCAATGATGCTTATATTTTTAAACATTTTTCTATTTGTTTTTAAACAAGAAAATCAGCAGTCACAATGAATTCATTTGCTAAATGTTTTTCATTACATAATAAATATCGATTTCTTACATTTGTACTATATTTGACGATAATTGCACCTCGATGATGTTATCATGGAATCTTTTCAATGAAATTCGTCGCTCTTTTCGCGCATTAGTTCGTTTCAGGAGAAATGATGAACACGAAACAATGATTATAATTTAAAATGTATTTCGTATTTTCAGTAGCGTTTATATTATTATATTTAACGATTAAATCGTACGAAGAAGAGTTATTACCTCATTTCCAATCTTTGAGTAAAAGTTTTATCATAACATATTAATAATAGTCTGATACTTAACCTTATGAAGGACATTTAATACACATTTCGTTTCTCTTCTTTGAAATTACTATACGACCGTCATAAATGAACCCAGGAACATTGAAAGCGTCGGAGTTTGTTTTAGCAAGGTGTAACTTGATATATAACTAATGTTTAATTTATTTTTCGTATAAATATTTTGACGAAAACTAGGCTCAACGAATCAAGATCTGGATAGATTTCCCTTTCCAATTGACCCTCTACTGATTTCGACCGTCTTGCATTTCATATTAAATCATGTGAATGACTAAATTCTGCGCCGATCAGTATAATGACCTCTATTACTAACAAGGAGAGACCCTCACTTTTGTCCGGGGATTTTGATGAAACTTTTTGTGGTGGTGCATAAAGTAGAGTAATGAAATAGTGTAACGGCGTTTCTCTGAATGGGCCTTAGTTTCGCTGTAATAATTAATTGAAAATTGAAAAATCTGAGTATAGGCAACCCCGCATTACACGCCCGTACTAGCCGAATCTGCAGGAAATAACACGTTTTTTACTAATATTTTTAACTTAATTTTCATTTTCGTTTTTAATTATTTTCCTTGTTACTTACTTGTGGACTAAATAATAATAATAATAAATTGATTTAATCAATAGTCCCATTAAATAACCTTCGCCAGCGCTATTTCTTCATTTACGGTACTTAACGACGGCTATCCTAGGAGCACAAAAAGGACTTGCATTCGAACGATTTCGGATTTCCTATTCAATAGAAAGCGACTGCCTTCTAATGTTTAATAATAATCACTAGGTGCCTCATAGTTGTTTGTTGAATAATAATCGTCTCCGACCACATACATGCAGATAAATCCCCTCCGCTAGTTTTGATGCGTACCATGCATATTGTAACATGTCTCTGAATTTCGGCGATGAAAGTTGAAAATGCACAAGTGAGTGTATACGAATGCTGTCTTCCCGGGCACTAATCTCGCGGTTCTCTTGAATTAGATAATTACAGTTTTGTAACCTGGAAATGGAAATCTTCATTTGCCTGTAAAAATACACATCACAAGGCTGGCATATTGGTGTGCATTTCGTATGGTATGGTGGTATGATTTTTACTGTGCACGTCGGAATATTTTCGTCATCAATAAATATTTCTTCATAAATTGCAGAGTTTGTCTGCCCTCCCCATGAATCAACTATCAAAAGAAAACGATTAGTCGCCACGTATGGTTTTACTACACTTCTTAGGAAGCCCTGATATATCTCTGTAGACAATTTCCCCCATTTTGATGATACCACCACAATATTTTTAAATTTTTCCCGTTAGCTAGGGATTTATCTGCATATATGTGGTCGGAGACGATTATTATTCAACAAACAACTATGAGGCACCTAGTGATTATTATTAAACATTAGAAGGCAGTCGCTTTCTATTGAATAGGAAATCCGAAATCGTTCGAATGCATGTGCTTTTTGTGCTCCTAGGATAGCCGTCGTTAAGTACCGTAAAGGCCTGAACCCACCGGTGCGGCGTGGCGGCCGCAACGCGTTTTTATGACACTTGGGAGGGGGGCCAAAGGTCCCTTAGGTGACGTAGAAATACACCCTGGCCGCGTAGTAGGCCCCACCGGCGCGGCTGCGGCAAGAACGACCACCAGTCGTGAACACATGTTCTTGTCTATCATTAGTATTAGGAAAAACTTAAAATGAACTCCATATGTTTCTATTACGGTCGATTACGCTTGGATCCGCCTGGGATCGAAACGAGAACCAATATCACAGACGAAAAACTTTTATTTATTCTTAGGGGATGGATTTTCATAATACGCATTTTTTAAGGTTTCACTAATTCTTGTTCTTGAGTTTTAAGTAAAAATGAACACAAACCCCGAGCTGATAACCAAATGATCGTCCCCTGTAAATAAATCGATCCTGCAAATTGTTCGTAACTGCAAATGTTAAAATTTCAGAATATTAATGACTCCAATTAACATATTTTATTTCTTTTGGTGCTAGTTTCGATTTCGAACGACTATTATTTCTAATTTAATTTTGCAAAGGAAATGTAATCTGCAACCGATAAAAGTGAGGTTTGCGTGAATTTATTACGAGAACGGTTTTTATTGTCTGGGTTCGAACTGGGGACCTTTAGGTAAATAAAAGGTAGCCTATTATATGCGCAGGGAGTATATATAACACACACCTGTTACTTTATTTCAATTGCCGCATATATTACATTGAGGTAACATACAATTAAGTAAAGTAAATATGCTTGACATAAATAAATTAAGCATTCTGTCGCAAGAATTTTTATTGATAATTTTGAACGTCTTGCGACAAAAAGTATCAAAACTATACAACTCTTGGCCGAAAACAGTCACTTGTATGCCGAAAACACATCGTACGTATCATTTTTGCAGTACTTTACGGGGACGAGATTCTACGGAGTACTATCGCTTTGATTGTTCTGAAAACTTATCACGGTGTACAGATATTGTTAAGGTATCGTGTACAAGCATCCTTTTGAGGAAATTAATCAAAATAACGACAATATTTGATTGCAAACGGGCTGCGGCAAATCGAAAAATTGTGCATGCAGAGTTCGTAGCCGAGCGGCGTATTTGCCGGCGCGAAAACGCTGCACTAATCCCTTGAACTAATCCGCCGGACGGCGCTTTCCGCGTGTGTGGGGTCTGCCCCATAAGAAACCATTGAATTTGAGTACGTGACGAACGCAGAGGAAGGACCAGGTACCATCATAAAAACGCTTGCGGCCGCCGCGCCGCGCCGGTGGGTTCAGGCCTTAAATGAAGAAATAGCGCTGGCGAAGGTTATTTAATGGGATTATTGATTAAATATATTTATTATTATTATTATTTAGTCCATAAGTAAGAAACAAGGAAAATAATTAAAAACGAAAATGAAAATTAAGTTAAAAATATTAGTAAAAAACGTGTTATTTCCTGCAGATTCGGCTAGTACGGGCGTGTAATGCGGGGTTGCCTATACTCAGATTTTTCAATTTTCAATTAATTATTGCAGCGAAACCAAGGCCCATTCAGAGAAACGCCGTTACACTATTTCATTACTATACTTTATGCACCACCACAAAAAGTTTCATCAAAATCCCCGGAAAAAAGTGAGGGTCTCTCCTTGTTAGAATTCGGATCTAAATTGTGAGAAACTTTAGAGGATTCAAAATTTTTGTACGGGATAACCTGTTCTATTTATTTAAGCTAATATGAGTAACGTTAAATTATCTTAATAAAGAAGAATGTTAACTGCAATATAATACGACCTCATTCTATTTTTCCGTTGAGAATCAATGGACACCTCAGCTAGTAACGTAAATCAGTATGATAAGGCGTGCCCTTGTGGAAAGCCATGAAGGAGAAGAGAGTAAACAACTTCGCAGTTTCCACGAGTTTATTTGTAAGCACCTTTCCTGATGTGCATTTAATATCTCGTTTGATGTTTTCAGCATGCACGCGAAACTATTCCTCGAAAATAAACATCTAGAAAATATAGTGTTGCGAACTTTCTTCTCCGTAAAATTACATGATTGGCTTGATTAGAATTCAAAGAGTACATCGCTTATTTTATAAGAAATTTGATTATATTTGCTGACTTCCCCTTATACATATAATCCATAAGATGTCGAAAAGCTATCGGCAAGCCGACTACGTCAATGAACGGTCTCTTTCTCGAATACAAAAATAACCGCATATTACTCAAAGGCCCAAAGGTCATTCCAATGAGCAAGAAAAAGTTGCCAAATCCCAGTTAAAACGCTATCCTGCTTATAACACGTTTTCACTCAATCCCCTGAAAAGTGTCTTATTGGTTTTTACTGCCTATGAACATGAAGGAATGATTGCAATTGTTACTGGACAATGATTGGAACGCCCTAAAACTGATGGTTTACCATAAAGAGTGGCTAATGGCAGATTCATGTACCCAAAAATTCCCAAATCAACACCCTTCCCTTAATTTCTTGTTGCTTTATCCCGCCACTTTAATCGTCCAACACCTAATGCTTTTCTCCTCTCCTCTGCTTTTTCCCTTCTTCCTTCAATTAATTTCTTTAGAAATCCTTCCTATCTCAATATTTCATGAAAGCATTCTTGGGTATACTTTATATATGTGCACCTTTCATTCTAACAAATGACACTAAACAAGAGGGGGAATTGATTCAACTGATCCACCATCCACCATCCATTTCCACCATCAATCGCTTTTGTTAACTTCTTTCTTTTTGGCAAAATTCATAATTTTTGTATTTTGTCGTTTATATTCATACCAAACTAGCTGAATTTATGACAAATGAGACGATTTCCACATTGGCTCCCTCATGGAACCGTTTCACCAATGGTGAACGCATTACCTTATCGGCTCTCCGAGATTAACCTAATTTTTTATTTAATGTATAATTTTTAAAGGAATATTTACGTTTCCGATTATTGAAAGTCAATTGGAAGCAATCTTTAACAAACAATACTCCGGACAGAGTACGCTCAGATAAAAAGGATGTTATATAATGGATAAAAGGGATATTATTTAAGGGATATATACTTGTGATCAAAACAATTTCACATCATAAGGTGAGGACTACCCTGAACGACTGTACTGGATTTATAGATTTTTGGAGGAGCTGTGAAATTATCCATCCCCGATATGCATTATTTCCTTTTCATAAGGTGATCCTTTATTTTAGGACCTGAATTTAGAACTAGTAACTAATGTAAATAACTCTCTAAGCGTAGTTTAATAAGTTCGAGAGGATAACACCAAATAAAAAAATCGCTAAAAACAAATAACGCAAAAATTATTATCAACGACGTCCAACCACGCGGTGGTCTGCCTAGAATACCGTAGCAGTTTTTAACGTAAATCTACGACAATTTTATAAGACGAACCCTGATTTTAGACCCCAAATCATTCGAAACTTATTTATGCATGAAGAAATATGGTACTTCAGAATCACATTTGAAGGTGATTTTTATTATGATTTCAGCCATCGATGGCATTAGATATATTAGAATGCGTGAAAACATGGATCATTTTCTCAATAAAAGTTTAAAAGTCATTATAAATTATTCAAAAGGTGTATTTTTGGTTGTGACAGTTTGATAGAAGACTTTTTCCGGAAAATGTTCGAATGTAACTTGATAAACATTAAGAGGATCATTAAAAGTAAATATAGTTAACTAACTAAGTTAGGAATAAGGAATTTTCTATGATACTTATAATTGCCATCGTGTATATATATATATATATATATACATACATACATATATATATATATATACATACATACATATATATATATATATATATATATATATATATATATATATATATATATATATATTCAAAAATGCTATTATAGTTACCTCATTAAGAAATCTGTTACAGCTGAGATTCCATATATCTTTTGTCTTCGGTAAAATTTTACCAAAATTAGTGGTCGCTGGAAACCGATGATCATGATATAGATTCTCATTTAATTTTCATTTCAAAATATAATCTTCATCTTTCTAAATTTAATATTTTGTTTCTCGGAATATTAATTTCTCGTGAAATTTAGAATAGAAATCGAATAGAGTTTAGAGTGTTATAATAATAATAATAATAATAATAACACGTCTTTATTGCGGGGCGAGATTGAGACAATGTTGTCTCTTCTTCCATCTAACACTTAATTTGGAAGGAAGCAATCTTTCAAAAACAAAAATTTAGATTAAGTACTCTGATGGCTATGGTGTAGTTTTAATCCCTAAATACATTTCAATTTAGCCAGAAACTTATAGAACTATCTGTCCATGATGAGTGACTTGTTTTCCTTCAGTTTTGGGAAAAATTCGGAATTTAAAAACACCGACTAATTTATTTCTAGGTAGTATTAAGGTTCACCCAACTAGATAACTCAAGTAAAGGAAAAAAACGATTATAATCTTGTGATGTTAAACTTGAAATATCCCACAATTATTGGAATATAGACTATGTAAACTGAAATATTGCTGTATTGCGTCTCGTCTTTCTATGTAAACATGCCGTTAAATCTCTCGGTCAGTTAAGATGAGTTATATCCCTTATTAATAATGTTAAGGTATACATCGTCATTTTTAATAACCACCGTCATTTTTAATAATTACCGTCATTTTTAATAATTAATTACAGTCATTAAACAATACTTATTTGTCCTTTACTGTTCCGGTGTGAAGGAAAGTAATGAATAAAATTAAATGCTATAATAGAATGGTGGTTAGCTAATCATTAGAGTCGGATCCTCAAGAACGTGTCATTTTCTTAATCAATAAACTAGTGTACCAAAGAACGGTAATTCCATTAATTCACAGTGAAGATGAACTGCATTCGTTTAATTGGGCAAGTTGGGTTTCTAGTTTGCTGTCATGTAGTGCGTACAACGGAGATAAAAATTCAATTTCCAAATGCAACTCTTACTTTATAAGTCTCATAAATACTTCGAAATAAAGTCTAATTTTAAAAAAAGACTGAGGTCTAAATGAATTGCACGTAAAGTATGTGAATGGAATCCCTGTTTTCTCTTAACAGAAATTGATAATTTTCTTAAGATTGGTTAGTAAAATCTGAGTAAGATTTAAATGCGGTGTATTCAGATATCGTGCAAAATGCTAGCAATTTTCTCAATCTCCATATTTGCTCAAGTGCTCCGCTTGAAAATATTATCTTAAATTACTGATAGTTTGAATTCTCCCATGTGTTTGTATGTTAAAAGATTCGTGAACGCGAAACCCAGAAGAAAATTAAAACCTGTGAAATGATAACAGCATTCCTAACTGGCTGCTTGACCTTTCCTTAATCGTTATAACATTTACAAATTCCTCCTGGTTCTTCTCACACACTCTTTACTTTAACCAACACCAAAACTTACTCCTGGGCGCGACACACCGTCGCTAACGGTGGTTCTCCGATGACTCCGCCGATGAGGGAGGGAAGGGGGGATTGGGGGGGAAACCCTAATAACCCTAAGAAGTGGACCCTCCAGGCCGTTGTGACGTGCTATAGGGTTCACCTCTATGCCTAGAGGGCCCCCTGCCACAACTTCAAGGACAAGCTCCGACCTCATAGACAGAAAGAACGAGCAGGTGAGAAGTGAGTGCTTAGTTACCTCACCCCTGCAGAAGAAGGTGAAAGAAAGGCCCCTGAAATAGATGCCTGCGACTGTAGGCCTAAGAGTAGGCTAGGTTTGTAGGGAATGCCTTCCCCACGCCCCCTACAGAGCAGGTGGTTAGTACATCTATGGTGCACTTTTAAGAAAACTACTGCAAACTGTTGTCAAATTCATAGCAGCATTTGACTGTGATATGGCTGCAATAATCCATCGTTGACGTTTTAAGTTAAAAAAGTTATTGAATGTAAATTAAATGTTAACTTGATGGTTAAATTCTCATCTTTACATATAATGCAGAGGATATTTTAATCAAAGATCGCAACTGTCGCTTAGGCGTAATGTAACAATAACTGCTGTTGTAGGCACAAAACCTGTATTAATATCCTCTATGTAAGTTCATCTAAACAGAAAAGAAACTGAGTACTCACGTGTAGTTCTGAAGTTAATAATGACGGATCTACCTGTGGAAAAAGAGAACGAATTCTTTTATAGGTAGAGTTCCCTTCATATCCTCCCAAATCTTTTAAACATTTACCGACAATTGTTACATTGTTATACATTTTTACTTTCTCATCAGTAAGTAATAATCAGAATCTACACGAAAGCCTTCAGAACTTCTCTTCAGGGACACAATTCATGAAATAATCTACTGTAGTGCGCGATCCTTTGAGTTACCCAATTCGCTTCTGAATTAATTCTTCAGGCCGATAAATATCTAGTGAATGAGAGTATTACATCATAAAATGCGAGGAGTTAGTGAAGTTAGATTACTACGAAGAAAACATTGTACTCCGAATTTAGTTAACCATCAACAATTATTGCTAACCATCAGTCAAACAAGCGTGAGAGTACAATAGAATCTTAACAAAAGTATTAAGTCAATCTAATTTTAGGTCGTAATGAAATTTGCATGGCACATATAATGTAAGAATACTATTATTTGAAAGAGAATAAATTGGAATCCGCTGTTAATTGATAAGAGTTTCGGAGGGATGTTCCCAGAAGATGTTAGCTGTCCTTTCTAGGAATTGGTGCCAGACGGCCATCAGTATGTCGACGATTGAAATGTTTTCCGAACCATCTACTTCACCAAAACTTGTTAACTCACGAAAAGGACTACAATCGCAAAAGAATATTTGATCTAAAAGTTTCTGATTATAAATTTCTGAATGTTTGTACTAGCTGACGATAATAAGCTAGAGACGAAATAATCAACTTCCTGTTTACGAATTTAACGAATAGCAAACGGACACACCATATCACAATACGAATCCGACATTAGGCAATAAGATTCGAACTCTAGTTGAAATGAAAAATCTCGCTAAAACATCCAGTATAAACACGGCACATTCACACTCTTAAATATGAATTTTCAGACTCCCTGCAGTATATTTAAGCATGGTTGCAAGTGATACAAATGAGCGATATTAAGTTAAAACACAATAAATATTTATGGACACATTAGAGGAGAAAATAGAATAATAATACATGTAGTATTTACGGTAATTTAGGAGAAAGCCGAACTTGGATGTACACTCGAAGGTCAGTGAAAACACGGCTATTTAAGAGGGACTAATGTCTTTACAGTGAAAGAAAGGAAGAGCCAACTGTCCTTGGATGATAACAAAGTCAATAAAAATATCAGTGTACACTTCATTGCCTCTCATTTTCATTGATTGTAAATAAAGGCAAAAAGGAAAGTGTCTTATGACGAATAGGGAGTGAATAAGAGGAAAAGTGACTTACGAGGGGTCCAAAATAAACAAGACAAAAGAAAATCCTAAGGACACCAAAACATTTCTCCTGCTAAAAAATTTGATGGAACAATCTAAAAAGATCGTAACGAATTAATTATTCATGGAAACATTTGATGTCACGATTTGAGTTTCTTAAATAGGAATATATAAGGAAATTCATCATCGACAGTAACGAGAGTTGATATTCACTTGATGCATCAGAAAACTGAACTCATAAATTGTCATTACGCTACTTATTATAATATTGACATCATAAATTGATTGTCATTACACTGCTTATTATAAAATAATCGAGAGCTAATGACCAAAAATTAAACGTTATCTAAATTACTTTTAGATTAATATCTCAACGAAAATGACGTTTCTTGTTCTTGACAGAAATTAAAAAATATTAATTAACTTCATTCGAAAGATAATTTAGGATTATTTTCTTTTGCCAGAAAACTATTTGCTGGTTAACCGTTCTCTCCTTTTAATCGCTTCGTCTCCTACGAATTGATATAAGTAGAATGTTGTGGGGGACAGAAGAGACCAATGCAACCCTTCGTTTTCACTGATAACCTACTCAGATTTTCTAAATTTAATATTAATACATTTTATACAGAATGTATACTAGATATATTTAATGTAAAAACAGAATAGAGATTATTAATCGGTAAATAAAATATTATATATTGCTTTTGAATTACTCACCAATTTTGGTTCTCCGGTAATCCTCAACTTCTTCCGTATCAAGCAGAAGAAACTTAGAAGTAAAACAATTGCCGAGGAGGAAAGCATGCTACTATCTGGATCTGGAATAGAAACAGAAGATTAATTTATTAATTAATAGTGAATTTAATTTTAGGTGATACCGTATTGTACATTTTTTAGATGAAGTATTGGCCAATGATGATAATTCAAATAAGCAGGATTTTGGTTAAGACCAAACAAAAAATATCCAATTCCAGGTAGACATCCTTACGGTAGATTTATTCGTAATTTATAAAGTTTATTAACAAGCATGAAAGGCAAAAAGAAAAAGAGGAATACTTAGAGTACGTACTATAGTTATCGTTTTTTCTGAACTGAGATGAGTATGGAAACTCGATCCAAACAAATATGAATAATAAAGATGTGTTAGTAAATCAATAAAAGATTTGTTTGAAAAACAGTAAATATTAAGTTAAATATTGAAATTCAGTACCCAATTTCTGGTAAGAGAATCGTTAAGTATTGTATTACACCTTGAACATCACCCAAAAATCATTATCTCGAAGAAAACTTCATAATAGATTTCCTCAAAATGTCAGATATAAGAATCTTCTTAGTGACTTCCTTGTAACTGTCTAAGCCATCCGTTGAAAATAAACTCACGCTATTGTGAATTTAAATAAGTGAGAACTTCAAAGTTAAAAAATCAGATTCGTCTTATATATAATATTATGAATGAAAAATAATTGAAAACTAAAGAAATATGCTAAGAGTTGTTCCGAATTTTAATGTTCAAATTAAAATGCAAAATTTGTTACATATTTGGTTCAAAACACAACTCATAATCTCTAAATGTCGCAGAAATATGACTTGCGCTATAAGTTCTACTGGAAATTAGAATGATATTTACCACTTCATGGCGCAACTGAATTTTTAATTGTAATTTGCGAAACTCTTCTTGATCATTATGTGTAAGTTATAGCGACCTTAACTACGATTAAAAGAACAAGTTCCATGAAAATGATTTCTCAATTGAAATTAAACATAAAGTACAGGTTTGGCTGGAATTGGAATCACATTTTAGAAACAGAAATAATGACATCGATTTAATTAACAACTAATCGCAAAGTTAAACTTCAAAATTCAAACATAAAATTCCATCGAAATATCGGTTGACAGAAAAAGCTAAAAATAGAAAAATAAAAGTTAAATCTATTCTGGATCTAAACAGCCAATAAATAAAGGTTTAAACCGGTCACGGAAAGCTATAGAAGCATTAATTTAAACTTTCTTCGGATATTGTCCTTAGAACTTGAGACTAGTGACTTCAAGTTTAAAATATCGTCAGTATATAATATATTGGATAAAATATAATTGGATAAAATTAGACATAACTGGAATTAATTACTCAGTAATAAAAGTATTCATGATCATATATGATGAGCAATGTAGTAGTAGAAATCGCAGATCCAGAAGAGTAGCACTCGTCACGAATAACTATATTCCCTAAGAATACACCTAACAATGGTTACGTGAATAATAATCAACAGCTCACTAATTAACTATAAAGTCGAAACGAAGGATGACTAAAAGTAATATACATAAGATTAATTAACGTTACTTACCATAACTGAAGAAATCCCTAGGAAGTCCCACGGTATGTAATAGCTCCGGGTTCAAGACCATCCATTTCCCTCCATTTCTTTCACAACTGCAAAAACCGAACACAATACTATATTCATCAGTGATAAAAATGAAAAAAAGAAATGATAAAACAGCCATCTTTTCATGTTAACTTCCGTTTAAATTACGTATTTAATAAAAAAAATGTTCCAAATTGAAATTAAATACAGAATACTTATATAGGCCGGATTCGAATCGTTAATCAAAGTAGAGTAATATTGGAATTGCTTTAAGTAGCTAAGGAATGTTGAGTAAATTTGAAATTCAAATGTAACGGAAATGGCGGTGGACGTTACGTTCAGATGGCGGTGGACTACATTTTCGACCCACTCTAGTAAAAATATCTCCGAAAATTATTCTGAACCTAAATATAGCGAATATGCGAGGAGTAAAAGTTATATCGGAAAAAATCGAAGGATTACCTGGGGATTTAGTCAAAAAAGTCTCTAGAAGTTGAGAATCGTAAATTCATTTCATTAATATAAATTGTCGGAGATGGGATAAAAAATAAACATATATAACTGGATCATGGGACGATGAATGATAGTAAGAAAAACATGAAGACGAATAATCGGGATAGTAAATCATCTATAGTCAATCGTGAGAGTCTTACATAACGATAAAAATATGTACACTAACGATTGTCTCTAAAACAACAACTTAAAAACTATAGCATCAATGATTGTCTTTACACTCAGAATTAATTCAATCAAGATTAATTTATGTTACTTACCAAAACTGAAGAAATCTCCGAGAAGTCACACGGCCATCTTGACGTCTGAAGGAGTCTTTATGTCCCTTAATTTAACTATAAATAATTTAAGAGGTTCTAATTTGATAACTTACTATGTAAAACTTAAATTATGCTGCACAATTACTAGATATAGAATCTACTAACCTCCAAGAAATTTGAATTCTAACGGTTTTTTTTCGTAAAAATTCTTCAGCATGTCAACACCAGGCGAAGTTTCTAGATCAACTAAAGTTTAAATCTAAAAAATGAACGGATCAACGAAACGGCGAGATCTGCTGGTTGTTATTTCTCGCAGTTACATTTACTGTCACCCCTCCCACTTTTCCCCCTGCCGGAGAAAGTTGTAACTTATAAGTAATAATAAATTGTTATTAAATTAGAAATATATTTATTTAAACATATTATAAGTTTAATTTAAAAAATATTGGAATAAATTTCGATCCTCTAAAACCTAGTACTTAAAATCGGCGTAAAATAGTTGATAGCTCCTTGTGACGTAATTATGACTTACGTTCAACCTATGGTATGAGCAACGGTACGAGAAACATAATGAATTCCAATCATTCAAATTATGAAACTATGCAATGTGATCTAAAAAGAATTAATGCAATGACTACGCAATTAATAAATAAACATATAGTTAGTTGCTGTATTTTAATATCTTCCATCTCCTATGTGATTCATAGCAGGTAATGAAATATTTAAAATGTCTACGAAATTTTAATCGATATTATTTTACAATAGAAATATTAGTTACGATAAAATTGATTTAAATATTGTTAAATCCTAATCACTCCACGAAAGATTGCAAAGATACAGCATTTGAAATCAATTATTACCGTTTTATCGTTTTTACTGCAATCTCTCGATATTTCTCTCTCTTTTACACACGTTTTCACTACTGATTCATCAGGTATTTTGAAGCTAGTGATAAAAAAATTTCTACCGACTTCTACCGCCAAAATATACATTTACAGTCCGAAAGGAAAAGTACTGAAGATGAATTAATAAAAAAAGAAATGATGGGGCAGCACAGGAAAACGTATACGAGATGTTTCAATTCGAGATGATCCAGAGAAATCATTTTGGGCATTAACACTGTATTGTTATTCTCAGCGTATTCATTATTAAAACTATGAAACTAATTCTAAGTTTTCAAATAAAGTGAATCATTAGTCCCTTTTTGGATTCCCTAATCAGCACGGCCAACGCTATTCGTCTTGTCTCTATAAGCACGTCGTTGGATATTCTTCCAACTAATCTTCCCAATAATATTGCAATAAATAACTTACCATTGAGAATTCTTCTGGTTCCTTTCAATTTTAATTCAGATTATTGCGTCCGAATACATGAAAATTTAAAAGCACACTTCCAAAGCCCATACAGGTTATGTTATTTGTCCAGCTGCGAAGAAATCCGATTTTAAAGCTTCTTCACTTCTCTACGAGGCCTTCTTCAGACTTATTATCTTCTCTCGCACAAACGATTTTAATATTCGCGAAGGACATGTTCAAGTTACCGACGCCATTACATGTGCTCCATACTCGGAATATGTGATGCACTACAGCCACCATGATCCTTTTATTTCCACTCACAGTTTTTCCAATTATATCACTGAATGTAAAGCTGAATCCAGTCTACACTAACTCCTTTTCACCTTTGTTAAATTTGAAACCCACAGAAAAATGTAAACTGTGCCATTTTGAACACAGTCCACTTAGCGAGACAAAGTACTGAGAAGTTCGAAGGCCACATGACGTGAAGAGCAGGTTTCGTTTGTCAGAATTTTGTAGACCATAATCCTCTTTAAAAGCGCGGAAACACGCCAAGACCTGCTGCCTCAAGAAGAGATTGATCATACACCTAGGAACTTAAAACCTTAAGTATTTCCATCGGTATGTGTCTTAGAAGCCTTAAAAAAGTGATATCTGATGAAAAATCAATCACATTAAGTTTGTGCTGTGAGTGTATGTGAAATATCATATTGTGTTTGTGCATTTTGGATAAAGGTGTGTTTCAGCTCCATGATCGGTGATTTTTCGAAAAGCACGTCGAAGTGTAGCAGTGAGCATAGTCATCGATTGAATAATTATTACTTAAATTGGAGTTCTTATGAAGGCAGGTGTTCACATGGATCTGGACTAAATCTGGGGAATTCTGCGTAAGTCTTTAACTCGGTAGTGTTAAGATGCCATTGCAACTGAATGGATGAACTTCCGGTGTGAGATTAATGAATACGGGGTTCTTCGTGCATTATCAAGCCGAATTATTATACTTATATCATTATTACTTATCAAGCCGGAATTATATAGGATTGGAAGGTAAGAATGATTATTCTAACAAGGAAATACACGGATATTGTGGTCTATTTCACATACAATCTAAGTTGGGTAATGCAAGGCAATAGACAGAGTATGTCCATAGAAATTGTGAACCATATAATCTCTTCTTTCTAACTTCAGCTTGGTATTCATTATTTACATAACTATAAGCTAATTTAGCTAATTTTAAAGGTTCCGAAGAATGAGTGGTACTCTGGGAATCTTTTAGTTCCACATTTACTTCACCTTAATGCTAAATTAATAGCATTGAGTACCTCTGTAACTTAATTTGTTTAAAGACTGAGTTAAACGTCCACCGAGCCAGAATGCTAAGAGTGGGAGGTTCACGAAATTTTGCTGTAATTTCGGTTGATATTATTATAATGATCAAGCATCACTAATACCTCAATACTTTTCATATTGTCGCCACCATGAACAAAACTGGGGGGATATAATAAGAACATTACTAAGTACTAAAAGATAACTGAAGTATTCTTTATTCCACCATGTATATTGTCATGAATTTCACAAAGTTACATTTAGCATTACATTAATTATTCTTAATAAAGCATACAATTTTCACGATGAGTTAGCTTGCATTATCACCCTCATGATTCTCAGTTTCTCACTGGTTTGACTCAAAGGTATTTATTTCATAGAAATCAATGCTAATCCATCTTCATAACAAATGTAAATATCTTATGGAATTTCATAGGAAAAATGTATCCCTACTATTACCTTATTCCCGTATCCCCTATTATACCTAACTATTGAATAATATTTGTCTTAATCAGGCAGTAATAAAGTTAATTTTTGACATATGTGTAATTTTTAATCTATTACCTCTTCGAATTATATGAACAATTTTTCTCATGGTTTCATTGTTCTACTTTATCTTGACACTCCCAAAATCTTACCTCAATAAGAAATATAAAGTCAAAGTATCTTATTCTTCTTCTGCCGTGGTAAACCTCATTCCTTCCTACAACTCATAAAATTCAATATATAGCTATAAATATTATGGCCAATGTATGTTACAATTATTATTACTTCTGTGAGATAGTTATTATATTACTTTAGCGTTATTTTATTTACTATTATTTGCCTTTGACAGTAATGTCGGTACATTTTATATTTCTCTCTTTGCGTTCTTTCTACATTCCTATTTTCAATTATGTATTTCTCCTTCTCATCTAAATGGATTATACTGATGAATAAAACTGATAAAAAGAAATGTACAATAAGTACATTCCCTACCAAACGTCGAAAGGCTGTTTTCAGTGCATATTTGTAGAGGTATTTCATAAGATAATGACATGGATGATTTCCAGCTCATTGAGAAAAGAACGCAAAGAATCTCCCCCCTCATTTTGCCTTGTAAGCCTCATTCTATTTTCGAATTGGCCTTTCTCTAAATACTAAAGTACAGATGTAAGAGAAAGGATAATGAATAATCTACATGGAAAAGTAATATTATGTCTCTTGACCTGTGGCATCTGAATTATTCAATATATCTGGTTTAATTGTTTCTATGGTTTAAATAAATACCGCAAATGAAATGTATTTATCTTTATAGTATTGAGTGTATATAGTTTTTACTTATTCTTGGAGAAAATGAGATGTTCACTAAGGCTAATGAATTTTCTAAGCTTCGAATAAAAGATGTGTTCTAAAATTTCTAAAAAAAAATATTTCAATCTTTGTTTAACTCGAATGTAATTCATGGAAATATTCGGTGTGATAGCTTGGATGTAACGACTCATATTGTATTGATTAATTTTAATGACCACCATATGACGTAAAGGCTTAAATATTCAAATCCTTATTCCCGTTCTTATCTCATTATTGTTACATTACGAATCCCCGCAACTCAGAAATAAATCACGTGTGTAACTTAGAAGTACGAAACGTATGTAATAAATTTTATCTACCATTTTCTTGATAAAACCTTCAAAGTGAATTCGAAGTATTTAGTTTAACTTACGTTAAATACATAGTAACTAAACAGAAGTCTTACTTGGAATCATGCCAGATCTGGGTATCATCAAAAAATTCGTATTATGAAATCAATGCACGCTAATATAATTTATTTTCCAAAACTTTTAAAGCTTGATTTTCCTTACGTTCTAAATATAAAATTTTAAGTAAATGCTAAAAATTAAATTTTATTATCTGATATATTTCTCATATGAGATGGAAGATATTAAAATACAGCAACTAACCATATGTTTATTTATTAATTGCGTAGTCATTGCATTAATTCTTTTAGATCACATTGCATAGTTTCATAATTTGAATGATTGGAATTCATTATGTTTCTCGTACCGTTGCTCATACCATAAGTTGGACGTACGTCATAATTACGTCACACGGAGCTATCAACTATTTTACGTCGATTTTAAGTACTAGGTTTTAGAGGATCGAAATTTATTCCAATATTTTTTAAATTAAACTTATAATATGTTTAAATAAATATATTTCTAATTTAATAACAATTTATCGTTACTTATAAGTTACAATTTTCTCCGGCAGGGGGAAAAGTGGGAGGGGTGACAGTAAAAGTAACTGCGAGAAATAACAACCAATCAGATCTCACCGTTTCGTTGATCCGTTGATTTTTTAGGTTTAAACTTTAGTTGATCTAGAAACTTCGCCTGGTGTTGACATGCTGAAGAATTTTTACGAAAAAAAACCGTTAGAATTCAAATTTCTTGGAGGTTAGTAGATTCTATATCTAGTAATTGTGTAGCATAATTTAAGTTTTACATCGTAAGTTATCAAATTAGAACCTCTTAAATTATTTATAGTTAAATTAAGGGACATAAAGACTCCTTCAGACGTCAAGATGGCCGTGTGACTTCTCGGGGATTTCTCCAGTTTCGGTAAGTAACATAAATGAATCTTGATTGAATTAATTCTTAGTTTAAAGACAATAATTGATATTACAGTTTTTAAGTTGTTATTTTTGAGACAATCGTTAGTGTACATGTTTTTTTTTCGTTACGTAATACTCTCACGATTGACTATAGATGATTTACTATTCCGATTATTCGTCGATAGAAGATATCGAGAT
The DNA here is from genome assembly GCA_036926295.1 of Pachydiplax longipennis. Classification (NCBI taxonomy): domain Eukaryota; kingdom Metazoa; phylum Arthropoda; class Insecta; order Odonata; family Libellulidae; genus Pachydiplax; species Pachydiplax longipennis. Next base: position 1,380,335 of record JAVFKF010000085.1, on the reverse strand, counting down.
GACTCGTCTTCATGATTTTCTTACCATCATTCATCGTCCGATGATTTAGCTGTGTACGTTTATTTTTTATCTCGTCTCGCAAATTATATTAAAGAAATGAATTTACGATTCTCAACTTCTAGAGACGTTATTTGACGAAAGCCCAAGGTAATCCTTCGAATTTTTCCGATACCACTTTTACTCCTCGAATATTTGCTGTATTAAGGTGGAAAACAATTTTCGGGGTTTTTTTTACTAGAATGAGTCGAAAATATTTCCGACCGACATCGTAACGGAAATCTACATTTGAATTTCAAGCTGACTTTGGATTCCTTAGCTAATTAAACCAGTTGCAATATTTCTGTGGCTTGATTTACGGATCGAAACCGGCCTCTATCAGTATTCTATATTTAATTTCAATTTGGAATTTTTTTAATTAAATACGTAATTTAAACGGAAGTTTTCATCAAAAGATGGCCGTCTGAGAATTTTCTTTTTGTTCTTTTTATCTCTGATGAATAATGCATTGTGTACGGTTTTCGTAGTTGTGGAAGAAATGGAGGGAATTTAGCATTCGAAACTTGCCTATATCAGTATTCTATATTTAATTGCCTTTGGGGACATTTTTTATTAAATACTTAATTTAAACGGAAGTAAAGATCAAAGGATAGTTTCCTTAGAATGTTCGTTTTTTATCTCTGATAAGTAATGCATTGTAGAAGATTTTCGTAGATGTGTAAGAAATGGAAGGGAAAGGAAGGTCTTGAATCTGGAACTCCTACTTGCCGGGCGGTTCCTCTGATGAATATCTCCATCGATCTCGGTACCTGCGCACAAGTGAGAGATGCATGTTTTTCTTTTTGAGTTCTTTCTGTTTTTACACTGAACTGAATTAGCGCATTTGAACGCCGGAAATCATTTAATAATTATACTTCACATTGATTTCAGTGCATACAGATTTCGTTTAGTGTACCCTCAATTTGAAATATAGCCGTTATTTCTTTATGTATGTCGTGCTTATTAATAAATAGAATAAAATATAAAAATAATTTTACTGTAATAGTTATGATGTAGAACAGGTTACTGTTAAATATGATCTTAACAATAATCCTAAATGAATCATTATCTTTGCCAATTGCTCGCATTTATATATGCACAACACAATAATACCCTAGATTATAATACCACACAATATTACCCCATTGCTATTGAATTAATTTAGCGTTTCTATTTTTCCAGATTCTGACATCCTTCCCTTTCGGCACTTCTATTGCTTGGGAGTTTCTTCTATGTGATCGTGGAAAGGCACTTATGATGAGTAAGCATGAACAAGAATACCCGGAGAACCACAAATGGTGAGCAGTTAAGAGTTTTTCTCTTTTGCATTTCTTCTTCTGATGGATCATTATTATTTCTAAAGTGTAGAATTTTAGTGGTTGTATTTTCGGTTGTTAATTAACGGATCTAAACCAGTTGAAACTGATTGGTTTATTAAAAGGGATAACATGGTATATCGGCTGGCACGAAATGCATTATTGGTCCGTTATTTATCGTGTAACAGCCAATGTATATTAACATGTTTCAGAAGGAAAGTTTTGCATGAAAGAACGCTTTTTGGGGAAACTTATTTTCAGCAGGAAATATAACATTATTTAATTCTTCCGTTAAAAAGAAATGGTATTTATAGTGCGATTTGAAGCCACATTTGAAATTGATTATTTCGAATTGCATATGGAGTTTAAAATTTTCTTTGAGCAGCTTAGTCGTGACCAATAATGAATTCTTTTCTTAAACTTTTTTCCATTACAAACATATGAACTGCTAATCTCTTCACTATATTAGATGAAAAGTACTCCTTTCTGTGCGGAAAAACCGTGTGGTACCGTTATCATGGTATTAAATAAAAATATAAATTCGCGTATTAATTCGTTTAGGCAAAATTCTTAGCACAGAGAAACTGTTAACATAGAAATGTTTTTTGGCTCTCAGGAAAATATCACTGCGAAACCATACCAAATTGTACAAGACGCTATTCCCATTCTAAATATATTTAAAATAATCAGCTAGTATTTTGAGTTGCTTTTGTAATTAAATTTAACGACCAATTTACAAGAAGAAGATTTATGGCTATTCATCACTTCTAAGGTTAAAATATTAATTATTAAATGTTTGAAATAATTTAATCCTTTACCATATGAAATACGATGAATACTCCTAGTAATTAATTAGCTGCTTAAAGAGATTGGTTGAATAAAGGAACATAATGTAATATTTTTTTCTTAACTGCCCGAGAACCAGGAACTGTATTGTTGGAGGGATTTTAATCAACAATTATTTTAAATATCGTTTAATTTTTTCATCATCTCCAGAATGTTTTATAATCAGCAGTGAAATGAAATTTTATGTGTTTAGGAGCATCTGCTATATTAATCAAAATTCGAAAGCAATTTAAAGATTCACCACCTTTTCGTCTTTGGTTTCATATATTATTGGTAAATTTTATCAATATTTTAATGTTATTCTTTTGATCTACATAAAGCTCAACGATTTAAAACAGGACTTGCGTAGATTTTAACGCTCTAACTGATGATCCTCTCCTGGTCTCTCACTTACATCGATAGAGACGCTTGTTTCAAACGATACAAACAATTTGATCTTTTGAGTCAACTATCTCCTCAAATGTAAATGCATGAAGTGGATAAATCCAGCAATTTTTCAATATATAAATATGTTTGAGAAAGACATTCTTAGAAAAGATAACTTCGTATTTTTCGGGTATTCGCAACTATGTTTTTTTTATCATGACGAGTGTTTCGGTATCATTAGGACTTTCCGTTTCTCTTGTACGCTTCTTGCTTCACCTGCCAGTCAGTACTTCTTGAAACGAGGGAGGCACTTTCCTTTTCACCTTTGTTTGTATTCAATGAAAATCAAAGGACAGTGAAGTGTACATTGATATTTTAGGAAAACGACTTCGTTATCATCTCCAAGGACAGCTGGCTCTTTTTTCCTTCACCGTTAAGACATTAGCCCCTCTAAAATGGCCTGTTTTCACTGACCTTCGAGTCTTTTCTAAAGTACAAGTTCATTCTAAGTTAGGTAAACAAACACAGTAAATATTACATTTATCATTATCTTAGTTTCACCTCCGGTCTGTACATAAACAATTTCTTTAGTTATAACTTAATATTGCTCATTTATCATTTGCAGCCCCCAAAAACGTTCTGTGGGGAACGCAAAAAATTTTAAATATGAATCCAAAGCATGACTTGCTCTAGCATCTAATTCTCTTATTTTTTGCTCGTAATTGAATCGGCCGAAATAGCACACGATGTCTCAAAATTTGTCAAGCTCAATCTAGCTTCTGGAGTTCTTTCTTTCAAAGATTCCTAACCTGCGTATGAGATCATCTTCGTTACCTTTGCCTTTTTTCGTAGCATTTTACAAATAAATTTATCCCTAACGCTGCACTTTCTGGAGTTCACGGGTACCAACTTAATCCGCTGGATACTCTAATATTTTCATTCACAAGATTTTTTTTCAGAGACATATGCTAAGCAAGAAATCGTGTTGTAATTATTAAACGGACATTACTTTTGCTCTTCATTTACAAGAAAGCGATATTTTAGTATAAATTTATAATGGTCACACATAAAACATTGAATAACAAAACGAACAATAGTTATAATAAAGGAGAATATCCGACACTTCAGTTGGCATTCTATTTGAAGATTTGCAGTTTTTATTAAGAATTAATTGGGATTTTAGGCAACTTTCCGATGTGATAATTTCAGAAAGGAAGGAATTGTGTAAGTCATAGAATCACGCACAAAAGCAGACTTTCCCATAAACTGTGTCTCTAAGAAGAAGATCAACTTTTTGTATGAATTCCGTGATTTCTTAAAAAAAGTATAACAATGTTACAAATGTGGGTGATTATTGAATTACTGCTTACATTAAGGGAATTCCATCAGTTAAACAATTTATTCTCTTTTCCTACAGGAAATTCCATCATCATTAACTTCAGAATTACACGTAAGTACTCAGTTTCTTTTCTCTTCAGATGAACTAATGTTCCTCTACTTCATCAAACAAGTCTAATTAACTCAAGATTTGTGCTTACAACAGCAGTTACTGTTGCTTTAAGCCTAAGCGACAATTTCGATCTTTGATTTAAATATCTTCTGCATTTTATATAAAGATGAGAATTTAACCGTCCACTTAACATATAATTTACATTCAACATTTTTTTTAACTCTAAACGTTAACAATGGACTATTGCAGCCATATCACAGCCAATGTTGCAATGAATTTGACAACAGTTTGCAGTAGTTTTCTTAAAAGTGCACCATAGATGTACTAACCACCTGCTCTGTAGGGGGCGTGGGGAAGGCATTCCCTACAACCCTAGCCTACTTGTAGGCCTACAGAGGCAGGCATCAATTTCAGGGGCCTTTCTTTCACCTTCTTCTGCAGGGGTGAGGTAACTAAGCACTCACTTCTCACCTGCTCGTTCTTTCTGTCTATGAGGTCGGAGCTTGTCCTTGAAGTTGTGGCAGGGGGCCCTCTAGGCATAGAGGTGAACCCTATAGCACGTCACAACGGCCTGGAGGGTCCACTTCTTAGGGTTATTAGGGTTTCCCCCCCAATCCCCCCCTTCCCTCCCTCATCGGCTGTTTCATCGGAGAACCACTATTAGCGACGGTGTGTCGCGCCCAGGAGTAAGTTATGGTGTTGGTTAAGGTAAAGAGTGTGTGAGAAGAACCAGGAGGAATTTGTTAATGTTAGAACGATTAAGGTATGGTCAAGCAGCCAGTTAGGAATGCTGTTAACATTTCAGGGGTTTTAATTTTCTTCTGAGATTTGAATTTATTAATTTTTAAGTACAATCACCGGAAAGAGAATTCATCATATATTATTAATTATGCATAAACTTTTTAAGTCGAAACACTTTCCGAATTCGGATATCGTGATCATTTTGAGAACTTTTCGGTTTACATATACTTCCGTTAAATTCGTTTTCGTCACATGCAACCAAGTACTTCCTCAAAAATAAACTCTTAGAAATTGTTAATGTTCCACAAGATAAATTCTTACATCAATTTACACAATTTTTATCTTAATATTTAACTTTTATGGCGATCGATGAATAAGATATTGTTTTAGTAATAATTGTAATTGGAGAGTTTGTTTTTCTCTCATGAACACCACACACGATCACAAACCCATTCACTATCTCATACGTGTATAGCACATTCTCACCGTGAAGATAATATTATCGTGATTTACTCGGACACTAGTGATTGGATTTAAAAAATGTCAATGTGTTGGAGGATCCTTTTTTTAATTATTAGTAACCGCCTTCTTATTATGGCTTTCACTTCAAACGATTAGCTTTCTAAAAATTGGAACAGTAAAGGACAATTACATTAAACGTTTAGTTAATAACACAGTATATTGAATAATAATGAAGAATAAAACCATTTTATCATTATAAATATAAAATATAATTACTCTTAGCTCTCGGGCAGATTAACCGGTATCTTTGCATAAAAGGATGAGACACAATACGGTTTCAGCTGACATACTCTGTTCCTGCATACATTTAACTTAACTAGCCAGATATCTTTTTAATCCAACTAACTTTAATCGGTATTTGTATTTATTGAACCATCCGGAAAGAGATAAGATAAAGAATTCACTCATCTTTGGCAGGCATTGGAATTATTTGCTTTCCATATGGAAGTATTTTTAAAAAAATACTAGTGCACGAATATACGTTTTACGCTATTGGTCTACAGTAAAGTTAATTAAAGGCCTGAACCCACCGGTGCGGCGACGCAGCCGCATGCGTTTTTATGATGGTACCTGGTCCTTCCTCTGCGTTCGTCACGTACTCAAATTCAATGGTTTCTTATGGGGCAGACCCCACACACGCGGAAAGCGCCGTCCGGCGGATTAGTTCAAGGGATTAGTGCAGCGTTTTCGCGCCGGCAAATACGCCGCTCGGCTACGAACTCTGCATGCACAATTTTTCGATTTGCCGCAGCCCGTTTGCAATCAAATATTGTCGTTATTTTGATTAATTTCCTCAAAAGGATGCTTGTACACGATACCTTAACAATATCTGTACACCGTGATAAGTTTTCAGAACAATCAAAGCGATAGTACTCCGTAGAATCTCGTCCCCGTAAAGTACTGCAAAAATGATACGTACGATGTGTTTTCGGCATACAAGTGACTGTTTTCGGCCAAGAGTTGTATAGTTTTGATACTTTTTGTCGCAAGACGTTCAAAATTATCAATAAAAATTCTTGCGACAGAATGTTTAATTTATTTATGTCAAGCATATTTACTTTACTTAATTGTATGTTACCTCAATGTAATATATGCGGCAATTGAAATAAAGTAACAGGTGTGTGTTATATATACTCCCTGCGCATATAATAGGCTACCTTTTATTTACCTAAAGGTCCCCAGTTCGAACCCAGACAATAAAAACCGTTCTCGTAATAAATGCACGCAAACCTCACTTTTATCGGTTGCAGATTACATTTCCTTTGCAAAATTAAATTAGAAATAATAGTCGTTCGAAATCGAAACTAGCACCAAAAGAAATAAAATATGTTAATTGGAGTCATTAATATTCTGAAATTTTAACATTTGCAGTTACGAACAATTTGCAGGATCGATTTATTTACAGGGGACGATCATTTGGTTATCAGCTCGGGGTTTGTGTTCATTTTTACTTAAAACTCAAGAACAAGAATTAGTGAAACCTTAAAAAATGCGTATTATGAAAATCCATCCCCTAAGAATGAATAAAAGAATAGCCAGGCGCTCTTCTGGTGGGATAGATCGGCGATAATTCGTATGCTGCTTTTTAATGTCATCTTTGATGAGGCTTAAAATTTCATCAAAGGAGCCCATTCTCATGCGGAAGTAAATATAAAATCTTTCTTCGTCTTCGCGAAGTTGAGGAACCAAGGTGTAAAATTCTCCTTTCTCCTCACTCTCCAGGTTGATTCGATGGACCCATATCCTTTTTCTGGGATACAGAATCATATTAGAATTAACAAAAAAAATTAACACCCAAATTATGTCGCACACATATCTTAGAATTAATTATCAAACTTAATTGTATTTATTAGTACCTTTTCTGTGCTTCTTCTTCTAGTAGAGCAGCAAGAAGTAAAATCTCTTCATCACTCGCCATATTCACAAAAATGTATCTTCAATATATTGAAGGCATTCTTGCTAAAAACGCGTGCGAAATGTCGAACCAAACAGACGAGCTCCTAAATCACGACTGGTGGTCGTTCTTGCCGCAGCCGCGCCGGTGGGGCCTACCATGCGGACAGGGTGCATTTCTACGTCACCTAACGGGACTTTGGCCCCCCTCCCAAGTGTCATAAAAACGCGTTGCGGCTGCGTCGCCGCACCGGTGGGTTCAGGCCTTAAAGCTTCCTTCCAATCGATTCTTTAAGATCGCGACAGTATAAGGTACATTTAAAAATAGCCAATTCAATCCAAATCTTGGTGAAGGCTATGTGTATGCCATGTTCACTGTAAGACGAAATTTGCAATGAAACGTTCTATTCTACATTAAGTGGAATTGATACTATTAAAGTCTCTTGGTGGAATTTCCTCAATACAATTACGTTGTATTTGCTACATAAAAGTGCAGCACTATAATGAGGAATAATTTCAATTTTTTTTATTGCCAATATTTATTCAATTTGCCTGATCCATATGAACTCTCCGCCTTCTTCCAAATTACTAATCTCGTCTTTTCTTAAAATCACCTTAAACTTTAAAAGTAAATTAATAGAAGTTAGATTATACATAGAATGAAATCATCACAGTCTAATTCCTCTGAACTGTCTTCGCATTTACCGGCCAACAGATTAACCTTCCTGTCCCATAGATACATGATTAACTGCCGGTTTGTATCTTATAATTTTTTTCTACATTTATACGAATAAAACTGGTACGATATTCTAGGCAGACCACCGCGTGGATCGATGTCTTTGATAATACTCTTTGCGTTATTATTTTCGCGTTTGTTTTATTCAAGCTCATTCTCTCGCACTTATTAACCTAGGATTACTTAGCTATTTGGTCATTGGTCACGAGGTCCAAATTCCTGCCGCAAAATCAAGAATCAGCTTGTTTATGGGGAAATAATGTACTACGCAGATGGATATTGTCCGCTTCACTAACCAAACTACTACTTGCTTAAGTTCTCTTGCACATATGAATACATTGCAACCACGCGCAGTCAGCATGGTTTCCTTCAAGGTCGCTTCTGTGATAGCCATTTAGTCATGATATGATGCAAGCAGCCGACAAAGGCTTTAGGCCAGATGACATTTTGCTAGTTCTTAGGACGGCATTCGATACAGTTCTTACAATCGGCGATCATATCAGTGTAGATCATTTAGTGTATTTAGCCGTTCCTAACGAGTAGTATTCTAACAAGGAGAGACTCTCTTTTTTGTCCGGGGATTTTGATGAATCTTTTTGCAGTGGTGCAGGAAGTAGAGTAATGAAAAATTTTAACGGCGTTTCACTGAATGGGCCTTAGTTTCGCTGCAATAAATAATTGAAAATTGATAATCGGAGTATACGCAACCCCGCAATACACGCCCATGCTGGCCGAGTATGCATGAAAGAATGTGATGTTTTATGGTATATTTGACATTACATTTTTCTTTTCATTCGTAAAATTCTTTCCTTGATACTTACTATTGGACTTATTATTAATAATAAATAGTATGCTCAATTTGTAATATCGTTAAGGTATTTAAGGTAGTTAACGACTATCCTAAGAACGTAAAAGGAGCTTGCATTCAAGTAATTTTAGGATTGCACTATCATAAATAGCGATTGCTTTCTAAAATTTTATTTAATAAACACCATTGTCTATATATTAATTGATTTATTTATCAAATTTAATCGGAGTACAGGCAAATCTGCAATACACATCCGAGCTAGTCGAGTTTGGAGGAAATAACGCATTGTTCTCTGGTATATCTTGCACCTTTATTCAATTTCCTTAGTTAATAATTTCCTTGTTGTCTACTAATTGAATTATTAATAATAATAAATAGTAGACTAAATTATTAATCTCGTAAAGGAATTATATTACTTTCCAGGCCGGATTTACAGTGATTAGCGGTATTTTTTTTAATTTTTGAGAGAAATACTCTTCTAGTAAGAGAAAACGGTTTTTCTGATATTTTTAGTGATATTATTTTTCTGATATTTATATGATTATTAAGCATTGTATGGAAATATAAATACCTTTTGAAACATTAAGCTGAAAGTAAATATAATTGATGAAAAATTATCCTCACAAGAAAATACACACCTCGTTGGTTGACACGAATTTAACCATACACTATGTTAAACTATAAAAATTTCTTAAACTATAAATTTATTAATTACTTATTAATTCTCGTATTACAACAACGATTTTTGAAATTCAAATATTTGATATTCTGAGAATTGTTTATACTAAAAAAATGAAGTTATTTGAAAAATCGGTGTAATTTTCGATATTTTTCTTAATTTTAATTATATCGAAAATCGCTCTTGTTGGACGATAGTTAGTTTAATTTTATATATTTTCGACAAGTTTCATTGCGATGAATAAAGTGAGTGAATAAAATGCTGTGTAAAGATAGAAAATCTTAAAGTTTCAGTAAAATATACAGGTAAAGTATATCAGTATTGAATTATTTTTCACTAACTCCATTTATAGATTCAGTCGTTTCTACGGAACATCTGTCTATAAGGGATAAGTCTCCTGTTTGATGGTGTCATGCAATCTTCCGTGGGCTATGTTGCTCGCTCCTAGTCTTGTCTTTGTCAGTAGTCGATGTTTTCAGTCACTTTGACCTTAATTTACTTCATAACACTTATTAAAACGATGTGGCTGTCATTGGACTAGCATAAAACCAATCATAGCACATCAACTAAAATATGTTCTATGTTATACCAATGAATAGCACCAACGTATCAATTCTCTATATTACTGAAATTATTATTGAAATTTTCAATACCATGTGTTCACGATAAATACAGTGCGAAAACAAGAATAGAACTGTTCGCTTCCTGATCCTATGGTAAAATGGAAATGCTGCATTCTTCCATAGATAACGTTAGAGTTATCTATTAAAAAATTAAGCCATCGAAAAAGAGGCAGGTGAATATAATCAAAAGATAAAAAAGCTCAGGTACCTCATCTTCTTTTATAATTTATTTTTAGAGTTTCTTTAACTACCTTGCACAACTTTTCTTTATTTGTCAAAAATAATGGAAAGTTGTGCAGGAAGAATAACATAATAACATAGATTTATTCATTAAGTTTAATATTTTTAAGGTTGATTCTTTACATTCATGCAAAGAAACGAATATTTGAATTTTTTGAAGTTGAGAAAGGTCTGTTAACTCCTTAAATAACTTTAAATATTACTAAATTTTAAGTATTTCACTACAATCCTATGAATGAAAGGAATTTGCGTTCGAATTACTTAGGATTTTGCGTTGCCTTTCATATTCTTATTTAATAATCACTACGATTTATATATTTATTTATTTATCTGATTTCAGGATATCTGGTAAAAAATACATGACAAGCAACAAAAAATAACTATCTATATTCAATTTCCTTTCTTTTGGTACTAGTATCGATTTCGCAGGACCATTATTCCTGATTTCATTGTATGTACTAAAGATAAATTCTGTAATCGATGAACGATGATGAAAATGAACTTTTTTCTTTTCTTTCTTAAAATTTATTACAAGAGTATTTTCGAGTCATCTGAAATCGAACGAAGGATACACTGCGCAAAAACTATCGATATTTAATATACAATTATGCATCTAATGCAGTATTTCTTGAATTTCTATCTCGTCAGGAAGTAGTGATATTGATTACCGAAAAATGGCTTACATGCATTTCTGTCGAGAAATGCTGAAATCGGATAAATAAATTAATTAATATATAGACAATGGTGTTTATTAAATAAAATTTTAGAAAGCAATCGCTATTTATGATAGTGCAATCCTAAAATTACTTGAATGCAAGCTCCTTTTACGTTCTTAGGATAGTCGTTAACTACCTTAAATACCTTAACGAGATTACAAATTGAGCATACTATTTATTATTAATAATAAGTCCAATAGTAAGTATCAAGGAAAGAATTTTACGAATGAAAAGAAAAATGTAATGTCAAATATACCATAAAACATCACATTCTTTCATGCATACTCGGCCAGCATGGGCGTGTATTGCGGGGTTGCGTATACTCCGATTATCAATTTTCAATTATTTATTGCAGCGAAACTAAGGCCCATTCAGTGAAACGCCGTTAAATTTTTTCATTACTTTACTTCCTGCACCACTGCAAAAAGTTTCATCAAAATCCCCGGACAGAAGTGAGAGTCTCTCCTTGTAAGAGAATCAGAATAAAGGAGTTAAATCTATCTATTATAAATATATAATTAAGTACGAGGCGTTAATAATTATAAAAGATGAATTTCTAATTTCCGGTAATTCAAATCTACATTATTTAAAGTCGACAGTTTATACTTCATTTAGATTTTTCCCTTCCTTTCTTTTGTTCATTATATTCTAAGAGAATGTATTCATTCAGCATTGCCCCCCCCCCGTGAACATGGAAGCGTAGCTTCCGAAATGCGCATCGGGATTTCTGAATAACTGGTGGCCGCCCGGGCGATAATCTTTTTCTAATGAATTGGTTTTCCTGGAATAAAGGTTTCTCCAAGCGCCGACAGTGCCGACAGCGGCGCTTGGAGAAACCATTGTCTCTTAGTCATTGAACGCCGGGTTCCTTTTTCTTTCTTTCATTATATTCTGTCAAACACTTTTCCTCTCATACAGAAACGAGGCGCTTTTCTTTTAAACTTTGTTTCTATTCAATGAAAAGGAAAGGTAATCGAGATAGTTAGGTGTTGTGATAATTTAGGACACCGTAAATATTTCAAGGCCGGTTGACTCTCCGTTTTTTTTTCTTAAGATAATGGCGAATAAAATAACCTTGTTTTTACTGACCTCCGAGTCTATGCTGAAGTTTTATTCATGCTTATTCTTGTAGTCGTAAGAAAACTCTGTAAACAATTTATTTATTAATACTGCAGATTCTCCGTCAGTTTCTCCACGATTCATTTGGTTTTCAATTTTGTTTCGTTATCATTTTAAAAAGGTGCTGTAAAATCCTGCTGAGAACAATTTTCCATAACTTAAATTTGTATTCTTTTTGAAGTTCTGTAAATTTGACTTGATACTCATTGGTTGTTTAAGTAGCTTCCGATCTTTTAATCCTAATTCAGAAAAAGGAATAGTGAAGCTCGATGAATCGTTGAATTTTTCGTACACTGTGTTCCTATGGTATGTTTGTATATTTTCAAATAATTGTAGCTTATCATTAGTTAGTTTAGTCTGTATTTTTACTATGTATTTTTGACTTAAATCTCTTATTATAGGAAAATGCAGCATCATCAAATCCTGAATAAGATGTGAGTACTCAATTTCTTTCCTGATCAGATAACCAAAAGTTTAAGTTCCTCTATTTCATCAAACAAACTTTGATTAAAGACGAGCAAGTATTGCGCCTATTCCAGGTGTTACTTTAACCTTCAGCTTCAAAATTTTCAATCTTTATTTTGGACATACGCTGAATATTACAAAATCATAAGATTTTAACCAACATATTGACTGATAATTTCTAACAGCAAGAACTTCCATAACTTTCAAAATGAACGGTGGCTTATTGCAGCCATATCACAGCCAATGTTGCAATGAATTTGACAACAGTTTGCAGTAGTTTTCTTAAAAGTGCACCATAGATGTACTAACCACCTGCTCTGTAGGGGGCGTGGGGAAGGCATTCCCTACAACCCTAGCCTACTTGTAGGCCTACAGAGGCAGGCATCAATTTCAGGGGCCTTTCTTTCACCTTCTTCTGCAGGGGTGAGGTAACTAAGCACTCACTTCTCACCTGCTCGTTCTTTCTGTCTATGAGGTCGGAGCTTGTCCTTGAAGTTGTGGCAGGGGGCCCTCTAGGCATAGAGGTGAACCCTATGGCACGTCACAACGGCCTGGGGCGGTCCACTTCTTTATAGGGCTTTATAGGGTGTCCCCCCAAACCCTCCCTTCCCTCCAACGTCGGATGAATTGCAAAAGACAATCGACGCAATTGTACAGGTGTAAGTTATGGTTGAATGCAAGGTCATCTAGAAAAGTTAGAAATAAATAGGAAATGTTAGGGTGATTTTTAACCGTAGGAGGTGATATTTAATAGATAATAAGAATTTCATTATCTTTTCAACATCTAGCAGAAGAAAAATTCATACTTATAGAAATAGAAATCAATCCCGGCTCTAAGTAAGAAGGACTTTTAAAGCTTTGTTATTAATTTGTAAAGCAATTATTAGGAACTTAAGATAATATTTTGTATTGATCATTTTGTATGTCTTTATATTCGTCTGTTTTGGATTTTATAGTACAGCTAGTTCCAAAAAAAACTTACCACCTAAGCCGCAACCCGCATAACAGACGTGAAGCTCGACGAGAGCGAGTCTAGAGTTTTCCACGCATTCTATTGGCTCTTGGAAGGAGGAGCATTCTGACGGCGCCTTTTTAAACCGTTGTGAAACGCGTTGAACGTATTTGTACCGTCTTTATTAGCACGAAATCTAGTTTAAATTTAGTGTTACTTTTTACTATGTCAGCAGCATAGTATTAAAAAATGAATGAGAATCGGATCTCCTTATTTCGGCCAGAAATTTCTGCGTAATTCACCTTTTTCTGGAGGCATCGGGTAAACTTACTTTAGCTGCTTCAATTATCCAATGAAAAATTATGTCATTGCAAGATTAAAAAGGATTATATTATTACGTTTTTTATGCTCTTGACGCCTACAGGAAGAACTTTTAAATTTATTTAGAGGAAATTCACGACTATGACTCAAATAGAAAGATGAACGAAAACTCCGCAAGGAGATAAAGAATAATTAGGAATAAGAACACAATCAACTGTATGTCAACTAATTTATGTTGCAGAAAAATTCTATCGAGAAGGGGAGTATGAAAAAACTTCGAAACCTACTGAGGAAAGCAAAGATGAAAAGAAACTTTATCTGGACGAATACACCGAGAAAGAATCATTTTAAGTCAACCTGGTAGAGAGCTCTGAAAATTAGACCCAAAACATATTACAATAAAGTAAACCAAATAAATTACGATCAACTACATCAGATGATTACATCAAATATTATAAAAATTTTAAATACCACCAAATCATATGATAGAAAGTAAAATATTTATTGGTGTGCTATCATCATTTTCTAAGGTAATTGTTTAAAATTCAAATTGCTAATTTAATATTTTAGAAAATAACATAGGTATTAGAATAGTAGCACAATTTAAATACTGAGGGCTACAAAATTTTTTCACGTATCGAATTAAAAATTAATTTACCACGAAATTAACGCCAGCATCTCGTAACATTTTTCCGAAAATATTGTTCATTGCCAGTCCCAGAAAAACTATCCCTTTAATTAAATCAAGTTCATGTTACTTGCAAAATTATGCTGTCCTATCTTTTATCTGATGCTAAATCTCTTTCTTGCCCCGTGGTGCAAATTTTGACTCGATTTCTTCACAGTTGAATTATTCTGCAATACAGAGAAGTATAAAATTTGCTTGATACGACAATTAACAGAGCTTTAGGAATTTCAGTATATATGCATCAACATGCCACTCTGTTCTTACTTCCACCAGGCATTCGTGGTGACGGTATCAGATGAAGCATTATGATTTTGAGATGAGATTTGGCTGTTTCTGACAAATTCGCGTCTGAGGTTTTACTAATTCTTCCATGGAGAAAGGAGAACTTTCCTTCCCTCCACACTGGCCCTAGGAGTATCCCCTATTCATTCCTTTGTTGTTTCTTTTTCTTTTGTTGCGTCCATCGAAAGGTATTGTCTATTTTCTCAAAGGAACCATAAAACGGCCGATGGGTGAAGGTGAACTCCGCTCTGAGAAGAAAAACCCCCTTTTCAGCAGATTGTGGATGGTCGCACGTATCCGGGGTAGCGAATTTGAAAGCGCTAATGAGGATTCCTGACCGCACCCCTGCTGAGCAGGTATCAAAGGTTAGGGTATGGTGGCGGCGACCGATCACAAGTAAGGTGGGAAATGGTGGATCGGCGATTTGTAATCTTCGCCGCGGGTATTCCCTTAGGGAATGAATATATTCAACTCTATTTTTGAGGTAGACGACCTTTCAGGACTTCTTGCAAGGAATACCATTTAATATGGTTAAGAAACAACAGTTAGTATGGCAAATCAGAACCTTAAGACTGATTTGCATATTGCATATAAACTCCAGGTTTCCTATACTTGCATATTGCAGGTTTACACGATAACACCTGGTTTATTTACATTTACATTAATACCCCGCGAGCCGCCGTATGACTTATGTCAGGGGGTGTGAAAACAACCACAACAGGATTTCCAATGTTACTGAAATGATTTTCAGAACTATACGCTAGACTAATGTTTAATAAGACTAATGATTAATGATTGCTGCTTCGGTTTCTGAATGCTTCAAGTAAGCTATATAACCCGAATTGTTTGAATGGTGCATAATATGTATAATAATTAAAAGAAAAATCACTATCAATAATTATGAATGATGGGTAAAAGGAGTCATGGAAGAACACGTTAAAAATAGAAACCAACGGATGGTAACCGGACTTACATGAGAATATTCCTGTAATTCTCATGATTCATACGTTAGCTGTTAAAATATTCTTGGTTCTATATGTAATCCATTACTCCAACATTCACTCCAAGGACCTTCGTAACACCCTCATCCTAGGCACATCATAATTCTCTACCAACTTTGCGAAGATGTTTTTTAAATTTTTTCATAGTATTTTTAAATAATAATGCAAGGAAGATCATTCCGGTTAAAATAGGACCTTCGGAAAATCTGAATGATAACAAAGTTGACAATGTTTGGGTGCATCATATCAGAATTAGTATCTCTATATTCTGCTTTTAAAGTGAATGGTATAAACTGTATTAGCTTATACTAAATAACTAATTTAACAAAAAAAATGAAAAAATAAGTAATGCTGCCTATCGTCAATTTATATCAATCAAGCTCTTCGTCAATGATTGTTTACTTTATTTATATAAATTGTTTTTATGCTTTGTTTCGTCCCTTCATTGAGCTAAAAATTTCGTAGTTTGGAATAACTTGAGAAATGAACAATGAACTAGAGAAATGCCATCTAATATTTATTCCTTACGCTTACGAGAACCAAATCGTTTCACTTCTCTTATAACATCTATGATACAAAATAGATGGAGCTGATCTGATGAAGATGATCTTACTACATCGACTAAAGTTTCTATTATCATGTCACTAAAATATGAATTGAAACGTAAATATGGAATTTTAGATACTCCGCATATTTAGTGTCGCAGAAACTTAGAGTTTATACGCCGATTACAGATAAATCACATCTCTAAAGTTAGGTAAGATTTAGAATAAACCATTGGCTTGCATAGATAGTAATACCAATGTTAGCAATTTTTATCGGTTTGAAAAAACCGAACTCTCTTTCCAAAATAAATTGCTGATAAGAAGATGGTTTAAGTTCTGGCTTAGTAAACTACTCGAACTTTCTTATAGAATTAAAAGATTGTTACGATACATTGAACATCGCTATTGTATACAATTTCGGAGATCCTGGGAATTACTGATGCATCAGAAGGAAATTTCTGAAAGTATGATAAGCCATGGGCGTTATATCCTGTATATTTGAATGTTAACCATTCTTGACTAATATATTACTTAAATTGGATAAATGAGTAGTTTCTCTGGAGGCTGTCATAAACGGAAAAAATATATGTTGGATGAGAAAATTGAGAAGGTGAGTGAGTGGGTTATACTTTTAAAAGAGGTCGTTGCTCCTACTCAAAGTAACCAATTGGTCAACGAGGAACGCAAGAAATGCCATTACCTATTGTGATTTATCCAAAAATCTGGAATTAACATTCCTCTTACACTTTCGGTTGTTAAATTCATGTGAGTGTATGTATTACTGTTGCCGTCGTTTCTCACTTCCCTATCTCTATCAAAACAGTCCCCCTCTTGAAGTCCTGGTGAATTCATTGGTTTAACCACTTCTTCCAATCACTCCTCTATCTTGCTTTTCAAATTTGTCATGGAATGTGGAGAGATGAAAAGTTTCTCATAGCCATACATTTTAAATACGAAGGAATATTTTCAATATCACCGAGCGATAAATATGTAGATAGACTATTCATACCAAACCACCGCCCATTCATCTCAATCATTAAAATTCTGTCGAAAAAATATGAGAGTTACGTTGGGCCAGCCATCAACCGAGGGGAGAAAAATTTCAACATGAGCCTCATATGCGCTTCTTATCCCCGTGTGATACTTACAGGGTTGGAATTACAGGTAAAAAGGCCCTAAAACTATTTCACTAAGTCCCTATTATTTCGCGTATTTTTAACGTTTTCTACATTATAATAATTGTAAACGTGATAATAAACAGTTGAAATATAAACAATGCAAGTAGTTTTGTATGCATTCAAAATTAATTGAAAATTTTACATTCATAGCTTACAGTAGCATTCAATGAGCACTATGACAAAACCTCATTCGCTCTATCTTTTTGTGTATTTTAGAACTTCATAAATACGAGAGAAGAACGTTTAAGAACGTAATGGTTTGTGACTGCAACCATTTCAAGAGGAATCCACAGAAGAAATCACGTTTATTCGATTCACACTTCAATGACACCAAAAAAATTCATTTTGGATTCAAAATCAACGTGAAAGATGGTTGTCTCGTATCCGTCATCTTTATTAATTTAGGAAAATCGATCCTAGCACATTTTCTATAAAATGATTTGGACGGTATATTAAAAATACCAACTGCATAGATGATAAAATTTACTGATTTTTTACCGATCGAGTTTTAATTTTGATGCTTATCAAATTAAACAAAATTTATCTAAAATACGCAGAGAATGCCTCAAGACTTCATACTACATATTTACTTATAGATTTTTATGTATTTAAAGTAATAGCCTAGATATGGCCATGAGTTCACCTTACTTTACTTTTGTAGATTGCATTCACACAGGCTGTGATAAAACAGGTGATCGATATGGACTCCTTAGGTATATAATTTTAAAGGCTAATAACTCTTCTCTTGAACGATGTATAATATTATCTACTATTATAATATATAATACGACCCATTATTACCACAGAGTTTTACAAGCGAAGGCGTCGAATTCGAGGTCTATACATTTTGGGTCCGACACTGATTCAAACTGCGCGGAAATTTTCTTCCTCCCATCTCAGTCCTAAACATAAGCTCAGAGCCACTCAGAGGCAGATTTTGCGAAAATTTCCTTCGTCCTGCTTGTGCCTTTCGTCTCAGACTCAAATTTTATGAGGGGAAGGGGGTTTGCCTCGGAATAACGGGACCTCGTGTGCGACGCTTCCCTCGGTGCGAGAAGCAAAGCTAGAATATATACTGATTTGTAATAACCATTTTATAATAACTGAATTCTTGCATTACAACATCCATATTGTTATAATACTATTCTGCTAAGGCAATGCCACCAAACTAAGGATACTAATAAATCTTTGCAATATCAATAATGCAAATAAATCCATTTCAACTCTGCAGGCGGAGCCAGGACAGAAGCAGACTATCTCCTCCATGTTTTCCCTCTCTCTCTCTCTCTCACTTCTTAAGGCTCGCTTGCAGGAAACTCACTGCCTGTTATGCGGGTTGCGGCTTAGGTGGTAAGTTTTTTTTGGAACTAGCTGTACATTTGTAATCTATTTTATATTTTGACTGATCTCCATTCTATTATTGTCGTTTTGTGTTCACCGTAAATTTTCGTTAATTTTGGTTTCATTCTTTCTTATCGTCATTTCAGCCATTTTTTATTTCTCTTGAATGTGAGCCTTGAGCTCCATTGAATAGTATTTTTAACTTTATGATTTTTATAACACGGCTGCGTCAACTTCCGTCCTGTCGACAGACTTTCAGTCTGACAGGGTGTTATTGCTGTATGTGAACATGAAAATATTATTATTATTATTTTTACAATTGGACAACAGTCAAGTTGCAACAGCAAACCTAATATACACACTATCTTATCAATAACGCCTCGTTCAAAATAAGAAACACAAGATTACAAATTGTACCCTATGTCAAACCCAAACAAACCGTATTTTCTACCTAAAACTATAGCTATCATTCTTAAGAACACAACTACATCCGAAATTCCCCTTCTAACACAACGCTCTACCAGCAATCACTTAGTCACAAATATATAAAAAATAATATAAAAAAATCATTGCGTTAGTTTCACAGTTAGGACGATTCTTGAAAGTAAGAAATTCTTTTTACTGAAAGTTAATTATGGCTGTCCTTGGAAAATGGATTTCATAAATGTTTCAAACGAAGTATGCTTTGTCTATTGAGAGAGTAAATTAAAGAAAGAGATTTCATCCGTCAAATGTTATCAGCTGTATTTGCTGTAATTATTCGTTTGGTGCCTCACGGTGATGAACATCGTCCCTTCGGATTACTTGCATGCTTTTCAACGACTGCATAAAAACACAGTAAACTTAGAGTTTAAAAGATAAGGATTTCCTATACTTATGAAATTAACTTTGGATCTTTTTTTCCTTAAATTTTTCTTTGTTGTCAAAAGGAATTTTTAATTTCCGGCCTTTCTCTTTTTCTACAATTGCAAATATAATTTTACATTGAGAAAGTTAGCTGTTAAATTAAAAATTATATATTATCGTTATTCGTATATTTACCGTTAAAGAAGGTCCGAAGCCTAAAGATTTTGAGCATGGAGAGTCTATTGGCCGATATTTCGTAAAATTCTCCTTATAGTTAATTTTTAAAATGTAGTCAAAGACAATTACTAAGTACTCCTAACTTGGTGACTACTTCTTTACCTCTGAGGTTCATGAATGCGGCGTTACGCCAGCGCAGTGTGTTGATATCGACTCCGTGTAAAGAAAGAAACTTATTTACTAATATGATATGATATTTACTATATGACTATTTTATTTCGATCCATAAGGCTATTTTCAAGGAAATTTAGTTACTTTTTCTAAATATTATTTGAAGTCGTTGCGGAATTAGAGTCGACACATCAGTGGTCTATGGAGAATTCTTTCAGTCCTGTTATAGTATAATATCTGGGATATAGGGAATGCTATGGCTGTTGTGATTTTTTTCTTTGTCACTGGAACTCTCCGCAAACTTACGAAGTTGTGTTGTAAGAATTCCTCTATAAAAACACTTGAATCATGCTATTCATTTTCGAAACTTCTTCAATTCGTTAAGTGCTCTTTTTGGCGATAATTTATTACCATCCTCAATTATTTATTATGCCACGTCAAAGAAAGAATCTTTTGATTACCAATTGTTTCCTTAAGGAATACTACAAAATAATAGAGATACATTCTAGGAACACAATATAAGATTTTATAATAAAAATTACGAAACGAATTTTATTTCAATTGAGTTTAAACAATCTCTTCTTACACCTTATCCTTTTACTTTTTCTCAAATAAAAAAATCCGTAAATATTTCTTTTTTCATCAATAGTTTTAACGAATAAAAGACACTGTTTGTAAAGGAATATTTTCACTTTTCCACTTTCTGACGAGGAAAAGTATGCGAAAAGGCTAATGAGAATCGTTTGAAAAACTTAGTCAAAAAGACGAAAAATTAGGTATTGCGAATAAATATCTTGCCAGTGATAAATAGTGTTCAGCAGTTACAGCGCAGTAAGAGGAAATGTAATGCAAACAGAAAAACGCTTTGCAAAAAAGCAACATAGAAAACACTAAAATAGGTCCTCTCGATTCCAACGTAAAATAAACCCTAAGATTATACATAGTGTTCAAATTATACGTATGTGTGAATTGTAAACCACATATTGGAGTCATATGTTCGTCTTAACTTATTTAGTAGAAGGAGTACTTGCAAGAACAAAGGATGAACTTCCTGGTGATGTCCAAGGTCAGAAGATGGTTCTTTAATGGCTGCAATATGAGCTGAGCGATTGTATATCCTTACTTTCTACGCATGAATAAGGCTCATTTAGTAAATACAATTTCTTTTCCTCGTCAAATTAAACATTACCGAAGACCTTTACCAATATAGAGCCCGATAATTCTTTGTCAAAAGTCTTGCACCTTGCGGTAGGTTCTTACTCATTCAAGTTCACTATTTTACGTCTTTCATTTCCGAGTTATTCATCCCATCCTTTACTTGGAGGTTTACGTCTTTGGAGGAAATTTATTTCACCTAAAAATTGAAAGTATTTTCGAATCAATTGAATCGTAAATGTCACTCCGCGAAGAATTAACTTTCCCCTCTTTCACGGCCATCTTGTGACCTTTAGGTCACGTGATTGCCGGACTTTTCCATTCGCTTCCTCATTTCTTCATCATTACAATAAATCACTTAACCCTTATAGTTTCAATTCTTACAACCCATCCATTCATTCGCTCTAATTGCTCAATCCCTCGTCATTAATATGGGCAGTTATTTAAGAGTCGTACTCGTAAAATAAAGTATTTCCCGAACGTGATTTAACGAATATAGATTATCAGTTGCGTCGAAAATGAATTATTTTCTTTCCTCAAATAGAAATACAATGAAGCTGGGAACACAATCTATCTGAGGCTGTCAGAGATTCGGGCGACATCCTCATAGAAGAACTCCCGACTAGGAAAGACTTTTCTTGTCTAGGCGAGATTGAGCTAAGGGAGACTTGGTGTCTAATGCAGGGCGACCGCCCGGGGCTAAGTTTATGGAGACATTCGAATCTTAAAGTGGGCAAGAAAAAATGAAAATTGCTGTAAAATATATTTTTAAAAGTGGCAGTTTATTTTCAAATGGTAGTAGTCAAGCATTCATAAAAACGGTGCGTAGAAGGAACTCAATATCTGATATTAAAGTTAGTAAATTACTCCGTATATTATGTGAATCAATAGAATGCAATAGATTTTAAACCTCGATTGTTACGACACATAGCTATATTGTTAACTTACTCATTGTGTTTATTACTAATTCTGATTTCAATTATTAGGATAATAATGAAATTAATTTTTATTAGCTAATTCCTAATTATTAGCAAACATGGCTTTAAATATAAATCATATTAAATGGTTGTTTTTTTAAGAATATTTTTAAAGAATCGATACTGCAATCTATAACTTTACATGCCAGATCAGATACGCACAGATGAGATCTTACTGGAAATTACGTTAGTATTATTTATATTTTTGTGATTAGAATGTATGTACTTTATTCTAACTAAAAATTTCGAATTTCTTCATATTAGTGAGCACAAAAAAGTTAATCTTCGGCTACGTTTAAATAATCTTTGGAATTATACGGATCGATTGATTGATCGATATCTTAAATCGATAGATTGACCAGCATTTCGTAAATTTTTCGCTTAGGGAATCGGTTTCCCGCAATGCTCCCAAATTTCTTTCTTAAAAATCCCACATCTCAAAGAATAGACGGTTCTTTAAGTGACAACCCGAAATGCGCAAAAATGGTTAGCAAATAATTAAAGATTTAAAAGATACCGCCCGTCATTCCTAATTCTTCAATGATTTATTCATCGCGCTATTCGTCACTCTTGTTGACGCTGAATTAACATCTCCCGATATTTTTCCCGGGCTCTTTTGATTTGCGAGAAAATAGCCTTAGATGTTTATGCAATGAGTTAACCTTCGCGTACAAGTGCTTAATTATCATTGATTTTTCAAATGCAACTCATCTTCTTCACAGGAAGCGCCTTTTGTAAAGCAATCGAGGAGGAATTTTAATGAAATCTCGGAATCTCTTAAGGAGTAGACGTTAGAGTAGGTGGAATAATATGATCTTGATGATATAACCATTTAACATGTTTACTAATAAATTATATATGCTATTATGTGAGTCTAATTATTTTATTAGTTGAATCTCTTTGGTATACGTAAGATCTCTCTGATTAGCTTATCGACTTATTTCATTAGATGACGAAGAACAGGCCTCCTGGATTGGCATGTGGGCAGCAAGTTTGAATTCTGTGAAGAGGTTCCGGGTTCGATTCCCGCCAACGTGCTAAATGGCCGTGGATGTCGAAGCTCTCAATACTATTAATAAAGAACAATAAGGGCAGAGTAATGAATATGTCATCTGCGGTCGATTGTCGCTGTTTGCGTGACTCACTGACATTCTCTTCGTTTTCGCAAAGTTGTGAAATCTTAAATTAAAACAACTTCATGTCCTTTGGTCTCGTCCTATTAGTCACGCATTACATTTTTTCCATTAATTACATAAAGTGAGGATGAAATGGAATATGTTCTACCTTTCTTTACTTACCGATTAAATACGTTTTTCTTCACACAAATTGGGCGATAAACTTTAAAAAATGTCACTCGAGAGAGATCATATGCTTTCATATACTGTCTAATGGTATTTTATATGTTCTCCTAATTAAAATTTTCTCCCTCTGCTAAAACATCATGCTCTGTTTCGCTCCAAATATTAGACATTATCTTCCTGTTACGGTGCCTAGGTCTTCTTAAACTTCTTGATTTTGCCAGTTTATATTTTAGGACCCATAATTTCAATCTTTTCATTGTCCATTCTATTTTTGTGCTCCTTTCATTTGCTCTTGCTTTCTTTTATTATTTAGATTAAATATTTTAAGTCAGTTCTCCCGTCTTTTCCATTTCTTAAATGGTCTCTCATTCTGCTGACTTTCTTTTTCATTAAGAAGCTTATTTAGTAACCATCATACTAAAGTAGAAAGGACTATGGGTATTCCTCAGAAGACTAATGTAACAAAAAGCTCTTTTTGTACTAGAAAGATTGAATGCGTCGCCTGCGAGTATTTTTGGACATTCCTTCCTTGTGTGCGTACCTTTAATGAGGAACGTTTTCTAGCAAAAAAGTGTAAGGATTTGTCTTAATTATTTTAAGTTGTTGGACAAACAGATTAATGAACATTTAATGTAGTGGAAAAGTGCTTTGAAGGAGTGATTACTATCGAGTAGCTTTATCTGTTAAATGATTTTTATAAGGTATTTTGTGTGCGTATACGTTTCATGACCCTAGGGAGGTTTTCCGAGGGGCTTCAAATGCCAGGAATATGGGTGTTCCCCTCATTATACGCAACTGTTTTGTTTAAAACGTATCTAATTTTGACTATGCGCATAACGCAAATATTTTTAAATTTTTAACCCTCTATCACCTGCACCTACTTGCAGTGTTCTGTTGATAATTTTAAAAATAAAATTCGGCTTGCATTCTACTTTCTTTTTTGTTCTCCTGGCTTTACTTCCGTAACTAAACCTAGATGTAGCTATAGTTTTATAAACCTTTTATAAACCTAAAACTGCATTTTTTTAAAATTTTCGGTGTTCTTATAATCACCCTATTTATAGCATTGGATTAATATAGTATACATTCTATGTTTCGACTGTAGTCATAATTTAGTCGCAGCCTAAATATATGAAATATTTCTTTTTCTCTAAAATTTTATTATTAAATTGGCCTTTTGTGGTTGTTATTTACTCTCCCGAAGGCTATAACCTTGATTTTATCCACCGATATTTAAAATCATATTCGAAGTATATTCTACCTAAATTGTAAACAGCTCTTTCGAGATCATATTTATTCTCCGCTGTGAGCGTCAGCAGAAGAGAGTTCTTTTGTCCTTTCCTTTTTGTCATGATGTCGCCAATGTAAATATTTAAATGAGTTAGAGAGATAGCACATACCTCTCTTCATTGATTTTAACTGGTTTTGTTGCCCATACTCATGATTATTTTTGTGTTTACATTGAGTCTTTTAATAGCCTTTGCGACTTTCCTTCTTTAAACATTATATTTCGTATCTTCTCTCTATTAACGCCGCTTTTCCAAAATCGATAACATGAGTTTTTCTGATAAGATCGCGATTATTTGCTGGCAGAGAAATGAAGGAGAATAATTCCGCCGGCACTCGAACTCGGTCGTGGTCACTTAGTTGGACAAATCAACCGTCCGAAAAGTGGGAGATCCAGGTTCTAGTCTCGGCTATTTTTTCTCCTTCATTTATTGGTCGAATTTTAATCATATGTTTCATACGATTTTCACTGCTCATAATTATTTGCTGTAGAAAAAAATACTTCATAGATAACCATTCTTTTATGAAAACCATTTCCTTTTCAGCAGCTAATGCTTCCATCACTTTTATTAATCTTTTCGTTCGGCACATTTGCGTATTTTTTGTAAACCGAGGCTAAAAAGACTTATTCACTCCTTATTCAAGATTATGTTCATTGGTTAGTTTTTCAAGTAATCGGCTATCTATTAGGTTCTTCTTCATTTCACTATTAACTTCTAATTCCAAAATCACCTACCAGTTTTCGGTAGACTGCAGTGAAGCTGTATTGAAGTTGACCGATATGATGATTTGTCAGATTACATTAAGGCATTCTTTCGGTTCTTAATTGGGTGTCAATGATCTTGATATGACTAGTGTGAATCTTCAATTACCTCTCAGAAATAAACCAAAGTGCAACACAGCATTAGTTTCCTGAAATTTGAAGATTCGGTTTGTGGGAATACAAAACTTCACTATACATCTTAATACGTTTCAATATATTATTCTAAATATTGAAATTGGCAACTGAAATTAATTTTTTAAACGAAAATATAGAGAAGAAAAAACTGAAAAGATTGTAAGTCAATATCGGCCTATACAAATGGATAGTCTTAAATTTCAATTGACAAGATATACGTAAACCTCCAGGAATTGCGTAGAATTCGGCGGAATAGGGCGTGAAATTCGTAGCTTGAGGACCCTCAACTGATTCGGTCTCATCTCTGCGCGAATGAGCGAAGGTGACGCTGCCGAAGACGACTGCTAAATAAAAAAGGAAAATTAAACACATGCGGTGATTCTTACCCACACCTTTTGCGGCTTTCAAGGCCTTGTCATAAAAGCATACGCCGATAGCGAAGGAAGGATATATAAGGGGTGATCGACTCCAAGGCTTCAGAGACTAACGAAATGTCCAAGTACATACTTCTCTTGCTATCACTCAGCTCATTCTCGCACTGTGCTCCATTAGACGTACACTTGACGGTATCGGAAGGTCATGGCCTGAGATCCATTCATCTGAACTTCGCTCAGCCATCCGAGGAGAGCGGTCGCAGCAGCAGCGAGGGAAGCTTTTACCAGTTGAACATCCCGTCTGGGATCGAAAGGGTGCCTGCAGGGTCACTGCTGCCTCCTTTTGGATCCTCAGGGGACAACAGGGCTCCTGGGAGTATCACAGAGGCGATTATTGGAAAACCGCTAGAAGACCCCCTTCCTCATTTTACTCCGAAACCTGAATTCGGTGTAGAATTTGCGCGGCCAGCAGCTGGTGCAGGCGGCCAAGGTGGATTCAGACCCGATGTAGATCAGTCATTCTTTGTTAGAGGAAAACATATTTGAATTACAAATTCATTTCACCGATCGGAAACAGCAGATCGTAAGACTTAAGTGACACAGTGCAACAAAGTGTCTCCATTGTAAATTCTCTCCGACTTCGTTGAAGATAATAAAAATGTGTTCAAGACTAACTGTTTTTGTCTCTAAATCTTCGATTCAGCACATCGCGAACAGTTTAACGGAATTTTTGAGTTCGTTTACAAGAACTGTCTTGTTCTGTTCTAAGGGAAATTCATTTCTCCCATGCTTTAGCCGGAAGCAAACGCTGCTGAACTTCCCGGAATGCTTTTTATTGTGATTCACAATTTATAACATAGAAAGCGAAATTTTTGGATTAGATTGGTAATATTCAGCTCAGAAAATGAATTAAGTAAATTTTCATTAATATTTAGTGAAATCCCGCACTAGTTTGTAATGCTAAGAAAAAAGAAACAATAAGTAACGTGCCTCTCCTTTTAAGGGAGAAACGAAAAGCTTCGTACTTTTCCACAGGGGATTTTGCTACCTGTTTCGTAGGCGTACTTACGTCTTCATTCATTTATCCCTTCAGAGTAGAGACATTTCAGGTTTGAAGATGTAAGGACGAAACTGGTTGCGAAATAAAGAAAAGTACGAAGCTGTACATCTCTGCGAACGTCGATTTCACTCTATTAATTTTGAGTAAATTCCTTCGCACGATATTATGCCGTCGGATTGAAAGTGTGTGTGATGATACCTTACTTCTGTTTATTTATAGGCGGTCCTTCACTTTTGTCTCTGTTAAATATCTGTGAGAAACATGATGGGATTACTATTGGGGTTTCACAAGGTAAATCTATTTATAAGTTTTAGATCTGCCGTGATTATTTCAGAAATACTCAAAAATTAATTTTAGACCTAATGTAACATCGGATGCGAAAGAACGTGTACATAAAATCTTTCGTTTCTTGCCGTTATTCAAGTTTTACCGAAAGAATTTGCTTTAAAATCTACATCGTACCTAAGACACGAAGGTGATACCTCTTTTCAGGTAAAGATTTTGTATTGTATCACACAAAGAAGATGCTTTAAATTCACATTCATGTTCAATTTTTATAAATATTAGCAAATTTCCATTGACCTTTCGTGTAATCACGGCGATATAGTATTTAAAAAAGGGAATATGTTTACATTTTACTGTAAATTTATTTTTCCTACTTTAAATTTACTATGTATTTAACTTTGATTTATTTTTAAATTCTACTATAATAAGTTTCAAATTTTGCGGCAATAAATACAGGAAGGAAGGGTGAAACCTTCGATCGATTATCAACGAACTTGTGAAATCGAAGTTATTAGACAAAGTTATAAAAGTTGGGTCAAATAAAAATTTCAGGAGGTATTCTAGATTGAATTTTTACTCAAGAATCATGCGAATCATTAGTATGATTTCCCTTTTTCCAAGCAAACTGAACATCTAAATTTAGGAAATGAGTTATGAAACAAAGAATTTCCAAATATTGATAAAATTAAATGTGGCATTCTAGGAAAAATTAATAGAGAAGGTTTTATATCAATGTATACTGGAAAATAAAATAGCTGGAATAGCATTTGTAATCGGAATATTTTCGTATGATTTAACTAATTACTACATGATCAATGTTCTCTTAAGAATTATTCATATCTTTGTTTTGATGCGACTCGTTCGTTGTTAAATCTTTGTCTAAAACACTGATCCCGGTTTGCCCCTCTCCATAATTAGATATTATAAATTGTGGAGAAGAAATTACCATGCAGAATGAGGTGGTTTACGTTTACAGAAATATACTAATTCTTCAAAAACATTTAAATTGCAGTCATAATTTAGTTACAATTTCAATTTTCTCAACTTCAGATTGCCGTCAAGCGTTAAACGGTTTGTGAATAATTCAATCCTATTCTTATTGTCTTTTCTCTAACATAATCCTCACCCAATTAACCTAATGAAAGCTAGTCAACTACATACCACATTTCAACTCTAAAATTTCGTCGGAGAACCTACATCGATTAGAAATGTGAAGAATTTCCCTCTCAATATAAAAACCCATGTTCCTGTCCCTATTGGGACGAGTATCTAAACCAGGACTAGCGATTTCGAAGGTATTCTTTATGTCCGTTCAGTGCTGAGAATAAGTGAATAAAAACTCCAAATTACTTCTTTAAGTTTTTCATACCTCATATAGGATTATGTAGTCAATTTTTGAAGAATTGATTGTACGAAGAATTTGCCTGTGGCTTTTCTTTTTTCGCTGATCCCTATGAGGGAAGACGTAAGTGTAGCAGATTATCAATAAAGGGAGGAGATAATCATAGTCATCATTCAGGAATATGGAAGCTATTAAGAATTTTTCGCCTGGTTTTTCTCGATCTTGTACTAAATGGCGAACGAAAAACATTTCCCTCTTGAAGATGCAGTGTGAGCAGCGGCATTACGAACGAATTCATATTTTTGCTGAACTCTGACCACATCCGGCAAGACGAAGAGTCCTTCTGCGCTTACATCACCTTTGCAAACATCTCTACTTGTTTCCGCGTTCCTCACATCATCCATATATTCATTTTTTAAGTCCCATAAATCAATTTTCATTCTCATTTACTCCCTCGGGCTGATTTTTTGAAGATATTTGTTTTAAACCTAATTGATAATTCTTTTTTCGAAATTTCCCCATTCAGCTTCGCTTATTTGGTAATTTATGTTTATTTATTTTATTTGATTGTAATATTTTCTTTATAAGCACTTATTAATACTGCCTTTACAAACACCTAACTTCTTCCGTCATATCATTCGAGAAAGAGTTTTGGGCTCAAAAATATAAATATATGAGGGGCGTCCAAAAAGTAAGTTTCCCTGAGCTACAGAAAATAAAATCTCTTATCTTTAAATCATAAAAAGAATTAATTCATTAATTTTCTTCTTTTCTCTATTTCTCGACGTAATCCCCTTCTTTTTGGATGCATTTTTGACGTATTGGTAACACTTTTAAAAGTTAAGGTCATACCATTCCCCCGCCAGATTTCTTTCCCAACAATCCACTTCGTTTTTGAGTTCATATTCGTCAGCCTCCAAGATGTTTTTTCTCTGGAATAGGTATCAATCAGTGGGGGAAGGTCAAGTGATCACAATGGATGACCGAAGACATTCCAACAAAGATTTTCCAGCAGTTGAACAGTTCCATGAGCTAAATGTGGCCGCGCGTTCTCGTGGCCGATAGCGAGCGCGGCACCCATCTTGCAAAATCTTCTCTGTCCTGAAAGGACAATGGTCTGCAGTGATGGCAGGCTTATTTCAAACTCAGGATGAAGGATAGCAAGAATTTCGTCCAAAAGTGAAGCGTTTATTAAGTGCTATGGTCTCACAAACGCGTCGTTAAAATCAACTTGACAATTCGTCATTGGCCTGCCGCTATGCTCTTCGTCCTCTCCATGACCTACCTCTACCTCAATATACGCTAGCGACGAACCACTTCAATTCATATTGCATCCTCATCGTTGACGATTGAGGATATCTGTCTATAAATTTACTCTACTGATCGTTTTTTTCCGTCATAAAACGAACAACAATCCGGATTTCGAAGCTGGCGGGAACGCGCTATGGTGTCTCCATGAAAACCATTGTCGTTCCAACATCCAGTGATTCGATCGATCTTGAGCGTTACTCAGCAGTATTGCAACATCTGTACCAACAACCCATACAAATGGTTCTCTCCTACCTCAATTCTAAGCGGAGGAAAAAAATAGGCAAACATACTTTTTGGACGCCCCTCGTATTTTATATGACTACAACTCAGCGCAATTTCTCTCCAATTTTCGAAGAAATACGATGAGTTGTGGATTAATTTCAATAGATTGTAATCTTATTTGCATTATCGTGCCTTATTCTTTACCATTTTATTTTACAAGAATATCCTATTTCGTATCCATAGCTAACACCTCTATTTATTTTTATGTAACATAATTCCTAACAAAATTTGTATTCGGCTCTAAGTTTAGCATCAATAGTGTAGTATTCATTTTCTAATGCTGTCTGGTCCTATATTTTCAAATATACGTTGGCTTAATCTTTTTGAATCTCCTGCTTTACAAACAAACTTAGGTTTTATTCGCGCTACCATGGTTGGTAAGTGATTCACTCCTGTTTATGGACACTTTTGCAAAGCTGATTTCTATCC
Source organism: Pachydiplax longipennis (assembly GCA_036926295.1). Lineage (NCBI taxonomy): Eukaryota > Metazoa > Arthropoda > Insecta > Odonata > Libellulidae > Pachydiplax > Pachydiplax longipennis. The sequence goes on along the minus strand of JAVFKF010000085.1, from coordinate 1,349,576 downwards.
CAAAGTGGAAATGAAATCTTCTATCGAGAATAAGTGATGTATAAGGAAAGGGAATCCGTTTTGCCATTGATCTGAAGTTCTTAAGCAGTCGTGGAAATAGCTTTTTAAATCTTCGGATTTAAATTTTCTGCCTGAATAAAGTGTTAAAATTCACATCAGCCCTTTCTTGGTCTGAAATGAAGAATTAAGTCACACAGACTGATTTTTCCTTTTATTCATTATATGAAGCCTCCTCTATAGGGGTACTTCCTTCTGGAACAAATATAAGTACTGCCCATTCAAGCAGTTCGAAAATGTATAATTAACATAGAATATGCGCTATATCTTGCGCCCAACAATTACGTCGCTTATTCTTTAGTCCATTGTGAGTGTATTGATCGAGCTGCAATTCATCTTTTTTTTGTCGATTTTTCTTTTTTCTGATGTTATTTCATCGGTTCTAATATGAAGTAATTTAACTGGTTGATCATTTTTTACGGATTTAATTCAAACAAATTCTTTTCCTGTTTAATATGACTCCTCCTGTAACGAGTTCATCCTGACTCAAGGGGACTAGAGGGTGCTATTTAGAATTATTTTTATGTAAAGGTTTCTCTCCTAAAAATAGTGGATCGAAGAGAATAATTCGTCTTGGATTCAATACTTCTGATTTTACACGCAATTGAAGACGATTAGTTCGTTGAACGCATAATGTAATAGCACCGATTAGAAGTCAATTTAATGCTGTTGTCCACTGTTTAGACGCTTTAATTAATCTGCCAAAAATTGCTTTCGAATGGTTATAGCTCACCTTATCTTATAATCAAAGTCTTCCAAATCCCGTTGCAAAGGCAGTACGTGGATTGCATCCGAGTAAGTGTGACACAAAAACGAATGCCACTTTGGTAGACATATAGCCCTTCTGCATTACGATAAGAATTTCCCGAGAATCATTAAATGTGCTTCTTTTCCTTTTTTAAGTTTTCCTCGGAATCCAGTGAGGTTCAAGTTATCTTCCGCAGAACGTATTTTATATATCGATTACTCTTGGTGTTTCTTCTTCGGGGGATTTTACCACATCGTTATTGAATTCGTATTATTTAGCACGACTTTGCACTTGCTCCATAATTACTTTTACATATTTTATAAACAACTCAAACTAAAATAAAAGTAAAAACCGTACATATTTGGAAAGTTCAGCAGTTATTAGCATAAAGTCAAGTGATCTTTGCTACTTATCTTTTCTTGCTACTATAACCATTCCTGATAAACAAAAAAGCTATAAATTATGTACAGCATACTCAAAGAAGTCTGTGAGTTCTTTAATTGAATCTCCGATAGTTGTAAATTGATTTCCATTCCTCGATCAAATGGGAAAATTCTGTTTGAAGGCCTAGTCCTCATTTTTACATAATGTTTTAAGTACACTGGGTTGCTTTTACTTTTCGGTTTCTAATAAAGATAAACAGAAACTTGAGTCTCAAAATGAATCATTTCATACAACTGAAAAATTATTTCAAGAAATTGGTGTTTCGGCCGTGATTTACTTTACATTCTAAATGATTGCGTACAGAATTGCCATATGTGTTCAATAGTGATGAAGATTTTGAGAGGAGAGAGTCTAATATATTAAAAGTTGTATTGTTAAAGGATCAGATTATCAATGATTATTCTTGGAGAGAATACAAGAGATCCATCCAAAAATATATTTTACGAAAATACTCCGTTTGTGTATTATTTTAGTTTGAATGTTAGTTTATTAATGCATTAAAAAGGTAAACAAGAATTGATACGTGATTATTGCCAACTTATGGGTAATAGATTGCCACCAATACACCGACTTTGTCAGATTAACCGTGGTACATAGGAAGCACTATTTGCTTGGCAAATCTTGACATCTGTCACATAGAAGTGATTATAGAACTTCAGGATAAATGCTGCAACTGACAGCACTCAGGGCCGACACCTCTTACCATCAGATTTGCATTCAGTTTCTGGACTTCCCGCAAAAACAGGTGATACGGCAGAGAAATCCGTAACTGAGAATACCAAAGGAAATCCATCGATTACTCCAATTGAATCGGTATAATTATTCCCTGTATATCTTTGCAGTTTGAATTCATAAAGGATATGAGAATCGAAGAACTCTATTTCGATATGGGTCACGTCTTCCATGCCAACGAGAGTAGTCACTCTTTTGGAAACCTTCGGTTTACAGGAGGATCTGTCGTAAAATATGTGAAGAGGATCGTCATTTTCTCTTTTTCTTCTGTTCTTTTCATCCTCTTTCTCCTGATCTTCTTCATTATCTTCATTTTCTTCTTCATCATCATTTTCGTCCATTTCTTCATCGCCATCCCCACTCCCTTCATCTTTATCTGACATCTTAACTTCGTTTGTGGCATTCTTAATATCTACAACTGTGTCTTCATTCTTTACTTCAATTTTTACTTCCTTGTTTCCTTCAGCCGTCCTTCTTGCGTCATTTTCATCTTCCTCCATCGCATCATCTTCCTTCTCTTTCGGCTTCAGGACTGCGCTGCAATTCGTCCCCTCCAGATAAGGATGAGGGTAACTTAACAGGACATATCCAACGTCTGTTACCTTTTCTTCCGGGATTAGTGATCGAAGATCGCAGAATACGTCATCCGCAAACGACGTGTTCGTGCACCGCATAAGCGATCTTTCTTTCGGCAATGGGGTTTTGGGTAGAGCGGGAGGCAGGTGAGGTGAAACCCATGGGGTGGAGATTCCGAAGTCCAAATGAAGGGCTCTTGTATCGGAAGTAGGCATTTCTGGAAGTAAAATGAATGTCTTGTTTAGAAAATAGTCGATTAATTAATGCGGACCATAATATACGATTTTCACGATTCATTTTGTACCCGTCCGTTAGGAGTTTTCCGCTTTTCTCTCCACAGAGCCAATATTTATTTAGTTTTCCTGTGTATGCTATATCTTATAATTTGCTTAATATCTGAAATCATGAACGAATGCACTTTGAGAAAAGATGAGACTATGTTACCCCTATGTCACCCAATAATGACGTTTGTATGTGAATATAAGTATGCGTGATTGAGTCACTAAAGAGCGTTTTCGTATTATTTCAATAATTGCTGCCTACTTTTTTAAAAATATAATTTTTTTCGCATACAATTTTTAATTCAACTTGCTATTTTTATTTCTTCTCTTTGTTTCCTTGGGTTCATTGTCACTGATTGATGGAGTGACGTCCGCTGATTCAATTCATTATTTACATACTTCATCGTGATTGAAGTCGTTCATTTCTTTGGGAAACAGTAATGTACGCTGGGAAATGTAATTTGAACGACAACATGGAAAATTGTTAAAAAAATTAGAGCTAACTTTTACTTATCATCGCCGAAGATAATGCAGATTACTTGTAAGAGAGTGTTTTTTTGTAAAATAGGAATTAAACCAGCTAAAACGTACATATTTGGATGTAACTCAGTTCAGCAGATCAGCCTGAGCTGGTTACTTGATTTTGTTTCTTTACATATAGATAAGAATTTTGGAAATAAAAAAACTCTTCAAAAATGAGGAATATGATACAAGTAAAATGAATTTATTGGGTTATTTATATGAGAAGTGTAATATACTTACAAACCTTTCTCACTAGCTGGAATTCTTTCGTAATCTGATGGGAACGAATTGTGTGGAGGGCGAATGTTTCCTTGTTGTAAGATGAATGAATTTTGATGGTCTGGGAGAAGTGGTCTGCTGTATACATATCCTGAAAATGCAGAAAAGAGATTTTCATTTTTTATTCCTTCGAATTGCAAACTCGACATATTCAATACAAAACACGATATGGTTCTGGGTAAAGACTACAAGCAAAATTATAATAAGTAACACAGAGAGGGAAAAAATGCTCTCTAAAATTTTACCCGCTAAATTTCTCTTTTTTCAAATCGTACTGACAATTTTTTCAATAATTTTATATTTACTGCTAATGTAACACGATAGCCATTCTGAATGTCAGTCAGTCCTCCAATATTTGATATTTTAATGTACAAAACAAGCATTTAATATGGCGTGATTTTTTCTGACGGAAATCTATGTATTGTTTTTAAGTAATAGTCGCAAGAATTAAACAAACCTTCATACTTTATGACAGTTATACCGTCTTGCTACGTAATCACAATCTCGTAATATTTAAATCTTTATCGATTTTGGTAAATTAACCAAATTGAACTAACGTTGGACGTAAATTTTTTCATGAAGAAGTTATTTATCCTATAGACTCATCGCTGCTTTGTATCACCTTAATTTCTTAACCGTTTCATAATAATTTCAAAAGAATAAAGTTAAATTCATAGAATTTACAAGAGGAGTGAAACTGTAGAATTTTAACACCACTAATCTACAAAAAGTAAGAGGAGCTCTAACCATATGAGTACTATGTAATAAAAGAAGTAAAGACTCAATTAGAATTACAACTAAAATTTGCAGCAGGCCCCCTTATGATTTCAAAGCAAAGAGATTCAGTCGCAAATGGAATCGCGATGTATCGGAATTTAAACTGTCCAAGGATAGAAAATGAAATTCATTACACACCATCGTGGACTGGATGTCGGCCGTCATTTGAAGTATCTTGATGAGATGGGCGCTGTGGAATGAATGTCTGTAGAAGGCTCATATACGAAATCGGTGAGAATCGCAGTTCGATTTTCTCAAGTCTGTCATCTTCTGAGACACTGATTTTAACTTCAAAAGGAGACTCAGATGAGAAGGCGACGAGAGAGAATATGAGCGACGTGAAAAGTTGCACATTGATGCTGTCCATTCTTCCTCAACGAAAAGACTATGAATGGTGTGGTCACGATGCGAATAAGCGATATATAAACATATCCAGGAATTATTCTCCTCGTATAAGCAAGTCATCGGGTCCGAAAATTTATACTTTCGCTTTTTATGTGTCCTTGAATGACCCGGAAGATGAAGAAGGTGACGAAAAGGAATCGACATGTGCCGGATTCATGTATTTAAGTACTCTATTTAGCCTCTATACATATTCATACATGTGTTATTCTATAAAATGTTAGTAGACCCTCAGTAATGCGCGAGTGCTGTTCTTTCACTTCAAATCAATTGAATAAGTTATTTCAAATGTCAATGTATTCGATTGGATACACAATTTTTTATGTTTGTTTATCGTAAATTCCCAAAATGGAGCTCGTATTTACCTTTCTATTCTTTTTCTCCTTCATCCGCTAAGATATCAATAAATATTCTTGGATTTAATATAATTTTGTAAGTGTCATTTTGAAGAATAAATCAGTTCGGAAGCACAGTTACCTGATAAGTGCCATAATGATTACGTAATGACCTAAGAGTAGATTGATGGCGTATATTGATTTAGATCAATAATGCTACACTTACGAGAAATCTTTTGCAAATATCGTAGGAAAAGTTCATCACTGTCACTAACGACTCACCTCAGATGCGATATTACTTTCATTAACTTCCTATTTTTTCTCACCTCTTTCATCTCTTTTTCTCCTTCGCCAAATTAGCATAGAAAATTTAGTATACGAACAATTCTTAGAGTTCATATATTTTCTTAGTAATAATAATCTTTATTAGAAAATTAGTTTTTATGGGAATCAAACTTATAGTTTTAGCCATACAAATATTATAATATCAGTTTCATTCAATTTCCCCTTTTTATCATGAAAATATAGAATGGCAGGAAAATAATATCGTGTATTGGATGTAATGTATTCAGCTCTCTCTATACACCGTTTGGTGGAAGCAATGAATCAAATATCAAGCACTCTTTTCATGATCGACACATAGGATATTCAAATTCTATTCTCCATTCTCTATAAAAGTACATAATACGCATAATGTGCCGGAACTGTGAGGGACTTGGGTATTTAGCGAAAATGAGGTGTAGTCAGAAAATTTTTCTATGTATTTCACCCTGAGTTTACCTTGGGCAAACTATATATATATATATATATATATATATATATATATATATATATATATATATATATATATATATATATATATATATATAATTATAGTCATTTTGATTAATATATTAGTTTTTCTTAGATAATAGAGGAACTTAGGGTACTGTTGAATAGTCGGAAAATATTGAATAGTAGGTTTTGAAGATTTTAGTCGTCTTTCATCACCAGGGCGTGTTTTTTAAATAAAGATTTGTTTTTCGCGTTTGGCAAGGTTCAAGAGGTAAGCTTTCAATTCTGTTTACTTATCATCTGAAATGATCTTCTTACATTGAAACCAAGCAGAGCGTACACCCAAATACTAACAGTTAATCCTGCAACGCTGTTTTTCTAATTCGCTTCTCATTCCAATAAACAAAGGATTATGTTTAAAGATAGAGTGTAGGGTAATATGGAAAATTGGTATCTCATAATACTAGACGCTCTCAAATATCCTAAGAAATTATGGTCAATTTTACACGAACCTGCTCGTTTAAAGATCTGCGTGGCTCGATCTTCAGAGATCTCGTTTACACCACCGAAAAAGAAGATTTCCAATTCTGGTAGGACATGCTCTATCTTACCCGTTCAAAGACAACAGGTAGCTCAGTGCTAAGGAACAGCTGAAAAACACCAAGCATTGGAAAGGCTAAATATAAAATCTTTCCGACCCAAAAGAAACTTTTTTAAAATTGCATATGGACCCCTGATGCGGAGTCCAATTCAGACGGATCGTGTGAATTGCTTTCTTTTGACTCTGCTGTACCTGACGATATGGAGGCAGTATGTTGGTGCTGGCACACAAATTTAACGGCAAAAAGGAGATCTGGATAAAATGATTTATTTGCTCTTTGCGGATTCAACTTGATTTTTCTACTCCAGAGACTGGTCAATATCAGTGTTTTTGGCAAATAATATTAACCATATTGACTTATTATCTAGAGATATTCTATATTTTGATCATTAAATCAGGAATTTTCCAATGTTTCTAGTTTTATATTTCTTATTACTTAACAATATCATACTACCCTGAAAACCTGTTGTTTTCCTTTTCAATTTATTTGTATGTGATGAAGTATCGTACAATACGTTTTGACTATACACAATTAAAAACATTTAGATGAAGTTTGAATTATATTCGATTTTTATTTTTTAAGCAAATCTGGCTGTAATGTTGCCTCAAGTGTGAAGTATTATATAATAATTTAAGTTTCTCTACCTTTCATCCGCATCCGTTTTAATTAATGGAAAATGTCTATTAATACTTTAGTATATATGTTAGTAAAGTATTTACTTGGTTAATTTCTTAGTCTTTCCTTTAAACTGTAAGTTTGGCTGTTACATATATGCACATCCCTCACATACGTTTGGGAATGAACCGTTTTCTAGGGTCTACATAAAATTCATACTCTGTCACATACTCATGATTATAGAACACACGAGGTAACTGACGGGTGACAGTACTCAGGGCATGTCGTTCTTTTGCTATTTTAAATCAATTTTAATTCTTCAACGCATAAAATAGACTTGGAATGAATTGTGTGATCTCACGAAAGTTTATAAATGGTTTTCGTAAATATATCCGCGATAGTTTAGCCAATTTTCATGTTTCCCTTTCGTAATTCTCATCTCGTAAGATGTGTTTATGTTTTTTATAACTTTTAACTAGCCAACGGAAATTATACGAATGTTGAACATTTTCGTAAAGATGTTAGTCATCCTAAGGATTCTTCATCTCATTCTATAGCCTTTATTCCCGAAACTCCTGATATTATTTTTAAAAAGGCATCAAGGATCAATCTCAAAGCATGTATAATTGGTGCAAAACTCTACAACCTTAACTTAATTGACTCTTCAACTAATAACTTCTGTAATATGCAAAACAAAGTAGAAGAAATGTTCAAATTTGCGAGAGAGCTGCTTCCGCCCTTATAATTTCAAAGCAAAGAGATTCAGTCGCCAATGGAATCGCGATGTATCGGAATTTAAACTGTCCAAGGATAGAATATGAAATTCATTACACGCCATCGTGGACTGGATGTCGGCCGTCATTTGAAGTATCTTGATGAGATGGGCGCTGTGGAATGAATGTCTGTAGAAGGCTCATATACGAAATCGGTGAGAATCGCAGTTCGATTTTCTCAAGTCTGTCATCTTCTGAGACACTGATTTTAACTTCCAAAGGAGACTCAGATGAGAAGGCGACGAGAGAGAATATGAGCGACGTGAAAAGTTGCACACTGATGCTGTCCATTCAACGAAAAGACTATGAATGGTGTGGTCACGATGCGAATAAGCAGCATATAATTTTATTATTTTCGCATGGTGTTGAGTATGTAAATACATACTTTCTTTTTTAGATGTCCTTGACTATCCCTGGTGATGACCACAAAGAGAGGCCATGGCTGGATTCATTTATCTAAGGATTCCATCTAGCATGAGCGAATGTACATATACTTCTTTGTCTAGTCAATAAAAATATTTTGAAATTAATAAAGATAATTGAAAGGCGTGTTTCATGTTGACTAAATTAGCGAAATCAATTTAAATCGAATATCAGATGGAATTCTCTAAGTATTCGATTGGACTCGATGCACGATTCCGAATTCATTTGATTTTTTTTTAATTCTCAATCTGGATCCTTCTTCTCTTGCCTATTGTCATCCGCTTCTTTAGCATTTCATATTCATGAAAGAATAAGTAAACTTTTCACGGCATATATAAATTTGCAATTGCATTAATTTAGATTAATAATTTTTTTGTTAAAAGATTTCCTACATGAAATATACTATACAAAGTTCATTATTACCTAAAGGTAGATTCAAAGGTTACGAGTATGTATTTTGATTTAAGAGCCATAATTTTGCTCCTAAGCATAATCTTTTCGAAAAATTGTATTTTAGTTCTCTCTTTGATCCGTCGTTTTTGGTAACAACTTAGCTCATATACAAAATTATTTTCAGGAAATAATGCAATAACTTGGCAAAGTTATTCCCTGTAATGGAGTTCCACCAAGTTACGGCTACTTTACTTGATTATAAAATTATTTTCATTAACCTCCTATTTTTTGTTGTGAAGTTTGCTTTGGATGAAAATTTAAATCGTGTATTAGAAGTATTACGCATATTTATCTACACATTAGAGATGGAGGACATGATTTTTCGTTTCAAGTATCCAAAGAGCATTTCAGGAAGTCTATTCTCGAAACAGCATGACACATTGATAAAAATGAAGAGTAAGTAAAATATAATGTTCTGCTTGTTAAATTTTTATTCGATTTGAAATATTGCAGGTACTACAACTATAAATACCCTAAATAAGCTAAATTTGAAAGTAGTAGTATACCTGTTTACGTATTTATTTATAAATATGTGAAAACCCCTTTATTTACTCCTAGTACGTATGTAAAATTGCACTTTATATTTTTGCGATTTCTACAGAATATATTTTCATCAGCACTTTTTTCGCCTATACGTACTCAGGTAACATAAAATCGGATACTTGTATATAATAATAACAACATATCTTCATTAGGGCGAGATTGAGACAAAAAAGTCTCTTTTTTGCTGATAATCCTTCGTCAATTAACACTTGAAAAAGAGGTATAGCGTAAAAAAGTCAGCAGAAAAAATTTATGTGGGTTTATAAACGTACGCTAGTGCTTTAGAAAAATTTCTCTTAGCAGTAAAGTACCCACACGAAGGGAATCGTGTAAAACATGCGAAATATTTGATAGAAATTAAATAAAATTTTACGAAAATGCAGGATCAAAAGGTAAGAGACAATGAATGTACATCTTAAATTGCAAATACGAAAGGAAATACTTTTTAAAAAGAAATAATAATTATAAACAGAGATTGAAAATTGCGAGTTTAAAGTATTGCCTGCAAAATATATATGAAATGAGAAATAGCAATATGTGTAAATCATACAAATCTATCAGAATTAAATATGTTCTGAGGAAATTAAAAGTTGGTTTTTTCTAGATATGGCATGTTTTCACAAAGTTGTGTTTGGCCATATCAGATTTATTCTAATCTACACGCTATGCACAAGACTACTTGCTCAGTAATTTCTGTTTTATCTCCTTTTCAAATTAATTTAGATTATTGTAGTCGCTTCGATATTCGTTAGAAAGAACTTCTTAATTTAATAATCACGGTTTTGGCATTGATGACCCTGGTATATATCTAGTAAATTTATTTCAATATCGGTCTTATATAATTTATTATTGTATATGTTGTGTAAAGTTTTAAAGTTTTGTGGCTTTTCATATTCTTGACCAATTATTAAACTGCACTTCCTCAGAAATGAATATGATCTTTTATGATTCCTGCTGCAATTTCAGCTTCATTATAAATATATATAGCATTACTTGAGAAAACCTTGCAATCAGTATAGTTTATATGAAGATCTAGCGATAAAAGTGATGTAAAATTGATACTAATATTGTCCAATATTTTTCTCGAAAATTTCGAAGAATTTATCATAAAATTTTATTTTTTTTTAAATTATACCCTACATACCCTTTATTTCTTTAATAGGAGGCAATTTTCTTATATATTGGCATTAACAGTTACGATGGGTCCCACACTTAGTCCATAAACGAGTGCTCATTAAACTCAGTCTGAGTTTGCCGATGGACGTTTGTTGTATATATCTCTGTCACGATCAAGATGGTGATAAAAGTAGATATTTATGAAGTCTGGGACAGGAAAGAAAAGCTTTTCGAGGAGTTAACAAGAATGAGATGTACTTAGAAAATTTTTTGTGTAAAGTAAAAACTTGTGAGCTCCTCCTCATTTACATTCGGAGGAGAATGCGATTTCAAAATAATGAAGCAACTAAATGTACATTTATTTCCACCTCTAATTTGTTATCTATTGCTATCATAAGTCTCAATCAATGTGACATTTATCAGTCTCTATTTCATCGTTCATAATCAACGGACACTTCCGCGAGTATAAAAGAAAACATATTCACGCAGGTCTAAGTATCCGATAAACATGGTTATGAAAATAAAATGTGCCTCCTTATACTTTGTTTGGATCGGACTGTGCTATTTTTAGAGGTGGAGATTTTTATTCTTCGCTTCCTTAATCAACCCTCCCTTCTTCCTTCCCTGCTTCATGTTACTCTTATTTTATCTTCCTCTTCGAATCGACTAAATTATTTCTTTTTCTGCGAGTCCACGAGTTTTTACAGGCTGCATCGAGATTTACATTCCGAATGTACGAATGCTCCACGGAGATGTAGTCGAACTTCCTTAAGGAAATAGCGGCAGAATAACAGGTTTTTAGTTAGGGAGGGATAACCGGTGGGAAGTGGATTTATCTCGATTCGGTTCTAAATTACAGGTTGTCCATCCGAGAGATAGTCTCGTCGATTTTTTTCTACAGCCTCAACTTTCCTGTTACGTTTCTGTGGTCAGCCCGTGGTCAAGGAAAGAAAAAGGAGTTCGCGTCCAAAGGAAACCTATTGCCGGTCAGTCGAGGTGAAGATTTCGAGCGTTGCAGGTGCGTCATGTCGAAGCTCTTTTTCGTGTCGGTGCTGTTCGTGTGCTGTGTTGCCCAAAGGAATCGGCCCATGAGGCAAATGGAGGGACCCGCCCTTTTCTGCACTGAGAGAGAGCTACCGCAGAGCCTGACATGCAACTTGGAAAGGATCTTATCCTATAAACCCTTCGTGGATCAAGGCCAGTTCAAGCTGTTTTTTGTGCAATTCCGCTTCCTGCCCAAAGGATCGTCTTGCAACGTATCTTACATCCCCGACCCTGCGAGACCCAACGTATCCTTCAATTACGAGGGAAGCAACTGCTTTCCCATAGACGTGCCACTCAAGGACTTGAAAATTTCGCGTGTTTCTAGTGTAGTAGTTGAGTTTTCAAGAGGCGGCGGCTACGGGTGCACTTTCAATCACGTTCTGGATCTTTCCAATAGCGGAATAGTGTTCCAGGACCGAGGCGTGGGCAGATTGATAAAATATCGCTTTGTAAACATGATGTGCTCGGACACTATTACTTCGGGTGTGCTTGACGGCTCTTCTGTTCCTGATTGCAAACTGGACGCCAACAACAGGTGTCGACCTGTCAAGTGAAAGTAGCGTCGTATTGTGTTATGCCTAGTTGTTGTTCCGAACATTGTGAGCATATTTGTGTTGTTAGAAATAAATCGATTCAATTCTCACGTTTTGATTAACTTGAGAGTGCTTGCAAAACCGGTTACTGACCTGGGTGACACTGTTATTGAGGTTCAAGAAAGCAGTATAATGGCGGAAGTTCGGTGATCCAGCGTGTGCTATTTTACTACAAGTTATAGAAACCAACTATTAGATAAATTATGCTATGTCACGGATAGAAAGAGTACGTGAATTGAGAAAGGTTAGGAATTTTCGGTCCAACATATCGCATAAACATATTATCATCTCATTCGTTTGTCTAAAACATTCCTCCAGGAAAAACTATGATTCTCTCAAACATTTATTTTTGCTTCCTTTTTATACAACGTGTCTGAGCATCTTTCTTTAAAATTTGGTTAATCTGTAATTGTAATATCGCGATATGTGTGGTTATTTGTGCGCTGTTTTGAAGCGTGACTTGTGATAGCTTTGTCTTCCTATTATTTCACGAACAATAAATGTTATTTTTTTAATTAAATAATTTGTTTTATTAGAATTCGCAAGCTATTATGAAACTCTATTAATCTACGATTTCTTTTCTCTTTATTTAAGATTAAGACAACTAGCAAACACGCGAAGGAATATTTTGCCTGTGTTTGAGTTGAATGTCGAGAGCATATATGTTCAATATTATCACTGAAAATTTAGATCATAGATTCGATTGAAAATATTTTACTTTCCCTGGAGATGTTTGTTCGAGCTATAACAGTCTAGCAGCATGTTTAGTATGCTTTAATACGAGTAAACCTCTTATAGGGCCTTGTGTTATAGCGTGTGCTGACCTCATCTATTAAGAGAGATAGCTTAACATGGATTCCACCTTCAATCCTACAACTATCATAAAAGAGAAAATGATTTTGGCAGACACAAATCAAGAGTGTCATAAGAAATTTCGATTTTCTCATGAGAGTTGGCAACGATGTTCAGAAGTCTTTTGTATGTTCTGAGAGAATTCAATGGTGATCTCAGTGTGACGTTGAAATTCTTGAAGGTCAACGATAAGCAACGCATTCTTGAGGCTTCAAATTATTCAGCAAAATACAGTAAAACCTATTTAAAACGCTCCCGCTTCAGAAGTTTTCCTTCTTGCTCGGTCCTTTAAAAGGCGTCTTAAGCGGGTTTCACTGCATTCAGATAAAGACACAATCAAAGGCAATGTTTTCTTTTGTCTTCTGCGGCACACCTATTTCAACTTCAGGAAACACGAATCTTAGTTTAAATCCATATTGAAAAACATGAAAAAATCAAACTTTAAATATAAAATTAAGAGATTTTCATTAAGAACATCCCTCATACGACGCATTAGCTTCCTAAAAAGATCCCCTTTTCAAATTTAAGAATTTGATGCATTACGAAGTCCTGCATCTGAATCACTGCCATCGTTTCTTGAAGTTAGATGTGCGACTCGGATATTTTTCTCGAGATGGAGAAGAATTTCCAAGGAAAATATTACATTATTACTGCACTGTTACTGCAAGGACCATATATTCCCTCAATTATTGGTATTTCTGATGGTATCATCTTCTTGTTTCAATAAAGGTTTCTCGTTAATAACACTAGCGTCGGTCGAGCTGAATGTTTGAGATGAACGACATTTTAAAAAATCTATTAAATATTGATTGTTTGCTCTCTATAAATCAAGAATGCAGTCTTATATCCGAAATTTACGAATCGGTATTTCTTATATCATGAGCCCTTTGCTGATATATAGCTAATGAGTTTATTATGGGATCAATTTTGCACTTCACGGAAGCTGCTGGTATTTCGTAACTTTTGCGAGAATGTGAGCGTTACTTTAGTCAATAAAGAATAATAAAATCTAAGAGCATTTTTCCATTTTCTTTTGATCAAATATTCTCGGTTCAATTATTTCGAAAGGAAATTCAAATCGTCTTAGGTCATCGCCACTAATATGAATGAGTAAGACACGCAACCTGTCGTCTCCACCGACTGAGAATATTGCACGTTTTCCTACTTTGATGCTCTTCCATTTTCCTCTTCATTTAAGGAACGCTAAGTAATCAAGTTGAATGACAAAAGATTGACAACGTAGTTGACGTTCTTCCGTTTCAATTTCTTTTCCAACTTGCCGAAAATTCAAGATTAAAAACCTTTTTATAAAATCCAATATGTCTTATTAGGAGTCGGTGAAATTAATATTCTTTTATTCTTCGACGACTTCGTATCTCTAGACATATCTATGAGCAATGATGCGCTCAGAGGGCGTTTACATCACGGAATATGACTCTCAACAAGTAAAATCTCTCTTCATGTAAAATGAAGACCCATAAAGATCCAAGCGATAATTAGTCGACTATTTTTGAGTGGTGATTATAAAAAGGTTTAAACATAAATCTTGATTTTTCTCGTCTGCTATTTGATTAGATGGATTTATAGAGCACACCTTAATTCGTATCTGCATTGAAATAGGCCGAATGCGGGACGAGGGTTGGACACACCACTTTCGGTCTCGTATTTAACTTTAAGAAGTTCAAGGAAAATTGAAAAGTAACTAATTGGGATTAAATGGGAAAAATTATTCACTACTGGAAAACGCTAAATGGGGAAAAATTAATATAGCTTAATTCTTGAAGACGTGATTAAAATATCTAGAGTTATATGAAAATAACTCTTTCAATATCACTAGAAATAAATCAGTGAAATTTTGTGTAGATCTCACAAAAAATAAAATAGATTTACACTACATAATGCAGTAAAATCGCATATACGATTTGTTAAAATACGATAAATTCGACTAGTAAATCTGGGAAATATTACTTTATATAATTTCAGCAGAACATAAACGACCAGGCAGGTTAAAATGCTATAAAAATACATTGAACTTAATTACCCATACTAAAGATAAAATATATTAAAAAATTCATTTAACGTTAACTAAGATATAATGAAAAGTAAAAAATGATATAACGAAGCAGTCTGAAAAAATCTCCATATTGAAAGAGACATAACTGATAAACATCAAAGCGGATACTAAATCCCAAATAATTGCATTGCATTAGGAAAGAAATTGCTTCGGTTATCCCAAAATAAAAGCACCGAATACATAAAATGGCTCTTAATACCATTAAAAGCGTTATAATTCGCTGAACTTGGTTACTATTAGATGTTCCTGATCTACAGATTTGTTTGAAATTCTTTTCGTAGTCACTTTTAAAGTAATCACAGAAAAGTGGGACCTTGAATGTCGGTGATTCCTCAAGGCTGAGGAGTCAAGGACAGTTATTGAGGAGTCTTTTATTACAGCACTCTCTGGTCCTTCCTTCCCTGGTCCGACACGCCGAAAACCAAAAAAGTGAAAAATTCCATCTATTATGATATGGGACGAAACGGTTTATGTTGTTATTTTATGTTTTAAGCGATCCTGAATTTCTTTTTATTCGAGATTCTTGTATTGTCCAGACAAATGATCGAGTGATCTTCAAAATATCACTATTGATGAACATTATTTCAGCAATAAGAGATTTATTTAGATGATCCCTCTGACGAACGCGAATTCGATAACAAAACAAAATAATTTCCCTCAACTCGCTAATTTCTCTTATTATTTGCATACTCTTCTCACGAAAGGCGAATGATTATATTATTTTCTCTTAGCATTACGCGGTATTATCACGTACCTTCATGAAGTTCCCTTGGAGACCTATGACATTATGTACCCAATAATTTTAATTTGAATGTTCAAGTATGGTCACCTAAGTTAATGTTGCATTAATTTTAATAAATGATCTATTGCGCTTTCTGATTGAATTATCAGTGTAAGATTAGAATCATAATTGGCTTATATTTAAATTTGCATTGACAGTTATCTATCCTTGTGAAGGTAAACTTGGCATTGTAAGATTTTTCTAACTTCAATTATTCCTCCTTAGATAAGGTTCGTGTTCGTAACCTTCGTGGATTGCAACACAAGTCTTTAACCATAAGAACTCCTAATATTTCTTGATCATTATCTTTTAATTTCATTCTTTATTTATCTAATAAGCTAATAATGACGGAGTTAAATATAAGATGAGCCTTTTTTCACCTTTTCATTCCCTTACTTAATAATTAGCACATGAACCTACCGAAAGTTAGAACACTTATCAATTTATGTATTGTTATTTATCAGCAGCGGATCCAGAAACATGCCAGGAGAGCGATTCAAGGCAATTTACTTCGCTCATTTCCAATCAATTTTTTAATGCCGAACCGTGATAAATGCAGTTGACGTATATATAAAATTAGCGTGATATGGAGGCTTATCTAGAGTTACTGGACAGTTTGTTTAGTTAGAAATGTAAAATCACCAAAGCCTTAACAAGGACGATGAATTCTACAAAACAAAGAAAAGGAATGAAAGTTGGCGGAGAGACTCAGCTTTTTCCAACCTTAGTCGTTTGATATGTAAGAAAGAGTTCAAAGCCAGAAAAACATAGAACAAAAAGCGTTCTTGATAAAGAAAAAGGTTAGCTGACATCTAAAACAACCAGTATAGACCTGCGAAAGAATTATATTGAAACATTCGTTTGGAGTGAATAGAGCTGAAAGCTGGACTCTTCTAGAGAGATATAGGGATACTGCAGACCTTTGAAATATGTTTCCTCGACAGCGAAGGCAATTTTGAACCTAAGGTGTTGGCGCAGAATGCTCAAAATACAATGTGCGATTAAATGAAGCAGCGAAAAAGTGGTGGAAATGATATGAGGAGAAACGTCAATTATTAAAAGTAACAGAATGCAGGAAAGAAAGTCTCATAGGAAAAATGCACTCTAAGTGGTGTAGCAATATAATGAAGGAAGCAAAGGGAGATTTATGAGGGATAGACGACCGTAGGTAATAAATGGAAAGGTGAATGCTCCACTCCTGCTTCTTCTCCAAGGGTTGAACAGAGGAAAGACCGCCGAAATCTGATTTTAATTAAATCTCCAAATTCTAGACAGATACCAAACTGGGGAGAGGGTGATCGCCTCCACCTATGCTCTTTATTTATATTGATTTATATTTAATTAGTTTTTGTATTTTTTATCTTAGTTGATTTCTCTATCGGGATCGAAAATATTTTTATTTCGAATTAGAGCATATAGATTGATTGATTAAAATAGAAATTTCATAAAATCTTTGCTGCCCTGAGAACTATGTCATTGTTTTCCTTACGGGTTCATCAAACTCCCAAATATCTCTTTATTTAACATTTATTTATTTTAAACATTGTGATCTTTAGCTAGAATAATTTAATTTCATTGAGGTAACTCCTCTCAATTAAACACTCAACCAGAGAAAATTGCTGCCATCCACGATTCGATGCCGCACCGACGAAATTCAATGTCATTCAAAAATACCGCCCAACATTGTGTTCTCTGGTTTATTTCACCTTAGACTCACCAGACGTTCGTATATTCAGATAACTTAGTAAATACCTTGTCACTTTGTTAATAACTTTTAAATGAAGAATATAGAAAAAAAGGAAAGGTTGAGTATCGGCAATGAGTGGAAAGATGCAAAGGGAGGGTTGGCATTACTCTCACATATTAAGTGCTTTTGAATCAGATGAATGAATGGATTGACGAGATAACAGTCCTTAATAAGACATTATGATAGGCCTCTCAGTGGGTCTCATGACCTATGACCCATTCAGATAATACAGCATTCGCCAAGGGTAAAGCAAGGCCGACGGAGCAATTACAACAGAGAAAGGAATAAAAATTCTTGGGCTTGAGATGAACTGAGCAGGAATTCTTGGAAACAGTGTCATATGAAGAAAACAATTTCGAAAGGTTGGCACTTAAGTAGAAGTTCGTCCTCCTTAATTATACGTTATTTTCCTGCTGTTTTGCTTAAAATAACAATTTTATATCAGGCCAATCATTTTGTTTCCTTATTTTTTATTATTATGGAATTATCCACTATAAATCAAATTAATGCTGAAAAGTTGCTATCTTGATTGATACCGATAGGTTTAGGATGATTCTACGCTTTTCTTTTCTATGATCATTTTCTTATGGATGTTCTAGTTTTCATTTTACTCAAATTTCGCGACTCATTTGTTTTACCACCAACAGTGCTTTGAGATGACCACATTTAAATATATTCCATTGCAAAGCATATATTTTCATGCTTATTCTCACGTTCAGCGTGCTTTTTTCAATCTTCCTCGATTCAAGATCCATTGCTAAGTCATGTAAATTAATCGAAATTTTTAAATCTTAATCGGAACATTTTTCGCAAGTAATATAATAGTTTCCATTAACGAAGACCTCGACGTCGTACGCATTCATAACAACATTTTAATAAACCTGTCACTTTGCATCTTTTGGGAGCAGAACGACAGCCATAGAAACATTGCCGAATATGAAGGTCACACTTTCAAACAATTTACATTGTCATTTATTTCAGACTCCCGCTTTCTTTTAATTAAATTGCATGCACCCCAGTGACCATCTGTGCGAAATTTTTGCACGGGACTACTAGTCAATGACAATAATGGTTTTGTTTGTTTCGTAACGGAATGTGATCAATCCGTAATGAATGAAGAAATTACATATTTTCCATCATTAGTTTGGATTTCCGTATTTCTAGTATTATTAGAAAACGAGTAGTGGCTCCCATGTCCGAAAGATTACTTCAATAAATGGTCAAGACCTCGTCAGTGGGGATACTGAATGGCTGTGCGAATGGAATTCATCTCTCCCTTTAATGCTTCACTTGGGAACTGCGGTTATTTTGACGAGATTCTTATAATGTCCTCTGTTTCACTAATAAAAGACCAAATACGAGAGATTTAACGCTGAGGAATTGAAAGAAATCATTTTGTCTTTCTCAAGTTCCATTTCCCCTTTACATGAATGAATATCATGTTGCTTGCAGTAGCATCTCCTAATGACCACTTTCAATACAGAGATTAAAAAATGGTCTGACTTCGAATACGGTATGATTTCTTTGGTTTTTAAGTGGAATGTAATTAGATGATATTTTTCAGGAACGCCGCGGTTCCAGAAAAATATTATTATTTCTATTATATTTACAAGTAGGTATAGAGGAGGTTTATCACATCATTTATAATCTAACATATAAATTATACATATAACTTAAAATTTTTATTACACGTTTACGACAGCCTTTCGGGTGCAAAGCATCTCATTATTCATATGAAGGTATTAATTAAGTTATTAAATTAAATTATTTTCCTTTTGAATATAGATTTCTTTGGGAAGAGATTGAAAATTCCCTTGGATAGGCCATTCTGTGCGTGAACGATAATTTACCTATATCTCTTTTGTGGCCCTTCTTTCTGAAGTTAAAACTGTCAATAAATGAATTCAATATCACCTAATCATGGAACCTACGTTCAGCGAAAGCCTTCACATTAGATTAGTTCGAAAAGTTATTTAAATATTCCTCATAAACTATTTTCACCGATCTTAGATTTCTCCACCCGATTATTTAAAGGATTGTAATGAGGAAGTGCCTTTAATTTGGTGATCGCTTAGGAGTGGATGTTGAAGGCCACTTTCTCGCACCATCTTCTTCTTGCGTCATTGTATAATGCTCGTATATAAAGAGAATAATATGATATTCCGCATATTAAGCGTCTGAGAACTTGATAGAAACCTCACCATGCGCAATTTTATCCCGATGTGCTTCATCCTCATCATTCCGTTGGGAGTGGTGGGAATATCTTCGGAAGAGATGCTGCCGATCGTATTTTGTGCCGAGAGAGACTTCCCGGAGAATTTGACCTGCAATTTCAACATGCTGTTCTCCTTCCCACCGTTCACCTCAAAAGGGATGAGTATTCTGTATGGAGTCGATTTTGAATTTCCGTTCGAAGACACGTTTAGGAACATCTGCAACGTACATTATTATTCCAGAGAATCCAAATCACCAGATCATCTGATTTTGGAGTACAACACTTGCTTGACCGACGAGAGAAAGATTGCATACAAGATGCAAGGAACTAGTCGCCTCGAGATTTTATACTCTGGACTCAACACCTACGAGTGCAAGTTTAATTTCGAGTACAAGAAGACCATCGAGGAGGGCCGTTTTAAGGAAAAATCGATAAAGAAGTCCGTCGAATTTATATTGAAGGATTACGAATGTGGTTACAAATCGGCCCATGGGGTGTTTGATGGTGCCCAATACAGCGAACCGGAGAGTAGTTATGATCCGAAAACGAAAAGAGAACGGCCGCCTTCATCAGAGTGAGAACTTTGTTTCGAAGTTTTTGCAGAAGTCTGAACTTATTCTTGATCTAGAAATGGCAGTAGTACTTTTTGTTCTTATTCAACTTAAGGTCTTTTATTGTGCGCCCTTGAATTACTCATACGCTAAGGTTTCATTTTCTTTCATCAGTTTTGTAAAAGGTATAATATATTCTTCCTGTTATTGCTTTTGTTCTTATATGTTTCACATCCTCGAATAAAGTCTTTTGCAACTTATTCGTTTTTCCTCTCCAGTCCAGGCAAATCTTTTAGTTTTACTAAATGATAAGAAACTTCTAAAAATACATAGTGTTTCAAATTTATTCAAGCGTTGCATCGGATCATTTCATTATTGAAATATCTTAAAAATTAATTCAATCTTAGTCCGAAAATTTTTAATAATTAAAAAAATTAACAATTATTTTAACACTATTTTAAATTTGAGGTATTCCTTAAATATCAATCCGGTATTCAAATGGCTATTCCTCTGAGGTATTCCACGGAAAAGAAAAGATTCGGATTTTATTTTTCTATGATGGATATCAATGACAAAAATCATATTTATTCTACCTTTACAAGGAATAAAGTTTAACTTACTCAACAAGTTAGTAGAGAAATCATGATGTGCAAGTATGACATCGTCTTTTTATTTATTTTCTTTGAAGTTTTTGAGTTGTCTTAGTGTCAGTTTAAGTCATTCTAATTTCGATATTAAGAAAATAAAAAATGATGAGAGAGTTTTGACGTCGAAGAGTGATAAACAATGCTCATAAATCTTAATTCTTTCCGGTGAAAGATTAGATAAATTTTCGTTGATCTTTGCAGGAGGTTCACTCATTCTATATTTCATACTCGTTTAGGAATTCAAAATTATCTCGCATATGGCGTGTCTAAGCGATTATTGTTATATTCCGATTATAATTGAACCATCTCAATTTTTATGAAATCTTCTTGTCTGATATGTAAAGAAAAGACTCCATAAATAATGTTATTTTGTTCAGCAAGTTGGAATGTGCAGATCATTTATATGATTCGGCTTAGTGAAATGTTGTTATTGTGCCTTTCTCAAATCCCAATACATTAGGAGACTTACTTTCTTTAAAAGTAAGTCTCCTAATTTCTCTCTTTAGTATTTAAACTTTCTTTCTTATTCGTGAATCCAAACCCTCGTGGTGTACAGTTCATGTAGTTGAATAATCTTTTTTTTAATACAAGGGTATCCGGGTACACGACTTCGTGGAAAAATGCTTTCTAAAGTTCATCAACATCTTATAAAATTTCCATAATTGTATCCATTGATAAAGGGATAATACAAACTATATAACTTTAAGCATCAATTAAATTTATTGATGAAATAATTTTTTTAAACAGAATTTGATTTAATGTATTTATGTTGGTAAGTATGATCTAAAGTTGCTTCGTTTTCGGTAATCAAGCGGAAATAAAAGGAAAGTATTCTTCACAAGGAATTAAATCGAAAAGCTAATGTTATATTTATCTGAACAATTTAAAAGAACAAAATCTACTGTTTCGGCCTTGATTTGGGTGTAGCTCTCCATAAAGACGGAGGAAGAATAGCACAACTTTCACTCGCTAATACAAACCGTATCCAATCACGAAATAGCTGCCAACATTTCAATGATGACCCAAAAATTGATTCTTGAAATTTGTGAAAACGAATGAAAGTTGTGGCTTTCAGGTTTCTCCCTTATGATATTCCTGGGAAATGTTGCTCTATCTGAAATTTTCATTATCTTCATTAGTGAATCTACGATGAAGAAAGTAATTAATTTTTCACTTCACTTAATAAATTGAATAATCACCGAATTAGAAACTATAAAATTCTCAGAAATGGACAATAATGAAGTAGAGAAGGACAAATGTTTAACGCTGTTAAAGATAATCTTTTTCCCTTCTAAGAAAATTTTCACTAGAGAATGTGCAACTCGATTTTCTGTATTTTTTATACTCGGCCAAATACACAGTACTCGAATAATCACAAAATGATATCAATGCCAAGAACCCGATTCGAGACTCGTGCTTTGAATAATATTATTGAACATATTATCGTGAATTTGAATTTAAAGGAACTGTTACCCACTTCCGTTTCTCTTACCTCGTCCCGTATTTCTTTTTATCGATTCTTTTTCGTAAACTTTGTCCTTTGGTCTTCCCTGCGGAAATGTTTCATCTCCGAATATTTCTCTTCTCATTTCTACTCCATCGTCTGCATAAAAGATTCGATGAATGAATGTGATCTGATTTATGAAATTTATTTGTGAGAGTCCGATATATATTAAAGCGCCCGTAACACTATAAGATAATCGGAAATTTGGTTATTTTTTAAGTCGGAAGTTGATTTTGCATCAGGAATTTGATTCGTATATTCATCTCTTTATTTTCATTGATCTCTCTCACTTTTTCTGGATTTTCCTTACTTGATATTCAGCTAAATTTTTAAGTTTCCCTAATTATTTGAGGGATCTCTCTTATTAATGCGCGAAGGAAAAATTAATGCAACTTATGTATGTAAGTTATCATTTATTTTCCGAGCGCAATTAATATGTTTTTTGAAAACTTAAGTTAACATGGTGTCTATTATTGGCTGATATAATAACCACGACTTTGATGATTGAAAAACGAAAGTAACGTAATTATGATAAATAACCTGAAATTGAGATCTAGCTGATATGATCGAATGCAATGAAAATTTCAATTCTATTGTCGCTTAGAGAAGCATTCACTTTCACCATCATAGGTCATTCAATCCGTAGATTGGTTGACTGCGGCCTTCCATTCCTCTCTCTTTAAAGCTAACTTTACTAAAGCCTGATATCTCTTTTTTCCTATATCTTTCTTTATTTGGCTAATATATTCATCCCTTGGTCTTCTTCTTGCTGCTTTTCCTTCTATTTTTCCCTCTAGTACGTTCCTAACAAATCCATTGTGTCTGATGTGTCTGATGATATGTCCAATGCATTCACTTTATGTATTTTAAAATAAGAAATATTTTGTCTTTATGATAAACTTACCTTGTTACTTGCATCTGAACACCTTAACCCGTTGATGAAGCATGTCGCATTAAAAATCACTGAGGAATTTACTTAGTATTTTCATATCAAGACGGATGCTGCAGGATTCTACCAAGTGAAGATTAGCAACTATAATATTGTACTGCAGAGAAATCTACAAGATAAGCTCACGTTCTGCTTAAAAAAATTTTGCTGTTTTCCGTGATGGGTCATTTATTATTTGTGTTCAAGGAAAGACAATGAATAGCACTCTATTTACATTTACAGGTATTATTTATAAATTGATATCCAGTTAAATTTGAAATTCGCATCGTAATTTTAGATAATTTTGGTACTATAACTTATTTATTCTTGAAGTATGTTTTAAACATTAAGATTATGAACAACGTGGTTGTATTTTTTTATTGGTTTACGACACTCCAAATAGCAAAGCACACAATATATTATATATAAGGCAGAAAATAATCTATAGGAATATTGGCATCCATTTTCTGTCGTTACGTCGCATATGAATAATTTTTTGGCTTTCTAAGAAGTTCTGATTAGCTCTACAGCTATTCTAATTTTCATCCTTTTCCCGAAATAGACTACCTTTTAATGGAGATGCAATGACTCAAGTTACTGAGAAATACAAAGCTAAGAGAAGCTGATGATGAGTTAAGCACTTTTTTATTCGTTGTACATACTTCGGACTGCTATGAAGTTTCTGCACAAAGGGGATCATTCGATCGATCACTTAGCGGTATAACAACCCCGGAAACCTATCGTGAATTTGATCGGAGGCTTGTTTCCAAGGAACACCTTGCTTCCTGAGGTCCATTCAACGCTTCCAGCGTTCTCATATCTCGCAACGCAACCCTCGTAGTCAACATCTTTCCTTCTGCTATTTACTTCTATAGCGGTCAGGTCGGCCACCCTCGTCATAGGCGGTGGTGCAGGGGAATCGGTACAAGACACACTGTCATAGTCGAAACGAAGGGGTGAAATATTCTTCGCAACTTTCAACTTCACGTTACAAAAGGATTCAGCGTTAAAGGGGTCCATGTAATTGAGCTCCATATCAGCGATCTGGTATTTGCTTCGTCCAGCCTCTGGCAACTCGTCACTCAGGTCGCAGAAGATGTTGTTTGGATAGATGCTGTCGGTGCAATAAATGGCCTCCGTTGGGCGATGAATACGGAGCAATCTTTCGGCTTGAGCTCTGCTTGGATTGGAAGGCCTATTATCTCTCATCTCGTCAAAGTTCAGCTCAGTCACAGTGGCGCCGCCGACAGACGCCAGGATTCCCAACGTAAATATGGCCAATAATCGGTCAGCCATTTTCTAAATCGCTTCAACTAACTTGTCGATGGTTGCGAGGAACTGTAAGTCTTAGACTTTGTAATTGTCGAATGTCAGTGATGAGAGTGAAATTCTGTTCACTAATTGCAACTTCGCTTTCGACATATCTCCGCGGCATATTTTTTTCTTTTGGTTAACCGCTTCCTTTCCTTAAAGCCGAGTATGCTCCTACCTTTGTTATTTTTACTCTAATTTATTCTTGCATAAGTGAGATATTTCGTTTGGTATGCTTCTGCAGCCTGCTTTAAAATTTGTTAATAATCACGAAGAGTTTCCGTATCATCGATATTTAACTCTCATACCATCTGTAGAAATTTACACATATTCTATAAGTTACCCTGATTTATAGAAACATTCTTTAAATCTTATCTACTAATAAAAATTACCTTCGTTTGCATCCTTTTAAATTAATTACTTTAAGACTTAAATTATTATGTAGACGGGAAAAGTATAATGCAATGATGAAATACATTCCTTTTCTATTCCAATTTCTAATTATTCAGCACATCCCACAGTATAAAAGATTTATTTTCAGGTTTACGCCGAGATATTAAAGTCAGTTTATTTAAAATGACGAAGATTTGATGCTTTATAAATTCAGTGGGGATTTCTAGAAGCTTATCATCTTTTCGATAAAACAATATTTATAGCTTTAATACTATGTTTTAGACATAAGCCTATAACTTTAATTTAAGCTATGATAATACCGTGGTTCAGTTTCCTATCGCTAGGATTTTCCATCATGTTTCTTGTGCAATCTTAATTTCTTATACCTTTATAATATTGAAAAGTCATTTTTAACTGATATGAGAGTGAAGAAACACTTTGTTTTTGTCTGTGGGGAAATGAAAAATGAAGGTATTTGAATTAGGTTATTTATCGCCGTTCAGTGCTGTTTAAGGTCATATAGACGCGGAATATATATAATATTGGCTTCAACTCAGGAAACTGAACCATAAGAACGAATAAAATGATATATTTAAAATTCAAAATTAGTAATTTCAAAACTTTTTAGGTGAAAATACGCTCGCGTGACCTATCCTCATCTGAAGAAGGTTGATTACCTTCACATTTTATTGATTGATGCCGATTTGGACCATATTTAAGGAGGTCGAAAAAGAGACTTCAACCGGTTGGTTTTCGGCCTTCATCATCTAATTTTTTCCCCAAGGACTTCGTCCTTCTCAAGTTATCTCACTATTTGTTGCCGGCGGCTAGAGGGAAAAGAGACACCGCAGGCACATTTCGCGCCGACTGCTCTTGCGAAAGACATGAAAGGCTTTGCAATCGCCTTCGTTTTGACGGTTATCCTCTACAATGCACCTTCCTTAGGATCTGTTTCGGCAGGAAGGAAGACCGCGCAACCTAGGGAATCTTACGTGAGGATTTCCACTGAAAATGTGGAGGACTTCTGCATAGCGAGACCGCAAGACACCGTCGTCTACTGCGCTTCTTCAGAGTCCATACCACGTTCGTGCAGCCATGGCAGCGTCAACTTCACACGCAAAATGGTCGTTCTACAGGGCCCGCAAGGAAAGTGCTCCGGTTACATAGATGGTGCGTTCGATAGACAAATCCGTTTCGACCGATCGAAAATTCTCCAGCGCCTCCCTGTCCTCTACAATGACTTGGAATATTGCCGTGCCTACCACGAGAACGGACGCTGGATCGCTTACGATGAACCGCCTCAAGAGAACGTCTTCAGTGTGCCGAGAAATCCTCAGCCTGTATCCTCATCTTATCACAGAAATCGCTCTCCTTGGGTGAGGTTCAATCTGCTGTCAGAACCTAACTACCTCTGCGTTGGAAGGAATGGATCGGAGGAAGTGTTTTGCTCTAAAAATCCTGGAGAACGCCCGACTTGTGCCAGTTTCGTTAATTTTGATTACCGGCACGTTGTGATAAACCGGACTATTGACACATGCACTATGGGATACAGTGGATACTATGACATGTTAGTGGACGTGAAGACAAGATCTGAGCTAGATGATCTTCCTCGCTATGATAAAGACGCCGGTTATTTCTGCGTGGCTTATGGTTTTGTTGATGGAGCTCAGGAGGGTCCATGCTCAAACGACGGAAGAAGGTGTCGTCCTTGAGCTTGTGGTCGATAGAGATTGCTTTTCCTTTTGGCCAACTTTATGCAGCGTACTCTTGGAATGTCATGGTTGCTTATGTTAGAGACGCGGTTAAGGTAAAAACCGGTGGAAAATTTCGTCAATTACACTGAGTAGCTGCAGAAGAATTAGAAGGTTACATTTAGACTAAAAGGCTTATGAATATGCCGCGATTTACTATTGCTGGTTTCAATTTGTTTGTATAGCTGCTTTGAATTTTGCTTATTTTTGCTATCTCTTTAGAGGGATTTATTTTGTAATTTTCGCCCTTTCATTAAGAGAAAAAGAGCCTCTGCTGTTATCAGCAGTGTTATGAGTCTCACTTCATAGAATAATATAACGTGCTTATTTTAACTATCGTTTCACCTCTACACATTTGCGTGCATATTCTCGAAATCGCTTATTTTCGCTATGCTTTTAATATCACGCTTTTTAAATCTTGATTACTTCCACGACGGAATTCCTTATGTAAGGGTTTTCCATCTTTTCAAAGGCGCCAAATTCGGTGAAATCTATTTGGAATATTTTCCGATACCTCATTGCCGCCGTTTATAATTTAGCTATTTTTTAAAATGTTAATGGTCGGTTATAATGAAAAATTATATTTTGCCTTTTAATCACTAAAATATTTATAAATTTCATCACGGATACGGACGTTAAATACTCTTAATCTGTTCAGTGTTTCCATGAAAGCTTGCTAGTGTATTTACTTATTTGCAAATATGTATTTGCAGTTTACCATGCATTAAATTTCTAAAACAAAAATGGCTATGTTGATTTTTCGTTTGACTAAAGTCAATTATGCTTGTGACTATTGTGACTAAAGTCACATCACACATTATCTGTAATAGGAATACATTCCACAAGGCATTCGAATTCTAAAAATTTCATCCATAAGGCTATAAACGTCATCATATCTAATTTTGATTTTCTGAAAAATTTATCTAATCAATATATAGAAACCATTGATATAAACTCTGAAACTACTGGCGTTGAAATTTCCATTAAAATAAGTTAATTGTTGCTAGTTAATATTTGATTGTTATTTAATTCCTTCGTGCCTTGATACTTGATTGCAAAACTTGAAATGCTAATTGGTTCTTCATCCAACTAAGATTAATTCAATTTTGCAAATTAATCAGTCGTTAATAGGAATGTTTATATTTTTGGCAATTCATGGAAACGGGATAGTCTAAGAAAATGGAATCTTCAGACAATGAATGTCAAAGTCACTTCAATATGGATTCAAGGTATTCTATCCAAAATTAGATATATTTCATCCAAGATAAATTAAAAACGAGAAACCCTTACCTGTTCTCTACTCACTACTTTACTCCTTTACGTTTGTTCTATGCAAGAATAGCAATTTAGTCATTTTATTTTAAAACCGGTTAGCTCAGTCGTCAAGAACGGCGGAATTTAAAACTTTATTTGCTTCTAATTTTTATAAAAATCCATTCGTCTCCAGATATCACTCCCTTCCTTCTGATTTACAGAGTGTAACTCGTTTAAGACGCTCCCTGATAAGACGCTTTCTCTGTCCCTTTCTTAATAAACCCTGCTGATGAGGCAGCTTTTTTCCGTTCCCTGATTGACTGAAACCCACTATCCTCTGCCTTAGTCGAAAATTATTTACATCAGTCTCCCCTAATTACTTATCGGTTCAAATTGCTTCATTGCAGATTGAAAATGATTAAAAATATGTATCATAAGAAAGTGAGACGCTCTCTTTGTCCGAAATTCGGCAATCAATATTACTCGACAGTACTTCACGGACTATATATCTAAAACTGTGGCAAACTAAAGAAGATTCGTTTTTGCTTATAAGGTAACTGCAAGAAGTTTTGGACGTAAAAATGAGAAGGAAGTCTCCCCGCGTTCCAGTTGTCTCTGACAGTCTGTGTTTTCGAAAAAGAGGAGAAAGTCTTTGCCCTTAATGAATATTTCTCCTTCAATTTCTCCGCCAATCCAAACCCTGTCTCTCCCCCCCCCCCTCCTTCAGCCTATATGCCTTATGCACTCATTCAGCTTTTAGAATACTACCTACCTCTACCCCTACCTACCTTAGACTACTACGCAACCTCTCCTCACCAAGACCAAAGTCTTTTAAAAGCATTACCTCTCAATAAACCCACTTGACCTCATAACTCATGAGCAAATTTTCTCAGTCACACTGCTCACACTCTTTTTTCTATTTTAGTATTTTTATTGTATCAGTTGATTCCGGAAAGATTTGCTATTATTTTCCCTAAAGCGTTTCAACATATTTTATGAATAAATTGAGCGTTTGCTTCATTCGTTAATAATATAATTGGAAATGCTCTTTCAAGATCATGCCGCTTTGCCCCAAGTTTATCTAATTTGTCTAACTACTATTACTATGGAATGGTTAAATAGAGGAAAGTTAACATCGTCAATTCTTAAGTTTCAGATGTGCAAAAGTGAAATTGATACCTTCTTTTTTAGAGAATATTTCCAGGTTCATTTATAATTTTACCTCCACGAGCCGTTGAATACTCATTTATCACGATTGCACATTTATTCCCTTCTACCCTTGTGCTAACGACTTGAGAAAATCATCTGATAATAATGTCAATAGAATTGTTTCGTCATTCGAGATAAATACCAATAGAATTTTTTCGTCATCCAAGAGATACTGTTTACATTTTGCTATAATTCATTGAAGTTTAAAATTCCTGTTTCTTTCCTAACTTTTTGATTAATATGTTCTTTAATTTAACGAATGGATTTTTCAATTTCATATTTACAATTTTCTGGTTTTTGAATAAATTCGCATTTTTTAATTAAATGGCATGGCTAGAGATGTCGTTACCTTAATAGGTAAGTAGTACCTGAGATATCATAAAATTTCAACATTTCGTAATTCATTTTCGGTTGGAGATGACGCTTACATTTGATGCTTTTTTTTACCGTTTATTCCTAGAAAAAGATCTTAGGAAAATGAAAATAAATATATATAATAAAAATAAAAAGGTTTCACTATATAAAAATAATGGAAGAAGTTTAAAAAGATTTATGGAAATATATTTCCGTTGCACACACAATTATTACTTATTTCACTCATAATGTAATGAATGATACAATTCATCAGTGATATGAATTCAACAAAAGGAAACCAGGTCTACCTTTTAAGCATCAACAAAAACAAATCAGAATAAGACGCAAATTTCCACTGTACCACTTGGGAATTATAAGAGTAGTTGCGGTAGATTGAAAAGAATAAAAATACCGTAAAGCAACAAAAATACCGCACTCTAAAAGAAAGTAAATGACATTCTTTCTATACACTTGTTCACTCATCAATCATTTCTTTACTAAATAGGTTTAATATACTGATTTCACATCCATTTAATACACTTCATGTCATTAAAACAGAATGAATAACAATTTAAAGCGTAACACTGTGGTGAGTAGGATAAGGAGCGACGTCATTCGCAGCTTTCTCTATCAAGCGTAAATCTCAGCGGAGCTCGTTGTCTCTCCAGAGGGCGTAGGATCCTCAAGTTACCTATCTTCCCGGAATTAGTGTAACTCCTCGTGCAACGATACTGCTCTCCGGGAAGGCGACTTCGAATAAAGATCTTGAGAATATACGCCACTCTGGTCATCGTCTGCGCTGATTCTCCTCTGGAACAGCTAACTCCGTGGTGTTGCAGACGGTTCGGAGAAGCAGAATTCCAGTGAATGAAGTTCACTGTGCAGGTGGAGCCCTTTGCCGAAGGATGAGCGTATTCCAGAGAGACATCGGTGACGTCACGGTCGGGATCTACTTCGTTGCCCAAGTCGCAGAAGATGTCGTTGGGATATATGCTATCGGTGCAATGGATTTCATCTGCACGTTTGCTGAGCGTCCCCAAAAGGGTCTGTGCCTCTATCTCTCCTGGATCAGAATACGCATGACCCCTCACTGAATCCAGCTGTAACTGAACTACGTTGCTCTGAGAGTTGCACTGGGAGATAATCAGCAGCAAAATCGCCGTATGCTTGGCTAGACCGACCATTTTCTCGGATTATCCGAAATGGAGTGACTGATAAATTCCAAGACGCGCTGTTTATCATTCCGGCGTGACCTTCTTCATTTCGTTCCAGACTCGTGATAAAACAAACAACTGAAGGCTATAGATACGCAGACGTGTTACTTATGGAAAATATTTACTGATATCTGTATCGCTGGGCTGAACGCGATCCCTGTGAAGTTAATCGAATGCATAAGTCAACATATCCATAACGGGTATTTATCACTAGGCTTTCATTTTGTTTTATCTGGCTCTGATTAGTGTTATCACGACTACTTCCCTTTGTATATGGCGTTGATTTATAAAATTTATATTAGAAAATACAAATGGACATGATTCAGAATACACGATCTTATCAAAACAGAAAAGAAATGACATAAAACTCAACGAGTAACATGTTAGTATTCCATGACGAAAGAAAGAAAAGAAAACAACTTTTCTAAGGGAAATAGTTCCTTATTTTTTATAAATAACAATCTATAAATTATTATTAAACGATGATAGGTATTATGGTAGCATGCGATGCATATCAACAATAAATAAGGAATCAGTTTCTTCGCTTTCCGTTTTCTGTTTCATATTAAACAGCATGAGTTGAAATGGAAAAATTTAGAAGCAAAAATTAAAACAGTTTTAGGAGAATTCAAGTAAATGGGCAAGTATGAATTCGGTGCAATAAAGAAATTTCTTTCTCTAAAAATTCATCGAAATATGCTTATTTTAAAGGAATCACCTTAATTATTTAAATCAACAAAATCTTCACAATTGTGACTTCGGTGGCTGATCATAATCATATGACGGCGATCCTCAATTCTTAAACTCATTTCAGTTCTTAAAGATCACCAAGCTACCCTCAAGCAAGTTTACCAGTCATTGGGAGAATTTTCTTATTTTTTCTTTGAGAAGGGTTCACGGAAATATACTGACGCGTCTTGACGACGCCTCTGAATATTAACGGCAGTCTCCAATCTGGTCGAAAGTGCTCATTTGATAAGTTAGCCTTATAATTTTTATTCGTTTAGATATTTTCCTTTTCTTTTGTTGTCGCAGCTATTTTAGATACTAGATAATTCAACTATTTTTTGAGTTATCTAGTATTCATACCTCCTTATTTAGAAAGGATTCACCAATGACATTGCGCTTTGTTATTTGCATGACGGTCCATTAGAATTCCGACACGGAAATTATTATCAGTGCAATGTGTTCGCCTTTCAAATTCCTTGATAATGATTTCTGATTTTCCGTATCGTTAGAGATATCAGAACAAATACATAATAAAGCAGAGAAGTATATTAGTGTATCAAATTTTTAACTCTTTCATTACACGTGAGAATGCAGTTTAAGAAAACTCAAGTTATCATGCGTGTGAGCTCTGAAGGAACTTTCTGAAGGAACAGAAGGAAAGTTCTGAAGGAACGATTTTCTGGACCAAAATGTGACCTTAATTATATAATTATATTTTATCTATGATCGGAGACTATAGAAGCCCAAAGCAAAGGAAGCCAGGCTGTCGGTTGAAATGCAAATCAATGAAATTCAATACAATTTTTTTTCATTGCAAACCGAGTTTGCAATGAAAAAGAGATTTCTATTGAATATTTTAATTCTAAATTTATAATGAATTGTCTGATTGTGAGCGAAAGATACTCAGGTTTTGTAAAATACATGCAGAAAGTGTTAAATTGAAATATTTAAATGTTGAATTTCAAACTTTTACACCATTTTTTACTGTTCACTATATGTTAGTTTTACTGTTAATAAATTATTCTAATTATACCATCTTTGCGGTGAAATATAGTCTGTCCACACGTATGAGATCAAGTTTACTTTTATATTCAAAAGTACATCAATTGAATACACGTGAGAAGCCTCAGCAAATTGTAGTGACATCTTAGGTATGAATGTCACATCGAACAGTGTAGATATAAAACACCCAGAGCAGAGAAAGAATAAACCAAGAAAATTAAGTTAATTTCTTTGTTTACTAAAAAATCTTTCCTAGCAAACAACCTGAGGATGTATGTAAATCCTTAGAACTTCTATCCCGGAATTTCCGCAGTGTCCATTTAAGATGTTAAAGAATGAGATTGAAGCTATTTTGAATAATTAAATGTTTTATTATCCAACCAAAAGATGAAACATGGATTCACATGTCCAACTGATGAAAATGATCAGTAAGCTACAATTAAAGAAAAATATATACATTTATTGCAATTCTTCGTAAAGTGGGACGAACTAACGTTTCCCATTTAGAATACAAAACAACATTCCCCAAGGAATTACGGTCATGAAAAAAGCTGACAGGACCGGGTCTCGAACTTGGATCTTCCACATTCCGTTCGGATGCTATATTCATATGCATTATCCGATATCGGATGAAAGTGGAAGATCCGAGTCCTTTTCATGACCGTCATTCCTTGGGAATTTTCCTATGCCTTCACGACCAAAATCTCCTTTTCCTAAGGCGCGGAAGATGAGTCATTACAAAAACAACGATATCGATGAAGCTGTTCGTGCACCTATGAGCCTTCCGCATCGCTCGCAAAACGAAACCTTATGGGCGGCGCATTGACAGTTCTCTTGTCGCTCCATCGGGTGCTGCCCGCATTCTCGTAGCTCCTCACGGAGAAGGAACTCCAATCGCGACTGCGGATCCAAACGTCAATGGATGTCACATATCCCACTCTGGTCATCGGAAGAGGCGGGTTGTCCCCGTAACAGTTCACTCCGTCGTACAAGAGGGTGATGGGTGATGAGACATTGCTCCGCTTGAAGTTGGCAGCACAGATGTCCCCTTTAACCGCTGGATTGGCGTACTCGAACAAGGCGCTGTAGATTTCGTCGTTTGGGTTGGCGTCGAGTGCATCGCTCAGTTCGCAGAATATGTCGTTGGGGTACGCGGTGTCCGTGCAGTAAATGTAATTCCCCCGAGACACCGGTATTTTCGCCAAGAAGTTGCTCTGCTGCAGCCCGCTGAGCCGCAGTGGTGTGTTATCCCTGACGGAGTGCAGCTGAAGATGCGCCAGCAACTTCGCCGCGCCACCGACGGCCATGAAGATCCACGCCAAGAGAAGGAATTTCACCATTTTGAATTCGCATCGACTGAATGTTTATCTCCGATGCTTGCTATTATATCCGGGCTATTCGAGTTCAGAGTAACCTTCGGATTCTGCTTATCGTTTCCCGCGCCATGTCGACTTATCATCCGAGGAAGTGCTTTTTGGCCCGTCGAAGATTGTGAAATTTTGTTATTATTATGCGCATGGCTTTAATATGAATGGCGAAGAGAGTTTTACGAAGTGTCAGTGAATATTTTGGACCAGTGATATGTTTTATTGGACCGTTAACCCTCACTTCCTTACCCCCGTAAGATCATGTAATGTTTACTTATAATCAATCTGCGAAGGCATCAAAGAAGAGACTTTAATTTTTCACGTATTTAAACGCGCGGGTTCCCGGATAGCATTGTGGGCGTCTTTGGTGACAACGGTTTCGGGTTCGATTTGAGGTCGGAGCCCATCTGCGAAATGACCTCAACTGTCGAAACACTTTCAGCAATATTACTATTATTTTGACGTGACCGGTTTCGCTTCCGTTGAAGCATCTTCAGCACTTTTCAGGTTCTTGAAGATACTTCCTTTGAAATCTCTATTATGAAAAATTATGAAGTCTCTTCTTCGATAATGTTTACATCATAGCTGAAGAATATGAAACTGACAGTTGTGCACTGGATACTGATTACTCTAACTCTATGGTAATAGTTCTTTAAATTTGAGACTCAATTTGGACGGTCCTTATTTATTCCCATCATACTTAATGGTGCTGATGTTGTTACAAGGATACGCTTGAGATTAACCATCGTGGCGTTGATATTTCTGGGACGAATCATAGTGTGAATATCGAGATGTTCATGACTCAGCGACAGAGTGAATCTCACGAGAGCCAAGGAATTCTTTTCTTTTATCATTCGTTCGATTCTCCCGGTGTTGTTAAATCGCTTGTGCTCGGTGGTACGCAAATCAGAATGCACTATATTAAGTTCTATGGTTATTAAGTAGGCCACTCTAGTCATTGGAAGGGAAGGCGATTTTTCGCAGTTCGTGTCCTTATAAGTGAACACGAGAGGTGAGACACTTTTGACTATGAAATTGCCAGTACACTCGGCGTCTTTCTTCGATGGATGTGCGTACTTCAGCGCGACATTGCGGATTATTTGGGGCACAGAGGTGACGTCGCAGAAAATATCCTCTGGATACACACTGTCCGTGCAAAATATGTGCTTTCTGCCACTGTCTGGGAGCGTGTCCATGTAACTCATCACTTGCTGTTCATCTAACTCCGAGGGCGCGTGATCCCTCAGGCTATCCAACTGCAGGTGCAAAATCCTCTTCTCACCAATGCAAAGACCGAAGATTAACAAAATGGTAGCCATCGTTAGGAAGCACTTTTTTAATTCCGCCATTTCGTTCATCACAGCAATGGATACTGAGCTCTCAGAGTTAGGTCCGCCACTCGCTGTAGGAGTAACCTTCGGGTTATCACTTTGTTGCCATGAGAATACTTCGCCCCGATATGCTGCATGAAGGAGGGCGGTATTGCCAACACGTTTAACTGAATCAGGAACAGTCATAATAAAGGGTCCTGCGCACGCGCGGGATTTCGTCAATTGTAAGGGAAACCTAAATAAATAAAACAAAGGGATGCAATGCATCATTACATGTACAGAAAACACGAATTTTCGGTTTCCCTCATGTCTATGATTTCTTCATAGCGGCGTCTCATAAATATCAGGGGGTTCTCTTTAAATGTTCTCATCAAATGTTCTAAGATACTGCGTTGCTGAGTTACTAACTCTCTTATTAAGTGCGAATGAAATTTATGAATTAATTGTATCTCTATGTGATATCCATGTATGTATCTTACGGCTTTTCTCACATATTCTCTAATAAAATGTCAATCAAATTTTTGTAATAATTTTGCGGTCAATTCCATTGCATGTGAATCATAACACGTGCGTGTTATTAATTATGGAATTAATTATGGAATAAATCGTTGTGAGGCAAAACCATTTCTTTGAAATTTAGTACCTTTTTTCAATCGCCAGATAACACTGAGCCTTTCGCTTTTTTCACATGTCGCTCTTTGATTCAGTAATATTATGCTTAGTGTTGAAATACAAACGACTCACTCTTCTCAGTTTATAAAGTAACAATTTTAGAATTAATTTTATAGCAGGACGGTCCTAGCAAAATTTTGCCCAAGTGTTAATCATTATCCTAAAAATCTTTTACTGATTTATGAAAATGCTTGGCATGTAAGACATCGCTTAGGGGTTAACGGGTCGTAGTTTCGCATATTTCAAGAACAATATGCTATTCGAAAATTATTTCATTTCTCGACTTAATGATGCCTTTTCTAGATATGAGTTTTTACTTTGGGATGAATGGAAAAACTGATAGCAACATAACACAGATAATGAAATTCTGCACTCTTTAAAGATCACGTATGATGTCAGCTACCCAACAGCATATCCAATAACCATGACAAAACGGAAATCTGAAATGTCTTATGAAAGTATGCTTCTTTCCGGATTGGGCTTTTGGAGATTGTCTACTGATAAAAATTAATTTAGTGACAAAAAATGAATGCAAATATTTAAATCAATTATCCTTTGCTCTAATAATCTTTAATAGCTTGTTTCAGTTTTTCTGGTCGGTAATGATGGATTATATGGGAATTTGATCCGATGTATTTCTTTCTCTAATGCAAGAGTAACTCATTTCAGATTGTCTCTATATGGCGTTACGTATTATCTTACAATTAACATTGTGATTCTTTGGTTGCATTGAAAGATTAAAGCTACAGTTTTCAGCTATCAAACCCGTGAAAAATCCAATGAAGATTTATTGAAATCAATAAGACTCATCTTACTATGAATAGCCTTCTTTAAGGAGATATGCCAGATTCTCTTAAAAGCACGCCTTTGATAGTTTTTGCTGTCAAAGATAGGCATATTTTTGTCGTTTTTGTTGTACAAATGATTGAGAGTAATAATAACCTTTAGTCATACTAAGACTTACAAATGCATATATAGGACAGATCAAATTCTTTAAGTATGTATAATAATTAAGATACAAATTAATTGCTAATTACATAAAAAATGTACATTTCACAAGATTTTATTTTAGTATTTATGTTTTATTGCACGTATACGAAGCACGTACATTAAAAATATACGTCGCACTATATGAAACTTTTTCCAATATATATATTTATATTTGGTTACATGAATATACATTTAAACAGATAGATTTATTTAAATGAATACACGCACTGAGTCATAAATTCTGAAGATTTCATGCACGCTTTAGCATTACTTGGAGAGATAGTTTTTCTCAGTTTTTTTAAGAAGTCCAAATTTAATAATACTTAGGTACTAAATTAACTTGGAAGCATGTTATATACTTTCAGTGCCTTTAACTCAAAGCTCCTCATCAACTTGAACAATATGTTGGTTTATCCTTAAATTCTGCGCCGATTTTCGAGGAAAATACTAAGAAAATTATTTTATAATTGGATATTTATTTATTTAGTTACTCGTATAAGACATGCACCATTTTATATTATAAATTTCGTCTATATTTCAAATAACTGGATTTTTTTCCCAGAAATCCTCAAGTTGTCGCAGCGAAATATTTTTCGAATTGTTACCACTCAAGGAATTTCGCATAAAACCGAATAAATATAAAGGCGTAAGTTTTGATGGATATTGCGATCCATTTCTAACAATTTGATTCAGCCAAAGAGTCCTGATTAATTACACCTTTTAACTAATTGAAGTTTCTTCTAAATCGCCGTCTTTCATTCGTCCATATGCAAACAATATCACTTCATCGGGATTTCGGTTAAACTAAGAGGAGACTTTATAGTCTCAATCTCGCCCTAAATAAAGTCTTTTTATTATTATTATTATTAAATTCCACCTAGGGCAACTTGACTGATTCTCCGTATTCCTACATTTAGATTATCACAAAGTTCCCTACTTTATAAACACTACCTAACCTTCTGATCTCTACCTCCCTCCATATACCCTTTCAGAATGGTTCATTCTAATAAGAATGTTTTTATAAATATTCATGTAGAGAATTTTATACTACTATAATTGTTTTTATGTGTATTTCTCTGATTTATTTTTTGCTTGTAACTTTTTATTTTGTCGATTTATGGGTATTTTCTGTAAATTTGTTGTATTTTATTGTTTTTTACTATGAATTTCTAGCATAACTGTATTTGTGTCATCATAATTATCGCATCGTCTTCCTTAATATTTTAATCAATTTATTTAATTGAGAAATATAACAGAATTACAGAAAATCGAGAGATTAAATAGTGAAATAATCACAACTTAACTTTTGGACGCCATTGGATGATTTTTCGGACCCCAAGGAATCCACAGACTTTATAAATCGCAGTTCTTTACTATTTATTCCATGTTCATTTCCTGAGCTGTACTAAGTACAACAAATTAAAATCACAAATGTTCAACCAATATAATCTTGATATTGAAAGATAATCAGTCACTCCACAGTAAAAAGCAACAAAAAACAAATAAAATTTGAAGCAGCGATTAACGCAATAACATACGTGATTCTCGTACTTAGCAAACGCAATTTTCGAGAGTCAAATATATTTCGTGAGATTATGGAGAGAACGGATAGCTATTTCTGGTGTCTCTTTCCAGACAGCATTAAAATCAGATAGCTAAAGCAGGGAGTTTAGTGTTTTCACACCCCTTGCCATACGTCATTTGGGGGCATACAAATGTATCAGAGATGCATGGAAGGAGATGAGGAAGAGATTGATGATCTTTGGGATGACTCCCTCGGGTACCATCTACTTCCCCCTTCTGCCAAACCTACGCTGAATTGGAATTTGGCTCAGTTCAGCTGAAATAAATGGTGCTATTAGTGGACCGAATTGATCCGAACTAATCGAATTACATGTTAGGTTAATCTCGCATTGCATTAGTACTACTAGTTATGCGTAAATAATACTGTTGTTAAAGAGAATCAGCAGATGGAAATAAGCCATGAAAATAAAGGACAATGCGTCTCTTCTGCAATTTGGCACGCATTTGAAATTAAAACGGATAAATTTATGAGTCAAGCAGGAATTCGCGAACGAGATGATCAGTGGCAGTGCATGGGATGGATACATATCGTACTTTC
The DNA here is from genome assembly GCA_036926295.1 of Pachydiplax longipennis. Classification (NCBI taxonomy): domain Eukaryota; kingdom Metazoa; phylum Arthropoda; class Insecta; order Odonata; family Libellulidae; genus Pachydiplax; species Pachydiplax longipennis. Next base: position 1,310,489 of record JAVFKF010000085.1, on the reverse strand, counting down.
ATATTTTTAATTGCGTGATTCGGTCAAAATGGCGTTGTGGATGAGATTCTTAATTTATACTCACAGTTCTAGCTTTCACCGCTTGATGTCACTGGCGACCTACTCGACATACAGCTGAGGTTCTCAGTCGTCACACATATTTGGAAATATCTTTAAATGTATTTATTATCAAGCTGAAGTATATTAATGGCTCTTTTCGGGTAGGTCCTATTAGAAAATAAACCTGAGCGTTGTTTATTAAAATAAGCTCAAATTCCTTCATGACAAAAATCTTTCTTCATTGATTTATACAAATATTCGTTGAAATTTTGTCTTCTGACAAACGCAGAGGGGGAGTATGTCCATTTAATTTTGAAATAGCATTCGCCCAATCTCGGAAGAGAAAAACCGCAATTGTCTTTCAAATAATACTAATGATAAATGCAAGTCGCCTATATGTGTATTGAAAAAAATAACTTAAACACGTTTTTAGATAACTTTTGGTATGAAACGTGAAAATGGTTGATATAAATCTATGATAATTTTTTTAAAATATCTTTGTAATTGTAATTTATAAATACAAATATCTTGTTATTATTTGTTGTAAATTATGATTTATTTAATATTAAACCCATTTTTGAAATTATTTATTTTTCTGCATCCAGTCTCAAACTTGCTATATTAGCTCCATATGTCTCAGGATTCAAGGAACTCATTGTTCTTTGTGTGATATTTCATTCCTTTTTAAGTGCATTCAGTCACATTCCTTCCACTTCATTTCGCTTCGGTTTGCAATTTTTCATAATGGCTTCTATCTTAAGTAATTTATCTTTCCTTACAAAATTTCTTTCACTCAATATTTCCGCGCACGTAATATACGACTCTGTCATCATTCGTTCTACAGAAGTCTCGCATGAGTGTTATCTTCATCGTATATATTTTACTGTCGAGCCGAAGGAATTTGAATGTGAAATGGAATCCCTCTTCCGGTCAAATCCTTCCTATTAATCCACCTCCCTTTTCTTTCTTAGTCGACTGAATATCTCGCATCTATTAAATTTGTACTTATAGAGAAGATGCAAGGAAAATTTTTCTCTATATGTAGGGATATGAAATCATACTTGGAAGCATGACTCGCTATGTATATTTAAATAGTTTCCCGCTATTTGGCCATGCAAAATCTTCCATCAAAAGTGAAAATGATATCGTCGTAATTGTCATGGGGGCACATAAACAGAAGCTTATAGTTTTTTTTGTAAAATTAACATAACTTACCTGAACGATGAACCATATGGACGTCAGAAATAACATTCACGGTGTTCCCTATTTGTGAAAGCAAGTTTGTAGCCGACTTTGTTCGATTATTTTCCGAAGAAATCGAGTATTTCATTTGGTACTTGGTTTGGTTTCGTTTAAAATAATATTCACTTCATTTATTTTAATCCAAGTCTTGTTTATGGCTGTGATGTTACTAAAGCTAATGAGTGATGCTAGATAATTGCATTCATTTTAGCCTCTTCTTATTGAATTCTATGATAACTATAATTCACATTTTCACTGTGCACGTTGATATTTTCCTTTTTTATTTACACGGTTCAGTAAGGAAACCAATTACACTTTGCTCTTCATCTTCCTTAGTAGGCATCCATACTTCTCCAAAGCTATCGGTAGATAATGATGGAGGAATTCAGATTCAAAAAGAATTGTAAGCCCAGTTCTCTGTGCCTATTGATCTGTCTTCAGTTTTTTCGTACTATGGCGTTTGTCTACAATTTTTCGTCTTAATGGAATTTCTCTCTGAGCAAGATTGTCTGTTATTATTTAAAAAGTCTTAACTTATTCTTATGACACTCATGTGCATTCAATTAAAACATATTTTACAGGATTTTCTAGACAATCATATGGTTAACTAATTCTACGATAACGATATTTTTAGACGATTGACAAAATTTACTTTATTTTGCATTTATAGCCATTTATCGTTTTGTAAGCAATTGACTTTTATCAAATTCATTACGTGAGTTGTCAGATCTTAATTAATGCAGTTCACATCTAAGTATTATAGTCTACTCAAACTTCACTGGCTCAATCAACCGCCTCATACAATTGTTTGTTTTACTCTCCGCCCAATTTACTACTTGTTAAATTTTCTTAATTTATGGATTTAATCATGCTTTTTAGATTAATTCATCTTACTATTGTTACACTGCAATTAGTAATTTTATTTTGCTAGTACTTATCTCTATCCAATTAACTTACTTTTCTGAGTTTTACACTCGTGAATTTTTTTCATTCTTATTTTCTTTATATGCTGCCGTGGGTTTTTTATTTATCAACCTAAAATGGCTAAGATTTTTCCTACGCTGTATTTTGGCTATAGGTAATATTATAATGGCGTACGAGGTTAGGTGGAAGTCAGTCCCGTATTGGCCTAACCTTACCAATAAAGCGTCAGTAAATTAACTTATTTATCCCCCGATATGACAAAGATAACATTTCAATGCAGAATGGAATTTTTTGTATACCAATCTCAAGAATGTCGCATAGCATTCATAAGCCCAGATATATAGTTGGGTTTTGCGCTAGTTGAATATTTGAAACAATTTCTTATTTGAAATGCTCTTATTTCGAAAAAAAACACGCTTGGTAATAGTAAAAGTAGTATTTCCTTGATTGGTAATATCCTCCAAAACAGCTCCATCGAGATTCATTTCTTTAAAATTCGATATGCCACTCTAACCCTATTCTCCATCCATTCGTAAAATCACAGCCGTTGCACACCGTAATGAGGCGATGCGAAAGAAAAGGAAATGTAGAAAAGAGGTTTGAATTTGGACCGGAAAAATGGTAATCATGTCAGCCTCGATGAAAATAAGAGTACGTATTTCGGAATTTCCTGTAAAATAATTGTTACGGAAGTGTGTAAGGCAGCGATAAAATTGACATTTCTGCTCACGAAATTGTTCTTGATAAATACAGTGCCGTAGGCTTCATATGTGGTTCAATGCAATTTTGTTTGATTTCTTTTTCAGATTCTTCTATTTCATAACGACACTTTCTCTTCACACATCAACTTTTACTCTAGACATTAAGTCGCATATATGTTATTTGTCAATGTTTCTATTTATTTGGACCCTTTTTAAAATATAAGAATCTTGCCTCCTTTAATACTGTAATCTAACTGAAAAGCCATTATAACATATAACATAATATTCGTATTTCTAACACAATAAAACATGCTTAAAAGCTATTTTATTTCATAAAAGAAAAATAATTTAATCATTTGCCATGTATGCCTGTATACGGTACATCTCTTTGATATTCTTCGTTCGTCAAAAAAGGAAATTCTTCACGTTTTTATTGAAAAAATGATCATTTAACTAGTATTAAACGACAACTAATTTATTTGATACCGTGAGAGATCGGATAACGAACAAAGGCCGTTCAAAGTTCGCTGACACATATAAGACAAAACTATATAAGCAATAAGACAAAACGTTCGTTACTCAAATTTTTGTTATGTGATCGTAGGTTTACCATATATGTTAACAGGAATTTGATGAATTCGTTCTGAGGACCGAAAACTAAATAAAAAAGTACTTGACTTCTTAGAAGGAACATTTATGCGTAACAATAATGAAATATACACGCACAGTTTTCATTTTCTCTTCAATTTCCTCTTTTTTCGGTGACCAATGGTATCAATTACTTTCCTCTCGTCTTCTGCAATTTTCGGAAGATTTCTAATCCTATTGAAAACGTTGGTTTCATTCTCATTGAGTTGTTTCTGTGTTTTCCCACTTCTACAAAGAAACTGATAGCATTGATTCTCTTTTCTATTCCCCGTTAAAAGAACAGTGTATCTCAGCTAGAAGCGACGCTGTTAGAAATTTTTTTCTGACAGCGTTTCTTCTAGCTGAGTTGTTATTTGTAGTTTATCTTATCCGATCTTGCATTCCAATGGAATAATTATAGAATTCCATTGGTAGAAGTTTTCGCGAAATTGTATGTTCTGCAATCTGAAACTATCTCAACTGTTCGTTTACAGATTACTCATTACATATCATTAAATGAAAAATCCATTAACGAAACGCCCATAAATTCTTACGAATCTGCATTGAAGTAAGTCATCACCCCTGAAATGAAATCGAGCGAAAAGATTTGTCTTATTAATAATATTATAAGCCAAGCGAATTGCAGGAATCTTAAGAATTGAATTGAATTGAATTAAAATTTTTAATTATAGAATCAATAACAGTCAACGCTGGTCAGGTGGAAGTAATCGTCGCATCAAATGATATTTTCAGGTAGCAATTTATTTCGACTTTCAATTCACTCGAAGAGCCTCGTACATTCCTGCTTGCGCATAGTTATAATTTGATATAAGCGTGGTGCTCCTGTCTACTTCATAGGAAATTCGCATTCCTTATTAATATACAGCTCTACTATTTATGATACTGAGAATATCGATAGCTTTAAATGGTCGAAACCATCTTATGTGAAGGCTTGACTTGTAAGTCGGTGCTGTAGAAATTCCTTGGCCCCAATAATAATCTCTACTGTTAAATATTACTCAGTATTTAGGGCCCCCAGTCTTAAAGAACCCCTTTTGTATATCCTCATATTATTGAAAACCGCCTCTTTTGTTTTATATTTACTTATCACTTTAATATTTGTGAACGTAGTCACTTCGGTAAGGGAATCTTCAAGATCATTGCAAAGTAGTATTGCAAACACTATACTCTTCTTATACTCTGTTATCCTTCTTCTTCTTATACATTACACGAATAAGAAGAAAAATCAAAATATATTCAACTGATTTAGTTGATAATTATTTACACCTTGTTATACAAGCATGGATAGTGGATTAAATTCTTCAATTTGATATAATCTCACCTTATGTTTTGCGACCCGTCTTAAGGTAAAGAAAAACCACCCCTAGCTCAAGTGGACCCTTTCACGAATTTAGAGGAAATAATAAATGGATATTTAACGATTTTAGCCGAATCCTAAATATTAATCTTTTATTAAAATAGAATTTCGGAATCATTTTAACATTTCACCCAGGTGAAATGAAATGCAGGCTAGCACAAGTAAAATTTAATACAAATATTATGCATCCATATATGTTACCTGAAAAGATTTAGAACTGTTCGTAATTTATTGAAGTTAAAAATATCCAATTTATGGTGCTCTAAACTATGATTATTAATTTTTAACATCCTTACTAAATATTGGATTCCTTGGCTAAAAGATTATGTGTAAGTTCTCACCAATAGTATCTAATTCAGAAGTTGTCACTATTAACGACAATATGTAAATTATTTGGAGGATATTTTCTTCATTTAAATATCCTGATATCATAGGATGAGGCGATTTTTAAGTGCAGTTTCACGAAGAACTTGGAATACTCTTTTTTGAAATCTTCACCCTGAATAAATATAGTATTACCTATTCCTTTGACTGAGCTCCAAGTATCGAGGTTCATCTTCATCTGAGTATAATAATAATTTCCTCTTCCTAATACTCAAATAGTTTCCGTAGAAATCATTTCCGCGATGACTCCAAATGGAACCCTCATTACATCTGCACTTCCTTCGATGCCGCTTTAAGATACGTGCTCGGCCACAAAAGGCTACGCGGAGTGTGAATATCTTCCTAAAGTATAACGAGGATCCGTAGGGAATTGGTAGCGCAGAAACCCTGCGGAGAACGAATTCCATGCTCGGAAGGAACAATGATTCGAAAATCCTGCCATTGAACGGTCTTCTATAGATTCACTCTTGCGCAGAAAATATAAAGCACGTCATCCTTCTTCGGTATTCTGGGATTTTGTCCATTTTTGGCAAGAATCAAGTATACGATATCCTTTCCCAGCCAAATCTGCGGGGGCGGTCTTTATAAGATTCACGTTATACAAATGAGAATGAAATACAGACATTCACTTCATTGTATAGTAAATCATCTGAACAATAGCTACTTGAAATTCTAAGAATGTAATGGAGAATAAAATTGGATTTTTAAATCGGCGAATTTTGAAGGTATGATGTACAATAAAAGAAAAGTTCTGATTGAGCGCTCACGAAATCGGTAAAGTTAATATTGGAATCAAATCTCATTCATTCTCTTTTTTCAAATGCTGCTCGAGTACTTACAGAAGACCCTTTTAAAGGCTTGTTAACAACCGTTAGCAGCGCGGCCTCGTCTCGTTGAAGCGGTCAACTCCAGTGGCGCCTCACGATTTAACTTCGAACTTCAAATATTAGTTGTTGGAAGAAGGACTACTGTTCATATTTATTTTTCATTATCCTCTGGTTTATTCCGGAAAATACACGGATGAGTTACGTGAGTCCTTCAGAAGAAATTTCCTTTGCTTCACTACAACTCGACAAGATTTGATTACTATTTGTACCCAGTTCTTTACGAGGGCAACTATTTATTACGTGTCACATCACTATTCTCTTAAATTCAATGCAATCGGTTGATACTTTAAAAACTACTTCTTACTTCATCATCCTTGTACTAAAGTAGTAAAGCAGAAAACAACATTTCTCGAGGAAACTAGACCCTGTTTTGATGGAATATTGGCAAAAACACCCAACTACAAAAATCAAACGACTAGTTCAAGTGAAGAGAATCCCATTTTAAAAGGGTCAAATAATATTTAAGAGTGAAAGAAGAGGGAGTGGGAGGGAGGAAGCAATAGGATGAGATGAAAGTGTTGGAAAACCATTAAAGAGAAGGAAAGTCTAAGGACCTGCCTTAACTAAGGAGGAACTCATTTGTAAGGGTGAAATCGGGGTTTCTTTTTTCTGGGATTATCTCTTTCTTTTCTGGAATATTAAGCCAGCTACTTTCCTTGCTCTTTGCTGCTTACTGCTCCTTGTTGAAATTTTTGCTGAAAATTGGAAGTGTACTAAAATCTCACTAAAAGAAGCTTATTTGGAAGCATTTACCACGTTCTTTGGCTTAACTAAAAAAATCTTCCGGTTTGCCTCGATCGAATCAAATGAAAATCAATAAAAATCAATTGATATGGTTTCGAAAATGTATCAATGAAATACTTTGAAATGCAGTGTTTTTGCTAAGTTTCCATTTGCCACAAGGCCTATTTTTCTTGAGAAAAATTACTTATCTTCTGTAACGAATTGACACATAGTTGATCCATTATACCTCTCTTTCTCCTCCTCTTTCAACGTATCTAAATCTATGCATATAGCTTGAAATCAACCTGTTGGTCTGTTCTAAAAGAAATTTCAAGTCTATTTCTCTCATCTGATATCATCAGCGGAAAAGAAATTAGTAAGTGGTCGTTATAAGTAACGGATACTCTACTTTTTTGTAGTATTTGATTGTTCTGTTAATAAGAGTGAAAGCAAATTATATTCTACGTCTTATGGAAACAAATTATCACTAAATTCAATAACCAACTTTAACCTAAAATGTAATCTCTCTGTTTAAATGATTGACAGGCTATGTCAAGAAGAATCTTTGAAAACTGAAATTAATTTATCGCAGTAATTCTCAAAAAGGCACATAGAGATTTAAACGGAACTTTTCTGATTTAATATTGCAATTATATTAATTTTAAACAAAGTGAACATAATGTCTTTTACTGAAGGTTTTGAACACTATGATATATACTGAAAATCTTCTTATTCATATTTTCCTACACCTATAATACTAGCTTAAACATTTCTGGAAGGAAATGAAACTTAATGGAAAATATAAACTTAGGTTTAATTCCCAAAGCTTTTTGTAGAGAGATATACGAAGTGTAGCTACGTTAATACTTGATTGAAATGAAGTGTTGAGAGTGAGCTCTGTTTTGCAGAGTAATCCAACACCAATGCTAAGGTAATTAAGCTGCTTCACGCCGACTAAAGGATGCTATCGTAGATTTCCTCCTTTGCCGAGAAATATAGGGAAACACTATTGACAGAGAATTGAGTAAATATTTACCACCATTCCTCATCAATGGAATCGCCTTTGTTATTTTTCGATAAATACTAACTTCTTTATTTCAAATTCATATTCATTCGCTCTTCTTGTGCAATGAATATATCATAAAGAAATTATCATTATATGTTTTGTTCACCGTTAGAATTAAAAGTTGAATAACTGTTAAATGCTTTAAATATCCATGCCGGTATAACTACATTATCCACTTTGGCGGTTAAGTGAATCTTTGTATGATTTAGAATACTGAAAATTTAATTAGGCAGTGAGAAAACGATGTTAAAGTTTCTGGAGAATTTACAGAACAATAGATGATGATGATAAAGTGTGATTGGAAACTTAAATTCTCGACTCATAAATCGTCACAGATTCGGTTGACAAAATTTTATAAAATATATTAAAAGGAAAATTGCTCGGTAAATAATTAAGATTAAACAATTTTCCGGAATGAATCTCAATCCGTAATATCAAATGACCGAAGTATAGAACGAAATGATTTCATGATGGTGATGAAGCGTGTCAAGATGCAAACATATCTCTTCCAGACCACCTCTTCCTGGAAGTCATTTCTTTTCACCGAAGTTGCTCACCTTGAACGAAGTCTTGAACTTAGATTCCAGCCGAAGATGATTGATTGATGCTCTTGTAATAAGTTCCTTAAGGCATTTAGTATGCAAAATACATAAGATATATCTGATTAATTTCATTTTGAATATGTTTAATCACGAGTGAAATTACACGTGAAAATTTCAACGTCAAAGCAGTACTGATATTTGAAGTATTTTCGACCTACAGTACTTTGTGGTAGATCTTATGGATAAATTTCATTCTGTACGTCTTATATAGGCAGTCTGGAAGCATAAATATATTGTTTATATTTATTTACCTTGTATAATAGGAGTTGCCATCATATCTTCCGCTGTGATAAACTCCAATACTTCATTGCTATTACTTGACGTCATTCATGGATCAATAACTTCAAAATAGCTTCGGACGTAGGTTGAGGTTTACTTAGTAAGATGAGGAGTGAAGTACTTCGCTCTTGTTTTCCTCACTTAGCCACAATGCCATAAGCGGATTGAGTTTACAAAAGTGCATCACAATGATTCTATGATGAGCACTTTAATGGGATTTAGAGAGGTGTGAAAAAAACCACTTCTCAGAATCCCATAGTGGCTGTCATTCTATCACACTCATGAACAAGACTGTCATAATAGTAAGTGAAAGATTTATTTTTCTTGTATTAAGTAACCTGAGGAAGGAAGATCCCAGATTTGATTCCTGGTACCGTCAGATATTTTTCAATTCCGTTTTTCCTTGGGACTTATTTCTGGAGGCACGCTTTTATGTTAAGATGCCCTATACCTTTTCTTCGAACTTTTATTTCAACTGCAATTAATATATTAATTGCATTTGTACTTTAAGTCCGGTGGCTACTTCTACAATAATCTTATATACTAACATTGCTAAATACGGCACTAAAATTTACATAGTGCTTGTTATTGATAATTTCAGAATAGGAAGAGATGTATAGTGGGAGCTGAGATACATTAGATACCTTGCACAAATGGGTCTCGTCTAATAAATTGGAAATTAATGCGAGTAAATGCAAAGTGATCAGTTTTGATAGAAATAAAAACCAATATACCTATCACTTAGGTGGGAAAGTTTTATCTAGTGAGCATAGAGTGAATTACTAAGGAGTAACGTTCAGCAGGGACATGTGTTGTATTTGAGTGTTTTATCTTGTAAAGTAATGGCATTTAAGTATTTAATCTTGTGAGGGTATTATGTCGTTTATTTTGAGTTGTTAAATTGATGTTTGTAAGAATTAGTGTAGTTTTTGCCACCAGACAAGCAGTCTATGTGTAACAATGTAGTGAATAATAATAAAAAAAGAGGCTGGCCAACACTGCCATAAACTTTTTCAACCCTATACTCCGTTATTGCTCACCCTTTTTCCACAAACGTTCAAGTACTTTCCTCCCTCGACTTTTATTATCTTTTAACATTCCACAATTGCACTTCGGAAGCTATCTCAGAAGATTTTATCTACAATTCCGTATATTGGGAGAAATTGAGTGTAGAAAACCATTGAGCTATTCTATGATCCCAATTGTTGTTTTTATTCTCTAATTTGTAATTTTGGAGTGAAATATTTGTATTTCCAAAATAAGAATTACTGTAAAGCTGAAGTAATGCCATAATATATTACACTTATTCATACTAATTTATGTATATAGTGATAATTCGGCAATTTCTTCAAATTTTCTCGGCCTCTTCACTCATACGCCTGAATACCTTTCTAGAAGTCACCTGAAAAACAAGGGAAAAGCAAATGTTTGAGTATAAATTCAGCATTGTGAAGAGGATCATAAAGAACTTTTGATTTCGTTCGTGCTATATTCATGTAAGTTTATATTACTGCATTTCATGGCATTCGTTTCACTAATTTTGCGCATTCATAAATGTTATAGAAGTGGAAAATACTTGCAAGAATCCAATGCATATCCTTTTAGTACTTACGTCTCACATGAGGAATTTGCTTCAATATATGCGTCTTGGTCTTCCGTTGACGTGCGCAGTTTCAATCCTTAAAGGAGGGCGCGATAACTGGTGGTGACGAATGGGTTTGAAAAGCTTGTGATATCCAGAGGCCATAACGAAGATCAGTAAAATCATTTGAAGGAACACGAGTGGCTTACAAACATTCATGGCTCTAAAGAGATATTAAAGAGAAAATATAAAAAAATTTTAATGCTAAAATCACACTGAATGACCTTCTCCAGTAAATTATTTCGCAATTAAAGTAAACGCGAAATTGAGAATTTATAGCGATTATCTTCAGAGAATAACTTCTTCTTTCAAATGATTGTTTATAAATTAATATCCGTTCGATATATTTCTTGAGAAAGTCCTTAAAATGAATCAGAGAATGGAATTATCTCAACCATTATATCCATATTTTACTAATATCGAAAGATCCAAAATGTTAGATAGCTTAAATAAAAGCAAGTCGTAAATTTAATCTTAATTATTATATAACAAATATTCCAGCAAGGAAGAATTGTTTATCGATGTTTCAGAGTATTCGATGTTAATAATATTCGATATTCTCTTTATTAATCTGTTAACAACCTGAAAATTACATGTCTTAGTAATACTTTCCTTAACTATACTATAGAGTTAGATGATGTTTCCTATTAGCGACATGATGCGACTGTTTGTACTATACCTTTCTAATTCCGTTACGTGTTCAACCAACGATTGAATTGGAATCAACTTTGGCTGCAAATGAAGAATGTGGTATGCATGCACTCCGATAGCATGAAGTAAACTCTTTTCTGGAATACTTCACTGCTTTAAGCAAACACATGCAACTTCCTGCATTTCCAGCTTTATCTCTCATATCCTGACCACTAAGTGTCCTGTTATGAAGTTAGTCAGACTGTGATAGCAAATTCCAAGTATAATCAAGCAATTATCCTAAAATTTACTGTTATGATGATGCGACGTAACCTTTTAAAATTAACATAGATATCTTTCGTGACCTCTAGGTCTTAGTTTTTTTTTGCAATGGTAAACTCTTTGGCTTACTTTGAGATATTTCTCGGTGCAACTTACAGTTAAGATTAACAACAGGAGATGAAAAGTGAAAGGACCATAATTATAATCAAAAATGTATTTATAAATCAGGAAAGAAACCAACTATAACACCCTCCTTCCTCCAGTAGCGATCAGCCGAGTATTTTGAATGCTGATATTTCTTTGACTCTAATAAATTTTTCTCCTGACGTGTCCACATAGATAATGATAAGTGAGATTTGGCTCTATATATTTCTTATAAAAATTCGCGGAAATATTTATCTATCGCAATTTGTGTTTTCATGAAAATTTACACGAGAAGATTTTGGGTAGTACTTTCATCAAGTTTTTTTTCTGCGTTTAAATCTCTGCAAATCTGAAAAGGTCGATCGTTTTTCGACAGGTGCTTTTCACACCAGTGTTTATGATTATGATTGGTCTTTTATGCAATTTTGTGCATATATACGATAAAGGTAAATAGCATGTTTCTCTGATAATTTATAGCTATTCCCTCTGAAAAATGATCCTGGAACGTCCTTTTAGTCAACATTTGGTTGATGGGTTATCATCACTTACCTTGAAATTAATACAAAGAATGTATGAATCTGCTGCTCCTTCGACTCTGAAAATCCTGAATTTAATCTCCTGTATTCACATCTTTTCTTCTATCCATTCATACGAAACCTTCGATATAAAATATCCTCATGCAATTTTCAATGGTGCAGATGCAACGACATTAATCTCTAATGTTTCTCTCTTCGAGTTCCTTCCACCGGTAACTCCATCCTACTTCACATTCATCTCCTCAAGATCCATATTCAAACGCATCTCTGAAATTTTCGATTATCTTTTATCCTTAAAAACAAAAGAACGCTTTTTGACGATAAAATTTAATCTCTAAAATGAATGAAGCTGACTCGATTGATTTTTAGAAAACATTTATTTCGAAAGCCTTTACTAAAATCTGTGAAATTCTCTTTCTTAGCAGCATACTTAATTGCTTTGCAAATCAAATTACAAATCACTCGTCCGCAAATTCGTACATCAAACAAATTTGGCGATGATTTCCCGAAGTTCTTCCGTAAGTTAAATTTATCAGAGAGGTATAATTCGACCAGCTTAATTGACCAGATAGGTATTTCATTATTATGATGCCTTAGCTTCGGGTGTTTCTCAACTCACTCAATTTTTCGAAAATTTATGTCTGCTGTCTTTGAATAAATACATCTTAAACTATGTTTCACATGTTGAATTATCCGTGGCATATTCACAGCAATGTTAAAATAATAATATATATCTCGTTTTACAAATTTATGCAGCAATATCTCTTAGAACATTCCAGTATTAATGCCAGATCAACATCTCGATTTACAATTTGTTTGATACTCAAATTTTATGCAATATGTCAAATAGCTGAATTAATGAGTATTGAATTCGATGATGTTGAGGCACCCGTGTTTGAGATAGATCGAGATAAAGTATCAAATCGCAACTCACTGCTAACTTATTTGTTAAATGATCCGAACAATTCAACGATATAGGAAAAATTCGAGCCGTGGAAAATAAAATTGGCATGGTTTTCATGATGATGTTATCAGTCGAGGTCAAAGAGGAAGATGACTGTGGCATGCTTCATTTGATTTCAGTTATTTTTATTATATCTTAATAAACATAATATTTTTTATTTCTTAAACGACACTTAAAAAAGCATCATCTTGTCCACGCATACAATAGCTATGAATGATACAGTAAATGGCATACAATTTCCCCTATGTTATAGAATGCTAATAAAAGAGTTATTGTGCTGCACTCGAGTGGTAACTGCTCATATCAGTGAGGAAAGATTTGACAAACTACCTTACTCCTCATTTTGCTTAGTCACCTCATTCCCTCTCCAGGTTTTTAAAAGTGGAGAATCCAATCCGTTAGAGCCTTCAGGCCTATGAAGGCAATCGCAATTAGATTTTAATACCATCCTGTAGGATTGCATTTTAGGTAGGATTTGTTTTGGAATAAGATCTTCCAAATCGCAATCCCGAGTGATCCCTTTCGAATCCGGGAAATCCTTAGATTTAGAAGGAAATGCTCAGGAACTACGGAGGGATAACTGCGTAAATTTTCTTGGCAAAGGAATGAAATCAGCGAAATGATGGCTATTTCCCCGCTGCTGTCAGTTTTCATTCCGATGACTTGTCGATTCTTAGGCAATTTTTTTCTCTTCGCACGAAAATTTCGTTTAATTTCCTCAGATTCTGCGCTTGAGGCAGTGAACCACTTTCTCTGTCGCCGAGACGATGATTTCCACATTCTATTGCATCATCCCACCCAATGATCTGATCCATTTCTGATAATTGTTTTCGTTTTCTTGGAAACGCAATGAAGTTCCTCATGTCGATTCATAAAATCCAGTGGAAAAAACCGGCCTACTTACCCCAGGAAACATGCCCTTACATTCACCTTTTTGAGCTATATATAGGAAAATATACAAAGAGTTAGCTGCGTATATTTTCCGGCGGATAGCGACGGCCAGCAGAGATTCCTCTCGTCCGAGTGAGCGATAGGCCGCACTTCTAACCTCTGACCTCCTCAAACAGGCCAACATGATAAGGAGTATTAAAAAAGGCAAAACAGCGATAAACTGAGAGGCAAACTGGTGGAACGAAAAGCGTTTCGAAGAGAGGAACCCTTCCTTCGAATAATTCTCAGTGATGGGGCACACAAGCAACACTCTACATTCAACGCCGATCAACATGCACGCATTGGCCGTGTTATTCCTTCTATTTTTGCTGATATCACCCGCACCTTGCGCTCCCCGTGCGTCAAGGGACAATTCCGATAACCTGATATTCTACAGCGATTCGAGAGAGGATGTCGGGAGGGCTGGAAGGGTGAGGGTGTCGACGACCAATAGCCCGCCGATGACCTTTAGGGGAAGACCACCGATCAGTACCACCGTGACCACTTTACCGCCGCCAACCACCCGCGTTGGTTTGTTTCGTAAATTGGCAAACAGAGTTGAGGAATTCTTCGGTGGGAAGAAGACGACGACGACGACGGCTGCGACACCTGCAGATCCGAGAGAAGGTGAAGAAGAAGGAGAGATTGATACGAGGATCATCATAGATGCCCCTGCAATCAACGGAGAGTGCCCAAGTGGGAGTAGGATGGTAGGCTCGCGATGTCGCCAACGATTTTGAGTTCGAGTGTCGGGAATCGTGTGCTCGATCATCCCGGGGATCTTCGCCAGTGAATTAGAGGAACGTTTCGAGTGCTGCAATAAAAAAGAAACTTTTTCCAATCCCTTTTCGTTACCATTGGTTACTTAGGGCATCGAACCATAATTGTTTTTGTCCCGTTTCGATGAAACACAAAATAGCGATGTAGATTCAGCGACCGTCGATCCGGTCCGAAAATTAAAATCCATTCGATGGGTTGATTGTGTACATTTGTGACAGTGTGACAGCCCATAAAATTTTAGAATAAATCTCACTTATGATCAGTGAATAAGTTTAAAGTTACACATAGATTCCGCAACTGAATTCATTACGGCTTCTGGTTTTGGATAAAGACACTGAATTCTGTTTTCCCTCCGACGGAAATATTTTATTTCAATTAATAACTTCGTATCGCTTTTGCATATATTTTGAGAAAATTTAACAGCATGAAAATTCTAACTGAATTTAAACCAGTGGATTCGCAAAAATTCAAATTCAGTGCGAACTTTTGAGTTTGAGAAAATTCGATTGCATTACTATAACATCGGAAGTGGTGCTTTTCCTGTTGGATATAATTAGAAATATATAAAGTAAATAAACCATTTCTCGCGCTTTCCTTTTCAACTGTGCGTCGCCTGACAGTTATATAATTAACACATCGATCGTGTATTTGGATACTTTCCCCGTTCCAGTTTCCAAAAAGGGAATACTTTATTTAACATAAACATTACAATCTGTGATATTTTACATGCAGAAGCCAAACATGTCTTCCTAGTTTTCATTTCTTCCAAATCGTATCGTTCTGTACCGTCTGGTCCGGAGAGGAAACTCAGAGATATTATCAAATCTCTAAATATTTTGAAAACCGTGGGCGAAAAATAAAACCTCTTGTTGGCCTTATAAAAACATCCATAAGAGGAGGAGAGTACGTCGTAAAGGTCGTGACGTCATAAGGCGATAAGTCGAAGTTAACTTCTTATCAACTCCTAGTTCAGTACCAAGGCTTCCTAAGAGCAGTTTCAACATCATTCGTGGCATAGTAAAATTCGCTGATAGAAAGTCGATAGCCGTGAAAATGGCACACACATTCCCTGCTCTTCTGGTCCTCCTTCTCACATCCATCTGCTGCTATGGCTTTTCCCGAAGAGTCGAAGACCTTCCTGCTCGCTTCCGGCAATTTTCATCGGACGACCCTCCGCATCCACCGCTCATCTTCCCGAGAAGTCTTGCGACGTCTCCCGATTTGCTGTTTCTTCTGGATCCCCTGCGACGCCGCATGCACCGGGAGGATTTAAGGCCGGACTTCTTCGACCTTTTCGTGAGGAGGCTGAAGAGGGAGACTCCGAATCTGAACGCCAGTATAATCAATGCCCCAGTGTTCAAATCGACTCCCCGGCCCGGAAGGCATTGTCCACCAGGTACCAATGCAGATATCATCGGTCGGTGTCGAAGAAAATTTGGTTGACTGCGAGAAGTGTGTGCTCTCCTTTCTTGTGTGAACTGTCTTTTGTGCGACATTTTATCGTTCTTGGACCGTTAATATGCGCTCGATAGTACGCTTTTGTCATTTCAGTCAAACAGGGTGATATTGTGGTGTTTTGAGACTTAACTATTATTTCTAGCAAGTGTGTCTTCGTCTCTGGGGATTCAGATAGAAATTGGATTTATATTTCCTCGTGTATTTATTCCTGCTTGTGAGCAAGACGTGGCATTATTTCCAGGAAAACTCTTGCAAAAGATTTTTGAGCTCGTGTAGGAAATAACGATTAAATTCTGTAATCTTTTCAAACTTGCTTTTCATTCTCTGCCTCTTGAAAATCACTAATAAGGAATTTGCGCTTTTTAGTTTGAAGTAATTTTCAAGTTCCGTATTTGGATCCTGTGGACTTCTTTCCAAATTTTCTCCATTCATTGTTCTTATATTGTTTAAATGTTATTTTCCCTTACACAAGAGAAGATTTGTTATATTTTGGAGTTACATGAGTTTAGTTAATTCAGATTATAATTTTTCCGGCGTCATGAGTTTTGATGCTTAGATGCCAGTAAAATTCTAATTTTTCTTCGAAAGGAAATAACTCCATACTTGTGATTTCGTTCCAAAACTTCAATCAGTGAATTACTCCAAATCCAAATTTTCATGACATTTGTCAATGCCTTATCTCAAAGATTAATCACTGTTCAACAACTCATCGTCTTATACCCAATATTCTATTTCTGATGCTTATTTAGAGTTCATGATTTGATTTTGAAGAGATTCTTAATAAAGATTCCAAGAAACTCACTAATGTGTAATTATGAAAATAGGGCAGTGAAGAACGCGAAAAGAAAACGCTGGAATTGCTTTAAAGAGAATCAATATTCCATATCTAAATTACTCGAGGTTCGATCGCTATCGTTTGCCTCATTATCATGCCGTTAGATTCGTGTAATAGATTAATACATTTTCTCTACTTTTCAAACCATTAACTAAGAAGAAAATAATCATCTAGTTCAATTTCGTTCCTTTAGAAACACATAATCACTGTTCATGCTGATCTATGTCGTAATTGTTAAATTTAACATACCAGCCTCTTGTTAGTTAATATGGAATTCACAACGGCATCGTGAGTAATTTTCCTACAATTGGATTCGTAGAAAATATATTATGCGTAGATAATAAGAAATTCGGGATACTGCGCATATTCTTATGTTAAATAGGTCAAAGGGCACAAGTCAATCGATTCATATTCATTGGATCCCCAAGGAGAAAGATCAGTCCGTTGGGAGCTATCCAACAAAGATGGCGTCACTAAGGGTTTCGTTTATTCTTTTGGTTTTCGCTCTGGTGTTATTGGATTGTGCCTTCAGCCAGCGTGGTCCACCTGGATCCAAAGGATCTCTCGAGTCACCCTGTTCTCCTGGTGGTTGTTCGGAAGGAACATTAGGAGTGATTGGAGCTCCTGATAGATGTCCCGATGGACAAGTGTGGATTAATGGGAGATGCAGAGTTAGACAATGATTCCGAAAATGACTGTCTCAATTATTAGGTTCGTATTGCGATTCTTTCACGTTCAAGTTTACGGTGTCGATTCACGAGATCGAAATTGTTTTTCAGTGGAACTCTGGCGCTTCCAATTCCCACATCAACAGCACTCGTGAAGATTGGGATTTCTCCTGGCCATGTTAATTTCTGAATAGAAAGATTCCTTGACTTATAATGTGAGAAAATGTACTTTTTTGTCTTCTTTAATAAATGTGATAATGGTGAAAATTGAGATTATAGTTTGCGTAGCCTTATTGTATTTCTATCAAATTATGTCCAATTAAAGCTTCAAAGAAACTGTGACAAGAAATCAGATGGTTATTGTGCTTAAGTATTATATTTGTAAATTGATTTTGTTCTAAGAGCCTATTCTCTAATTTATCTTTCCATAATTTCACGCTAATTAAATGTATCAATAACCACGAACATGTAAGTATATCTCCAAATAGTTAATCACGAATCGAATGAGCATGAATTTGCTTTTTACTCACATCTTAATGCTCTATTTCTTTTTCCTGTTCTCACGAACAGATTATCCGCTTCTGTTACCTTCTATTCATATGGACTCGTTCGGAATCAAGGTTTGTATTTTCATTTTGGGAAATTGAGTAAAGTATTGTAGTAAAATTTCACGATCAATTATATAGGTTGGGGTCAACGTTTATGACAAGTTTTATTTATTTACATATTAGAACAATTTTAATTCTTGAAGAATGCCGTATTGTAAATAAAACTATTTTACGAAGAAAATTTTTGCAGCCAAGATATCTCCTGAGATTGTGATTGGTAGCAAAAAATGATAACATTTAAATTCAATGGAAGCGCGTTTTATTGGTGGAGAGAGTTAGAAACGCTGTAAATGATGACACGCTGGGTGTCTCATGCGGAAGAATTCAAAACTACGCGAGTAGCTTCATTTATTTTTCTTACTTATTTCCTGTTAATGATGTGCATTGTTCTTTAATACGAAGCTTTATAACCGGTTATGTTAGCCGAGGTCTTTCCGTCTCTCGATTGTGAAATAACTTGGATTGCCTTCACGCGATTATATTCCTCTCAGGTAGCGGATCAAACTCATTCGCCAAGTGTCTTTCCGAGAAGTCATGCCTTCTCAAGTTATACTCGTGTGCTTAGTCTTGCTGACTGTCGCCGCTGCATCCACTCCGATCAATTCCACTTCTCTTTTTCGAGCTGGAAAGTTTTCCATATCTGGAATAATAGAGGCTCCAGAACGAGGGAATGACAATGGCTGCCCCCCCGGATACAGATTTGACCAAGGCCGATGTCGACAGAGCGTATAAGCTATGGGTACACTGCTTTTATTTTATCATCTCGTGTTGAATATTTAAATGCCACTTGTATTGAAAACTTTGCAAATATCTACATTTGGAGAAATTTAGGAAAATTTAGGAATATTTGAACTGCAGTTACATTTTTGTTGCCTTTTCACAGAAAAACTTCATAAATAAGTAACGGTTAAGTTCAAAATTGATAGCAATCATGTCATAAACAATAGATTATGATTATTTCAAAATTTAGCCATTGAAAAGTACATCTAAATCCATTATCGGAGTGCTCAGCCGTTTGCCGGAGTATATATGGTATTATTTCATTACAGTAAAACGAATGCTGTAAACTATGGAAAAGCGATAAATATGTGGTGAGACTGTTAAAAATTACGTGATGATTCAGGATGTGATTTTTAATAATGATGCTGTGATTTGATACACGATTAAACTTAACTTCACCGCGTAATTTTCGAATACATTTCATTAAGAATTACTGTGAAAATCAAAATTAGGATATAAAGAAGAAAATTAATAAAAATCGATCTCCACTTGGTGGAATTATGCATCTTGAAGATATCAACCCGTTGACGAAAGTTGTCACATAAAAAATTCTTTTGTAGAAATTACCCATTAATTTATTAGGTGTTTTCAATTCAAGATGGGTATAAAGAATGAATTTCAGTGTGCCTTTCATGAAATAACGCTGGAATATGCTATTTTTATATACAATGCCTAGTATGATGAGCAGTAGGTGTTTGACCACCTCTTGCGCATGCGTCAGCTATAGATCTGAAATTTGTCGTAGTACATAAATTTCAACTTTTAAACTCAAACTGAGCACTTTTACACTTTGGCAAAATTTGTTAACGATTACTTATAATTCTTTTTTCCTTCTCCCAACCTCTCTCTTTTTGCTCTCCTCTTGAGATTTTAGGACTGTTTTGATTCTTCCTATTCGACCTGTTTTGTCTCTGTATTCTAAACAGTGAAATTCACTCAACCGTCTCAAACCGCAAACAGAGTTACGTTTATGGATTTAGGAGTCACCCAAAGTAAATGCGCCTTTTTATTTTATTCCTTCAACAGCCGTGTTTCCACATACCATCATTGTAAATGCTCGCTAAAAGAATTCATCTCCAAAAAATTGGAAATAATTAGCACTCAATTTCCACAAGAATAGCTGTGCAATTAATATTTTTAGATTCTGCAATCAGCTCAAATAATGCTCTGAAACCTCGAAACCTCTCTCGAAAAACTTAAGCTCACTGAAATGTTATCTTACTGATATAACGATATTAAGCAATTTTCCACAAGATTATTGAAGACGACCGGTTTCGCTACGGTTGTTTAGTTAAAATTATTAACTTATGATAAAAATATAATTAAGTATCAGGCATTAAAGACGATTTTTTGCGAAAGCACCAATTACAACCTTCGAAGAAGAATTAGAAATTTTTTCGGCGTGAGTTTTTCGTAAAAGAAATATTCGATTAGCAATACACTAATGAGCAACTTCCATGTTTACTTTGCAAGAAAACAAGAATACAGAAAATCTGAAAAACAATTTAATGCAGGTTCATTGACGGTAAGCGGAATAAAAATGTGAAGTAGAGATACGATGAACTCTAAAATTTGCAAGAAACATATTTTATCTTCGAAATTTCTCTAACAATGGTAATAATTCCTATCGCATAATTTACTACTATCAGATTATGAGATCAACCTATCACATCCATTCCTCCCAAATTAACTTCTTAAAAATAATGCTAAGATAGGTAGTTAGTAAGATTTCTATCATATAGCCATTACAGTCTTCTAAATTCAGGTAAGAACTTCGGTTGATTTAGGACTGAGATTTGCAAGACAGAGTGACAGTGAATAATTTTCTAAACTTATCTATGCAAATGAACGATCGAAAAATGCATTTTTTGTGTAAAAATATAATGGGAAATTCTTTTGAGCGAAGTTCTGAAGGGAGCCAACCATTAGAAACTTAAATTCATTGCCAAAAGACTGTGATAAATTATATGTTGGTTTCATTTTCGATAGTAATAATCTAATTCGGAAAATAACTTGAATCGTAATATTAAATTGCTTTAGAATTCCAAGGTCATTCTGTTTTAAATCTGACACATTAAAAGTAATGATTTGGGCGATATTTTGACGCTCTCAGTTTTACATCTCTACAAAACAAGATAATTTTTCTATCTGGCCGCGGCTTATTGTAAAAATTGAGATATGGGAGTCATGTTTCAATCATCTATTCACATCAGTATCCTGAAAGTTACGCGTGACTAAAGTCTCGGGCGTAACATGACGGAATTCCTTATTTACGTGACTACATCTGCATATGGAAAAACCCCTGTTATTCAATTCTCGGGACCCTGCGAGAAAGCACACTCCATGCTTGCTAACCTATTCTTGAGTTGTTAATGAAAATTTATCGTTCTTCATATTGGTTTCTGGAAAATGACAGTAAATGTAATTAATCCCTAGTGAGCATCAATGCAAATATTAGTGAGTCGTGTGGTTACTAACGGTTGTTAGCATTCAACAGTTGTAACAGCTGAAATGTTAGGAATGAAAAATTTTCCAAGTTATTCATTTATGTTTTTCTGTCTTCTTGTTTAATGGCTCTTTCCTTTTCAACAATCCTTGATCGACCCAACAAAACATTGACCTGTTCAACAAAATGGAATGTCTTTTGCCTTCGCATTGAAAATTGAGGAGGTTCATGTGATATATTGCTCAAGGTTCTGGGCTCCTTGCCATAAAAAAACTATTTGAAGAATCGTCGCTGAAGGCTGCTGTGGGTGATTCTAGTTTTATTTTTGACCGATGAAAATTTCCTTGGCATAGATATTCATAATGATTACCGCGTATTGATAATTATCAAGCAAAAGTTACTGTAACTTTAATAATTGAAAACATCCCGTCAGAATTGGAAAATTACATCATGAATTTATATTTTGACGAAACTATAGGTAGAATATGATAGACTGCTATTCATCCTCTCGATGAGATGACGTTTCCATAATTCCGGATTCATAGTGAATACGATACATTGCATAATTGAGGTAATACTACTTCTCTTAGAAGGATGTAAATCTCAGGCAATATTTATTTCATTTTGAATCGGCCGATGACTTAAACGGTTTATCGGAATAGTTTTATGATTCTACTTTTACATTCCTGTAAGAAATGATTACTGAAATTATTATAATTGCAATATCCATATCGATTGACAGTAAGGAAGTAGCTCTTTTAGCGATATAAATCTGTTTAATTGATATTTTCTTCTCTTCGGCAACAGTGGCCATGATTGCTGCGTAATCCAGAGGACAAGGATACCGCTGACATTACAGTCCAAAACATACATGATAATAATCTACAAATATTTACAAACAGGGGCATTGTGAGAGAATTAAAACAATAAAATGGCATTTTAACAAAAGTATTCGAGGAAGATCCGTTTTTTTCTAATTTTACGTCATTCTAAAACTGTGTTTTCCCCTGAATAAGTATTTAAATATATATGTAACTAACTTCAAACGTAGAATAGCATCTACGTTGCGATTCTTTCTTTGAAATCGTATCCATAGTATTCCCTTCGCGTACTAAGATCTGTTATACGACTTAGAAACTTTTGGCACTCTTATACCATTTGATAAGCTACGAAGGAAGCACGCTTGTCTTTGGTGAAAGCGATTTGAATTAACGGTTTCGTACTTGCGAAAAGAGCTGCGAAGTATTTACAAAAAATAAATTACACTGTGTGATTCCAAACTTGTCCTTAAGCTGTGAAAATCACACCTTTAATAGACATTGGTCGATAATAGCAGTTGGAATGAAAGGAAAAGCTTTTATTTTGCTTATAGAACGAAAATAATCGGAAAAATAATTAGTAAACTTGCTTATTCCCCAATTCACCCCTTTAATCTTTACTTTTCTACATTTTTTAACACTCACATTTCCTGCTAGATGTACTCTTTCATCTTATTAAATGTTCTCGGCAAGCCGCCTGTTAACGTTAAGCAAGGGGTGCGTGCAACATTAGATCTAATCTCTTGCGATAGCGTATCATCCGCGGAAAAATTAATCGCCGAAGAAAACTTTTACCTCATTCAGATATGTTATAATCGTTGTTGAAAGTAATACGCGGTCGAAGAGTAACTCATTGAAAAAATAGACAAATAATTAAAATCTGATGTCTAAAGAATCGATGTTTATCAACAGCTGATTGGCCGAAATGATAAAACCAAGGCATTATATTCTCTATAATGTATTTATTCATCGAACACCATTGCCGCAAATGTTACACGTGTAATGAATCCGACCACGTCAATGTTAATATATATCTTAAACCACTGGCTTTTTTCATAATTAATACAATCACACTTAGAACACCTCTGTTCACACGCGCACTTTCTTCATTGCTTCTTTCGGCACCGGCCATTCTGATAGCGCTGACCCGGAGGACACCTGTTGGGAGCGGTGACCACTCCTGGGGCACCTTCGCCATCACCACCTGGACGTCTGTTCCCCGACATAGTGGTGACCACTCTCTGGGTCTCGGACACCGCCAAAAGCACGGCGACGGCCAAAAGGAGAACGAAAACACGTCCGATTGCCATGGCAGCGGCTGTGAGTGTGAGACACTGTCAAGGCGACCATCGGCTTATCTTCTTTTTGTGGATTATTTTTGGAAAGTTCAACTATAAGTCGAAGGGAACGAAGGATAGTTTACTAAGATAAGAGAACACAGACAGTGTCTGTGTCTGGCTATTTATGAAGGATTTGGAGGTTGCCAAAGGAGGAGGATTTGTTATTTAAATATTTTTATTTGAAATGCGGATTTTATCTGCATTCTGATTAGGCTCGATTCCTGTCTCATAAAATTTGTCAAAATTAATTGATGATTAACCGCCGTTTATTGAATTGTTTTAAAATATGATGCTGCCTTGAAAACCATTTTTGAATTAAAATAAATGCATGGATGTAAACCCGTATAATTAACTAACTAAGGGAATGACGTCACTTGAGTACATTTCTGTTTTGGGTAAAGGACAAAAAACTGTCTTTAATTTATCGCCCTCTCAATTCTGTAAATATACATTATATATTATCAGAAGCGACAATATTAAAGCTACAGAGGCAGTGATTCTAAGCAATGGTATAGATGTAAGTCCTAATATATTGAATATAATTATGGGACGTTAATTATGACGTTATTGATTCCGATACAGTTCCCGGTACTACCTTGAACTTACGATTCCGATAGGATCCCACAATACGTAAGGTGAATTCACTGTCTTTAGTTACTACTTTGAGAAACAATTACTTAATGTACAATATACCTAAAAGTTATTAATAAAACGTAATAATGTATACAAAAGCATATATATATATATATATGCTTTTGTACATGTATATATATG
Organism: Pachydiplax longipennis; assembly: GCA_036926295.1. Classification (NCBI taxonomy): domain Eukaryota; kingdom Metazoa; phylum Arthropoda; class Insecta; order Odonata; family Libellulidae; genus Pachydiplax; species Pachydiplax longipennis. Next base: position 1,286,002 of record JAVFKF010000085.1, on the reverse strand, counting down.
ATAAGAGTATGATATTTATTGAAATACTTGAATGGATTTCTTGACATAGGAAGAGAGGAGGGAAGTCCTGAAATTCTTAGCAACCATTTGAATTCTATTGTTTGCGTTAAATAATTTTAATTATAATTATTATATTGGTATTTGAAGAATTATTTGGATTTCAAAAAGGTAGAGCTAATGAACGTTATGAAAATCTCAATATGTGAGCAGCTCGAAGTTTCCAATCTACGTCCAAGAATAAGTGCAATAAATTAACAACCGCATTTTGACGTTATTAAGATGTAAATATTTTTATTTTGCTAATTATTTAATTCATTAGCATTTGTATATTTATTATAAGTATCATAAATGAAGACTGAGTTTTAAATAAAGAATTCAAAATAGACGTTTGTGTAACCGGAAATTAGATTTAAAAATTCTCAGATTCCAATGCCATTTCTGATACCCAGAAAGGTTATGATATTTCCAATTCCTATCAATCGTTCCATAACCAATTAAAATTTAATTAAATTCTTACAAAGTAATACACTTTACCTCAACCACTTTCGTTGCTCCATCTCCTATACAAAGCTTAATGCTGCTAATGTGTCATTGGATCCAACCAGTCATATATTCATTACAATACTCTTGTGATAAGAATCTACAGATGGTTTATAATTTAAGTATTTTTCTTATTTACAATTTGGATATATGAATGCCAAACGAAACTCAAGGTATAGCTGAAATAAAAGAAAGAGATCTAAATTGGAAATTGAATGAGCCTATCGAAATGAAGAAGAGCACTTACGAAGATGTAAATTCTTCAATCACGGCAATAGAGGAGGAGAAATCCAATTGTGGAGGAGAAATTGATGCGCAGTAGCTTCGAAGATAGGCTGGAAATTATCTCAAGTCACGAGTAAAAAGGTCATCGGAGAGCGCATTCATGTGGAAGTATCAAGAGGCGAGCATTACTTAAATATGGTGCGCGTCTTGTTTCTGCTGTTAGCCGTGGTTTTGCTTGTGCACTCGGCCACAGCCATGTACTTTGACAACTACGGATATCCCAACTACGGCGAAGCACCCGAAAGTGATCTGACTGGAGTCATGGCCGCTCAAGAATCAGGCGCCAACGCTTTGGATTGTCCTTTGGGACAGAGGGAGTACATGGGCAGATGCACAAACAACAACTGAGCCCAGTATGAAGTCGGAGGTTCCGAAGTTGTTCCGGTGCTAATTTCACCGATGTATTTCCTGTGTGAAACGACCTAATTAATATTTAAACTCGCCTTTGTAAATTCAGAGGACAATTTCCTCCCATTTTAAGACTATGTATATACAAAACATTTGCGTTAGCAAGATGTGGTTGTAAGAACATATAAATAAATTTTAAATTGAAGATATTATTTTCTTTTTATTTTCCTATACCATTCCTCTAGTTTATTGTTACAAGAAAAGTAGGATTTGACTATTCTTATTAAAAGAGTAGTATGATTCTTTACTGCTAAGATTAAGAAAGGATCTAGAAGCTTGCCAAACAGAGGGATTTTCTTGTGATAGATTGATCATCCTTCATGCTATTTCCTTATCTACTCATCTTTACATAAATATTACCTAATTGCCTTATTTATCTCCAATTAATCCAACAATATACTATTACGTTATGAAAAATTCAATGGATTAATCGTAGGAACACTTCTCTGTTATTTGGCATGAGCACCTCGTTATTTACGTGGCAAATTCCTCGTTTTGAAAATAAATAAAATGTGATAGAGCCTCTCTTTTGGATCTGTCAATGGCTAGGATATGTGTTTCTGTAATATTTTTGTTTACTTAAAATATGAATACGCAGCTAAATGTTACCTTTACAAGTGGAGATCCAACTGCATCCTCCCTTATTTCTCTCTCCAAGTTCCTTAACGTCCTAAATTCCAACTTACATACCTCTTTATATCTCCCAATGTTCTTCCCAAAACGTTTCGGTCATCTATTGTCCTTTAACCCTTCGTTAGAACTTTTCTCTCCAATTAACTCCAATCTTCCATAACTGTACCTCTCTGACCTTAACTTAATTAAGATTCTTGAGTTTTTCTTTGATTTTAAGTCGTTTTCACGTTTATTTTTCACGTTTAATATTCTGATTAGCATCCTGATTCAATGTAATTGGTTATAACTAATTCTTTTGAATGTAAATAAATAAATATAATTCTTATTTCCTCTAATTAGAGATGCCTTCATTCGTATGTTAAGAATGTTAACAGTATCCTGAGTTAAAAGACAAAGGTTATCCAAGCGCCGACAGCGGCAACCGTCTAGGGCGATTCCCGGGAAACGGATAATCGCTCAGCGGTCACCAGTTATTCAAAATCCCGATGCGCATTTCGGAAACAATGCTTCCATCTTCATAGGGGGTCCAATGCTGAATGACTTTGGACCCCCTGGACCAGCATTGGACCCCCTATGAAGATGGAAGCATTGTTTGCGAAATGCGCATCGGGATTCTGAATAACTGGTGACCGCTGAGCGATTATCCGTTTCCCGGGAATTGCCCTCGACGGTTGCCGCTGTCGGCGCTTGGAGAACCTTTGTCTCTTAGTTCATTGAACGCCGAGTTCCTTTTTTCTTTCTTCTAGTATCCTGAGTGTTTGTTTTCCTAGATATAACTAAAAACGGAAGCCTTTAATATAATGAAATATTACAGTATAATTTTCGGCAGATATGCGTCTGTAATGAGTGTAGAACCCAGATTTAAATCTAGAGAAATTCGTAATGTATTTTAATTGTGATTTATAGGATGTTAAAGAGTCGCATAGAACCCTTTGGTCATTGAGCAGGACTCAAAACAATCAATGTATTTGAGGTTTATCTTCATCTATACGGAAGAAATGAAAAAGTATTACCAAACTATTAAATTATGTGCATCCATAAGATCTATTTCAGTTTATAATTTTCTTTTAAGTTATTTAAGAGCTTCATATTTTCATAGATGAACAAAATCTTCGTAACATTAGCAGTATAATTCTTCCGACAATTACACCCAATTCCTCGTGCAGTAAAATTATTTGTCTTGCGTTTGCACGTTAATACATTTCGCTCGGGTATAAATTAAAATTTATGAACCCCTTATCTAACAATATTTTCCCTAAATTCAAGAGATAAATCGGACTTTCTAATCATCCTTTGCATTTGTTGAGAGTTGATTTGAACTCATCTACCAGCCATCCTTCATTTCTAGCCGAAAACGGCCTACGTCAAGTATGACACATTTGAAAGAAATAAGATGAAATCGCTTGTATATACAAAGGAGCTATCTGCGTTACGACACCATGATGACCAGAGTTCATCTACGCAAGTTTCCGTTACAGCAAGTATCGACGCATCATAGTCGAGCATTAGACGTTCACGCCCAAAGCATCGTACAGAAATGAAAGCATTTTACAAATTTGCGATATTTCTCACTCTCCAGTTCGTGTCTTTCCATCTTTCGTTCACTCAAGATGTGCACGCGTGTTTGAATTGCCATACCTCACACACGTCCAGACAAGATGAGGCAGATGAGAAGCGGCAGTCCTTCACCATTCAAAGTGCACAAAACGTGGGATTCGCACCTGCGTATGGACACCAAAATGCACAAGATAACGTGGGATTCATTCCGATGGAGGGACAACTGTGCCCGGAAGGACATCATTTAGTCAATGGAGAGTGTTCGCTGATATTTTCGTCAAGGTAATCCATCGTATCATTCATGGAATGATACGCTTTCAAATTAGCATTCGGCATCATTATGGTGTAATATCAAACATTTACCTAAGAAATGTAAATTCCCAGAAGAATTGATTCACTCCTTATCACTCGAATTTGATTTTATTAATGAGAGATAAAAGATCAGCGCTTATGTAATTAACTCTTACTACCTTAAATAATAATGGTGCAAAGAGATTATTATTCGTATATTTCCTTATTCGATTTCTAGACTTTCGCTCAGCGATAAATCAAGGGCTGAAAATAACATATTTCACCAGCATTTAGTGAGATATCTAATGCAAGAATGGAGGAATTTTTGCCATTAGATATTTGATGATATTAATGGCTTTCGAGCCAATTTGGTATAAAATCAAATCGTCAGATTGTGACTTTATGTATGTTTAATAGTGGTCTTCGATTTGCGATTGACGGAAATCAAAAGATAATAGAGGGGATTCAGGAACATTTCCTTTCATTCTTAAGTTTTCAAGTAAAATACAACGAAGATAGTGCCGCGTGCCAAAATTATTCTCTAGCGTGCCTCTTTCGGCATTCATGTCTTTTGTTACTCCCGATTCTATGATCTTCAAAAGTATAACACGTCATTAGATGATTTTCAATAAAGAATCCTTTATTTCCACAAACGCGTTAACTTTTATAAAATATTCTGTTATACAATCATATCAAGAGATGGCTCTGTAATTGTCGATATGTATATTCGTTTCTAAATCGACGACGTGTTTGTGGAACCGAACAGTCTGATTTCTCATACCACTGAGATCAACTGAATTACGGCTTCAAATGTTTTTCAAAAACTTCTTCGCCCAATAGCAGGTTTTCACGATAAAACTTCAAATCAACAAAATCGTTCGGTAGATTTGTCTACATGTAAATCCATTGAGAAATATTATATTTGAGATTATCTACGAAAACATCTCCACAAGCAATTAGGAATTCGTTACAATTGTGGATTTTATTCATAGTTATTGTTCAAACACATTATATATTACAAATTAATTAGGCCGATTTAGAGCTATTGAACGTAGCTGTCTCAAATTAACGAAAATATTAATGCCTTAATATGTCGATTAAAGATGTTTAATCGGTTGATATTCAAGGATAACATCTCCGAAATTGATCTTCTGATAAACAATTTGTAAATATTAGAAACATTAGTTCATACGTAGTTATGTTATGAAAAGTTATATTATTCAACCTTACATCATTGTAATATATAACCTTACCATCTGTATACTTACAACCCTATCTTTGATTATTTACAGATGACACCAATGGATGCAAAAATCTCGACAATTCCACATCACGACTCCATTTTCCCGAGTCAAGTTGGATAGCGTTTCTACACTTACAACTTTATACAATTTTTGTAACATTAGGATAATTTTATTAACTGCATATATATTTCAGTACTTCTTTAGATCACTTCGTGCGTGAATTGTACGTGCCATTTGTATTTTTATCTTCACATCATAAATTGCAAGCAGATCAATTCAATTATTTACAAGGTCTAAAAAGATTTCACGTGAATGTGAAAAATAATCTTTAAAATACGAAGTGTTTGGACATTTGAATTTTTTTTTTTTTTTAGTTTTTGCTAATTCCTGTTGATACATTTTCTTAGAGTAATTTGTTGATTGAAGTAGCAATGATTAGTTCGAAATTAATAAAATTTTTAACGGTCTGTCATAAGTATATATAAATTATCATAAGGTTTGGTAAATTTTCTTCTTTTCTATTTAGGATTACTAATTGCAAGGTTCTTTCTCCACTGAAAACAGTTCAGCATTTCAGTCATAAAGTAATACATTCCAGGATTATATGTTCATATATTGAGTGTTATTACTACTCATTCCTCTTAAATTCATGCCAACCCCATTTATATAAAAAGGAAGAAGAAAATTCCTAAATTTTAAATAAAGAATAAATTCATGTTTTATAATCTCTCTTATTCTACTCATTTTGGAATTGCGACTTTAAAAGAAGCGACTCGCGGCATTCATAGGAACTAAGAGAGCTGCGCATTTCTTCGTCGCAAAGTTAAGCATTAAAACACGGTGATTTTGTAAACAAGTGAGGGAACCGCAAAATGAAGTCGAAATTGATTTATTTAATAGTAACTATGCTGCGAGTAGAATTACTTCTGGTGGAAATATGTATATCTCTCGCGAAAGATAAATCTCTGCTGGCAACCAAAAAACCAAAAGAAGTGAAAAATAAGTCTCTTAATTATCAGTCTTCACCCGGAAGCTCTAATTAACGCCTTTGCTTTCCACTTCGTTTAGACACAGTGGGCTAGAATCGAAAAAAGCCGGCACAAAGGCCAGAAACATGCTGCCATGGGCGTTCTTAGGCCAATTCGTCTTTTACTGAAGCATGTATGCATGTACTTGCGCTCAAATAATATTGTTTTCAATTTCGTTCAACAGGTCGGTGAAAAATTGAAGACTTCTTTCCTTATGTTAACATATCGATTTAATTCTTTTGTTACAGCACTGATGATGAGTTTAAGAATACATTAGCGGCCGTTTACTATCATTTCAAGCGGGTCACATGTTTAAGTCGTAAACTAATTCGTTTCGAAATCAATAAAAGCGGAAAAAAAGGTATCAATCGATAGATCTATTCAGAGATTCAGTTTGGAATTGTAAATATTGGCGTATTGAAATATTAGATGAATAATAAAAGAGGTCATCCTTACACCCTCCTTCCGTGTCATCTCATTTCTTGGAAACATATCTAGAAGGTTGGAAACCTTTCTTTCATCAAAAGTTTTTCATATGCACGTTTTGAAGATTGAGATATAAATATCCTTAACGCAACTGAGGGGAATTTAAAAACATGTTAAGTATAATTTGCTACACATTCAATCAGTTTGCATTTAATATCCAGAAATGGGTTTATAATATTATAAAAATAGAAGTAAAATATCACGTGTTTTTACGAGAGAAAATTAGCTCTTGCTTGGATATTGAGATCTATAAATATCTATGATTTAATATCGATCTTATCTTAATGTGACTGCTTTTTAAGTCTTTCCGTTATCGTCTACCAATATACGAATTTTCTCGAATAAATATCTCAAGCTTCTGAGTGAAATGACTTGTGATGAGTAATATTGTCGAGGTGAAATCGTGCTGAAAGTATTTGAGGAAAACAGATTTCAGTTAGTCTGAGTATTAAATGTCGCCTCATATGGAGCAGAATGACAACTCAAAGCGGTGCGGTTGAGTCAGACTTTTTTCAGATAACGTAAACACTGCGCAGTATTCTCTTTAATCGCATTAAACTGCTCATTTCTTCAAGTTGTGTCGTTGCCAAGGCTTTCCACGAACTCAATCAAAAGAGAGTTCTCGGAATTGTGCTTTATGACCCATGACATCGTATGAGAAAAGGAGAGCTCGCCTGGAACTGATTGTTGTGAAAACGAAAAACACATAAGCCTGTTATTCATATTCTATCCAAAGACTTAATAAATAATAATGTCAGTATTGAATACTTAATTAATTATAATGTTAATAATGAATCATAAAATATGTTATAATCTTCAAGTTTTCATTTTTTGTGGATGAAATTTCCCAGCATGCTTTTGTATCGTAGCATCGCCCTTTTTTGTTATTCCTTTTCCTAAAATTCAAGCAATGTTCATTAAGAAATAAACATTTTGAAGACTTGACGGTTGTCGGTGGAATTCAAGAATGTTCTTTCACGAAAACATTAAAATATTAGCTTTTTGTTCGTAAAACCTGGATTGATTATGTAAATGACCTTGGTGCCCGCCAGACTTTCCCAAGAAATTATTTCTATTAAGAAAGAAAAAGCATTTTTCATAATTCGTTATGAATGTCCGAGAATCTTTAGGTTTACAGAATAGTTACAAGAACAAATTTATTCATGCAATCCACAGATTTTATACAAACATGCGATCATAGTTTCGATGCATCATAATCATGTGGCTTTATGATGATGACACATATAGAAATCATAGTCGCATGTTTGTATCAGATCTGTGGAACACGTAGATAAATTGCTTCAAGAAACCAAGTTATTATGGGGCTAAACAAAATTGAGACCAGAATTAATGGCTGAATTCCAATTGTTTATTTTCATCACTGAAGGCATCGATTCACGTTCCCCGAAAGAACATTATTACTATTAATGAGGCTTTTTTATGAATGACTCGGTCGTTAAGTAGTTTCGCAGCGTTATGGCAAATTAATTCTTGTAAAAACATAAACATATGTTCACTGTAGAAGATGCAAAACTTCTCAGTTAGAATTATCCTTCATTAATTGCTGGAAAACATCTCTCATCGAAGGAACCCTTCTTCTCATTTATTTCTCATGAAGTCAGCGCTAATTAATTTCATTGGTAAAATGAGATGGGAATGGAAATCTTGTGTTACTATTGAAAGACTAATAACAAGGATCAAGGATAACAACAATCATTCTCTATAGATCGCATAAAATTACTTATTTTTAAGAATTAAATCGTATGTTGATGTACTTTACTGTAGAAAATATTACAAAAATAATGAAGGCGTATAGAATAAATTTGTAGGAATTTAACTTCTTCCTTAATTTTCTGTGAGTTTTAAGTTCATTCGACATCTTTTGGTGGTTGGAGGAGAAAATGAAAATCTTTATCACGAATTCTGATCGAAATACTTGTTTCATCGAATTGTTACCGGAACCGTTCGCTCCTTTTAAATGGATACTGAATATTGAAAATAGCGGAAATAAAAGTCCCTTATGACTTCATTGTGAAGAAAGAAGACATTCATCAAGAAACATCAGAATAGCATGTGAGGCCGTAAGGCGGCTATGTGAGAGAATAATGAAATTCTAAAAATCTCTTATAGCTACCGTAGAAAATCAGTCTATATCTCTAGTTCACTTACTCATCATACATAGAGGTCTGTACATGTTGAATCTTCTCGAAATATACCCGAAAACTACTTCGTCTAGGGAAGATTCTGGTACAAAAAGACACAAAAAAATCGATTGAAACACATTTATTTGAAGAAGAAGGTAAACATATCACTACTTGTCACATATTTCGAGAGCACACCACAGGCGAGGTTTAGAGAGCACATAGTCTTCATAATAGTAGTCTTAGATGAATGTCTTTATAATAGTAGTTTTAGATGAATATATCAGGGGTGAAGTAATCGGCGGCATCCATCCACCGTCATCTCATGTCCAATGGGGCACGGAAGACGAGAGCCATGATTCTGCCTCAAGAAGGATGACCTCTGGGAGTCCCTGAGGCCGCCACCGGCGCGTAGGGCCTCCACTGGTCTGCAGACAGACACCGCCAGGAGCACCAAAAGGCACAGCACCATCACATTCCGTGCCATCGTCCTAAACGGTTGGACTTTACCCGTCGAAGAGGAAGTCGCTACTGCAGGAAGCCACGGGATGTCTTATCGCCCGCCCTCCCGCCTTCCTGTCGAAACATTAGCACATTCAATTGATGCCGTTCGTCTTCAAGGACTGCTTCTTGATCTTGATTTCTGGGTAAAGGCCGCCCGGTAATTTATGTACGCTCGCAACTATTGGGCAACTTCTTTGGGAATTCCCAAAGGCATCACATGTGGTTCTTTTTCATCTGTTAGCTGAATATTTGACCCAATTCTTAGAAGCGAAGTCTCACTGTTCATTGCAACACCTAGTAGTAATGATAAAAATTCTTTCCAGAGGAACATAAAAAAATGTATTGTTCATAAAAATATGACGAAAACAATTATATTTTGGTGGCTGTTTCGATTGAATTTTAACAGATACACTTCAAGGTCAATTTGTTCTTCTAGACAATACGTAGCAGTATTATTAAAAAAGCTTCGACAGCTGAGGTAATTTAGCACGGAAATCAAACCTGGGACCGCTTTCGCCACTGCGCTGCCCGCTCGAGCGATGGCGTAAATACAATGCTATCTTTCGTTCGCTGCAGTGTGTACATATAGATGTCTGTAACATGGAGTTATAAGTACTTATCATACATATTAAAAATAAATGTTTAAAAATGTCAAAACTAATTCATGAAAGGGATACAATCTTCCTTCCTTGCGTTGCTGAAGGCCCTTATTCAAGTATGTCAGAGACGAAACATTTGCATGCTTACGTTCCCCTAAAATATGAAAAATATAAAGGAACTTGATTAGCCTTTAAACATACAAGTGGGTACATATTCACTTTCATGTTCTATATGTACGCTTATTTTTTTTGCATTACTTGGAGAAAATGATCTATTTTGCTATGATTTTATCTTTAAAAACTTTCAAATTTCTGGATTGGTCCTTTGTAATCTTTTTCTCGGGAAATAACACCTTTTACTTACAACATTTAATTTCTTTGTATGAATTGATTAATAATGAATTGTGGTACAATTTTGTATCATACATTTGTTTTTATAATATATATAATATCTAATTTCAATGCTATGTTGAACAATTCTAAAGTTTTAATTTAGATTATGGTCAGCGTCAATTTAGGAATTAATTAAAAAATTAGGTCTATTATTCCAAATAATTAGATAAGAAAATGCATTATAACGAATGAAATTAAATCGGTGATTTCGTAGGAGCATTTTTCGGGTCGAACTTGACCGCTAATGTAACAATTTAGGTTTTCCCATTTGAAGGTTAAGATTCACATTCCGGTGAGCCATATGAAATATCCGTCATTGGAAGCAAGTTTTTGCAAAATCTATTTAAAGATTTTCGAACTACTTATTGGTTTTACGCAACTTTTTTAATTAAATCAATTCATTTTTTTTACTATTAACCGAGATATGAAATCCAAAAATAAAACAATGAAAGCAAAGACTTTTCCACACTGAATAGAAAAATGTCGAAATAGTTTCAGAGTGGAAAAATACTAAGTCTTTGCTTTCATTCTATTATGGCTTTCCACGAAGTCACGCCTACCAATATCGATGTGATTCCAAAAATAAAAGCAACTATTGAGGAAACGATAGTAAATCACGCAAGTTTTGTTCGACTTTTTAATGAAATTTGCGTTATATGTGACGAAATGGATTGTGCTCCTTTCTATTCGATTTGTATTGAGAATAAAAAATCTGCATTTAAGGAGATGCATTACTTTCCCTATCAGAAATACTTTTTGTTCTATGATTCAATGTTTTCGTCTAAATTCTAAGTCTTCGGCATTTAAATTTAAGCACGTTTGATGTTTCTCTTTGATTGCATACACGCTGAGGATTCTCTTAGGAAAACATGAGAAATCCATCTTTTATTATATTAACATCCGCAGTGGAAAACGTATTGAGAAATGGATGCCCTATTTAGAGCGGATAACTGACGCAAAATGATTGCAGTGTTTTAGCCCTCTCCGATTCTCCGAAACGAAGCGCATTCATATCCACACGATTAGCTGTTTTTTTTCGAAGCTGGAAGTCGTAAGGTCGCCAACCTCGATAAAGGACTCGACTGGCGTTCCTTATTAGCGAAAGTTATTCCTCATTGGTTTCATTGATATCTACTCAGTGCAAATGTCCAGATCGAGATCTTCGTTGCTCCTCCTATTGGTTATTCTTGTGATGGCGGAATGCGCACCGCTCTACTTCTCTGGGCTCCCGGAAGATGGTCTCCTTGTCCAAACTGCAAGAAGAGGGAGGAAACTCATCAACGTACCTGTCCGAATGGAAAGAAGAGCTCGTTGCTCTGGGAATCAACGGCTGATGACAGGAAGATGTAGGAACATGTTGGAGTGATGAAAGTGGACATACTTTGACACCTTTGACACTTATCTACAGGAGTTCAATAATGGTTATTAGTGAAGAACCTGTGTTTACCGCAGCTCGGAAAGAAGAAAGTGTTTTTTTTGTTAAATCGTATTGTATTTATGGAAGTAAATTCGCTTGTGTAATATAATTGAAAGTTGCGAAGTTTTTATTTACAACACTGTAAATTTTCCTATGTTAAAGTGTACTTTGTGTAACTCTAGATTCATTGAAGGAGGTTCGTGTGGCTCTTTCAAACGTCTTAATTCTCGATCGAAAGAATCGTGGCCTCTGGCTTATACCAAGGCTTTTCTCTTTTGTTTCAAACTGTGGTTAATCACGCATACAATCACACACAACATATTTGCGCATAAAAATTCATTCATTTATACTTTCTCTTCATTGCTTGACAGTTAAATATTAGAATAAAGTTAACGAAGGTTATTTGGTTTTCCATTATTTCTCGAACACCGTTTTGGGTAATTCGTGTGCATTAAAATCATTTAAAATGACGGCCTTTTTTAAACGCATATACATTAGTATGTTCAAATGGTTAAAAGAAATATAGTTTAACATTTTAAAAATATCAGCCTGATTTTTTAAAGTTATAATCCTATGATTCACTATGCATTCGAGTACATATATTTGCGAAAATACTGCTCGGTTTATGACTTTTTTCTTGTTGTTAATCGGTACATTTCTGCTCAACAAACTGCGAACGCTGAATCAACTGTTATGTAGAACATTAATTGCAATAGAGATAAGGATCGTAACTCTTTATTTAGCATCTAATTTAGATTTTATTTTATGGAAATGGTGGACACATACTCGAGTACGTATGGCGTTTATCCCTAGAGTCACCTGAAAAGAGATAGCAGTCCAAAGGGTTTTGTTGGCACTCTCCAAATTAGAACTCAGGGGGTCGAAAGTAAATTTCATGTCTAAATGTAGATAATTGCTTTATTTATTATGAGAATAACAGATTCTAGCTGAGTTTTTGTTTTCGTTGTTTTGTATTGGAAACTGTGGTGACATAGATATTTGAGTCCTAGAATAATTTAAATAATGAATATAATATGTATATGTAATTGCTTTACAATAGGGAACAACAGTCGAAATTTTTTCACTTTCATAAACTCCTCGTTGCTTCCCTGGTGTAACTGGCAGTAATGACCTGCAAATTTTTCTTAAATTATCGGTTGATTAGCCCTGAAGATGTGATTTCTTGAAGACGTTTTATGAATCAATATAGCTATATCTAATAGGGTTTGGTATTCAACATCATGTTGAAAGGTTACCGTTAGTTGGATCTTAACTTGTATTTGAAAATGGAATAACATTATGACGTAGCTGTCTTTTATCTTTTATGAATGAGATGCATTGATCAACTTACATACTTATATCCACATAAAAGGTATAAACTTGCTTGGCGCAGCATTTTCCATTCATTCACTAACAAATTTGAAACTAACGAGTGATGCTACTAATTAGAGAGGAATCGTTTTTTATTGGTAAACGATCTACCTTGTCAATGAAAACAAATAGGTGAACAAATACATATATGTCTGTAATGGGAGAAAGCGGGACAGAAAAGCTCCATATACCATTTACACAATTGTAAATATGAATATATTACATATATATTTGTCAATACGCTAAGATTCATTAATACGTTATGAAGAGATTCACTGATATGTTTAGAGAATAGGTATGTACATTAAAGGTATAAAATAAGGAAATAGAGACAAGAATCGTTTTAGACGAAGCAATGACATGTTTTATTTCATCCGCATGAATACGAAGAGAGCGGGAGTGTAGAAAAGATGTCGTATGGAAGAGATCTGTTGCAAAATGAAAGATTATAAAAAGTATGCAAAGGTAAATAATGCAAAAATAAGTGTGAGACATACAGGAATGGGTACCTACCTTCCAGATGCCCATCCGATAAACGAAACTAGGCATTGCAAGTGCTTCTTAAAACAGTACCTCCCGACAGCGACCTCTCAGCAGCCGATATCCAAATGGACAAAACGCCGAATCTCTCACGGGTACAGTAATTATCCTAGGGCCCAGAGAGTCTTCTTCCTTAGCGATTGGCCATCGCCACCGGTCTACGAATCCCCTGAAAACACCACTGGGTGTCTCTTGGGTGCACACACCACAAAACATTGCCACGGCACAGAAAATGAGGATAGTTGATAATCCCATTTCGAGTGTATGAGCGTAGCACTCAACCGCGCCCTTTTCGTCACGAAATTATCTCTTGTCCGCTTCCGCTTTCCAACTGTTTACTTATTTTGAAGAGAGGTGCTTTTATACGCGCCACAATGAAGTACATATTCATACCGATCACGCTATTCCCTGAGGAAGGAATTGACGTCCAGTTCCTTCTCTTATCATATAGGGAAAGCTCAGAAATTCATATAGGAACTTTAGATTTCTGCCTTGGCTAAAATTTGAAAATTAAGTGGTGATTACAATTTTAAATCATACCTTTTGAAAGATTCATGGCTGCAAATCTCTAGTTTCTAATCTAGAAATTTGCTAGTAATCTTATGAGATTAAAATTTCGACTTTCTATCCTTAGTCAGGGTAATATCTATAATATATTCTATACTTATAATGTATTTTATATTTCTAAAGTAATTTATATTTATGAGTCTTTCACTTAAGGAAGTTCAATTAAAAAGCTGCTTTGGAAAATATGTTTGTATCAAACATGAGAAATTCGTAACAAAGAAAGAACTCCTATATCTAGGTTAAAATCAATTTTCTCTCGGAAGTTGAATCTTATATATGGTGGCGGCGGCACCATTCCCTATATATATATAGGGAATGGTGCCGTGGCAGCACCAAAAAAATATTACATGAATTTTGGAACATTCTGTGTTTCATTCATTTATCAGGGAACTACTTTCAATAAGGGATTTTGCATCGCTGCACCTGGCAAGAATTCAGTCTGCAGGGCTTAGCAGTTATGGGCTATTGTAGCTTTGGCATCCCAATGAGGATCTGAATGAAGGATGATTTCTGAATGCTTGTAATAATTCGCATCTGAAATCAGTCGGCGTAATTTTACTGTAAATATTTGAACAGAGGTTAGTTTCGTCACAAACCACTGAAAACGAAATTTCAAGAAAAATTCGACCAAGTGTGATTTTAATTTATTGTATAGTACGCATTTTCGTGATTTCTTTCTATTAAATGGAATACTCTTACCACTTGTTACACAAGGGCATCCATGAATGTGAGACCACTAAGTGATTGTTTCTTTTCACATGTTCGTTTGAGTCCTCTCTTGAACCTGGAAGAGATGTATTCTAGGGTATAATTGTAATCCGCCATGTACTGAATGCTTATACATGTAGTTGAATTACATGGCAAACAATTATAATTCTTATTCCGTGACCTTTATTTTTTTAAATTATTTCTGTTTTTCCTTCCAATCGGAGACTAATGACGTTTGGACAAGTTCATTGACTGCTTGGAATGATATCGGAAAGGAAAGATTATTCTTAATGGAATGGTCTTTTGTTCGTGGAAAAGATAGATAAAACTAAATGGAAAGACTACTCTTAATGAGAGAAATGAATAAACATTTAAGTTTATCTCTCAAATGAGATGGTGAAACGTTCACTCAAAAATCTTTTTAATGAATTCAGTCATCTTATTTCCTCTTCATCTATAAGTATCTTTAAAGATTTTTATCACGATCCTTGTAACTAATTCAAGGCTTACAACATTATAGCCATGTTATCTTATATAAAGTAAAGAATGTTGAATTGATGTTTTGTCTATTACCATATCACTATGAATGGAATATTTACCCATTGTCTTTGAGACAGAATGGTGAAAAAATTATTTGCCCTTTTTCGAATCCTAAAGAAGCCCTACTCACCTTAAGCTCGCGATCTTCCACACAAACATTTGCGGATCCTGAAATACGATTAATTAGCGTTTTTGCGATGCTAACATAGATCCTCGATGACTATGATCCTAAATATATACTTTTAGTAATAAAATTCGGCGGTTTGATAAAATGGAAAAGCATAAATCAGGAAAATTCTTCACTATGGAACGACTCTTGTTTCCTCGACGTTGAAGAATCTTTATGTATGTACTTGATGCTTAAGCGGGGAAACAAGTCGTCTGAATTATACATATCATACCAGATTAAACATATATTACATCCAAAATCGTTATTTTTTAATGTTTTTGGCTTATTATACTTTTTAGTTTGAATTTAAATAATGCCTAGATTCGCGTACATCATGATCTATTACTGCGCTCTCCGTTTAGTCTTAGAATTTGCAGTTTGTCTTGTTGACGCCTTGTAAGTATTTCCATAAAATCAATTGCAAAGGATAGTTGGTGAATTCGTTATAATTTCAATTTATGGACAACTTTGAATGCATATCATCAGACTCTATGGGGCAGTTTATACGCCTATGTAAAAACATTCTCTCTGAGGAAACTTCTGCTTTCTGAATAGAGCACATTCTTCATTTTACCATTAGATGAACCTATTTCTGGTATTGTATTTGTATTTTAGTTTACAGGGGAAACACGATGAACTTGAAACATTAATTATAGTTTGCAGTCACATAACGGTCACACTAGGAGAAGTAAGTGACGGAATGACTGTCCGTGACTGAGTTGCAGTCTAATTAACGTCATCGGTGATAATGATGACAGTGATGTCGCTAATAGAAGTGAAAAGAAGTGCCGTAAGAAAGTTGAACTTAAAATACCCTGTCAAAATGGAAAAGATTCTGTCGACTTTTTTCAATTAAATGAAACTAATGCAACGGATAATGGTAAATCATGATTTAATAATTACAAAGCATGTATCACAAATATAAGAAGGGGAATTAGGGGTTTTCATTAGCCGAGGTTCAGCTGAATGGTAACGAGAAAGTTTCACGCGATAAAATTATTATATTTTATATCATATGGATAATATTTGAGATTTTATCAAATTTGAAATAGCTTCTTTCTGAAACAATTATTTCTTAACTATTTAATAGCTTCCATAGCAGATAATTAATTTTACCAATTTCATCGACGTATTTACATTTTCAAGTGTTTCTTCTTTAATTTTTTCGTTTTTTTTTAAAGATGTTCGCAGTGAGATGGCACACTTGGATATATCACTTTCATTTAACGAATTTAAAAGCTTATATTAGAAGCTCGCAGATACTTTTTCTATGTCTTTTGGATACCTTTTAATTTTATTTTAAAGTAGTACTTTCATTTTGCGTAGCAAAGTAATGGATGTGGTTAATATTGCGTTTATGAAATTTCTGTTATATACTACTTGTCTTTCTATTCATGTCCTTACGATTAAACTAGTAAATTGTAATTGACTCCTCACAAAATAAAAATTATAAATTAATTTTTACATATTCATCAGAGTTTTATGGTTTCCACATATACCTATTATCAACGGACAATCGGATTCAACGTCGTCATCGGCGACTAGTAGCACCTATCCCTGCTCAATTCATTAAATCAGTCGCAATTGCCTCGACTTTCTCCGATTGAAACCTCGCCATCTCTAAAGATAGTACCTATTACCTATGCGATTTTACGAATTAACGACCCATGGTCTTATGGTAAGAAAGAACTGCAAATTAAAAGAGACTTTGTACTTTGAAACGTTCTATGAAGTGAATTGATTACTAAAGTAATGAATAGGAATTTTTAAAAGAATTTTGAATACAAACTGTCTTGTTATCTATTTCAGAATCAGATTCTAAGCGTCACAGTTGTCGCAATGTTTTCTGCTGCTGTCGATTAAATTTCCCTTTCTCTTTCATCTTACTCATCACTGGATCTTCTGTTTAGACTCCTATTCACGCGCTAATGATTGCCTTTTCTTTCTTGTCCCAATTTCTCTTTCAAATATTCCTCACTATATATTCACAGACAGTTTCTATTACTCCAGCATAGAGTGAATCGAGTCATCGTAAAGATCTTCTCTCTGCCTTGAGTTAGCATTTCACAAACCATATATCTGTCATTTGTGAGATCAACCGTTTGCAGTTTATGCTGAAGGAACTTGAAGTAAATAAGTACAATCGTTGTGAATCGTTACTGGATCAGTGGTGGGTCTTTTTTCTCACCGTGTATATTTTCGATATTGTGACGATACATTGAAGAAGCCAACGTACTAAGGGTTCATCATTTCTAGAAATGGCCGGATTCCACTTCAATAGTCCCAAACTAGTCTTCATCTTGCTGGCCACGTGCTTCCTCATTCTGCTGCTTAATGATATCGAGGTTTCAGCATTCTTCAAACCAATGAGCTACCGGAGGCGAATGTACATACATACTACACCATCGAAGGCACCACCATGGAAGATCGGCTTTCCCAGTGTTCCTGGTTCATGGAAACGAATTAGACCTTCTGGAGCCTGTGTTATGAATTTCTCGATGGCTCTCACTTTGACGTCTTCGTCGATTATATGTGACATTTCATAGAATCTCTTGATAACTATGCTCAGAATGAATGCTCAATCTCTGTATAATTATGAGCATGGCTTATATATTTAAGAAAAACATAATTTATTAATCATTTCCTTAATATTGTGAAAATTGAAATAATAACTTATTATGTTACCAAATTACGATCTTCAATTTATATTTATAACTCTGTAGAATTTTTTCCTTAATTTATATTTCAATAAAAAGAAGAATTTGATAATAATACGATTATCGATATTTAAAAGACATAAATTCTTCGGCAAATTTCTAAATTGACTTTTATTCGGCGACCTCTCTTTTACCTTCCCTAGTTTTATATATTATATGATTAACCAATGGAAAATGGAATCTTCTGAGAAAGAAAACCACTCCATAGGAAACTATCCGCAGATTATGTTGGAGAAAAAACCCGCGAAAACGCATTTTGAGCTATAGAATAGACGTATCTAATAGAATAGAGTAAGTATACTTGAGTTGTGAATCCTTGAGTCGGTATACTTTCTCTATGCGACCTCTAAAAATAAGCCATAGTTTCCGACCAATTTTTTTATCTCAATGCTCACTGGATATATTATATATTCTATATTACTATGATTATTAAAACTGTAAAAATAATATTAATAAAATTAAATATAACTAACTGCGATGATATTAAATATTAACTATAGAATCGATATTTATAATCATTATTTCCATCGATTATAACGATAATTGGAAAAATACACGGACAAATGCAATAATTTAGATAATTAAATGTGATTCGATTATGGGCTCGAAAAAAGAATTTACGACTATTTTTCATTGAAAAGATTATCCACAAATTAAAAAGAAATACAGAAAGGTAATTCTTTATTAATTCTTGAATTAAAAATAAAATATAGGAAGGTAAATCAACTATATATCAAGTAAGAAATAGAAACTTAAAGAATATAATGTGATTGATTTGAGAAAGCTTTTTAGCAAGACGTCGCCGTTGAACCCAATTCCTCGAATGGAAACCGCTGGTTGCGCACTCATCATTCATTGGCGCTACCAGGAGTTAATGCCAGAACGCGGTTGCTATAAACTTTTTCTTTATTTAAATAAATCTCTGTAGCCACAATCCTTACTTGCCACGATTCCTATTTTACATTCTAAGATAAGTCTGTTTACTTCTAAAATATCAGGGAAAGCCTGTCTCTTAGAGAATGCAGATAATCCTTTTATTCTACTTATTCAGAAATACGTGGTTAAGAGGTGAGTTAGAAAATCTATATAGTATATATACAAACACGCACACACGGAAAAATTTCCGTGAAACGTCGAATATTAAGAACAAACTATATTCTAAAGTTCCAAGGGGTTAATCCACTGTTTCATAATCAGAACCTTTACATAAACACGGAGAGGATGTTGCAAAATTAAGAGGAAAAGCATATCCGCGTGCGCAGCTATAATGATAAGGTGTCTTACGCAGTGTGTAAGACTCTTCTGATATACCGGATCGAGTACAACAAGAAGAATTTCTGAGGTCAGGTAAATGCGTCCTATGTGTATTGTTTCAAAGTTTGCATGGAATAAATATAACGTATAATTTATTTACATTATTTAAATTAGTTATTAAGTCATTTAAATCTAATTTAATTCATGAAATTGAAACTTCGCAAATATGTTACGTTTTTGTTAATTATCTACAGAACTATATTTTGCTCAATTTCCAAACTTTACAAGTCTTTAATATTCACACGGAAAAAAATAGTACTCGTATATGTGTGATGATAGTCCAAATTCCCTCAGTTTTATACTTTTCTGTAAAGTGCGTGTTGTTTTAGTGCGATTTTTAGCGAGTGGCATAATTATATTCTCTCTTCATTTTTGATGATTGTTATTGTAAAAATACATCAATTATATTAGTATAATTTCATTAATCTACATTCTCTAGCGCAAATCATAGATAAGTAATTTCCGTAAAGAATCTTTTTCTAGTCATTAAATGCTGACATCGCAATATCGTCTTAGTAAAAACTTATAGTAAATCGGATGTTTAGTAAAACGTTGAGATTTTGATGATGTTTCGCTTGGACAACTACAATAGCCATTCTTAAAGTCTCTCCTCATTCATTCTGTAGGAATGGAGGAAAAACCGACAGCCAACGCATCGAGATTATGATTTTAAATTGCGAAGGAAAATATGTGAAGTCATACGAACGGGTCGTTTCAATGATCGATTCATCGTAGAGGATATAAGCAATCGATTCATTCGTTAAGAAAATCAATGACTTAAACTGTGGTTAAATAGAACTTCCGTCGTAAGATATGCAGTAATACAATATGATTACTTAATGTAATATGTAGTGTTATTTGCTCTTATTAAAAAGGTAGGTCGAATGAAATATTTTCATGAATGGTTTGTTTCAGAAGCACAATTATGAGGATTATCTGATGAGGAATTCATACGAGGACCGCTCTGAGGGATTGTAATAGCTGAATTACGGAAGTACATGCAACAATTCCTGCTAATTTGTGGATATTTAGTTGAGTTCTGTGAGCCTACCTTGTACCCAGCTAACTCCATCTCTTGTCCTCGTACAGCGCAGTCGCCTTCCTGCTGATACACCACTCTCCTGAGATTCTTCCGAGTTTTCATTAGGAATCCCTTCAAAATGCGTACCCAGATGATTCGTGTCACCGCATCAGTTTTATTGGTGATGGTTTTCTTCTTAATTTATACTGAAGCAGCTAATGTTGGCGAGGGATTCGGTGATGATTTTGAGAAAAGAACATTAATAACTTTATCTGGCGCACCTTACAGAGGTGAATGTCCAGAAGGTCAGAAGATGCACCAAGGCAGATGTCGCCCAGTTCTAGATAAATAACATTTGTAATATGTAATCTTCTTTGATCTTTTTAATGCTGAGTTGGAGACCTTCTAAATTAATTTCTCATGCTTTTGTATTTAAATGCTGCAATAAATGAATCAGTTATTACACCCAATGGTGCCTCCGACCCCACGTCGCTAATATTTTTGTGATTACGCATCCAAATTACGTATGAAACTGTATTCATATGCTCCCAAATTGGCAGCGAGTACACCTTTGGAGATAGCAATCCCGGGTTCGATTCCCGGAAGGGGCTCAAATGCCCAAAATGACTTTTACTGTGGAAGTATCTGTAACAAAACTAATACATTGATATATTCAAAAATTGAAAACTTTACTATCCACCCAATATAGAGATTTATTATTTAAATATACAGAATTAACGAAAGGAAAATATAAGTTCTGCTGCTTTGCTGCAATATAACAAATGACTGTTGAGGAATTTTTTCAAAGATTTCTGGATAAAACCACTTTCGCCTCACAAGTTGGCTTTAGGATTAATATTTTAAAGTCTATTAATGAAATTAATTGCGATTGCGCACACCTCCTGTCAGGCCCAAAAGGGTTACGTATATAGATGTACTTAATAAATAACAATAGGATAATCAAATAAGATAAAAGGTACCTCAATAAATCATTTAATAAGTAGGGAGGGGAATCGCTTTATTGAAAAAATGCCGGCGAGGGAATTCACTAGTATAATTATAATTATTCTCGGAATTTAATCATAAAATTAAAATCTTACTTCACCACAGCTTTTCAATCTCAATCATGATTAGTTTTAATCGTAAAAAAATATAAATTAATAATTTTCAAAATTCAGCTAAAAATTGATTTTCATTGTAAATTATTTCCTTCCAGAATAAGAATGTGTCTCCAAATATTCACCATTGGATTACCTTGTTCATAAACTCATCTTTACTTTCGGTTATCAATAGTTGAATTTTCACGCCTCTTGCCGTGCTAACCTTTGTTAATTGATGGACTGCTCATATCCGAAACAAGTGTGGAATCACGAGTTAAAATGGAATTGTGGAGGTCAAGATTAATAACGTCATTTCTTCGGAGGAAAAAGAGGCCATATTCGCTGAAAATTAACGAGCTTCTCGAAAGATTGACTCAGGTTAACCGGAAGCTGTTTAACAACAGGAAATGATTTGCATCTTTTCAAATGGGCTTCCTTTCGGATTTTCCGCTAATGCTAATCGCTTACGAGTCTATTCTTACCACATCCTGATTTTCTGCTCTCTTTTCTCTCGTATATAAAGACGTATTCCGAACCTTCTCATAGATCACTAACCATCCTCGTCTTAGCTGATAAACGCTTTACTTTGTCAACTGTTGCTGTTTGTGAACGAGTTCATCCTCATCGAATTTGATATAAAATTGATCGTGGCATTTGGAATCATTTAAATTCAACCATTTGAATTCAGAGACCCTTGGTGAGTTTCAAATCGATTTGCCACCAAGGTTTGATTCGTCAAAATGAGTGGCAAGTGCTTAACAAGCTCCAGGATGTCCATCTTCCTGCTGTGCATTTGTATCGCAGCTCTTTTGGTGGACGATGCCGAGGCATCGGCCATCAGGTACAAACCTCAGAGTTACCGAAGGGAGATGTACCGCTTGCACCATCGCAGACACCATCACAAACGGGCGGCCAGCGGGGTAGAAGTACCATCACCAGCGCTGGATAATCTTCAGGAGGGATTTTTGATTACCTGATTGGACATTTTCAAGACTACAAAAGACGTTGTTTGGACGTTTCGCATATATGTTCTCTGCATTTTAAGCAGTTTGTGATTTTGAGGATTTTTATGAAATATATCACTCAAATCGCTTAAAATTGTGCATCACATCATGCTTTAACCCTTTCTTTCGAATTCAACTATAAATTTCAATTATTATTATTCTGAAAATGGGAAATTGTGTACGTGTTAAATGAAATAAAATTTTATTTTTTTCAACTTGTATAATATCAGTTCATTTCATTTTGGAAGATAATTTATTAGTTCTAGTCTATTAATTATTCCATTAATAGTTTTCATATGATCTATATATGAGGCCTCTCATTTCCGGACTCCATAACTAATAAATATACGAATCTCTAAATAAAAAATACTTTATGCACAATCGAACTAATCGGTTCACCATCAGATGATGATCAAGCCGCCTTATGAAATCTCAGTACTTCAAAACCGGTCGTGTATTCAAATGCTTTTGGAGGATGTTCCACTTAGTGAGTTTAATTATTATTATTGTTCACTTTGTTCCTCTCATGAAGGGAGATTCTGCAGAATCACTATTTTTTGTGTATGTTTAATGATTTTAATTTTCCTTTACTGTTATGTTTATCATTCTTTCTGGTCCGAATGGAATTAGTTGGCATTTAATAGCGTCATCATTTACTCTAAACGATATTATATCATTTGCCAATAAGGGAAGTAGAGTGACAAACTTTCATTTATTACTAAACTGTTCTAAGTGTAGCCAAATGAGCATTTATCAGCACAATATCGATTGTTTCGAAGATTCGCAAACCGCACATCTCTTCATTAGCGAAATTATTAATGCGATTTCTAATGCTGCTTAAGAAAGATCATCAAATGAACATAAGATACCAAATAATTCAGTTGCTTTCTTTGATTTATTACTTATTATTCGAATTTTCATAAATTTTTCTAATTTCATTACCTTTTTTCTTATTATCTTGATTTTTCGTTGGTTTCTTTTGAATGCAAGAATAGAAATTGTTGTTTGAATTCTCGTTCTTATTTCTTGTTTTTCAAATGAATTCCTTTCCAAAAAAACACAAAAAGGATGTTGCGGCGGCGTCAGAGGGGAGAGAATATCCGCAAACTCAGTTAATTAGGGAATTCTGCATTAGTAGAAGACGGTATACCTTCAGAGCGAACAGCTCTAAGTTGACCTAAATCACAGGTAAAGATATAACTTGCATTATTCATTTATAATTTTCGAAAATATGAATTGTAGAAAGATACATTTTTACAAAATTTTAAAAAATAAAAGTTTTTCAAAAATCTCACTTTGGCAACCGCAAAATATTCGACCTTTATGCGGATACTTGTAGATGTAGATACTTGAGTACGATAAATCGATTCACCGTTTGAAAGAATCGTCAGGACTCATTTGCATTGCAGTATACTTTATAAAATCGTCATACGTGATGTTATTTCCCATGTAATTCAAAAGATAATCGGGTAAGAAAAATTTTCAGCGAGATCTTCCAATGACTTTTCAGCACGTGGATTTTATATAAAGTACTAATATATGCAATTTTGGAAGTCTTTATTCTTAAGATATAGAAATTTACTGCTTCCTTAAGGACTACTTTATTTTATGCGCCAAATGCTAGTTAGAGAAAGGATAGTCAATTCATGGAGATTATTTTTGAATTCCTGATTGCGTATTTTGGTATAAAATGTTTTTAGCATTTATATTAAATGAAATATTATTCCTTCCACATATTAATAGGGATTTCAGATCGTCCTTAAGATTTGTTTCGTTTTATAAGTTGAAAATATAGAGTAATCTTCTCAATATCGCCCATGAAGTATTTACCTATTTATTTCCGTCATTCCGTTCCAGCCTATGCTGATATGTTCTTAGTTATTGAATGGAAGTTATTAATTCACATGACAACTTACTTCTAATGGTTGTTTTCAGGTAACTGAATTTTACACGAAGATCACACTCACGGATTGGTGAGAATTTGAATGAGTCACAACGTTTAGTGCTAATTTGTGGATCTCCATATCATATCTGTGAGTATAAAACGAAATCTCGCATGAGCATTCAATCAAGCAAATGAGACAAATATTATCTGCTAAAACAAATTTTACAACTCATTTCTTCTACAGAATCTACATAAACCTCCTGCAAGCCGCCTTCCAATCAGTAGTCGATTCGTGGAAGACTCTGTTTCATAACTTTTCACCATTTTGAGTTTATGAGACCGAAGTTCGCAATGGGTGCCAAAATGGTTTATATTACTATGGCTCTTTTGATGATGATTCTTTTCCACTTCATTTGTGCAGAAACAGATTATGGTTACGAAGATCTGAATGATGTCCGTGTAAACAGAGGATTTGTGGCGAAACGTTTAGTTCGCAATAAATTTTGCCCGCCATTTCAATCTCTGCGCAATGGTAGATGCCAGATTAATGTTTTCAGCATTGGTCGTACCAGGATATAATGTATGTATAATAATTCATTGAATGTGTATATTCTTGTGAGCTTCTGAAATATAAAGTTTTGCTATCAGACTCAACTTTTTAACTTTTCGTTACAAACTTTTATGTAAAGATAACAATAAAATGTATAAAGAAAATTGTCAGCGGAATATGGATATTGATTTTATCAGCAATTTCTTTGTATCATTCATAATCCCTTCTGTCCCTCATATTTTATAAAAGTATAAGACAAGTAAACAACTTCATGCACCGATATTTTTTTGGTTTGTTTTCGAAAATGCATTAATACTTTATAATTGTTGAAGAAGAAATAGATATCTATTGGAATTTTTGTGCGTTTGTTATTATGGAATTTTACAGTAAAGGATGAAATTTTTTGTTTCGTTATAATTAGTTTATTACTTTTCACAACTTTTTTTGATGATCCTATACACAAGAAAAAATTAAAATTATTAGCAGGCAATCAAATATTACTTTCTTTCTGACTGACTTTTTAATTCTATTTTATAGAAACTTTTATTTAACATGTTTGTTCAAATGTAATCCATCCCCAAAAATGACACGCAAAGGATATAGCGTTAAAAAGCAGACGCAGAGTCTATCTGTACAGTGTTTATTAGTTCTGAATTAGAAGAAGACAGTATACCTACTAATGGAGCAACTCAACTTTAAGCACAGGGTAAGATATAACATGTAATACTAATGTATTATTCTCGATTTCTGCTAAAATTAAATGTAAAAAAGAATGAACATTTGTAAAATACCTCACCTTGACTATTTCAGTCAGTAATACTGTATTCGATCTTCATGCGCACACATGGATAAGTCCCATAAAAATGCATCGGGAGATATTATTGTAAAGGCTCAATTACATAGGAGCATACTTTATTCAGTTATCATACGTTATGTTATTTCTCAAAAAAATCAACGGATAAACAAATAATAAAAGAGACAAACGGGATTTTCCACTTGCGAGCTACACATGTTGAAGTAAGATGTCAAAATATTCGATATATTTCAGGTTTTAGAGATAAATATATTTACTACTATCGACTCTATCATTAATACATTTGATTTATGATTTTTTTATGCCAAGAATCCGTAAGACCAAAAATAGTCAAGGTATGGGTACTAATTTTGAATTCTTAGACGTTTATATACTTGAGAAATCTTTAGATTTTAGTTGAAATTAAGTACTATTTCTTACACTAAACACAGGGTAGTTTAGGTTATCATAAAAATTCGTTCCATAATATGGCTTGAAATGAAAGAGTAATTGATAGATTTCAAACTCGAATAGTTATTTATCTATTAACTCACGGATTTCAGAAAGTTGCTAGGCATAGCCTCTTTTTCATGTTTCATTTGTTTTGAACGTTGTTTTCAGACAAATGAATATTAAGGACGTTATTCATACCGAGTGATTTTAATCGGTGATATATTGACTGAATTATAACATTTTCTGCTGATTAGTGGATCTCCATTACAAATCAGTGAGTAGACCACTAGAGGGTGCACGTAAGCACAATAAGAAATATTTTCTCCGCTGAAACAGATATTACAATACAGTGCATTGGATTCTTCTATAGAATCTACATCCTGCAAGCCGCCGTTGGGCTAGATTCATAGAAGATCTACTCCACTCTGTTTCAAAACCTTTCGTCGATTTAATTTTTTAGTATCGAAGTTCTTCAAAATTGCGATTGTTCTGATTTAAAGCAGTTGTGAATTCACCACATTGTGAATTTTGCCGTGAGAGATCGACTTGTGAAGGTCGTGAGTATTATCGTCACTGAATCATTTCTTCAGAGGAAAAAGAAGCGATATTAGCGAATAATTAACGATATTAATGAACTTCCCAAAGCATTGACTCAAGGAAACTGGATAGGCCACAGGAAATGATAGTCATATTTCCCCCGTGATTTAATCTTGGATTTTCACGAATCACTTACGAGACCATATTACTTACATCCCTTCTTTTCTTTCGCTAAGTATTACAAACTCTTTCTAACTATGTTCGAATCCCTATGCTCGTTTTATATTGCCAATGGATGAATGTGAACGGATCCATACTCGAGGAGGTTTGTTTACTTGAATGATATTGATTTAGGGTGGCTTAGTAATTTACATCTACTCATTTGAATTACTGATACGGAAAGAGCTTGTGGGATTTGAAACGAAAGTAGTGAAGTAATGATGCAACATAATGTTCCGAAGAAGAAACGAAAAAAATCCTATAAACTTTAATTTCAATGACGTTACCTCCTGCCGAATGAAGTTTATCAAAGGAATATTCTTAGGGGTGGAATAAATCATATGTTGATCATATAAATCTAGGAACCGAACGATGATTCTGAATTCAACTCTGTAGACTGGCATTTTGATTTTCAGCAGAAGCCCCTTAACATTCAAAGTATAATGAATATAAACCTAACCTAACCTTCATCAAATACCTAATAAATGAACATCTAGATGAGATTTTAAATTATCTTTTTACTTGTTTCGATTCTTGACTAATTATTCAGAGATTTCTTTGATTTTCTCGCTTCATTCCATTTCCTACGTATTTATCTCATTTCCTAGGTGCTTCATAAGTTATACTTGGGATGGAAGAATAAGAATTCTCGTTCAGATTTCTTCTTTTTCAATAGTAGTCCCTCCCAAAAAAGCACGCCAAGGATGTTGCGGCGTCAGGAGGAAGAGAATATCCGCAAACTCAGTTAATTCTGAATTAGTAGAAGACGGCATATCTTCCAAGCGAACACCTGAATGTTGACCTTAAGCACTTCAGTATTATTAATGTATCGTTTTTGATGTTCTCATAGACTAAAAATAATATTTTGAAGATTTTTTCAGATCTTACAGTCTATAGTCGAACTTCATATGGATACATGGGTATATTATGCTAATTATAAATGCATCGTTACAATTATCATAAAGATTGATTTACACAGGAGCATTATGTAATATTCATAAGTTAGGTTAATTCACAAATAATTTAAAAGATAGATAACCAAGAAAAATTACTAAGAGGTTTTCTCTTGCCGAGGAGCATAATTGTTCTTAAGTAAATTTGAAATTAAACAATATCTTTCAGTTTTTAGAGATAACTACAATTCCTACTTCCGACTCTGTCATTACAACAATTATCTATCATTTTATGTCTTATATAACAGAAGTTCGAAATGGGTTCAAAAAGGGTTTATATTACTTTGATGATGATTCTTTTCCACTTCGTTTGTGCTGAAACAGAATATGGTTACGATGGCCTCCGTGAGGATACAAAGAAACTCGTTCAATTAGATTTCCCAAAATTTCAAGTTCGTCGCAATGCCAATTTAGAACTTAAATAAATCAGGTTGCAATGTAAATGGTGAGATAACTCGTGAGAGGCATACCTTTGTTTGAGTTTTCAAATCCTTAGTTTTGCTAATATTTCTCAGTATTCCTCAGCTCTATAGTCTTTTACTTATTATTGCATTTAAGCTTTGAGCTTCAATTTGGTCTAACTTTGTCAGTCTGTATGCACTGTAACCCTTTCTAAATACCTCTTGTGAACGAATTTTGTAAAAATTCTTTGTATTCATTTTAGTTCTTAATGGGACACTGCATGGGCTATTTCCTGATAATTAATTTGTTGATGGCTATGTAAACATTTTGTATTACAAACAACTCCCTTCCGTCCTATTTGCCCATCTCTCTACACCCACCAATCCTAATTCCTCTCCAACGATATCTCCTATCCTTTACATCTATTTAATACGGTCTTTTTCTCGTAATTCCATCTGAAGATGTTACTCTAAATGTAATAAAACCTAGGCGTTTTAATAATAAAAAATTTTGTCTACTTTACCTAGTGAGTATTTCTTTATTTGTGATCATGAAGGAATCTCACCTAAATCCGTCATGTTCTTGAATTTTGTTTCAAAAGACTATTTCAAAGTTCTACGATGAATCCATCTGTAAAATAGTTGTGAATAGTGATCAATTACCATAATTCTTCTATTTCATAGGCACACTCATATATCTTTCATCACCTTATTTTTCGCTTATTTTTCCTTAATAAAAAGCACTGGAATGGAAATTTATCATTATGCAGCGATCATTTTGTGTTTAGCTTTCACTTCCTATTTATTGGTAATACATATAAAGTGATTTCTACCTTTCGGTAGGTTCATGTGCCCCACATTCTCTATTTAATTCCCTCTCCTTCAATTCCCGGTAACTTATCCCACCCCTTAATTCGTCTAATAACTTTTGTCTTTGTCTTCCCCTCTGTCTTTTCCCTAGCATTCTTCCCTCGATCGCTTTCTTCAACAATCCCTCCCCTCTCAATATTTGACCCACCCATTTCCTTTGTCTATTTTTAATTACTTCAATCATTACTCTTTTATAATCAGGATTTAAATATTATTAAATTATTTTCATTTCCTATTCTTGTAATATTTTCCTTTTCTTCTGGTCTAATCTGACAAAATATACTTATATACTGGTTATCTCTGCGGAGTGAAGATAATCGAGTGTTAAAAGAGAGCAATCAAAAAGTAAAATAAAACATTGTTTACCTCAGTGTTAGCCGCAATTCAGTACTTACATCATGTAAATCTACAAAAATCTATAACCACATATTGAGTGATGGATTCAACGGAAAATGTTTTTACAGTGAGCTGTCGATGATACCGACTATGATGCTGAAAGGATGCACCAGTGAACAGGATTACCCAAACGTTTACCTTTATTTAATTAACTCCGCATAACTTATACAAATACACAATTTATTACTGTGAAATGAGGAGACGACGCCGTTCAGAGAAACTGCAACAAATAACTAATAAATAAATCTCCAGATAAGATACTAAATTATCTACTTATCTGTTATGAAATTTTACTTTATATTAGCTGTTTACAATTTTATTCTTTCATTCCATTTTCTATTTATCATATTATCTCGATGTTTCATAAATTGTACTTAGAATGCAAAAAAGGTAATTATCGTTTAGATTTCTTGTTTTTCATAAGTAGTCCCTCGAAAAAAAAAGAAAAAATACACGAAGGATGTTGCGGCGTCAGGAGGAAGAGAATATCCGCAAACTCAGTTAATTAGGGATTCGTATTCTGGTTCTAAATTAGTAGAGGAGAGCATATCTACTGAACTAACAGCTCTAAATCCACCGTAAGCGCAGGTGAAATCATTTAAATATTGGTAATTGTCAAGTCGTGGACATTTATTTTGAATTTCTGGACGTGTATTTTCGCTTGAGAATATTTTAGTTTTTATTTAAGAAAAACTATTGCTCCTCCGACATAAACTTCAAATTTCAAATCGTCCTTAACATTTTTTCGTTAATATAAGTTGAAAATATGGAGTGATTGATAGCTTCTTAACAGCCGTGGAAATTATTTATCTGTTAACTTACGGATTCCCGTTTAAACCTATTCTTCGTTCTTAGAAAATTGGAAGGCACGTGATTTTTGGTCATACGTCCGAGAATCTCGTGGAGGTCAGTCTTCAGTATCTAGTCTTGTTAATGATGAGGGACTAACAGTTAGTGATTCGGTAGGTAAAGCGAACTTACTTAATCGACATTACCAGGAAAGCTTTACTTTAGACAATGGACGTACGAACGATTTTTCTGTCAGGGTTGATTCAAAGATGGGGCCGATCGAGTTGTCAGTGGATGGAATAGGTAAGCTGTTGAGAGAGGTTGACAAGAAGAAAGCGCCCGGACCGGAAGGTATACCTTCGCTGGTTATTACTACGCTGGCGGACGAGCTTTCTCCCTATCTTGTCGTATTTTATAAGAAAACGTTGGATGAAGGCGTTGTACCAACGTCGTGGAAAAGAGCGCATATCACCCCAATTCCTAAGAAAGGGCGTTCCTCGAAACCGGAAGACTATCGTCCCATATCCTTAACGTCAATTTTTTGTAAGATAATTGAACATATTATTGCCAGTTCTATAATGCGTTTTCTAGGTGATAAGGGGGCAATTGGTGAATGTCAACACGGTTTTCGTAAGGGTAGGTCATGCGATACCCAGTTAGCCCTTTTTGTGAACGATTTAGTTAAGGCTGCTGATAAGGGTATTAGCACGGATGCCATATTTTTAGATTTTAGAAAAGCTTTTGATAGAGTTTCACATGTAAAAATAATTCATAAATTGATAGCTTATGGGATTAATCAGCAAGTTATTGAGTGGATAAAATGTTTTCTAGGAAACAGATCGCAGCGAGTTGCGTTGGACGGAATTTTTTCTGATGAGGTTTACGTCACATCCGGTGTTCCGCAGGGTAGTGTATTAGGTCCTCTTCTGTTCCTAATTTATATCAACGATATGGTGGATAATGTTCGATGTAAGGTTAGGCTATTTGCAGATGATACTGTTATTTATAGTGATATTACAAGCGCAGATGACATTGTTTGCTTACAGAACGATCTGAATCTTATTTCTGGTTGGTGCAGGGATTGGCAGTTAGATTTGAATGTAAAGAAGTGCGTAGCCATGAATTTTACACGTTCCGCTAATGTTTCTCGCATGCCGTATAATATTTCAGGATATCCGTTGCAGTTCGTGAAGCATCATAAATATCTTGGTATTACGCTCAGTAGTAATTTTTCCTTTAAAGAGCATATTCAAAACGTAGTAGGTAAAGCGAATAGGATGCAAAGTTTAGCTAGTAGAATCCTTAGGGGTTGCTCATGGAGAGTAAAAGAAATAGCGTACTTCTCCCTAATTCGACCTCTCCTTGAGTACTGCTGCGCGATTTGGGATCCGCACGAAGTGGGATTAACTTCCAGCCTTGAGATGGTTCAACGTAGGGCAGCTAGATTTGTTAAGGGAGATTTCAGTTTTGACAGCAGTGTTTCAGCTATGATAGAATCCCTCGGTTGGGATTCGCTTAGTGATAGAAGACTTGATTACCGTAGGAAGCTTTTTCATAAATTTATCACTACGGATCTCAGGGAGGAGGTAGTTGATATTGTCATACCAGTTTGTAGCATACGTGATCCTCGAGACAAAACGACGAAGCGTTACAGGGAAATAGTTGCCAGGACAGATAGTTATTTCTGGTCATTTTTTCCGCGAAGTATTAGAGAAGCCAACGGCAGTCAAAGGTAGATAGGTTTTCGGTGTTTCACACTCCCTGCCATGCGCCAGTGGCGGTTAGCAGGGTCCTTATGTAAATGTAAATGTAAATTTCCCTTATTCATAAACAATTCTTTGTTCTAATCGTTATTTTCAGATTTAAGTTAATTTACGATGAAGATCAAACTGACGGATTTTTATTGGTTATAAATCGAAGGACTTTCAACGTTTCCTGCTAATTAGTGGATCTCCATAACATATCAGTGAGTATACCAAAAAATCGTGTATTTAAACACATAAGAAAATTCTCCGCTAAATAGATTTTACAACTCATGGTCTTTGAATTCTTCTGCAGAATCAACGTACGTGTCCTGTAAGCTGCGACCAGTAGTTCATTCCTCGAAGACCTTCTCCACTCGTTTTCATTTCTTCACCATTTTGAGTTTCTGAGATCGAAGTTCGAAATGGGTTCAAAAAGGGTTTATATTACTTTGATGATGATTCTTTTCCACTTCGTTTGTGCTGAAACAGAATATGGTTACGATGGCCTCAGTGTGAGGAAAGAGGATACAAAGAAACTCGTGCTGTAAAATATTGCCCAAAATTTTACGTCAGACGCAATGGGAAATGTGTGCTTAGCATTTTTAGACCAGATTATAAAAGATTTTAAGATAAAAGAGAAGATAACTCATAGGATGCATTTATTTGTTTGGGCCTTTAAATTCTGAGTTGAGCCAAAGTACTCAAAATATTAAATATTTGTCTCGATATACTGCTACAATCTCAAGGCTCAAGATAAGGGATAAATCGTGCAATAGAAGTTCTCCTTCAGTCAATCATCAATAATCAATTACAACATAAACTCTTTAAGTAGTTCCTCTTTTTAATTAGTATTATCATATGCCGCTTATGTTTTTGGTCATTGGACTGAAAAAATAAATAGCATTGCAATGCAATCTTTATAAGTTGTGCTGAAGTTTTTCCCCAAAGGATTGGATTCCATAACGCATATTTACTTCGAAAGCGTTTTGAGTTTGAAATAGCGATAAAACTTAATTTCTGGTTATTTTTTGCGGCATTTCGTTTTGAAGGATATATATCTTTGTTTCACCGTAGCTATTTTGCTACTTTTTTACAATTGTCTTGGATGATCCTGTACACAAATAAAGAACTGAAATTGATATCACGCAATTATGTATTGCCATTCTTATTTTAGTGTTTTTTTCATTCTCTCTTGTTGAAACTTTCGTTATTTTTTGGCGATTTAGGTATCTTATAATATATATAAGAACTTTTTTTTTAGTGGGATCCTACTGAAACACTGGTATATACTGTAAATACTTTCCATGTTCTTTTCTCGTTTTATTTTTCATTTTCAAAGACGGAAGGATTACTTACAGAATGAGCAAATTGTATGATGAAGAAGAATAGTCAAAGACTTCAAGCGTTCTTAACTCTATGATAAAAAGCGGAGACAAGTGATGTTGATTTAAGGTAAGATTATTTAACTTTTATTGAAATCTCAAATGCGTAAGAAGTATCTGAAAGAAAATCATTGAGTTATATTTCTTAATCGTACCTTCCCATGTTTGTTGATCGTTAGTTAGGTTAATGAGAGGAATACCGTTATAAACAGTTCATTGATAAATCGAAAAGAATGAAGCGATTAATGTTCCCGTTGTTGAATACTTTGATATTGGTTTCAAGGAATGTCTTCAAATTATAATTAAAGCCCAACCACTAATTCAACATAATAATTACAAAGGCATGATGATTTTTATCATTTGATGGTGACGATTAATGGTTAATAGTGAAATATGGATCCTTTTGAAACTAATCTTAGCACATGCTTTCGATTATATCGATAAATTTCCCTTGGTCTTCTTAGTTAAAGTGACTTTATGCCGGGATAATATAACCGTACCATAATGCGTCCATGATTGTAAGTAGAGCGTTCTGAAAATGAGGGATGTAAACGCTTCATTAATTCTTTCTCTTTGCAAGCGATGCACTGGAGTAGCCAAACAGACATTCTTAGCGGGGGAGGAGTAGAATACATTTAGCTGACTTTTCCTTTAAATCATCTTTGAGTTTATTCCAACATGCCTATGCATATATTCTTTCTAAGGATGGAAGATGTTCGAAAGAAATTAGAAAAAGGATAGCATTAGCGAAAGAAGCATTCATGGAACGAAGAGAACTGATGACAAAGGGACTTGATAAAGGAATCAGGATTAGATTGGTAAAATCCTTGGTGTGGAGTGTAATGTTGTACGGGTGTGAAACGTGGACATTAAGAAAAGAGGATGTCAAAAGATTAGAGGCTTTTGAGATGTAGGTATGGCGTAGAATGGAGAAAGTAAGTTGGGTCGATAGAAAAACGAACGAGGAGGTTCTAGAGATGGTTGGGGAGAAAAGAGTAATGATTGAAGTAATTAAAAATAGACAAAAGAAATGGGTGGGTCAAATATTGAGAGGGGAGGGATTGTTGAAGAAAGCGATCGAGGGAAGAATGCTAGGGAAAAGACAGAGGGGAAGACAAAGACAAAAGTTATTAGACGAATTAAGGGGTGGGATAAGTTACCGGGAATTGAAGGAGAGGGAGCTGAATAGGGAATGTGGGGGCACATGAACCTACCGAATATATATATGCATATATTGCCAAATCAGCAAATCATATCGAATTATACGTATATTATTATAGCCTCTTTAGAAGTGTGTTTTGTCTAAAAGATAAGAATATATAAAGAAATTAGTCTCTTCTTAAAAAGGATTACTGTTTAAAGAAAATGGAAAAGCGGAAGACTAATGCAGCATTTTTGCTCTTAAATATAAGTGGTGTTTTTAAATATTTTAAAATAGATTGTCGTAACCTTTTTAAGTGATAACAATTAGTGTAACTTCCATTTGTCAGAGTGTGATCTCCATAGTGAGTCGTACTATTAGCAGGAGTGAATTGTATGCCATGGGAAAATCTCCGACCTATAAAAAACCTTGTGTTCTCGTTGCCCTTGCTTACTTTTTAAATCAAAGACAAAAGTCATGTAGTCTGACTTAAACTTGATCTATTGAGGGCATGATGCACGAGAGAGTAAGAAAGTGAATGACTCACTAATTAAGTTAGTAAGGGAGAAACCATATTGTGATGATTCATGTGCTTCTTGTGTTTCCCAAACTGGCGGTCCAATCACCAATAGCGCGCTTCTTTCTATCTCGACTCATTATCTTATATTATCACATACCTGTGATTACCTTTATTTAGAATCACAATAATCCCGTGTTCTGGTTGTTGTTTAAAACAGAATCGATAAATACTTCAATGAAGTATCGCAGACACCTTCCTCTGCCCAAATCGCTATGACTGTAAATAAATAAATAACATGTAAAGAGTGCGTCATTTTTTCAATTAAACTTTTCTTCATTAGAAGGAGTAGTGCACTTAAAAGTGCATCAAAACTTGAGTGACACAAATGGGCTCTCACTCCCTGTAATTTCACCAATGACAAACGCGCTACCCACTTGGCTATCCGGAAGCCCATTGGTAAGTTTCGATGCAAATTATACATGAAGTATTATCTCTACTTATCCAATTTCGAAGGAGTTAAAAATTCGAATGGAACCTCAGTATCTCTTGTCTGCCAAATACAAAGCGTGTCTTCATTTCAATGATGCCTTTCCCTATATGTTAGGCTTAGTTTCCGCAAATACCACGTTGACAAATTCACGTTTTAAATATAAATTTTCCATTCGCTTTCTATAAGAATTCGCCTTAAGCTGACAATGAAGTTAAAATTACTTTAGGATGTTCGAAGGAGTTCTCTATGCGTTATGCGATAAATCTTCTGATATGTCGTTATAACTAAAATTTTATTCACACATTCTTTACGTCTTTCTTTGCGATTTTTTTTCCAAAACGATCAGAATGCCATACTAATTCCTAGGTTTATATTATGATGGCTTCGATAACCTTGAAAAATGTCACTTTCGTCTGCTACAAATTTTCACATTTATGAATTCGATGTTATTCCCTTTACATAGAGCATCCATCTGCACTCCAAGGAGCACGGATCTCCAACACTTTATGCTTCCTCCTTTGCGGTCCATTTCGTGTGCAAGAAAGTTTTTCCTAAATGCTTCGTACATTTTTCACACTCAAGATTGATAACTGAAGTGGAGAAGGATTTTCGTTGAAATTTACCTCCAAAACTGAATCAGGACATTCATATTAAGTATATCCAAGGAAAGGAATCTAAAATAAATACAAGTTATTAATATATAAAAATACGGCAAAGTTCATCGTCTGCGACCTACGAAGTCTTTCTAGTGATAAAACCTGGATAACCCTGCCTTGAAGGTATATTCCAAAATTTCCAGCCCAAAAATATCTAAAAATTTTGATTTAAACTTTAGGTGCACAGCTAAATCTTTCAGCGATGTTTTTTTCAGTTCTCCTATGAATCAGCCGAAGAGAGAAATTCCTCACGAGCAATGCCGTTAATGGACGAATTAGTCTACTACGGGGAGTTTGTGAGCTAGCCGTAACTGAATCGAATTTGCATAGGAATAAGGGAATGATATATTCATCGCTAATTAATTACCGCTGAGAAATATCCTATTGATCTATTCTGAGATCTCCGAATGTGTCGTGAATTTTCCCTTTCGCAAGCCTTGTTTTTTCTTCGAACTTTCATTTCATCCGCTAACATCTGACTATAATCACGCCCCCGTTAATTACTCTCCATCGCATCACCAATTTTCCTTCTCCTATATAAGGACTGATTTCTCAGCTTTCCACAACCAATTCTCTGCCGAATCTTGGAGTAAGTCGTTCTTACCCCTAAGGGATGCTTTCAAGTGTTACCCTTTTCAGTGGATAATTCAGTCTTTCTGTTTTGAGTCATTGATTATCACTGCAGTGTATTCAGCCGTTCATCTCGTTTGCTACTTCGAGCTCTGTCTGCAGATCCCAATACGCACCGGAAGCTCTCGAAATTTCTGCAAATAGTGCTCGTCTCTTCCAGAAAAGAGCGATGGCTGGCACCAACTTGTGTTCAAAAGTCATGTCTTTGTTGATGATCATCTGCCTCGTTGGACTACTGATCCAGAACGCCGAGGGCAACACGTACATAAGATACAAACCTTTAAGCTACCGGAGGCAACAGTACATAGAGAAACATAGGGGGCACGCTCATGCACAGCCGCCAGCACCATACGGGGAAGAGTATGTTCCTTATGCACCAATGTTTGGCCACTGGTAGTGAACAGGAGAAGATTGAAGCTCTACAATGTGTATTGCTCAATACAAAGTTTTGGACCCTCTTATTCAATGCTGATTTCGCCAATTTGCTGAAAATTCGAAAGGACTTGTGTGGGATCCTTTTATCGCGTGTAATTATTTATTTAATAATTTATTTATAATTATTTATACTTATGTCTACATCAAGAATGGTAGCCTTATACAACAAAGAAAGCTTAACCTTTATTTGCTTATGTGACAAATTGCTTCTCTTGATGTATGTACGTCTAAAGGAGATTAAAATGTGATTCGCTTTTCTAAAAACCTTGATTATTTTATTCTGCATCATCCTCATGTTCACAATTACCGCGCACAAATTGCTCTCGTATTTTCTCCAAAAAGTATTCTTGCATCAAGTGCCCTAATCTAACAGCAAGTGCTGAGTGGTAGATTGATTTTGGATAACGATTATCACCAGAAGAATATGTTTAGGAACCTATCATGATTGAAAATGCTGTATTTGAGACGTTTCAGGTGTCCATCCATAATTTCTTGGTATCTGACAACGCTCAATTTGCAATCGAAAATTCCCGGTCCCGTCGGAATTTTTTCAAGTCAATTCTTCTTTGGGTTTTTTCCTGGGTGGGTTTCCCTCTTGATGAATCGTATATCTGACTGAATGAGTCTTCAAGTTTCATTAATTCGTTTAAGGAGTACACATTGGATGTTAATATTTTACTGAAATATATTTATTATATATTCCCACCCTAATTTGATCACATGACACATTAAAATTATACATAAATTATTCTTCCTGAAAATGAAAACCTACGAATTGACTATAGGTTATTTTGACTAGGTTACTGCATTGAAAACTGAATAACTAGCAATAGCACACTACGGCTTGGTTTGAAACTTACTCAAGGAATGAGGAATCGAAAGATATTGCTAAACTTGCTCTTCCGTCAATAAAATTGTAAAATATACTATAAAGGTCAAAAATAATTATACATAATATAATTAAGCATGATATCTGTATGAGTTACCTCAAAAACCTCAAAAATCAAACATTTCGGTTATTTTTTTAGCGATTTTTTCTTGAATTTGAATATAATAGATAATATACTAATAATAATTATTATGTGCCGGTTTTAAGCAAGTCTTTTGTTAACCTTGGTTTTTGTGAAATACTTATTTACATCCACTTATTATTTACATCAGAAGCAAAGTTGCTCATCAATAATATTGCTTTTATACACCGGAATACTTTGTGAAATTTAGCTGAAATTAGACTCGAAAAGAGTAATTGTGCAAATATAGATGTAAAAATAAATGAGTCCCTCACATAATTTATAATTTTTCTCTTAATTTAGAATGAAATTAAATCTGTATCAGAACTAAATTTTATCTACCATCTTATACTCCTTGAATGTATTCCACTCAGTGCTCTTTTATTTCTGATTCACGGAAACATATTTAATTAACGATCATTAACGGAGTCTGCATCTACAGGTATCCGATAGCAATTATTGAGTGTGTAATTATAATCTATCTCCCGGAGATATTTCTGTATCCAGTTTGAAAATTCAATACTTTGCTGAAGTGGAATGATGATCTCATCAATTTAAGATGTGAATTGTGAACCTCTAATTTATTGAAATGGAAGTAAATTTGAGCAAATTGACGAATGTTGAAAAATGTCATTTATTCAATCAACAATTTTCTTATTTGGATTCGAATTAATTATTATGATCAGAAAACTAGAGGTTTTTCATAAATAACTCTACTTAATTTAATGCTAGAGTTATTTGCGATAATGTATAAGTATTTCTATTTTCAGTTCTCGTCGGCGTTTTGTTTTTTCAGTCGATCTGTGGTAGGGATGATTCGTAATTTAAATCACTGCACTTTCTGTTATTACTGCATGTTTTTCCTGCATTCACCCCATTTATAAAGAATGAAGTGTCTTGGAATACTATAGTTAACTATAGCCACAGTTAACTGTTTTCCAAAAGTTGGCGAAGAATAACTTTGTGTTAAATTTTCTCAACATATATTATTAAACAGTGACGAAACCGTTCGTTCTTAAGTGCGTCACGAAGACGTTTCTGTCGATTCGCGAAGTTGGGTTAGAAATGATTCACGATCACTTTCAAAGGACATTTATTTTTCTATAACATATTGCTATTGCTTTAAATTAAGTAAAATAATATAACACAAACGAATAATACATTCCCATGCAACTCATAAAATGATCAATTTGTACTTTTCTTCTTTGCTGAGTATAATGCACAATGTACTCATATTCACTTGAATATCTATTACATAATTATTTCATAAGGTTATGCAACAGGGCTACGATATGGATACCATACACACGTACGTAGTCGCATAAAGAAAGAATAATTGATTTCACAGTGCTTTCCACAAAGGTATAATGCTAAAAACACCGATATCGGCAAGCCTCGTGGAGTAGATATCGGTGAAGATATCAAAGCAACACTTTTCTGCAGCGGCCTCTGGAATACTTCTCTCCTTCCTTGCAAGAGGGCTGTGCCTTCAGCGGTGCACTTATGAAATCCGAATCCGTTCTCGAAGATTCCGGAAGATGGAGGATGGCAGAAAGGCTCATTTCAGACGCCGCATTTGGTAGAATAATCATAAGGCTGACGGAAGCCACCAGGATAAAGAGGAAGATGGCTCGATGAGCTGAAAAGAGCATCATGAAACAGTATGAGCTGCAGACAAGATATATCGCCTTTCTATTCCTCTTGGAGACCGTATAGTTATGATAAGAACTCTTTCTAAAAGCACCAACTTATGCCCTTCTTTTGATGACCGCATCCTGCCCTCTCCTATATTATTCATCTTACTGAAGCATACATACAGACTTCCTTGTTTAGGATGAAACTGAGAATAAGTATTCCTACTCATTAATCATTATTAAAAAACTGAATTAACGAATAGAATACTACATAACACTACTGTAAAATGCGTAACTCCAAAGTATATATATATATATATATATATATATATATATATATATATATATATATATAATTTTAGAATATCACAAAATTATAGTACTTTTATGAAGCGTGTATGATGAAAAAACAGAGTTCAGGAAAGAAAGAAAAAAGAAACTGTTGGACTAAAAAAAATTGTGAACTGGAGAAAAATATCCGCAAAGATAATAAGCTTTTATAGAAGGCCGGAAGAAAAATTTAAGTGATACGTAGCTAACAGTCTGATAAAAATTAATTTACTGTCAATAAGGCAGCAGATAAGGGAGTTAGATCAGACGCAATTTTTCTAGATTTTAAGAAAGCCTTCGACACGGTGTCCCATGTAAAGCTTATACAAAAGTTAAGTTCCTACGCGATTGACGGAAAGGTGGTCAGGTGGACAAAATCATTTCTAGAAAACAGATCTCAGAGAGTTGCGTTAGACGGAATATTATCCAACGAAATTAGTATCACATCAGGTGTTCCGCAGGGAAGTGTCCTAGGGCCGATTTTATTCCTCATATACATTAACGACCTAGCGGATAAAGTAAAGAGCAAAGTTAGATTGTTCGCCGATGATACCCTCATATACAGAGAGATTTCGTCAGAAAATGATATACATATACTACAGAATGACTTGGACGTTATAGCAGGATGGTGTAAGGATTGGCAGCTTGATCTGAATCTTAAGAAATGCGTTGCTATGAGTTTCACGCGTTCTACAAACGTTATTCCCGCACTGTACAAAATTTCAGGACATCCCTTAGAGTTCGTGCGTCATAATAAATATCTAGGAGTCACGTTCAGTAGTAGTTTATCTTTTAAAGAACACATTCGAGATGTAATAGGTAAGGCGAACAAAATACAGAGACTAACAGGTAGAACGCTGAAGGGATGCTCATCAAGAGTAAAAGAAATAGCTTATTTTTCACTCATTCGACCTAATCTCGAATATTGCTGCGCGATTTGGGATCCACACGAGGTAGGTTTGGTCTCAGACTTAGAAATGGCCCAACGTAGAGCAGCTCGTTTCGTTACAGGAGATTTCAGGTTCGACAGTAGCGTTACGTCCATGATAGAATCCCTCGGTTGGAATTCACTTCAGGAGAGAAGAAACGATTACCGAAGGAAACTTTTCGAAAAGTTCCTCGGTTCCGAATTTAGGGACGAGGTGAATGAAACTTTGATTCCGGTTAGTAGTGAGCGCGATCTCCGAGAGGCATCAACCAAGCGTTATAAGGAGGAAATAGCAAGGACAGATAGTTATTTCTGGTCGTTCTTCCCGCGAGCTATTAGAGAAGCTAATAGGGTCGATTAGAATACTAAGATGGTGTCATTACACCCCCTGCCATACGCCACTGGCGGCTTGCGGGGTACAAATCTAAATCTAAATCTAAAATCTAAAATAATGCATGTTATGAAATTAAAAATGTAGTTCTGGTATTGATAGTTGAGCTTAATATATGTTACTGACAAAGAAGTGTATAACTTGTTTACAGTGTTAAGTTAGCTATTGAAATTTCGCAACTTCGTTTACACATGCGTATACTTTGTATTTAACATAAAAAGATTAGTGGTTAATGTTTGAAATAAAATTGGTCTAATGGACTTTAAGGTATTCCAGTCTTCTTGAATCGAGTGCATTCACATTTACAATGTAACATGAATAAACTATGAGCCTTCGAAATTTTGGATTTTTATGAAAAGGCACCTATTAATGGTTACAATGTAGTGATTTCTTTAGATGAAAATAACATACGTCATATGATGAATTCGTTTTTGTAATATTTATCGTCGGTTTAACCCTAATCAGGGGGGTGTTTCAGAGTCATCCGTTCCGAACGGATCGGATGCCTTGGATCCGTTTTACGTCACTTTAAGATCGGAAAGGCAATTTGGGAGAGCGCTTCCGATCGGATCAAAAGAGACTTGCCGGTCGAAACAGGGCCTCGATTTCGCGTAGCGTATGCAATTGGGTTTTGAACGCAATTGTCGGCCATCTTGGCAAAAATTGCGAATGGAATCACCTTTGCGATTTCATAACTCGGAATTACGAATGCGAGCGCAATTCAGCTCCGTTAGTAACGCAATTCCTATCGCCAAAAGAAAGCAGGTGAAATCTGCTTTGTAAACAGTAAACATGACGGAGATATGCTCGCTTTGATGAAATGTTATGAGAATAAAATGAAATGATGGATTGTAGAAGTCTCAAAGATTCTTTATATCCATTTGCAAGTCAGTAGAACTTTTAGGGAGATATTATAATTACCATAATGTATGTAAATGTGCCTAACAAAGGTTTTAATACCTCAGCTGGAAGCTGAGGCAAGCAACGTCGTGAAATGATTGGTTTTATTACATAAAATATTAATTTCCTTGATGTGACATTAATTGGAAATT
This sequence comes from Pachydiplax longipennis, assembly GCA_036926295.1. Classification (NCBI taxonomy): domain Eukaryota; kingdom Metazoa; phylum Arthropoda; class Insecta; order Odonata; family Libellulidae; genus Pachydiplax; species Pachydiplax longipennis. The sequence goes on along the minus strand of JAVFKF010000085.1, from coordinate 1,243,235 downwards.
ATTATTATTAATAAAGCTTATTGTAGAGATGTATTTATGACATCTATGGAAGATTCCTGAGTAGATGGAACTCATATAAACGGCGAAGAGGGCGACTTATCTGTTTGAGGCAATATTACAGACAGAAGAAATAGAGGAAGAGTTGGAAATAGTGGGCCGCATATACCTTACATGAGGATTCAAGTAACAGTTCATTTTATAGTACATACATTCATGAGAGAGTGAGTTGAATAAGGTTGAACTCAAAGATCGGATATTAGGATAACTTACAACCTTATATATAGCAGTTATTTAACGTTAGCTAAACTTGATGGAACCGAGATTCACTCTGTAGTATTCCAAAATGAAATGAGTGAATGAAATACACCACTTCTCAAATAGAAACTAGTAGTTATTTTATTCAGAATTACCTTAACTGAATTCTACAGAAAAGTTTTACTTCTTTCTGTAGTACTAATAATTACTTACTTTTCAGTAGTATTTAGTTAAGGTATAAAATAAATTTGAAAAGTGGTGTATTTCATTAAGTCATAACATTAGTGTTAGGAATGCAGTAAGGAAAACCAAAACAGTGATATGTCAAATCAAATTCTGTCAGTCACTTTGCATTTTCACACTAGAAAAGTAATTTTTCTAATACTATCATGGAAAGAGGTGAATATTATATTATAATACAAAGAAATAAAATCAAGATAGCCATTTATTGGACAAGAATGAAACCAAGCAATTTGTTTCGCTCATCAACAATAAATATTCATTGCCCTAGAAAGCTAATGATCATCACTGTATTTATGTATAATATGATAGTTATAGAACACAAATTTTCCATGGACTACTATCCAGTCGGAAAAAGTAAACTAAAACTTAAAAGTACAAGTTTATGAGTATTAAAATATGTATACTTTGCAAATTTTCAAAATGTGTTACGCTTTGTATCACAAAATACCTTTATTTCATGTTTAAATAGTATTGTAACGATGCATCACTATGTAGCAAATTCTAAAATTATGCAGTATTTAGTGTTTAATATCATGTATTCAAAGCTTTTACATTATGGTTAAGGAGATTATGTAACCTTATATATGCATATATATCTATATATGTATGAATTTATTTATGGACGAATCCTAGCAGTGTATTTTGCTTATGGAGAATTAAAACGTAACTTATACTTATATAATAATATATTTGCTAGTACAATTTCAATTCAAGGACTAGACGGTTGCTTTAGTTAACGGATATTGAATCATTCGCTGTAATGATAGTATCTCTCGTTCCTTCAAATACAATCTCCGTGAATATTTACGCAGTCACCTAACGTTATTTGCTACTCTATCTGTTTCTCCTCTAACATTTATTTGTAATAGCCTCGAATCATATTCCTTGCAGACTACAAATTGTCGTCAATGCGCAAATATGAGAATGTAATCTAGCAAGTAATAATAGAGAGGTAAATCACGCAACACCGTTTCCACGAAGCTCTCGCGCTGCTATCGCTGGTGATACGAATTATAAAATCCCACTTCCAAAGCAATTGTCATTTCGTTCGCTCCGAAGCATCTTCATCGCAATTCTGGGAACGCATCGATAGCCATAGAGGTGGTCTTTCCATGTGCGTTGGTTCGTCTGAGGTGTTTTTGATGTTGTTGGCGTTATTATTTGGTTTTAGTAAAGTAATACTGCTTAATTTCATGAATGCAAATTTATATGGATATTCTACAAGTATAATAGAGGTGTACAACAAGTTAATTAGTATGTAAACGGGAACATAAATGAGCATATGCAGTCATTGCAGCGCAAGTTTTGTTGACGATACATTTTATTCTGAAGCAGGAAGATGAAAAATTTGAAATGCATAGCGTAATAACTGAGAAATATAAATCTTAGTTTATTGTATTGAAAACGTGCCCTTCGATTATACATTCCTTTGGTTACTTTTGCGATGATTGTTTACGTGCCTTAACATCATAGTTACATCAGTGCGAATAATAGACTTGGTAATTTATCTCGTCTGTTTATGCCCATATTGTGTAACATAAATACTATTTTTCAACATGAAATATTAGTTAGAAGTGTTGCGTTTTTCACTGATCTCTCTACTTCCCATCAGCTGATTTAGATTTTGTCAATGGATGTCGACTGTATTGAGTTTGTTTCACTTTTAATTCCTGATTAATCCAATAAGATGCTGAATTTGGCTGCTATACGTATGTTCATTCTTAATAACCTACACTATGGAGGTCATTAAGGAACCTGATGTTTGTTCAGAGGAGAGAGAAGGCTGAAAGTTTTGAGAAGACAAGGTCTGAGGCACTTATGGATAACTCAGACCCCTTCAGTTTCACAGATAAAGTTTTCCAGGGCTTGTATCATCAAAATAAATGCATGGCAAGGGCTTTAATAGTGAAAGACTGACCATTCCTAAACACTGGGCAGCATACAACAGCATCAGCTATTGAAATAAAAGTATGTGGTGTTGTATTTAATTTATGCAAGGGAAATGTCCTATTATCAAAAGCAGAAAACGCTTGAATAAAAATAGCATCATTTTAGGTTATTTCTGATACAGGAATTTCCTAATTTAAAATATGAATGATAGAATGTATAACCCACATTCAAGAATGCATAACCTTGTTATTTCAAAATTCCATTGCTAATAATTTTGTGTAAAATCAAAACGTCTACTTCTGCTACTTGTAATTTTAGTAAATCTCAACTCATATGTTGGAGAACTATGTAATTTATATCAATGTAGGTGATACTACTCTTTTGTGCTTTATAGCTCATCAACTTGTGGTAAGCACATTCTAAAATTGCTATATCTTAAGGTAATTGTGAAATAATTTAATTATGATGGAAGATAAATCATTTCTGTGTTAAAAATAAAATAATGAATACTGAATAATGAATGAAATAATTATTGTAGCACCTAGATATTACCTAATCTATATGGTATTAATAACAGGAAGAATTTCATTGGGCACCTAGGTCCTTTGTACATTGCATTTTTATGCACAAGGTTGATACTAAAAATCATTGGGAAGCAGTGCTAATGTCAGCCTGAGGCATGCCAGTGTCAGGCATATAGAAGAGGTGATGAACATACTGGCTGTAATAAAAAGTGGATTGTAATCCCTAACAGTCCCTTAGAAAGGAGACAATACATTGAAAAGTATGTCTTTTGCATGCTATAGACTATTAATTTATTTTCATCCCCTTGGGTAGGTACATTGCAATATAAATATTCATACCCTTTAGATAACAAATTTATTCAAAGGAAATTAAATGTTTATCACATACAGTACAGTCCTCTGCATTTAAATAAAGAAAAATGTATCACATGAAAATAAAAAACACTAATATGAATAAAAATAAAATAGCACCTGCTACAAAATAAAAATAAATAACCTATTACATAAAGTGATAAATGAAATAGATAAAAGTAATGAACAAAGTAGAAATGGGCCCTGAAAATATAAAACTTAAGAAATGGCTTCTGCTTCATAGTAATAAATAATTTTTTATAAAAAGCTGCTACTGTAAAAATAAAAAACAATAGAAAACAAATCAATCATAGAATATCCAAATAAAAGATACATATGTAAACATATTTCCTGAGGTTCCTTAATCGGAAAAGATTATACAAAATAGTACAAAATATTGTACCTTATATCCAATGTATGGTATGACAGCTAAGATCATGATTTTAAAGCTTACGTATGTAGAGTATGTTTCTATCTATACAATTTCATTGTAAATATGCATGTATTTTATATCCATGTATTATTTTGTATGTATGACCTTTGAGTATATCTGTGTGTCCCAGTACATGTAGAAATGGCTATAATGGTAAATAAAAACAGATTGGTTACTGAACAATGTTATTTATAAATTTCCTTTCCTTCTAAGCCTTAGATGTTCTACTATCCTTAGATATTACCATATCATTCCAAACAAAGTTTACTTGCAATTTATTCTCCCCAATACTTAAGTTAACATGAAGGTATAGGGTTAATCCCCATTTTTCACATAGGAAAATTTATTAAACCTTGTCAAAACTCATCTTAAAAAGAATTGATGTTATCAAGTCATTTGTAGTAATAAAGCATAGAATGCAGTTCCATTTTAGAGCAGCAATTAACCTTTTTGTTTGAACCTTTTACGAGGTGGCAGAGTAGCAGAAGATGTTGCCTGCACCTCACAATGAGGTTGCACTCTCACTGGAACTAGACACATCATGAGATGTGGAAGCAACCACTTCTCTCTGCTGGCTATATACCTCATGCTAAGACCTCTTAAACGCAATATTACAAATTATTAACATTGTCCGTCAGCTGTGTAAATGTACTTAGAACGTTTTGATCAAGGCATTGATAAATACCTCAGCAAATTTAGTGATAATTTTCAATGATACAATATGATTTAAAACGGGTTGGGATTATTCGAAGTATAAACAAAGAAAATCGTGTAAAATATTACCACACATCCGTCTCAAACGCTCAAATGCAGGAGATTACTTTACAAAAATTACTGTTTACTGGAGAGCTACGTTTCTCGACTGGGATGAGGAGTGACGTCATACCCAAGACGGATTTCTTTCCGCTCGGAAGTGTGAAACGCACGGAAGTTGGGAGACGGATTACTTTACGATCGACTCGGATTGAATCCGTTGCCGCCAATCCGTGGAGACACAGGATTGGTTGGTGTAGAAGTTGTCTTGTCAAACAAACAAAAAACATTCTATTCTAAAAGTTGATGAAATGGAATCTTTATTGTTGGAATATGTTAATACCACAGCTAATAAAGAAATGTCTTCCAAATAAAAGCAATATTGAGACTTAAATGTTTCCTCTTCCATTTTACGCGTCGTATTTTTAGTAAAAGTATTAGTTTTTGAAAGACACAGAATTATAAATATTAGGAGAGAAGTGGATATAAAAACGTGAGAAGTACAGTGTAGCACTTGGAGTGCTAAGAATTATGTAACTGTTATACAATTCACTGATGACAATAGAGATGTTATATTTTAAGAATATTTAATTAATTATTTGACTTATAATTGATTACTAGATATTACAGATAAAGCTGAGTTAGAATTCTTAGAATCACTGATTATTTTATTGTTGTCTTTTATTTTTTTGACCGTAGCTATGTATCTATGTAGAATTTTATTTACAGTTGAAGAAAGAATTCAAATTGTCAAATTTCTATCGGTTATTGGGCAATAAACTTTGGATCTCTTTCTGAGACACATAATATCTCTTTCAAGGCATGTTCTGTCGCCCTGGTTATTTTCATTGCCGTCTGTCTAAGAAATGTTTTCTGTGCCGCATAAAAACCGCAGAGGTTCAGATTTCATTGCGTTGCAGTATATTTAACCGGTATTTATTTCTAAAATTCGATTTTTGAAGACATTCATGAACTAATACCTTAAGCAATGATTGAATGTAAAGAATCTCCTAACAATACAAATTAGAAAACTAATTAGCAGTTTTCATTATTCCGTTAACAAGGCTTCACCAAATTAGAGTAATTATCAGTTGCTAAACAAATGATAAGTAATCAATAAGAACATCTTTACTGTACCTCCTACTTTGTGCATACTAGAAAATGCTCCTGTTTTTTCAATTAATATTAATTATTTAATTTTCGAGGGATATGTGAATCTTAACTTTTGATGAATCCAATGGGATTAAAGTTAGTCTTCTAGTTATCGTGTTCGTTAGCTTGATGTCAGAAAATCAGTGGAGGCTAAAGATCAATCTTATCTCTTTCTCAACGTCAAGCAAAAATAATTACTTAAATATTTCGTATCCTCCTTCCCGATGACGTTTGAACAATGTCAATTTCGCTTTAAATTTATACGATGATTAATCTGGCAACTGCATTTTTCTTCACTTTTTAAAAAGTAATTTTCTTCTGCGTATATCTTTAGCTCATTTTATTTCCTGTAATTGTTTTAGTATAATCGTAATTTTCGTGATCACGAATTGCGTTTGAAACTCTTTTATGAGTTCGGGAATATAATTTCCTATGCAGTTTCATTTATGCAATTATTTTTATACTTTTACTTAAGTTATTAAATGAGAGACATTTCGGGTTTCCTTAAGTGTATTTAATCTTAATATAATTAATTAATATAATTTAATCTTAATAATACCAATAAAACAAGACCGGACTCAAAATTTATTTTTACAGGATTGAAAATCGAAACCAGACCGAAAAATTGAAATTTTCGTTCCTGATTCGAAACCGTTATTTATTTCCTTCTGCTACGATTGCATTCTGATGAAGCAGTTGTTATATTTTCCAATCCTTTGACGGTGATTTCCTAATCAATAATTAACATTTTATTCAACTAGTAGCGTTATTATTTTAATAACTTAACTCATGCATTGGTTTTTTCATTCATTTTGCGAGTTCTGCTCTTCATTTTTACTAAAGGAAAGGTTATTAACAATTTACTCGTGTCTAAGTAGCTTTCAGAAGGAATGATTACATTTTGAGCTTACAGCTAAAAACTGAACCGGAATTCGGAATTAAATCGGGGGAAAAGCGAATCCAAAAGAACTTCAATTTTCTGCGTTGGTTTATTTCTTTGCAACGTTCACGTAAAAAATCATTAAACACAGCACTGTCGGAAGAACCAAAACCATTCTATATACTAGTAGTAGTAGTCTGGCAATTGAGAAAGGTGACTGATTTTATTTTTATGGAACTCTAAGCGTTATCTCTGGCAAACAATTTTATTTACAAACTATAAATTTACCTTATATAAATGTGAAACAACGCTAGAGTTGTTAGTTTATTTATAATGACGTTACAGTTGACAGACCTGGTCGAAAAAGGAGCGATGGACCTATCAATATTAAATTTTGTTTAAAATTGGACAAGAGGTGCCACAGAAACATTAAAAAAGTTTCAGAATACTTACGGTAATGAATTTAATGAGTCAAAAGAGCGATAGAAAGTCGTATGATATCGTGATGTGCGCATGCAGAAGAGTCGACTGAATACGTTACTCAATGTTTTTTTTGATTCCAAAGGAATTATCCGCCGTTCCAACCCAAGAGAATGGTGAACACGAGGGTTTTTTCAATTATTTATGGACCAGAATTGTTTGCGTTCAATATTCGGTCGTTGTTGCAATACAATACCCCCAAATGCAAGTGTGCACGCACGTTCTTGACCAAATAAGGGATCGCCCACCATGATTTAGTTCTCTACGGCAATTTCTCAAATTATCAATGAAAGTAAAGCGTTTCAACACGAAAAATGGAGAAGGCTTCGACCGCCATTCTTATCGCAATTCCAAAAAATGAGTATCGGAAATGGTTGAAAATATTTAAAACCGCTTCCATATCTGTATTGACTCACAAGGATTCTATTTTGAACAACAACTAAATAAAAAATAATACTTCTTTTCATTTTATTTCTCATCAGTCACCTTTACCGTTTTGTAGAATGCACTGCTTACTAACCTGTAAATTCTTAAAAAAAAGTCATCAGTCGTAAACCTGTCGGCATCTTTTGGCCAAAAATCTTCTCCTGCACTCGGTTCTGACGATGGTGGGTTGTGATCTGATTCCATCGACGATGGTAGATTCAGTTGGCACCTCCGTTGTGTGTCTACCAAGTATAAGATTCACTACATTCTTAAACTTTTCCATCTTTTTCCCGCACATGCACATGGTCAGAGAATTCACGATCAGTAGCATTAAAATCACGTTCTCGCATCGCATGGCTGTTATAAACGAAAGGAAGAGCGAATTCTGAAATCAAAATAAGATTTTGATGGCGAACTGGAGTAAACTAGCTTTGGTACTTTAAGCGCTTCTTTTGTTACATAAGCCAATTAAATTTTGTTTCCTTATCTCTATGTATGTCATCATTTCCCCATCCGCAGGATTCTGTCGCTCGAAGAATTGTTTATCTATTTATTTGTATCGCTCTTTACAGAGCACCACTCGCCTGGAAAATTTTTAACCCATCGCATTATATAGAAATAGCGTTATTTTCTTTGGTTTGTCAATTATTCCTCGTCTATAAATTTCCTTCGGCTATATTGTGTCACAGAAAAATTTGGGATAGTTTTTATAACGCATAAAAGTAGCTTCGGGCTCCTAAGTGGTTAGCGCTTTGGACATCGTTGAAAGTGGTCCTAGGTTCGATTACTGTTGGGGCCAAAATCTGTGAGGTGACTCTGAAAGCACTTTCAACAGACTCAAACACAAAGAAAACTCACTTTGTAGAGTCCACAAAACTTGTTTTTGAGTTTTGTGGTCCAATACTTGTCCTTCTTTCTATGTTAAGCGAATAATCGTCTGAAATATTATTTTACTAAATTATTCAGCGAATCTTTCAACAGAACGAATCAAAGCTGCTGAGTGTTGATTCACACCTCCATGAAATTTAAGGAAACATCCCTTTTAGTCTGCCACCCTGTGTATTTCTTACGTCCTTAAACAAGTTTTATATTTTAAACACTGCTATAAATCACGGCAAACAATATTTCTAATATCGGTGTTCAGTTAAGTAGCACATTTAAAGTGCCCAAATAATAAGATCCGCCTTAAGATGTGATATAAACGTTGGATTTCGTAGAATAGTATTTTTGTCTTTTCTGCTGCACTCCGAGATGGTTTGGGTTCGGTGTCGGTCTTGCCGGCTAATTTTGTATTCCGTTAAATTTTATCACAAATGAAAAATTATAATTAATGAATATCTCAATAGTAAACATCTTTCGACTAACTTTGAATCTTCTAAGTTTGTGTAGAACCGACGATTTTTTATGCATCTCTCTATCTAAAATCCCATTTTTAATGAGCACTTAGAATTTTTAGAAAGGCGTGCCTCAGAATTGCTTTGAAATTGCAGCTCTGTTACTCATTTAAATTTTCATTTCAAGTATCTGTTTGCAACATGAAGAGGTACAATAAGTAAATATTGACGAAAGAATTAGATGGCTTTCTGGTAATGCAGAGTTATTTTAAAAATTTATCTTTCAACTTTTGTAAGTACATAAATTACATATGTATTTCTTTATTAGATACACGTAAAATTTTAAAAGGAATAAGATTCGGCTTTGTTTAAAAGACAATACAGAGTGATAATTTTATACACGTGACAGGTGTATTAAATCATGAGAAGGTGAATGGGTTCGAATCGAATGTCTCTTTTAGTTTTGCTAAATGTTTCCCCCTTTGTGTCGAAAACACAACATTAACATTCATGTAAAGTTCATTTTTATCAGTTTTTATCTTTTTCTTCGGTGTTATATTTGAAGAATTTTTTGAGAGACTCATTATCCATATGAGACTTTCAACCACGCGTAAAAAAGACGTCATAACCAGGTTTCGAAACTACTATTGATTGATTAACTCCACCGGCAAAAAAGGCAATGGGGGTTTAAAGCAACTAAGTCACGGCGCTGATATTTCTATTTCTCTCTTCTTGGTGAAAATTATCTGAATTTTTATTAAAATTATAAAATAAAAATCATTCAGAATTAAAATTAGGGTTCAGAATTGGGAATTTTCATGAATTAAATTAAAACTTGTCGTTTCCCAACGCAATATTGGAGAACTTTGAGCTATTTTTTAAGACTGATATGACCTTTGGTAAATTTTTATTAATTCTTTGTGACAGTCAGATAATGCTTTATATGATATATTGCACAAGGTTTCAATCCAATGTATTCTTTTTATACCGAACACTAACGCTGGCAAATAATTTTTGATAAATAGTTTAAAAAGAAAATTTCGATTTTCTTTGTTTTGCATAATTATATTTTAAAATAAAAGTGTTGATGCATCGATAAATGCATTTTAAATCACTGCACTTACTTTAAGTTCTTCTGAGAGAAGTCTTTCTTAAGCTATGGCTTATAACATAGTTGAACACTTATGTGTATAGGTAGCAAAATATATTAATGATGTGACCTCTTCAAAGCATTATCTTAATTTGTTTTTTTTTTCTGGTGATCTCTCAGAAAATCTCCCTGTTCAATCGAAAATCTAGCTAATATTTTAAAATCAAATAATGTGTTTGCCTCATAAAATACAGCATAGTTGAGCCACTTTTCTTTATTTACAAGCGGTCGTAGGACGCCAATGAAATCTGAGGTTATGATCATCAACCCATTAGTTTGTCATCCCTCCTACTGGTAGATACCAAAAGCTTTGAAAAGGGAATGAGGTGTCTAGGGAAGATGAGAAGTGAGGTAGTTTACCTTTGATTAGCTCAAAGAGCCAAAATGGTACGAAAGGAGAACGTAAGCGCGCTTTGATACTATGAATAGCATATAGCATTCGAAATGAAAAGAACGTAACTCAGCATCATTCAAACCCCATATTAAACGGCCACGAACAAGGCAGAGAAATCTGTAAGTGGAATTTAAATTTCTCTCTTCTCTATCAAAAGCCAAATGGAAATATTCCATTCGTTAAGATACCATAGCCATACCATTTAATGATAGCCTTAAATATTCCTTTCTCTCCTCAAGAACATAAGGCTTTGAATTTTCTAAGAAAGCTTTCGCTTCTTGATGCTTCCATGGTATTCAGTGTGTTGATTCTCCGAATCACGCTTCCGTAAATGAGGACGTTTCGCCAGCGATACTTCTTCGGTCTTCTTCAAGTGAAAGCTGCATCGCTGACCGAACGTCGTCAATTTTATGCTGCGTGATCCCGAGAATCTACAAACATACACACATTAAGCCTTCTAAGTTCGCTGCTTGACGCAAGCCATTATTTTATGTTGCAAGGATAAAGTAATTAGTTTGAGTAAGATTGAAATTCTTTTATTTTCGTAATGCTATAGAATACAGAAAGTAGAAATCTCACAATTGTACGGAAATTTATTCCCATGTTGGGATGACAGTCGTGACAAAAGTCTTGAACATCATGAGGTAGAAAAAGAAGATATAATAGTATAGAACCGATAGAACTGTTTGCTTCTCAGCTCGTTCGTATCAGCAAACCGTATTCTTGAACACTTGAGATGGTGATCCATCGCCGCTCGTTTCACCAGCGACTGCTACTCATCTGCAGGATCCTCGGGTAGGTCGACCTCCACTTCTGCCGACTCCTCAGCCAAATCATCCGCGTCTACCTCTCTCTTCCCTACTCTTCGACCATGGCCATGATGATGGCCGCGATGAGGTGGTCTGTAGTGATGATGGGGTCTGTGCCTGATGCCAGTTGCTTCGGTATCATCGACCAGAAGGGCGATGATGCAGACGGCCGCCAAAAAGATGGCGAGTTTGGAGACAGGTGATCCAGTGCGTCCCATCTTAATTCTCTCTCTCTATACTGATCAACAAACGAATTTGACGAACTAACGATGATATTTAAACGAAACAAAGATCCTGTTTATCTCACGAGCATCCTGCTTGTGGCTCACCTGTTTTTGCCGCAAAATTTGGGGCTCGAATCATCAAGCTTCTGAGATCCTGTAAACAATGAAGCCCGATTTCCGGACGGAAACCAACTTCGAAATGATGTAAGGTTGGCAATGAAGTAGCGGAAACCAACGAAAGGATATTAAGAACGATTTCATAAAAATATTCGCTTCAAGTGTGAAGTAGTAGGACTATTAAAAGTGCTTCGACGACTTCGCGCATACGAGGCCCAACCGGAAATCGAACGCTTCCACCAGAGACGAACGCTCTGCTCTATTTTTAAATGTTAATTTCTATGTAAATGTTACGGTATTATCGGCTCATTGGCATGCAACCGCGTCTTCTTAACTATACTTTAATCTGTAGCTTCCTACAATTATTATTATGTTTACTCTAATCACGATTATTCGTCGAAACATATATATCTGTGGAAAAAGTACCTTTCTTCGTTTTATTCATTAATGATGGAGTTCAACAAAACTACGCCTTCCTCCGTGGAATTTAATTTAATCTTTACTAGTTTCCCCGAGCAAAAATTTCGCAGACGATACTTTATTTCCTCATCGAACCTCATAAAAAACTCCAATCACGAAACTTGCCAACGAATACGAACATAAATACGAACTAAAACGTGCCTAAAAACACATCTTCGTATTCTGTATCAGAGTCCGTTCCGATATACCTGAAAATTCAAATTTAAACTCAATCTTTTGAACAAATTGTACATTTCTCATTTTTTTAGCCTATTTTTAGCAAAAAGCTTGCATATGGCGTGTAATTTATATGCTTTGATGGAGTGTGAAGGGAAAGAGAGCTGGTAACCGAAAAAAGATATTTAGGAATTGTATATTAGAGCTAGAAATCCGGTGCGTAAATTTTGCACAAATGGTCACTGGGGTGCATGCAATTTAATTAAAAGAAAGCTTAGTTTGAACGGATTGACAATGTAAACTGTCTTAAAATGTGACATAAACCCATTTATTCGGAAATGTTGTCGTTCGGCCCCCAAAAGATGCAAGGTTTATAACAATATAATTATGGTTGCGCACGAAGTCGAGGTGGGGACTATAGCATAACTTATGATTTCGATCATTCTAAGACCGAGAGTAAATGTCGCTGTCCAATGAGAAAAACTATTTATTTACCACAACAAACATAACCAAGTAAACAATAAGCTCCAAACATGAAAGCGCCAATATGTACGCATCCAGTAACGAAATTCAGATTTTAAATCGAGTTTTTGACCAAATGGTGCATATTTTATTTGTTAGTCTATTCTTAGGTGGAACCAAGAAACTTTCTCTTTCAAATGATCAGTCGTTTATACGTTTTGATGGAGTTGAAGGGATAAAAGAGCCGGTCACTGAAAAAAGATGTTTAGAAAAATAATATTTAAGAAGAGTAATACCTTATGGTAAACTACCTAAGGGAAATACTGAAATTAACAAAAATAATATTTATAAATAAATCACAGTTGAATACAAAGCAGTTTAAGGGGAATACACATTTGCGTAGACATACAGAGCAAAAATAGAATAATACGTTCCTTTTTCGTGCTCTGTTTTTCTCTGTGTCACATTATATTCTATTCGCCTTAATGACTACAATACTAGCATGTATTGTTTGTATAATAGTGTATTGTATTGTAACATTTACCTTATTAACTTTTGAAGTATTTTTATAGTAATAACGGGATTATTTTAATTTTTACGCTATATACACTGTGCTTTCGCTATTTTTCATCCCCCATTTTAGTAGATGTTTTCCCGCACATGTTGGGGTCTCCAACTTGTATTTCCCCTTAAGGCCATTTGTGTTTTTCCACTAGTTTCCTTCATAATTCTAGCATCAATTTTAGAAAGTAACAATAATTGAGGTTTAGTGGACCAACTTGAGCCTAATCTCGTTTAAGTATAGAATTTATTCCTTCATTCATTCTACTACTTCGTAGAACTTATTGAGCAGTGTTAGTAGCGCTTCCTTTTTTAGATTACTCTCTTATCAGGGTTTACTTTTCTAATTAGTTTCCCAGAATTACTACAAAGTTTTTATCCGAAGCCATTTAAACTAATAAACATCAATATTTTAATTAAGAAATGTATTGTAGAAAATACACAATTTTTTCATACACAATGTTTTCTTAGGGTGACTCACTAAGATTCCGGTCGTGTTAATAAATATTCTCTTTCCGCGGAAATCTTGATCTACTTCTTTGCTCTCTTAAAATGTCTGTTAAGAAATAGATTATAAAGTGATTGGTTCTTTTAATCAACAACCAAAAAGACGCAAAAAAAATTCAAATAAAACTATTCAGAAATAAGGTTATTCTACCTTATCTGTTTTGGTAAATTAATATCGTCAAATAAATATATTTATATTATTTTACTTCAGTCGACATAATCTTAATTTTTCATTGTAAATGATAATGCTTTACATTTTCAAAGCATCTCTTAAATGTTAATTGTGTAACAACGGAAATGATAGGACCATTCCTCTTGCGGTAGATTCAATCCTGTTTTCTGATGAGCAACATTAGTACCGAATATCATCGGAAAACTTAGAGATATAGAGAAAAGACTAGCAGGTATACTATAGAATCGTATTGCAGAATGAAATGAAGGTATCATCAATTCATCAGGATTGAGCACAAGAAGCCGTTTGAATGAGAAAAACAACTACTGATATGTGAAAACTGTATTATAGCCTTGAATGAAATAAGTAATAACATGGTAATTTCCACAGAATATTAAATATTTATTATTATATAATAATATACTATATATATATATATATAGAAACGGTTGATTGCATCGTATTATAGCCTTTCAATGTTACACAGTCGGAGACTATAGCATTGGTAAAGTTCTGACCAAATAATCGATGATATTAAGATCTAAGATATTTTTATATTTTCTGCTTAAAGTCCCCTTTGTGTAGATCTATAACCTTGTTTAATATATCTATCAGAAACCGACCTCAGGCTTGAATGAAGTGCACCTTAAGCTTTGTCTCATACGTGCTTATAGTCATCAAAAAACCCCTCTCTTACGTAGAATAATTCAATTTAAGGTGATTTAATTGGCATACGTATGTTGAATTCTGAATGCTGAATTCATATCGCCTTAAAATTAAGCTTTTGAAATCATATGGTTTAAACTACCATACGTGTGATATTAGCCCTGTTAACTTTCACTTAACCTTTAGCTTATTTAGAAAAACAATACTAGTTTGAGTCTATCTTTCTGTATGATTTCCATAATTTATAGCACATTATTTTATGCTGTGATGACCAACAAAAACCTTTCTAAAAATATGAGTATTTGAATATTTAGACCTGATGACAGAGTAATCTACGAAAGTCATACACTTTTTAAAATTTTAAAAAGATTACAACCTGATTTTACATCTTTCTGTGCCATCTTAATATTCCATTGAACATCAAATTGCGATTTTCAGATGATTTTACAAAGCTCTTCTAAGTAAGTGAATGATAGTGAGAGTCACTGAATTATCGAAACATCGTTAATATTATGTGTATTATCTTGTAATAGTCCCCTTCAATAGAAAATTACTTCACGCAAGTATTCGTTTTCAGTTACGCAAAGATTGGATATTCTAAATCCCATCCTTCATTGATGACTACATATTGAGTGAGAATGTCTCCTTTCATTTATATGACTTTCATACGCCAAATGTACAGGTGCATTAAAATTACATCGACGTAGAGCAAGGACGTAAAACTCATCACTGTTGCTTGCTATTTTTGGCACTTCAAATTGACGCACCCGCACTGTATATAGTTATGATGCTCCCGCTTTTGAAGTTTTTTAAAAATTGATATCAAATCCATAGAAAATTATGAAAGTAAAATTGATATAAATTATTATGCTATCGAAAAGCTGCTGCTAACATAAGATGAAAAAAGCAAAATATAAACAATACTCATAACTTTTCAGAATAATCTGTTGATAGAACAATAATATTATGAAATCAGTAACACTTAAGAATACTGTCTTTAATATAAAATCTCTAACAAAATAATTTAAATTAATTGTTAAAAATATTTTGCATAAATTAATTTGTAATATTAGTTTTTGAGCTTTTGCCATATTTAAAATATGCAAATCCTCTTACAAGTGAAGCCAAAACAGGATTAGATCTGCAAAATCCAAACAAAATAAAACCAAGGAAGTAGACGTCTTGATGATAAACTGGTATTTATTTTTCTTTAAATGAGACAAACTGTTATTCTACAATAAGTATATCTCTTTTCTACATTCAAACATATATGTTTATTTACAGTCTGAATCAGTTTTTCCGAAATCCATTCTTCTTCTTGAACCGAGTTAAATGGTGCACTTCAGGAACTCACTGGTCTGCATCGTCCAAGAGATTGGACAGTACCTGGAGGACAACTGCGTAGTGGTGCGTGAGAGATCCTTCCATGTAGTCTTCTATTCAATCCACTGGGCCGCACAGTGTATTGGCCAACCACCGGCTGCAATCCAAACAAGCAGAGAAAGAAGAAAAGAGCAATCAGCCTGCTTACCAGCTTCATGTTGGAGGAAAAACACTTTCAGTGATCGCTAAGAGAGAAATGTCATTTCGACGCTCGATCTGAATTATCTTTCAGAGCGGTTTCTCAACCACTCGCTCAGCCAATAAAAATATAGCGAAATAAAACATTCATTTGTTTATGGAGTCGTAATGTGACGTTTGAGGCGATGGCGCTTTCATAGCTTTCTATTCACAGAGCTCTTTCTCATATTATATATCTCTTTTCAAACGTCTATTGTATTTATAAAGCAGAGCTTAACATTCTTTAGTCGAGAAATTAATTAATATATTGTCGCATGTATTTCTTGAGTTTGGAATCGTTCGTTCTTTTGCTTGCGGAATTAGATAAATGCTAGATAACTCTGAGGATTTAATATCTTTTAAATTCTCGTAGCGTTAAATACTTTTAGTAGACATACTAATTAGTGCATGATAACGATACTACTTTAAAAAAGTTCTTTCCCAAAAGTTTCAGGCAAGGGGCTCACTTTGATGACAATCGATTTTTATGATATTCATGTCTGAAATCAGGAGCTGCTAGACTTGCACAAACAAGAATTCCCTATGATATTACGAAATATGGATCAGAGCTCATTAAGGTTGAAACTACCGAAGATTAATTACCTACGAATTTAAATATTTAATGATATACCAAAATTACCATAAAAATTTTACTGCAAGCATATTGTACCGCAAAGAAATCTGATATCTGCCGAAATGTAGTTCAACAGTTCACAGTTTACTGTAAAAGTTATAATTTCCATATTTCACAAGTTGGGAATAGCAATTTGATGATGTAAATTAATAAGATGATCTACAATGCTTTTCAGGACAATATGACTTCACTCGGCTAGTCATATAAGCATGTGACGCGAATTCTTATTTATGGACTTACCTTTGCTTTCTCGCGATCACCCATAGACACGGCGACAGTGTCCTCTATCTCGTACAAATCCAGGAGGACACTTCCTAAACGGAGTTCTGCTCAATACGCCTTTATTATGCCAAGACCGGCGCTCTACCAATGAGGAATCCTCTTGGGCCGCTGTCCATTGCAATCCATACGAACAAATAAGACAAACGATGATGAGTGAGTTAATAAAAAAGCTTGTAAACTTCATTTTGTGGAGGATAGGATTTGTCTGAACACCGTAGCTAATGTCCGCTTAGCCGTGTCAGGAGCGACATCCTTGTTTTGGAACTCGGTTACGAAACTTCCTCTCGGCATGCCAACATATCGCTTTCCTGAGATGAATATGTGAGGAAAACTGAGAAAAACATCGGTTTATCTCAGTGAGAATTATCGTTAGAAATTCAACTGATTACCAGGAAGCGGTAGTTGATCATATTCTACTAGAACAAGTATTTTTCAAACAAAATTAATATTTAAAACTACTGCTATTGTTTAAACTATTTTTCTCATATATCGGATCTCGTATATAGAGAGGATGAACGTATAAATCACTAAGATGTGAATTTTCTTCCATCTTTATGCCTTTGACCATATTGTTGTAATAAATTAGATAGAAATTCGGAAAATACTGTGTATGTAACGTACATAAAATTCACGAATTTTCAGTGATGATTCTCATTTGGAGTCCGAATATTTCAATTATTACTGCATGGAATATTATTCTAAATTCCTTTTCATCGCAGTGGGTTAATTGTTGGCAGATCGGAATCTTTTCCTAACCAATCGCATAGTTCCTTCAATATTCCTCTCTTTAACTCATACCAATTCCTAATGTGATCCTCTATTCCCTCTGCACACATGCCTCCCAATATTAAGAAGATAGAGTTTGTGACTAATCATTTCCCATCGTCTTTCTTTTCCAATCCTTCCAAATTCCATCCACTGTAAACGCGTTATATTTTCAACATCTTCTCTGAGACTCCCTTTTTCTTATATTCCTTTATTTAGTAACTCTTCAGACATGTACCAATGAAATGGAATCACCATGTACACGTTTTTATGAAGCAGTTCATTGCAAGACCATTATCTTATAAACATTCCCTCTTCCGATATAATAGCTACTAAGTGGCACAGCACTTCCAACGCGTTTTATGGCTTCAACAAAAGACCAAGATCATAAAGTTCTCACGTTTAACTAAATATTTATAAGTACCTGCTACCGAAGTAGGAGAATTCTTCGAATTTCCATAGGAAGTACCTGGTTAACTGAGACTTCAATAAAGACAATTCTACCTACCCCTTACAATTTGTTCTTGGGCATAAGAAATTAGTTCTTACGTTAACGATGTTGATCTAAGTATCGATTTAAGCATTTCCTGAAGGCGAAGAATGAAAGCGGAAATATCTCGGGCGAGCGAGAATGTAAAGCAAAGAAAATGAAATTCTTGACGATTTCATGATTTTTATTGGTCATTAAAGATATGGACAAACTGTTTTTACAATAGAATCTTTTCTACTTATAATAGTTTATTTGCACTTAATGTTTAGGCAAGCACACTCAGCTCCTGATATTTCTATTTATTAATATTGCTGGAGTTTGATGGAAGAGCACGCAGTTTGCTAATTTTATTAGGAATTCGTTATCTGCAACTTCCGTGGGCTTAAACAGGAGAATATTCTTGAATCGGTGCATCCGAAATTCTATGTATTCTTTCTTCATTGGGCTCTATTCGATTCGGCCGATCTGCATTTTGGGCTGCCACCGACTGCGATCCATGCAAAGAAAAGAAAAGGAAGCAGAATATTAACATGCATTGATGAATGTTTTATTTCGTTTCGAGGTCTCTTTCTTAGTTACCTGTGCTCCAAGTGAACTCTTTGAAATGTGCTTATGCAACGAAATCACGAAAGTTCGATCAATGTTTATATTTATCTTCCCACATAACTGAATAACATATTATTTCATCAAAGGATAATTCATTACAAATTTTCGATGAAGTGTTAAATACTCTATTTGTAATTTTCTTCCAAAGCGGAAAACCAGATACTTAGTCTGAGGTAGTTTAGTGAGTGATATATAAATCATCCGGAAAAGAGCTGCTTCGCAACTAAATTTACGTACCGTTTGTTTTCTTCCTCTGTTAACTCCGGCAAATATCGATAGACCTTGCGTATCAATGAGAAAAATCTCGCAGCACTGGTCACCTTCTTTGCTATCGAACGTAGAGATCTTAATTCTCGGGAATGCAGTCCCACGATTTCCGTCGTAACCGATTGCAATCCATATGTACAAAGTAAACTCACTATAATGAGCGTGTTTAGAGTAACTTTCGTCAACTTCATTTTCTAAAGACAGACGATGAGGATTCGATGCTGTGTCTCTTCACTAGGCTAGAATAAGTACTTCACTAAGTCTCTCCTAGTTTGGGCCTTTTATCTTCGTTTTGAATCCCGGTTATGAAATATCCGTCGCTATGCCAGAGAATCCCTTTTCTTGAGGTAAAAGTTTAACGAGGAAGTCGTAAAGTTATGCGGGTACATCGCACGTTAAGAAACTGATGAGAGAATTGCCCAAAGACATACAGTAAAATTTTAGCTGTCCTCGGAGTCAACACTTTTATTTATTCGATTTTATTCAAAGCAAATAAAACATTATCGTGCATCATTTGTATTGAAGGTGCGCAAACTTTGTAATCATTTTAATCGAATAATTTGTATTATATCTTAGAATGGAATGAAACAATTGCTAGCATTTGACTTGTTTTATTTCCTGATCGGGATTTGGTATGGCAATTAGAGAGCAACTTTCCTTTGCAAACTACCACAATTTGAATCTTAATTAGCTCTATAACATTAAAACTGTCTACAATAGCGATTTAGACATAGTTTTAATCTTGTGGTAGTTGTCAGAAGCTCCGTACGTTTAAGAACATCGTCAGGTGCGATACTACGAAACTAGAATAGTTATAATATTACTACAATTTTATTATTAAGAAATTACATCTTATAAATTTCTCCCTATCCTGCCCTTTGATCTTATTCACAGAGTTCATATTATTTTGTATCAGTAGCATTGGTAACTTTCCTTAACCTCAGAAGATAACGTGGCAGTTTACTTATTATTTAAAGGTATCATCCTTATTTATATGTTGCCCCTTCGTTTTCTTATTTCATAGTATTATATCTACCTATTGGCAATACGAAGTGAATGTTTAATCACCGATTCACACCTTTCGTTATTATTTTCAGTATTTCAGTATATTATACTAGTTGCCCCGTGCGAAAATTTCGCAGACGAACACTGTTACTCAATTTCCTCTCTAAAATACTTTTCAGCAAACATTCCAATCACTACAAACAAATTTACAAACACTAAAATATGCCTAAAAAATAAATCTTCATAATCTGTATCAGTTTTCGTTTAGATCTACCTCATTTGCTGCGATAGATATCTATATCTACACATCCGATAACGAAACTCTATGCGCAAATTCTGTCTTGCGTTTTCTAATGTTTCTAAAGTTCATGTTTCACAATGATGTGCCACTTAAAGTTTATGTTTAACATATGTAACCAAAATAAAACAGCAACAAATACTTTCTGCATCCACGTTACTTATTTGTTCGGATACTTGAATGTCTCTCATGTAAATAGGGCGGTCAGTCATTCCCCATGGCGACCCATTCACAAACCTTAAAGTACTACTGTTACGTTTTGAATTTGGCAAAATAACACACTTTTTGTGCTTCGGCCGTAGCTATGGGAAATAGAAGCTTGGCCTTTCGTTACGCCTGTATTCCATGCAGGTGAGTTTTCTGGAAACGCAGGTAGAATAGCCTTTGCTTTACTCAAAGAGAAGAGTAAATTTTGAATATCATCTATTCGGTATTAGGAATATAAACGCTGAAAATCGTTTGATATTAGGTTTAGACATACAGTTGACGTATGATATATGACGTTGAAATTTCTGGAAGGCCGTGAGGTTTCGAAGCGTCGGCGATTCGAAGCGCGAAGCGGATTACGCTCTTTGATATAAAAGTCAAAAAATCAAGTTCTATTCAAGATCTCGCATCGAGACAAGCTCTTCCTCACGTGAGAAACCAAAACGTTTTAGGCGACGTATAAATTGGACTGCACGACGATTTTTTTTCTTGAGCTACGTTCTAACTAAATAATTTTTTACTAAGATATGGTTGCTCTACAATTAATCTCATGTAACTTTTATGTATTCAGATGATACAATGAGCAATGGAAGAAAAAATCAGGATTTTATGTTGGATTGTAAGAGAGTAAAGGCAGTTTCAAAAATGTTTACGGGTGAAAACTCGGCAATTCATTCCATTTTCGCTTTTAACTTTGTTGTTTCTGTTATGTATATATTTGCAAAAAATTTTCACTGTTGTGTTGATAGAGTTATTTTCATTCAAATTTCACCAGAACTTAAGTTTGAATCGATCAATGTCAACTACGAATCTTAATTATACCCGTCCGAATCTGTAGCTCCGCGTAAAGGCGACCCGGCGCGAGGCTAACTTCTTCGCTTACGGCAAATTACATTGAGTTTTTCCCCCGTAAGCCCTCCATACTGACTGGAATCTTTAAACGGAGAATATATTATCCGCCGCAACCGATTGCAATCCATACGTACAAAGTAAACACACGATGAAGAGTGAGTTCAGAGCAATGCTTGTCAACTTCATTTCCCCTAAAGGAAGTCAGCGATGGGGCGGAATACTTAGAGTAGCTTCTTCACTGTGCACTTCTGATCATCTTTGCGGTCATTTTATCTTTGTTTTGAAACTCGGTTACGAAGCATCCGCTCAGGATGCCACAGAATCATTTTTAGAGGTAAATTGTCCCCTAAATATTTATAAGGAGATCTCGCATCTTCTTGCGAGTATATTAAAGATACGAATGATAGAATAATCATAAGATGCCTGCACCCCCTGCTACACGCCGAAAGGCGGCTTTCAGGGTTCCTATGTAGATGTAGAAGTGAAATTCCTGCCGTATTATTTTGTGATTTTCTATCCTTTTGCGGAATATTTGACTGCCTCTTTTATTCCTTTGCAGTACTTGATCGCATTCTAATTAATTTTGAAAAGATGATCGAGAAATGTTCACTATTAATTACTATTATTTCGCTATTTTTGAAGGTAAGTCGACAGGAAAAATTATCTAGGGAAGTAGTATGGTTACGTATGCGTGATGTTAATGGCAGAAATACTACTTCTTGAAGACAATTTACAATGGTTTCGTGCTACGACTGGTGTCTTATTTCGAGGCTACATCTATCTTGCATTCGACGAAATTTATCGAATGATCTCATAAATGCACAACGGCTTGAATTTCATCATAAGAATTTTAAAAATGAGGAATCTCACAAAAGAGCAGGTTTTTTTAGTAAGGCGCATAATGAAGTATTTTTCGAGTGAATGCGACCCTTATCATAATGAGTACGATTCACCATTCCTCATAGGTGTTATAATACTGATAAAACACTTATTAAACCGCTTCAAGAGAAATTGAATCGTAGCATCGTATTGTAATTATGGCAAAGAACTTTAACATGTTGTGTGAAAGGAATTCAGCTGTAAAACTTGTCATTTTGATATTTCACAAACCACTGAAGCTGAGCATAATAATTACATGATGTGATCTCGATGTATGATTACGTCTATAAAGAATGCTTACTTTTCGGGTCAATATCGCCTGATGCGACGTAACCATATGTCACGCGAATCCTTAAAATATATGCTCACCTTTAGATTCTCATCATCAGTAATATATGCGGCACCAAAATCCTCTATCTTTTAATTGTCCAGGAGGGCATTTGTTCAGCAGTGCTCTGGTCAAAATCTTTTTCGGCAAAAACCAACCCTTTACCAATGGGTAGTCGAGTCCAAACTCCTTGGCAGCAGTCCATTGCAATCCAATTAAACAAACGATGACGAGTGAGTTAATGGCAAAGCTCGTAAACTTCATTTTGTGGAGGACTGAACAAGTTAATTAGCGTCCGCTTCGATGGGAATTGCTGTGTTTTTCATAAGAGCGGCTCTTTTATCTTTGTTTTGGAACTCGGTTACGCAACATCCGTCTCCTAAGCAATATCTGCAATTTATTCTGCTTCTTCCAAGTTATAGCCGCAAAAATTAACTGATTATAGTTTCTCATCAAGGTGAGCGCTGCTGCATATTTGGTAATTATTTCTCCAACGATCAATCATCAGCTATCGGTCCATCTTTTCCAACTTTGTCTTCAAATTATCTTTCTATAGAACATACTGGAGTATTCTTCTAGTATCCCAAAAGTAGAAAATCGTTTAATTTCTAAATAGGACACTCTTTTTTCTGCATTTTCTCAATATACGTTATCTCAAGGTTTTCTCACGGTCCTGGTTCTTGTCATTCGAAACAAACGAATCAAACTATCGCCCTGCTTCCCCCTCGTGGATTTTTTCCGTCCCAGGATGCACTGCAACCTACTTTAGCCAATCATTCGTCTCATTCTAAAGATCAATTTTTTACATCATCTTTGTCGTCCTCTTACACTTCGCCTCATTTCTAGAATGGTTTCTTGGGAATTTCTTCTTTTGAATGACTGATTTTGTGAGATAAAAACAGTGCTATCGAAAACCCACCATCGGTGCCGATACGAACTCAGTGAAATCTTCTTTATCTCTTTTTCTTAGTGCAGAAAGTATATTAAAAGTATCGGTGTTTCCTTAGATCTTATGAAGAGGAGGAGTGTTTCATCGGCTTTCGAGCCTAGTCTCGGATAAATCCTGATCACGATTACTGTTAAAGAAATCATTCCTTTTCTTCTTCTTTGGTGCTTACACCCCCTGCCACTGGCCGAAAGGCGGCTGGCAGGATACGCATTCTTCCCTAATTTTCTATCCGGTAAAATACCGCTTGACTGTAGAATGAGCTAAATCAATTAACTGATTCGCTTTCTTCCTGTGAAAAGCAGACTATTCTTAAAAATATGAATAATACGACCGGCATTTCAAAACTAGGTTATGACCGCTGAAGAAGCGTCTTTCGCTCCTCCGAAATACGTTTTAACTGCGTTTTTCTGTATTTATGTTCTTCTTTCAAAAATGTTCATAACCATTAATTTAACTCTCCTCTCTGGTCATTGAGTCTTCGTGTTTCCTTCATAGTCGCTTTTTCTTTCTTCTTTCTCCTTTCTTTAGCATTTATTCGTCATCATTTCTTTTTTCGGAATTTCTTGTCCTCTTTGGAAGTTTTTTGCGCATTTCATGCATTAGTAATTATATAATATTTATTTTATAATGCAGGAGGGCGAGATCTATTTTGGTTTTTTGTTCAACATGCGCATCAATAAGCAAGCTCACATTTTAATAAAATGAATTGGCAGATTCACTATTTTTATACAGAATATATAAATTTAAAGTAATTTCATTATCATTCCTATGTAGGGTATATCACACTTAATTAAAGCTTTTAAAATTCTGTTATTTTCACTTTTATTGTGTGATATTAATTAGCCTCTACTTATAGTTTAATGATCAAAAATGACTAGTACACCTGTTTTCCTCCATAAGATCTATAATTCACAGCGGAACATTTTCTGTTCTGTTCTGAAAAGAAAATTCTTTCTCGTAATTGTTGAGTTTGTGAATAGTAAGACCTGAAAACTAAGTTATCTACAATATTTATGCTTTTTTAACTTTTTCTTTTGTGTGAGAATATCAGTCAGTACTTGAAATAACTGATGCGTGGAAACACAAATTGAAGGAAATATAATGAAAATATAAAATTGATGGTGCTTCCTTCTCTTCTTATTTCTAAACTGTAATTGTTAATTGGAATATTTTCGAACTAAAGGAATGAGAATAAGAGTAAACATGAAAAATAGATTTGATGTATTATAGGGATGAAATGCTGAAACCCATTAACTCCATTTAAGAATCAAAAATAAGTTTTAAAATAGAGTGCACCGCTGATATTGAATATGATTGCTCTCGCCATTGTAGCGTTGACTTAACGAAAAACTTAAGAAAGTTTTAATAATGATTGAATTGTAACATACGGCCTTTTCCTAACTACTCATATAGGACATGAATATTTTACATACATACATCAACATAGGTCATTCAATCCATAGATTGGTTGACTGCAGTCCTCCATTCCTCTCTCTCTAGTGCTAACTTTAATAAATCCTGACATCTCTTCTTTCGTATATGTCTCTTATACGTAAAAGAGATACGCCCCTTAAATGAGCATTGAAACCCATTCTTTGAATAATTTACTTTCAACGGATTTTTAGAACCTTCATTCTCGTGAATTCATCGCTATCACAGACAATTGGAGCAACTTATGTAAATTCGAGAAGAATGCAAATGATAATCAAATAATAAAAGAATCTTTTGGCACTTCAAATTGACGCACCCGCACTGTATATAGTTATGATGCTCCCGCTTTTGAAGTTTTTTAAAAATTGATATCAAATCCATAGAAAATTATGAAAGTAAAATTGATATAAATTATTATGCTATCGAAAAGCTGCTGCTAACATAAGATGAAAAAAGCAAAATATAAACAATACTCATAACTTTTCAGAATAATCTGTTGATAGAACAATAATATTATGAAATCAGTAACACTTAAGAATACTGTCTTTAATATAAAATCTCTAACAAAATAATTTAAATTAATTGTTAAAAATATTTTGCATAAATTAATTTGTAATATTAGTTTTTGAGCTTTTGCCATATTTAAAATATGCAAATCCTCTTACAAGTGAAGCCAAAACAGGATTAGATCTGCAAAATCCAAACAAAATAAAACCAAGGAAGTAGACGTCTTGATGATAAACTGGTATTTATTTTTCTTTAAATGAGACAAACTGTTATTCTACAATAAGTATATCTCTTTTCTACATTCAAACATATATGTTTATTTACAGTCTGAATCAGTTTTTCCGAAATCCATTCTTCTTCTTGAACCGAGTTAAATGGTGCACTTCAGGAACTCACTGGTCTGCATCGTCCAAGAGATTGGACAGTACCTGGAGGACAACTGCGTAGTGGTGCGTGAGAGATCCTTCCATGTAGTCTTCTATTCAATCCACTGGGCCGCACAGTGTATTGGCCAACCACCGGCTGCAATCCAAACAAGCAGAGAAAGAAGAAAAGAGCAATCAGCCTGCTTACCAGCTTCATGTTGGAGGAAAAACACTTTCAGTGATCGCTAAGAGAGAAATGTCATTTCGACGCTCGATCTGAATTATCTTTCAGAGCGGTTTCTCAACCACTCGCTCAGCCAATAAAAATATAGCGAAATAAAACATTCATTTGTTTATGGAGTCGTAATGTGACGTTTGAGGCGATGGCGCTTTCATAGCTTTTTATTCACGGAGCTCTTTCTCGCCGGGAAGTTATTTTTTATCCTTATTTTTTATCCTGTTTATTACTGAATGATGTATACTATTTTTGTTAATTATTGTCCTTAGATTGCCTGCCACAAAGCATCAATAAATATTATCATTATTATCTCCTATTTCATACTTCTAAGGCGCCTTTAGTATTTATAACGTAAAGCTTAAATTCTATTATATGAGTAAAATTAATTAATATATTATCGCATGTATTTCTTGAGTTTGGAATGTTTCGTTCTTTTTCTGACGGAATTTGAAGAAGGCTGAATCAATTCTGAACTGAATGCAATTCGATGAATTTCCACTCACTGTTGTGAGTTTACTCATTCACTCTCTACTTTTAAATTTTCATAGATTCAATACTCTAAGTTTTATTACTTATCAAATGATAACCTTTTTAGTTAAAATGGAGTGCTTTCCCAAACGTTGCAGGAAAGAGGGACAATTTGATAAAAATCACCATGGATTTTTTAGATATTTCTGGCTGATATCTGAAGCTATTTGACTTGCACCCATTTTAATTCACAATAATAGCACGCATTAAGTATAACAATGAATGAAAGACCGTTTCGTACTTTTCCACCGCGATTCCTATTTCGGCAACATGTTTCGCTAGTGTCCTAGCATCATCAGGTATAAGCTAGTATAGCAATAAGCATAAGCTAACATAGTTAAATTAACTTCCACATATTAATAACTTACTGCTTTAATTCTTGAGTAATATTTTTAAATTGTCACAAAATTTTCCGACCACAGACCGTCTTCTAATAGTGGCTATCAGGTTTTGTTACAAATTTTGAATATGGTACACGATTCCTAGAGTCTATCCGTCACACATACCGAACTTATTCTTCATTGGCGTATTCGGCGACACTCTCCGTTGATTTTTAAATACGAAGGAGGACACCACAAAAAGGCAGCACGTTTCTTCAAAGTCGTATCAAGATTTTCTATCTCATTCCATCTCATCTCTGTATCTTTCTCTGCAGCCGATAGAATTCCATAAGTGCAGATTAATGATATGAAAACGAGCAAATTAAGGGTTGCCTTCATGTCTTCTGAATTAGGAATCGACAAAACGTGAAACAATCCTACAACCTTACGAAGCGAGTGCGTTCTCTGAAGTGATTTCCTACGTGTTCTTAGGTGTCGCCTTTTTATTTTCGTTTTGGGACTCGGTTACGAAACATCCGCTCGGCATATCAACTCATTTTTTCGGAGAGGTAAATATCCACAAAATGTTTTCACTACGGAACGTGAGAATGGAATTAGTTACAGTTAGGCGTTCCAGAGGACGACCTTAATTGCCTAACAGTGCTGAGGTTCTTGAACAACTTCTCGCCAATAGTATCTCGCCGGACATTTTATTTTTCTACCGGATTTCTCACGACAGAAATTCGCAGAAAATAGCTCAGAAACCTCACTCTCAACCCAGTCCAAAGTGACTGAATTAAATGCTCATCTTTCAAAATTCACGCACTCATGGAAATGAATCAAATGGAATCAGCTCTCTCCGTAAAGCAAGGAAAGCCTGCCCAATATAGGTCTAATATTTGAGGATGTACTCGGATATATACTCTATTAAGCAAATAACCTGGTGAGCAATGTTTCAGTCATTCACTAAAGATATGAGCAATCGCTTTTAAATAAATCCGATAAAAATGCCGATTCGCGTCATATTAGATATTTAAGGTATGCAGATGTTTTACTGAAATCGCTCATCTAGATCCACGCCATATTAATATCCGTTTTTACCATTATCTTTTCTTTACAATTGTTAAGGTTGTAACAAAACACGCATTGGATTCGCAGTGGAAGTAATTTCATCGTTGCTTCGCAATCATAGTTTCTCGCAAAGAGTAGCACTGCAGTTCTACTGCTATGGCAGCTGAGGTAATTTCGCACATGTGGGCTCCCACGGGAATCGAACCTGAGACAGTGAAGGAAAAACAATTCCCACTTGGTATTTCTGAATATAATATGGCTAAAAATGTCATTCTCAATATTAAATTACATCATTGAAGTTAAGGTAGACATATTTAAGATGTGCGATATATACAGTAGATTATAAAGCGATTGAGATTCGGGTGACCGCATGTCAAGAGGCTACTCAAGCATATATCTTCACATACCTTTTTTTTCTCATAATCATTTGTATATACGGCGACAAATTCCTTTTGCTCGTGCTTGTCCAGGAGGGCAGTCTCTATGCGGTACTTTAGTCAATGCTTTTTTCGGCCAAAACCACCCCCTTAACAAAAGTGAATGCTGTCCAAACTGTTCCGTCGTAATAGATTGCAATTCGTACGTAAAAAGTAAGCAAACGATGATGAGTGAGTTGATCGTGAAGATATTCAACTTCATGTTCTCGAGGAGAGGAAGGACCTGAGGTTGTGCTCGGTTGTTTCTCCGTACATTTCCAAGGGGTGGCGTTCTTATCTTTTCTCTGAAACTCGGTTTCGAAACATCCTTTCTACATATCAGCGCATCGCTATTCTTAGCAATTAAAGTGAAAAATATACGAGGGAATCGGTATTACCATAGAGTAAGCTATGCTATTACTACGTGAGAATTAGTAGACTTAGAGACACTAGTAGAAGATTTGCCAGGAAGCGATTAGAAATGATTTTGTAGGAGAGAATGGGGTAAGACCGGGTGGAGGTCTGATAGGTCTGAAACCTATCATCAGTGCTACTAAAAGAGATAGAAAATAAGCCTTCATACGTAAGATCCAGCCATCTTGCAGAATTACTTCAGCTAATACAAGTTATTCTGTCACGCGGCGCGTTTTCTGTATATTGGCGTACATTTTCGGCGACAATATCCACCTCTGTGGCTGTAGTCTGATCCTAAATGCGGACTCATCACTTGCGTACATTACTAGAAATGTTTTCTTTTTGTGGTGTCTACATTTACGTATTAATATATGATGAGGAAACCTAAATATTTATTTGAGACGTAAATTGTGATTACACGCTTTTCATTATATGAAGCATACTGAATTACTAAAGAATTTGCCTAACGTAATTTTCATTTTCTAAAAATATATCTATTCATATATTGTTGCAAAGTTTTATATTTTTAAAATCCACGATTTATTATTTCATTATTTATATTTTTTGATGAATTTAAGTAGATTATAAATAGTACCTAAGTTGAGCAACGAAAACTCACCAACTCATCAGCAGAGGAGTCCCAGAAGTAACCATCATACGCCATGGTTTTCCAGACTTCTTTTTAAATGTTTTTAAAGATCTTCAGGATGTTCCAAAGGAAGACTGATCTATGAAAGCAGTCTTTAAGAACCATGATAAATGTGCCTAAAGTTCAGTTTGATTCACAACAGACTTCTTTCTTTTACAGAATTGAAGTAGAAATATTGGAGAGATCTATTGAAGTACCGAGAGAAAGGAAATTAATAAAAATTTCTTATTCGACTTTATAATATCATTTTGTATTGCTGCGAGAATTAGGGCAAAAGAGGTAAATAAAAATTCGCATAATTCTGTACTGAATTCCAGAAATCGATTGATATAAGTGGAAAAAGTTGAGCAAGTAAATGAAATTGAAATGATCATTACTGATGAATTTTAATGGTTTTGAAATACATAGAGAAACTATATATCTTTCAATAAAATCTTTTCTCTACCCATATCTAAATCCTGACATATAATTAGAATCCTTTTGAGGAAATCCACTCAGCCTCTGATGTCCTTTTATGTCAACACTTTGATTGCACACTTTGTTAACACTTCTCAGGAATTCACTGATCTGCATCGACCGAGGACTCTAACATAACCTGGAGAACAGTCACGCTGAGGTGCGTTAGAAACATGTTTATGTTTTCTCTCTTCAATCACTCCTACACGCTGCTCTGCGTGTTGAGCTGCCACAGACTGTAATCCATTCAAACAGAAGAAGATGCATATGATTAACAGACATTGATAAATCACTTTCATTTCTCTCGTTTGGAGATCTATGCTCGAAGCGAACACTCTGAGATGTGCTTATGAAATGAAACTACGCAAGTTCGATATATCTGCCCACACAGCTGCATAACGGCAAGCATATATTTCGAAAGAAAATTGAAAATCATCCGTCTTACTTAATGACGAAGAGGAAGCCAGTTTTTAGCCAAGTTTTTGCCGCAGGCACATTAATTAGGGAATAATACCTTAATTATCCAGAAAACATCTAAATAAATTTCTAAATTGCAGAAAAGAGAGAGAAGTTAGTTACGGTTTGAGGGAGATAAATCCTTAAGGTGAAAAATACAGGTTCATAGGGATATAATAACCAAAGATTTGGATTGGAATAGCCATAGAGACAAAATCGTGTCTAGGGCGTATAGAAATCCACATAACGTGATGGGAAACATAAAGGGGAGTACTCCGAGAGCAAAATATTTGGCATATAAAAAGAAGACGAGGCCTCTGTTAATACGCGATAAATTATATGTATAGGATCCCCATTCATTATAAATAGAATATCAAGAAGATTGACAATTGCAACGGAAAGCAGCTAGGTATCCGTTGGGGAGATAGCGATGCAGATAAATTAGAGATTCTTAAATGGGAAACTTTAAAAATGAGGCGGAGAAAATCTTTCAACATAAGTAACGGAGGAGAGGCATGGATAGAGTTAAAAAGCAAAAGAGAGCATTAAATAGCACGAGGGGCAGAAGTTTAAGATTAGGAAACAAAGGACTTACATTGCTAAGTATTCGTTTATAAGTAAAGTGCTTAAAGAATGGAATGTGTAGCCTATGAGTAACTATGTCACTGTGAACCTCCTAGTTGGGGCCATTTAATCATCGTTTTGAATGCGAAACATCCCTTCAGATAATCTCTATTCTTGAGGTTAATTCGCATTTAAAGTTAACGAGGGAACTCGTAAAGATATGCGGGTATATTGGACGTAAGACATATTGGACAGATAAGAGAACAGCCTAAAGACTGCATTATACCGCAAAATTTTAGCTCTCTTCGGAATCTAAGGCGAACGCTCTTGTTCATCCGAATTTCTTCATCGAAAATGAAAACTTTTGTCGTATTTATAAAGAGAATGCAAAATTTATAATTATTTTAATCGAATTATCGAATTCTGGTCATCGTAGAATGGAAGGAATGAATTGCCAATCAATGGCTGTCTGGGCGCGATTCGATTAGGCATTTACAAATCAAAAAGTTAAAGAATATTAAAATAGTTGAGATTGACTGTTAGAGTTGATGGAGAGGTACAATGAATTGTATAAACCCTATTTGCGCTAAGCCTCGTCATAAAAGATCATAAGATACTGAAGTATATTGAATTAATTTAGAAAGCAGCTATTTTAACATCTAAATTGAGATATCATAAGTTTTTCTTCTCCAAATATTTTCAGCAGAACTTCCTTCTATGAATCCATTAGGATAACCTCTCGGTCGTAACTTCTTTTCCTTGACGTATAGAGATTTCATGCCTGTAAATAAGCAACTAGCCTAACGGCGGTCAGGGAACAAAATCCCTGACTGTCTTTCGCCCCATTCGGGATGGATACCATTCCAAAAATCTTCCAAATGTAACACGTCATGCAGATTCATTTAACAAACATCACTTTTCTGTTGCAGCAATACCAATAATTCTGCTAATTACAATTTCAAATAATTAACGCAACAACACACCAATTGTAATTAATTTAATATACACAGATTATTTACTATATTGCTATTAATATAATATATAAAACAACAACATAAATTGTAATTAAGCCGAGCTATACAATTATCAATATACCCTTAGCATACAATATCCCGTACAAATTTTGAGCTTCTTTTTGAAAATTTCATCATTTTTCGGCGTTGGAATGAGAAGCATTTGAGGTGAGTCATTGCATACCCTTATATATATCCTTATAGTAAAGTCCGCGGCGCGACATCCCTTTGAAGGATAAGGCCTAGCCAGGCGGCATTCACCGTAGGTGGTCTGAACATCGAATCCCACGCCGTCGTACTTCTATCTCCGTGACTAGAGAGACTATATTCAAAAAGGATATTTCACTGCATCGATTTCCTGTTTACGTTTTTATATTTCTAATCCGTGATTGCCGATAGTGTTATGTGTATGAAACCTTGAACGTAGTTCATCCCAGCTTTCATCAGACTTATCTTAGCATTTATTTCTCTTATTTTACGCTCATCGTCGGCTATATAATTAGGGGATTGCATAATACGCATTACTTCCTCTGTAATAATGAATCCTTTCTCTGAATTTATCAGGCAATCGCAACTTTTAGTCCTCTTACTTTCAAGGATTCACATCCTGCGACTGATTATGAGAGCATCTTCGCAACGCAAGCCTTTTAATCTTAACATCTTTTAACAAAATGTATCGCTTTGCTAAATGCTACTTTTACTGCGATTCGTCACTGCAAACTGTTCGTAACTTAAAATGCTAAAATGCCATAAAATGTCCTCGTCTTCACTGTTAAGTATTTGCATTAAATTGCCGAAAACTCTTATCTATTCTTACTGGATGAGATATGAATGAGATCAATAATCGCATCGGTCCTCAAGGGTAATTTATGATCTCAAAAATTTGGCGAGTTTTATCAAAATGATCGAAATTTCGAATCAAAAGGAGTACTCCACGACAAAAATGTCTTTATTTAATTTCCTTCTTTTGCTTATCTCGATCGTGCAAGAATATTCCTTCTAATTGAATCTTGAAAAAGAAATGAAGTATGCAAAGATAAAAAGGAGCTTTAAATATATTATTTATGGAAAACTATCTGAGCGACCTTCGTCCAATCCCAGCAAAATAAAAGAATAAATATGCTTCAGTAGAAGTCTACAAAGTTGGACACCAATTTGTCAAACGATATGGCTTTCAAAATTGACATGCATACTAATAAACAAACAAACATACCCACAGAATTTCAGTTTTATGTACATAGAAGATTGATCCTATTAAATCATCACTCTTGCGACAGCTTATCAAGTCTCTACCAAAAAGGCAGAATACTTCGACAGCTTTCCTTCACATTAAAAATGACGGGGATTTCGAAGTTCTCATCCTATATGAGGCGTGTATAAGAAACGGTAGAAGAACATTTTATGTTGATGGCCAAATAAGGGAACAGTTGATATGCGAGCAAATATTGGTGGCAAAGGAAATTGAATCACTCACTATTTCATGACTTTTATTGGTTCTTAAATATATTGACAAACTGAGAATTTTATCATAGAACATATTTTCTATACATCAAAAAGTGAATCTTAGCATACAGAGAGAATCCTTCTCAGACAAATTCACTCAGCTTTTGTTATCATTATATGTCACTTTGGTTCGCACTTTTTTCAGCAATCCGGCCATCTGCGCCGTCCGAGAACTTTAACATTACTTGGAGAACATTCGCTTTGCGGTACATTAGAAATCCTTTGTAATCTTTCTTCAATCTATTGTGCCGCTCTTTTTGTTGGGCTGCCACCGACTGCAATGCATACAAAAAGAAGAGACATATGGTTAATATACAATGATGAATCAGTTTCATTTAGTTCGGGTGTTCTTACGTGTATGCTCGTAATGCACACGTACACGTATGCTCGTAATGCACACTTTAGGGGGTCGTTATGATACCAAATTTATGTATACGTTTATGGTTTTACCCAAGTTTATTACGACTCAAACTTTATAACTAACATTTATAGTCTACGGGAATATTGAAATTCTTACTCTTACGTTCCGGCGAAGTGCTAAAGATGATCTAATAGACGTACCATTGGTTCAAATTCCTCTAATAAAATCGGCGGCACTTCCCTCCTGCCCATGTGTATCCAGGAGAACAAGGCCGCAGCGGTATGTTGGTCAATTCCAATTTCGGTATATGCCATGACCTTATCACTCGAGAATGCAGTTCTATATTATCCGCCGCAACCGATTGCAACCCATACGTACAAAGAAAACACACGATAAAGAGTGAGTTCAGAGCAATGCTTGTCAACTTCATTTTCCCTAGTCGGCGATGAGGCGGAATCCTGCAGTACGAGAGTAACCTGTTCACTAAGTACCTCTACTAGTTGGGGCTTTTTATCTTCGTTTGGCTACAAAACATCCGCTCATTATGTCAGAAGGATACTTTTCCTGAGGTTGACTCGATTTTAAGGAAGGCAGGAAAGCTATGCGAGCATATTGGACTTGAGATAATGAGATAACCTCAGGACGGCATAATAACATTATACGGCATATAAAGTCAGTTTTATTCCTTTAAAAATTATTACCGCAATCTGGCTTATTAATTGAGGGAGCGTAAACTCATAATTCTTTTGATCAACTTATTTTATCTGGATTGTGTAAAGGGTAGTAACTTTTGCATTCCTGTGATTATTTTAATTTCTGGGCACATTTTTATTTGGCAATAATAAATCGAAGTTTTTTTCCGAACTTCTATTCACAAATCCATAAACTCTGTTTTTACATCATTGCTGACATTGATATCGTTTATTTTATCGTAAATATCTATTTTACTAGATACTGTATAATAACAAAGGATTCCTTATAGACGCCAAGAATTAACTTAATGAAAATATATGGTAAATTATGAGTTGCAGTAAATTTAAACTTCCAAGATCATATTTTTCTAATCAGAGTTACTTAATGTGTAATCCAATATTAATCAGATTTTGAAACCTTTATTCAAATTTACTTTTAAAAAGAGACGTTTTTCATTTTTTACTCTCAAGTCTTCCAGTTTCATCCGATTTGATGTCTAGTCCGTATAATTTTTCGTCTTTTGAACGCAACTTTCCTTATACACGTATCGTCTGACTTTCCATGTAATTATTCTATCTACCTGTTTGCCGTAAAAATGAATGTATATTATTCTTCACAGACCCTAAATCACCAACGCATCCTTTTCGTTTGAGCGCTGAAATATCAAATTGGCAAAATTGCTTTAGGAAATGAAATATTTTTCATCACTTTTTTCTTATCTGTTCTTAAAGCTCTCCTATTAATGCAATAATGACAGCATTTTGTAATCTCGATATATTCTGACTTTGAAACTTGATTGGAAACTAGGTCGCTAGAACAGGTTTTGTCCATTTATGCCATCGTTATTTGGGCCTAGGATGAAATTTTAGGAAAAAGAAAATTATAATTAGGATGTTACATGGCAATTGATTGCTTAATTTCCCAGGTAATACAATTTCTATACATTTGATAAGATGACCAAGCAGCTTGATTGGAATAGAAATTATTATTATTTTAGAATTCAAATTAAAACTGACGTACAAGTTGGTTATAACTTATTTGATGAAAACCACGAAATCATACCCATGATTTCATTCCATGTCCATATCATTTCTACCTTTTCCTTTCTGAGATTTAAAACTTCTCTCGGCATCTGAGATCTGATTCTAGTAACCCACTCATAATCGCAGAAAATCTTTGCTTTGAACGCGTCGATTTAATTACTTATAAACGGAAATGATTATTTATGTTGTGGAATATGGAGGCGGAGTGTAAGATTATTTGAATGAAAGATACCATACTTAAGAAGACACTATAGAAAAACAAGTGTATTGTACTTTATGTAATAAAATACTTCATTTTAAAACTTTTTTCAAGGTAACTAACTAACCATAAATGGTAATCAGGCATTACAGGAGAGAAGGGTTGGGCTCTTGACTATATCTTGTGGGATCATTCCTTTCATCACCTCCTGCTAGAATGCGGAAAACAAGTACAATGCATTATGGTCAAGTGATCCATGTTCAATCTTCAGTGATGACACTGTTTCCAATATTATTCCTCGAACAAATAAGGCTTCCTAATAAACCTTAACTGCGAGTAATAGTAGGTTTATTTCAATGTGTTTGGAGTGAATATGTATCCACATAACTTTATATTTTTATTTATTCACAAAAATGAATTTAAAATCCTATCATTCATTTTAGCATCTTTTTTTCTCAAAGATGACTATATACTACTATATACAAATATTGATTCAGATACTAACAAATATAGAGAGAATAATCCAAAATCAGAAGTAAGAGATACAAATGACCTGAGTTATTGAAGCACCAATAAGATCAAATCTACCTATCTAAATCCATAAATAGGCAAGTTAGCAATTTACAGAATATTCCCCTTGGTTGGAACTACATTACCTGTTATCCACACATTAATCTTTTTTCTTGGAATTATCATGTATACGGAGGATCCCTAGAATTGATGGATTTACCCTCAGAAGTTTTTAGGATGGAAACTAAAAGAATTCTTCGGAAGGTCGAGATTGGCGATTCTTAAACACGTGACCAGCAAGCCACGGTTAAAGGTATTCCCAAAAGAGTATTCGCAGTTCGTCATTAGTATCGGGGCTATGTGTTTGTGTGGAATCGGTCGCAGACAGGATTTGCCACTGCTCTTCATCGAACGGTATGTAAAATAGAATGGGTCTCCCTTTTCACGTTCTCCTTTAGGCTAAGTAGCGTACGGTAGAGTACATTCTTCACACCATGTGTAAATATTTTGGCAAAATTTATCTAGGTTACTATAATTTATTACAAGAGCGATTAATGAAGAAAATCTATTTTTTTAATTCGACTTATTGATTTAAAGTTCTTCATCCATCTCGTAATCAGGTTAATGCGCAGACATTGGCGAGATGACACACGCGTTCGTTTACAATTTACAGTGTCCAACCGATGGCATAAATAATCCTGATTTAGCAGATGTTTCTCATGGCGTCACTAAATTTTTGTGTCTAACCTTATCGAAATTTTCGGCCATCTTACACCTACGAGTATGTTAGATATGAGACGCTAACAAGCATTTTGGATGAACTCGACAGATTTCGGTGATACCTGGTGGAACTCCTTCATGGTGAAAGGAGGTCGTTTAATAAAAGTTTTGTGGATTTTTGACTAATGTAAAAGGCTCTGATGAAGACCCATTCAACAAAGAAATATGGGGCACTTCAGTAAAGATATATTTGGGACAGTCCTACTTTGGAGGGATAGAGCAGTGAAAATCACGGAGGATCGAGATGCCGTAGTTATCTTTTGTACCAACTTAAGAAATTTTACCAAATGACCGTGAGTTCGACGCCAAGTGGTTGCAAAATTCTTCGATAAAAAATTCATGGTGGTCAATTTTAACAATTAATTTGAATGTTTTCCTGATAACCGGGAATGATATAAAATGGAATGTACAGCTAGTTCCAAAAAAAACTTACCACCTAAGCCGCAACCCGCATAACAGGCAGTGAATTTCCTGCAAGCGAGCCTTAAGAAGTGAGAGAGAGAGAGAGAGGAAAAACATGGAGGAGATAGTCTGCTTCTGTCCTGGCTCCGCTTGCAGAGTTGAAATGGATTTATTTGCATTATTGATATTGCAAAGATTTATTAGTATCCTTAGTTTGGTGGCATTGGCGTAGCAGAATAGTATTATAACAATATGGATGTTGTAATGCAAGAATTCAGTTATTATAAAATGGTTATTACAAATCAGTACATATTCTAGCTTTGCTTCTCGCACCGAGGGAACCATCGCACACGAGGTCCCGTTATTCCTAGGAAACCGAGGCAAACCCCCATCCCCTCATAAAATTCGAGTCTGAGACGAAAGGCACAAGCAGGACGAAGGAAATTTTTGCAAAATCTGCCTCTGAGCCGCTCTGAGCTTTTAGGACTGAGATGGGAGGAGGAAAATTTCCGCGCAGTTTGAATCAGTGTCGGACCCAAAATGTATAGACCTCGAATTCGACGCCTTCGTTTGCAAAACTCTGCGGTTATAATGGGTCGTATTATATATTATAATAGTAGATAATATTATACATCGTTCAAGAGAAGAGTTATTAGCCTTTAAAATTATATACCTAAGGAGTCCATATCGATCACCTGTTTTATCACAGCCTGTGTGAATGCAATCTACACAAGTAAAGTAAGGCGAACTCATGGCCATATCTATGCTATTACTTTAAATACATAAAAAATCTATAAGTAAATATGTAGTATGAAGTCTTGAGGCATTCTCTGCGTATTTTAAATAAATTTTGTTTCATTTGATAAGCATCAAAATTAAAACTCGATCGGTAAAAAATCAGTAGATTTTATCATCTATGCAGTTGGTATTTTTCATACACCGTCCAAATCAATTGATAGAAAATGTGCTAGGATCGATTTTCCTGAATTAATAAAGATGACGGATACGAGACAACCATCTTTCACATTAATTTTGAATCCAAAATGAATTTTTTTGGTGTCATTGAAGTGTGAATCGAATAAACGTGATTTCTTCTGTGGATTCCTCTTGAAATGGTTGCAGTCACAAACCATTACGTTCTTAAACGTTCTTCTCTCGTATTTATCAAGTTCTAAAATACACAAAAAGATAGGGCGAATGAGGTTTTGTCATAATGCTCATTGAATGCTACTGTAAGCTATGAATGTAAAATTTTCAATTAATTTTGAATGCATACAAAACTACTTGCATTGTTTATATTTCAACTGTTTATTATCACGTTTACAATTATTATAATGTAGAAAACGTTAAAAATACGCGAAATAATAGGGACTTAGTGAAATAGTTTTAGGGCCTTTTTACCTGTGATTCCAACCCTATAAGTATCACACGGGGATAGAAGCACATATAAGGCTCATGTTGAAATTTTGCTCCCCTCGGTTGATGGCTGGCCCTACGTAACTCTCATATTTTTCGACAGAATTTTAATGATTGAGATGAATGGGCGGTGGTTTGGTATGAATAGTCTATCTACATATTT
This sequence comes from Pachydiplax longipennis, assembly GCA_036926295.1. Classification (NCBI taxonomy): domain Eukaryota; kingdom Metazoa; phylum Arthropoda; class Insecta; order Odonata; family Libellulidae; genus Pachydiplax; species Pachydiplax longipennis. Next base: position 1,204,196 of record JAVFKF010000085.1, on the reverse strand, counting down.
ATCGCTCGGTGATATTGAAAATATTCCTTCGTATTTAAAATGTATGGCTATGAGAAACTTTTCATCTCGCCACATTCCATGACAAATTTGAAAAGCAAGATAGAGGAGTGATTGGAAGAAGTGGTTAAAGCAATGAGTTCACCAGGACTTCAAAAGGGGGCCTGCTTTGATAGAGATAGGGAAGTGAGAAACGACGGCAACAGTAATACATACACTCACATGAATTTAACAACCGAAAGTGTAAGAGGTATGTTAATTCCAGATTTTTTGATAAATCACAATAGATAATGGCATTTCTTGCGTTCCTCGTTGACCAATTGGTTACTTTGAGTAGGAGCAACGACCTCTTTTAAAAGTATAACCCACTCACTCACCTTCTCAATTTTCTCATCCAACATATATTTTTTCCGTTTATGACAGCCTCCATAGAAACTACTCATTTATCCAATTTAAGTAATATCTTAGTCAAACATGGTTAACATTCAAATATACAGGATATAACGCCCATGGCTTATCATACTTTCAGAAATTTCCTTCTGATGCATTAGTAATTCCCAGGATCTCGGAAATTGTATACAATAGCGATGTTCAATGTATCGTACCAATATTTTAATTCTATAAGAAAGTTCGAGTAGTTTACTAAGCCAGAACCTAAACCATCTTCTTATCAGCAATTTATTTTGGAAAGAGAGTTCGGTTTTTTCAAACCGATAAAAATTGCTAACATTGGTATTACTATCTATGCAAGCCAATGGTTTATTCTAAATCTTACCTAACTTTAGAGATGTAATTTATCTGTAATCGGCGTATAAACTTCAAGTTTCTGCGACACTGAATATGCGGAGTATCTAAAATTCCATATTTACGTTGCAAGTCATATTTTAGTGACATGATAATAGAAACTTTAGTCGATGTAGTAAGATCATCTTCAACGCTCTATCTATTTTGTATCATAGATGTTATAAGAGAAGTGAAACGATTTGGTTCTCGTAAGCGTAAGGAATAAATATTAGATGGCGTTTCTCTAGTTCATTGTTCATTTCTCAAGTTATTTCAAACTGCGAAATATTTAGCTCAATGTAGGGACAAAATAAAGCATAAAAAACAATTTATATAAATAAAGTAAACAATCATTGACGAAGAGATTGATTGATATAAGTTGACGATAGGCAGCATTACTTATTTTTTCATTTTTGTTATTGCATTAGTTATTTAGTATAATCTAATACAGTTTATACCATTCACTTTAAAAGCAGAATATAGAGATACTAATTCTGATATGATGCACCCAAACATTGTCAACTTTATGTTATCGTTCAGATTTTCCGAAGGTCCTATTTTAACTGGAATGATATTCCTTGCATTACTATTTAAAAATACTATAAAAAAATTTAAAAAACTTCTTCGCAGAGTTCGTAGAGAATTATGATGTGCCTAGGATGAGGGTGTTACGAAGGTCCTTGAAGTGAATATTGGAGTAATGGATTACATATAGAACCAAGAATATTTTAACAGCTAACGTATGAATCATGAGAATTAGAGGAATATTCTCATGTAAGTACGGTTACCATCCGTTGGTTTCTATTTTTAACGTGTTCTTTCATGACTCCTTTTACCCATCATTCATAATTATTGATAGTGATTTTTCTTTTAATTATTATACATATTATACACCATTCAAACAATTCGGGTTATATAGTTTACTTGAGGCATTCAGAAACCGAAGCAGCGATCATTAATCATTAGTCTCACTTTCACCTAGCGCATAGTTCTGAAAATCATTTCAGTATAACAATGGAAATCGTGTTGTGGGTGTTTTCACACCACCTGACATACGTCATCCGGCGGATCGCGGGGTATTAATGTAAATATAAATAAACCAAATGTCAACATGTAAACCTGCAATATGCAAGTATACAAAAACCTGGTATTTATCTGCAATATGCAAATCAGTCTTAAGGTTCTGATTTGCCATACTAACTGTTGTTTCTTAACCATCTGGATTCCTTGCAAGAAGTCCTGAAAGGTCGTCTACCTCAAAAATAGAGTTGAATATCTTCATTCCCTAAGGGAATACCCGCGGCGAAGATTACAAATCGCGGATCCACCATTTCCCACCTTACTTGTGATCGGTCGCCGCCACCATACCCTAACCTTGGATACCTGCTCAGCAGGGGTGCGGTCGGTAATCCTCATTAGCGCTTTCAAATTCGCTACCCCGGATACATACGACCATCCACAATATGCCGAAAAGGGGGTTTTCTTTCTCAGAGAGGAGTTCACCTTCATCCATCGGCCGTTTTATGGTTCCTTTGAGAAAATAGATAATACCTTTCGATGGACGAAACAAAAGAAAAAGAAACAACAAAGGAATGAATAGGGGATACTCCTAGGGCCAGAGTGGAGGTCCTCCGCTCTCTCTGAAAGACTCAGTAAAACTTCAGACGGGAATTTGTCAGAAACAGCCAAATCTCATCTCAAAATCATAATGCTTCATCTGATACAATCATCACGAATGCCTGATGGAAGTAAGAACAGAATGGCATGTTGATGCATATATTCTGAATTACCTAATGCTCTGTTAATTGTAGTATCAAGCAAATTTTATACCTCTCTGTATTGCAGAATAATTCAACTGCGAAGAAATCGAGTCAAAATTTGCACCACGGGGCAAGAAAGAGATTTAGCATCAGATAAAAGTTGGGACAGCATAATTTTGCAAGTAACATGAACTTGATTTAATTAAAGGGATAGTTTTTCTGGGACTGGCAATGAAAAATATTTTCGGAAAAATGTTACGAGATGCTGGCGTTAATTTCGTGGTAAATTAATTTTTAATTCGATACGTGAAAAAAATTTGTAGCCTTCAGTATTTAAATTGTGCTACTATTCTAATATCTATGTTATTTTCTAAAATATTAAATTAGCAATTTGAATTTTAAACAATTACCTTAGAAAATGATGATAGCACACCAATTAATATTTTACTTTCTATCAATTGATTTGGTGGTATTTAAAATTTTTGTAATATTTGATGTAATTATCTGATGTAGTTGACCGTAATTTACTTGGTTTACTTTATTGTAATATGTTTTGGGTCTAATTTTCAGAGCTCTCTACCAGGTTGACTTAAAATGATTCTTTCTCAGTGTATTCGTCCAGATAAAGTTTCTTTTCATCTTTGCTTTCCTCAGTAGGTATCGAAGTTTTTTCATACTCCCCTTTTCGATAGCATTTTTCTGCAACATAAATTAGTTTACATACAGTTGATTGTGTTCTTATTCCTAATTATTCTTTATCTCCTTGCAGAGTTTTCGTTCATCTTTCTATTTAAGTCATAGTCGTGAATTTCCTCTAAATAAATTTAAAAGTTCTTTCTGTAGGCGTCAAGAGCATAAAACACGTAATAATATAATCCTTTTTAATCTTGCAATGACATAATTTTTTATTGGATAATTGAAGCAGCTAAATTAAGTTTACCCGATGCCTACAGAAAAAGGTGAATTACGCAGAAATTTCAGGCCGAAATAAGGAGATCCGATTTCCATTCATTTTTTAATACTATGCTGCTGACATAGTAAAAATTAACACTAAATTTAAACTAGATTTCATGCTAATAAAGACGGTACAAATACGTTCAACGCGTTTCACAACGGTTTAAAAAGGCGCCGTCAGAATGCTCCTCCTTCCAAGAGCCAATAGAATGCGTGGAAAACTCTAGACTCGCTCTCATCGAGCTTCACGTCTGTTATGCGGGTTGCGGCTTAGGTGGTAAGTTTTTTTTGGAACTAGCTGTACATAGAAGAAATTCATAAGTTTTATATTCGCTGCTCGCCGTTCTTTTGATGGTTCTTGGCTCGATGCCTAATCGTCATTTCTATTCTACCATGTATTTCAAAGGGGGATAACGGAATCTTATTTTAGGACCTCCCCGATAAGATATTGAATTGAAAATTTAAAACAGGTCATAATGGCACTTATCTAACGTAGATATGCAATTATGTCTCACGAACGGGTCCTTAGTTCGACGCCAGGCGGTCTTATGCGCGTAGTTTTGAAGATTGTTTTGAGGCCTTTCTTGGTACGGTACTGCATGCAACTGATAGCTTGAGGTATGCAAATAACTTTTACCCGTATTAGTCTCACAGAATGAGCTCTTTTTGCAGCGAAACTACGTTTTAAATATCTAAAAAAAATTGCGGTTACGGATAAAATTTTCCTTTAATTTATAAAATATCTGGAAAAATAAGACATCGGAGCGAAATTCGCATTAATTTGTTAGCTTCTAGGTATATCTCCCAAAATGTACTGTTTTTGCAGCGAAACTACTCGATATTTTTTCAATTTTCAATTCGTGGTTGCAGAAAATTTTCCCGTAATATCTGGAAAAATACGACGATTTCGCAGCGGATTTGGTATTGGTATATCTCATGTCTTTTTAGTGAAAATACACGCCGCACGCAGTATACATTAATGAATTTAAAGATTTTTTCCAGTGTAATTCACACGTAGTAGCTTCATTATTTTCAAATAGAGTCGGCAAAGTCGAGGTGATCAAGAACCTTTCTCCAAATGATCATACGTTGCCTCCTGTGAATCAGCCCTACAAATTGTTCGTAAATGCAAATCCCGAAATTTCAGAATATTGCCTGCTATGGACATATACTATCATTCATTTTTAATCATTACTTTCATATGGACCATTAACCATTAATTTCATCGTGCATTCTTATGGAAAAACGCAATACCTCGGTTTCAACAATCGCATTCGTCGTCAAGGGGACTCGTTGTTTATAGCCTCAAAATTTCAACAAATTTCCTTTTATTTTAACAGAATTCTCGCCATTTCGACTCGATAACGATTATATATAAAACATTCTTTCATAAGGGTCACCGTTTCTCTAGTAGTCCTTGGTTCGATGCAAAAGTGTCATTCTTATGCGCGACTTTTTGAAGATTGTTTTGAGGCCTTTCTTGGTACGGTACTGCATTCAACTGATAGCATATATATATATATATATATATATATATATATATATATATATATATATATATATATATATATATATATATATATATATATATATATATATATATATATATATATATATATATATATATATATATATATATATATATATAGCAGGTTTATCATGTGTATATGATGCATTCTTCTTTGGCATTCGTTGTTATGAATTTATTTACAGCGTTTCATACCATTCAGAAGTAGCTTTACTAATAATGGTTTTGAAATTTAATGAATTTGAAATTTATAGCTCAAAATTTATTTCGGAATCAACCCCTAAGTTTTGTGTCGTCTAACAATGTATTAAGAATTATTGTATAGGATATGATTGGGTCTAACGCATCCAACAACTTTAACTTCATGAAATAATTTAATAGGTCAATAGACACAATGATGAAATTTAATAAGAAAATCAGCCCATTTCATCAAAGTAATCTCATATTTTGATGGAGTTAATCCTCAAGCATTCGAATTCTCCGCGCTTTCTGAACGACCAGCAGTCACCCTTCACGAATTTCAACATTTCACCGAAAGCTGTCGCTAGTTAAGGCTGTTTCATTGCTTTATAGATAAATGACCGAGTGATTTCACCGTACTTTCAGCTCTTCGAGGAATGCGATTGTTTATTTCTTGAATTTGCGATTTTAAGATTTTCCAAAGTATCTTACTATTAGAGATACTTACCATGTGCTTCGGAACCGAGATCAGCCGATCCTTTGACCGAAAATTCTTGGAGATCAACCAATTGCAAGATCTAAAATTAAGAACTGATCCATGACGAACTATTCAATGCCTATTACAACTTATAGATCTTGTCGACTGAAAATACTGTTTTCACGAGTTTCAGATGTCGAAGATACTCCGTTCTTAGGTTGACATTTATTCTGCGATAATCCGTAATAAAACGAGCATAAACAGAGCAAAATTCCCATTCTTTCAGTACTCAGGAAACGTTTTCTTCCTGTGCACATCAATGGAATCCCTTCTTTCAGCAGATGCCTCATTTTCGGTGATTCCAATAGAACACAAAATCAAGAGTTTATGATCTTGACTTCGTAGCAAACATCTTGAAAGGAATAACGCGTAGAAACAGAAGATTTTGAATTCGTCATGTTTCGAGATAACATTTTCACCTGAAGATCTAAACTCGTTGCTCTGTGGAAGTCGTTTTTCCTTCCTAGATGTCTACTTAATAGAAAAGTGAGAAAGTTCTTCATTTGTTTATACATCCCTTATCCCTCCTCTGCCTCGTTTGAAATTCGCATTTCTTTCGCTTTTGTCTCTTAGAGACGTTCTTTTTGCGCCGTTTTTCGCGCATTGTGATACTTCAAAAAATTTAACTCAACACTTTCAATAATTCTCAGTGGCAGACAAGGAAATAAATTTCATTATTTACTCTTGAGGCATGAGATTCGGATAAAATCTTGTCGGCTAACAGCTTAAGCACATTAACGAATTTAGGGCGTGGAATTAATTCCACTCTTTAATTACATTAATTACTTCGAATTGTGATTATTTCTATTAAGTAGTCATAAAGGTAAGATTCAATTCCCCATTGCCTTACCTTCGTCCTATCCTTCGCTGAAGTTGAATAGAATTGATCCCTGCACATCTTTTCTAAACTGTCCTCAATTCTATGAAATCCTCTTCTAATCGGGGCCTCCGGATAGCCAAGGACATGGGTTCGATTCCCGGTGGGTACAGCTCATATGGAATGTCTCAACTGTCCTAAGTTCGCTTTTAAAATTACTGCTGTCAATCTCTTCTAAACAAACTCTTTTACTTTGCATCTTTCGCCCAGAATGAGAATCGAGTTTTAACGATTCGAGTTTCATATACCTATACTATATTACAGCACAACTTAGTGGGTTAAAAACCTGCTTGTGCTTAATTAATTACTAATAAAAAATTAATCAATTAAACTAATATTACCATGACTATTTGTAATCTTCTGCTACTTCCAAACGAATTGGTCTAACTCAGTGATATTTTTTCTGGATAATAATATTTCCATAAATTCAATCGTCGAAGTCATGTTTTATTCCCCGCATTAGGAAGCAAGGTGAAATAAGTTATACTGTGGATGTTATTGATATATCATTCGTGGAAATTTGCACAGTATATTTCATCGTATTCAATAATAATATCTGATTATTTTCACCATCTCTATTCATTAATAAGTAATTATTATAGTTATTGCGATGAATGACATTATTATCAACAATTTATAAATAAAAAATATGTTGAGCTAATTATGATGCCCCACCAGGAATAGTATTTTTTGCTTTGTCTTAAAATTATACATTTTCTTGGAAGGAATCATTTTAATCTCGCATATGAAGGAGCAAATTTAAGGCGGAATGTGAAGAATACACTGCCTTGGACACCGTGAGGTAGAACTTACACTGGATATATCAATATGGAAACACTGCCGTAAAGCACACACTGAAACCCACCAATGATGCGGTCAGAGCTATACAAATAAAAGAAGTTACTAAGATATTTTACATTTTTTTCAAACTCCTAATTACAAATTAGGTTTTTGAATCTATCTTAATTATTACAGTTGATGCACTCAAGAAAAATTTGAATGATTATAATCCAGCATTCTTTACTAAGATACTTCAAACAAAAAAGTGATTAGTAATGTTTGTAAACAGAAATTGGAAATCGTAATCTCTTTTGGCTCAACTTTTCGGTCACCCAGAGAAATGGAAGTGCCGCCAACTATTTATTAATTTTACTCTTAAAGCGATTGATTTAGATTTGTACCCCGCAAGCCGCCAGTGGTGTATGGCAGGGGGTGTAATGACACCATCATTGTTTTCTAATTGACCCTATTAGCTTCTCTAATAGCTCGCGGTAAGAACGACCAGAAATAACTATCTGTTCTCGCTATTTCCTCCTTATAACGCTTTGCTGATGCCTCTCGGAGATCGCGCTCATTACTAACCGGAATCGAAATTTCATTCACCTCGTCCCTAAGTTCGGAACCGAGGAATTTTTCGAAAAGTTTCCTTTGGTAGAATTATATGTGATGATGTGATGATTATTTAGCCTACGCTTCAGACTTCGACTTTTTTCGTAAACTTTTCTTTGAAAGTAAACAATATTCATTGTAATGCATACCAAATATGGATTCCATAATTATTTGTCCATTTAGCGAAAGAACGTAAGCGTCTCTGCATGTTAACGTTCAGCGACTGCTTGGAGGAACACACACACACTGGCCAACTTATATTTTTAGTCTCTCGTTTTTAGCCTCACTAGGGTTGTGAAAATAAGTAAAATACGCTATGCCATGTTATCAATGCGAAATATAAGCAAAAGCTACTTCCTCTTAAGCATATTGGAGGGGATCATGAAAATAAAATGTCCCTGAGGGAAAATCTTGAGCAAAGTTCACTTCGGGAAAATGTGAATCTATGCTTCATTCCAATTGAGATTTTCTAAACGAGTTTCATTACATCTACTCTCATCATTAAAAGGAAACTTGACTGTAAAATGTGGGAGGTCTTAAAAAATTAATAGCAAATTTCTCTCTAGAATGAAAGAAAATCTGAGCTTTACATCCTTATATCTATAAATTTGTTTAAGCTCCTATAGAGAATGATAAATGAAATTTTTACATCTTACTTACAAATACGTTAAGATAAGTATGTACCAGGGATCCAAAACAATTCCAGGCAAAACTTACGTAAAGATGAGCGCAACCTGCCAAAGGAGGGATATATAGATTGAGTAAATAGATTAATTCCAGCGAGTCTTGGGCGAAAGGGAAGCCTTACTCGATGAACCTACTGTTTGTTGACTCGCTGCAAAACAAGAAGAGAGTTGAGAAATTCGCTTGGCAGAAAGAGCGGGGCTGTTCGTGGAACTACCTGGAAAAAGGCTTTTAAAGAGCGTAAAGAAATGGTAAACATTTTAATGACGAAAGATGCAACTTGAAGGTTATTCAGAGAAAGAGGAATGGATAGCTCTTCTGAAATAAGAAATTTATGTAGTGCAGATCAGTGTAAATGTCTAATCGCGAGCATGGGTTTGTTAGAATCTATTCGATTTATTTCACCAATTCTGCTGTAAAATGAAATTCTTCTTCATGGATACCGATTCAATAAAAGATTATAAAATTTCAGCACAGAGGTATACAACGTAGCACATAAGTGTAGCACACTTCCTTCGTGAGATGATTAGAGTTTCTTGCTAAATTAGCGATTAGATTAGCTTGCTTAATGTAGGTGCTGAAGTTTGCCGAGGGTAAACGTCATATTCACCAAGAAATAACTACACATTTCGCTATAAAATACAATAACAACAAACTTATCATTATTTGATATTTTCATTTTAGAATCGCTCTCTTCTTTACATTCTTTGAATTACATATAGAATTCAATCACCATTTAGCATAAATAATGTAATATTTTTATTGGAAACAGTTTCCATGAATACAATAATATATAAATTATGATTTTTCTTTTCAATATTTAATATTCAATATGCTTAAAGCGTCGTAATGCATTTTCCTCAGTCATACAGTTCTTTTCAATACATATTGGGACTATCTCTTCAATTTCTCCGCAAACTTTTCGTTTTTTTTTAGATAATTATTAAGTTTCCATATACTTTAAACTTCAAGGTTGCGCAAGAATCTAATATGATCACAAAAATGCGGCTTAAATATTATAGTGTTTGGTAGGGTCATTTGAATACCACTGAGACGGAAAATATCGCAACCTTCACCACTAAAGTGAGCTCAATAGTCTTTCCTATGGCTCACTTTAATCACGCCACTTCTTAGTAAACTTATGTTTCAAACTCATTCGTTTGAAATATTCCGATAGCGATCGGTTTTTCACACAAGAAATTCGAGGAGAATATTCTAGTGCACAACTGACATCTCATATCCTCAGTCAAGAATATCTCTGCAATGTCCAAAAGACCACCTCTGGCCACCCTTGCACCCGTGCCCGTCGTCGTCACTCTCTCTAATTGGGGCGTCAATAATGAAGTAAGGCTCAACTTCAATCTTCTCCGGGTTATCCTTGCTTTCTTTAGAATATTTTTCACCTCTTCTGTCACTTTGTTTGCCACCAACACTTCCATTGCTTTTGGGAACTTCGTCGCTTGCATTCTTCTTAATCTCACGTCGAGGGCTCATTTCACCTGGGAAATGAACGCTCGATTCACTAGGCATTCCATCGGACGAACTGCCCTTCACTTTACCGCTCACGTTGTTGGAATGCGAACCATTCCCATCTCCCGGAGTTTTCTCATTATCAACCTTACCGTTCGCTGCTTCGGGAGCCTTCGCTATGCCGGACACACTTCCGGCGTTGAAGTCCCCGCTCGAGGGAAAGTGGTCATTACCATTTGACGAAGAATTCGAGTCGGAGTGGTTGAAGACGACATCGATTATGTCATCCGATAATTCACTTGTCCTGATGCCGGAGTTGTTGGCGCCTGTCGAAGCCAAGATAATGGAAAGAAGGTCTTTCTTCCCTTCTTTAGTAGTCTGTTCGTTCCCGCAAGCGGCGACCAAGAAGCAGAGGGTGAGGAGGAGAGTGAAGCAGGAATCGGCCATGTCCGAAGCGGTCTAAATCCGAGTCGAAACTGAAACATGAAGTGATGAATGGCTGTTAGTGAGAAGTGACATCGACGCTCGCAGTGCAAACGCACTTGGCAAACAATGCTAAAGGGAGTTCCATTCCAATGACGCCCATTGAACAAACGATAAGTCAGCCTTTCTAAGCCTACAGAAAGCATGCGGGTGGAGGATGATGTGCCGATAGAGTGATTAGTGAGCTTCTTACGTGTTATTGAATCACGTCACAGTCTTTCAGATTCATGTAATATTTTGAGATGAAATAGGAACACGTATTTTAAACTCGGAGGAGAAAAATGTAGAAAATAAATAGCGGGCAATCACTGGTAGATCATTCACACGTGAGGTATGTTGTTAAATATTAAGAAATGTAGAAAAGGTATGATATAACCGGGTACGTGCGTAAGGTGATATATGCGTTCATGTGACATGGACACTTGATGAATGTTTATGATACTATCAGTAAATGACTGCACAGTCGAAGGATCAGATTTCTTTATCGGTTAACAGATTAGCGTTAACAGGTTTCGTAATTGGTTGCTCATGAAGAGAAGTAACTTGCTAATCAAGAAGAGAAATCGTTGGCAAAAGAGACGAAAGTATCATCGATAGATGCCTATTTTCTATCAATATAATTAATCTGAAAAGCAGTTCATTTCAAATTATTCCTGTGAATGTTGACTAAACATTCCTATGGTTGCATCGCACTCAAATTTATATTTTAGCTGCACTACATTAATAGATCATTTATCAGATTGAACTTGGATTAAACGAGCTTTCATAACTCTTCTTAAGCATCATCCAAAGTTCCTCGAGTGATTAGTCAAGTGTCTAATCCACTGGCGATTGCAATGACAATGTAATCGCTGTAAATTTATCCCCTGATAGTAATAATATAATGTTTTCATTATATAATAATATAATGTTCGTGCGCCATGGTAATTTCATAGTGATTTTTATTTTCACTGCGCCGTCAAAACTTTATTCATGTGCCATATACTATAATAATCATCATCAACTGGTAGTCTGCTTGCACAGATCTTAAGTATCATTCTTCCATCTTTCTCTATCCACTGCACTTCTCTTCATTTCTGCATATCCTTTATCATTCTTCAAACTATCGCTCATTTTAATTCTTCTCCTTCCTTTTTATCTTTCCTATATCCTAACACACTATCATAATAAACTACTGCAAATGTTATATCTACATTTTCTTATTTCTTGTGAGTAAGTATGAATATTTGTGTGTATGTAAATTGTGCTAAACAGCTATTTATAATTTTTCTCAGTATTATTTGCGCCACTTTAAATAATGCAATTTTCCCCTTTGTTAGTCTGGCAATTCCTAAAATAACTGGTGTGAATGAATTTCCACGTGGGCTCGAGAAGATCTATTGAACGAAGCTTTAATTGCCATTCATTCGCACTTCCCAGTATGTTTCCCTCTCAGATGACGATCGTGATTTGTCGTTCGTAATTCTGCGCAGTAATTTTACAAAGAAGCTCAATTAAATTCATTAGAAAATTTGAGTACTGTTGGGGACTAAGTGTTGCGTAACCTAACGGACGTACTTGCACTGATGAAAAGGCTTCAAATTATCGGGAGTTCATTAGATATTAAGTGCAGGATCACAACATAGAGCAATGCTATACTTTAATATTTAAATAGATTTGTTTTTTATATCTTTTTAGATTGAAGGTCATAACAGTGTCTTGAATCATTAAGTATCAAAGATCAAGTATTCATTTCTGGGATTCTCCAAACAAATCTCATTTGTAATATTATTGAAACATTGGAATAACTTTCACCTGGATAAGAATTTCATGCGAACACAAGATCCTATAGTTTTTGAATTTCTGTTTCAAATGGGAGGGAAAAATATTTTGGAAGGCTGACGCGGGCGTATTTTTCAATTTTCCAAGTAAATGATTGACTTAGTAAAAAGAAAGAGAAAGTAAAAAGTAATTTGACTGTGATAAATTTGTCTATCGTACGGAAGAGAATAAATTATGGAATCCCTGAAAGTAAAACTTCCTCAGCTACGCAGAGAATGAAAGATATTCTGCGACCTTGTAAAATCGTCTGATCGAGGATACTTCCTTTTCAGTTAAAAGAGAGGGAGGTCCACGATGGTTTTAGCAGCCAATTAAAGATAAATATGATTTACCTTCAAAAATATACGGGTCGGCTAATAGAAACCTTTGATAATCAAAACAAACAGTCCAACTTTTACGCTATCGCGGTCATATAAGCGTTAAATTTTCACAAGATCTTTCAAGAATAGCCACTTTTGATTTCACTCACTCACTTACCTTATAATGAATCGCAGAAATATTAATTGGACGACTTGAACGATGTGGGAATCTTATCTTGGCGAGCCATGCAAAGAGAAAGTCGCTTGAATACGCCGAAAATCTGCGCTCTTCCAAAAGGTCAGCTCAGGGCGAACGGGTGCTTTTGCGCTAGAACCGGTTTCCTCATTCAATTAGCCACCTCTTGGGAAGAGGTCACGCATACATTGTTTCTATCTCAGCTAAGGAATACGCTCTTTATAATGACTTTGGTTTCCGAATTAACCGTTCAATACTGAGATTTTGAGTTTTAAATTGTATACGTTGTATTGTATATAAATCTCACGATTTTGCCGCATCGATTAGGCATGGTCGAAAATCCCAGAAATGAAGGTTTCATGAAAAATTTCGAAAAGTTCAATAGAAGGTAGAAACCTTGGCTCTTCGTAGTAGGAAGCATGGTAAAATAAACTAAGCAGAATTCTACAAAAGATTTTTTCTTACTATCGGTTTCAAACGAAATTATTAATATAACCTGATGATGAAGAATTTCGTCTGAAACCGCTCCCATTAAAAGATCTTTTGTGGAATCTTGTATAGTTTCTTTTATCATGCTTCTTAAAATTTGAAAAAATTTCCACCCTAATTTTTAATTCTTCTGAAGAAGAAAGACCAAAGGTGAATAAGAAACAAAGCACAGTAAGTTCCGTGGGGTTTTCTTTGGCTTTCGTTATATACCATCGCAAATAAAAGGTTAAGATTTCAATTCATATTTCAACCTTTCAATACTCATTCCGAAGTTGCAAATTAAATAGCAAAATTGTCGATTAAATTAATGACAGGAAATTTGAGGACATTTGTTAAATTAATAAGTATTTAAACGAATTACAAGGTAAATGCCTGTACTTGATTATTTATCAGTTAAAGTAGGTGTTACCAAATTTTGAATCATTGTAAATATTCAATGAAATGCAGAGTCCCACGCGACTAATTCATCAACTTTGTTAACGCTAATAACTATAGGGGTTAATGTTTTTTCTCTTCTGTGGTGATAGATAGTTATAATGACTAACTTCCAACCTTTCATCCATGGATCAAACAAAATCAACACAAAAATTAGGAAAGTCGTAATACCACAATAATTTCTTTCAAATATATTTGACAATGTGGTTTGGAACTGAGTCTAACGAGTTAGAAAATATTTCCATAATTTTAATTTTAATAGGAAAATTTTCGGGAGAGAATTAGTCAATCAATAAAAAGCAAACAAGATCTAACCGAAGTTCCTTTTGTTTGAGATTTCCCTTTAGTTTACCTTAAGTACACGTTACTTAATCTATCCGAAGCTCATCATTGTTTTCCCAGAGATAAGTTGGGTGGAAGAGTTTCTCTTTCAATGCATTTGGTAACATTCTCGAAAAGGAAAAGCAAACCCAAAACGAAGACCGTCATCTGTGTTTTTCATACTTCCATCTCTTTGAAGGATCGACAAATATATAAAATGGGCAACTTTAGAACAACTTTTACAGCAGTGAAATGAAAATTTATCTCTAGAAGTATTTCGTTCATTAAGAGTGGGTTTTAATAATGAAACGTTATTTCTTAAATTATCTTACGTACCGACGCAAACGTACACTTAAGCACATAGAAACGTCAGCAGATTTCGGTGGTGAACATTCGATTAAGTGAGCTAGAATCAAACGGTGATAATGCTTTTCATGAGTTAAAATTACATCCGAAAAGTAAACTAAATTTTCGCGACATGCTAAAAATATTCTGGAAAGTTTTCAGCATAAATTCAAATTTCAAAGTACGAAAACACCACAGTAAGTGGTAAAATATTACATCGATGACACAAAGATCCTCCACTAAACGAAAATATTATAGCAAAATACAGCGGTTAAGTAAACCAAATTAGAAATATAAGCCCCTCTCGCATGGCATTTCAACCCTTTCGAGACGGCCACATTCTCTTAAAATCGTCTCCTGGACACGGAAGGATTTTTCGACTAAGATGTTGGCAGGTATAGAATTGAACCCTTCTGAGTCCTAAGCTCGGTTCCTTCCTCGGCAACCGCAATCGAGGGAATACCGTCACATTCCCTTCCACAGCATGGGGCCGTGGCTACCTAAATGTTATTGCTGTCGTTTTGCCAAATAGTTATTTTAGCAGTAATTGTCAATATTAATTTGGAAATTAAAATCTTGTATCTTGCCGACTATGTACAACTTTCAAACGAAATTTTACCGTTAATATTAAGCTATTTAGTATACCATTATAGTGGCAATGATGTAGCATAGTTTTTATATTATAATATCCTAATTACCTTAATATTAACGGTATAATTTCGTTTAAAAGTTGTACATAGTCAGCAAAGACCAACATTTCAATATCCAAATCAATATTGACAATTACTACTAAAAGAAAATCTTTCGCAAAACTGTTGCAATAACATTTCATTTTCCGCGGCACCATGCAGTAAAAAGGGTTATAAACGACCCCGGGGGCTGAGTTTCCTATTTGTGGTGCAGAAGGAAAGGTCAGAAATCCCCCAGAAAAGGGTCAGAAGGGTAAGTTTATAATATCCTAATCCTCTGAAACTGCATCCACGCGCGATTTATACCTGCGTCGTCTATACACGACAGCCGTCTTTCTGCGTAGGCAAAATGCCGTCGTCTATAGCCGACAACAGTCTCGAAAGGGTCAAGAACGAAATCATGGCACCACATCGTGCCGCGGCACATCAGTAGAAAAATTGCGCTATAAATAGCTCAAGTATTATTGGCACCAACCAAGTGGCATCGCATCCCAGATTGGCTCCGCTTATATACCTTACGCTGGCAGATATATAATAACAAAATTACACAGGTTAATATTCTGCTTATATTACAAAATTGTATTTTTTTCCAAGAAATGGTACTTTCTCATAATTTTCAAATCTAAAAGAGAGTTCGGAAAGTGGGAGACTTGGGTTCGATTCAACATCTTTCACTTCGGTTTATCAGTAATTTTTAAAACCCAAAAACAATTTGTTAGTATAATCTATCATCGTAGGCTGGAATTCGAGAAGGGACATTATGACATTAGCCTCCATACGAATTTGTCTGCAAACTCGTATGTCATACGAGTGTTCATTTACATTTTGTAATTTTTTAATATCACAAACCTCAAATTAAAATATGACTAGATTTTTAACATTTGGGAAGATTTTGGTGGACCATCTATTACGTGGCTACATTTCATTACAGTCTTTTGCTCGTAATGTATGTTTGAATAATAATCATATTAATTGTAATAATAAACGTCTCTATTTGGGGGAAATTGAGACTTAATAGTCTCTCTTATATTATCCTTCTCATGTAAAATTTCAAAGGAAGAGAACTTGAAAAAAGTGTAAAGAGGAGAACTAATTTATGGGTTTAAAAATCTAAGTGCTTAGGAAAATATCCAACTGCAGCAAAAACACTCGCGTAAGGGGGTGAGAGAAACCTGTGAAACCTAATGATAGTGGAAAGCTTAATTTTTATGGAAATGGCAGTTTAAGGCAAATGAATATACAACATAAGTAAATACTTGACATAAATATTCTCCGTTTCAATCTTCCAGTCAGTCATGACTTATGGGAGAAAGGCAAAGGCCCAAAGCGCCGGGTCGCCTTTACGTGGAGCTACGGATTCGGACGAGTATAATTAAGATTCGTAGTGTACATTGACCGATTCAAACTTAAGTTCTGATGAAATTTGAATGAAAATAACTCTATCAACACAACAGTGAAAATTTTTTGCAAATATATATATAACAGAAACAACAAAGTTAAAAGCGAAAATGGAATAAATTGCCGAGTTTTCACCCGTGAACATTTTTGAAACTGCCATTACTCTCTTACAATCCAACATAAAATGCTGATTTCTTCTTCCATTGCTCATTGTATAATCTTAATGCATAAAAGTTACATAAGATTAATTTTAGAGCAACCAAATCTTAGTAAAAAAGTATTTAGTTGGAACGTGACTCAAGAAAAAATTCGTTGTGCAGTCCAATTTATATAGTACGTCGCCTAAGACTTTTTATTTTCTCACGTGAAGAAGAACTTGTCTCAAGGGAAATCGAGATAAATGTTGTAATTTTCATTTTCAGTTTGTTTCGATGTGAGATCTTGAATAGAACTTGAGTTTTTGACTTTTATATCAAAGAGCGTAATCCGCTTCGCAATTTACATACCTAATGCAAAATAAATACATTTACATAAAAAATGATCAAAAAATGAACATAGGAATTCCAAAATTTAGATTACAAGATATGTCAGCATGAAAAATAGCAATCTAAGACTTAAATGTATAAAAAAAGAAATTTTTATTTTTATTAAACATTATGAACTTTTTTCATTATGAACGGGTTTAGATAATCTGATCTCTTTCTTTGAAGTAAAACGGAGAAAACATACGATCCATTTCTAATGTGAGATTAACTGTAATGCGGTCTAAAATGTGCAGAAACGTGTTATAATTGTACATACATTACAGAAGAACTCATAAAGACAGCTTCCATTTTTAGGATAACGCGAATTCAAACGCCGGAGTCTGTAATAGGTTTCCATAAGGTTATGCACAATTTTCCATTTCCCGAAAACTTAAATTGTATATCATTCAAATTCGTAAGAGGCAACGGGTTACATTCTTATTTGCTTTATTCGATTGCTCAAACCACTATCTATCTTATTATTGCGATGTATTCCTATTTTGAGATCGTAAATATGATTAAATTGCTATTTCATCCCTAATTTAATGAAAATCTTCTCGATTAACACCGAAGCTACTGTCATTGTTACCGATTCTGCAGCTAATCTAAGGTAACTCTGGGATAGCGTCAGAGATATTCTTGTCGTAATCAAATTATGTTGATAGCAATATACACGCATACTACATTAGCTTCATGATGTTAATGAAAATTTGATACATTTTTATCAAAGTTTGTTTGCTTTTAAATCTAACACAACCTTGTACGATAAAATTTAGAGTATCTATAAATTACATTTTCAAATTGTTCTTTACCCATTTTGCACGACCATTTTTTATAATTAAATTATACCTAAGAATAAAGGTCTGCAACGAAACAAACTAATAAATAAAATCTTATTTTTACCATCTCCAGATTTCCATCCTACCTACTCTATTCTGAGATAGAGTAAGATCTTTACATCCATCTAGTCACAGGGCAGAAGATTATATTAAAAAGTCACTTGAGAATTTGTTACTTTTCCTTCATCGAGAGCTTAAGTTGTAAGACTATGGAGTGAACCAGAGTGGCAGTGCTTGGTGGGCTTAGAGATAAATAAAAACTGTGGAGTGAAAAAATTACCAAATTAACTAACAGAGAAAGGCGCTTTGTCCTAAGAGATGCCATTCTTCAAAGCTATAAAGAGAAGGCATCCAATATTAATCAGCAATGGCTCGCGGAGTCTCATTTGTGATGGATAAACAAGCTGAAGGATATCATTATTAAGTTGCAAAGCAGTTACTTAGAACCGAATTGAAGAACACATTCCAGTCGTTCTCAAGAAATTAAAAGTTGTCGTTTAAATCCTGCTCATCACTCAGTCCCTAAAAATTGTCTTAAGCGGGTCCATAAAGAGATGTATGACAGCTATAAGAGATAATATAAGGCAATCGTTACTAACCTTTCAATTGTCATCCGCTCCCACTTTCTGTAAGAAATCGAAAGCGGAATATTTCAAAGAGTATTAAGGTGAAAAATATTTATGCCATAAAAGGCTTATTGCCCCGACTTTGATTTAGCAGAATAAATGAGATTGGAGATACTCGTTACTACCAGTAAAATATGTTTCTTAATCTACGGCACCTTCCCTTGTACATTTAAAACCTCGCGGGGAAACTCGTCATAAAATAAAGGACGTCATCATCCTCTTCAGATCCTGCGGATTTCACTCCATCCGATCTTCCTGTCTCTGCTACCACGTACCATTGCGGTAATTCTAATCCAAGGAAATGCATTATATCGCCTCTCTTCCGAATATTTGGCGACAGGGAATAATTCGCCCTTTGGGTTGACATTGAGGAGGCTTCTCGAAGATCTGATGCTCGGATACAAATGCTCCATATTCACTCTGGCTAATATATCATTTCTGGTTTCGAATGAACTTTTATAACCTTGCAAACGATTCTCTCTTGTGACCTTTTCTGTCTATGGGGGAGATCGCAGCAATGTGTGTCGAGGACAAAAGCATCCGTATGGTCTCTCTTTCTAAGCGAACGGCTGATAGTGAAGAATCGGAAGAATACTTCCAGATTCTCGCAACATGAAATGGATCCAGATGAGGATCCACTCCACTGCGAATCCCTCTCAACGTACGCAAGTATCTTGTCAAACCGCTGGATGTCAAACAAATGAAATGATTCGGATCATCTCCAATAGCTCGTCCACGGTCGGTATTCCTTTTCCCAATTTGAATGGAGGAATAATTCTCGAAACCGCCTTCGATATACAATTATAACGCAGGCGATAAACGATTTCCGTTTTGCATCGGCTACGCGCTGTAAATATTGTGACCAAAGTTTACGTCTTCAAAAAGTGCGTACGTCCGTGGAAATGATTAAAATTACTCTAATCTAATGAAGAATTTGAAATAAATTATTATGGTGAGAATGATTACAGTTGTTATCCTACTCTAAGAATCAATCAATACGAATTTTGAATACAGAAATATTTCCCTACTCCGTTTCAATAACTATTTTATGGAATTTTAAGGATATTATAATTAATTAGACATTTCCATATATATGTTTTTGGATAGTGCCAGAAAAATACGTTGAATTTTTTTTATTTCGTCTAGGAGGAAGTAGAAATAATTTTGATATTTTTCGCTTTCTAATTAAATAAAAGATGTAAACATTTCATATTTCCTTTAGACTTTTAAATGTTTCCTTAGTGATATATTTTTCATCCTCTGAACATGTGGATTCTATGTTATATTCAGCATGTTGGTTATAACTTTAAGTAAAATTAAATTATATTTTCATTATAAATGTGTTAAAAAGCCTCATTTTTTTAGCTCGTAATCTGGATGTAAAAGAGCTTCCTTTTAGAAAAATTATTCCAATTTCTGAGAGTTATATGTTGAAAACATGAATACTTGGTAAATTCCTGTTATGGAATTAATTAAGTATTCATTTCTTCCAACAAATGCGTTTGATTCTACCAAGTTAAGCTTGGGCTTATTAATTTTATTTGGGTAGTTAACCTAAATGAAGAATTAGGAAAGAAATTCATGAAAGAGAGAATGCATTTAGGTTTGAGCGTATAAATGACCATTTGAAATCACTGAAAACTTTTCTAGTGAGTCTCGATTAGGTTTATGATTTCACTCTTGTATATTCGTCGTCAATATTTCCTTATGGTTTTTCATTCTGTCACTTATTTTCTATCATCTTACACAAAAACTGCCATAATTGGCTACTTAAATTGGATATTATAACAGACAGGGAAACAAATGCGTTAAAATATAAAATATAGTAAAGAAAATAATATATTATCAAAGAAAAGAAATAAATTAAGAAAAAACAAGACTAGGGATGCCAATTTAAAGAACTGAGCTATATAGATCCGAGAAAAAGAATGTTTTTGTTAATTTTGGTAATTTTGAGAAGTTAAACAGACGCTCCTCTCCTCTGATTGAAGATGAAAATGCATATCAATTCATACTTTAAGATGATAGTATGAAATTAATATTTCGTTTAATTTCTAATATTAGTGATGTAAAAGTGCTAAGTGAGTTGTTTCCCGCAGAGACTCCGTATATCGTCGATTCTATTTGAAAGAAATATTCTAAGGTTAAAATATGGCATCGAGGCGGTGAAACCCTACTTCCTTACATTTCCATTCCTGAATTATTAAAGAATTTGATAAAAAGAAAAATGAATGCGAAAATAGTCGAGATATTTTGTATACCTACCTTCAATTTGCAGAATTTCCTTTGCTAAATTTTCTTGTGTCTCCTCGAGGGTAGAAAATTTGTTAAAATAATGAAAGATCGAAGCGCAAAAACGTCCGCACCATGAAACACTTTTTCTCCTCTTGACGCCTTGACCTTCACCAAAATATCGATCGTTGAGAGAAATATTTCACTCTCTGACGGTGCGGCATCTTCCCTTCAGCAATTGCTGGCCAGAAGGACATCGTGTGGGTGTATCACTTAAGAAATAAGTGTCTACCGAATCTCCTCCTGAAGAATTGCCTGCGAAACGTAATACGTCTGTGTCAGACTTTTTCGTACAACTTTCATATCCAGCACGACTTATGTTTTCCCACCTGTTTGGTTTCCTCCGACTACCGCCGTGGCGCTGCTATTGGGCTCATTCTTCTTTCTTGTGCTGAGTCTGGTTCCTATCGAAGGATCTGAACCCGGAAAGTGTATCCTGTCATCTTTTGTTCTTCGGCTTGAATTGGCTTCCCTTCTCTGCCTTCCATCCTTCGTACCGATGGTACGCTCGTTTCTGCAGCGTGCCTTTGGGTCCTCATGGTCACAACGTCGTGAGAGTGCTTCCAGCAGCGTGCTTATTCCTCCGCTTTTAGTTGGTTTACCGCTACTTCTGCCTCCTCCTGCAACCTCAGCTGTACGTATTCCTCCGGAAGATGACAGCCCTTTTGGATCTCTATGTGTGTCCAGGATAAATTCTCTCCTCCATCGAGAATCTTTCACAACTTCATCCACCAGACCTCCATAGTTCACAGATGGGATGGCGGAGGAATGTCTCACAAGTTGATCGTCCTTGGCGGAAACACTATCGACTGTGCATAATATGAGAGATATCCACGCGATAATACCTACTTTTAATTCCTTCGCCAGCATCATTTCACTGGGAACTGGTTTTTACCCGTCTAACGGCGCGGCTGGTGGCGACTGAAATATTCCAGAAGACCGCTTCCTTCTTTTTCTTAAGAATCCCCACCCGTTTTCTCTTAGTCATGGACACGCAACGAGAGTGACTCCGTTCCATTTTCCTTCCTTTATACGGAGAAACCGCAGTGTAAATGACACAAGCAAAGAGTCTTACCTAACTTTTTGTAGAACATGAAGATGATTGTTTTATGTGGTAATACCACTCAAATGAGCCTTTCGCCCTCGAATGTAGGCGAAAAATTTAGCTGTCGTCTTAATCACCGACGTCAAACTTGGGATAATAGGTAATAACAGTTGACATCGATTTGCCAAGGTATTGCTGAATCGAGTCCTAATCCTTTTTTCAGCTGGTAAATAAATGCTGTTTTTATTTTGACATGTCCTTGTTAAGGAATTGCTTTCAAAAATATTTTTCTCGATGGAGTATTACATTATACGAAAATGAGGACTTTCCACGACATAGATTATTGATTTTGGCGAATTGTAAATTTAGGAGACTAGTATATCGTGAAACGGGAAGGATTCTGTTAATATAAGAGTATTTAAATTTAAAATATCTAACAAAATTATATTCTGCTGATTATTCCTTAAAGTGGAGGAGAAAGCCTTTTTATGGGTATCAAGTGTTTTCTATATATTTTATTGTGATTCGGGCATACAGTATGTTCTCTGAATTTTCGACTTTCAGGGGTAATGAAAATTTAAATTTTGAAAAGCTGAGTTTAAAATTGGCAGAGTGGTATTCTTAAATTATTAAATACGTAATTGCGCATCTGTCAGGACTACTTATAAATTACGGTCTCTCATTTCATTCTTCATATCAACGGGTGCTGATTTTCAATACCTTACTTAGTCAACGAAAATATTCTATGACTTGATTGGAAAGTCATGAATTTCATTTTGTGATGTATCTATGCAATGATTTGATTCAAAATAAAGTAAATCTGAAGGTTAGAGAGTTCAAATGGAAGGTTGAAAGGGGGAGGGGATTGGCTATTTTGAGAAGAGAAAGTTATCCGGTTTTTCTCAGATAAATCTGCTTTCCTGAGGCGGAGGATGGAGAGGCAAAAAAGTATTTCATCGAAGGAATTTTCCACAGATAAAAAAACACCCTTGAATTTTCAATTTATGTTAAAAATTTCAAATTCCTTGAAATTCGTTCATGTATTTAGACTCCTCGTGTGTTGTTGTGGGTATTCGACGTCTCTTCTAGTTTAAACGCAATTCCTTCACCGTTGGAGCCCAAGTGCATCATGTGGTTTTCCTTGCACGCGGTTTTCCTAAACGTGACTTGGAGAAGGCCCAGGATATAGCGTAAACATGCTCGTCATAAGCTATGCAATGTATATATGTGTACATTTAATGGAATGCGAATGACTTTTCTAGTATCCAATCTCTACAAAAAAACTTGTTTATTACTTCTTCTTACTTCGGATTCTTGATCTCGCATGAGGAAGCAGATTTTAAGTTAATCGTTTTCTCTGGTTCTTTTGGATAGCCTTTTCTTAATGCTCTTTTTATCCTCATGCGGAATACAGTGGTTCAATAAAACCAGCAGAAGGCAAAGGACTGTGATTCAGTTCAGTTAAGAGGGAAGTCAATGCAATCCGCGATGTATGCACGAAATGTGGACATTTTGCAAGATGGATAAATATATAAATACATTGTTAGCGAATAGATATATACTTAATCTTTGAAAATAAACTTTCCAAGGGCGCATTCACTTAGTATGAATGTCACTAAGCGAAATTTATGGATTTACTCGAAACAAGCCAAATCTATTCTGTAGTAATAAAGAATTAGTCGTCTAAGATAGCCTCTTCAAAAAACAGCAGTGGAATTCATATAAATTACCGTTGCATTCGAATGGAAATAGCAGTATGATAATGCAGTAATATGATGCAAGTATTAAAACTGAATACTTCCGTTTGCGCCTTGGATTATCATCAAAGTCTTTAAATTAGATGAAGCGAAAAACATGTTTCAACGGTTTCTGAATGAAAATTACAAATTAATTAATTACTAATAAATTAAGAAAATATTAATTTGCTATTTGATTAAAAATTCTTCACAATAGATTTTCTGAAACTCTGAAGGTTACATTTGTTGCACTAACAAAGCTAATATAATTTTTAATGAGCAAATTCTACCTCTTATACGATGGAAGATATATTTTTGCTTGCACTTTATAATGTAAACAAAGAAATATTGGCGAATAACTCTCGGTAGTCATGGATTTATGACATCGGTTGTGTTAATTTCTCCAGGATATTATTGGTATGTATAATGAGGAAGTATTTTATCGAGGGAATGAGTCTCTGTACACTTTTTACAGCGATTTAAGTGATGCTCGCAGTTTCCTCAACATTTATTACTTCGTTTGCTCTTTTTTACGTACACAGGTAAATGAATACTTGCATGTGAGAGTTGCACTTCAGTGGAAAAGTGTTTCCCTTTGTCGGAAGAGAATATTCATTTCCTTTGACACCTGGAATTTGCAAAAGCATCATTATCTTTCATTATTTTGCATTCTGTTCCCTACCTAAATGTTTCGAAACGCTTTCCTCGTAATAACATACGTAACGTGACAATGATGAACAGATGTTGGTATCTCTCGTGACACGCAAAATTCACGCGCAACACGTTCTTTTCCGCGATTTTTTTTCAAAGTTGTGAAGCGTTAGGAGGAAAAGAAGTGAATAAGGAAAAACAGTTGATAGTCGTACCGCGCACAACATAAGTTGATTCTGGCACCCCTTGGTCATACTCATTCTAGAAACTACAAACTTAACTTGACAAATGGAATATTCTTCTTGCCTTAAAGCGAAGAAATGAAGGAGAAACAGTCCGCCGGGACTCCAACCCGGATCTCCCACTTACCGGATGGTTCCATTATCTCCACAGCATCCCATCGTAACAACAAAAATTAAAGGAGAAATTATACTTTCGTGGTCGTTGAAATCGATAAAGCAACAGCCAGCAAATGAGAGATCTGGGTTCGAATCGCTCCTTCATTGCTCCGTTTAAATTTAAGAATGTAATTTATGCTGTTTTCATCGTTTATCTAACATGATCGATACAAATGTACTCACGTCACCATTTCTATTCTTTATAAATATACTGACTGACAATGAGTCATTGGTGATGTATATGCATGGCATTCACTCCTTCCTGAATTCAATGACTCATTTTGATTTCGACCTTTACGTTTTCCACTCACAGCATTCTAGTTTTGCGTCGAAAAAAGACAAACTTTCCCAGAATAATTAACTCTATTTTCCATTTCCTTTTGCCTCTGTCATGTTAATGACTATGACATCGTGGGAACTGCTGAAGTATGAGCATATGTTATGATATTAGCTGTCCTCATTGAATGCCATGAAAAATGTTATTCAATTGGTCATAATGATGCTCTCCGGTGAACATTATCTCCACTGATAGAATTCTGCCTCAGCAAGGGCATATTACCTCACTCATCACCTTGTCTGGTATTCCTCATTACAATTCAGAAGTTTTTTTAATGCTGAAGTGGATGAAGTGTTCATATCAGAATTCGCACTGATGACTTTATTGACAGAAATTCGATGGAGGGAAAATGTTTGTTCAAAATATCATGTTTCATCAAGCTGCCGAAGACCTTTGATGCAAATCATTTCTAACATTGAGAATTTATTTCCATTTTTATAGAGTTCAAGATATTAGTGCTAGATCTAGAGATGTAGTGCATTTATGAATGCCTATCTTTCTTATGCTAGATTTTGCGGAAATATTATCATGGGCAACTCGTGTTGGAGTTTAATATCGAGCCATGAAGATGCTGTTTGCTTGAGTTACATCAAATCTCCGCATTGTTTTCGCTAAGGGTACAAACAAGGCACTCAATTTCATCGAATTTCAAAAGAGAAACTACTTGCGTTTTTTGTTGGCGATTGAATTTGGATTGTCGAGCGGAGGTAAAGGATACAATATCCATTTCTCTGGGCATCTCGCACTGTTTTGTTTTGATTTTTGTTGTCTGTTTGGTATCTAAAATAGTAAATAAAATGGCAGAATAAGAGTGATAGGGGAGAAGGAAAGGTGGTAGATCTGGGTTAGTTATTTTTCTCAATACAATTCGTTTACGTATCCTTGATTTTCATTCTGTTTGGTATCAATTATAAGCCTCTATCCACTTTGTAATTTTTTTAGATGGTTGCTAACAACTTCCGACTTTAGCGAATTTCAGGCAATTTTTAAATTAAAATAATCCAGCATTACAACTTCGCCAGAAGACTTAATTGCAGCAAAAAATTCAAATGAAATAAAATTTACGAGAAACTTTCCTGTTTCAACATTATTAGAATATCTATCTCAACTAAATTATATCACTAATAATATATAAACTAAATTATAAAACCTTAAGGATCCTAGGGATTCTTCAATGCTACCTTCTTAAGAGTTTTAATGCATTGAATGATACTAGGGGAAATTCCCCTAGTACAAGAGGAAATAGGATATTTAAAAAATGAGCTTACAAATTTATAATTTTATATAAGTTGATTTTGACAATTAAACAGAAGAGGGTTGAGGTAATATTGAACTTAAGGGCGGGCGCCACGAAAAATCCCAAGGAAAAACGGATTTGAAATAATCTGAGGGGAGCGGACCTCAAAAAAGTTCACCGATCCTGTCAGACATTTTTCAAGCGTTCTCCCTCGGGAATTAAACCATTGGAATTCAACTTTACTATTCAGTACAACACTTGATATATTTTGCTAAAAATACCGTAAAAAGTAGCTCTGTAAGTAATAATAAATTTTAATGAAACTGTAATGCTGTATAGCTCTATATACGATATCTATATATCGTGTGTGTGTGTGTGTATATATATATATATATATATATATATATATATATATATATATATATATATATATATATATATAATTTCGCTGTTCTCGCACAAATTTTCATCAAATACTAAATTACTTCGTTTCGTAATCATCTGACAGTCGTAATACTTCTCATTTAAAATTGAGGTATCTATCTTCGAGACATGACATTGCACTTTGGGATTATTATTTAGTAAATACCTAAATATCCTCACTCCAATAATCGCAGTAATTTTGCCGTAACTTTTACTCACTCTCTTTGAGGAATCTTAGCGGGTATTACTTTTAAAACATTCGCAATGCAAATATAAGAGATAGAGGCGTTGTGAGCGTACAAAATCATCCTTTCCTTTTGCGTGTCGTCTACCCCGATAAACCGGTATACTGTGATGAATTTTCTAGTTATTTTCCTCTTCGCTTCGTACATCTCTCCTCGTGAATTAGTTGGCATTTTTCTTATCTCTGTTGAATTATCCATTTTCTTCAGTCGATTATGTCCCAACGTAGAGATAGCACGAAAAAGAGGAAAATATTTCATTTGAATGATGCGTATCTCCGAGTAATCGTTCATTTTCTAAATTCATGTCCTTATTTTGCGGGTCTGGGTGAAAGTCTCGCATATTAAAATAGCGACTTTTCATTCACTGAATCCATCAGCTTTCTCACCGTCGATGACTCTAATCGGCACTCTAAAATGTACGAGGAAATCGTTTTCCGCCTGCCAAATGCATGTGCCATATATAAAATTCCGAAAGATTTCTTTAAGAAATGCGAGATTTGATTTACTCTTTAGGAAAAGAAGTCGTAAGCCTTCTCGTAGTTTTGACAGAATTTTAGTTGAAAATGTTGGAAATACCTTTCTTATTCTTAAAAAATTTATATTTCATCCATTATACTTTCTAGCAATCAAACACTTCAAAGATGTTGTGGGATGGAATTAATTGAGAATAAATCTCTATTGTTTTAATCTATTTGACATTCAACAAGCAAATATTATATCAGAGTAATTTTATGCGGAAAAATAAATTCTGTGCATAGGAAACTGTTTACTGTAGTTACTTTTCGATAAAAGTCTTTGGTATGGATTCTACATGAAATAAACTAGGTTGGGCATATGCGAAATATAGTAAAGAAGGATGCAATAGAATTTTAAGTTTTGGCAAGTAAATTGTAAAAATCGATAGATTTCTCGTAAATATCCATTCAGGAGGAGTATGTAAAATATGAAATTATTATTCATAATGGGCCTCCGAGATAGCCATAAGGACAGCGTGTTCGACTTTGATGACAATGGTTCCGGGTTCGATTCCCGACGAGAACCCATGCGCGAAATGACCTCAACTGTCGAACACTGTTAGCTTTACTAATACTGTTATACAAAATGATGCATAGTGCTATAAATCCCACTCATCCGAAGGAGCAAATGTATTAAGACTGGGGTGAAAGCGTGGAGGCTACAGCATATCTATTCCTTGACGATGTGAAACTGTTATATTCCCAAATGAAATACATAAATAAACACGTACCTTATAAATAGGCTGATGTGTGTCGATGCCAGACGCTCTCGGAAAGCAATGGGATTCCGTCCTCCCTCGGTTTACTCCACTCTACTCATTATCCGGAAGCACTGTTGCGCGACCGCTTCAAAATACACTCTCAAAACCGGAGAATCCAACATGAGTGAAGTCTTTAATTCGTCATAGGAATGCAGTTTGCGCATACTCATGCCTTGTGACTGCTCTTCTACATAACAAAGCAAGCTATTCTGGTGCTAGGTCACGCTGGCAAGGATGATTGATTTATAACATTGATATGTGCTCTTGAGATACAAACTAGATTTAGATATATGTTTGAACTACTGACAATTCTGCCTTTATGAGTTTCAATAATATTTCGATGTTGATCTGAAAGTAAGTTACTCCTGGCTGTGAATCTCACTCATAATTCATGGGCTTTATTTATCACGGTAAATAACACGAAGAATTTAAATGCGAAATTTTATATCATTATAATATCAAAATGAGACCGAATGGCTAATTACCGATGGAATTTATTAATAGATCCATCGCCATCCAGGATGCATATGTTTAAAACCATTAACAGCCATTTGTACTTCAGCTAAGTGCTGCCATCTTTGATTGTGGTAATTTTTTATTTTTCACCATGCATTTTCTTCGATTTGGATCCATTTATTTCTTAATGAGTGCTACTATTGTTTCTTTTAGTCATAGTAATATATGGAATTATATAAAGGATAATTTCACAAATAAAGTCTATTTTTACTTGCCTAGCCATTGCGATATAAATTGCTTTTTCGCACCATTTATAGGTCTAAATTAGCCAAACGCACGTGCCATTTATATTTAATTGATTTACGTTTATTTTCTAATGGCTTGAATGGAAAAAGATAGAACATCAAAACTATTTCGTTCATTAGTTATTTATTCGAATTTAGATTAAAATGACCATTATTTAAAATATTCTTATCGAAAAGAAACCAACAAAATGGTGGTATCGACATATGATTATTTTGGGAAACTAAAAAGTATTTGTATGTACTTCTTTCTCTTTACCTTTACATCAAGTGAGGCTAAGTCACAACATATTCCAATAGGAAAAGAATTTTGAACTTTTAAATGTCAAAAAAGCGGATAAACAAATGTCAGTCTCTCGTTTCCTTGAGCGTTATTGAAAACTGTTGACATTGGAAACAAATAATTTTATCAATTAATGTTCGTTCGCATGAGGAAGAAAACCCTACCAAGGTTAAGAAGTCCACCGGAAGGATGGACGATTAATTTTTTCCACGGGAAGTGATTTCGAAAATGAAGGAGAGATTTAAAACGCAAATGTTCGAAGAAAGGGAAGAATACTGATTACAATCGGTATAGTAATGACGAGGATAGATTACTAAAATTGAAAAGAAATGTAAGAAAATTGAATACGCGGATTATTATTACTGACGCCATACAGTCTGAGAAAAGACAAAGAAGTTTCACTCGACGACCTGCTTTAAAAATAGTATGACATTCATATGAATCGAATCACATATTAAGTAATGAAAGCATGGGAAGGTTTCATTCAAGGTATATATCTTTATAACGAATGAGTGGGAATGAAAAGAAAAACTTGGCAGTGCAGTAGAGAAGGCAATGAAATGAATGGAAGTTTAGATCTTCTTTAGTAGACTTTGTGTATCAAGAGATACCTTCATAAAGAAGAAAGCTGTCATTATTTTTTCGTGTCTTTCCTCTTGATTTCGTAAATCTGGCAGTAAAAGTGTTGCTGGAGCAAGATTATTAGACAAACAGGAAGAGAGATGCCTGGTGACAGTCAGAAGCAGTCAAAGTAAATTTCAATGTATGGATAAGGGAATCTCCCTTCTTACTTATCCTGCTGGGAATATATTTTCTATCCCTCAACCTCCGCTTTTCATACCCAAAATCCTTTCGATTTTGTTATATATCTTTTTTAAATCGATTTACTTTTCTGGTTTTATTAACAATAAATATGTTAGCTGGCTACCAAACAGATTCAAATCTTGCCTAAATTACTCATACATTTCCAATTCTGAAAGATTTCTTTAAGTTATTGAAGTAGAATGTAATATCAAGTTAATCGTAGACAACTATGGAGAGAATAAACTATCGATGTATGTGACGGTTGTAGTTTTAAAATGGAAAAAGTTAGCGTTAATGTAAGGCTGTGACAATGTATTAAATCCGATGGGAAACTGATTGAGAAAAAACTTTTTTCACAAGTATAAACTTCATGGGAATGAGATTATGTACAGTAGCTTTTAAAGAGATCAACTACACAGTAACGAGAGAATCTGGAAAAATTGAAGTAAACTCACGAGGAATACAACTTTGGCGAGTGTTCACTTTTTTGGAATATGCAAAATCATCGTAAAACCGAAAATTATCATGTAAGTTTAGGCGTAGTCTAATTGCTTACAATTAAGTATTACTTGGTCTATAACAGAAGAACTATCGAATCATCTATTGCTCCTTATTGCGACGTACATAACAGGTGTTCAATTAATATCAGTCGATGCTCAGGTTATCTACGTATGTATTTCCTATCAAAGACTACGGCAAAGAGAGTTATAGTCCTGCTGTCTCTGAACCTTACTATAAGCATTAATCCCATGTCATGACCCTAAGGAAAAATTTGTTCACAGATTATCCGAAATATTTTAGGTAGGTACGAATTTAATTTCATCGAAAAACTTACGAAGAAAGAAAGGAAAGCAATTATAACTGTTTTAGCATTAATTTATTCTTGTTGAAGTATCAGTTTCTATCGTCATGATTACGTTTTAAAAAATCGTGATTTAAATAAATTAAAGCGTACATGATTCTTCAAAGTAAACACCAATATTTGCATATTTTCACCCTGTGCACGATTTTTACCCCATCGATGTCGGAACTTCCACTAATTATAAATGAGGTTAACTTTAAAGTTTGCGTCGTATATAGTTTTCAGCTGAATCATGGGAGATAAAGTTCATAATCGAAATTTTATAGTCTAAAAGGATCATCGGCAATTTTTAAAATATTTCTTAGAGTTTCTAAAGGCTCGTAGATTTTTTTTGATAAATCAGAGTAAAGAAAAGACATTGGATTACTTCTTATTATATTCTCGATGAGGAAAATTAAATATAATAAGCAAAAGTAACACAAAATCGTTAACTATTAAGCGTTTTTAACTTGAGATAACACTGCCTTGTGTTCTCCACCATTCTCAATTTCAAAGGTATCCAATCACACATTTTTCAGCATTCCATTGATGCGTGGGGACTAGCTGTATCCGCGATGCAGCCTCTGATCACAGGAGCTTTTTATTAGAAGCACTCGAGTCCATTAGGGTAACACAAGAATACAGCTCCCCTGAATCAGTCTATGTCCAAAGGGACAAACGTTTCCTCCTGGTTTGGCGAGCGACTCTCCTTCACCAATTCGATCTCCATTCTGTGGTTTTTCAATGTTCGGTGGCAATGCTGCTGAGGCCATCGGTAACACTTGGATGACTCTCCCGCCGAACAAGTACCTCGATGCGGCCATGCACAGCATGCACAATGCTATCTGCCTCAAGACACTCATGGCTTTAGAAGTTCTCCTGTTGAAGGGGAGACTGGAAGTGAACGTCTCTGGCGTTGTCCTGAATAGTCAGTGCCTGTATTTCCGCAACTGTTTTCCTCGTTCTTTCTTCGAAATATTCTTTTTTATGAGAACCTGCTTTGAAATCTGGTTTCACATTCTTGTACAAGCTCTCGGTTTCATACCCGTAAGTTCCTTGTAGAGATGCTTCTTCAGTAAACAAACGCCACCATCTGATAGACGACCTGCCCTTTCAAGGATAATTCTCAATAATTTAAGTAAATCAAGCAAAATTTGTATCTTTTCATATTGCAAATAATGATTATTTTTACTGACGAACACTTTAAGAGCAAAATTCCCCATGAAAGTCAATGTTTGACTTTTCATTATATATGAATAATTAATTTATCCCTATAATTATATACGGTGATCTCAGATAGTGACTTAGATGGATGCATAACTATGATTTAGATGAATAAGCATAATTTGAATAGCGTTGAAATAATTGATAAAAATTCTCTTAGCAGGATAATAAATTTCTACAAATACCTGAGTATTATCAATTTTCAAATTATATCAAATTATACCTGAGGATCATCAATTTTAATTGAGCTTAATTAAGGTATCGAAGTAGTAGTTTTAGAATCCTTGCATGCACAGTAGTAAGGAAAGTGAGGAAAAATTCTTTAGCTACTACAGGACAATCAACCAATGTAAATCCAAAGAGGCTATTTCATCGAGTGACTCTCTTCTCTTTTTCCATTTCAATACGAATACGAAGTGGGTTTTTAAATACATTATTAAGCAGCGCTCAATGGAAATTGCTTGCTATACACGTGACTTGGAATTAAGTCAGAATTAAATTTGTTCGGGGTTCATTCTGAGCTATTGTCAGTGGAAAAATTAAGCTTTTCGAAAAGAAACTTTTCCTCCACCCAAAGAAAATGTACATTACTTTAGCGATCAATTTGAAGCATATGGATTCAATATTGACTATATCACTTAAATTTTTTTATCAATTCTCATAGTGGACTAGAATCGAAAAAGACAAGCCAAAAATACGAAAAATCTTTTTTGAGTTAGGACTTTAAAACCTGGCGTGGCCATCCTGAAATAAATTCTGCATACAACTGCACTACAACAATTCGAGTAATTTATGTCGATTCCTGCGCATAATAATTATACAGGGGGCCAAAGTCGACCGAATTCCGCTGAAAATGTTGCTCTTCGAATTTTCCTGAAATTCTTCAACTTCAAGCTGGTGCTGATCATATTTAAAAATAATTCATTAATTCAATCTTTGTTTTAGTATTCTTTATTACTCATTTTTGACCTCTTCCAGAGCAATGAATACTATAGAGACGGGCAAATTTGTAAATATTAATTCTGTAAAATCAATTTTCGTATATTTTTCCTCTTTCCTGCAATTTCCTATGAATGGAATTAAAAGGATTTCATATACTTAGAAAATGTGATATTTTACATTGTAATTTAAGTAGATGAATGATATTAGAGATGAAATGTCTTCTAATTTTATTACGATGTAAAATATTTGAAATCGTAAATCTTTTTGATTTGCAAAATTTTTAATATTTTTATAACAGCATATTAATATTTGTTTCCTAATATTACATATAGTACTGCCTTACGGAGTGGAAACTTATAGCTCCGAAATATCATTTAGAAAGTTACTCTACACTATCAGTTTCGTTACTTGGTAGCATCTTTAAGTTTATATGAATTTAAGTTCATAATTATTTTAAGTAAAAAGATGCAGGAGATATGCTCCGCAATTTGTTGAACGTTTCTTAATTTTCCTTCGAAGCTCTTTTATTAATAAGCTCATTCTGCTCTTTCATATGAATACATTCATTTCACAATATGAATTTAAACTGTTTTCTCTTTTTACTGCTTATTCATCTGTATTGCCCCTTATTTGCTCCACTGCGACCTCCCTTATCTCCATTTCTTTCGTCAGTTATTCCTTGTCTGGTGTACTCTTGGGAAGGTTTATTATCTCTTTATTACACCATTTGCATTATCCTTGGTGACTCGCGTCACTGCAAAATAAGTCTGAAATAAACATTTTGCAAGTTTCGTCACATCCCCCAACAACGCTTTCAATCCCTATTCTTATTATTCTATAATATTCTATTTCGTATTCCTCACCTGACAAATTTGTTCGAAGATTTTCATACTGAGACTAACGGGAGTTTTAAGCGCCATTTATAATGTCGAGAAGAATACAATAAATGTAATTTTTAATTATCCTATAATCGTATAGTGAGCAATACCTAGTTTTGGCGCTAATCTCCTTAAAACATGATGCTGATCGTATGAATGCATCTGATTTCTTTCTAAGATGAAGGGGTTTCTGCGCGGGCTTATAATAGATGTAATTTTTTATGTATTTAATTTAACATAGGCATTTTAATGTCACTCCTTTGAAACGACTGCTACATGACTTAAGCAGACTCAACCTTTTCAGAGAAATAAGAAAATAATTGTCTTTCCTTAAATCAAAACTTCTCTTTCTTCTTTCCTCAATAGTGAATCGCTAGAATAATATATAAGGGCGTAAATGAAGAAAATTAATGAAATCAATATTTAAAAGCAGAATTAGGCTTATCAGAGCGTTAGGAAAGGTGTTACCTTTTTCACATTAAAATTGATCAACGTTTCAAACGTGGCCTTTAATCGTTATAAAAATATCAGAAAGAGAAAACTGTAAAAAAATGAGGTTAGTGTGTAGCGCATTTGTTTGAATATACTTTCAGATAAACATGAGATGGAAACCGCATAATGCTAAGAAATGCCCTCAAATGGTAGATAGTGACTTAATCCGGAGTATGGAAAACACGTGATGAAATTTGCGGCCATTTCCTTAGCGTAAAAATCCACTTCCTTCCTTGAGGCCTCTGGCGGTATTTCTATTTCCTTTTTTTTTGTAGTAATCTTAATGATTCATAAGGGAATTTGTGGTTGAATCATCCCAGGATATTCATAATCGTTTTAATTAATTCCTTGTTCTTTACTATCTTGAAAATCATAACCGTACTCGAGTACACCTTCAATAAATAATAAATATATGAATAGCAGAAATGTTGCTATCGAAGTTCCTTATTTATAATGTGAGATTAATTACTGGTCTCTTCGTATATCCTTGGGTAGAATTGAATCGTCGTTGATCATTTCATTCTTCGACTGCATTCAATAATGTGTAGCACTAATAATCGAGAAACGATACATCCGTTCTGTTTCATTGCGTGTTCCTCGAAGGATCCTCAGTATATGTTAGAATTCTGTCATACATTGTGTGGATAACAGCTTGTATACAAAGTATGGGCAAATCCGGAAATAAATTTTCCTTCTCGAATTGATATTCCTTGAAATAATGACCTGATTGTAGTATTCTCTCGCCATTTTCTTTATTATTAGCGGTAAAAGCTATTAGTGAAATAAGGGAAGGAAGACAACCTTGAATTTAAAGAGACATTACATATATGTAGTACGTTAAAAAATCCGTAGATTGAAGGAAGAACTAGAGGAAGCAATTCAGTTCTGAAGAATATTTAGTATTTCCTCCACCTATCACCTCGGAGGACATTTGCTGGATAAAGTTTACATTTGAAGATTAACTGCGCCATTTCAGATCTCTCAGTTATTACATTCCGAGTCTAAATATTGTAGATTGGAAAAAACTGTTTTGCTGATGACAATAATAATGGGAAGTATAGTAGAATATCTGACATTCTCCGATTTTCATCGATCTTTAAAAGGCAATTATTTTACAAGGAGTTCCAAACTTCCTTCTCCATTCTCGACGCTTTTTCCAGGAAGCCTCCGATGGACCTTTCCATATTTTTCTTCTCTTGAGATTTCTTCGAATGATTTCCTTACCTTGAAACCTGGTTATTTATTCTGGCGGTCAGACCCTTGCTATTTCTATGCCTTACTTCGACTGCAGATTCGCTTCGCCCCTCTGCCCTCCAAATTCTTCCTTTCTCTCTCATTCCTGTCTTCATCTTTCCTTCCTTATGTTCTCATTATCCTTACATTATTCGCTATTTTTTGTTCTAATCTTATCTATAGAGCAATAAAATAACAATAAAATCATCGTTTTGTGCAAAACGTTATATCTCGAGACTGCTATGATATTTATATATACATACATATATGGGACCAGAAGAAGAAACAAGATACGCAAAACCTGGGCGGGGATGAGCTAGACTACATCGATAAAGTAAGATCACTGAAATGGATTTGGGCATGGCGAGAAGAAAGGTAACTGTTGGACAAGAGTAGTTCTGAACTGGACGCCAAGAGATGTGAAGAGACCAAGAAGAAGACCAAAGGACCGATGGAACAGAGAGATCGTTAAATACTTTGGGGTAACATGGCAAAGAGAAGCTCAGGAAATAGAAAATTGGAAAGAGTTTGGGGGGTCAACATACAAAATTGACTTGAAAATGGCTAATGATACATGGAAGGGAGGGAGGAGAAGGTTAAAGAAAAGATTTTGGAAGATGAGCTGAAGGAAATGACTGAAAGTAAATACAAATATACCTCTTTATTGGAATCGAAGTTATTTAATTGCGCAGAGCATTGAACTGTTACTAAGAATTTAAATAACACCACAGCATAACTGGCCTTCTTTTCTAACAAAAAAGACTAAAAATTAAAATAAAGTACAAACCTGATATAAAAATAAGTATCATTTATGTTTATCGTATTTTCGTTAATACTTATTTATTATGTTATTATCGGAAAAATATACCGTGAAACCATTAAAAACTCGGCACTTGAAGAAAAGCACTTGGTGAGCTCCACAAATGACCGGTTTCGTTACATCATCAGCAGCAAAAAGCAGGAGTAAAATTTAATTGAAAATTTGATTTGAAAACCAGCTTCGGCGTTACATTGTCATGGTCAGGTCAGAAAGATGATGGTGACCTGATGACAGGCATGCATATCTGTTGTCTGAATGAATTTCTATGGGAAAAGTATGCTTAGTCTCTCTCTCTCTGTAATCTTTGAATGGATTTGTGATTTAATCAATTCGTTCCTATTCATTCATTAAGAAATTTTCAAGAATGATACAGACATTATTGTCAATTTTTTCTATTTATCAGTTCTATATCTCAGAAATTATTGATAATTTTATATTTAAAGTCATTGAAATCAATGTGAAGCATCCCAAGCGTAACCCTAGCAATATTTACTATAAAATTGGATCGCTTAGTTATCTTAGAAGCCTCTCTGACTTCAACACGTTTTATTTTCAAGCGTCGCAGTAAACCTTTAGAACAGTACAGTTCATAGGGGAAGAGCAATGAAGCATTGTGCTCATTCAGATTTTTATGCCGCTATTTAACAGAGATTAGATAAGGGTAGCGAATGCTTCATAAAAGGGATCGGTTGTTACATATGTGATTTTCCGAAATTATAAACTATGAAATTTAGAAACAATTTGAAATAATATGACAATAGAAATTTAATAATGGTTATGAGACTTTTGAACTTCGTTGTTTAATCAATGTTGAGATGGGCTTTCTTAAGTGTCAAGCAAGTAAGATTAAACAGCATTAAAACATTTGGTATCTTATAGTTTTTACATTAAATTTAACTGATCCTAGAAATAGAAGAAATCAATAAATTGATATCCTGCTATTAAAATCCTATGAAAGTCACTTATAACTAAAAATTACTAAGATCAAATCAATAGGAGTTATTTTATCCGCTTCTGGTTTGAATATTTGATAGTTTCGAGTTTCTCTATAAAAATCTATTATTAGAGATCTTTTGCAGAGTTTTCGCCGATATTTATGACAACTTTGACACAATCTATCTCCGTGATAACTCGGATAACTTTCACTGTAACATACCAGGCCAAAACCTTCATCTCACGCTAATTCGCCATTATCCTTTAATTAAATAAAGTATTATCGGTAAACTAATTGAAGCCCAGAATGATCCAGTTCCAGAATGATGAAGTCACTTTCGTTTCCATCTCTTATATTTAACTATCAAAGTGTGGTGAAATTGGAACCCCCAAACTTGAGTGAAACGGCAAACTAAATCGAAATCCGTAACATCAATGCGCATATTAGTCGAGTCCATTATAATGAGTCAAAAATCATTGCTTACACTTTATTTATTTTCCATATTCCATAAAAAATTCACACATAATCAGATTTGCTAGTCCTGGACGAAAAAGAACAAGTGCGCGTGCCACTTTTCATGATCTTCCCCTGATGAAGTTCCTGGTCTTGTGGGTGGGAATCGTCACAACTTCCTTGGGATCCCTCATGGGTTCCTCCGGCTGTGGAGTTGATGTCCCCTTTTCACGAGGAGATTCTTGCGCCAGGGCTCGGGGTCCATCTCTGGAAAGAGGTCTCGTCTTTGCCGGTTGCGCATCACACACCAACACGCACAGCAATACGGCCAAAAACACGAACGCAGCCCTCATGACTCACGGAAAGATACTCTCGGAGTAATACGCATTCGGGGGAGAGAGACGTCTTATATACTCCTCCGCAAAAAGATGCTTTCCTACTCACGATCTCATGTGATCGGGCATCGATTTATAGCCCGACCAGGTAAGACTGTTACGAAACGGTTAAAAGCACTCTTTCCGCCGACCTTCTGTTGGTATCTTTTGAATCGTGTTTGGAAGGAGGGGAAAGATGGGTTTGGCATGGAAGGTTCGAGATGATTGAGTACGGATGACCTCTGAGGGATGCTGAAGGTTGAGCTTCACTTTTTTCCGAAATAAATAAATTGAGCTTCAAGGTTGCGATTTCTGTCTCCTAAATTCGTAAACTCCGGAGTGCTTAGTTTATTTTCAAAACGAATATTATCGAATACGTCTCTAAATTTAGCGTAAGTAGGTTAATCTCTTCAGACATAAATTTATGTCCCCTCAGTGTAAGATTTGACCCATTTACTTGTCATGACATTCAAAACAGAGTTATCTCATGACATTTCAGATTGCTTTTAATAATGTGACTCCTTGTATTGCGGCCGGAATTCGTAAAATGACCAGTCGAAATCGGATTTGTCAGAAATATTAAATCCTTAATCCTATTACTTTGTCATGTTAAATTCGCAAACGACTTATATTTTCTTCAATTATTAATTGCTTTCTTTGAGTTAAAAATCTGAGTTTGGTTTCGTGAATGTTCTTATTTAAGTAAGCAATGGGTGAATGTGATGTTTGCACGTTAGAGCGTGCACCTAGGAAAAATCCCAAGGAAGACTTGAAAAAAGCCCGACGGGACCTGGAACCCCCCGGTTTTTCAAGTCTGTTCTTCCTTGGGTTCTTATTTTAGTCGAATTAACTAATTAATATTTATCAGCCTAAAAATATTTTCATAATATTATACTTTTTGTGTTTTAACTTATGAATATAAAATTTGTTTTTTATGAATATAAGGAGATAATATGACTAATATGGTAGATATGACTTTGTATTCTATATTTTATTATTCAAGTCAAGGATTGTAAATGGATTGTGTCAATGTGTAATATCTGTTATATATATATATATATATATATATATATATATATATATATATATATATATATATATATATATATATATATTAATCATATAATTTACCACCGGACTATTGTCCCCCGGTAACTATATTGTAATTAAAGAATTAAATATTCAGAAAAAAATAGAAGGAACACCCTCTCAAGTGATGATTAATTTAATATCCATCACTATCGAGGCATTTTCCGTTAAAAAGGTTTAATCCATATTTTAAATAATCATTGCTTAATTTATTACGGATGAATGGAATACTCAAGCATAAAAGAAAGGAAATCTAGGAATAAAAACATGTAAATGAATAAAGAATGACTTATGAGTCAAAAGAGATTAGGAAGGAAAGATCTACTTGTAGTCTTCATTAATCGATCTTTCCTTCTCGTTATGCTTTTAAGCTCATTTCTTCTAGTTAAAAATTACAAAATTATTCTGAGAACCCTTCATATTCGTCCAGGACTATGACGCAATCTAAAACAAGTAAGAATCTCCCAATCCTAATGATATTTCCTTTAAAAATATACCGTTAGCTTCGAAGGTTCATTTTACTATTTTTGGAAATCTAAAGGATACA
The DNA here is from genome assembly GCA_036926295.1 of Pachydiplax longipennis. Taxonomy (NCBI): domain Eukaryota; kingdom Metazoa; phylum Arthropoda; class Insecta; order Odonata; family Libellulidae; genus Pachydiplax; species Pachydiplax longipennis. The sequence goes on along the minus strand of JAVFKF010000085.1, from coordinate 1,164,259 downwards.
GTTTGCTATAAGTTAGGTTTAATAATACGTTTTGACTGACAAAGTACCAATTCATGATGATGATGTTGATTCGAGCCGTACTTTTCGCAAATATTATCTTACTTCTCAATGCAGCCGTGTCATTTAGGCGGCGAGAGAAGCAAGTTACGTCAGCATTAAAAGTATTTGCAAATGCTCAAGAACGAGTTCCGTTTGCAACTTCTTCGCAATGTTTTCCAGCAATTTCAACACCAGCTACCCTTTTATATTTTCCTAGTGCAGTAAGCACAAAAGTTTCTGCAAATAGAGGAATCGCAACTATTAAATAGAAGATGCATTTTTACTACTTCGAAAGCTACAGTGGTATTCTACTTAAAGATATTAGAAAAACACAATCAAAAATCCCTCACAATACCGCTATTTGAGGGACCTTGTCATGAAATTTAAATGTCAATTGGACTGAAAATTAGCTACAGTACAAAGCATTAACTCATTGAGATCGGCAAAGGAAAAAGTGAGAAAAACAGAATCTTCTTAGTTGCACAAACTGTACTGAGGAGGAAAGCAAATAAACCCTTCGAATCACTCATAGGTGTCCTTCTCTCTCGGTACCATCGGCGCCTCTTCTCGTTTTTAAGAAAGTTATGATGATTAAAAGTCCCCCTATTACCATAGAGCTGTTCATTATACTGATGACGTTAAATAATGAATATTTTCTATTTATCGGTATCTAAAAAATGATAAAAGTAGAACATTTCGTAGACTTTACTTACCTAACATTCAAAAGGATTAAGTATTTTCATTGAGTTATCCCCAAGACAATATCTTGCACCATATGATAAGACCTATTTCTTACATATATTTTATTCTCTAGGAAAGGAAATGCACGATGTAAATATTAGAGCTACGTGTATTTCTTCGAAGATTTCGAGGGAGGAGATTTTCGACTCTGGCGGGCACCGTAATCCAATCCCAAAAAATCTATGTCAACGCCACCAGTCGGCGTTAATGGTGAACTACATCGTAACGCTTTCGCACGAATTATTCACGAACTTCATCTTCAAAATCTTCAAACCTCCAGTTGAAATATTTAGTTTATATTTTCAAATTCAGGTCTCATAGCCGTACTAAAACTTCAGAAATCAAGAAGCGATAACTTTTTGATCATTTTGAGCTCACATGAAAAATTTTAAAACAAGAAAAAGGTCATCGACTGGATTTCATGTTGTTTACATAGCATCTTTACATGACTAATATAGCGGCATATTATAATAATGGTAATTCAGGGTAAATATTGGACTGGGACTTATTATGAATGGAATTAGTGGAATGGAATTAGTGGAATGGAATTAGTGGAATGGAATTAGTGGATAGAATATCGCGGTCGCGGTCTTCGCCCATAAACGGTCATTTCGTTACAATTACCGTTCTAAATTGTATTTTATAACTACTTCATCTCCAGAGATGACGGAATGGTCAGCAATCAAATGACGGAACACCTGATTACTCCAGAAGAATTTCATATTTTGAAATTTCGAATTTATTTGAAATGTGTTAATTAACGAAAACGCTAAGAAGTGTCGTTCTAAGTGGTATGATTTCGCTCATACTTTAGGAAAATCAAGAATATTATCAAGAGTTGATATGGCATCATATATATGTTTCTAAAAAAACAAAACTTCGTTCTTTAAAGAAAAGCAGAAAAGAAAATACCTCATAAGAACTAATGATTAAAACCAAATCCATGATGAAATTTCTTCACATGGATTTCAAAAATATCCGAAGTTTTGGAAATGAAGAAAAAAGGAGAATGTCACGAGTTTTCTTCGGTAAAAGCAAGCCTATTCGTGATTCTTAATCTAAAATTCAAATTTCTGACGCAATGTTTATAAGCTCTCTCCCCTTCTGAAATAAAATAACGAAATGCTAGCAGAAATTTTAAACCTGTTTATCTTCGAGAGGAACAAGTTTACCAACATACTCTGGCTAATAATTGCTTGCACCATGTGAGAACATCTTGTTCGTAAATGCACTCCTCCGTAAAATCAGCTCCCCGGCAAATATTTGTGAATTAAATATTAATTGGTGTCAGTTCGAGGTTTGGAGAGAAATGCGTGATAGGTGTAAGTACATGAAATACTTGAGTAAGCAGCAGGTGTATGATGAAGTGAAGGGAAATTTTATATAGCTAGGAACGAACCCGTCGGACGAAACCACATATGTCACTGCCTACAAATTTCCCGAAACGGAAATTGCTCTCATTGGATAGCTTAGTTTGCAGCTTCCCGGATATAGGATATAAAAGAAAACTGCGTATGACTTTGAAATTACGAAAGCAGTACTTTAAGGTATTTACAAAAGCAATAATAAAATAAGTTAGAAAAAAGAAAAATTTCAATAGTAAACAATGAGGAAATAATAAATATGACAAAAACATAAAATAAAACATTCAAAGGAAATTACAAAAATAATAAAGTCAAATTAAGAAAGAGGAAGTTGCAGTATGAGACACTATTAGGAAGGAGGAAGTACACTATGAGAAAATAATAAATATCACAAAAAATAATAAAATAAAACATTGAAATAATACAAATTGTTATGAAAATGAAACATAGTAAAAAGACATGAAAAATTTGACAGTTAATTAAAATGGTAAATTAATAAAAAAGAATGGAATATTTTTTTATAAAAAGGAGCTTACTTAAAATACTTTGGAAGATATGTTACTTGCTTGCCGAATGAATATGCAGAAGAGATACGCTTAGCTTAAAACATAATTCGTAACATTCAAAATACGTACGGATGTATCTGAAGCAAAACGAGCCCAATATATAGGCATAGGAAACTTTAGGTTTGCACTGTGGCAATCGACACATCAGCGCATCAATTATCAGTGCTCAAATTAATTCGCCAAATATTTCTTTCCAAATGCCTTGATAAATCACCCTTCCCTCATAGCATCTTATCCATTTGCAGTATTGTTAAAAGTGCTCCACAGTTGAGATCATTCATTCATTGGCTCCAATCGGGAATCGAACCCGAGACCGCTTTCCCCTTGCATCACTTACTTCCTTCAGCATGTCCGATACAATCGTATGTAACTATACAACAACTTGTTGTCTTCTTCTGCACAAAGAACATGACTTGTCTCAAGTGATTGCTTTCCGACTAAAATCCACTATGAAATCAATTCATGATTGATCTCATCCTAAGTTGAATATTACCGGGAATCGTTAAAAAGAGCCCTTCGACGTGACACCGCAGGAGCGATAAGTAGATATTTATGAGTTGTTTGAAATACATAAATTCAAGGATGCAATTAGCGCCTTCCAAGTAGGAAATTGCTTCAGACGGTGATTACTGCAAGTCGGAGACATAAATGCTTATTTTAAATCGATATTTTAATCCAAACTTAATCGGCTAAACTTCCCCGTCATTATGTATACATTACATACTAAACATCTATCAGGCAAAATGAGATGTCACAGTTTTTAGTTACTAGTATTTAATGCTCGTTCAAATGAATCGTTTATGCTAATCATATTTGTAAATGACGTATTATCACGTTGGCACACTTTTCTACGGTTACGATTAATTATTAATGCTTTCAATTTCTTAAGCTGAGAGTATTAAATCCAGTCCAATATAAAATAATTATGGTCGAGAAAAAATACAGCTTATCCCATCTTTCAATGTAAAGAGGATATTAATTAATTTATAGTAAACTAGCTGAGGCCCCCGTTGATTCTCAACGGGGATATATAAATACGCAGTAGATAATACATTAGGTAATAACTTGTGAAGAGGAAAATCTAACATCTCTCACTTAGCCTGGATCAATGAAAATGTTATCTTAAATGAAAATGTTTTATATTTTCTGACTTCTTATCATTTGAATGCAAATATAGAACTCACGATAAGAAAATGAATCGTCTCAGATTTTCGTTCTTTAGGAGTTTCCTCAACTGTGTATGATGATTCTTCCTTGGGATTTTTCCTGGGTGCACGTCGTCTCATGTAATAATTACCCATTTCCTTATATTTTAAATTTACTTATTAAGATAGTATTGCTTAGCTTCACATTGAATTCTATAAGGGAGAAATTTTGATGGAGACATACTACTTTCGGTTTGCTCACGAATACAAAAGATCGCCCGTGTAAAAAATGAGACGTTTGATTAAGTTATCATTTACTCGAAATGCTAATGTAATACACGGTATTAGATGATTAAGGAAGTAGAGTCATGGTTCAAGCACCCACTGCCACACGCCAAGAGGCTGCACGCAGTATACATTAATCAATTTAAAGTTTTTCCAGTGTAAATCACGCGTAGTAGCTTCATTATTTTCAAATAGAAATGGCAAAGTCGAGGTGATAAAGAAACTTTCCCTAAATGATCATACGATGCCTCCTGTGAATCAACGCTGCAAATTGATCGTAAATGCAAATGCTGAAATTTCAGAATATTGCTTGCTAAGTACATATACTATCATTCGTTTTTAATCATTACTTTCATATGGACCTAAAAATCATTGTAAAAATCGCATTCTTATGGAAAAACGCAATACCTCGGTTTCAACAACCGCATTCGTCGTCAAGGGGACTCGTTGTTTATAGCCTCAAAATTTCACGAAATTTCCATTTATTTTAACCGAATTCTCGCCATTTCGACTCGATAACGATATTTCACGACCAAAATAAAACTCTCTATTCATTTCTCTTTCTTTTGGTGCTTGTCTCGATTTCGTAAGCCTATTATTTCTAATTTAATTTTGCAAAAGAAATGTGGCCTGCAACCGATAAAACTGAGATTTACGTGCATTTCTTATGACAACGGTTTTTCTTGTCTGGGTTCTGGGACATTTAAGTAAATGAAAAGTAGCCTATTATCTGCGCAGGGATTACATTTAACAATCCTGAAAGTTTGAAAGTTGTGCCATTCATGGTTCTCGAGTTTTAGGCGAACATACATACACACATACACACACACACACCTTATTTTATTATATTAGATAGATTAGAATAGAAGATTGGGTGATATAACTGATGTGATTGAATTTTGAATGAAGCATATCGCATGAAATCTTAAATATTAAGTATTTAATAAAGGATGAGAAAGATCATAGCGCCTTTAATGACGATCCCAACACATTTAACTTATGAGTATCGATTGAGCGTAAAAATAATATTAATATCTGATGTTCCTTCAATTCGCATTTAGAAAAAAATACTTCCGGCGACCACGTTGTGTTTGCAGAAAATTATCATGGCATTCAATAAGTTTTTCTGTTAAATATCGGTAGATTTAGACGATAATGCCTTTCCTTTAATAAGAAAACTTCTTTTATAAAGGTTATCTTGTCAGATTTATCTTTGAATGCCCTAGAAAATGTAATAAGGAAAGAATTCTCGAACGGTATTCTTCGACATATCAAATACTTGGCTTGTTCCGTTTAAATTATATTATGAAGAAATAGGATAGTTAGAAACTCCTTTTGCTCGTGTCATGATATATTTTTAAGTTTAACAAAACGTATTGTGATAAAATTTGATAATCTAATTCTGTGATAAGTTTAATTATCTCAGTATTTGATCATTACCTAATGCAATTAAATCATATTTATGTTTCAACCAAGTATTTTAGTAATGTAACAAACATTATTCTGACGTTAAAGCCATCGGATTATTTATTAGCCACATTATTGCTTCCATTTCTGTTATTTTTAATTAGATATAAGACGAAATACAGCTTTCTTATAATCATAAAAACAAACAAAAAATTTGAAAGTAATGAGAATGATATTGGCTATTTGATTATTTTTCCGTAAGAAACCAACGATGTGACTCAGCCAGTTTATGTGCTAATCTAAAGTATTATTTTTTAAACAAATACTATTTATGTTCAGACTCATTGTTGGATTTAATCATAGCGGCATTCTTTCTTGGGTTACAAATACCAATTCTTGGGGGATTCGGAGAATTAGGGATTACATGAATGGAGTGTTCAGGAAATATAAAAACGAAGATAAAATTATGAGAGCAGTTTACTGGATCGTAAATTAAAATACATGATATGATTCAGAATTATTTGACTTAAAATGAATTATATTCAACCCTCGCGCATTGGGAAAGATTTCGCACACACGATATAGGAGGACTTTCTTCATATGTAAATAGAAACACAAGAACAAACAAAAATAAACTATGCAGATAATTCTTTTCCAAAGGGATATTTCGTGAGCAATTCATTAAGGTTATTCTTCTCAAACTTCGGTCCTCACCTCCGATTTTCTTGAGCTTGAACTTCTCGACAGAGCAAACCATAATTTCGATCGTGTCAGCCTGTGATGATTGGCGAATTTAAACACAAGCGTAAAATTTTTAAGCAATTCCTTCATGGTTTACTGTTTTGAATTAATGAATACCGAAATTTATAATTTTTACTATGCTAATATTGTATTGCTAAAATGATTCGTTCTTTTTGTGAGCTTAGCCGTGAGGTCATGCAAATAGGACACTGAATCAATGGCGTCCAGAAATGATGAAGAATGGAGCTAAGTCTATTGGCTTCTTTTTATCTCCATCTTCCGTAGTCTCTTCTCTTGATATCTCGGTCGTTTGTGAGGACTCCGATGGCTTCGCAGTGGATTCTGCAATCACAGGGTCTTCTATCGGCTTAGGATCGACAAGCACGAGTGGAATTGGTTCCTACGAATAGAATATTAATTCCAATTTACAAGTATAGGGAGTTTGAAATGAAAGAAGAATCTGTTTACGTATGATTTGGATACATTTAGCTACCAAAAATTCGTTATTGGTAGAAGTATTCTACTTCAATGATCTATGTACATGTATGTACTACTAGATTTATGGGAATGCAATTTTATTTTTATAAGTGTAAAACTTGTTGGCACGTAGTATATAGAAAAGATATGACAGAGTCATCTCGAAAATTCTTCGCCCGAAAATCTTTGCTTTTCTCTGCTTTCATTTTTGATAAATAATTTCCATTACGAAAATGATCATTGATACTTAACCGGAGTAAGTATGATTATACGCGTAAGAATATAATTAAAATGTTTTAGGATTGGGAAAATTTTATGAGAAATATATGAGAAAAGAAATCTGAGGTATGCCAGAGAGCAATATAAGAGAATTTATGGATTTAAAATTATACTCCAATTTAGGGTGAACAATTGGGATATATTAAAGAGTGCACAAAATTTCAAACATTAAAACTCAAAGAAAGGAATATATCATAAAATTGTATATGTTTTGCCATACTTCTTTCATAAACATAATAAGAAATACGCAAACATATATGATCTCCACATGCTTAATAACCTATACAAGCAAATTAATCAAACAATTTACATATCACTTTTATGATAGCAGCTATTACGGCTCTAAATTGGCCAGAAACTCTTATGAATGCAAACTTCTTGGCTGTGCCACAAGAGTCAAGATAGGTCAGAAGTAGTGCTGTAAACACAGTTTACAATAAATCACTTTAATTATCTTACCTTAGGGCCAATGTCTGCTTTCCCTTCCAAGGCATAAGCGGTCGCTTCCTCCCAGGAAATGCATGTCATCACCGTAAAGGTGACAACACAAACAATCCAGCGATACATCTTTGTAAATTCTCGGCCTTTTGATACAATTTATCTCAGATTCCGGGGAAGCAACGTTCTTGAAGGGTTTAAATGGCGAATTCCTCAAACAATCTGACGATGAATCCCTTTTATACTTTTCGCTTCGATCTTTTATTTATTCATCGACTGAATAACCGGTTCTGCTGGTCTGAACAAAGTGTACTGAACCTTGGGTAGCATCACGTCCATCTTCAAAACATCTGCTATTTTATTTTGAGGGGTCAATAAGTCTTTAAAAGGAGCGCGATTCCGTTATGTATATTTATTTTCGCTTTGCTTAAGAAATATATTAGGAGAACAGAAAGATCACTAAGATTCAGACATTCCTAAAGAAAATCCGTTCGGATGAAAATTATTGCAAAAATAACTTCAATTAATTCACATATATCTTTAAATATAATACGCAGTGTTCTGTTAGCATTCCTATATTATTGCAGCTAGCGTCAGAGGTTAGAAAGTTCTATTTAAATAATATAAACCGTGCGGGCCATAACGTAGTATTCCATTACAAAAACAAAGAAATGATTAAAAATATATATTTATGTAAAAGAACAGAATCAACTGCTTGCTTTTATATTGTTTGTTTATGATCAACAGAGCCGCTTTTAAATTATTTATACAAGTAACTTAAGTCGCTTTTGGTTTTGTATGAATGGATATTTTTGTTGTACTCATGTTATTAATTTTCAGTTAAAACAAATTAAAAAGTAAGGAATATATCCATTTTGGGAACAAAATTCCTCAGCTGAGGGCTGTACGAGAAAATCCATACTCTCCGTCTTTGAGAAGTGAGGATTCGGTTCCTTGCGTGAGCATTATGTACAAAATGAGCTCAGCTGTCGAAGCACTTAAATAAAATACTACTAGGTAAACCCGTGGTTTAAGGAATTGCTGAAGCTAGAAGACTAAAAGAATAAAAGATCGGAAACAAAGTGAAATGTTAACCAACAACTAAAAATATAAATTAATATATTATGAATTGGTGCTATACTAAGAACTATAAGTTCTTCTTAAGAATCATCGAGAGATAATAAGTTAGATAAACAATATCTTCCCAATAGGAAATAGTATATGAGAAAAAGCCATTTTAAAATTCTGTATTAAGTACAGTTGTACTATCAAATAAATGTAACGATGGTTACGAATGCTGTCTTTGTCTCAAACAAGCCCTATCAGATTCACTAAAAGAATTCTTGCCTCCAAATCCAGAGAGTGCAGATAAAAACTTACTTTTATTAGAAAAGGTAAGTAACAATCGACTTAATAACAAATTTAATTGCATTAAGTTTAATTGAATTGCATTCTTTCTGTGAGAAATAAAAGGTTAAAAATGTTTCTGAGCCTTTCTTCGTTGGAAGGTTATCAGATGAAGTCATATTTCTATTTCTTGAGTGTAATTATCACTTCTCTATAAACCACTTAAGCTATTTTTTTCAAACCACTTATCCTTTTCTTAATATTTGGTAAAAGATAACTCATTACTACAATTAATATTCACAATTCGACACACAGTGTCAGCTTAAGCTTTTATAAACTCTGTTGCCACTTGCCACCATCATGGAAATCAAATAAATGGCACAAAAGATTGCACAGAAAAGGATGGTAAATGTGAAATAACAAGTATATAGAAATTAGAATTAAGTTTTAAAATATGATTAAAATTAAAATTCTTTTACATTGGCTTTGGCTCATCCTCTTCCCTGTTGTGCCATTTGGTGAAATGGTAAGTCAGTCACTGTTTTAAAATGAAGAAATCTATTTTTGATCACTCGCGTTAATTCTACTTATTTCATCGAAATTTTCTGTGCTACCTTAACTTATTTGACTTTTCTACATTGCACTTCTACAAGGTTTCGGTCTTTCCAGAGTACATTGCAATGGATAACCATTGGGGAAGTTAGACAACTCAATTTAGGAGCTTAAAAATGACTAGAAAATAAGAGAATTTTTGTAGAATTCGATAAAATTTAATGGCGGGATCTACAAGTAGCATTAACAAATAGTGAAACACGCTCACCAGCGTGCATTCTATTCCATCTTCAATTCTACTGCCGCAAAGAAATGCACATTTACATTTTAATCACGAAAGCTGCCCTCGTACATTCAGTTCCATCTTCAAGAGTACGGATCCTGTGGATAGAAGCGACACTCGTCGACCTGTTAGAGCAAATGTGGCAGCTAGGGATATTCTCTTCCCCGAGATACTCTGACACGTAATTATTGGCGTACATATCTGCAACTTCCACTTGCACCCTTCTTTTAAAGGTTTTGGTCACGCAAATGGTGTCGTTGTTGTATTTCACCATGTCTGTGTGTGGAATGAAATCCGAAGAATGCTTGAAACACACTTCGCAGGCGTACGGGTCCGAGGCTGGGATCTCCGAAGACGCCATGCATAAGAACATGCAAATGGCAGATATTGTGGAGACCGTGTATCCCATCTCGTCGCTAAGATGCACTATGCTGATTATGGACTTCCTTTCGAGGCAGTATCGCTACTATGGAAACAGCGAATGATGGCATAGGTCAGAGGCGAAAGATTCATTACGAGTTGTCGGACGGCAACGGTGGATAATTTTGAATAAAATGTTACCTGATATTTCTTCTGTTTTACCATTTTATCGATTTAAGTTAGGTATTTGATATTTCACACACACAACGATATTTTCTACAGGATTCTACAAGTTAATATACTTTCGAGATTAAGTAACGAATTTTCACCAGCGAAACTATAATTCAAAAGAATAAATATATATTAAGTACGCCTACAGCCGTTTTTTCTGATTATCTGATGAGGCTTCACGTAAACCATCGTAAATGTGGTTGTAGTGAATTATAATTGACTCACCGTATTCCTATACCGATTGAGTCCTCAGGTCAATGTAATCATGTAGAATGATCGCAATTATCGGTTGAAAAATTAAAAGCTCAAATGATTGCCATCGATTAAGTTATATTATATTTACATCGTGCTTCGATATATTTCATTCCAGAATGCGAACATTTGAGGTTTGGCGCATACGCTAAATCCTCATAATGCATACTTTGGATCTCACATCAAATTCACAATTTTTAACTTGTATTTCTCTCAGTTCATTACGAACTTTATTTACTGAAAACTCATTGCATTTCATCGAAATTAATCAAATCTAATAAAAGGCACTACCAAAATAAAATATAAAATATTCTAATATTGAAATAACTTGTAAAATAATACTTGAAATAAGTGTGAATTTTCAATTGTTCGCTATATTTGTCATTTTAGCTGCATTTATAGATGCTATGAATCAGATTTTCTTGTTTCAACGATGTAAAAGATTTTACAGAATCCTTTTATAATATTTTAGCTACGAAAATAGTTATTTAAATTTATAATGAGATCTCGAATGAAAATGCGAGCAAGGAAATATAAGCCAGAATTGTTTTGAGTCAGCTTATCGTAGGCATGATTGTCTTCCTTCCTCTATTTGCAATTCTCAACGAAGGAAAAAGTAGATTTCTAGCTGAGCAGTAAAGTTTTCTTTCGGTGATACAAAATCCTTTTATTTAATTCGAAATATGAAACCCTTGTACTTTAGTATCAACGAAGGAACACTTTTAAAAGTGCATCATTAGGGATTCGTAAACATTAAGGATCTAAGACTGCTGGAATTTCCTTAGTTTTAATAAGTCGACGGATTAAAAGATACCGAGTTCGAGCTTTCAGTTGCAGAAAAAGATAATTTGGTATCAATGTAACATTAAGTGATATGTGACTTAATGAAACATACTCCATGCCCTTTAACTTACAGGTGGAAAAATAAACCATTTTCATCTTGCGATTAAAATTCTGACAAATGACAAAGGACAAATTCTAATTAATTATATTTCTAGATTTTATAATATTCTAAAAATGGATGCTAAATGATTCTTAAAATGGATGAAATTTTTAAAAATTTTACTTTCTCCGTATAGCGAAGCAGGTCCGCGTATTTTGAAGTTCCTTACTTTTGAGTTATAATGCAGTAAAATGAAGCAAGCAATTATTAACAAGTAAATAGAAAAGTTACATACTCATCACTTAAGGCGAGTATGCTTTGCATTTTTCAATCTTCGATGTCTAATTCTTCTACTTCTGATATTGGACTTTAAGAAGTTCTGTAAGGTATGTACATTATGTAATACATTATAAATGGAATATGACTCGTAAAGGGGCATCCGATATGGCTGGAAATAAACTCAGAAGATCTACCGAATTGAAATACCCCAGTGTCAAAATATTTTCTCAACCCTATGTTTACATGGTTATATTTTTATCCTCAAAGTAGACAAGAACGATTTATATCTCAGGAAAGAAAAGATATTGGAATCGTTATTTAACATTTTTAACTTTCATCTTTCGCGGAAATATTTCCCTTTTAGACTGTTTATTCTTTACCAGTCTAGCACGATGAGAATTAGCGATTCAAAGCTGATATTATAGAGACTTTTAGATTCTCACCATGAATCAGAGAAACACCTCAGATAAAATAAGATTACCATGGTTCAATTGACAACGACTCCACTATCATCCTAAATCTGTTTCTGTAAATTACACTGATATTGCGGTATATCTTACATTTAACTACTCTTCTAATATTGCCACAGTGCTACTTTACATCAAGTGAATTACATATGATCATCCGAACTTGTCTTTGGTATAACTTCATCCGCGGCCGCTTCGCCATCAGAGCGCTCCAATCGCCTGCAATCAGTCGGCAGGAATATTTGCCTTGAAGTGGTTTTCTTTTTACCCGTTTTGTCAGTGGAGCTACTGTTCGATGTTTTTCATGACCAAGTTCGTCCATTTTGTTAATGACGAACTGCACTGCGTAATATGTAGTTAAACTATTCAGTGAAGTATGATGAGTTGAGAGTGAAATATCTAATAACTGTAAATATTTTTGATTTTGTTCGCCAATGAAATGCAACGCGTTTGAAATTTTTCCTTTCATTGCTTAAGAAAATCCTTGTGAAATCACTAGATTCTGATATATCCTTCTGCACCTAAATAATGATATAATTCTGGAGAGCGAAGGGTTCAATGAAGGCTAATTATGTCTCGAGTAAATAAGGCAAAATGATTTTCATCAGTGTTTATTTACACAGATATTTAATAAAAGTTTTCAAAACACTTTTATGGTGAATTTCAATTACAGTCAGGATTCATTCAGTGATCAAAAATAAAAGGATTTCAAAACACTGTATAATTAGGGAGAATAAGGAATTATATCAATAATTAAACTTTCGGAGTTGCACATTGGAATGGAAAAAGTATCACCTTTTTCCAAACTTCTCACTCAGCAGCCAGCAGAGGAAAGGAAGATTTGGCCGCCAAGCAGGCTGTGGTACACAACTTGCCATCGGCGCCCATCTTTCCAAACAGCTTCGGATTGACGCTAGAGCCATCTTTGTAATGGAACACACACCGAGGAATATCAGCCGGAATTTCAGCCAAGTTGCAAGGATTATTTGCCTTCTTTAGGGAAAATGTATTGGTGATGATGACGCTCCGATTCTCGAACGTTTGCATGTGAAGACAGGGATTGTAACCCACGGGGACGTAACAAATTTGACAATTATATGAAGTGAGGTCTGCTCCACTCAACGTTAGGTAAACTCCGATGAAAAATACGGCGAAGGTGCAAAAGCGAATTTCACTCGCCATCCTGAGCGCACTGTCACGATTTTAAGAGTGATCTCTGCCCCAAATCGATGTGAGAGACTCAATGCGGTCTTAGGAAGAAATGCTTGACGAGTTGAGTATTTCCTCGAAGAGGTCAAGATTATCGTTCGGCTGAGATAAGGAACTGAATATAGTCGAGTTGGCTTAATGTAATTCGTATGAAGATTTGGGTTTCTTTAAATTTTATACGTTCGATGGGAAATCGCATAGAAATCTCACAAAACTAACGATGTTTAGAAGTATTCTACACCTCCCAGTAAATTAACAAAGAATCCATATAAATTATTTTATTTGCTATTTATTGATAATGATTATAAAGTCAGAGAAATGATTGCTTATCGGAGTGGAATTTCATAATAATTACACTTTTCCATCAGTCCGGTCCTTAATAAAGTCTCTTTAATTGCATTTATTTATATTAATTTTAGATTACACTTTCATTTGTAATTTATAAATAGGATGAGCAAGAACTCTTTCATAGCAACTCTAAATTTAAATATTTCCTTCGAAACATATGAGTAGTACACATTTTATCTAAATTGCTAAAGAATACACAATTTTCATCATCTCTTATTACTCTTTCAATCGAAATCAGAGTGCGTCGCAATTCGGAGTTCAGTCCTTTTAAAGGGTCACATGTTGAGGACGGCCAACTTCTTCAATATACGGAGCACGTTCTTCGATTCGTGTAATGAGCATAATCGAAAGAAAACTATTTCATATATCCATTGCTTTATTCGCATCTTTTCTAAAAGAAATATTTCCTGGCGACATTCAAAAATGACTGGGAAAAATAGGTGGATCACAGCCCTTGTTTATAAGGCTTAAATGAAAATTTCAAGGTTTTTCTCTCATCGTTTTCACTCGCCTGGTTTTCTCGCAAGTTTTGAATGTGGTGAGGTCTAATTTTTTGTTTATTATCGGAACGATAAAGTTTTTGAAAAGCTCCAGCTAGCAAGGTAGAAGTTGAAATAGCCTCAAAATGTACAAAAATGGCTTTCAAAAATACAAGGTTCTGAAGCCTTGAGGCACAGATTTTACTTCTGTTAATGCGCATATTTTCGAAAAAAATGAATAATTACATTTAAATAACAGTTCTTTACCTTGTTTCTTACGATGTTCTTTTTCTTACGAAGGACACTACCTCATCTGATAAAGGCATGCCTCTATTACATTAAAACTTTGGCCGTCTTTTATGCGGCTTTCAACCGCCCATCAAAAAGATTTAAATGATATTGAGATTGTATTACTCTGATTTCGCTATCAACCAATCATTAAGAAATTGAAAATTTTCGAGAAGTATTCTACACTGGATATGTAAACATGAAATTTTGTCTCCCTTTAAGGCATTGAATAAGTCCTTTCAATCTTCGATAGCGCTCACAGACCGATTTCTGTATCTAAGCTTTCTATTTCTTCGTTTAACACCAGTACTATTATTTTAAAAAAACAAGCGACAAGAAAACTTGCTCGTAATTGTATTAAGGGATGTAATATTAATAAATGGAGAGTTATACTGTCAATAAAATGACTTTAAGACAATTCAACTAAGTGTAACCCCAAACGGCAGCTGTTAAAAAGACACGAGAATCCAAAATTGCTGTAGAGCTTCGAAATAATAAAGTAAAGCGATCTGCATATCTCATTTTTCGTTTGTTTCTGCCTCAGATTAGATTTTGGCTTTTCTTTTATGATTTATGTGTCTAGAAATATTTTCCTATTGTTTTTGCGTATCTGCTTTGGAACTTTCAATATAGAAGTATATTTAATAGTCAAACACATTTCCATTGGTGAATCATTCTAGAGAAAAGTTCATGAGTTACCTTCTTTTCAATATTAAGTTGATGTATGTATTCAATCAAACATATTGATGAGCCTTATTGGTATATTCGAGGAATATGACTTTCGACTAGCAATCACGTGTTATTTCCCTGCTGACGTTGTCCTTTTAGACAAAGTCAGCAGGGAAATGAACTACGTTAAATTTTCAACTTAAATGACTTAAATGCTTGTTCTTAATCTTCCTGCTTCGAACGAAAACGAGGAAGTTGATGATAGAGTTGTATCATTGTAGATGGGCCCTCTTCTCTTATCTAAAATTCCAAGAAATAACACGAGGAAAAAGTGAATTATCTTTTGCGCACTTAATTCATTTAATTTAATTTTAAATATTTTATATTACTCTTCTTCTCAATATTTTTGGCGATATCGAGGAAATTTTTAAAAACGCTAATTCTAGATATTCATTTTTCATCTACATAAATACCCTACAAGCCGCCTTTCGGCGTGTGGCAGGGGGTGTAAACACCGAACGATTGAGCTACTTTTTTGCCTATTATTATCGCGTATTGTTCGTGGAAAGAATGAGTACTTCAAACGACTTGTTCCAGCGTCTGTTTCTCTTACTTTTACTCATCATCGGATCGGCCGATAGATTGTTAAACAAAGTGAAGGCTTAGGTAATTGAACTTGCGGATTTAAGTATTGCTCTATTCCAAAATGAAATAAAGATAATGATTTGAATCTCCTTTTAAGAACTTCATTGACCGCAAATACAAATATATTTTCTATTTTATGCCAATGTTAACGTGCATTGTATGAAAAATCATCCTAATTTTGTGATGGGAAAACAAAACCTACATTTTAATTCTATGATTTAAATTTGTTTTCTAAAATCATTCCCTTCATTTTGTAGTTGAAATAATAGTATATACAATTGTAGGTATATTACATTTTTAACCGTTGAGGTCATTAACTTGAGAAATTTTCTAATCAACTTAATATCAAGATACTAACTAAATGGAAGAAATTGTTATATCAAGCGACAAATATATTTGCTAAGCATATTTTAAAATTGTCCAAACTATCGTCGATCAAAGAGGCGGAAGCACAATATGTTGGTGTTGAAGAGTATATTTGAACATTGTGTGAAATCGTTTATTTGTTAAATTTGTGGAAATATTTTTGTATATTTTTAGACAACTCTTTAACAGCATAACATGATAAGATTTACCAGTTCGAACCTCATATTGCAGTGGAAACAACTTAGGATTTCTAACAGCAAATTAAGGAAATATCTCAGATCTAATCAAACCTGCTCATAATCATGGTTCAATTGAATGAGTATGTATTCGTTCTGAGGCTTTTTTTCAATTGATCTGATCTCAATTGTCCTTCCATCTTCCAGTACTATTCAAACCCTTTCAATAAGGCCGAAGCATTACTACATCTCCCATCATGCGCAAGTTAATTACTTACATAATGATGTGATCATTCTAGCTTGGTACATATTTCGTCCTCCAATCGCCTACTGACACGAAATCAGAGTGGAGAAATATTTGCGATATTTTCCTTGAACAGCTTTCCTTTTTATCCGTCATATCAGTGGCGCTACTGTTCGATCTTTTTCATGCGTCCATTTTGTTAAGGTCATGACATTTCTTCGCTATGCAAACCCTTGAGTAAAATAAGAAAATTATGCATAGAGAATAAAAAATCGAAGTAAAAAATTTCATTCTTTTCAACAAAGAAATCTAATCCATTTGCAAATTATAGCTCATTATGCCTAAAATACAATTGAGATATATTTTATGGAGTGAATCATAAAATATGTACAGTACTCTTGCCGCTAACTTTCTTATTATGCAGATAATTATAAACATTTTTCTCTTATGTTATGAAGATGCACATTCAGCGCCAATTTTTACCTGATAATTAAGATTACAGTTTTTGACTATGCTTTGCTCTTCAATTTATGTTTCCCTCACAAAGGTATACGAGAGATTTTTTTTCATTCTGTCATGGTTCTTAAGTAAACAGCAATAATCGTTTTATACATGAAAGTCGCATGATCACGCTTTATACAGGTTAAATAAAACTATAGATGAAAGAAGAGGATAAAGAGCACAGAGTTAGGATGGTGGATTTTCCTGAATGATTCGCGAGAATAAGTATCATGCATTCTACAATGAACGACACAATACCAATTCATAATTCCTTCTGCGCATTGATGTTGATCTCCTTTGGTATCCAATATTATCATTTTCCGTGACATAGAGACGTAGATCTAGAGACTACGGAAGGTTTTCCCTTCCGCCTGAGGGCGAATGCCAGGCAATGCTATGTATTGAATGTTTTGCTACCCTCCAACGCTGTCACCTGGTCAGAAGGCCAAATTGCAGCGTATAAACTAATAAAAATAAATTGAAAGTACATCGACCGTATGGGAGGCGAACTTCGAGTAAATAATAAGAAGGGAATTTAATATGATGTATTACTCCCACTTCGTTTGAAAATGGAATAAAATGCATACGTTGTTCACTTTAGACAAGGAAGACATATGTTTTTGAAAGCTTTCTTCGATAATGCCTATGAATATTAATATGCTATTGATTCCCTTCTAATTGTAAAATACTTCATGCACTTACCGCATTGCTAGTAAATAAAGAATAATTTTCACAACGGTTTATTTCCCTAGAAAACTTCACTTGAATTTTCATAATGCACCTTCACAATGAATTTTATTTTCTAGCCAAGGCTGAGTCAAAAATCAAAAGAAAGTAATCATTCAATATTCTACAAAATATAAGTAGAGAGAAAACATCTACAAATTATCAGATTTTCATTACTATTTATTTACTATGTATTTTAACAATTCATTTATTTCAAAACACTTTTGAGTTAAATTTTGACATACGGCCAGGATTGAGTCAACCAACATGAAGAGACACTTTATAATAAGCTAAAACAAGGAATTATGCACGTAATCAGTATTCGCACGTTGGAATGCGACACACTTTGCGATGGAATCAGTGTCCAAACTTCAAAATCTTCATTCACAAATTTGCGAATGAAGTCTTCGGCGCAAATACAACTTTGGAGCATATCTCTCCGTCGTACTTGACCTCTACCACCAACTTCGGGGTGACTTCAGAACCGTTTGAGTGATGGGTCGTACATCGAGGGATATCATTGTTACTCAAGTCACAAAGCGATTCTGCCGTCCTCGGGGAAAAGGTATTCGTGACCGTGATGCTCTGATTGACGAACGTCTTCGTATGCAGACAGGGCATTAAACCATCCTTGGAGCACGCTTCGCATTCTGGAACATCTTTGGTTGCGATGCTGCGGGCGGTAGTTCCAAATAGTGTTAGATAACATCCGATGAATAAGAAGAACACGGCAAAGGTGCAAAAACGATTTTCACTCGCCATCCTGAAGGCACTGTCACGATATTAAGAGATTGACGCACTCGTGATCTCCACTCGAAATCGATGTGAAGGACTCAATACAAAATGCTTAAATACTGGTTTGGATTGGAGGAAGAAATGCTCGACGAGTTGAGTATTTCCTCGAAGAGGTCACGATTATCATTCGGGTGAGATAAGGAGCTGAATATAGTCGAGCTGGAAGTATAAAGCTTAATTTAATTCGTATGAATATTTTGGTTCGTTTTTTGAACGTTTTTCGGCAGAAAACAGTAAGGAATTCCACAATTAATAATCACTTTCAGAAAAGGAATATACCATCTAGTATTTTCTATAATGACAAAAAATTGCTGCAAATAATTTAAAGAAACGTAGAAAAATTATTTCATACTCTCACTACGTATTAACTCTTTATTTCCGAAATTTTCATTCCTCAGAAAAAAAAGCTACTACAGCATAAAATAGCAGTCATCTCGGAAGGAAAACACTGAGTAATTTCCACTGTCCGACTTGCTACATCAATTAGTTGACACCTGAACATGTCGAATTAATGGTCGAAATATAGTTGCTGCCAAATTCCACCAAGTGAAGATATTGAGTCGCGTCATTTCTCTATAGCAAGCGTGGGGATCCAACAAAAGGTCTCATTTAGCATTCGATGGTATAAAATTAGCCGCAAATGAAATAATCATCCTCCTGTACTCAAATAGCTAAACCGCGATTTTCTTATGGGAAAAATATACATTCGTCGAGTAAACTAGATGAGAACTAGATTAACTAGATTAGATTTCTACTTTATTTTTCACTTGACGTCATTAGCAAAGTTAGAATATATTTGATTAAGGGTATTAGCGTTCAGAAAGAGACTAAAAGGCCGCAATAAAGGCTTTACATCCATATCGCGTGCTTTCATTTCGTGCACTTTCCGTGTTCTATAAATTTTTTACATGACTTTTATTTCTTAAACTAACATAATTTTAAATTTGCATCGAATATTTTATATGAATCCGATTTTAGAATGCTTAGTACGTGATTGGTAATCTGGGTTTTTGAAAAATTGTTATCAATCATCTTTTTAATTTAACATACAATTACACGCAAAGCAATTTAGAAGTGATCTAAATGTAGATAAACAATACATTTTCTGCACCCAATTTCTCATTATCAATTAAAATTAGTCACCATGGTTGTTTGTGAAAATTACCGGATCTAAATGAAGCTAAAAGTGTAGTATTAGTGATCATTCTGTAAATGTATACCTAAGAATTAGTTTAGATTGAATGAATATCGAAGAGGTCGATGTTACAATGCAGCAATCTTATATCAGTCTTTTTTTTCAATAAGCATGAGGAACAAAGTTAAAAAGGATTCCTTCCTTATTTGAGGAGGAGCATCGAAATTTACAATGATAAGAAAATGTTCAGAAATCGCTAATTTCGTCCAATTTTTTCGTTCTTCTACCTAATCAAAGATCTCGAACGTACTTTTAAACGGTAGGATAAATCGAGTATTTGAATCACGAAAAGATGTTAATTTTTCATCAATTTATTTTTCCTTACAGAATATATTTCTCTCTTACATTTAATTGTTGCGTACACAATTTGAGCGGAAACTTAAAATAATATGCGAAGTTTCACTTTAACAAAAAAGAAATTTAAATAACGACACGTTATTTATTTTCAAAAGCTGCTTGTGCGCATGGTACATTTCCATTTTTGGTCCATGTCTTTTGCATCGATGTGACTTTGGATGCATCCTCGTGGCAGACAACGCACTTGGGAATGTCGTCAGACAATTTGAAGTCCGATTCGGTGGGAAGTCTTGAGAGATTGGAAAAATCGCAAGGGTCTCCTTCCATTTCCCTCACAACGAAGGTGTTGATGAGGCAAATGGTGTTGTTGGCGTACTTGGTCATACGGATGATTGGCCAATGGGTAGTCACGGTGCCGAAGCACAATGCACACGCTTTGGACTCTGCACTTCTTATCACCCTCACGTCCACACTTCGTCCGTCGACTTCCACCAGCAGAAGACAGATGGCGGCAAAAAGTATCTTCTGGACTGACATGTCTTCGCGTGACCGATGATCCTCCTCAATGAGTGGATTTCGATTGGAAGTTGAGGTTTTAAGCGACGACGTCGGTGGGGACGAAGAGGAAAGCAACGCCGGTGGCGGAAAGATGATTCAGGAAAATTAATAAAAACCATTTCTAATCGATACGTTCAAAAAAAGATTGATTTAATAAGTTTATTTACAAGCGGTATCATAGGGACAAAATAAATGGGCACGTTCTCATCTTTAAAAAAAAAATCTTATTTTTGCCAACTCCTTAAACCTGATAAAATCAGGGCCAACCAATGCACGTTTTCCATACCTACCAGATTCATCTACAGGGAGATACGACACCATAATAATAAATTAAAATCTTTTATAAATGCAATCTCGAATAAAAAAGGAATGAAAATTATTTTTCGTTGCTGTTGATGTGTCATTAGAATTCCGAAAATGTTGTTATGCAAATGAAGAAAGCAATTTACAGTGACTACTCTAATAGTAAAGAAAGATGTATTTACCAGCCATGCGAAATAGTCTTAGAAATGCGCACTGGGTTTATCCGCAGCTTCCTTTGGTCACTGGCATATTCGGCGATTTAAGTAATTTTTATACTCTGTTAGTGCTGAAAAATGAGGAAGGTAGAGACATTGTGTCCAGCTCAAGCTGTTCAGAAATCCCTTCAGAATGATACTTGCATAAGATATAGTATATTAAGGGAAAGATTAACAATTACAAATATCCATAAATGAAATATCATTGATGAGAATGAGGGAAAGATTTTAAATTTTGCACAAAAGAGGCGCGCAACTTAAAGCCAACAAAAGTGAATAAGAATAAAATGAAATCAGTTATCCCAGTTTTGAGTACTATTATAACTACTAAACAACCATTTATTATTTACTATCAAAGCCTATCGTAATCTTTTTTACAGCTAATTGTGCTTTTTTTAAGCAAGCTAAACGTTATGTAAAAATTTATCAATTATCGAGAGCTGGCAATTGTAAATTAATAATGTGTAGTGCTCCGTCTCTCTCTATAGATGATATCCCAATCTGCTGTTTGGCATGTTACCATAGCTTTATCCAACTAATGATTTCAGGCTTAACTTGTAATGGAACGTAAAACTCCATAATGAAAATTTTTCTCAACCACTAAATAATATAATTACGACCAGGGTTTCCCAGCAATTTTGCATCATTTTATGTTACCATTAATATCACCTTATGGTATTAATAGTAACATAAAGCTGTCATTATGAATGTTTTTATTTTATCCTTTTTCCAAATGGAAAACAATTTTCTTTAGGGAAAAGGCGAAGGGAAATTATGTATTTTCCTTCGTTTCTAAAATGACATAAAATGAGTTTTCACTGTCCATGAATGTATTCATATGTGATTTTGACTATTTGATAGAGAAATAAATTAAAATATTGAGTATGTTTTAAGTGAAATATTCATGGGTAGAACAAATTTCCGTCAACTCAAATTTCAGTGCTAAGCTTAAAATTTGTTTGAGATGTGATCATATAAAGCGAATTAAAATCAAATATTATGTCAAGGGAGAAATATTCTTCCAGAATCAAATTCCTGATGTGATTTCTTGTGGAAATCAATCTTTACCGAAGGAATAAAAATGAGGTACGTATACTTTTCCCACCAATTTTAATGTACTTAGTTTTACACTACCAGTTTCCGTGTATTCGGACCAATACACTGAAAATTGTAGTCTACAACATGGTGGAAAAAGTACATCTCATTTTTATTCCTGGTGTGGAATCTTCGGATCTTGAAGCCTTCCTCGTTGTCTAGGTAACCACCTGTTTGTTACCATTTCCTTACTCCTGCCTTTGAATTTTTTTAGTAAAAAGTATTGCATTCTTTTCAATGGATTCATTAGTCTATTTTTCACGATATTACCTTCCATATTTCGAACTAGTTGATTATTTCTCAAACTGTTGATAAATATTTCTATATATTTTGCATTCTTCTCATTCAATGCCACTAATAAGTCAATCATTGTGCGATTTACATTGCGTGCAGAAGAGCATCGTCCTACTTTTCATCGTGTGAATGAACTCATCTCTCTTCTTTGTTTACATTATGTTTGTTCCCCCATCGATCATAGCTAATCACCCAATTTATATGCTCTTGTTGAAAATTAGTGGCGCTGGCCTTACCAAGCTAATTAGAGAACCATTAATTGGAGACCCGGGAACACTTTATACATCTTATTTACCGGGAAAAAAACTTCTTCTTTCTAATTAGAGCATAGTTTGAGTTCTAATTTCCGTATCCCTTGAAATTGAGCATCTTTGAAAGTCACCGTTATATCAACGAGTATATTTCGGAGATATGAACATATCCTTGAACTACCTCAGGCTGATTGATACTGATATCGTTCACCAAAATGCTCCAAAATGAGCTTCGACTTTGCGTCTGAAACGAGAGAAAGGTTTGCGATCTTATATTGCAATAAATAATGATGTTTTCAGGAAAAGTTGAAAACTATCCTTAGACGAAATTAAGATAAACTGAGGTTGTAAGAATGTCAAAAACTTAAGAACTTTGTATTTAAGATTAAAACTTTTATATTTAAGGGGAATCAAATATTGTATTCAAAGTAAAAGAAAAAGTTCTTTACAGTTGACGACATTTTAGAGAAATAATAAAATTGGTAAAGTTAAATTTTCCGGTAGAATCTTACGCTTTACCTCGAGCTGCGACTTTGTGTATTGAATCATTTACACTTTAGGTTAAATTTAGTGTCTGTTGATAATTAATATCACAATCAATTTTCCTCTTAATTTTAATGCTGAAATTTTTCCATTCGTATAGTACCCTACACAACTCACTCACCATGATCATCATTCTGTCTTTTTGATATGTGTTATCGTAATTAGAAATCTTACCATTGTGTCGTTCCTTGTGATGCATTCTCGATACCCTCATTTTCGATTTCTTTCAAGCTTACTTTTGAGTTGAAACCTTTCCTGGTCCATTGTTCTCTTACCCTCAAGCATCTCTTCAGAATGACACTACCTTCTACATTACATAACTTATCCTCTAAAGTAGAAAATTTTGTTGCTTTACCCTCTAATATCATATTAAGATAATTATTTAAGCTGATTTTACTTTGTTGTGAAATCATAATAATAATCTCAACATAAATGATGAAAGAAGTTTAAAGAAGGGATACAATTATTCCATGTATGGTTTTACTATATTAGAGGCCTTCTCTAAACTTTTTCAAAATTGAGGATTTTCCTAAGTATTGATGGAAATATACCATCCATTGCAATTAATATTTTTACAGTCAAGGCTTCCTGTAAAATTTGAAAAAACTATTTGAAAGGTAAAAATATAATGTTATGGAATACCAAAAGAGAAAGCATCAGTTCATAGAAGCTGTTTTTCTGTTGCTTTCGTTACTGCAGTACCATTTATTGATCCTCGAGAATAAGTCGTCTAAATTTCAGGAGTTACAAAATCAGAAAAGGTGATGAAACCATAAATAGAAAATTCAATATTGGTCTCAATAATTTTGCTTTTATATTTTTGTTCCGTCGTTGTTTTCAAATTCGGTTACAGAGATTATTTTATGACTGACCTTATTTAAGAGCTCTACTCTGTGACGTGACGTTGGCTCAGATATTGAAAAAAGTTTATAGGCAGTAATGCATCGGAATTTTAAGATATATTTTATTGAAAGAATCAATTGAAAGAAAGAATTGAAAGAAAGAGCGTTTCTAATTTGTGTGTGTGTATTCACCTTTTACTGTTAAATTTCGATAATATATGTTAAAGATACGACAATTTAGGGCGTTGGCAATGTTTATTCCACACTCATAATTATTATGAATTATGGTTAAAATTATTACTCTATGCTCTTTGCTCACAATGTTAGTGTTTTTATGCCAACTTAACAGTTGACTTTTTAAGGCACAGAAATGATTCTTCTGAACAAAATTTCAATATGTAAAACATGGATTACATGTGCAACTTTTCAGACTTGTTTACCGCTTTGGAATCGAGTTCGAAGACAAATAACCTTTGCCACCAATTAAAACGATCGTATCGATGAATGTGTTTTCATACTCTCTTCGTATCTCCAGAGCTTCATTGGCGAAGAGCTAATCTGCTTTTACATAAAATTAGGCGTAGGATTTTTTCAACCATAGAAAAGATATAAAACTGAAATTGAGATTAACGATGAAGTAAGGCAACATTACGAAACAATTCAGTTCTTTAGCATAATTTATTTTCAGTGATGATCATATATTAAAATGGGAAATACAATATATTATATGGCTTTATGAGAATAAATCATGAAATTAATACTGATTGAAACCTCAAAATTACAGTTTTCTGCAAGTCCCCGTGAAGGTTTACTTTTAATTAAAGCATAAACACTTTTCATTAACTCCAGGGTAATTAATTTGGTTGTTTCTTCCAAATAAATAGTTATTTCAAGAGATAAATCAATAAGCGTTTGAATCTGATTTTTACCACCACAATCCAGTTCATGTCGACGTACCAGTATTAATCCATGATAAGAATCAGACATCACCCAGTCAGATTTAAATTTCTAGCTGTTTAAACTCATTGAATGCATAACAATTCACTGGACCTAGGGAAATGATAAAGAACCACGTGACTGTTTAAGCACAAAAATGTTCCTGGAAATTATCGTTCTCGAATCTCACCTCTAGATTTTGATACAGAAAGCGATGAGAAGAGTTTATCGCACGGCACACATACATGATTGGGAAAAACGATGAAATGTATTAAAATAAAACTCGAGGAATTGGTTTCACATGGTCTCCGCGGTGGATCTTCGAAATGTTTCGCATCACCCTGCTCTCATAGCAACACTATGGGACTCACTTCGCTTCAATACCAACCTCTCCGAAGGAACGCTACAATGGCGCACTGAGTGCCGTCTTTCTTAAACCAAACCCTCTGCATGCAGTCGACGCCATCGGCCTTGCCGTAGCAGATCTCGCAGCTCGGAACCTCGACCTCTTGCAGAATTCTGTTTTGCTCGCAGTCGTAAACATCTTCACCGTCAAAGACGAAGGTGTTGGTGACACAGATGGTTTCGTTTTCGAACGTCTTGATCCTCATGTGGGGCTGATATTCAGAAGAGTGCCTCTTGCAGACTTGGCAGGTTTCCATGGACACGCTCTTGGCTTCGACGTCCACCGTCCGATCTGCCACCACCAGAAGGAAGAAGGCCGCAGCGGCGCATATGCTGTGTCGAACGACCATTGTCCCTTTTTGAGGAATGATTTTCGCCGGGTCGCAATCTTATAGGATCGTTGGGAGCACTACGTCACTTTTTCAGGATAAGTGGGTGGTGCGTTGCTCAACAGGATCTCTGGACTGAATAGCGGAAGTGGATTACCGCGAGAGATGTATTCGAGGGAAGCGGGAGAATTGCTCTGGTCGATTTCCCGGAGATATCGCTCTGCTTATCGTGGGGCGGGAAAATTTCCTCGCGGTTATTACGACTCTGATCAGCAGCACGTAATATTGGCTGACTTGAAATTACGACACTTCTGAGGCTTTGTGTAAACAACTTCGTCGATTCATGTCATCTTCGATTAAAATCCGTTCGCTTAGGTTTTAAAAATCATTATTCGTATTCTTTTAATGGTGATTTCATCAAAATTAAACTAGTAATTACAGTTACTATATTGAAGAAAAGTTTGGTATTAAGTCACCAATTCTGAAAATAAGATGAAGATATTATGATCGATTCACGTGCTTTATTTTCATTGTCCTGATGAATGTTATGGTGGAAATATGATTTCTATCTTTTTGCAATTATCAAATGTCATATAATAAATGTATACACCGAGAAATAATCACATATTGATTTATTAATATGCGATTGACAAAAATGACAGGAATTATTATGTCCAATAGGAAGATTAAATAATGTATGGATTAAATGGCTCACAATTTCAATAATATCTTTATAATGGGCTCAATTTAAGCCGCTCAGTTTCAAGCAACATTACAAATGATTTAAGTCCAATCAATTTTTGCTTTAGTACTCGTAAGACTTTTCAAAATGAGAGCCATCATTATTTATTTATGATGTATTGAAGAATTGAATTCTTAGCCAGAAGAGCTTCAATGCCTCATGCAGTTTGTCTTGATTAAATTTCCTTTTTATTATGTATATAGTAGGCGAGCAATGGAGAGGATTAATGGTACTCTCTCCCGACAAATCAAATAGTTCTGCAATAGTTTTTCATTGTGCCTTATCTCATGCTCCTTTTTAGTTCCCGATAACTTCATTCTTTTACCTTTATAGACTAGATGATATCTTTCAGCGAAGGTATCTATGCAAATCTCTTTTTACTTCTGGTTTCGACCACAATCGGAGTTGTAACACTATTTTTTCGTACGAAAATTCAGTAATGCGGTCCATTCAAAGGGATTTATTATGAATAACATTGCGGTAATTTCAAAAAGTATTTATTATGAATGAACTCTAAATATCAGCTAAATATAAACGATGTGTAATTAGAGATGTACGCATTTATTTCTAATTACGCATAGAGATAGATGTATTCATGATGTAATAGTTAGATAGTTGAAGGTCTTCATCGCACTATTTTAATGGAAATTGATTTGACATAAACTGAACTAGAATAAGAAACTGAAGTCGGAACTAAATAAATAACGAGTTGCGATTTCCATTTAATTTATCGGATAAGTTCTGGTTTTCACACTGGAGAAATAACTGTATTTCTCGGTTCCGGTTCATCGCCCTAACTAAAAGGGAAGTTAAAGTGAATGTCACAGATCGGAAACTTATTTTCATTATCCTAATTTACGAATACGTTAATCTTTCCTATGAAATGCGATTTCCTTGAAATCCGCTCACTAGCATTACCCCAACTCGCCTTATGATAAGCAGTTCAAGGTTGAATGGAGATAAGTTTTTACAATGGTTGCACATGTGCTACGGCCACTGATACCCCTTATCAAGCACTAGTTTAGCTCACTTTTTATGTTGAATTAATGCCTTACTTTCCTACCTAATTCTATGACGTTCTGTCGGCCTTTCCATCTCTTGTCATGTTGCGCAAGGTAATAGCTTTCCTATCTCACCTCTTACTATTTTCATATCCATTTATTTACTACAGAATACTCCTCATTTGAATTTGATCGAAATGTTTTGTTCCAGTTTTAGTTTTCATGAATTTTAACGTACCCATCTATTGTAGAAAATGGAGTTTCTCTATTCCTGGTATTTTAATTCAAAAAAGAAATGAGGATCTTTTTCTCAGTTCCCAGGATTGTTTCGGTAAAAATGTACACTTTTAATAAAATATTTTAATAAAATATTCAGCGCCCTTGTTTCTTCTTTGCTGCAACTTGGTCCATCTAAATCTTCCCTTTAACCAATACTCAAGTTAGCATTTACAACTAACTTCGAAGCTGAGCATTATCATTGATTTCGAAGACATCTTCTGCAAAGATGCCAATACTCCCAATTATTTGGCGGGTCAACCCAAGCCGATTCCCGCATGGAAAATTATCTGCGTTCGAAATGTCTCAGATAAAAAATGACAAAATATGTAGAGCACACTTTCCCTCGAAGTCATCTTAAAATTACTATCATTCATTAAACTTTCGAATCAACCACTGCGTGAGGGCAATATTTTTCACGTGATATCGATCAAAAATGTTCATAGATGACCTCTGATGCCAATGCAATAATAATCTGCCATCCGTTTTCTCTTTGAACGTCTTTAGCTATGCTAATAATTTCGTGACAAAAGATTGCTTGCAATTTTCAATTTCTCCAGCGGTAAATGAAATATATTTAGAATGCTGACGAACAGCTTTCTCTTTTATTAACAAATATATATTAAGTTTATTTTTCCTAATGAAAATTGGATAAAATTTAGAAGTGAATTTAAATGGTTGTAATAAATAATAACTGCTCTTCTATTCCCCTTTTTACCAAAATTTTAAGTAAAATAGGGAAATGCCCCGGTTGAGAAACCTTGTCTCGTATTGTAATCCTAAACGTTAGGCTGCTATCGCGTTGATATGAAAAGAAGTTTCGCTACTCATCTTTAACTCCCTGACGACTTGTAAGAACGATTTTTCTTGCAATTACTTTTGAGCATCGCCGTGAATGTCCACTTTTTGCTAGCAAGCTATACCTCTATATACAAACGTTGAAGGGATATATAAGAGCTCTGTTGAAAGGAAAATTATTTGAAAGTCGTCTAATTTAAAATCTCAACCACAATTTGTCGCAATTTTAGGGATCTTTTGTTTCCTTATAGTAGAAAAATGTAAAACTAATGGTAGGTTAAAGAAAGCAACAAAATCCTAATATACAGAAGAAAGAAAGATTTTTCCTCATTCCCTTCTCATAAAATCATATTTCATATTTAAACTTATAAGTTCAGAAAAATGAATTTTATTTCGTGGAAAGTATAAATCCAACGAATGAAGGAAGATATCCTTAACCTAGAAATATTACAAGTGTAGTTTTGTCTATGGGTTCCATCATTAAAACTCTATATCATGGCATGTGATAGAATTTTGACCTTTCAAAAGAGTAAATCCTTACTATACGATTAGAATGACATTTATATAATTTTATTTATCTTTGATATTATTAATTATTATATATTCATATTATTATATTTATCTATTTATATTTAATCTATATGACACTAAATCTCAACCATAAATTACTTATCAATTCGTATTAGAGACAAGGATGCCTGAAACACAGTGGTACAAGATTAAACTGCATATCTGCCGAGAATATCATATATATATAAACAAATGTAATTCACTCGGCGTTTCTGTGGATAAACTTTGCGTGAGAATATCTTATAGATGTTCGATTCGAATGAATTGGTTACGTAATATCCTATTTCATTAATCGATCCTAAGTCTTCAAGTTTAACTTCATCGTGAAACTTTTATCGTTGCAAGCGCTCGGTTCAGTATCCTTTAACCACCATTAATAAGATTAATCTGAATTATTTGGCAAATTATTGATATTATTTACTTAAAGAAGTTCATTGAAATTGCGAGAAAATTGTATATTTATTGGAATATTGAACCGAACGAGTATAAATAAATCCAAGGACTGAATTTCGTTATGAGGGCTACTGTAATGGTGCATAACAAACTAAAATAACTATAGAATGATGTGAAATTGAAGTAATGTACCTTAAAATGGAACGAAGTAGGCGTTTTGTAACTCCCTGCCATTCCCATTGTCTTTTCTTTAAGCCTGAAGGAAATCAAAGCTGTAGTGAAGAATTACTAAGTCTCTATGGTACTCAAAATAAATTTGGAAGTATAATAAATCACATAAACGTGGTTTATTCTTATAAATTCCAATTCAGTAATATTATCTCCTCTTAATTTAACTCCTGATAGGTTAATAATGATTATTTTTGGCCGAATCCTTGGAATTCGAGGCTGAGAAAAAGTAGACCGTCTCTTCCACTCGCCAAAGCACTTTATTTGAGAACATATTTAGCGTGATTACAGTTATTTGCATTTTGGGTGGACGTGAAATCAAAAGTTTTAACACATTACCCAATTTAGGGAAAACCTGATGTCGTTTAAAAATTATATGATGAACACTTTGACAATCAGTCTTTTTGAACAGCAAAAATTATTGTATTTCACATTGAGTCTATACGACGCGTCTTTTGATTAGAACCAAAATATTGACAGTAATTTTCTGAACTTATTAACAAAGGAGTAACATAGATTAGTTATTTTCTTGACCGCATTGCTTATCAGCCTGGTTTGCATCTGAGCGAGTATTTAGTATTCACTTGATTTGTGATGAAAAGGAAAACGCTTTTCAATCGGACACATACTCCACCGCGGATAGGGAAACATATCAGAAACCTTAATAAATCAGGCATTTGGATAGAATGGAATTTTTAAAATCAAGGCATCGAGTGGTATACTCCCTAAATCTTCTTGCAGATGGAGGACGAATTTTCTTTGTATAGATTAAGTCATCACTCAGTCAAAACTTTCATTGAAAAACAAAACACTTCTGAAAAAGCGATCGGCGTAATCGGATACCACTTTTCTAGATCACTCGCAATCACTCTTTCGCCAAAGCTGAAAGTATGTAAAACCAGTTCTTCCTCACTAATCCAGCTCTGGCACATTTGGTTCCATTGCTGTCGAACCAAACCCTCTGTATCGACTCAACGGCGTCAGCCGGGTTGTAACAGATCCGACAGCTTGGAATCTCTATTTTCTCTACACGCGAACAGTCGAAGCGGTCAGGACCGTCGTAGACGAAGGTGTTGGTCAGGCAAATGGTGTTATTTTCGAATACGACGATGTTCATATGCGGTTGATGATCGGCCAATTGGTCGCTACACACTTCACAGAATTCCACCCTGACGCTCTCCGCCATTGGTGAGACTTTGCCCACCAACACCAAGATGGCAGCAACGGCGCACAGGCTATGGCGGACGCTCATTTCGCGATCTATGCTTCCCGATTAAGATAAACTGCTGGAATGATTTCATTATTCCCGAGGCCACAACTTATATAAGGGTTCGAGGTCCCACGTCATTTTCTGCGTCTTATTTTTTGGATATTTTGGTAGATTTCCTTTTGATGGAGATGTAAAGCAGGAGAAAAAAGATTTGTAGTTATCCCCGTTTTACATTCGAATTATATGTACCCATTCACCTGAGATATCCTAAATAACGCTATGTACTTGAAGAGCATCGCAATTTCAATATGAACATTCAAATAATTATATGAGATGGTTTATTCATGTTAACATTGATAGAGTAGCACTTCTAATGATTTCATGTAACGGATTGATTTCCAAGTGCATTCGCAATTCAAATAAATTCCATCGATTCTTTACAATTGAGCTTGAAGACAAATGAGGCCAAAGTTCTCTCGATAAGATATTCAAAACATATTCAAAGTTTCCTCCAGAATAAATTTTAGGAACTTTTAATTTCAAGCATGGTAGCTATTATATATCATCAATGTATTATTTAACAAAGCGTGTGACCAATAGCAATGATAGTAAAGCAATAAAACAGAGCTAAAATTTATGCATGATGTGGAGTGGCTTGACATATGTGCTCGTATTCTTTATCGCGTTATCCAAGTGTTCTCTTTGGACTTCTAAAATATCGAAGACAAATAAGGAGTTTGGATAAGGTTATCAATGTAAAAACTTCCTATTAAAATATAAATGTATATAATTAAGAACTCTGTACTTAATTATAAATTCGAAATAATTATGTACGTTATTTCTATGTTTAATATTTGCAGTGATGATGACTGATTGTAACTTTTTATGATTACACATATTTTGTCCGTAAAGGAGTGTTAACTTTCTAATGACAAACGCAATAGGGTAAATGGTTTTGTTTAATGGAAGGGGATAATCAGTATTGTAAATCTGATTTTCGGAAGTACGTTAACTACATGTAAGAGTGTATGCGAATAGGTGTGTAAAATGTTTAGGAGCTGATGTTGATGGATTAATGCATCTAACAGTTATCATACTGCAGCAATATTTCAATACACAAATTTAGTAAATTTCCTTCGGCATTAACACCTTTACCTTTTATGATTTCTTAAATACGTTAAAATTTTATCGGCGCGGTTCTATGATTAACTGAAAAGTTGAGCAAAGTCCGCGTTTGAGAATCCTTAATTACCTTGAAAGCAGCGTAACTTCGGATTTCAGAATTCGAAAAATAACCAAAGGTTGCTCTTCAAGAATAGTGATTGAGTATTTCAGTAGAGAAAGCGAATTGGTTCTGTGGGGGAGGAAGCTGTGATTTCTTTTAATTGGATCTGATAAATGACCTCAAAGTCTATTCGAATGCACATTAATGTCATTTACGTATTCGCCTTTGGAACCGTACTTCTACAGAAGTTATCTTTTCAAACTCTCTCCTTCCGACTCATGTGATGAGTGTTATGTAATTGGGCTAATGTGTTTATTTTCTCAAAAGAATGGTCTTCAGCAGCTTTCACGTGATGACATTGAATATTTCAATTAAGATAGTGTTTCTAATATTTTTTTCATTGCAGCAACGACTACTTTTCCGATATTTTCTTCTTATTTCAAAGAATACCGATAGAATATTTTTCCCCTTTCGTAGGTACCGGCAGAATTTTAACATTTTTCATCACTATTGATTCGTATAGTTGTTCCACGATTCGTTCTAAGCGACTCTGGACTCACATGAACTATCATTGATTACCAAAAGACATTGAGCTTATCTGCACTCGATTGTAGAATCTTTTAAAATTATAGTGGAAATGGTATATCCAGGTGCGATAATACAGGGATTGCGATGTACGAACCCTATTTAAAGGAATAGGCTGATAAGGACGGCAGTGGTTATTCGCGCACATGCTATGCTTTCTCAATGACACGTAATGAACGGACAATTTGTTCACGGTTTCGTCCTTATCGGAAAACTATATAAGCCACAATGTTGCGGAATGGTTGCCATGCTAGGCGATTAGCGCTGAGGTACCGGGTTTGAATCCCGGCTTCCTGTGGATTTCTCGATATGTGATGAGTCCATTGACGGGTCCCACATTTTCGCGTGAATAGACTTTTGCAGGAGCATTAAGAAATTAATAATGAATTATAGATTCAGAGTTAACTTTTAACAATCCGCCATTTTACCGCAAAATTGGAAGCCTTCATATTTGGATTTTCCCTTTAGTAGAAACTTATTACAGATATATTTTTCCTCTTCTTTCATCCAGGAATCTAACTTTCAGAATTACATATAGAACACCTGGATTTTGGCGCTTGCTTTTTGAAGTATTTCTGCAATAGCTTCATAATGAAATAATTGGAGTAGAATAAAATATATATTGGTGGGTTATATTTTTACTTGCGGTGCCCAATGTGCGTTCATTCGTATCAACGAAATTAATAGTACTAATCTGGTAGATTTTTATTATTCCAGTATCATTATATTTTGAAGTTTTCCAGCTTTTTTTAATTTTTCCTTCTCCATCGAAAGCACAACAGCATTAGTTAGGACAATCATCATTTCGTACGTCCTGAAAATACGTGAAATTCGGTTATTAAGCGCGTCTAGAGGGACAGCACCCGCTTTTCGGTAATCCGAGTTTTTACGGGAAATGTATGTAAAAGAATGAAACATCAGCAAATCTAAATTTTAAAGCTTAATTTAATGCATAAAATGACATACGATGTTTTCTGATATGATGTTTCCTGATTTAAATATTTTCTTTTAGAGCCATAGCTGATGATTTTTCTTTACCACATAAGTCTTAATGTTTTTCAAATATAAAAGTTACATCCTTTCCTCTCTTTCGTATCCTCCAATGAATCAAACAAAATAGTTTTTATTGATGCAATATCCACTTTGTGTGTATGCATACATATCCACGAAGGTAAAAATTATTATGAAATCAATCAAAGTATTACAAGCTTTAATATTATCTTTCCTAATAACCTTTAATCGTACTATAAGAAGCACTCATGGCAGACCTACCGAAAGCTGTGTAAGTAAAAAGAGGGCCATTTATGAATTCTAAATAAAGTCGAAATAATCTTTTTTTTACGAAAATACCTGAATGAATTTTGCAGTCAAAAACACGGTAATGAGCTGTAAAAATTATTAAAGAAATAATTAAATGTTTAATAGCAACGATACATATACGATATATATTTAAATATTTAGCAGCATCACTACGTAATTATTAGACGATCCGCAAGATGAATGAGTAAATTACATATTTGTGTTTTCAAATCAGTAAAGTAAAAATTACGACTTTTGGCATTGAGAAATTCTCTTTCTTTGAGTATTGTTATGGATTAATTTTTCTTGTTGGCGAATATCGATGCAACATCCTATTAATTGAGAAAGCAAAATTTTTGATGCTCTATTTGAATGCTCAAAGATATGGTAGATTCAATATGTAGGGTAATAAATCACATTTAGATAGAAGCCGTCCGGCTACAATTTCCAATTTCACATGAATTTTTGTTATGTTGCCACACTTCGCCTAGGCAACAAAAATTATATAATTGATTATCATTAATTGTATCATCAGGATATTTAAGGCGGGTGCAAACTATTTTTAAAGGAAATTCATTATTACATACTAATTTTTCTCAAAATTCTTCTTTACTTAAAATTCTGTTTTGATTAAGTTAACCAATCACTCACAATTGTGTTTCTAATAAAAATTCAAATTTGTAGTGATGCATAGCTAAAAACTATGCTCTACAAGTTAAAAATTTGCTGATATTAACATTTCAGACTTCGGAGGTTATCAGAAGTATGCAACAACATGCGTTCTCCCAAATGCATGAACCCGACTAACGATTACTTATCTGCAATTGCATTCGAAAGCATCGAATTAGTCCTTTCAGTCTTTTAAAGAAACTTTTGATGTACATACGTTTCCTAATTACGCCTTGAATTTTCATTATGACCGTAAATTCATTCTTCTGAGCTGAAAATAAATTAAAATCGCTCGTATTGTACATGCATTACTCTCTCTCTCATTTAGAGATTCCTTTATTTAGTCACATTTTTCCTGATATATCTAGAAAGAGTAATGCTCGTTAAAAATGTGAGATTTTTCTTTTTCCCTCAAAAGCTATTAAGTTTACTAATATCTCTTAATTATCTATAAAAGTAGCAAGGAGAGATGCATTGCGTTCGTTCGTAAACAAATTTTTTCCCATACGTTTCTTCAAAGTTATTTTGATACAGGCCTTGTAAAAATTCTTGCAAATATTGCTCGAAAACATTTTCTATGACTGCGCATTTTACTGGAGCAGAGCATGAAATTCACAAAATATGAGCCGTAATTCTATGAAAATATCTCGTACATCAGTCGCATTTTAATAAGAATTTTTATACGTCAATTCAATAATTATGAATGAAATATTTTAACGATTTCATGAGTGCACCCATATAAATTAATGCGGAAATGAATATTTAAATATTAATTTCTTTAATAGTTTGAGAAAATTACGAATTTTAATTCGGAGACGCATCGCTCTTCTTTATCTCTTTCCAGTGATTCTGACAGAATTCAGAATTCAAATTAAAATAACTAAAAAGCCCTTTCTTACGCCTCTTCTCAGACAATCCTACCTATTAGGAAGTAATATCTAAGAATTCATTGAATATACACTTAAAGATAACTAAGCTAAAGAAACATACAGTTAGAGTTATGTGATAGCATCATTTATTTATTCAATACTAAATAACTTCAATTGAAAAACACAAATTCTGCTGTATCGTATCAAAACCAGTACACATTCGAGATGGTCTGAAACATGTTCGAAGAAATTATTTTTTCAGAGACAAAGAGGAATGAGATTTGTAACAATATCTCCCGAAAATGTAGCCATAGCCAATTTCTTAAACAAAGTCACCCACGTTGTCTCTTCGTAAATAATTTCGGTTTATTTGAATCCTATACCGGTCAGATCTTCCAGATGTAACTCAAACCAATACAGCAGCAAGCGAAAGTTTCCAATCCGTCAATCCATCAGCTATCGGACCAAGGAGTAGGCAGACATTATCTCCTGAATATTTAAAAATAGAATTAAATAAGTTATTTTTTGGGAACTTAATCGGTGACGGTACATGAAGTATTAATACTCTGGTGAGTATTTCACAAAGGTTACACTGAGTGCCGATCCTTTTTTTAACGAAATTATTGTTCTACATTCTTCTGATTATTGTTTATACATTTTAGTACCAGAAAGTATTATTTATAAATAATCATCATCACATCGAAAAATTTTATTATGTAGTTCTATATATATATATATATATATATATATATATATATGTACAGTTTATGTATATACATTTACATATAATTTAAATCAATATTCTAAGGTGTTCTGGTGAAAAAACACTAAGGTAATCACCATATGAATGTGAAATAGAAATGTTGCTGTTCCTCAAATATCTGAAAATACTGAGTTATTTGCCATTGCAAGTTCAACTGTCAATCAACTGATTTATAAAGATAATTATGTGCTCTATTAATAACACTAGCAAAAGTAAAAAACTGACAACGAACTTATGCTAGAGTACGTCAGCCGTTTTAATGATTGCTTGGAGATATGAATGAGCAAACTCACACCAATCATCATCAGAATCAGGAATGTGCTTTCCGAACTTGAACAGTTTCTTCAACGCCTTTCCCAGGAATCTCTCCTCAAGAGCCGCTTCACCGCCCTCGTCTCGGTCCTGGGCGAACGCCGTCATAGCGAGCACTGCGAATACCACTGCGAAGATTAGGATGGCCCTCATTCTGACTCGACGACTAAGTGCTTGATGAACGACTGTTGGATGCAACGCACGATTTCGGCTTAAATTCTCTGTCTCGGGCGTGTTTGTTCTCGAAATGTGGTTAGCTTTGGCTTCCGGTCTCTGCAGAGGTAAACATCTCTAATTAATGTGGGCGCGGTGTGGAAATATCTGAACTTAAAGGATACGGAAATAAAGGAAAGTGAGTTCTTTTTTCATCTCTGAGGAAATTTCCTTTTCCTCGGTTTGAATTGCATACTCATGACCTATCTCACTTTCCTTTGCCCATCATTTTCATTGACTCAGAAATCTCATCTTAAATTTCATACCTATTTCGAACTTAAGAGTCTCACATAATATACAGACAGAATAGACTCTGGTTTAGAGGAGGCTTGAATAAGTAATGAAATTATTTAAAGACACGATTCAGAACGTGATCTATAATCTTAGGTCTGATTTCGGGAACGACATAATGAATGCAAAAAAAACACTATCTCTTTACCTTCGTTATAATTCAGGAATATAAAATGACCAATCTGTCACTTTTCCCTTATCACACCAATCTAAAGTTACTCTTGAAAAAAAAGTATAAATGGTAAACAATTTGGAATTGGTTGTCTAGACGACGATGGTTTCGAGCGAATGGCGGTAAATGTGTTATATTTTCGACTTCCTCATTTCGTGGAATTAGAACATCACTACACATATGTAGCTGTAGAAACCGAAATATATTGAAACCTTAGTAAAAGACGCTCTCCCGCTTAAGACGCTGATTTTTCCCGTCCTAGATGAACTGCAACCTGCTATAGCCAATCGCTCATTCGAAAAGTTTTAACACAATCTGTTTCGCCTCTCTTCCATTGTCTCTGAAAGGAATGTCTTCCCATGATAACTAGACTAGGGATGACTAATTTTGTTAGGATAAAATACAACTACACAACCCACTCGCCTCCGATAAGCGTCTTAACCGGATTTACTGCACTTAGTCTGTTTCGACAACGAATGATATGCATTTAACAAAATCTGGGTGTAATTAATACTGTTTGTTGTTTTTGAAAAACCCTCACGTATTCTTCGTGCAGAAATGTCGATGTTTGTGCCCCCTGCCACTCACCGAAAAGCTGCTTTATGGGTATTAATTTTGGTAAAGAATATGAATTAAGTTTTAGTTATACTATGCGACAAAAATTGAATATTTGATGAAGCTATTTTGTAAGAAACGGTGTTTGCCATGAAAGTGATGTTTGATTAAAAATACAGTAAGAGGATTTTCTGAGGATTGAGAGGGGATTTGGAGAATAGCGCTCATTAAATGGGGAAGCTTCTTAAACGCCTATTACTACATGTAAGTGAACTGAGATCAGCTTAGCCTGGAAATATATATTCAGTAGTATTTAGTTTTTGCCATAGAAGATAGTAATTAAGTTAAAAATTGATAGAATTTACTGCTGTACATATATACGGCTATTGCATTTAAATAGGTTTCGACATTTAAATCGTTTATTTGATAACTAACCTTATCAAAAACATATTCCCTCTAATAATACGCCTAAATTGAAAATAATAACCTCTAAAATAATTTTAGAGTTTTTGGAGTTAATGTGATCCATCATTGCAGGAATAACATGGAAATTTAAAGGAATAACATTATAAAATGTAAAAAAACTCATTAGTCTCCACTCGATAATTAAATAAAAAGACGGTTTCGGTTACATCGACATTTTCAGGTAATTTATGTGCAAGAAAATGTAAGCACTCATAGAAAAATATATATTTAATTATAATAGTGAATTTCCCTGTCAAAATGACGGAAATAAACTTAATTTATAGAAAAATGAAGTACTATTATCGGACACCTCTGAGTCTTCTGAAAAGTAAATAATTAAGTAATAATTAATAAAATTAAATAACCGCTCTTCACTAACACAGTGGTCTTATATATTGTAATTGAAAGAGGATCCGAATTTTTCTTCTGAAATGATCCATTTTAACCCCAGTTAAGTGAATATATGTAGCTTTCGAAAAGTATCGATTTGGAGATGATCTGTATATTTGGTTGCTAAAATAATATCACCTTTTATTTATATGATTACCTTCGCAAACATTGGGTACGTTTCTAAATTCATCGATGGATCCGTCGATGGAATCAAACACCCATCAATCCATTTTTAAATTCATCGATAAATCCATCAAACTGTTCCTTATTCACCGATGGATCTCCGATGCTTTCCATCGTGAGTAATACCCGATGAATTTCTGATGGCAATGGCGGGTCATTCAAAAGTTAATATCCATAACCTCATAAAAAGCAAGTAAATGGCAACTAACAATAGGGATTGTAACGAATTTATAATACAACGAACACAAAGGATGCGATAATTTAAGTTTCAACAGAGTTTAAAGAATTAGTTGTAAATGCAACAGCAGCCATATTGACAAACAGCAGACAAAACAACAGACTGTTCTTAAATTCATCAAGAATCGAAGTAATGAGGCAAACATCGATGAAATCCATCCCTCATCAGATTGATGAATTTACAAACGTGCCCATTCGAGGGAAATTATCCATAGTTTCGAGAACGAAAGTATTTATTATTTGAACATTTATTTTACGCCGTGCAATTTCAAACCATCTGCAGTATGAAAGCTTATATTTATTATTCGTACATTTATGCTGCAGAATTTACATTTCCAAAGTTTACTAACGCTTTCCTTACCATTAAATCTCGGCTCTCATTCCCCATACATTTCGTACGGAATTATCTTTCTTTGTATTCTTATGAGAGTTGAGTTGAGCCTTTCTCGCTAAGGGTTGTTTATACCCTCAAAATAATACAAATGTTTCGTAATTTTTGTCCACAGTCTCTCAAGTTTCACTCGAATACATTATTCTACGATCAAAATTAGAATGTTTATTCTATTTCCTTTCTTTTGGTACTTGTCTCGATTTCGTAGGACCAATATTTCTGATTGAATTCCGCAAAAGAGAAGAGGTCTCTGCAATGAATCTAAATGGACTTTACGTGTATTTCTTATGGGATTGTATTCGAGTCGTCCAGAGTCGAACCGAGGATACTTTGGAAAGACAAACATCCATACACATAATACTCCATTGGACCTTTAAATGATCCAAAAAGTTTGTATTTCCATCTCGTCGGGAAGTGCATGAAATTAATTTCCAAAAATTTCTCCCGTGTATTTCTTACGGGAGTTACTGACATCGGATAATTAAACATACATCGCTGATTATTACATAATATATTTAATTAAATCGTGTGGAAACTACTAAGTGTTTACTTCCATTTAAAGATGGCCATATTATTGTTTTATTTATGCTTAAAATTCTCCTCTCAGGCGATATCGCATCCTTCAGTTGTCCTATTATATCTTATTTAGAGCGTTTTCCAGATGAGCGATTCCATGGCCACATTACACGCGCACTGTTCAAGAACTATTTCGATCCTCTTTAAATTATATGCTATCAAATCACATTTAATCCTGAACTTTGTCTAAACTACTAGCATGGATTCGTGTTTATTAAGAATGGGTCACGAAAAGTAGTTGAATGATAAATCTCAATTTCCAAGCTCAATTTTGCTACTCACAGCTTCGTAGATGTAGGTTAAATACTTATATATATTGAGTAAGCTGGACGTTTCCAATTTTCTGTAATTAAGAGCAAAAGGATTAATTTATTTATCATCCTCCATCAATTTCAGTGATCTAATTTCGTTTCTAATTTTTACCAATCCTGTAAACACTCCGATTTTGCATTTACTCTCTCTTCTTTTGATTCCATCTATGCAGCATAAAATACTCTTTTCTTGTGTCCTTCGATCATACTTTTTATAAGCTCAAGGTGATTAAGGCAACAGAAAAGGCAATTTGAAGATGTATTTCATTTTTTATTATTTATTTTGTATGTACTTAAAAGATTCCTCTACATAGATGTAAATTTACATGAATTTGGCAGCTATTTAAATATGTCGTTGTATCTTGGATTCATGTAAATATTTGACTGAAATATTTACATGTAAACGAGAACATAAGTATAAAAATTAAAAAATGAAAGTATATATGGAGCATCTTCGGTTTTACGTTTTCCAGTAATTTCACTCATATTTCTGTCTCTTGGCAAATTATGTCGATCCATCGAGCTCCTTATCCAAATCGAAGTGTTTCAAGTAACAGCAAGTTGGTTATCTGGTTCAGGTATAGGTTGATCTCAGTGTTCTGCTAAACAAAAGATTAAGCAGGTTAGTTTATCGGTTTGGGTATATTTAATCACTCATATTAGACTAATCCAGCAGAAAATAGACTACCATCGGCATTGAGGCGCCCTTCGTCATGACCCGTGACTATTACACTTCAATATAAAAAGGGTGGAAATAAAACACAATTTTACATCAGGTGATGGACAGAATTGCCCGAAACCGGTCATATATATTAAAAGTTCAAGTGGAATATTGATAAAGTATATTTTATGTCCACTCAGTTATGGAATTCCACAAAGTTAAGATATCTTCACAGATCATACTAAAAAGGCAATTAATAGTGGTGAATTAACAAATCGTGTACTTAATTTCGGATTATTTGGATGTAATAAGTGGCATTATAAAAAGACACTTGTCTACTCTATAATTTCTTATGATATATGACTTAGTATTTTAACGGAATTCTAAGAAACGTTATTATAATAAATTAATTGATTTAATATTTCTTATAAAAACAATCTGAATCTTTATTCTTAAAGTAGACAAAATAATTGTCCATAAAAAATAATCAGTTCCTCAAGAAATAATCACTCTCAATATATCTCTGACGAATAATTTCTGAATATTATTCATCTGCAAAATTTACTAAACCTCCGCATTTTCGTGAAAGTGATTTTTTTAGTCTGCTTTATTGCTATATTCTCAAACATACTTGATAAACAAATAAAATGTAGGGATACATACAGTACTAGATAACATGTGTATCGATATTTCAAAAAGTTTTGAAAATCAAAAGATTTTAGTACTTTAGATGGATCAAACTTCACCTTCAAGATTTTGTTTAGTAAAATTTAGACAGTAGTTTACTATGTCCACAAATAACATCAGATTATTTTACCAAAACAGGAATTAAATGGGCTATCATAGGAAACTGCTAATATTTTGGAAAAATACATCTGGTTGAGAAAATCGCCTTGATAGTACTTCATTTGTTTGATTGCGTCTTTGGAGACAAATTTAATTGTTTGTTGCCATAGATATGAATTGATTCTCTCTAATATCACGCGAATCACTTCAATTTATCTTCAGAATTTGTCATATGTGACACGGTCAATTAACGGAATGCCAAATTAATCGGCAACCAACAAATGAGAGGTTCGAAAAACTCTCCAATCGCCGTGAAATGACCGTCTTCTGCCACATGTATTTTTCCAAAATACGTCCAGAAGAGGTCATATTCGGCGATTGCAGAGTTTTTCGAACTTCTTAATCATTAACAACCGAATTCTTTTCTTTCAGTCAGCAAATACTTACACTAGTCGTCGTCGCCGCCAGGTATTAACCTTCCTCCCTTAGATATTATTTTTATGATCTTCCCCAAAATTCTTTCCTCCAAAACACCCTCATCTTCATCGCCTTCTGGCTTCTGAGCGATCGTCAGTGCAAGCACTGCAAACAGCATTACGAAGATCAGGATGGCCCTCATTTTGCTCTCTTCTCAATGTTCGATCGCGCGACTATGAGCATACGGCGGATATACAGGTGATCTTAAGCTAAAATTTAACTTTGTTTTTTTTCTTAAAATGTGGTTGTCTTGGTTTCCGGTTTCCGTATAGGTAAACATAGTTGTTTAATGTGGATGCGGTGTGGATGTGGTATAACTTTTGTTTAGAAATAAATTAACGAAAATGTGAAACAGGTTGTCTCGTATCAACAGGATACGTCTCATAGGTACCGTGTGTTTACTTATTACTTTAAAACTCGTTTAAGACGCTATTACACTCAATAAACTAATTTCTCTCACGCGAAACAATTGGTAAATACAGCTAAAGACTCATTATAATGCGATATTTTCTCCTTCCATGATGTTCTGCAACCCATTATAGCCGATCCTCATCATCTATAATTGTTTATCTGTTATAAATTGCTTCTTTGCAGAAGGAAAAATTAAACAACAAAGGAAGACGCTCTCTTTGTACGAAAAGCAGGCAATTCTTAGAAAATATGACGAGGAGTGAAACAGTGTTACGAAATAATAGTTCACGAACTCTAGATATCTACAGCTGTAGCAAGTAAAGCAAACTAAGGAAGTTTCCTTTTTGTTTTGATACGATAAGCATTTATTTAAAAAGATTAGAAAAGAAAACCCTTCCTTTTGTTTTCTAATTAAAAATAAATAAAAATTTGTAATTGTCTGGTTATAATTCTATCCCGCTTATAAGGGCACCTTAAAAGCGTCCTAACCTAATCATATGAAAGATGTACGAATGTTATTGATTAATGATATTCATTATGCCCACTCCATCGCAATGAAAAGTGTTATTCATAGACTTGTCCGTTATACTTCTCGATGAGAAAAGCAAAAGCAGACTGCCACTCTTATTCCTAGTAAGCCTCATTCTCTCTTTGGGGTTTTTGATTGCTATTTGGATTCCACACTGAGCATTGAAAACCCTTTACAAGGGACAGTGCATTATATGTTTTCTCAACTCTCTCATCATGCAATACATCGGGGCATAGTGTAACTGTCCGTAGGAGGTGTTTTACTGTATATTACATTTACGTCTTACATATATGCCCTGCAACTTTCTTGGTTGTTCTTGTCTGAATTTCCATATTAAACAGATTAAAATTCGTTGACGAAGTAATTCTCTGATAGCGGAAGTCATATCCTTAGGAGACAACAATAGAAATAATTGATTATATTGAAATACTCTGACTGAAAAAGCGTCTCAGAGTAGAAAATAAAGGTTCGGTCGTGATTTTCACGCACTACACAAAAATAATTATGACATTAGATTTAGAAAAATGTTTAAAAAAAAAACAGAAACATTCTGAAACTAAATTGGATAGAGAAAACAATACAAGATGGAGAGATAAGGAAAATTTATTAATGGAAATATCTACTTACATAGAGAGCCGTGTTTGCACTTAGCATTTGCCTTTATTTTGACGTCATTTAATTTACTCCCGTTTTCATTGTAGTCTCAATTTACTGGATTTTATATAAACGACTAGAAAAATATGCGAATAATTAGCGTCTTGTTATTAAAATGCATTATTTATTCTAAATAAAACATCGAATATCAATAAAATGCAGATCGTAACATACAAGTCTGCGCAGTGTGTGAGAGAGCGGCCCTGCATATACATAAACATACATAGCTTATTAATACAACTGTTTGTACTGTTCGAAACAAATAACCAGACAGGGAAGAGGGCAGTCAAGGAAAATCCCAAGGCATCCCTTGATAATTACACATCTTAATTTTTAGTATGTTTACGTTGGTTTTTAATTGATCTGGCAAGGAATTCCAATTTGTTATAGAGTTGCTGACGAAAGATTTGTGAAAGAGTTTTGTGCGCAAGAGGGTAAAAATTGGAGGAGTTAAGTATATTCTACTCAGTATAACTTTTGCATTTAAGCACCGAAGAATGTCATCGAAGTTTTCGAACTTCAGAATAAAATATATATGTA
This sequence comes from Pachydiplax longipennis, assembly GCA_036926295.1. NCBI lineage: Eukaryota > Metazoa > Arthropoda > Insecta > Odonata > Libellulidae > Pachydiplax > Pachydiplax longipennis. The sequence continues at coordinate 1,119,632 of JAVFKF010000085.1, read as the reverse complement.
TTATTTTTATAATTATATTAAATGAACCTTAAAAATTTTGTACGAAACAGGGATGAGGCTAAATGAAAGTAGTCAGGAATTATATTGAACATTTAACAGTGTGACTATACGAGTATATGTAAACTTGAAAGTATGAAGGCAATTATACATAATAATAAGTTGTCTTCGCTGGTGTAAGAGAAAGGGTTACTTATATTATACCCCAAAGACAACGAATTCTTGTGAGAAATTAATTGCAGTCATAATTCTGAAATTATTTTGCTTTATTTCAAGGATTCCACAAGGTCACCTTTTGGTTATAATATCGGTGCAATAATTCATGGTGCAATAACATTGTATTCAGTTCCTCAGTTAAACATAGAGCAACATTCAATATGCAGCATGTAAATAGAATATGGCATACATAACTTTTAGTTAACAATGAAAATGACTTTTTGAAATATTTATCTAGGCGTCAACACGTCCAAAAATCTTCATTCTCTTCAACTATAAGCGTTGCATTCCAATCTTCGTCCGCAGCAGCGTTTTGGATAAGGAAACGATGAAAAAAGATTTAATTTCGCCGGTCAGGTGGTCTTTGTCACTTGAAACAGTTCGATCTTCTCCTGAATAAGAAAGAAAGTCTCACTTTATTACATAGCTCTCAAAATTTACCGCAATATTGCTAATTTAGCTAGTAATATTTCTCCATTGAATAATCGGCATTTAACTGTAAACCCAATTTAAAAAGATAAGAACTTTAAATTTGCGACAGTCCACCCATCTTCAATTTTCATGTACAGTCCTTTTAATTCAAAGTTCTGTAGTCAAGAATAATTCGGTTAAGTAATTTACACCAAAGTATAAGTTTCTATTTAAGTACTGTCACATTCCAAATATTTTCCTATTTCACAAAGTCCTTTGATATAACGCAAACTCTGATTCAAAGGTAAATATTAAATAAAAAATCACTTCGCAACTATAAGAAAGAAATCAGGAATATGCGGAATCATTGAATTCTAAACTCTAAATAAAAACTTTGATAAAAGGATGGAGTTCCTAGAACTATATATTTATAAAAAACTTAAACTACATAAAACCTTACATTTATGAAAAACATGCATTACGTATAACCTTACGTTTATGAAATTTGCGTGTGCAATTTAAAATTTCTTGATCGCTTAATTGTAGTGACCTCAAAACTTACGTGAAAGAATCCCAAGAATATTATCCAAGCTTCTTGAAGAAATCTTTGACCTTCTGGGTCCATGGCCGTGTGTCTTCATGAGGATGCCCATGATGAACGGGTGTATGATGATGATCAGGTGTAGTATGGTGAGTAGGTGTAGTATGATGAGTAGGTGTAGTATGATGAGTAGGTGTAGTATGATGAGTAGGTGTAGTATGGTGAACGGGTGTAGTATGATGAACGGGTGTAGTATGATGAACGGGTGTTTTATGAACGGGTGTACCATGGCCTGAAGGCGGATGATATCCCGATGGTTCGTATTCCTCTCTCTCTTTTGGAAATTCCAGTTCGTTTGCGCTTACGACCGTAAACGCAACGCAGACGAGTGCTAAGATTAATAGGGCCCTCATTTTGAACATTGCCGAAAACTCGCAGCAGCTGAAGGATCGTCAAGTAGTTGGGATGAAATGTTTGATATTCCCGTGGATATAACAGCTTTATTTAAAGGCTTGATTCCTATTCACTGTTCTTGTTTTTTTGGGATGTGGCGGTTTTCCGGTTCCCAAAGTTGGGAAACACTTTCATTGCAATTTATAGGCACGTGGAACTGAAAATCTCCGGAAAAGTTTTATTCGCTTTTGTTTTTTTTGGTTTTATTTCTACGAAAGAAAGAATGTCAGAGTTCGAGAAAAATATATAAATAAAGGGTATGAAAATCGCATTCTGATTGTGCTTTCATGCAGATAATAAGAAATGATAAGGGAAATGTTTCTACTTGATTTTACTTGTTGACAGGTTTGTGAATATTCGCCATCGTGAGTACCTATAGTAAACGAAAAGAAAACGGAATCTGTTTCCCAGATGTTGTATCCGATGATAGCTATTTTCCTTAACGAGATCAGCTATATTAAATCAAGTGAAAATTAAAACCATTTTGTTTACTTTTTTACGATTCCGTTCCACTAAATCTCTTCTAACACGTCAGATTATGACATAGAATTATGAAGAGCTAATGACTAAAGCGTTCGACTTTAGTAAAAGCGGTCCTGGATTTGATTCCCGGTTGGAGCCCACGTGCGAAGTGACCACAGCTCTCGAAGCACTTATAATACACTACTACTGTTTATAGAATTACCGTGGTTTGACAAAAAACCCGGGAGAAGTAATATTTGAAGTCTCGAACAAACATTGTATCAATACAAAAGATAAATACTAATGTCGTTCCAACTTACATTTGTAGCAAAGCATTCCATCACCAGTTCCGTCTCATATAGCTGTTATTAAATCTAAGACTATATGGTTTATCCACCATGTATGTTAGCTCATAGAGATCATGTTAGTATATTGTACATACTAAATTATTATTACCATCTGGTTTTGCGTGTTCTTATGTATGTTTAGGTAATTTGTGTATCATTATGTAAAATGCATTGCCTACGGAAGGTTTTTGGAGGGTTTTCCCTTCCATCTGAGGGCGAATGCAAGGCAATGCTATGTATTGAATGTTATGATACCCTCCAACACTTCCACCTGGTCAGAAGGCCAAATTGCAGCGTAAATACTAACAAATAAAACCATTGGATTTAACAGTTTTTTAACCACTAATTTTTACCCACTTTCTTAGCTCGGATTCTCGGGTATCCAAAATCATCAGGAATTCCGATACTAAGAAAGCAGCTGATTGCGCAGAATCTCTAGGAAGACTAAATAGATTTGCTTCGCTGCAGATTAGTCCGTTTGTGTAGTACTGACGCTCGACTAGCCTACGCAGAATACCGACATCACTGTATTGCTTTCTTTCGCTCTGCAGACTATTTTTTGGAGTTACTACTCGGAATACGGTAATAGCGTTTCAGTAATATTAGCGCGGATTCGGGTTAAGTTCGTGCGTCTCATGCAACTGTGATTTATGCTCAGTGTTATGTTACAAATTCTGATGCCCATCATTTTTTCCATTGAAACAGAATTTGAAGTAGGTGATGTACCAAATATTGAGTGAGATCAGCTTATTCGATTCATAGAAGAGGATGCGTAGGAAAGGAGAATGGAAACAGTGGCTATTTCAGAATATATTGGCAGTTGAAAAATATGAGAGGATATATCGATTATTTTTTAACCATCAAATTATTTCCTGGCAAATAACTTCATTAGGGATTGATTTGCTTGTGATTATGGATGTTTACATGAGAATGAAAGAACTTCCCATTCGAGCAAGTAGAGTTAATGTAAAATATGTGAACAAAATTTAGTCAAACTGTACGCCTACTTGATAATTTGATTCAGCCACTCATTCAAAATAAAACAGGCTAACTTTCTCAATCGTGATTTTAATTTCACGATTTCCTTCATTTTGTACCCAGGGGAATTCCTGTTCCCGCAATTAGTTATTTAAAATATAAAATCTGAAGGTTTTAATAAAAAATACACGAAAAGTTTAAGATATTTCTTTGTAACTCCTCTTGAAAGTAAGAAGTACTATGTTTGCATTGATACATTCATGTTAAAAGTCATGTTCCTCGTATCATTCGTAACAATCCTGAAGTTGTGCCATCCTAAAGAACGTTCTGAACTCATCCCTCCTTCTATGCTATTTGACGGAAGTGAGATTTTCTGAATCAATATTTCCTAATTACTTTTCACGTAAAAAGGAGCAGAGATTCCAATGGTGGCAATACAAACGCCTAAGAACCTTTTGCGGCGGGTGCCAATTTCTATAATAAAGTCTTATTTTTTTAATTCAATGTTTCTAGAAGAAAAGAGCGAATAAATGTAGTGAGAGTCTTTTAAACTTTTCGAATTATTGCTATTAAAGTCGAAGTAATCACTTAAAGGAAAATAAGATTGGATGGAAAAAGTCTCCGGCGGAAAATAGATCGGCAGGACCCCGTGCAGGACTATGATTTTTTGACATTATAACACCTTTCGTCTGTAATCTAGGTTTCACTGCAGCGGATTTTATCTATTCAATTACTTGAACATCATTAATTTTCAAAATGTGCCCTCGCTGGCCGATGCAAGCGTATCAATTTCTTGTGAATTATAAAGAACATATATCAGGCTCTGTGAAGTAAAATAAGGAAAATAGATCTCAAACCGCTGGAAAACTTCGTAAGAAATAATCCTTTCCTCACTGCTTGCTGCAACTGCATACGAAGGCATTCTTTTTTCTCTCACACTCTGAATAAGTTTATCACACTCCAGAGATGGAATCTAATGGCGGAACCAAGAGAGGTTACGACCCCTCCTCCTGTTATTTAGCAGTTGTAATTTGCCTAGCATTTGACAAGGAGCTTTAATTATAATCAGAATGTGAAGTTATTCCACAACCGCTATACATTCATCACTACAAAACGGCTTCTGAAAAGTCAATTGGACCTGAATTCATAAGTAAACTGTCTCAAATAGCTTCCATTGGCAGGTGCCATCCCTTGGCATGTTTCTAGATCCATCCCTGATGGAAACCTGTTAAGGAGCCTCTGTTTTACAGTAATAAATCCTATGTATCTCATCGAGTCATGAAAGACTTATAATCAGAAGAAAGATATATTCATTATCATTAAAGTTTGAAAAACCAAACTTAAATACTTATTAATTTTCCTCAGAACTTTTCCATGCACTTCGAGTGTCGCAAGCATAACTGCAGAATAAAACGTCTGCACCTAAAGATTCAAGCATGACTGCAAAAATTGTCGTGTAAGAACTTCTGTGGAAAATTACTAAGTATTTAATTTTGGTTGTAGCTTTCCACAAAGTCACGTAATCTAACATCTCAGTTTTATCATAAATATAATATCTATCAAAGTCGCAGATCCATGGAAAAACCATTCACTGTGAAAAACCAAATTACTGCGTTTAGTTTATTATAATGAATGAAGGTTCCACTAAGTGAAGGCAGAGGTCATCAGCTACCTGCATTTATTTCTTAGTGATAAAGACTGGTAAAGGTAATAGAGACTCTAAAGAATGCCGTTTGAGTTTTTATTAACAAGTTTCAATTAGTCTGACACATGAGGATGAGGATGTTAAACAATTTTAACATCAATGATCAAATGAGGCAAGATGACAACTTTCCACAGAAATATGTTCTTCCAGATTTTATATGTACGCTGATAACGTATTCGACCGTCCTTCATCCGGGTTTTTGCAAAGGATTAACCAAATCCATCCATGAAGCATTTAAGGATGATTTCTTTTCTTGGTTTGCAGATCCGCCATACCTCTTTCCAATCTTTTCCTCGAGTGCTGACATCCTCCTGAAAGTTTTAAATTGGTGAAATAATCAGTGCAAAAATCAAATCGGTCACAATTCTGAAGCTAAAATTCTAAACTGCGAAAATAATCAAAGTGATAAACTTATGTTTCACAAATATTTTCCGAAGTCTGAAGATAAATAGCAATATCTTTTTATAGATAAGGGCTCGAAAAATTCTCCATGAGCCGACTTACCTCAATGGTATAGGAATACAGAAATAACATTTCTCATAATAACAATAATGGTCTTTATTTGGGCGAAATTGAGCCCAAATAGTCTCTACTAATCCTTGCTTATTCAACATTTGAAAAAGTAAATAACTTGAAAAGGTGCTCAGAAATTGGATTTAAGTGGATTTTAAAAATTTAGTTAGTGCTTAGGAGAAATACCCGAAAGCAGGAAAATACCTGCACAAGTGGGGGTGTGAAAAACCTGCAGATAAATAAAAACTAAATTTTACGGAAAAGGCAGCTTAAGACACCTGAGGTAAAGATGTAGATATCGTAGTAAGAATGTATAAGGAGTGGTCAAAATTATTCCGATTCGTTAGAATCGCTTATTTATGATATTTAAATAGATTTCGACAGATACTCACCTTACTTAGTCGACGGCGGAAGACAGGAATTCTATCCCAAACTTTTGATAATGCTTATGCCAATTAAGAAAGGAAGGATTCTCTCTTCCAGTTCATCGCCTGTAGCAGGCGTTTCTTTGGCCAAATCAGGACCGGATTCTCCCAGATCTCCTTCCTCCAGAGGCCTCGACAACGCGATAGAGAGTACAGCAAACATTAACGCAATCGCTAGGAAAATTCTCATCTTGCTTACTTTTTCAAACTCCACGAAACTTGAATCAATGTCAGGAGAGGAATGAATTTGTCTAAATGTCTTTTGCCTCAGACGATTCCTGCTTTTAACAGCATCTCATCTCTTGAGGGTGTGGAAATTTCACGTGTTGGTTTCCGCTTCTTTCAAAGAAGGTAAACAGATTTAATTAAGGATGTGGTGCATATCCTCCCTTTATCATTAACCGTGGGGAGCCACGAAAATAACACTTCTATCGTGTTACGTGCCTTCTTCAAACTGATTCATCGCGATATTTATTCATAAATAGATAGCATTTAGGGATCTTAAGTAATATATATCACATGTATCAATATTTCATAAATCTTTGAAATACGAAAGGTTTAGATACTTTTCTGTGAGTAAAATCATAGCTAACAGACATTAGTCATCATCAATATGGAAGAAATAAACAGGAACCACTTTTCGAAAATGAACCCAGTTCCTAATTTATTTAAAATAACTATGCAAAATACCACGACATGTTTCGAAGATGACGCTTACGCGTCGAAACATGTCGTGAATTTTAATAATTTGTATTCTGTGTGTGGTATTTTGCATAGTTATTTTAAATAAATTAGGAACTAGGTTCATTTTCGAAAAGTGGTTCCTGTTTATTTCTTCCATATTGTCATGGAATAGCACAAAGTGACCCGCCAATCAGTTGATTTTATTCATCATCAATTTGACATGAGTGATTGGGCCCTTTAAAGAATCACTAAATAACGAAATTATTAAATTAAGATGTCACTAAGAATGTAGAAGAATTAGAGAAATTACGAAGAATTTAGAAACGTTACGAAATAACAAAAAAAGGATACAGCTGTTTTGTTTTATGAATACGTCTTGAATTTTGTCTAAACTTCTCTAATAATTCAGAAAAGGAAATTTTCATTTTCTTAGTAATTCTTAGCAAGATTCGGCTATTTTCCTCGTATGTGGTTTATACGTCCTACTTTGTGGATTCTTTTGTTTCTCTGCATGATGCACACCCATATTCCGGATTACTCAAAAAATCCGCAGGAGCTTGATTGACCCATTCCGAAATTTTTGCCTTATAAATTATGTACCAAAAAAAAGGTCAAATATTATTTAAATGCGTCACAGAATGGAACTCCAGTAAAGTTCAGTTAAAGTAGGTTTTCCTCAGAGATAATTGAAGCGATGCACCCAATCCTCCCATATTGAGCGATATCCCGCATGGTAATGACACCCAGAAAATGTCCCGCATTTGAATTATTTTTCAGCTCCCTTTGCTAAATTTAGGAAAATTCGATGAAATCAGTTGATAACGAATTCACTGTTGGACTTTGTGCAATATCAGCCAATATTTGCAACCTTTCGATTCTATTGTTGAATACTAAGACCTTCATAGATCGCACTCTATAATTTTAGTGACTAACCATTTTAATCTAATAATAATCTTATTTTATCCTTTTTCTGTTATCATAGGGTATTCATATGATTTAGATGCTTTAACCTTTGTCAGATGACAAAACATTGTATTCTTTATTTCATTATTGATGTCACTGCTTGTTAATGTTCCACATTTAGAGTGAGAAGAAAGAAAAGAAAAGGAACTCGGCGTTCAGAATTCCTGTGTCTCTTAGTAAGAAGTTGCGTCTTTGTTTTGTATGTCAACTCTATATTTAGTCAACTGTATCTCAAAAAATTTTTGATCCGATTTAAGGGACAATATAAGTACGTATATTAAGTTACTAATGTGAGAAATTTTAGGTGCTCTTTAGAATTTTTGAATAGCTTTATAGTCCTTTATATGTTTTAATAATTAGATTTTAAATTATGAAAATTAAACTTTGTAGCGTGTCCCGCAAGCTCTGGATTTATTGCAAAGAAATCTTTTAATTCTTTCCATTCCATATATAGTCAATATCTGATTGCCTTAACCAACTTAAACTTACCTGAGAAAATCTGGTAAGGTATTAAGTCAAATTCGAGATTATTTCAAAGAATCCAAATGACTTTATCTACTACGTCGATTATTCCTCATGGAATAATTCCGCTCGAGTTTCCTTGTTATTTGTTTTTCTCGGAATCGCTGGAATGCCTTACAGAGACATCTCTGTTCAGAAACCAGAATAGAAAAGGTGAGAAAACATTTAAGATTTCCGAAGCTGATTTCTCTAGCGGGAAACTCTTCATCCAGGAAAATTACGATTTCCGGAGAATTAAAAACTTCGCTAAGAAATGATAATTTTTTCCGCTCTCATTCACCCGTAGAAAGAATAGCTTATTAAAACCGTTGCCTTCCCTGCTAATCTATTTTCCCGTTCATCTGAATTCCGCATCTTTTTTCGCGGATCTGAAGTGAAGCATTCCTTCGAACTTGGAAGTCGGTTACGGTAGTATACACACTTTTTCTGCAGCTGGTCTTGCGGTCACTTCGATTCACGTGCTTATGCACTGGCGAATCGAAACACTTGGTTTTCGTTGTGCCGTTTTCCTCCTCAAACACGATTGCATCACTTATAAAGACATATACATTAGTCATTTCATCTGAGTAACACTCATTCCTTTTCATTTCGTTAGAATCCAATTGGGTGCTCAGAATTTAAGGGTAAATCTGTTTCATCGAAACGAATTGCTGTGGTACGGATACATGAAATATTAGACTATGATGGATACTCAAATACTCAATTTAAGATCACAAAAATTACATTTTTTATTCTGCAAGTTTCTAAGCCTCGAACAGATTGCTAATTAGAATTCCCCAAAATTAACAACTATAGCTAAAACGAAAAGAGTTGCCTCGCACTCTCTTACCTACTTATCAATTAAAACTATCATTTTATTAAAATAAAAACTATGCATTCATGTAGGTAAGGCAAATACTTTTTATACACTCGACTATATACTTAATATAAACTAATATATACTTTACTTTTTATACTCTACTAATCAGATTCAACTTTTTTAGATTTCTGTATTAAACAACTTTAAGCAAATCCTTTTCAATCCATACTAATTTTTAGTTCCCTTATTAAATTCATATAATAACTTCTATAGATATTAGATTAATAACTTCTAAAAGCTCTACAAAATTAAAACTTAAGTTCTTTTGCTAAATATCTGCTCATCTATTGCTCGTTCATCGTTATAGTAATATAATACTTCTAGAATTAGATTTTTTAAGTTTTAGATTATTTTTTGTAAGGAATTTAAATTTGTAGGAAGTTATATTAAGAATTTTTCCAAAATTGAATATCATATTTGTGATTATTTATTGAAACTTCGAGTTTCCGAGGTAAACATATCTTATTTACTAATACATGACCAGCTCACGTAATTGAAATTTATATTATCCCTCTCCAAGATGAGATACGCAGCAATTGGCTTCTTTGCAAACTTCCGGCATATGCGCTTTAGACGTATTTTGGTTCAGATGAATCTATTCTCTGGAAACCTTGGGTTAAACTGGCCCTATTCTCAAGCGCCTCCAAGTCTTGTGCTTTTAAAACACCTCGCACATTGAGGAACTATCAAATTCTCCTGGAATTCTTTATGGCCTTTCGCCTTTATGGCGTCTTCCGAATGTACGCATAACTTCAGCCACTAAACCCATAATTTCCTTGTGAATTACTTGCTATTTTGTTGATAATTCCTCCCATAAAAAGTTTATTATTGCTTCAATTGTTTGATCAATTAAATGTTTTTTACCCTCCTCTTTACTTGAGAATATTATAAATATCGACTCTACAAAACTGGTAATCGAAACATACAAACACTAGATCGCTTCAAATTCACAAAATAGCTATTTCGAAATGCATCTGATTATAATTTTTCAGAAAAATAAGAGTAATAAATTACTTGTGTTTTCATAACCATAGAACCACATTTGTATTTTACGTAATTTCCGATACTGAAAAATAGACACACACAACGGAATAATGTTTCCAAAGAATCGAACTATGCCATGTAGTGAAAGAGCATACTGTTTTCCACGATTATTCAACTTTAGTTGGAGAGGTCTGAAATCTAAGCTCCAACCTAAGGAAGTAGCCAGGATGGAAATCTTTTCGAAGAAAAAGGAGAAAGAAGCATTTTATTCCTCCACTTCTATCTTTTCTATGGTGGATGCCATGATTTCTGAAGCCAGCATTAGGATTTTTTATTAATAAAGTTAATAATGTTTTTAATCATTTATTATTGAAAGACTTTGAAAATCTATACTATATGTGCACTACTGTATGCTATTGATATCCTTCTTGTTGAGCTATTTCTTGGTTAAGATATTATTTATATAATGAAGTGATATATAAACGAAAATAAGAAAAGATTCATAGGTCATATACACTCGAAAGACGTTTCAGATAATTTACGTTAGCCATTTTACATGTGCTGATCAGATAGCGTAACAAAAGTTATAAAACTAAAGAATTATTCGTTTCAAGAGTTCATTCTTTCCTCTGACTTAGCGTGAAAATAACCAACAAGTGTTTACGCTCTTTGATATAAAAGTCAAAAACTAAAGTTCTATTCATGATATCGCATTGAAACAAACTGCAAATGAAAATTACAACACTTCTCTCGATTTCTCTTGAGACAATTTCTTTTTCACGTGAGAAACCGAAAAGTTTTAGGCGACGTATAAATTGGACTGCAAGACGAATTTTTTCTCGAATTACGGTCCAACTAAATAATTTTTTACTAAAATGCGGTTGCTCTAAAATTAATCTCATTTAACTTTTATGCATTCAGGTGATACAATGAGCAGTTTAAAACAAAATCAGCATTTTATGTTGTATTGTAAGAGAATAATAACAGTTTCAAAAATGTTCACGAGTGAAAACTCGGCAATTCATTTATTTAATTTTCGCTTTTAACTTTGTTGTTTTTATTATAAAAGCATAAAAATTTACACTGTTGTATTAATAAAGTTATTTTCATTGAAATTTCATCAGAACTTAAGTTTGAATCGGTCAATGAAAACTACAAATCTTAATTATACTCCGGGTAAAGGCGACCCGGCGCGAGGCTAACTTCTTCGCTTACGGCAAATTACATAGTTTTTCCCCCGTAAGCTCTCCATACTGACTGGAATTTTGAAACGGGCCATAAAGGTTAATGCACCCTCTGGTCTCGACTTGGAGGCCAAATTATTAAGAAGCACATTGGAATTTGATTAAGCATTGAGTTCCAAAAGGTTCTTTAGGAAGTTCTAAGCGACAGCTCTGTGATAGCGTAAAGATGACTTGATTCATGTGTTTTTCCCATGAGCGGACGCAAAGGGGAGGGCCTCATCGATTTCTTTATCCAAGTAAAAGTGCTCAACTACGACGTAAGAAAAAGAAATTCGAGACAAAATTTTGTCATTTTAACGTAGTAACATTAGCGCATATTCTTAAAGCATTTTCCTCACATATGTGAGGGATTCGCTCTTAATTACTGAATGCTACATTAATTACAAAATAAACATGATTATATTGTCACATTATACTATAAATGAATATGAAAAAATATATAAAAATATATAATATGAAAATGCAATGACTATTTATGACGGTTTATTTAATAATTATATACAAAATAGTAAAATTTATTTAATTTATTAATAGCTTACTATTAAAAACATTAACTGATTAATTCATTCAATCCCATCTGCATTATAGAATACGTAAAAAGTAACAGGAGTTATTTTCTGTTGTTTCCCTCGCTTTAAACAGTGTGGTGCATCGTGCCTTGCGGTCGTATAGTCAATAAGGAATACTAGTAATGCGCCATTTGTATGAAACAATTTGACGAAAACGCCCAGAATTGTGGCAAAACCCTTAGTGGAATTTGCATTCCTATAAGTATCACGTATCACTGTTTGTTCGTGATTTTGTTAGTAAAAAAGAAAACCATAATTTGGCCTCCGCATTTGCTGCACATAGTGATTTCTTTCTGTTCCCGAAAACCATTAGAGGACGACCGCCATTAAAGAGATAAAGGATTGGATAGAGCGCTAGTATTTTATCCGATTGCTTTGGAAAGGAGAAAATTGATTTTGATTAGTAAATAAAGATTCTTTAAGAAAACGAAAATTCCCGTCCTTCCTTACCACGTGCATGAATATGCAAATTATTCGATGATTGATAATTTCTATGCGGCTTTGTTGAAAATGACAGGAGTTATGGATTTCTTTACACAATTGCACTGGATGAGTGCAGATGTTATCATATTATAATGCATGTAATTATATGTACCGTTTTCCCATTAATATTAAAAAACGCTCTTCTCAGCAGATAATGGATTTATTTCCCCGCAATGCATGGATCGGACGTTGCTCCGAGTCGAGATAAGCGTTATTGCGCAGAACTTGGGTCAAGTAAAGGTCAGATTAGTATGGATGGCTATCGATTCGGTTAACGCCTTCAAATTCGAGAGACGCATCTGATAACCGTTTCTCTACGCCAATTGAAAAGCATTCTTTTCTTTCCCCGAGGAAAACATAGTTTGGTCATTTTGCTTTCTTAAATTTCAAGTAGAGTTGATGATTGAAGCGTGTACTATTCCCGAAGAGAAAACCAGGCGTAGGTGTAACTGCGCGGAAATTCGTAATAATGAATCTAATACTAACAAAACGATTGAAAGAAAATTCAAATAGCTTTTAGTTTCACCGATACATTCAGTAATAACATATTACTCATTATTTCTGATAAGTCGTAAGTATTCTAAGTCACATATTCTATTGGCAGTTTAATTTCTCATCATCTCGAATTCCTTTCATGCTTCTGATGTGTTCATTTAATTGTCCCCACGAGTAGAAATGAGGAAGAGAGAATAAAGGTCACATTGCCTCCTCGAAATGGTTTCTACGGTAACTAATTACATAAGATCTTGGAAAAAGATGGAATATTCCTCTCCACGAAATGCCGGATTCCTCTTTAATCAGTCATGTGCATCTAAAGTAAGATCCTCTTCCAATAATTCTTTTTTCTTTTTCCTCCTTCAAGGCGTCGGCGAAGGAAGGAATTTCACTTTAAATTACCTCCTCGGGAGTGCTTTTTTTCAAAATCTTCCTTCGGTCTCGATATAAATATCAGCAATTATCTAATACTTATGGAGGAAAAAAATAATAATCGGCCATTTATGAATTCAGTCAGCATCAAAAACTGAAATGCGACAGAAATATGATCCTCAAAATCCAGGAATGCAAAAAAGCTCCATTTGGAAAACGTGTACTCTTGCACAAACATTGGTTATCATCTACAATCTTAAGCTTAAAAATCAGATTTCTTATTTTTCTCAGTGATTATGTCATCTGATCGTTACGCTCAGAGGAAGCGCGCCACTTTGGGAAACTATCACCTCAGATGCCCGAGGCTTGAAAAGATTCAACGATTCTTAGATCGCCATCACGGAGTAAATATCTACAGATTTGGACATCCTAAATTTGAAGAATCGTTTTGTGAAGCCAGATTGTTAGCCAAGTCATAAGGCTTGAAATGTTTTTAGCACGACATTGATGTGCTCACCCATAACTGAGAGGGTTTCGATACATGAATCCTATATGGAAAGGCTTCCGTGAGAATCTTCATTAATACTTCGAATATAATGCAGTCTTTCCATTTTTCAAATCCAAAGTTTTTCTTCCAAGGCTCTAATAATAATCATCAATTATCGAATGATAATAACACACTTTATGTATTAAAATCTCGCTCACAACCGTCACTTATCACTTACGGTTACTTGTCGTCATTCCATCTTCATGGAGAGCTTTAAGATAAATGTATTTATCTATTCTTGAATGCCTTCCTAGATGACAAGCGCATTCTCTCTAATGTGATAATCTACTGTGTATTCTTTGAGTTTCTTGGGAAGATCCGTAAACATTAAATTTCTCACACGACTATTCTCATAACTGCTGTTTATGAGTACATCCGTATCTTCTTCAGAATTATTACAGAATAGTACATTTCTCTTGGAAAGACAAAAAGCTAGATTATGTCGATAGTAAGAGTCTTTCAATAATATTAATAAAGCTTTACTGAGGAACAAAATGAATTTAAAATTAGAGTCAAGAAAAAGTATTTGTATGGCTAAGAGCCATGATATTTCTCTAATTTTTGTTGATGGCCATATAGCTTATCAAAATCCACTTATATCACGTGCACTATTTTATTGTGAAGCTACGCAGATTAAAATTATTTACAACCCTCTTCAGGAAGTACAGTTTCTATGGAATCTATGAAATACTTAAGGATGATTCAGGGAAAATCATCTTTCTCACATGACTGCTTTTTATGGAAGAAAAGAAGAAATATCGACACAATTAATTGGTTTTCGTTTCGTTTAATTAGTTTTTCCTAACTCTCGTCAGGCGATACATACTTTTTTCATATTTACGAAATACACACTTCAATGATTACTAAGTTGTCGTCGCCATTAAAATGACCATCAAAAACATTTTTCATCTCGCTGATATTCAAAATTCTACCATCCGAGGGGTAATTAAGTGGTGGTTAACTTCATACTCGTAATTTAAATAATCGTTTGCCACGATGTCTCGTTTTCATAAGGGTATTTAAGGAGTTATAATGATTCTGATTTACTTTTTTTACGCTTTTGTATGCATTTCTGCTGGTCTTGTCCTATTTTAGTTATTTCGCAGGAGCCCGCATGTTGACCCATTGCTTTTTATATGCAATCCATTTCCATTCTCTTTTTTTTAGTACAAATTGCTGGATGTAGTCACACATTTTTTTCGCCTTACCCAAGTGGCATTTTTCTAGTTTTCCATAGAACATTTCCGATTCTATCCTTTTCTATTTTTCACCATTCATTATAGAGGTCTTTCAACCGAAATAAAATGGCAAGAAGGACGCCACAATAGAGCGCTATCTAGTGCCCTTTGCGTCCAATGCGTCATATCCGAAGATTTTGAAATCTTTCGATGCCCGTATGCCTTTATTTCTTCCTAATATCTTTCTCGCTTTCACCCACGTGACCATACTATGTGTCTTCAAAGTATATATTTACCGATACGACGCACTAGAAGCAGTAAAGTCCACGATCTTGCGCACAGAGGTGGATCATTTTTTAACACGCATCGTGGCCATGTTGTTGGAGTCCCTCTCTTTCTTCACTCAGTTTTTGTACATGTTCGCCGGTAACCTGAATGACCCCGAGTTCTTGTATTGTGAGGTTTGCGTGAGCAATGCGATGGATCACAAGGTTGTGGGCACGGGATTCCAGTATCTGAACGGCACCAAATGTGCAGGCATCAGGATCGAGCCCCCGAACAACTCTTCGACAGAAAAGTGGCCATCTTGTGAGGTTTGCCATCCTGAAGGACATCGGTTCACTTCCAAGAGCGTGGGATGGATGATGGAGAACGGAACCGTCTGTGGCAACGCTACCTTCCACAAGAAACAAGTGTTCATCACCAATTTGAGAAGCGGAAGGGATGTGATGGGTCAAAATCCGATCAACTTAACTTAAAATCCTCGTTAAATTGGATTGAAGGAAACTTTGATTTCCTGGTGACGGTATTACAGACGTTTTTATTAAGAAACCAGAACTTGCTCTAGAATGTGATTATTTATGAGGCTTTATGGACTGTTGGATTGAATGAGTTCCAGTAATTGCTTTTTGTTTATTACTTACTTTGGCTGCGTTATGCAGAGAACGAAGGAGCTAGAATTGATTTAATGTCCGACCAAATGTTTTGAGAGTTTCCCCACATTTAAATGCATATTATCTCTGGTGAAAATCGAAGATACCGAATAAGTTTTGAGTTCTGCGATTCAATATTTTCGTGAGATTTGCTAAGCAAATTTTTGGTAATAGGCAGCAGGTCGCTCCATAAGATACTTGCAAACGGTTGTCTGTCTTTAATATAGATGATAAAAAGAGCTTGAAAGTCGGTTAACAAGGACTTCAATTCCTTATCACTTTTGGAAGCAATTAAGTCGATAATAGAGGCAAAAAAACTTAAGATATATTCCCCGAGAGAGATATCTGTTAACCCAAGTGTTCTCCAAATAAAATAATTTCCGGATATTTTGAAATCCTCCGGGCACCCACATGTCTCCATTTCTTCTTAATGTTTATTTTCCCTTTCTCAAAAGACCAGTCAACCCGGGAAGTCCACATTCGTTTGCAGCAATTCGTGAAAGAAGGTTATCTTCCAAAAGCACACCAGTCGCAGTCATGATCGTGAAGATCGTATTTTTCTTCGTACTGTTTTGGTTCAGCAGAGCCGAGCATTTTGCTTGTGAATTGTGTGTGGACGAGGCTGATTACTTCACTGTGATTGGGATAGAACATGAGTTCGAGAACGACACTCTCTGCTCAGGTATTCGTATCGAGGCCCCTATGAATTCATCGTCTTTGATTCTGCCTCCGACGTGCCAAGTGTGTCAGCCGGACGGATTTAAGTTCAACGTGAACGGCGTTGGATGGAAAATGGACAATGGAACAGTTTGCGGCAGAGCTCTTATTCACAGGAAAGAGATCGTCCCAATGATGATTCCGGTGTCCAAAACGAGAATCACCGAGCGCGTCCTTAGCCTCAACTAAGTTGTTACTCCTCTTATGCGTTTGCCATTTAGTGAAGTTGACAGACTCGAAATATACCAAGATAAATGAAGTGTTTCAAAGTTCATGTGAATTCAGCGAAAAATAATTCAGTTCCGAAATTCGGATTTGCTTCGTAGTTTTTTGTAAAATTTTCCCTCATTTTTAACAATCACTATGATTTCTTTGTAAGATATGCAGTAGATGTAATAATAAGCACGTTGTAAATATTCAGATTATTTTATATGAAACTGCCAAAGTGAATTTGTCTAATTATATTCCTTCACTCATTTTCCAAAGTGTTGATTTCCATGTTTTTAGATAAAATCTTTTATTGTAAATGAATATCGTGTTCATAGTTAATTTACCGTATTATGTCTAATTCCTTACCTTTTTCTATTAATCTAAACAAAGACTATTTATGATAACCATTATAGGTCATTCTTTGATATAGCGAAATTTAAATCATTACAAGTTCACATTAAAATTCCGCAGTAGATATTTTTTATCTTATAAATCCATTAATTTTTTGGTAAAAATATTCCAAATAATTTAATTTTAACCTTAAAATCTTAAAGAAAAAGTAATACTTGGAGAGAAATAATTCTTGTCATTTTTAGGTTTGTGAAACATAATTTTAAAAAGCACGATGGTCTCAAATAATGGTTACAATAGCATTGAATTGCGAAAAGCGTATTAATATTTATTTCAACATTTTATTTAATAAATTTCAAGTTTGTTGACACCAATATGAGATAAGCGAAGTATGTCTTAATTTTACCTTTAGAGGATAAGTGAAGTTGTTTTTAATTTTAAAGGTGTTTCATTTCAAAGTTAATTAATTGGATTTATGATTATAGCAATGATCGCGTTTTAAATCATCACCATAGGTTATTATAAATAGGTGATCAAACCATGAAATGCGACAATCAATTTTGTATTCTGGAGTGCTATGTCCACGAAAAATAACTCCATGATCGAAATTTCACCGCTAGAGAAGGATTTACTGTAATTCTATTTCCTTACAATATGGGATGGCTTCGACTGCGGAGAGAAACTTCGTCATTTGATATATCTCCCCGATGACTTGAAAACCAATATCAAAATATCTAATTTTCATGTAGGTCACGCCGTTTACTTCTATTTGCTTTAGTAAACAAGCAAACGAGATTGAGATTTCAGGAGGAAAAGGAATCTTTATTACGAAGTATAAAATTCGATATCGAAAAAAAACACGATCAACAAAACTGTGGTCATGACGATCAGTCTCTCTTAGCATATACGTAGAAAATGTAGGTAGCAAAAATTAGAATAGTGTGGAGATTAAAACAATAGACGTCTATGAAGCAGAAAGTCATTCACATCCCCACTTCTATAGTTTGTATAGGAAATCAAGTAAGAAAAATAAACGTAATTAAGTAAAAGAAATTAATCATCTGCTTTACGTAACGGGACTTCCGATGTCGTGTCCACCGAAGAAAGTCTTGCAAAACCATTAAGAAAAGCAAGAGTCCCAGAAAATAATCTTTCACACCCCATGCCAAAGATACGGATCAAGATGACACGGTGTTCTTGCGTTAAGATAATCAGGGAAAGTTAATCACCCTTTTCCTCCAACTGGGATTTTTGGAGGTCAGCTCTGGTTTCCTGGTATAACATGAGGAAGGGACGCACGATAAACGGAAGACTAGTGGTTATCAAGAACCTCACTTCCGCTCAACGTTGCCAAACCACATCTTGTTTTTCATAAGAAATCATCTGAGTGACTTATAGCAACAAAAAACAAATTAACAAACTTGGAGAGTAAAGTTGCCCATTAAAAAGATCGATTTAGGAAATCCTGCGGTGTAAATTATCTTTTTTCTTACAGATGAAAAGAGTATGTCCGATTCCTTGTGAGGAATTCCGGGCAATTATTTTGTTCTTTCGTGGTTAAAGTTTTTAGATTATAGAGCTATGGATTATTGATATGCAATGTATTCATTTATGTTTATTTATATTACTAATTTATTCCGAATATAACCTGATGAAATTCGGATTACCTAGAAAGTAGGCCGTAAGCCAACTTGCAAGTGTTCTCCACAGGGCTGATTAAATTTATGTAACGCTGCATCAATTACAGCTGGAGGACAAGTACGGGGGAAACCCCTACAACAGTTTTATATACTACTTATAATAATCACTAAAGTACTCATACAACTTAATAGCATATAACTTTCTTTGATCATTCCATAACCGAATTACCTTCCGTCTATATTTTCAAAAGTAAGCCTTTCCTTCGCTCTCCTCTACTCCAATCTCTCCCTTTCATCTTCTTTCGAGTCTGTCATTAGACAATTCTCATTTTATCTTCTCTAACACATACTTCATGCAGGTCCCAATTCTCGGTATTCTAATATTGGCCTAGCGTAAGATTTATTTGCGTTTTACTTAACTCTCTTATTTGACCTCCTAGAGTACGCACTATAACTTTGGTTTCACAATCATATGCTCTGTATATTCGTTCCATTTTATATCACGGCTGAACGTTACCCCTAAGTATTTTATTGCATGTTCACTAGCTTTACTATCCAGGTTATATGCGTATTGATATCTACTTCTATTAAATGTTATTTTTTCATTTACTCGAATGAAATCGCAGGCGAAACCCAAGCGTTCGTGGTAATTAAATTCTCTGGAATTCCACTTAATCGTCAATCCTTTTTGTTCTTATCGATGATACAATCGTCTGCGAAGAAACGAATTTTCGATTTAATTCCATTCGGTAGGTCATTAACAAATATTAAAAATAATGAAGGTAACAAATAGATAACTTCTGTATTGCGGAGCACCTAAAAATATGTTAAATTGTAAAGTACAGTGATCTAAAACAGTTAACCGAATAGACTAAGGTAAACGGTATGGAGATGTAGCAAATGTAAGCATATAAATTTTTCTAAAAGAAAGTCACCGGAAATTAACCATTACATATATAATAAGGAAACCATTCTTACCGTCTCCAACTACAAATATCTTAATATTAAACTACCTGAAAATTTTAAATGGGGGAGTCACATCGAAGATATTACTTCCAAGGCTTATGGAAATCTTCACTTTGTAATGAGGAACTTAAGACGGAGTGAGAGAAGGGGCGTATACATCCTTAGTTAGGCCGATTGTTGAAAATGCGAAGATTGTTTATGACCCACACGAAACGGGCATAAGTAACAAACTCGACAGCATGCAAAGGAAGGCAGCTAGATATGTAATATATAAATCATAAGAAGAAAGAGAGTAAAATGATAGATCAACTAGGATGGGAATCTTTATCGTCAAGAAGGAAAACATTTAGAATAACGGGCGCATTGGAACTGTAAAGATGACTGGGATGAACTAAAGGCAAGATTTCATTCTCCAAATTATATTGGACGAGGCGATTACCCACTATAAATAAAAGAACGTGAACAGAAAACCGATTTGGCGAAATACATCAATAGAGGTATAAGAGAATGGAATGCTTTACCTGGAAGTTTTCATTCCAATGCCGAATAATGTAAAACTTTTGAAAACTAAACTAAAAGCTCATAGTAATTTATTTTACTTGGATTATGTACTGGGATATTTTTGGATGGTAAATTAAGAATTGAGCTGTCCACGGGAGGTTTTTGGAGAGGTTTCCCTCCAGTCCTTGGGTGAATGCCGGACAGACGTCATTGTTTCTTTTGTTCCCCTTCACCGTTGCCACCTGGTTCAATGACCAAATTGCCAGTAAAAATACTGAAGTATACTCTGACTCTCTTAGGTCTCAGGATTCTGTATTATCTATTACTCTTTATATAGTGAGCAACGCGGTCGCCTCAGGTGAAAGCGATCCCGGGTTCGATTTCCGAAGGTGGCCAACATTTCTCTGTGTCCACCCATCGTCGTGATGAATATTGGGTATTTATCAGAATTAAAGAGATAGTATTTCGATCTAGAAAAATTCGAAACCGGTGGCGTCGATGCGCTGGGATTCCCCAAAGGGATGATCAAAGGACTTTCACCAAGGGAAAAATGTCAGCGATTTAAGAATAGCGATAAAAAAGAAAAATTTCATCTTTATGTAATCTCATCGATTAATAATTTTAGATCAGGAAGATGTGGCTTAGAATATCGAATCGTACTTTTAGCGCATGGTAATCCTCGGACGAGATGAGGATGGATAAATGATATGTTTTTACTGCAAATATTATTATTTAATTTGGTCACTTTCAATGTTTTACAGTCTTTATTAGGAAGTTAATGTCTAGACAGTCTTATGGTATGAAATTAATAGTAAAGATAAAAGTAATAAATGAATTTGGTGGAATTTCGTTCTTAAAATACGAAGAAGAAATAAAAGGTTTACTTTCCACAGAATTTATTTATGCGCCCATGGATTCGGTGCAAATTTAAACCATCATCATGCACCGAGTCTTCAATACAATGGCTATAATTAGCAATTGAATTTGAACTAACAATAGTTAAATATTAATAAGTGCATCAAAATGACATTCTTTGCCATTTATTATTTTTTTATATTACATGGTGAGATGAGTTATGACATCTTTAGGCGTTAATGGTACACTTACAACTACTATCTTCAATAGTCACCACCGATAACCACCATTAGTACTATATATTTTAGAACATTCGCACCTTAATAAGTATCTCGAAACATTTTAGATAGATTTTAGGACACAGTAGAAGTTTCTCATTGTCTTCAGACTGATACTCTTTTAAAACAGCATTTGGGTGTAGCCAAAGGAAGACACGAAGATCCCAGTTATTTCACTCACAACACTATTTCGCATCCCAATTTGTTCACTACATTTAGTCAAGAGATCGTGTGATTAGGATGTGATATATCAGACACGAATATATACGAATGCTTAGGGTTGAAGTAGCGATGCAGCTCCAACAGGATGAATATTATCGAACACGATACTATAACCATTAAAGACCCTATTGTAATATAAAAGTTCCTATTCGTATTTGCCGTGTCGATCATTTTGTTGATGAGTTTTATTCCCAGTTCACTGTTTAAGATGCAGTGTTGCGACTCCTCTGGTTGGATTCCCGGAAATTTGTCTCTCACCTCACAACGGGCGTCCTCTGACGTAATACTTTTCGTCCTCTTTGGGGTTTACCAGAGGAAATGGAAGATTTTTGTACGACTCAAGAATAGTTAAACATTATGCCTTTCTTCATAGCGTATTTACCTCCTCCCGCAAACTCGTATTTTATTAACCAGGTGGCCAAGGAGATGCCATTACGCATTTCCTTAAACTGGCAAAAAAAGATTTTGAGAAAAGTACGTACCTATGCTTTATTTCTCCGTAAACCCGATTAAAAAATCCGAGGTTTCACCTTTGAAATGAGCAAAACATGCTAGGTTCCATACCAATTAAGAATCATGGAATTTTCATCATATAATTTAGTTTAGCTGTAAACCGGTACCTATACTCACGTATTCTACAGTCCGATGGAATCGGTTAAGACATAATTCAATGGACTATCTACTGCAAAGAAATCATAAGAAGATTCCGAAACGCTTGTAACAGAAAAAATACAGCAATTGATTACCAAAAATAAAATATGTTCTTTTATCATTCCTATGAAATATGCACCAGTTCTCTTCTCATACAAAAGGATAGCTATTTTTCTGCGCAGATCAAATATTTGATAATTCTTTTTGCTTTCTTAGTACATATTTAGAATTACTTTGGAAATTTCATCGCTATAGAAATGAAGCCACTAACGCTGTTTACAAAGCAAAGATGCGTTTGGTTCGCCGCATCATGTTTGAGAATATCAGTAATTAAATCTTCTTTGTCTTCTACACTGTGATTTTCCTCTTAAGATACCAATTGCTCTTATGATCATAGGAATTTAGCCTTGAATAGCCATCTTACCTACCGTGAAATATTTATTATCAACTTTTTGATACTAAATATTTCAGGGTAGGTATCGTCCATATTTAAAAATTTAAATGAAGAGGAAAGTAATACTTGAATTATGAGAGAGAGAGTATCAGTAAGGAGCAGAAGAGAACGGGGATAATCAATGCAAATATAGATGCAAAAGAAGTTCCCTAGCATTGCCTTTTTCATTCAAAGTTCATTGCCATACCAAAATGCTAGAATTTTTAGATGTTAATAATTTGAAGGAAAGGAAAGGGAAGCGTTCCGCATATCTTTTTGGATTAGAGACCAAATTATGATAGAAATTATTATTGAAATTTGAATAATATTTTTTGAGGAATTAGCTAGATCGGGGTGACATTAGAATCAAAAAGAAATTATGCATTAGTTCGTCAAAGGAGGGAGAATCCTTTCACTATAATAATTTTACTACTTAATCATAGAGTTAATAGAAAAGAATTTAACCCACTTCTACAGCGAGAATGTTCTTTAATGTTACGATTCGACTAGTAAATATAGGAAATGATTCATTATGGCCTATTTTCTCTGTGTGTCGTTGCTCAGCACAGAGTTAGTGAACAAGAAGATTGTGAAGTCGGATAATTCCACATATCTTTCAAATTTCAGAATTTTGGGGAAAGAATCCAAACAAGAAATAGAAAATAAGAATGCAAGTACGGGGAGTGGTAGATATGGAGCATTGCAAAAACAGCAATGATCACGCGTTATTTTCAATATTTGTCATCGTTTGCGAAATATTATTTACAGTATTACTATGGTATGTCTGCTACACATAAAATATCATAAACAAAAATACTCATCTAGGGAAGGCGTAAGGAATACACTTATGTGATTTTAATTTTCTTTATTAAATTAAGTAACTTTGGCATGTTTTAAATACATTAGTGTGATTATCTCGAAGGCACTCGGAATTTCCTTCTTTCCTTCGGAGCAGAAATATTTGGTTGACCACTCAAACACTTCGAATTAAAGCGTGTTCCTTCAAGCCACTGATGACGTCACTGTCGATTTATGTTGCCATTGCTGGTAGTCGCTGTAATCACATTGCACACTTAGACAGGAGTCTTATGACTGAAAGTCCATTTCATATAACAGCATACAATCACTAAACTGCACGGAATTATCACAGAATCATATGGCAACAGCATCACAGCCGAGAGAAATAACCGATTACGAATTTCAAGTGAGCGAAGGCACTTGAATGGATGAATTGATGCTCGCCGTGTGGTTGAGTTGATCGCGTGTGACGACGATGTACGTATGCTCAGGATTGAGGTAATTCATGACCTGGAATGTGATGAGAATCACGGAGCACACGATCATTGCGAACGTGGTCCCCAGCACCAAATAGAGCTTCTTCTTTGTTGCCTCGACGGTTGTCGTCGTGTTGTCGGTCATTTCGTCTCCGTCCTGCACGACATAAGACGCACCAATACGACTTTCCTTTTCCGCCACAGCGGTTTTAAACATACCTCTATCGAGACATACGCTTTCCTGTGGCCTTGTTTTCACCCATGACGTCAAGTTCTCCGTCCCGATTAAACATCGATCCTTTTTCCTGCTTCGGGTTTTTCCTCATTGAGAAGTGATTCTTCCGAGAATCGCTCTTTGCATCGCTCCATGAAATGTGGTCCTTTGTTTTAAACTGAAAGAATTTCACTGAGGAATAAAGCTTTGTAGAGATGCTTTGTATTTGTGATGAATAGATTAACGATGGATTGTATTTATGGAAAAAGTTCCCAACAGTATCTAATTTTACTGTCTGATTGTAATCTTACTGGTAACTCCTACTTTTAATTATTTATCGACTATAATACTTAGATATTTTTATAAAACTTGAAAGTCTGATTTCCTCGTGATTCCTCAAGACATAGTATTTGTGGACTCTAAAATGTGATTTTATTTATCTGTGGTCATGAAGGAGTTTCACGAAGTTCTTCGCACCGGAAACCGTCGTAACTTAATTTCTCCTAATAAACATTAAAAGATGATTGCATTAATGGGAAAAGTTCCCAGCTGTATCTAATTTTAGATTTTGTACGTAATATTATTGAATAATCTCACTTTATTTGCAGTTTATGGGACCCCGCTGAAAAGTGATGTGAGTTAGAAAAAGTAAAACGAAAGGCAATACGATTTTGTAAATAATTGCTATGACAAAAATTACTCGGATTGTTTCAGGAGGCAGAAAGAATTTTAGAAGAAAGAAGGCTCAATCAGAGGTTCAATTTACTTGATAAATTCCGACAGTGTACGTTCTTAGAAGACGTAACCGAGATTTAGTGCCCTCCACATTACATAAGTCATTCAGATACTGCGAAGAAAATTACAAAAACAGATGCTGGAAGTAGCCGATTCTGGAAATAACTTTTTTCCGATACGCGTAGTATCGTATTTACGTAAATAACTGTATGATTTTCTCTTAACACTTATTAAAAAATGTCAAGAGACTAATTGGTAAATCTGGAGAAGTTCTTAAGGGTGATTGGTATTCCTGTATCACGACAGTAAATGTTCTCTCCGTATCAGAATCCGGTTAAGTGATTCGATTTCAATGTTTCATCCTGATATTAATAATATTTGAATATCATCGTTTTTGAAAAATTCGTAAATACAGACGAAGTAAAGCACTGAAAAGATAATTGCATTCCTAACTGATCAATTATCTTTCTTTAATCTTTCAAACATTTTAAAATTCCTCCTGGTTCTTCTCACTCTCTTTCTACTCTAAATCCTCAATATGTCCTCCCAACTCGATGTTTCCAAATCAATTAAAGATTTTCCCTCCAAAATCAACCTTTCAACAAAACGGTGAGATCTGATTGGCTGCTGTCGCTGTTACTTTTTTGGTCAACCCCCCTCTCCCCCCCCCCCCCTACCGGAGAAAGATGTTACACTTACATAATTATTAATTACCTTAAATTAATTATTTCTTAGTTTAAAATGAATTGAAATTTAATTTGAGATTTTTAATAAAATTTACGATGATCTAAAACGTTGTACTTAGACTCGACGTAAAATAGCTTATAGTTCCGTGTGACGTAATTATGACGTACGTTTAACGAATACTATGCAAAATTGAAAGAATATTAATTATTCGATTTGTAATATATCGCCATAGAATTTAGAAATAATTAATGCAATAACTACTTGTGATTTAAATGTAAAATTGTTGGGTTTGATTGGATGTTAATATTTTCTTTCTCATGTAATAACTATAACAGATGAGATTTTATAAATTCCAACGTAATTCAGATTGTAATATATAATTACTGATAGTATAATAAATTTATAATACATGATTCAGAAATTATTTGATCCCAAGCCTTTCGCGAAAGATAGCAAAGAAATGGCATTTGCGATTAATTTATCTTCATGGCGTTCCTATCGAAATCTTTCGATCTTTCTTTTACGCTCATCATAATTAAGAATTCTCAGGGTGTTATAAAATTAGCGATAAGAGTATTTCTATTGGCGATAAAAAAACTAAATTGAGAACCGAAGAAAGACTGAATATGAATGAGTAAATGAAAGAAGTGAATAAAACGGATGTATGAAATTTTATTTCGATCCATAGAAATCATGTTAGTGTTAACACTGTATTGCATTGCTCTGCATAATCATTATTAAGGGCTTGAAACCAATGTTCATGTTTAAATAAAGTGAATGATTACCACTGTAATTCCCTAATTAGTACGCTCAACGCTATCCGCCATTCTTATCAACACGTCATATAATCAACGAATTTTCACAAGAATATTGAAAGAAATTTCCAGCCATTGGAAATCCTCCTGATTATTTCTCATTACATTCGGAATACTGCGTCCGGATACTTTTTAACTCACCTTCAAACGCTCGAAGCTGACGTTCAATGTCCAACTGCAAAGACATGCCATTTTGAAGCTCCTGGTGAAGCCCTCCTTATACTTTATACCTTCTCCCGAACAAACAATTTCAAAGTTGGCGAAGAACGATTTCGTGTTACTGTCGCAATGACAGATGGTCCATACTCGGAAAAAGTCATGCACTTCAGACACCGCAATTCTTCGATTCCCACTCACACTTTATTCAAAGAAATCACTGGATATAACGCCAAATTAACTCTATCTTAACTCCATTTCACTCCTGCATATATTTGAAATTCGTTGTAAAATGTGAATGGCACTATCTTAAACACAAACGACGTAGCGAAACAAAGAACTGAGAAGTATGTACAAAGGTCAGGTGGCGTGAAGAACAGGTTTCGTTCGTCAGGATTTTCTATACCATGATTCTATTTGAAAAGGAGGAAACACGTCAAGACATCATGACATTCACGGGAAGAGATTTCCAATGCTTCTATGAACTTCAAATATTACTTATTTGTAACAGTAAGTGTATTAGAAGTCTTTGAATAATGTTATCTGGTGAAAAATCAATCACATTATGCTTAGCGTGTGCTGAGAGTGTATATGATATACGAAGGTGTGTTTTTTGCACTGGAAACTCATATTTACGATCGGTGATTTTTCGGAGAGTGCATCAAAGTGGAACAGTCTTCACTTGAATACTTATTTCATTATTTTGAGTTCTTATGAAGGCAAGTGTTGACACGAATCTGCACTATTTCTGCGGCATTCTTAATCTACAACTCAACGGTGTTAATATGTCACCGCAGTCGAAATGTATGGATGTCTGGTAGGTGATTAATGGATGAAGGCGTGTATTTTCGCGTATTATTCCGGTATTATAAAGGAGAGGAAGGTAAGTATGATTACACTAACTAGGATATTCACGAGTGCGGTGATTTATTCTACTTTCAATCTGTGATGGGTAATGCAAGTCGATAGGCAGAGTACATTGATAAGACTTTAATTGTGAGAAACTTGATTTATTTAAAAATATCAATTTCAGCATGGAAATCACTTTATATAAAATTTTAAGCCAATTTCAAGGGCACAGAAGAATGAATGGTGATTTATCTTTTTTACTTCACCCTTCTTTCACCGCTTTTCTGAATGTATAGCATTGAAGTCTTCTACATCTACATCTGTACCCTGCAAGCCGCCTTTCGGCGTGTGGCAGGGGGTGCAAGCACCATGACTCTATTTGCCCAGTCGATTATTTCTTAAAGGCTTCCAGCGTAGACTAAGCAATTATTTGGAGAGTAAATGAGGCTTACCTGACCTGATGAGGAATGAAGTACTTTTCTTTTGCTTTCTTGACTAAATGAGAATGCTCTGAGTGGGTAGTGTCCTTGTAAGTGGATTGTAGCATTAAAATTCTTATTTAAATCCACTGGAAGAGGATTATCACAATAATCAAGAAACGTTCATACTTCAGTCCATATCCAATTGCCTGTGCCATAACAAAACTTGGGGAATATCATTTGAATGTATATGTACTGCAAGATAATTGACGAATCCATAATTCCTCCATGTATGGTTCAAGAATATAATATATTAATAATTATCATTATATTAAGTTTCCCTAATAAAGCCTAATATAATAATTACATTAACTTACCTTAAACAATAGTTTCAAATAGAATTTTGGTCATACGTAAAACATAGAATAACGAAACAAATAAATTTAGCAGTAAATGTAAATTTCTTATACATCGATTTGTATTCAATCTGAAGGTTTATAGATGTTGATTTGTTCTTAATTAGGAATTGGGCGGTTTTGCCTTTGTCAATTTAGACAAAATGGTATGGTGAAACTGAAAATATCGTGCCCCAATTGGAGCTTTTCTTGAACTTTGTCCCTGAAAGGTTACTCTAAAAATCTTGGTATAGTTTCAGTTTATTATAAGCTGATTTTATAAGTTAATTATTATCACAATGTTACAAATGCAGGTAGAAATTAAATAGAAAAGTGAATATATATATTGACAACTCTTGCTATCAATGAATTGGTTCTCTTTTCTTCCAGGAAAATTCAGCATTATCAACTCCTGCATTAGAAGTGAGTACTCAGTTTTTTTCCTTTCAAATGATTCAAGCCTTAAGCTCATTAACTTCATTAAACAAGTCTTTATTTAAGAGGATATTCAAGCAATAAATGCGCCTATAATAGCAGTAAATTCCATCCTTAGTTAACGGTAGTGCGGTAGTTAACAATCTCTGATATAATTATCCTTTGCATTTTATAAAAAGACAAGACAATCCTTCAGTACTAATTATTTAAAGTAACTAATAATTTTGACGCTCAATAACTTTCTTAACTCTCAATGTGATCAGTGATATATTGCAGCCAGATAAAATTTATATCCTGCAATGAATTTGTCAACAGTTGGCTGTAGTTTTCTTTCGAAGTGCTCCATAAATGTACTAACCACCTGCTCTGTAGGGGGCGTGGGGAAGGCATTCCCTACAACCCTAGCCTTCTTGTGGGCCTACAGAGGCAGGCATCTATTTCAGGGGCCTTTCTTTCACCTTCTTCTGCAGGGGTGAGGTAACTAAGCACTCTCTTCTCACCTGCTCGTTCTTTCTGTCTATGAGGTCGTTTCCCTGCTATCAGAACAGGTGGCAGAGTGGCTCCCTAGGCATAGGGATGAACCTCAATGCACGTCACTGAAGTCTGAACAGGTCCCCTCGGAAGGCTCTAGGGCAATTCCCTCCCACGCCCTCCCTTCCCTCCCTCATCATCGGTGTGCTAGGAGTAAGTTTTGGCGTGCGTGAAAGTAGAGAGAGTGTGAGAAGAACCAGGAGGAATTTCAAAATGTTTGAAAGATTAAAGAAAGATAATTGATCAGTTAGGAATGCAATTATCTTTTCAGTGCTTTACTTCGTCTGTATTTACGAATTTTTCAAAAACGATGATATTCAAATATTATTAATATCAGGATGAAACATTGAAATCGAATCACTTAACCGGATTCTGATACGGAGAGAACATTTACTGCCGTGATACAGGAATACCAATCACCCTTAAGAACTTCTCCAGATTTACCAATTAGTCTCTTGACATTTTTTAATAAGTGTTAAGAGAAAATCATACAGTTATTTACGTAAATTGTGCATTGATCACGACCTTTACATTTTATGGCGATTGATTTTGAGATTACTTTATTTCTAGTAAAGTAGAAGATACAGTTTTTTAACTGGCACGCGCAACAACTAGCTAGGAACCCAGTTTGCGCATGCGTAAATATACAGTTCATCCTAATCGTGAAGGTAATTGAATCACGGTGTTGCCGGACACTTAGAAATGGATTAGGAAAACGCCAATGTATTGGAGGATCCTTCCTCTAATCATTAGTTACCACCTAATTCATATAGCGTTTAATTTTCAATATTATTTTTCTGTATATCAGAGCGGTAAATATGTAACTATTATATCATTGCAAAGTTAGGACCTCTTGTTCTTGTAAAATTTTACAAAACGCACGACTTACGGTCTACCACGAGAAACTGAAAATCAAATGTAAGAGATTTCTTAGTGATTTTACTGAAATCATGTTTAGAAATCAATTTTTTATCTTCTCGTTGCGGAGGTAATTATAATAATCGCGGCAAATTCCCCCAGTTAGACTGAGTTATTGATCCATATTCCCCATAAAGAGACATTTAATGTTTATGAAATGTCACAATATTATTGTGCATCAAAATGACACTGTATGAAAGATACCCTTATGCAATCGATTATGCCATTTAAAACGTATATAGAGATCAGGACATGTGGTTCTTGGTATATAACTTCATATTCCAACATATCCATCGCCTTCGAAGGCTGAAATCTTTAAATAAATCACCTTTAAACGTGATACTTAAGTACCATATTTCCTCATTTAAAAAATTTTGTGAATAATTTTGTGAGGAAAAGTATGCTGTTTCTTATGAAATCTTAGTTAATCTATTTGAGATTGATTTCGGTGGTCTAAGCAGTTATTGATGTCGTTGATTCGAATTTTGGCGTTGATTTATTTTCTCGTTTATTTTATTTGAGCTAATTCCTTCGCACATATTAAGCTGAACTGAAATAATTACTTACATTGGTGACGAATCCCAAATTCCATTCATAAGATCAGGAATCGACTTATAGAGAAACTTCGGGACTTATAGGGAATAATGTATATCGTAGATGGAGATTGTCTCAGTTCTGCTTATCCTATCAGACACTTCGCTTAGGTTCACTCGCATACGTAGCAACAATGCTCAGTCAACATGGTTTCCGTGAAGATCACTTCTGTGAGAGTCTGTTAGGTCTCCTTTACCTCGAAATAATGCAAGAGACGAAGGTTTTAAGACCACATTTAGATACTATATTCCTGGAATTTATGAAAGCATTAGATACAAGGCCACACACGAAGTTACTTCAAGTCTTACATAATCTTCATTCAAATTACTCAGTATATTTAGTAATTCCTGACGTTTAGATTTCAACGCTTAGAATTCAAACTTTTCTCATATCCGTTTTTCAAAAGAAATTGATTATCCTTACTATTCTTTACTTAAACGTAGAAATTGCATTATCATAGTTTTTTTTTATTTTCGGTTGAGGTGAAGAAATTAATATAGTTCTCTTTTAACATTATTCTTAAATTAGTTATCGACGTTATTAATTACTATTAGCAGAATAGTACACAAAAGATTTACGTTAGAGAGTCTTTTTATCACATACATATATTATTTACTTCGTTCTCAATCCAAATAAAAATTGTATATGCATTTAAGTTGCCATTAGTAATCTTAACGTCGCTGTAAACAATAGTGAACAGGGCTATTTTCTACGTTTAAGCAAAATATTTTGGAAAATTGTTTTCTTTTGGTAAAACGGACTTAAATAAGATTAAATACTACATGTCAGGAACGATGCCCTGAATTATTTGATTGTGAATTGTATAAGTCTCTGAAGTAACTTTGCTCTTTGCTCTGAATCGAACGGTATTTTAAAATCAAAGAATATGGTTTTCTTAAAACCTATTGCAGACACTTCATTTATATTGCGCCAAGATATTTACAGTAGTATCTTTCCGTTGAGTGACTTTCTGTACGTCTGTATGCAACAAAAAGCAATCTTCTATGCCTTGATGTTCCCAGTAAGTTAAGTAGTCGTCTGCAAACAAACTAATTCTACAATTCAGTTTTACTGTTAAACCATTAATTTATTTACAAAACAGCAACGCTCCGAGAGTATTTCCCTGAGGGGCGAATTTTCGATGCTCTTGATAATTTACTGCCTTTGCGTGCGGTGGGATAGAAATTCATCTATCCATCTGACTACCCTTTCGTCAATTCCCATTTTTTCATTAACACTGTCTTTATCTTATGCTTTTTTAATGCTTTTTAAAATCACGGCATCCAGATGTTTCCCCTATCTGATAATCTCTTAATGACTCGGCAATGTCCTGCGCAAATGTGTATCACAAGAATATTAAATGCTCCAGTCAGAAAATTAATTCGAAAATCTATAAAACCATATTCTTCAACACTAAAGGTTTATCACAATGAAATTTAAGAAGTATATTAAATTTTAAATTAATTAATAATAATAATTAATAATAGATGTCGAGTAACACGAAGACTTAGATTTCTAAACTATACAAATTTAATAATAACAGAAGAATATTTATGATTTTAGAAAATGACACAATTTGGATTAGATCAGTCATTATTTGTGAAAAATGGTCATGGAATACCATTATCAATATCATTCAGCATCATATGGTACGTTAAAACTATGCTTAGTATCGACACGATTTATATCACATGTGAAGAAACGCTTCTTTAATCGTTCCTTAGGCGTTTTTACCAATTCAGCATCTTATTTCTAGTTACAGCGCTTAAGACCCACCAATTTGACTTTTCTCGCAGCAGTTTGAAATATTAGTCCTCGGCTTTGTTTTGCGAATTTCGTCCAAATTCCTCCGTGTCACCGCTTCTCTATGGCCTTGTTTTCAGCATACTTTCTGTGTTATGCCTGGCTGAAAGAGAAAGTTCTTTTTCTTTCTTCTGGTTTGGATTCTTCCCGATTTCGCTTCCTGATAGCCTCGTCCCTGCATGGTACAGCATGTATTTGGAGACATAAATTTTTATTATTTGCATTCTTCTTTCTTCTGCATTCTTATTTGCATTCTTCTTTTTCCTTCAGAATGCAAAGGTAATATATTCTATGTTATGTATTTCTTTGTATTTGTAACAAAAAGTATATTTTTCGTCCATACAAGAATATGACATATTAAGATGGCGCTTGGCGTCCATAGAAGATTCCATCAGCCTAACCCCAATCGCAGGCACTAAATAAGGTCGGGTGTATCCTTAAGAGCGCTGATGCAGTTTGAATCTGTCCCTCCTTCATTGATGTTTAAATTGATGCCCTTAGTTATTTTGTAGATGTAGGCGAATATTCGAAATTTCGAATCGCTGTGCAGCTGAAAAATGACAAAGTGAACTAAAATTTACGTAACAAAAAATTATATTTTCATTAATAATTTTCGTTCCTTTTTAAAATATCTGCGTGAAATTTGTAGAGTACATTTTATATAAGAATGCATTTAACCATATTCAATTTGCTAATCAAAATGGCTTTACAAAGTATCGTGTTTCGAATTGAATTTTTAGTCAATGTGATCCGAGAGTTGAATAATTAGATCAATTGGATCGATTCGAAGAGAAAAAAAAGAACGATTCACACATCACAATTTCTTTACATTCTTCTTATTGCAATTTTACATGTATTTGTACTTAATTTTTCCTTTTCCGAATAACTCCTTCGGTCTATTTGATAACCCATTATCAACTGATATACAATTCGCCTTCTATGGGGAGAAGAACATAACCTAATTACGAAAACAACTGCTATAACGACTCACCTCATCTTTTAGAAAAATAGTATTTCGAAACAAAGCAAGACGTTAAGAATGAACATTGTGATAATTAGAGTCTGAAGATTACCGCTATCCTTGGAGGAGTCAGTAGGTTCCTGAACTCAAGAAGCGCATTGACCTTCCGACGGCTGTATAAAAAGCAATTTCCTTTATAATGAATTCTCCTACTTCTTACTCATCATTCTTGCCAAAAAGCGTCTTTTTTGTTTCTATCACAGAGGAACCTGCTTTGTTCGACTTACTAAGAAATAAAAAACATCATCGCATCATATGATGTCGAACATTTTTCTGAGTAGATAAAAACGTCGCAACTACCTTACGATTTTATCGTATTTTTCAGATAAAGAATTTGTTTAAAATTGTAATATACCGTGATATTTAATTGTATCACGATGGCAGGAGGAAGCAAAAGCAGTTGAAATCTTATTACGAGTATAGCTTCGAATTATCGGAATGAATTCACTGTCTCATGGCTTTCCCGTATTAATATCAAACGAATACTGGTTTTTATATTATTAACATGAAAATTATTACAAAACATTGCAATAATGTTAGTAAAATTGATGCCATATCTCTCTAGATTTACGTACTAAAAGCGTTCTGCAGATTTTGATTTGCATTACTAATTTCAATGAATGTGTTTTACCGAAGTATAAACGGTCGCACAATTTCGAAAAATAGTGGAATTTTCTCTAAAATGTCATCAAAATAATATAAAATGAAACGGGAAATTAAATCAAAGTTAACTATGCATAGCCTCCCAATTATTTCCTTTGAATTTAGTTATTTACACAGCGTTTAAAAGAATG
Organism: Pachydiplax longipennis; assembly: GCA_036926295.1. Taxonomy (NCBI): domain Eukaryota; kingdom Metazoa; phylum Arthropoda; class Insecta; order Odonata; family Libellulidae; genus Pachydiplax; species Pachydiplax longipennis. Next base: position 1,085,288 of record JAVFKF010000085.1, on the reverse strand, counting down.
CTGTTTCCGTAGCTCCAAAATTAAATTCTTATCATTAAGAATAAAAACCTCATACAAGATCAGCAACTTCTCGTAAAAAGAGCGAGCAAAATCCTTGAGTTCTACTCAGGACAAATTGGGAGTAATATCCAATTCCATGGAGAGCGATGTGACACCCGATTTGACGTGGATAAACCCCAAATTTTTTCTTATATCAGAAACTTAATTACATTCTTTAGAGAAAGAATATTTAGAAAAACTTCCCACGTATAATTCTACGGTTTTCGATTTTTTTCTGTTTTTTCTTTAATATCTTCCTAAATCTTTAATCTTTTTCATCGCATAATTATTTATTGACATAGTTCGCGTCGTTTACCTGTCTGCCGGTCTGTCTGTCCCCTTATATTTATGGACTTTTCCTCTGAAAACACTCCATTGATCCCAACCATGATTCGCATATCTTCGCCACAGGGAAAACGAAGCTGCAGAGGTTATCTACGCGGAACAGTGCTCTTCTTGAGAATGTTCGGAATGACTTCCATTAGAACGTCTCTTCTCTTACAGCCTTCACTTCTTTTCAAAACTAAACAAGAAATGATAGTCTCACAAAATCGAGGCTATATTTACCTATCAAAAGAAGAAGAATTGAAGGAAGATTCTTATTTTGATCGTGTAATATTGTTTGCTAGTCGACATTGCGAAAATTAATATTAAATAAGCGAAAATATTGTGAAATAACGTTATCTTCAATAACCCGTCTCTTTAAATACCAAGGCGATCGTTGAAATCGAGCTTATGAAAATATTGGGAATTTAGTAAGACATTGGATGAGTCGTAAGAAAATTTTAGTCTTAAGAGAAAGCAATCCATTGTGATCCCAAATTTTATGATAAACAAATCGTAGTGAGGTAAATACGGCCACGTAGGATTCAGAAGAATTCATATTTATATTACGTAATCATATTATCTATAATAAATGCAATATATTAAGGTAGACGTACAATTACCGTCTTTTGGCTCAGCAGGAAAAGATGCTATGTGAAAAATGGATATACTTAAGAAAATTTTAATTAATTTCGTCATAATAGGGTATTTTATTAGTACAGTATAAACAAATGCTCTGATAAGTCCTGCCCGAAGTGTTCCCCAGTTTGTTGCAATGTATTCGAAATCAGACAGCCGTAGGTGCCACCCACTACCTCCCAAACCATCGTATAAAGGACGTTTAATTTGTCGAGTAATTAGAAAAAAGTATTTCCTTCATTTCTTCTGTAAGGTATTTAAAAACAAAATATTTTCCTGAATTCTATTCGGTAGAATATTAATTTCCAGCTTGAATCAGTTTAAAATAATCCGTATCCAGAGGCAGATAAAGGTTGATTGAGGTTGAAAAAACAAACTTAGTGTTTAAATATTTAAAGTTAGGGTCTTGTGGTGTCCATCGTTGCACCCGGTGCGTCCGCTATTTAATCTGCCTCTGTCCGTAGTCTATATAATTCGTAATTATAAATATCCCTTGAAAAAAAGCACATGATACGATGAACCTACATTTTTAGTCAAGGAAAATCAACGACAGACGGGAGCAGTAAATATCCGTTTCATGATACTGAAAATAACTGAAAGAATTAAGCATATAAAATCATACAGTAACTGCAAAATAATTACACAATTTATTAATTTCTTTTTGAATTTTAGCAAATTAAATTATCCTACCGATATTATTCGAAACCAAATTTCATCAACGGAACGTTACATATATATATATATATATATATATATATATATATATATATATATATATATATATATATATATATATGTAACGTTACTTATATATATATATATGTAACGTTATGCTAAATTTACGAGGAAACCTCAGTTAGCTGAATCAAAACCTTAACTACGTGAATTGAAATGGAGAAATTAAATCCTATCCATGAATTCACGTAAACATTATTAAATCTTCAAAACCTTCGATAAAAGAAACAAGTGCACCTGTCCACGATTACGGCTGCGTACGAGTTTTAGTTTAAAAAAAATATGCATCGTACTCACCACAGAATTGAACACTTGCGAATTTCCCTCATAATTTTATTCTCTTACCACTTAATTTGTACATACAGTTGTCATAATAAATCGAGTAAGAATTTGAATTAATAAATGTAAATAGCTTATTTCGCTTCAACATTGTCGTCACTCATCATTCATCATTTTGGATCAAATCACTCATTCACGCAAGGTGCAACACATCAAGGAAAAATTAAATAATTGAATCAACGATTCAATATTGCTCTCGGAAGAAGTTGCCATGCTCAAAGCGATGCACTCTTATATATACTGATTGCCTGAGAACAACTGAGCACTGTTTCACACGTTAAAATCACTGACTGCAATTAATCACCTTCCGTGGGATCCTACAGTTTCATTCACAACAGTATAGTTCCACTTCGCTCTTTTGACGCCATCCTCTGTCTCTTCGGGCGAAGAGAAGTACTTAGCTAATTCCAGGGACAACAGAACGATCATGCATATGAGAAGCCCCGTGACAACGGCAACTGCCATATACCCAATCCTGTAAGCGAAGGACATTTTGCCTTTCCCAGGTCTCAACGTCCACGCGCCGAGAGCCGCCTCAGAACTTCTGCAACACCTTCGGAGAATCGAAAAGAAGCTTCAGGAGAGCTTCCGGAGGTTTCGTTTGAATGAGCGCTAGCAGACCATCACAAGTTTACGCTTCGGCGTTGGCGTGAATTTTGAGGTCACTTCGTCTTCCGGCTATGTTCGGTGTTTTGCCTGAGAAGGAAGAGGGGCCATCGATTGTTCTTTCAGGGAATTCCTCCACCCCAACCTGCGCAGCCAAATCGCCGGTGGAAATCAGGGTTAAGGCCACTCTGAGAATGTTGACTAACAAACGCAATCGATAAGAGCAAACGGGTCAGACACGGGAATCGTTTACTCGCTAGATTCCTGATTCGCACGTAATGTCACGAGAAATTCTCTCCGCATATCTCGGAATTTATGTGATTCGGGAAGTGGAATTATATTTGTCCACACGCGAACTTGAAGATTAGATGCAAATGTTTGGCGTCCGCGTTGAAGAAATCCCTCTCTCACGCTCTTTACTGTTTGCTATCGATTAACGCCAATGCTCATTCATAAATAGAAATGTTGGATCTGCATCTCTGAGTGATTTATTTTGAATTATAAACTGAATACTAAGCATCGTAGTTTGTTATTAATCTCTTCCTTGTCATTCCCCTCGTGGAATTAATGGATTCATTTTTACGGAACAACTCTACAGGGTACCATATTGCGTTTTAACTTCACGGATATCCACTCCATCTCAGATATTAAGCAGATGTGATACTTTCACAAATGATACACCAGTAACTACCGTTCGCGAGTACCGAAAATTTTCCGTGTCGCTTTCGAAATTTGGTTATTTCCATTATATCTACTAGTTAAAAGTTTTCTCTTCATAAATAGAATCAATTTCCTTTAGATCATGATGTCCAACTTTCAACACAAGGGTCGATTATAGCTTTACTATAATGTGGCATTATAATAATTAATAATTACATATTAGGCCGCGGATATGTAAACAACCATGTGAAAGTGTCATCAAACGGATCTTCATATTAAATCTTTGGAGAAAAATAATAAGATTGACAGTTTGACAGACTAAAAATAAAAAATTGCAATCAGGACTAAAGGTATGTCAAATACCACAGTCAATTACCAGAAATACAAACATCCCATCTATACAAACCTATCATAAAAGAGATAACTAAATATTTAACTTCTGAGCAACTTTGCACCCCAATTTGTCATAATTTCCTGACAGGTACACATAATATTCATTCTCGGAGATCGATATCTGAAGAGGAAGATGGCGAATTTAATTCAGAAGCCACCTTATAATTTAGACAGTAAACTTGTTTTAAATAAACTTCCGATAAACTATTAAATTGGTAATCTTTTACGTCCAGTATGAGTTTGTTCAACACTTGTAAGGAATAAATGTAATTTCAGGCATGCTTCCTCTGCAAATACGTGTAGCAATTTTTCTTTTATAATCTAATTTATTTTTCTTAGATATTCCTATTTATTTCCCGAGTAATCACTCTTTAAAAGTCCAGAATTATTTGCTTAATCTCCTCTAGCATGGATTATTCCTGTTTCTTGAATTCTTTGCTATTTGTGCAAATAATTCGTGAAATTTTTACTTTTTACTCAATAGATAGGATTGAAAAACTCTTTATTTACTTTAAATTTTCCTTTTGTTTCGTAGGGAATCGATGAAAACCTTTTCACTTACATCTAAATTGCATTTTATGTTTAAATTTCTGTTTTGCAAATTGATGCACAGTTGATACTCTCCTAAAAATTAATTTATTTCTTTAACCCAGGTTTCCGTGAATTTCGTAGATAAGTTTTTTACATTTCCTATTTTTTTTACTTCATCTGCTTCCGAAATAGTTCCTCTTTGTGATGCTGAAAGTTTTAATCAACTTTTATTGAAAATGAGATAATTGAGTCGCTTAATTGCTGTATTTATTAATATTATAAGACTATAGAATTCCTTTCTGGAATCGACTTTAATCAAAATAATTGAAATCGTAGCCATGAGAGGAATCTTATAAAATTTAACAGAATTTATGTAATAGAATGAGACAAAACCTATATGTCAATTTTCTGGTAGATAGTGTAAAACAACCTATGTGAATGAATGAATAATTTCAGTTATAATGCTTTAATTATACTTGTGTTATATTTAGTATGTTTTTTTTCGGAAAAATAAGGCAATTCCTTTTGATTATAATCCACTTTGCGGAATAGTACATAATAAAGCATGAGATAGCATAATAATAATAATAATAATAGTAATAATAATAATAATAATAAACTCTATCTAATGAAGTTATTGAGGACAAGAATCCGAACGTTCGTTATGACGTGAAATAAAAGGCCGATACTTGGGGTTCCTCTTGCTTGAGGAGGGCGAGACCATTCTCGCATGATTGCTGTTGAATATATCGCGTGATATCTTATTCGAATTTCACTCTCCTTGGCGTAGATAATTCGGTGAATACACGAACCTTTCGATGGGAAAGGACAAAGTTCAAGCCGTTCATTGGAGTTATGCGGCATTCCCAGCCTTCAGCTACTGCCTCTCTGCATCAACTATTTCATCTGCATTGATAATATTCAGCAAGCTGCCCATCGGCGTGTATCCGGGGGGGGGGGCTATTACTTCTTCTGGAAGTTTCATTACATTACATTGCCTTGGAAAACCAAAAATTATGAGAATCCTTTCACGAAAATAAGAATGGTTATTTTTAATTTATAATTAAGGTTTTTTTAATCTATAATTAAGGTTTATACCGACGATCTGTATGAAAAACTGAGTATATATAGGGTGGAAGATTTAATTTTCAAAGCCACGATTTTTAATCTAAGGACACTCTTTTCTTCTTACTTGTCGTAATTTAAATAAAGGAAATGGAAAAGTTACCCACTTGTACACACAGATTGTCATCCGGAGGAGGATATCCTCTGTTAGGATGGAAAGCAAAAGAGGAAGATTGATTCCATAGACGAATGGTGTCAACAGACCAAAATATCTTAAGCCAGTCTATCTCGACCCGTCATAAAATACATTGCGTTCCAAAGCCAAGTTCAGGACAGTTCTGCTACTAATAAATAATTAAGTTTTGCATTCAAACAAAATTCAACTCGGTATAAAGAAAGATTCATTGCTCAAATTGAAAACATCAGAATTATTTTAAATAATTATACAAATAATGTAGAGTTATAGATTCAAATGTCAAACATTTGATTTTATTTTAGAAAGTAAATATCCGTTCAATCTTAAATGCACATCAAATTAACCTAGCTACAGCATTGGAAATGAGAAGAGTAAAATATAAATTTTAATGCATTAATATACTGGAATCAAGGGGATTCTGTTTGCCCCTCCCTTCCATAGCATTTTCGTAGGCCTATCATGTTTCCCCTCGCCTCCCTTGAACCTTATCTTATTGACCTCCCCCTCTCACGCTTCTCTTACCTCCCCTGTAATTTTTCTTTGTCATTCCACCTGACTTTTTCTTCCAAATCAGCTGTCTCCATCTAGAACACCCCCAAACGTTTCCCTCGATTTTTTCCTTTCTACTTGGCTTATCGCAAACATCTTTCTCTCTACTTATGAGGCTTTTAATGTTTCAATTCAAGATTCTGCATGTTCAAAAATTTAGGACGCTCGGTAAACCTCGATGGAGTATTACAGAATAGCTCATCCCAAAATTTGACTTATTTCAAGCGAAATTGATAATATCGTTGTTTTTTCAGCATTTCTAATCAATTGATTAATAGATTGTATACCTCCCCCTAATATGGATTTTATTCAGTTCTTACAGTTTTTTCAAGGCTCCTAATGAACAACTGTAGAAGGGTAAAGAAAAATGGAATTTGTTCTACAAATGTTCAGGCAAAATATTCAGATCTAATTCAAAGAGAGAATGGAAGAAGTAGAGTAATCCATAGTCATGTCCTGAGTAATACCATAATCCCCTCTCTTATCTACTCTTGTATGTACAGTTACACAGTACAGTTGTATGTACACTACTTGTTTGTATAGCAGTACAAATGAAATCTGCTCATTACTTTTTGTTTTCCTAAGGAAGGAAGTGGAAAAAACTTTGTACCATGAATACTTCAATTTCTTCCTCTTCTATTAGCTAAGAAATCAAACTAGACACCTGAAAATATTATTCATAACAGCCAAAATTGTTGGTTTACTGAATTTAACTGTAGAAATGTGTGAATAAATATTGCCTTCATCATGTTGATAAAAATTACATTACTAATATCTATGACATTACTTTTTTTGGCCTCTTCGTAACTTTCCTTCCATCTTTTGCTTGCTCTTTTTGGGATCAGTATCCCATTTTCTAATATACTTTGTGACAGATAAAATGACATAAACATATTTTGGAGAATCTTGAAAGAAAACTGATCAAATTGAAATTAAATATCCAAATCAAAATATTGATTGCAGATAAATCTAAGAATAACATACCAGTTAGAGTTAAACAAGGAAATAGAAATAGAGAAAAAGACCTCTGCTACTTAGCAAATAACAAATTAAAATAAAAATATAAATGATGTTACAAGGGAGAATGCCAAACAAGCTTTTAACCTCTTAGTCAACAAACACCTCTGAATTCATTCAAGAGAAAGGTCTGTGAAGACTTTCATGTATAGCATGCTCATTTAAGGCTGTAAAACATGGATCTTGGATTGATGGGAAAAGAACAGGCTCTTGGCAGCCAAAATAAGGTTTTGGTGAGGAGTGGTGGAAGCTAATTGGTCCATGAAAAAAAAACAAATGACCAGGTTTTGAAATAATTGAGTGAAAGAACAATGCTTTTACAAACAATATATTCCATAAAAATCAAAATCAATGGTGATATAGTTAAAATGTTTTCCTACAAACAAGAAATTATTGAAAGGAAAGATGGGAGAAAATAAAAGGATAACCGAGAATGCCTTTGCTTAAGAGAATGGTGCCAATATGGTTGCCATAAGTGGGGAAGGGCTAAAATATCAGCAACAAGCTTGGTCTTTTGAGAAACAACAAAACTTTGAGACAATATATATCCACCCTTTCATGGTCTCTTTTTGAGCCTCAGCTTAAAATACATTCATTCATATCATCCATTGAGATAAGTGTCATTTTTATCTGTAACAGATTTAGTCATGTTTGAATACATGGTATGATAATACTGGACTGTTTTAATATGTTGCAATACTAGTTGTGCCATCCAAGAAGAATTTATATGATTCAAGCTCTCCAAACTTGTATTCTATCATTTCATTTACAACTTAGGTAAATAATGAAAAAAATGGGTTAATAAGTATACAACCTTGAAATCATTTTTAGGGAATATTAACCCTTCATTTTGCATTCTTAAAATAGTAAGTCATTCATTTATAAATAAAACTGTTTTGCATTTTGATTTCAATGTTTTTATATGAGGCATTCTTAAATTAATATCATTTACAAATTCAAATACTTAACCTGTTTTGATCTTATTTACTGTCATGATTTTCTTGAATGAATACATTCCATCATTACATAAGAATTTTAAGTAAATAAAAATCACATCTTATCTAGGTATAAATAATAATTTTCTGAAGGACCTCTTTCAGTTCCACAAATCCTCCTTGGGTTCTAGAGAGAGAACTTGTCTCTAGCAATGAAGGGAAATTGTAAATGAGAAGTGTGATTGGTATCTATGACTTGAAACAATGTGATTTAATGGTAGTAAAGGATTACTGATCACAACATTTACTATATTAATTAATTTCGTAGGCATTTCTAATATGCAAAATTAAAACTCTTCTAAATAACAACTATGCTCTTAATTTTTATTTTGTTTTTTTTTCTAATTTGAATCAACAGAATAATTTATAATACTGTGATAGTTATTTATATAATAAAGCCTTCAGACCTTAGTCAATCAATATTCAATGACATATCTTATGTCACTATAAATTATAAATCCTGAGTCAATTAAAATAACTTATCATAAATTAAGAAAATATATTCATAAATTAAGTGCTGAAGTTGCTAACTTCAGAGAGAAGGTAAATAGATAGCAGATATTTTCTTGTAATAACTATATAATATTGATAAAAGTACTTTAACAGCCATTTCATATGTGTGCTCCCACTCCTGATATCAAAATCATTACCCACATCTAGAGGCTCCTTTTGATGATTCATGTCCCTTCATACTTCTACCAAAGTAACTATTAATTGCTGCTCCATATATAAATATTGTATTCTTGTATGTGTGGTTAATTGTATTAAATTCTTGATCTCAACATACATTCTTTGTTTTCTAGTATACTGTATTCTCCAGAATTAGAATATCCTTTACACAATACCATTAAACTTTTATCTGCAACAGTATTACTGATTTACTAAACTTCTTTCTTTAGTTTATAAAAGTTGGTCATAGGATCGAATTTCCTCTAACACCTGGGTTACCTTCAGCTGCAAATAATAAATAAAATTTCACTATTTTTTATTTTTTTTTGTTTTATTACAACATTCAGTAGCATAGAAATTGTTTTTGATTGATTCTCAGATAGATTATTTCAGTACACTATCAGTTTTAAAATATCAGATCTTTTTATTGATGCCTGTTATTTCCTTATTTGTGCTTGTAATTTCTTGTTCGTATCTTCTGAAATAAGCATCCCTAAGAATACAAAAATATAACAACAGATATTAAATAATAAAAAACAAAAAAGATGCTCTAAGGATAGGCCAAACAGCACGTTTGTAGCAATTATAACCTTCTCAAAGTTTCTTTGATAATTAAGATTAATTAAATAATAATTAAGATTAATGAGAATTAAAAGTAACTAAAATGTTATATATATAAACACTTATACACTAAATTGCCGGTAAGCAATATTAAACAATCCAAATGTTCGTCATATGAATTAAAGATACAATAACTCAGCATTTGAATCTCAATTAAATATGAATTTAAACACCTCCCCTCTTAATTTTGACTCTTTGAATATAAATCTTAGCTCAAAAAGAAATTAGCAACTCAATTTCATGAAAAAGTGTGAAAGGGATCAATTACTTAAGTATGTTCATATAATGATTAATAAAAATGAGATAAAGATCCTCAAACTTTCACCACATTGTTTGAAAAATTCTAGTAATCTGATTCATAATATCTTCATCATTCAGTTTCATTTATTGATGTTTAGCCATGCGCTCCAATTAGAAATAGAATCTTATCATTGCTTCAATGATGTCACTTACACTTTTATGAAACAGTATCATAGTTTACTTTCATCCACAGATTCCTCTCATTAAAATTGTGCCTTTTAAGATCAAATTCATAATTGATGGTAAACAGTGTTTGAGCAAAAGTTACTGCCTCTGACATTTAACTTCAAGTTGATTAAAGCAAATAAAAGATGGAAGAATATTATTTCATGAAATTATGCAAAGTACATGAAATATTAAATGTATATTTGACAGGTTCTTTCCATTCTTTGAACTTTCCCAAGGAAAACTTAAGAATAAAACTATCCCTTTAAAAATAAGCAGGTATATTTCACATTTTTAGAGCTGAAACAAAGTGTTGAAAGGGAATTTTCAAATGTAATATTTTCTTAAAAAATATTTGAATCATTCCTCTACAGTCATATGGTTCAAAATTGGAGTACAATAGTTGGAAAGTATACTCATTCTTTACAGTAAATCTTGCTTACCTTTATAATCTTAATAACATTTCTTTACGTAATGATATTTCCCTAAATTTGAATTATCTCAAGAATAAATTCCAATGGTAATTCTTTAATTGTAATGCATTAAATGCCCACCTCTTATTTCATAGAAAAATTTATTTTATGTATTTCATAATGAAAAGATTTCTATAAAATTTTAGTTCCATTTTTTTTTAGTTTTATATACTGTCATTTTAGAGTAACATAGTTTAGGTTCACATGACTCATCTTGATGTCTAAGAGGGCAAAAGATGTGTTAAATCCATAGCACAACAGCCAATACTAAGCCAAGGCTAAGCAGTATATACAGTAGGTGATATTTGATTAGTATATTGGCTTCCAGACTACCTTATCATCCACTATAACGAATCAGCCATCAGTCAATTCAGATAGCTTCCCAGTATTTTCATGATGATTGACCAACATCAGCATCAAGAACTGAACTCAGGTCCTTTGATTGAAGCCACCTTTTTGGTTATCCACAGGAGTAACGAAAGACATAATTTAACAATCCAGAAAAGTCATCATGTGAATTTAAAAATGCAATTATTCAGCATTTAAATTTCTATGTAATCTAATCACTTCATCCAAATATATGGGGTCATAGTATTAATAACATAGTATTATATTAGTAGTGTATTATTACCCATATTTTCCTCAATGAGTTTTTTGATGTAGAGATGAGGTGTGATTTGTTTCATTTTGTCTCCATCATATTCATGGTTAGATAAAATGAAAGCTGCTAAATTATGTGTGATGCTAAGTATTAATATGGTAATTAATTTTAGTCCTTGTTGACTACCAAGGAAAGTGTTTTTCATAAGGCCAGTATGCTGCACTTATGTTTCTCATCTGGTATAATGTATAATGGCTGAATAAGGAAAGCAAAGACAAACTCACTCCTTATCTTGCCTAGTAGTAATCACTCCCTCTCAAGAACTTGATAGTTATTATTATAAGGGTTCAGGATCCAAAAAACCTTCTAGCTGATTACTTATGTTATAAAGAATATTTTCTATGGATGCTTTCAGGTTTATGGTGCTTTATCATTGAACTAATCAAGTAAAAGTATGCATATTTCCATGAGTTCATTCCAAATAATGGCTCCTTAAAGACACAGTGAAAGTGATGTGTTACATAGAATTACATGTCAGTAAAAAGTCTTCTATGAAATCAGTCAAAGTTATGAAAATAAAACAATATATTAGAAAATGGACTAAAACAGTCCATTTAATGAAGAGTCATAACATCACTATGAAAGAATATGGAAATGAATTAAGACCATAATCCTTTAGATAATGAAAAAAGTAATCAGTAAAGTTCACCATCACAGATGATGGTGAACTCCATTGAGTAACTTATGAGGAGAAAGAGAAAACAATAAAAGAGGAGTAAAAGTAATGACTTCTATGGAATTCAGAGGGAAATGGAAGGAGTAGAGGAGAGGAAGCTAACCTAGGGATTTTTTCCAGCAGAAAAGAAATTTCTGCAGAATAGACTGAATGAAAATGGGGAAATGGACAGGTGCATCCTTAGGCTGTGAGAAGTCTACCACCCTGTTTGTGAGAAGGCTGCATCTACTTTAGGGAATATTAGGTTGTCATGACAGCAGTACATATCACAAAATTTCCGATATCATTGCAAAAACAAAGTACAAAATTTTACTTTCTTTATAATCAATGGCTTACTTCTAAGTGAATGATTTTGAATAAAATACATCTTTATAGTTTTTTTTTCAAAATAAAAATAGGTTATATTATGGCTTTGTAGAGTAGTAGTTCATAAATAAGATAAACATGTATCAAAGGCAGTACAGATTTTGAGATCATGAAAATAATCATTTACTTCGAATAATCTGTATTATATACCAACATAATTGAAACGTTCTTAGAATAATAGTTTTAGAATTGACTTATCTTACCTATGTTTCACCAAAAATTAAACTTTGATATTTACAAAGCTTTTAGACATGATAAGTTCAGTTAATCATTCTTGAATTTTTAAGTTATGGAATTTTATACAGTATTTCTTATTTAGTACCCTACCTTGAGGGTTATATAGATGAAACATCTTCACTTCCAGCCACATTTTTGTTCATGAGGAAATCATTCTTATGGTGCAACTCTGAAATATATCTCCATGCTTAATTTTTCGTCTTAATAATTCTCTATCTTGTGGGTATTTTATCCCCTAACTAATCATCATTAGAAGATGGAGTATGAGAGAATATCATTGTAGACCATTCCATTAAAAATATTTTCCACATTGACATCTTCCACATATGAATGCATGGGATCATAATTAAAGTGATACTCATAAGCTAAAAAATAGGTACATTAATCATCAAAAATTACTAAAATTGTATTACTATTGTTAGAAACTGTGTTTTTATCTAGTTTTGTTCTTCCAAATAATCTCTTATTTAGAGCAATTAACATTTTACAAAAGTTCAAGACATCTTATTGCAAATTAAAATCTTTCAACTACAACTTCTTTCTAAAATATAAAGTGTAACAGAACCTTGCAAAATCTGTGTTACAACTAATCTAATTATTTAATGTGTTTGAGTTTTTTTGCTTTGTTTGTAACTTTGCTTACGTTTGTACAGAAAATAAGGATTCCATTTCAATGGAAGGAAAAAAACATTCTTGGAATTAGATATTCTAAGAACATATAGAAACAAATATTCTTTCATTCTATGTCAGTTCCTTTTTTCTTTACCTGCGATTGTCAACACCATTACAGCACCACACAATTTCTTTGCTATTGCAAAAATTAATCAAATACTCATCATTCTGACTTCATTGATTTTAGGATCTTAAAGAATTGCTATTGAGGAAATCAATAAGGTTAAAGTGCTAATAATTAATGTTTACACCTCTATTAGTTTAAGTAAGACTTTGTCTTAATTTTAAGAATTTTGTGATCATCTGCCTATACTTCATAATTTTTTAGAATGTGAGAAGGGAATTATCTACTCATAATCCTGGTTAAGTGTAAATCATTTCATATTGGAAAAGGTTTCTTGTTTACTTGCACAAATCATTAAGAAGGCAAAACAATAATATTTTTGTCTCCTATTATCAATTAATGGTTGTTGGTAAGATAAGAAGAAAGCAATGCCAGCCAATTATAGCCTTAAAAATAAACATATTAAATAATTTCTAGATTAATTAATTAATTATTATTATTAAATTTATTAATTGGAGTTATTAATTGTATACAATTAAAGTTATTATTAAATTTATTATTTAAATTCATTATTTGATTAAAGCTTTAAAAAAGAAGTACAAAATTATAGTATCAATTATGACACATTAGTTTTTAAATTTATTCATAAGTGAATATAATTTTTGGTTTGTTAATGGTGATTATACTTGGTGATCCTTAAGTAATTATCCCACAAAACAACTCGGAGGTTTTCTCATGGTATTTCCTCTGAGTCCTCCTGCAAGGTAACACTAAATTAAATTGATTTCAGACTAGCTGATGTGACTTGAGAATGATTGGTTAATACAAAGTGTGTCAGAGAGTTGGTTTTTGCTTCACTAAATCTTTTATGGATCTTCAATGTCAACCTTACACATTTTGTAGATTTTGATTGTTAATTTATTCAAATAATTTTGTAAATTATAAATTACAATTTAGCAATAGAAAGATGGAGTGAAATTCTGAAATAACTTTAAATTATTAACATTTTGCATGTAATATAATTATGACAAATTTATTTACTTTATTATATATGGTGATGGGCATAAAAGAAAAATTTGTATCCTGCAAAATATCATTAGAAATTTATCTAATAAATGTGTAGCAATACTTTCAAACCTATTCACCTGGACTTTGAATTTTTAATCTTTTGTTTTTAATATTAAAATCTTTAATTTTTTCTTTAGTATGGAATAAAGAAAAAGCTGCATTTTCAATCTTGTTATTTTAATATGAATCATTTTATTGAATGAAAAATTTTCTATGCAGTTCCTTATTTATGTGCATCTTCTGCGTTTATTTGTTCCAATATATTTCTTCTTGGTTTAGTGATAATGGTATCTTAAAACATTGATAAACAGACAAAAAGGAATACTTGTAATATAAAAACTTTTTGATAATAACTTTTTGTGCTTTGATTATTAGCATTACTTTCCATCACTCAAATGTTCCCTAATTTCTTTTCTTTCTTGAAATTCATGAAAATGAAATATTTTTGGAAGTTAATCTCATAACTCTCTATTTATTCTATTAATTCCAACAATATCCTAAAGGTATTGATAAAAGAGAATAGATCAGCAGCACTATCTTATGAGCCAAATAATTCTACCATATAGGAGAGTAAAGTATTACCTTATTGTTTTTAAAAGTATTTTATAAATGTATTGATAGATTGTTATGTTTTAATTTTAAAATCATTAATTTGCAACCATATAACTCTATAGTATCCAAAGGAAATTTGCGTTTCTGGTAATCAAAGTACCATTTCTCTTAACAATCATAGTTTATGGCTGAAAAGGTGGGGGAAGTATCCCCTCATTAACCTTTATCCAAGCCCACCACCATGGTCAACCAATCAGGGTATATCTCCTTATCAAATGTGTTTAGTTATATAGCGAGCAAATAATCCTTATGTCCTCTGTAAGCAATTAATCAATCACTCAAATGCCTTACCTTATGAAAATGAGCTAAAATGGTTGAAATGTGAGTTTAAAAAGTTAGTGTAACTATTTGTAATAAATAATCATCATTTGGTAAATGGTAGGTAATCATTAGAGGAATAAGCATCAATTCGATAAGTAATTATATAATGGGAATTTGAGAATAAAAAATCTACATACTAATTGCTATAAATTCTTTGATGGCACCATATTGCACAATGGAATCAGAATGGGATACCACATAAATGGATTTAAATAACAGGTTGAGACAAGAAACTCAGAAACTAATACCAAAAGGTTTCTATAATATTGGATTTATCAAGACGAAATAGCTTTTTTATGAGTTATTTGGACAGAAATGATGCATTAAGATAATTTTACCTTTGAGATAATAATGTGAGGGAATTTGCTTAGAATCCCCTCGGCAAAATATTTAGACACGCCACACAGTGGGCTAGAATCGAAAAAAGCTGGCCAAAAATACGAAAACGCTTTTCTTGAGTGCGGACCTCGCAACTTCGCATAATTGATTATGAATAAATCCTGCATACAACAATTGAGGTAATTTACATTGGATCCTTCGCAACAGAATTATACAGGAGGTCAAAGTTGACCAATTTTTGCGAAAATTTCCCGTTTCCGATTTTTCGCGAAATTCTTCAACTTTTAGTCGTTTGTGTACCCAAACTAGGAAAATTATCGGATAAAATATGATGCCATATTATAAATATGTTCTTTGTCCTTCATGAGATTCGATTTCAATGAGCTGTGTTGAATATTTATATACTTTACATCACAAAATTGCCGACCATTATCTTGGAACAAATTTTTACATAAAGCGAGGAAAATAGTAGATTGAGACACCGTGTGACACGGGATTACTTGCACCACGATAAGCTATAAACCTTCCTTAATGGGAATCTGAAATAAAATCTTACCCCATTTTTCCCCAATAATATATAAGTCGACTTTTCGACAACGGTACAGGGTCCAAATCCGCGCGGCGGAGCACCGTTAAATATCTAAAACCTCACACAAGGAATGCTACCAGGGGATTGTCGAAGACTTCTTGTTTCACAGAACTGTCGTAGCTACAAAATGGTCGTCGCTAAATAATTCTTTGATGCAATTGACTACCTTAATGTTTATTTATTTTGCTTATAATAACAAAATATTTTACGCTGTTAGCTGGTGTGTATCATTGTCTGCTCTTTCTGGGCGAATGTCAGCAAACAGGTCAAATTTAGGGGTAGTTTAGCCATTTTCTGATGAAGGAAGGATCACTAAAAAGTATCAAGGGAATACCGAGTTGAGAGAGGAAATCTTCTGGATTCAAGAGCTTCCGGTGATCGCATGTGAAAAATGGAAGGATATGCTTGAGAAAACTTTCACAATGACCTTTCTTCCTTGAAACCCGCAGACATGCACGCAAATGGACGACGGCTAGGGACTGGAGGCCATTTTCCTGTCTGGGAAATTATAGTCTCTCGAATTGTCTTACACGGAATTCTCTGAGGCCCTCTATGTGTGATTCATTTACAATTCGTATAATTATTTATGAAATAATGACTCAAAATCGAAACCAACTAGTCATTACAACCTAAGTCAAATTATAATGAATTTTAATTAAACTTTGGGATTTTTTGAAATAACAAACCTCAAGAAGTAAATAAAACTACATTTGTTTCAATGCATATCAGCTGCACAGTCTCCAAATTAAACTCATAAACTATGGAGCGTCGGTTGATTTAAAATGAATACCACTTCTGAGGAAAACTGAGTGCTTTGACAAAAATTGCTTTTGTTAAAATTTTCACTGATTTTGAGCATCCAGCTGATTTTTCATCTATGTTACTTGGATTTTAATAACCAATTACAATTTTTGATAGAATAAATTGTTCTCTCAGATGATTTGCTTGAGGTTAATTTATCGATTACATATTGTATGAATAGAAAGTAAATTTACAGAGAAAAAGAGCGGCACATAAACACTGAATCTCGTTTGGTAAAAACTTGTATCCTGCAATTCCTTATCACTGTTCGAGACCGTTATGAGTTTCATCAACCTCTTCCTTGGATAAAGCTGAACAAAACAATGTCTTTCGGTGGCTCACGCACAATGTCTTCTGCCACTTCCTTGAAGTACTGCATATCTGTTGATATTATTTTCTGCATCAAACACGTACTTTCCGTTCACCAGACGGAGTTCCCATGGCATCGCGCGCACTACACAAACGACCGCCAACAACAAAACGACGAAAATCGTGAATTTCATCGTCTGCCGTTCTTCTTCAGAGTGTCACAGATGCGAGGGTGCAGCAGAGGAAGAGGGCAACTGATGCAGAGCTAAAACTACGCGAAAATGGGATGAATTGCATCCCAAAAAACGAGAAAGACCGGTTTTTCTCCGGCGAATCATTCGGCGAGAATGCTGAGAGGCTATAATCATCCGTCTCATCCATCTTCGAGAAATCGCGAAAATGGCGGTCCTTTGAGACTTTCGTTCGACTCTTTTTCAACATTCTCTCTGTTTGCTCGATTAATGCCCCACGGTTTCCATCCGTCGTTTGGAAAGCGATTTCGTGTACTTATCGCGGTCAGAGCGCCAATTTGGCTCTAAATAAATTACGTGGAATTCTTCTCCGAATTCGCGCGAAATGATTGGAGAGCGGTGAAGAGCTGTTAAAAGCGGATCGTTTTTGAAAAATTACGTAGAACTTGAAGAACTTTACGCGCGGTTATTACCAAACCCAGATGTGCGAGTGGTCGCCCGATGTTTTGGAGATCATGTTTCACGTGGAATGGACGAATAGATTTATTTTAATGTTTCAAACATTTTAAGAAATGATGGTCGCTTACCAAAACAAACATCAATTACATAAACAGTATGTAGGAAGTATTTCAATGAAATTGATCTCGAATTATAATTTTAAATAAATCAATAGAACCCGATTGTTGTTTTCGGTGGATCTCCTCACTTAAACAATATTTATAAGCCGTCAGACAATCCATTTTGTTGATTATTAGTGATCCAAAGACAAATATTAATCAAATTATATATAAAGAAGCAAAAATGCTTGGGCCCTCGGAGAAGGACGGCCTATTCAGGTGTGGTTCACTGTGGTTCGTCAGGTGGATATCCCGTTTTTTCGCTTGATATTGATTCCAGATTGAACAGGTCAACATCATGTCTCCGCTGGATATCAAACCCGGTACTGCCTTTCTGCAAATTTTCCACAGTTATAAGATGCGTTTAGTATACGAATCCTTGGGATAAAAGCAGATCTCATATGTCGCCATTTGACGTATTTGCAAGAGCATTAATAGTACTCTATTTATCGAGAATTCTTTTAAATTTTATCATAAGTATGAGAGTGACCTAATGGGAAGTTTTTCCTAGAACTAACCGCAAGGCTCCTTTCAATCTTTACATAATTGAACATTTAGAAATTTAAGGAAGCATCCTGTCTCTACATCCCAGTGGATGATTGACATAGAAAAGACGAGCAAGGAACATTTTACGAATTTCAATTCGGATTACGGAAGCAGGTTCAAAAAACCAATATCTAAGAAATAAACACAAGAAGAAAGGTGTTTTTAAACATGGGGATTTTTTTAAAACGAGGATGCCAAATGCCGATATCTGCTTTAATAGTTACTTTGGAGAATTGGGACTATATGAAAGCAATGGAGTCAAAATAAAACCAAAATCAGGTTGTAGCCTTTGTCGGGGTGGCCTATCTTTCCTGGTTTATGCGTCGATTATTTCATTTTTAATGAATGAATTCATGTTTAATGTCTGGCGCATTTAGAATACAAACTGTATTCGCCATTCAAACCTTCTCACCCTCTCCTTCCTTCGCAAAATGCTTTTCTTAAAGTTATGTGTACATAACATCAACTTAAATTTAACATCAGCGAAGGTGACAGCGATTATCTGTCGAAACCGGTGTTGTTTTAATAAAACTGTGGAAAAAGTACTCATCTGTTCATCTGTATTTCTTAGGTGTGATTGAGTCCCACAAAACGTCGCCTTCCTCTCTGAATTTTATGTGCCGTATGTTGGCCACTCATCTCTGGTTTCGGGTGTGTTTAGTGTTTCTACACTGCAAACACTGGTATTGATATCCAAAAAATGCTGAAGAAAGGGGGGAACTGGGCACCTAAACAAAACGGAACCGAAAACCAAAACAGAAACCGACCGTTTTCTGTCGCAGTTCAAACACGAATGGAAATACCAAAATCCGGAAACAGACTTTTCTGTTCTATCACTTTGCATTCTTATCATGGGGAATATTAGTTATATTTAACAAACTATATGCAATGGTGACTTACTAATCTCTAAGTTAAATTTTAATTACGATAACTTATTATTTCTTTTATGTGCCATAATTTTCTTTAAAGGTTTAATTTAAGGAATTTCTAAACAAAAGTCACCTACAATTTATATCCTGCACATTGATGTAAACCATAATGGATCAACCTTGAATTATTTTACGGTTCGTAACGGTTAGGCTGTTTCCCAAGGAAAGAACCGATCCGAACAGAAATTGTAAATTTTATTAGAATATTATAATTTAGAAGCGAAAACCGGCACAAAAAGAATTCCTGAGAGAGAATGGCTATATCATTGACAGCCCACACACGGAATAAAACAAGACAAATGAGAACGTAAAACCGTAGAGATGTACGTATGAATGGGTAATCATTGGAAGAAATTCAATATCCATTTGTATTTCGGGTCTTCAGAACGATATACTCGATTCCTCATAAATTATTTCGATGGCTAGCGAACAATTCGGATAGTCTTTGAACTGATTACATCGTTTACCGATCACCCGTAACATATCAATAAAAGTTTTCAGTTGTCGAGCAGTGATTTTTCTAGGAAAGAAAGGAGTGTTTAGGAATATCATTCTATTCATATTGCCATGGGTAAGGAAGGCGATACTTAAACGTTAAATTTGGCCTTAAGCGGGAGCGTCTTAAACGGGTTTTATGTATTTGTAATATTCGATAACATAAAATGCTCTTCATCCTAAATAATCTAAGAGAAAACAATCAAACTTCTCGAGTGATAATTTGTAGATTTGCATACATGTAGCAAAATTCCTCGAGTTCTTATGAACCACACTCATAATACACTCTCAGCTCCTAACGTTTCCTGAGATAAGTGAGGTGGAAATATTCACGTACGAAAGCAGACATCCTGCTGCGTACAAAGTCCGGCCGCGAACATTTTTTGCCCCGATAACAAGCGCGGTTACTTCAAGAGTCGGCCTCTTCAAAGCTGGAAGAAATATCCTCATAAGCTGCCATCTTCGAATTCTTAAGTTACGATCTCCTTCTATGTTCGTGGTTATCCTTTCGTACCTTTATGGTCGCATCTTTACTTCCGGGTAACAAATATTCCCATAAAATGAAGACCCATTCGCGACGGTTATCGACCGAAGAAGTTTTTTAGCAGAATATTTTTCGTGAGTTGAATTTATGACGAATGCTCTCCGAAAAACGACTTGAACTTGGTTAGTAAAACAAAGTTAACTTAGTTAGTAAAAATATCTTGCCAAATACTGTTTCATATTAGTGATGTAAGAATGTTTCCAAAATTAAATGTAAATGTAGTGGAGTTAATCAACAGAGACCGTTAACATATCCCGGCATCCGGTTGAAATAATTGCATCGATTATTTCCAAATGAAATTTATCTTACCAAGGGAAGTGATAATTTTTAATTATATAATCCCTGATACAAACAGGCAAAGTGAAACCTGAGTGTGATGAGCGGCAATAACTCAGCCATTCCAGAAATAGCAAAGAAGAATGGGAAGATGTATGCTTGGGATCACAAGAAGAGACAGGAAACGCAACACCTGGGTGAGGATGAAGACAGGAGTGACAGACATCATAGATAAAGTAAGATCACTGAAATGGATGTGGGCTGGCCATGTGGCGAGAAGAAACGACAACCGTTGGACAAGAGCAGTTTTGAAATGGATACCAAAAGATGTGAAGAGACCAAGAAGAAGACCAAAGGACAGATGGAACAGAGAGATCATTAAGTATTTAGGAGTAAGTTGGCAAAGAGAAGTTCAGAATAAAGTGAATTGGGAATCTTGGGGAGGCCTACATCCATTATCGGAACGAAAATAGCCGATGGCGCTGATAATGATGTCATATAGGCAAAGAATAATTTGCCTTATAATTTTTTTCGTTAATGTGCATTATCAACGCCTGAATGTTTGAAAAAAATTTAATGCTGTGATTATATAGCTCTACATCTTTATAATCTTAATAAAGAAGAGCGATATCTAAATATCAAACCTAAAAGAAACAATGACAGATAATAAATTAGGACACCAAAAGCGAATGCAGCGGTTTTGTGTTGGTGATGGCTCTTTCTTAACGAGTTTGCAAATTTAGAGATTTGCTTAGGATATAAATAGGAGGCAAAATTAATAAAAGAATGTTTGAGTGGGGTGATTAGAAGATACTCTAGCGTGGAAGATATCAATGAGTGGGTTCTTAGAAAGAAGCTTATAATAAAACCATAGTTAATTCATCATAAACAATAGTAGAGTGTATGAGCAGAGGAATAAGAAATTCTCGAAAAATAAAGCTCATTATCAGTGGGGAAAATAAGTGTGGGATGCCTAGATTGAACTAAGGCACTGTTATTACTGCTACTTTCAGATGCTTTTACTCGGAAAATCGCCTTTTTCACAAGCTTCTTCATTCATCCCTGACGACTACACTTCGGAATGACTATCAAGGATCATCAGTCAACTTTCTCTGTATAATTTAACTTTGAAGTTAGAATTTTAAACATCTTCATTCTCAAGATAATTATTCTCATCAAAGTTTGTGTCACGAACTCATTCAATTCATTTTTATTTTTCCCATTTCTTTAATTTCAAATAATATTGGCTTGGCTCACTATGTCAGTAAAATGTTTTGGGACCTGTGGTTTAGTATACATTAAATAGTTTATTTTATTCTAACTTTTCGTCATAATATAAGTTAAGGCCGAGACCATCTCCGTTAATCTTTGGGATCTTTAAACATTTTATTTTTGTCTTGTTGTATTGAGTGAAAATTAGTATATACGAAAGGAACTGAGGAAGACAGGGGATCTACAGTTGAGGATGCTACGGCCAAATGAGACCCCAAAATTTTCTTGTCAAATCCTGCTCGGATCATAACTTACGCTATCACTCCTCAAGAGTCATGTGTTTGGAGGGATTGTCATTTAAATCTCCTCTTAGACCAAGAGGTTAGACCGAATCTTTATCTGGCATTCTATGGCCTTGTTTGACCTCCTCTTCAATCCTTATTCATGAAGTGCGTTGTATTACTTATTCCATTGAATGGCATAACTGTTCCGTCACCGTTTCCTTGCTCAGAAAAACCATAAGGATTTCTTTTCTTCAATCTCTTTTCATGAGCGTATGTAGCTTATAGCTTTAGAAACAACTCTTGATTTGAATAAACCGTTTTAAGTGACATCTTACACGTTTCCGCGTCTTTGTTCTTATTTATGACTGCATATTTCAATATCTATCGAACTGTTTACCGTTGAGTCGTTACTCACCGCTAATTAAGTTCTGAATTTTTTTTATTTAAGAGGAAAAAATTTTGCTAGAATGATGTTCCAATTTTGCTCTTTTAAACACTTACTAATTGAAGGAATGGGGAAAGCTGTTCATAATTCTAATTATTCGCCATTAAAGGACGGTGTAAACTTGTACTGGCGAAGGAAACCAAGGTTCTTAGAGGCATTAAAATTAATATCAGGTGGCAGTTTAAGGTAAGCTAAACATCGAATGTTTCAGTTGTTACATAATATAAAATGCGTACTTGCAAAAACCTTTCGCTTGATCACCCACTGTCCATATAAGATTCCATGTATGTATAAATAATAATTCATAGAAAAAATAACATTCCCTAAAATCCGTAAAAAGTGAAAGCCGACGTTGTATTTTAGAAATAAAATCATATTCTTCGCCAACTGCTTCACTGTTTCTCATTATTACTGGTCTAGTATTCGTCTATGTTCCTAGAGAATCATTTCTGTTTTCTGGAGCTATTCTTGAGAACGGATTGACCAATTTGCAATCACATAGCACTTTAGAAGGATTTCCAGCGATATCCTTTAAATTGGGTGTTAATATTCCAAGGTCAAAAGAGGGCAGTGGAAGGAGAAAAGCGTTCAGGAAATGTTAGAATGGCCTTTGGCGAACGGTTGCCTGCCACACTCCTCCTGAGATAAACGAGTGGACTGATGTCGAATGAGCATCCGCTCGGGAGGTTGTTTTGTCGCTCCCCGGGAAATAAAAGTCTGCGGAAAGGATAGCCAGCAAAGACATCAGTTTCCTGCCGACCTCTCCACCTGAGAAGATGGCTCTATCAGTGTGGTTGCTCTTCTTCACTGTGATATTTAGGGGTGTTCCCGCTGACGTCAGCCTTGATGATTCCTCTCTGACGAGGGAGGCGAAGAGGATGCTGGGTGGCACTCCAAAGGTACTGCCGCCGCCATTGTCATTGCAGACAGATCCTACCAGCCACTCACGGAAAATCTTCCCAGTGAATGAGCCCACTGGAATTAAACCTCCGCCCAGCCTTGAGAAGGAACCCCAAGAATCCTCAAGATCTGGGATTAAGGCGCCGTCTACCGGGATTGAGAAGAATGTGTTGAAGACCGTACTCTACGGGGTGAGTGAAAGCAATGAAAAACCACTCCGAGCGCCCATTCTATCTGGCAATCCATCATCAAAGGAGAAAGTATCTGTGTCCATGGAGAAGGAGGCAGTGCTCATGTTGAAGGTGAATGTGAGTCAGCCCTCAGTGGGAAAGATATCACCAGACAGCCAAAGGCAAGAGATGGGAAATCCACCCCGTAAGTCCACCCCCATCCAAAGTGTTACCCCAGAGGTTATGCCGAAGGATGAACCTGCGAACGATGATGACCTTGTATTGCTGTCTCTCATAGACGTGCCCGATAGGGACGAAACCACCACCTGCAAACCAGGAGAGCGGTGGCATAACAATCGCTGCAGGTCGCCTATCCGCTGATACCACGTCCTCAACAACCCGCGAATTTCGACACAGAATTTTCGTTCTGGTAGACGCTGGTGACTATTTGACCATTGAGGATTGCCGCTGAAAGTGTTTTATTTTATATTTGTCAGCCTTATTGAAATCGGAGGGAACCATTACGAAGAATAGTAGAGACTTTGATAATTCATAATGAAACATTAAGATTCAAATTAATTTTATATACAGATAGAGTATAATGATCCTATTATTTGTGGCGTAAATACTTAACCTGTTTATATTAAAATGAAGAGGAAGCTCATGACGACGGCTTGCTATTTCGAAGCAATTGATGTATATTTTCAGCGACCGGAAGGGTTGTGGCTCTTTCTGCAAAACTCCATCCGATGCAATCTCACAGTTACGTCATTCTTCCGTTTTGAGTCGCTCGTTATTCTCTCCTCTCTTTTGGATCTCTACTGACTGAAAATGATGAGAAAAATGGTTCGGAAAATTTCACTGTATATATCTTCAGTAAATCCGAATTGCGGAAATGAAACTAGTTTTCAGAACTTAATATTTTCATTCGATTTATTTTATGTAATACTTTGACATTTTTATTCTAAAGTGTGTGTATAGGGAATATTGTGGGCATAAAAAATCAATAGCTGATTGTGAGATTTACATTTTGTGGTTTTAGGCATATGTGATGAAAGAGATGTGATGTTAACATTAACGATGTATATATTCGAAGACCAACTCACTCCTGTCGGATTGTTTCTTTCCGCCTTCCTCGTGTCTCCTAATTGTGCTCGTCAATAAATTGTTTCGAAAAGATACGTTGGTTTTATTCATTCTTTCACTTTTCTGCGGTCTTTTTTTTTGATGTGTTGGGGATACATAATATTGTATTCTGTATTGTATATTTTTGAAAATTCTAACTAATCTATAATATGACTCAGAAAAGCTGTACGTGCTAATTATGCATACAGATATTACTTCACTAAGAATAAGATAACTAATTCTTTATTTCTATATATATTTAATCGGCAAAATAATTTCATACTTTAGCTAATAACAGCCATTTATTTTTCTGAGAAAATAAAATGAACTTCTTCATTTTCAAAAATAACGAAAATGATGGTTAATTAGCAATTAAGTAGTATTTATTGTTAATTTTGAAACAACGCTACATTCATGACACCATTTACCATAGTTTGTATTTTTTCTTTCGTTTGAGAATTTCCACAAATAATAATAAAACAGCTTTATTGGGGCGAGATAGAGACTGACAAGTCTCTTCTTACCTGTTCTCGTCATATAAGATCAAAAATAAATTTATAGTTTGAAAAAACACACGCATTGTGGGTAAAGTTTGCTCTTAATTTACGGAAATAATACATCACAGCAGAAAAACAACTGCAAGAATTTGGATGTGAAAAACCTACAGATTAAGGCATATTTGAAAGACAAAAAACAATACATATACAGTTTTGCATGGCTTAAATAAATAGAAATGTTTGTATATACTAAAAAGAAAAGTAGCATTTTAACTGGCAAGATTTATTTATTTATTGTTACCAAAAGAAAAAGCAGAGAACATCAATGCATACTCATACAAAATATACTGATAAGAAGACATTTAAATCTAAGTTATAAAAATGAGTTATCATATCAGACGATTTTTAATACACCTCATTGCACTTAATGCATTTGGATGTTTTTCTGTCAGCTCTTTATTGTTCACATTTATCTCCTCATTGAGAATAAATCGAAATCAGTTAAAATGCCTTAATTAATCTGTTCTCGATCAGAGTTAGGTTAAATTCTCATTGGCTAGGGATCTGAATGTCTTATTCTGTATGGTATTAGATTATGCATTAATTCTCTAGTATACCCTCTCCAGAGAACATTCTAAACTGCCTTAATGCGTATCGAATTCGATACCTTTCACTCCTCCACTTTTGAATTTCTAAAAGCCGTAATTTACGGCGTGAGATTCGTGTTCTGCCCGAGGACTTTTTCCGTGCCTCGCCTTTGGTGCACCGTGACCGATCCTCTGCATTGTTGCCACTTCATCATCGGAATGCACGGGATGAGAATAGAAAGGGACCTCAATGGGAAAATAACTGAATTGAATTGAGTTCGTGTCATCTATACTGCAGCAGTCAATTCTCACATGGGCTCCCACCGGGAATCGAACACTGGATCGCCCACTTGGATATCCAGGAGCCCTGGAATCAATATCGTTGATGTATTTTCTTATCTTTTTTTTCGATGGCGACGTTGGTTTTACTGTCGACCGAGTTATTATTGGAGCATTGACAAGATATTGGCTGACTCTGATATTGACTACTAACGATTCTTAAAGGAGCGTTCGCAATTTACGAAAATGAACGCTTTTTTATGTTCTAAGCCAATGACGGTGTTGCTCATCACGTCGAAACTAAATTTGAAAATATTATTCTAATATTCTACTATTTGAAAGTGGACTAATTGCCTCATTCCACGAACAGATTGCTTCATATATGGCTAAATCAGATGTACATGTGGCCTTTCGATAAATACCGGCTCCCTAACCACAGTCCTTATGGCATCATTTCCTATAATATTCCGATGGATTTCCCAGGACAATTGCTTTATTCACTACAGAATCGAGTGTGCATGGTTGATGTAGTATTAAATGTAGCGTTCCAACGAAACCTAGGTCGTTTTATCTGAGCTTAACTGGACTATTTTCTTCATGCCGTTTTTAAGGCTATTTTCCTTGAGGAATACATTTGGTCGACATTAGTCCTATCAGACGCCTTTCGCTGGCAAACTGTATTTAAAGGAAATACATCCCTCCATAGGCTTATCTTTACACTGCAATTCTAGTTTAGCGTTTTCTACGTATTTTATGTTTTTGCGGTGTAGTTGGAAATGGCAGGGATTTCGCCATGAATTTCATGTTAAAAATTATTTGTAAGACCAATATCTAGTGGTATTTCTTATATATGCATTTACTGTGAATACTACACAGTGCTGTTTGTGGAACAGTTATATGTAGCTTATGATTTGATTTCTCTATCAACGTGAGCATTGGAAGGATGGATCTTGTTGGAGTTGTGCTCAAGAGCTTTTACTTTAAGCGGTTCGGCGATTGAGAAGTTATTGAGGTTCTTTCCTCCTCAGTTTAATGTAAGACTTCCTAAGTCGTTCAGAAGAAAGGGATTAACTCTCCGTGAAATTGCAGACGCCTTTTCATTTAAAGTTATGACATTTTCTACAAACATTGTTTATTGTTTTAAATAATAAGAAGAGATAAATTTTAAGCGGATGGCTTTGCAATCTGTAAATATTAATTTGTGAATTCAGCGTCCTAATTATTAAATTCATATCACATGTTTGGCTGATAACATTTAAGATATTACCGCTCTTTTAGGGTAACTTACAGTTTTTTATATTTATATACTATATACTTTATATTTTTTATACTTTTCTTTAATTTTAATGAGGTTTTTTAGCTATCATTTCGATGATTAAGGGTAAAAACATTGAAAAGCACATATGAAATCTGACAAACGGGAAAATTTCTAACCATCATCAAAATTCGATTTTGAGAAGGTCGTTAGCTGAGTTAGAATTCCCTTTATAATACTATCTCCAGTTTATCACAATACCACAGTTTACTATTTTTCAAAATTGTTTGTAACTGTATTGATAATCAAGAAAATAGACCGTATATTTTCAATGGCGGTGTGTGATTATGATTAAAAATGGAAAATCGGATAAATATAGGTAATTGGTTTATATTCTAAGCAAACCAAGATACTATAATTTTTCAGGTTTTTATAGTTAACATACTTTGAAACTATAGTCTAAACAGCCATCGTGGACTATAAATCATGAAAATCTTTCTGAGAGAGATGTAGGCCGATCTAGATGGCAGAGTAAGAGCAGTAATGCGCAAATTCCTTCTATCTTAAAGAATAATTTTCAAACTGGAGAAGATAAAGTGAGGATAATATAATTTACATATTCTTTCTTTAATTTTATACCTTTTAAGAACAGATCATTGCTTAACGTAGATCCCAAAATTCCAGTTTTTTTACGGAAATGAAATACAAAAAGATTAACTTATCGTGCCTTACCTTTCTACCTATTAAAATTTTACATTAGACAAACGAACTTTCTTAGCTGTCGACATATTTCCATTCAAAAATATGCTTAACAAGGACAACAGATGAAATCCCTTCTTTTCGTAGACGAGCTTTCTAATTCCACCTGTGCCACTTAAGAGGAGTAATCTCAGCCGTACAAATTCAAATCATGTTTCAAGGAAATGATGCTGCGTTTTCGAGATGGTAGAACAGCTGTGGGACCGAACTGGAAGATCAATCTTGGAACCATTTAAGCATAGCAGTGTTTTCCGAAGAGGAATTTTAAAATCATTGGGAGTCTTGTGTCCCAGGCAACAAAATATATTTTAACTACAAACTGAACAAATTTTGACAGATAATTACGTTCGGTATAATATTTACAAATGCTATTGAATAAGTATGCAAGTTAAGAGAGTGCTGAAAGAAGCTCATTTCACAATGAAGGTTGTTTTTATTACTATTAAGTAAAAATCATATAGATAGATAAAAAATTCTACACTTCCACAAATTTAAAAGCAAAATCACACGACTGGTTTCAGCTAGTTCGGACATCCTCAAATAAAAAAATAATTCTCACTTTAAGACAGAAAGAATTGCGTTTAAAAGAGTACGTTTGGAAAATAAAAGGAAAGAATGCAGCGGAAGCGAAATATAAAATGGGGAATATTGGGTTCTGAAAGCTAAACATGAAAACAACGTTCATATTTCAGTATTCATCAAAGAAGAAACTAATAAAACGATAAATAAAGGAATATTATGATCATCTGCAGCCAGCAACGTTTAAGGTATTGCATATCTATGAACCCCTCACTGCAATTCGAATTATCATTTAATTTTGCGACAGTCTCTCATTCAAGTGATGTGGTCATGAGAAGTCTTACTTCTTTCACCTTCTCACTGTGAATGGAGCAGAAAGGCGACTCCATCCTCTGCGTGACCGTGATTCTAACTTGATCTAACGCAATTCGTGACATTGGCATATATGGCCACATCTCTAGGCTCTGTGAAAGCATTTCATAATAATCACTGGAAGTACTCCAAGTCTCTTAAAGCATTATAGTTTAAGGATAAGTAAATAAGGACATTATTTTTTGCATTACTCGATGGCCTAAATATCTGTATACTAAGTCGTACGATTTTTCATTGCTTTTTAAAATTTACGTAGTTGCGTACATTCCGAAATGTATCGAATAATTCTTTCATTAAAATTGCGTCAACCTTTAAAGAATGTTTGAATTTCAACCAAGCAAAACAATAATTCGTATTTTAGTCAGACGACCGGTTTCGATCAATGATTTCAATTGTATTAAATAATGAATTTAAATTGGGATCACGAATAATATGTAATTTTAGTATAGCGATCCAAATGAGTCTGAGAAATCTTGTAATAAAGTGCCTGAAACTATATTGAATATGTGATTATTACATATGATGCTTGTTATCAATAATAATTGATCACTGTTAGTCTTCTCACCGGTAAAATTCTTCATCGCAGATAAACATGACAGTTTTTGGTGAGACCTGGTAGAACTCCTTCATGATCACACAAAAAGAAAACTTGCTTTTGTAGACTCTACTGAGTGAGTTTTCTTTGTGTGTGATCACAGATGAACTTATAATCAGAATGTCATCCTTTGAAAGACAAGAATTGACTGAACCATAGTTAATTCATAGGGTATTGCGAGAGAGGGCGTGATGTTGTGATGCGCCTTTCACAGATGTTAGCGAGACTTCATTTCGCTCTGAAAATAGATGCGAAGATAGCTTACGCTCCATAAAGTTAACCAGATGCTCATTCTTAAACATCTCTCTGTTGATGCGGGTGGGAAGAGCGAGAACCTTCATATTTTCGACTTCCCTATCTTTTTAGGTTAGATTAATCTCACGGTATCTTAGCTTGACCTTCCCCAATCTATCAGTTGTCAGAGCCAACGAAGAAGAAAATATGGGTGACAAGAATACCTCCTCTTACCTTGTGACACTCAAGGTATCAAGTCAAGGCATGTTTTAAATTTATTATGGCTTCCAAGTACATAAATTAGATTAAGAGTTCTCGGTGATAATCGAGAGCATACTTGTGTTGTTATGCTAATAAGATTCCAATGAAAATAAACTGATATCCGCTACATTTTAATAATTCACGAATGGAAACCAAGATTCGCTCCTAATTATTCTCTAATTTTTTATAGATAAAAATTCGATGTCTCTTTTCATTGCCAAATGAGTCACGCGTTAATCTGAAAATACTATCGATACGCAGAAGTATTGCGTGAGTTTTTGAATGATATGTTTCTATTCTGTGTTCAGAAATCATTTTGTATTTTCTGTCTTAAGTTAAAAGGTACATGAAAGAGCAGCAGTCTCTGAACATTTGCAGTAGCACCCCACGAGCCATCGTATGGCGTATGTCATACATTCATACGAAGAAAAATGTTTATAAAGAGGTATAAATAAGGAAGGGCATTGTGTTGATAAATGATTAGCTAGATTATGATAAATGATTAATGTGGTCTTAGCTGCTTTGATTTAATGTTCTATAAGATACTCTATCTAAAGTCGGTACTACGACAGCTTACCTTGGTATTGTGAGGGAGAGGTCGAAAATTTTGATTTTGCACATCAGAGTATTTTGTAATTTATATTTTCAGTTGTTATTTTGAGAGACAGTACTTCGAGTATCGCATCATTCACTTGATTCATACCGGTGGCATAATAGAGGATGAATATTTTTTCTAGTGACATTTATTATACATAAGCACGAATGGAACGTTTGGGTCAAAATAGGAAACTAAGTTATTAAAAATAATTTATATTCTAATCGCTAGTTTTCTCAAATGGAGCCTCATTTCTTATCAATCAAGGATAATTGTAGGCATTTGTTGCCTTTCATTTCCTAGAATATTCACATAACATTTGAATTGGATATCTTTGGCTGCATGCGATTCTCGGTGTATTATTGTAGATTTCGCATTCTAAAATTGTTCAAGGTTCCAGGATGTGGAAGGGATGCAGACGGTTGAAAAACTGTTAGGTTGGCCACGCCCCATTGAGTCAACCCATTTCATGCGGGTTGGGCCATCAAAACCGGTTCTGCGATCTTCAGTTTTATCAGTCGCCTTCAGAGCAAGAAAATGGACACCTTGAAATTCATTGCAAGCGACAATGTTATGAGTCGGTTTGTTGACCTCAAATCTGTGCACTTGAAAACACTTTATAGAACAATCACCGTTGAATTTGTACATTTATTCATTCCATGTCGGTAACTCCAGTAAGAAATGCACGGAAGAAATTTTTGAACTTCAATTTTACGCCCTTCCCAACTAAATAGAATAATGAACTTTAAGGATTCATTAGAGGGCCAATAAAATATTACATATCGATATTTTCCTACCCAAGAAGAATCTTAGTTCGACTCTGGACAACTCGAAATCGCTCTCATAAGAAATGCACGGATAGTTCATTTTGACCGATTGAACTCAATTTTCTTTGAAATAAATCAGAATGTTCCAGCAAAATTGAGACAAGTACCAAAATTAAGCAAATTGAATAAAAATTCTTTTTTTCGTTGTGAATGGTTATTTTCGAGTCAAAATTACGAGAATTCGGAGAAAAGAGGAAGAATTCGTTTGACAATCGGTCTCCCTGACGACTAAGGCGATCGTTAAGCTCAACTCTCATATCTGAAAAAAGATAGGCCAGTATTAAATGAAAGGAATGTCCAATCTTTCGATAACTACCGTTAAACAGTAACCATTAACTTTAAAAGCTTCGCTTGGTATTTTTATTATTAACCGTTTTATGAATATTTGATCGACTCGATGCTATTTTTTCGAAAATAAAAAAAACTGATTTAATTGCTGAGAATGGATATTTAAATGAACTTTTTCCTCTTACCCACCCTCTCTTGCACTCAAAAAAGTTGCAAAGCTAAAAATTCTGTCAGATAAACACAGAAATTATTATTTCTAAATTTCCAATGTTCAGCAAATTAAAGTCGACCAAATAATTCTATGCGGATTGAATATTTTTATTGCATGTCTATATGTTACAAATATTCTATATAACCATGGAAACTTGCCATCCTCAAGATTATATTTGGATGATTCATTGATAACGTGGATTTATCTAGGTTGTACTAAAATCGTCAAATGAAATATCTCAATTTCTCGAGTGAAATTTTGCGGTCTGTAGAAAAGCAAGAGGGAGAAGTCAGTCCTGGAAGTTCGACCTCAATATTGCAGCAGCAAGCCTACTTCTCGTGCAATCCATTTCGTCTATGGTCAATGGAGATTGGTCATACATGTGAATGAAGCATGTTAAATAGAGGAATCACTCATCTACGATTTCGCCGATACTATTGCTCGAAAATTAACATGGTAACTGAGTTTTATGTCGAAATATTTATTTTCTCAATTTGGTAAGCGAGGAATCGTAATAACTAATGAGCACGACATAGGACAATTTCAAATGGCAGCAATACTATCATCTGAGTGGAATTGATGACTCTTGACGTAATTAATCAGACTACTGTTAATTAATTTCGGAATTTTATTTAATTTTAATTAGCATCCCCATTATGTATCGAAAGAACATCGGATATTCGCTATCTTACGGCGATCAATTGAAACAAATCCTTCCTGCGCTATATATCTCCATAGAGTTGAAGGGAATCAGTAATGGAATCAAATAACGAAATACTTATATATTATTAGTATTAAATTAGGATTCCAGAGCTACTTTCACATCGATATGACTGTCTCGTATTACATTTGCTTATTCATCGTACAGAGAATAGGTATACGATGATTTATTGTAAGTATTAGTACGGCTTATTCTTTGTATTCAAAACGCCTGAGACATATGTGTAGTGCTAATAATAATAAAGCCAAATTCGAAGGAACTCGCATGTATTATTTTTGCTAAAGGAGATTCCTTAAAATTAGAAGCGTTGTGTTCTATACCTTCGATTCACTACAAAATTCTTATTTTTGTGGAATGAATAACATATCCCTCACAAAGAAATGCATAAATGCTTTCTTCAACTTAGTCAAACTATTGCCAGTACAATTTATGATGTCCCATCTCCTAAGATAAGCTTGATGTGCAAATAAAATGTTATTAATATTACATCAGGTTACGATACCGCAATGTCTTCCCTGAAACAGTGAATTTTCTTTTAAATTCTTTTGTTTATATTATTTTAACCACGAAATATGTGCAATTCAGGTAGGATAGATTTATCTGCTATTCTTTTTCAACATGGAATTGTCGCTATATGTATTTACAGTGGCATTTTGACCTGAAACATTGTGGTCTCTACCTTTTTGAGCAGACATTCTTCGAGTGATTGCGAAGACAAGCACCGTTATCTCTTCTCTGAAAAGGATCTTTCATCTAAAATCGCAAGCGGCTGTGGGAACATGGCAACGGGGCGTCTGGAAGCTCGCTTCCATTCCATTCTTTTCTCGAGGGTAATAGCTTTTGCTCTCTTGACAGTGGGTGGTCGTAAAAATTTTCTCAAGCGCTTTTCTCTTTGCCCTGGAGCACTTCATTTTTTACTGCTCTTTACTGTGAATGATAGAATGAGACTTTTGAAGTAGTTCGAACAGAAATTTAGTACGAACGTAAGTTAAGCATAAAACAATAGAAATGGGATTAATTTCTTTTAATAAACGTAACAAATAGTTGAATGGATAGTTATTTAGAATATGGAAAAGAGGTTTTCTTACTTTGACCATATTTTACAGGCATGGAGTTTGATTTTATCGTTTCAGCATGAATTCATTCCCCTATTCTGCCGAGTTAAAATTATGATTTCAAGTTAATATATCAGCAATCAGCTTTACTTCTTCATTCGTACCATTCAGTTAAATCAACAGAGCTTCAAAATGTCTGTGACAAACAGTTTTTTCGGAATATTTGATGTGGAAAAATAAATTATTTGCCTCAATCTTTTCAGACTCGATAAATCACTTCACGTTTCAATTGTCGAACATCAAATTTCACAGGATTATATCCATGGAAGATCGTGTATTTGTCTGAGAAGTTATCGTAGTTTATCTAAGAAGTAGCATTTTATAAATAAAATAAGCGAATTAACATAAAAGTGAAAAAATCGTTAATTTATTTCACGAACGTGTGGAAAATTACATTCAAAACACATAACTTCAGAAAAATAAAGTCACTCACGAGTAGTTCAGAACACTGTTAATGAAGAAAAAAGAGATATTGATGATTCGCCTCTTCGCAGTTTTATTGCGTACACAAACGCCTTCATCGCAGCGATACTCCATTGGTAATTTCGACGCACTAACACGAGTGACATTTCGACTCAAAATGCAATTATGCAACTATCGCTTACCACATTTGCATAAGCATGGAAAAAGTGGGCGTAAAGCCGATGAAAATATGCAAAGAAATCACAACGGGAAAGTCCACTGGCGAACTCACATGCTACTCAGCTACTGTTACATATATCCCCATCACACACAAAACCCAACCACTTCTTAAAATAATAAGCACTTTCGGCAGATCTGTCACAATGACGAAGGTTGCAAAATGTTAGAGATAATAATGAAAAGTAAAGGTGCGCTCAGAAAGGACTCCACCCAAAGATTTCCCTCGACGCTTTCACTCATGGGAGGGGACATTTTAACGATGCTTATTGTTCCTCTCCTGTTTGCCGTGGTGCTTGGCCGTTCTTTGGTGCTTGGGCAGCAATGGTGGCTGCAGGAATGGCTTTGGAGGCTTCTGAATCTCCAGGTGTCTCTTACCGCCTCCTTCCACGTGGTGCTTGCTGGGAACGTGGTGCACCTTGGACGGGCTGTGGTGCGTGGATTTAGGCGCTTCGTGGTGCACGGGCTTAAGTTCGTGATGCACCGGCGCGGTGTGTATTCTGGACTTTCCTCCGTGCACCCTCAGCTGTTCGTGGTGTAGCTTCGTCGCCTTCTTCCCACGCGGTTGGTGCTGGACGGCTTCATGGTGCTCGCTTTTCGCATGGTGCGGCTTTTGGGCTTTGAGCCTGTTGCTCTGGCTGGAGGATGCGAGTTGGACGGCCAAGATGGCGCTCAAGATGAGCAGCAGGAATACGGATGCGCGTCTCATATTTGCCCACCGACTAAAATAGACCACCGACTCACTTCTCTTGCTGTTCGGAGATCGACTCACGTTTTTCGGTCCGGCTACCCATATATATAGAATGGGCAGCGCGCGGCGGCTGTGGGAAAGTGTTTACCGCGACTCAAACAAGACCTCTCTTCCTTTTTTCCTTCGTACGTGCCGTGGCGCCTTTTTTGTGGTCGATTCGAGTGCTTGTTCATGAAAATCCTGTGGTGCCGATTGTCTTTTCTGGACGTTTCCAAAGGCCAATCTTATTCGAGTCGCGTGGGTGCGCCGACTGTGTCGCGGTTGTTTTTTGTTTACCAGTGTCGAGTCGGTTGTTGAGGTCTCCGCGGAAATTCGGCGGAATATTTGCATACGCTTCTTATGCAATTAAGGCGACTCTTTCTCAGAACTCTTCGTAATCAACTTGTCTTCTTCTGGAAGGCCATATTGGTCGATGACTCCGGAATGTTTCGAGCCATTTGAAAAATAAGGAATATAACCTTAAAACAGGAAAATTAAAATAGAATCGAATCAAGGTCGGAAATGAGCTTGTTAGTTTGACGTAAGAAGGAGGGCAAAATATTTCAATAGGATAGAAAGTTAGGCTCCATTAATGCAATGACTCCTTTTTTGATATTTTGCTGATTAACGTTCATACACTGATGTATGAGATTTTGCTGTAGATGATACGGGTATACTTGAGAAAAAGAGAACGATTTACAATCGGATTCTATATTTATACTTCATGTTCTTTAAACTTTCTCATCTAACATTTTAAAGTTGACTTAGTTGACCCTAACTTAGATTCGACTGACCGGTCGAAGAATCGACTGAAAAATTTCGGAATCAATGCCCATTTAGATGTAGATTAATGGCATTATTCTTGTTGCCTTTACATTAAGGCCTGTGATGAATTGAATCAGAAAAGCATCAGTACTTTCCTCCTCACCGCAAGGAATTTTCTCGCAAAAGGAAGCTGCAATACATGTACAAATTTGGGCTACTTCATGAACAGCTTCTGGAGGCATCCTTATAATTTGTAGTACTCTTTAGCGATAACAATTCATAGTTTTAAGACAGCCGCATTTCTGGAAAAATCTTTCACAAATTGCAAATCATTTTACGTTATGTTTGTAAATAATGATGTGAATGTTTTCTCGTCAGAATCACACCATTCATATTTCGTTTGGGACAATTGAGTTGATATTCTGTTTCCTTGACAGCAGTTTTCTTTTGTATTAGCTCATACGGGTCGTACAAATGAATGTCTTTCTTTTTAGGTTCTTCAGGACTTTCTCCCATCTCTGGACGTTTAGCTGATCTATAGCTAAATTTTGCTAACCACAAATAGTAGAAAAAGAGATTACGAAGCAGCCCTTTTGAGGAAATAACTCGAAATATGTTATGATCATGTGGAGGAATTAGCATTTGGGAGAAGGAAAGTGCAAACAAATATTACAGACTGGCTCTCTCATAGTTAACACCTCTCTCATTACCAGTCTCTTCGAGTTGAAAATTGCTAGACTAACATTTAAATTCATGCTGGAGATATTTCTTGGGAAACGGCGAATTTTCTCTTCCACTTTTCAGGAAGAAAGATCTCCGTATAATTCCTCAATTCGCGGCAATGTTAGAGAAACCCGCTTCTAAATAGACTCTCTATGTCAGTTTAGTTTTAAAATTAAACGTCATGACATTGTTTGAGGAACAGACTGCCGAATAATGAAGGAAAAACTGTTTGTTCCGGGTTGAGTAGGAAACGGATAGCAATGCAAGATAAAATTCGGTTTCAGCTCTTAATTTTCATAAATTCTCATAAGTTTAATAGTCTCACAGTAAATTTTCATAAGTTCATTAATTTCCATCTTTTCGCATATCAAGCATAACCTTTATTGCAATCTTTATTTAATTACATTTGTGCTCATACTAGCTGAAATTGATACTAAACTTTGCAAAAGACCCGCTCAAAATGCTGGATTTCCATCCATAGCGTAATGTAATCGATGGTGTAAATTAAGGCAGAGGTTTAGATGATTTACCGAATCAATTGTACAAAATTATCAATCCAATAGCTGAAAGTTAAGGAGCTTATATCGAAACAAAGAGAGGAAAATTTTTTTTTTTAATTTAAGTAGTATTCGTTTATAGAAGATTACCTTATATTTTTCGCCAGGTGAAAATTTCAGAAGATTTGTGAGTTAGTAATTGCATGCGCTGTGAAATACAATTATATATTTTCAAAGAGAAATAATCTCTTTATTGTAATAAGCAGCGAACTATCAGCAATACGATTTAAATCCTCAATTTCCTGCAGGGTTAGATATTTTGTCGCACGATTAATTTACTGAAATTCATGACGCAATACATGTGTCAATGTTGGACAGAAATGTTCGGTAGTTTTTATTTTTAATGCAGACTTGGCATCAGTGCTTTTGAAGTACAAGCCGTAAAATTCTTCTGTGGTGTCATCAAGTGAGACGAGGAATACAAAGAGCCTACAAGTACGAGCTTCCCTTTTGTTACATTGATCACATCCCAAACTGTTTTGCATATTTATCAGCGAGCGCTAAAACCCTCTTAAATGAATTCTACCTGTATGAAGTCAATCAGAAACTTTAAGACGGAATTTTCGTCTGGAGATGCAAATTCTTGTGTTTTCTCCCTAGCGTGTGTTTAAACGGGCAAAGACAACGAGTAGGTCAACAGACGGGGTCGTTTACTGTTCTTTTAAAAAAGCTATGTGATGACGCAAATAATAATGAAGTGACTTTTATGTAAATAACTGTAGCGTATTGCAAATTTGTTCTTTTACATTTTGCATATATTCCTTTTCATACACTTTTGTGCTAAATATTATCTGATGTTTTATCAAGCTAACTTCTTGCTCTTACTGTTGTACAGCAGTAATAACAACGATAAAATTTAATCATTATTTAAATTCATTCATTATAAGGGAACTATTTTCTATTGATGATTTCATTTTCGAGCACGAGTAAATAAAGATCTGGTATCAAAAGACAAGGGAGGGATATTTACCAGGGCGAAGGTAATCTGAGACAATTTCCTTATGAATCATCACTTTTAAAGTCAAGCCATTTTTTAGAGGTTAATGTAGCTGATGAATGAATAAATATATGGGCCTCTCGTCCGCCTGACCCCATATTTTACCTACATATTTTAATGTTAAAACTAGAAAAGAAAAAAATATATAAAATATAAACAACAAGATAAATATATTTGTGTATGCGAGGAAAATCTAGATCGTGGAAAACTTAACAGGCTGTTCTTCTCAGATGCTAGGCAAATTGTGAGTACATACAAAAATCGTCTCCTTCCCTGGATTCACCAATTTCATTGAAGACAGTCATGAACCTATTCATTAGGGCTGACAGTTATTGTATCTATTTTCTCAATTATTTGCAAACCTTGTCAAAATATTATGGTGTAGGAGAACTTAAGTAATATTTACATCCTTTTATATGAAGATGGAATCTTTTAAATATGAGTGATGCTAATTTTACATCCAGTGCCCAAGGAAAAGAAAAATGAAACCGCTCAGCGTCTTGTTTATCTTGGACAGCAGCAATCCATTACGTAAAATCTCTCGAATTTCAATTTCGTACGGCTTTCGTTTGCCCAGCAAATCATAGTGAATACAGCGGGCATTTTTTCCTTCTGCGCACCATACTTTCACATTTTTACCGTAAATGCAAACAGGATGTTAAGAAGGATGATTGTGCGCTTACTTGAGTTGAACGACCTGATGAGGGATGCTGAGAGACACGTGCTTTTCACTCAAGGTCTCGCCCCCGCACTGTTGCCGCCCTTTTGCGCTACATTTTACACTTTTCGGGAAAGGTTCTTTCCGGACGATGTGGCAACGTCATCCCACTCCACAACCTTGGTATGAAGCAATATATAAATTATTCGAACTGTAAGTATTTGTTATAAACAAGAAAGATCAAAAGTTATTTTATCGCGATCAAATTTTCCATCGCGGTATACCATGAGGCAAAGCCTATTGAATTGAAATTATTTATTTTTTATATTATAAAGTATTTTTTAAAAACTGATTCCTCTCATTCATACTTGAGGGCTTTCCATCATGAGACACATGTGCGAGAAAACACGGCTTTAATTTCAATTTATGTATTGATTTAGTAATCCGAAATTTTATTCCTATCTCGACTTTTAAGTAAAATTTGTATTTTTCTGTTCTCTAATTCATATTTCATATAAATTATGCTGTTAACTGTTCCATCTCACCGCTCAATTTTAAGCAAATTTCAATGTCTGCGGTATTTAAAAATTTTATAAATTATTCGGATTAATAGATATGATTCTTATTGTGCTTCAGACCTGTAAATAACTTCATCCTCTCTCCTTTTACTTATTTACGATGAGTTTGTGCCTTCACTTCATCTTATTTGTGTTAGAAGATATAGATTCAACTACCAAAACCAACGACATTACCTTTGATTTTCCGGCATTATTATAATTTTATCCCGCATTATAACTTAAAATTGTTATTTCTCTCGTTGTTGACCTTTTATTTTATGAAATCTTTGCACTCGAAAGAAATCTATTTTGTTATCCTATTCAACGAATCACCGTGATGAGGAAAAATACAACGCAATTAGATGGGTCGACGTATATTCTGGAGCTTAATTATATTCAGATACCAATTTATATTTGATATTATTATACAGATTCAACTAAGCGTGCTGTTTCCTAAGCTGTTGCTGCTCTGGCTATAGCTTTCCCCATGACTGTTTTCCTTGAATTATATTCTACGCAAACACGGCAACTCAGGGCGTATGAATGAGCCCAGTGTTCCATTTTGCATGCGTTCTCATGTTGTTTGTTTACACTTATCATTATCTTCGTACGCATGGTTCTTCTCGAGCATACTTTTCGCCAAGGATTTTATCTCTAGATAAGAGAGTGGTTGAGTTCTATTTTTACAGTCGAAAAATACGAAGCTCGCAACGCTTCAAAGCTAACTTAGTGCACACAGTGTTTTGTGAGTGATATCAGAATTTTTAGTAAATTCAGAAGGTGAGATTAAGGCTCAACGTATGATTTATGTCGATCTCATTGAGAAATTCTCCACTTTATTACGATATTTTGAAGGTTGGAGTCCCAGCCGAAGCTCGATTCCCAGATGTGATTTTTCCTTTTATCTGATTTGTTTCATACTTAGTACATCGATCCTTACATTTTAGAGTCTTAAATTTATATGAAGGGATCCGACATACAAAGTGGAGTAGTAGTACTAAAGTTAGAAGTACTAAAGTATTAGTAATAAGATGAATGCAATTTTATTTTCTTCATGAAGGTAATTTATTATTATGTATTATTTAATAATTCGTTTAATACAGGCGATGACCTCATAAACTGGACATAAAGCAGCTATTGAGTGAATATAATAAAAATAGACAAAGGAGAAACAACAAAATATTTACCTTAACAAACGCTTCAAATGGAAAAAAATAAATCTTGAAATTAAAAATCGCAGGTAAAATCAAAATTACAGTTTTCTAAGACAGGAAAACTAATCACTTATAAGAGTCTAATATGTATGTTTAAAAACAGAGAAAATACACCAAGTTTCAAAGCAATCACTATTGACATGTCATGAGCGATTGATTATCTACCTGCAAGAGGACAGAGATGGTTCTATATCTAATTACTATTAATACTCGTATCAAAGTACATACCATATGGATACTCGTATTGTTGGGTTGACTCAGCATATATGTTAACTTTTAGAAGAAGCATATAGCCGTGGGCTCCTTTTAGTATTATTATTTGATAATATTCACTATTACCATGACAAGAAATAATGAAACTTTAAAAGAAATACGTGTCTTTTTTTCGGGATAATATTCGAGAAAACCGCAGAAGGGAGAAGTTCGATATTAGATTCATTTTCCGAATTTTTCAGAATTATTTATTCTCCCAGTGACGTTGATGCCATGGGGAAAAACTTAGCTTATAAATACATCCTTTTTGGAGAGAATGCATCTAAATGTCTGTCAGGGAAGGGGTTGAATGATTTAATCATTTTTTCTCCGTGACACAAAACGTTCGGTTGTCTAAGAAAATATCTTCGTCGAAATGTAAATCTTGTTGGAGAGAAAAAAGGCGCATCCTGCTCTACATTTTGACGCACGTCTTCGTTCAAACCAAATCGGTCGTGATTCACATCGAATATCCGGGAGATGAAATCACCTCCGTGACATATAGCGGAATATGCTTCCTTCCGAATTTCTTATAAAGGTCCATGAAAACGAAGCCGCATTCATGGGAAAGGCACACTTGCTGATAAACCTCGTCGCAGTTATCTTCGAGATGAGGAATCTGTGTGCGTTCGCACTGCTTATTGTGGCAATGAGCACCGCATCCCCGGTGAAGATGCCGGGCGACTGGCGGGAAGGAAGCATCACCATGCAATCGGGGGACAGGTACAGGAAATTCGGCATCTACATGTTCGTGCCTCGAGATGAAGGGTTTCAGAGGGACGATCCTCAGAGCGGAGGGCAAGAGTCAGGTGGTTTCTTGAATCGGACCAACGAAGAGAGGAAGCAAATAGGAAGGATGTACGTGACAGTGAGAAGACCTCCACCTGCACCCATTGCAACCATCACCATTGTGAGGAGTTAGATGTTCTTTTCTTTGTTTGCGGATTTTTATATTCCGAACTGCCGCTGTATTCCAAAGCAGTATTTTTATAGCTCATTCTTCAGGAGTTTATTATTACCGCTTAAATCTCTCAATGATTGTAATGAGGTTAACCCTCGCTTAGACGTTTACCATCACAAAGATTTTCCTCGCGTCAGTTTAATCGAAGTTCCTCGTCTCAGCAATGCAATATTGATTACTTTATCTTCGTATTTGCGGCGTTTTCTTTGGGTCCAGTGCAAAACGGACGGTTCACTCTGAGGCTATTTCTTACACTTGTTGGAGTAACTATCTCATGTATGCAGTGTTCTCTAATGTTTGTCTTACTTTCCAATGACTTTTGAATTTGTGATGTTACTATGTGTACCTTACCTATTGTGTGAATCTTTTAATTTTGAGTATATTCGGAATAATTTTTCTGAACGAGCTTTAACTAAGATGTGTGGAATGAATGTTGTTTTTGAATTGTGTTATTCTTTAAATAACTGCAAGTTGTTATGAATTGGATTTATAAATTATTGATTATACAATTTATGTGACTTCTTAATAATGCGTAATAAATAATGTTCTCTTTTGGATCTTAATAAGAAACTTGTTACTAATTGAATTTCCTGTATTCTCAGTCTATCCTGTATGACGATCATTTCCTTGGTTTTCAATAAAAATCTTCACTCTTTTTCGAAGTGAACGATTTGAAAAATTGTGTTTAAGTGAAACGAATCCTAAGTTGTGAAGTGATTTTCCTCCTCACCCGGATTCTGAATGTTCTATACTACCGATAGGCTAAGAAAGTAATCTCTCAGGGCGAAACGCAAAATAGATGAAGAGATCTTGAATTAGATGCTTAAGGATAGATTATGGGAATGAGAAGAAGATGACAATTGGGAAGTTGGAAAAGAAATCTGTTGAGTATGAAACACGCATTCGTATTACTTCCATTGTGTCGTGTTTTCCCATATCTCTAATAATTGCGCATTGGATGTGATACTTGTACGCTCGTTCTATTGAGATAAGATAGTAAAGCTAATATATATGAGATGATAATACCCAGTAATAGAAGTTTATATTTCATTAATCATATTTTAATACTCGTAGCAGTTTCTACATTATTTTCAATATTTTAAACGCTTCCTAGTAGATGAAATCGGGATTACTATTGGTTCTGGCATCCTATAGAAAAAAGACACACATTCATTGATCGTCAAATATATTTTGTTTTTGGTTGTCATTTATGAAATATGATCGATGATACTCTCCATGTGTTAGGATTTCCCCGTTTAAAAATGTCACCAATTATGCTAAGGAAGAGAATTGTACAGTGCCCCGCATACAATATACAATGCACTGTGAGTACACAACGCATATCTTTGGTTTGTGTATCGGTAATATAAAAAAATATGCGTTTCGTTAATACGTGGTAGTGAAAGGGATCGCTATGAAACGATTGCCTTGCGAAATCGATATTTTTCTGCCAAATTATCCGCGCTGAAACTAATAATTCGAATATGAATCAGTTCGCCGAGGTAAAATACACTTAGAGGAAATGCGTGTAGAGCAATAATTTGCTCTAATAATCACCCCTTTTGTATTTGTTATTATTCCAGCCAGTTGTAATTTTTCATAATTTACGACATGTTGATTCTATGACTGACGTAAGAGAAGTCTCTCGCATTAGATGTGATACTTTTCCGCACGTTGTATTAAGATAAGGCAATGCTTTGGCACTATATTTCTATGCCGGTTTGTCGATCCATCAAATGAGACATCCTTCCGGATCTAGTTTTTCCATCTAACTCACTAACAAACAGAAAATATTTTATCCTCTGTTTCTTTGCTTAGCTCCTCAATTCGTTTCTCTTTTTCTAATGATTTCACATTTACGAAATGTGATGACTCCGCGAGAGAGTACGGCATAATGAATGAATTCTAGTTTTCCTTTTTATACGCATTCGACTCTTCTTGTACGGTGTTGAATTCATTTGAATCAATATCATTGACAAATAAGTAGCTTAATTTTCCTCGACGATTTTTGGTGAATAAATTCATAGAGAAAAATTGGCTGCAACGCTGTTTATGGGGTCAATGGTTTTGTTCTGCAGGAACCAGGTTCGATTTCCAAGAAAGATGCAAATATCGCACGACTCATCTCGGCGACCCATGATAAAACGCATGTATCCCATCAAATTCAAGCAATCATTTGACTGCTATTCCGTAAATTCCTCAAACTCCGCAAATTTCCAGAACCAGCGTATATACATTTTTTCTGAACGTGACAATTTTTGGAAGTAGATTTTCGGTGACGTTTTCCAAACAGTGACGAGCTGAGTCCTCTTTTAGAAGAAAAAGGTTTGTTAGGAAGTGCATGATGACGCGAGAAGCATCCTCTCCTGTGAATCATGCATACCTTGACTGAGATATCAACATCTTACGTCAGAATAGTTATCATAGCTCGAATTCCAGTTAAGTGTGGGATTCATAACCTTCAAAAAGATAGAGCGTACTACGTTCTCGGGAGTGTTCTTCATACCGTTTGAATTCCGAATTTATGAATCATACGTTCTTGCTATACAGAATAACCAAGCGACCGCCTAGGTCTTAACGCCGCTAATTGCTATGAATATATTATTATTATTTATTATGATACCATAAAATTAAAACGTATGATGGAA
Source organism: Pachydiplax longipennis (assembly GCA_036926295.1). Classification (NCBI taxonomy): domain Eukaryota; kingdom Metazoa; phylum Arthropoda; class Insecta; order Odonata; family Libellulidae; genus Pachydiplax; species Pachydiplax longipennis. The sequence continues at coordinate 1,040,707 of JAVFKF010000085.1, read as the reverse complement.
ATTACTTGTTGGTGATATGAAATGGCTACTTTCTTGCGCCATAGAGAGTTGAACTTGAATGTCATAAGATTTAGTGCAGAGAGATATCACAGTTAATTTCCTAATATAAACTTAATTAGATCCTTATCTGTGCAAGATATTTTTCCTTCTAAGTCTCTTCTTCCATCCTATCTGCCGTCATTGATTTTGAAACGAGGAGTAATTTGAATGGAATGTATTGGCGGATCCAGACGAAGGCTTCCCTCCCTCGAAAATTAATTGCTTGTAATAACTAGCAATTTGCCTAAAATCTGACAAGGGGCTTGGTATAGCATCAGATTCTGGAAAAGGGTTAAAGGATATTTTGCACATAAGCATACAGGAAAAATCTCAAGGAGAAATGGAGATGAATAAAGTTCTCTTGAGAGGACTGGGGCTCGAACTCGGGATCTTCAAAGTATCAGTCCAAGCAAATATGTTGAAACCTTTGCCTTCGAAGTATTCTAAAGGAATGGATAAGGTTCTTACCGGGCAGCCCTTGATATTCCAAGATGATGCAAGAAGCGTAAGCAGAGTTTGTGGAAACACGCAAAATACTTTTTTGAATGCCGTCCAACCGATTGTCCGAACACCCACTCATTGTTTGAGAAATGGCAATCAGCTCTAGATTCCAGAATTACATTTAAGAATCTATAAATCCCAATTTAATGTTATGAATTCATGTTCATTGTGGTTGGTGCACTTTCATTCCGGCTCAGTGAGGGAAGCAAGAACGAATTGCCTCACTCCTCATCAACTGCTGCATTTATATTATTGAGCCGCATCTTAAGTCGAGATATAATGATTAAATGTTGCAAATATAGTATTTCCTTGAGTCCATTTGAAATGAACAAATATGTAAAAATTAAAACTCTCACACTTCATGTTTGAAGGAGTCAATTTCGTATATCCTACATGAATTTAACATCATTATTGTGATAATCACCTCCACCATCTACAAACATGTCTCACATTTCGTTATTAAGAAAAAATAATTCCATAGTTATACTTAAATTTACTAATATTGAAGGCATTGTAAAGATAACGAACTCAGCCTCAATTTGAGTGCATTATCAAGAAGAGTTCCTCTAGTATCAGGTATGGTTTGCGTAATTTCATACATCATTTTGTCCATAATACACATTGATTGTGACTCAATGAATTATAGATTACGATCCGTTATCATTTAGATTTCTATTCAGAAGGCGATAGATTTCGTTCTAAATTTGCTATAAAAGACTGTAATTATGAATGTCTCCTATTGTCACAAATCGATCTGTTTTATTCGCCATAGATAATTGACCTTTAATAAATTGATTAAACATATTTTGCATTTTCTTTATTTTAAAGATGATCAATCAAAGGACTTGAGAGTAAAACTAAATTCGATTTAATAATACTTCAGCAGGAAATGAGGGTAAGCCAGTTTCAATAAGAAATCTGTACAAGGACATAAAAATCATACAGCAGTCTTTTCCTCCTCTATATTCTTTGATATTCTTCGTCGTTCGTATGTTTTATTCAATGACATCCTTGTCCTTAGTAATGTCCTTCAATAAAAATATGCTGCAAACCCCAAGTATCAGTTTAAATTTCAAAACAAATTCATTGATGCCATTCATAAAATACCCATTTCATAGAACATTTTGCTTTCCTTCTTGTCATAAAATTTTATTTGGAATGCATTTTTTTGAATTTTCTAAAGAAACGATGTATTTAATTTTGAATGTGAAAACTTCGAATGGGGTTCTGGACTTGTCGGCTTAAATACACTGCACTATACACGCCCTTATTTCCATTCACCCACTCACAATCGAAGGTAACAAAAGTAAATCTGTACCGCGGAAAACAAATCAACAGAAGCATTTATAGAACAATATCACAGCCAAGATACCTCATAAGGCTCTGTTATCCGTCGAGCAATTACCACATTACATGTCGTTTAATTTAGTTTACCCACTGTTTCTCGGGAAGTTTGAAGACGAGCAGCAATATACAACTTTACAAATACGTTAAACCTTAAGCTCAAAGCGAATTATATATTATGATTTGATACTTCGTTCCGCCTTTCAACAAAGTATATTCATGTATTAGCAAATTATACATCTATTTTCCATATCCAAGTATCCATTATACATATATCGTATTTTCATCTGAAAGAGAAAACACTATAGTGAGGAATAACCATTGTACTAGTATGGTTTTCTATAATTAGGTTTGGACTTATTGTCCTATGACTCTTACGATGGCTCATGAAAGGTCATGATACCTTTGAATCTCAGATTTAGAGGTGCGTTAATGAGTCATCTCACTTAGCAATAAAGCGAGGCCGAATGATATCAGGAGACCACAGCGCTGCACCTCTTTCTTTAGTCATGAATACATTTTCAGCATCGGAAAAAGAATCCCCTCCGTTCGCGACATTCTCGGAAGCGTTGACATCACCATCGTAAACTAAGCGACGGCTATTTTGGCGAAAAAGGAAATCTGTGGCTGGGAAAAAAATATGGTACGAATATATAGCAGAGGCGCATCATTCTCTTCCACCAGTTCTACAGAGCAGAGTTCTCTCCAAACATGGCGAGCATTTTGAATAATCCGAGACTGCTCTTAGTGATCTGCATGACTGCAAGCTTTTCATCGGCAGCTCCGACTACAAGTGGTGATGACCTCCATGGCAGCATTAACATGCGTGCTTACAGGGGAAACAGAATGAACGCGATTCCAAGTTCATTTGCTCTGGATGATAATCCTAAGGCCGTGCCGGACTCTCGCCGTGTTGCTGAAGATGCAACACCTGCAGCAGCCGAGGCCTCCCTCGACAGACCCGGTCAAACGCATCACGTCACTCATAGCACCAGCGAGTACCAAAAGACTACTGGTAGGTTTGGATCGGTTAATTATATAATTCGATCCAAATATGGCGGATCACGGTATGGATTCAGGAGGAGGAGATACTGGGACAGCCGTTCGAAGGATGAAAGTGTGGTCAAAGCAGTTTCTTCACGCCCACATCGACACCATGCTGAAGCTATGAAAAGTAAAGGGAAGTTAATCCACTGTCATCAAGAGGGAGACATCAATGTGTCGATGGATATTCCTCCACATGTTATCGGATTATAAGAAACTCACTGTTATTTAAATTGCTGTTTCAGTTTTATTACATAAGACTGATTAATCATAGGAATGCATTGGGATTCTGCCATTGAATTACCATTCAATGTAGAACAATTCCGTGTTTTACTTTCATTCTTTACGTCCATATAGTGTGAACTGAAGAGTTGTTGTCGATGATCCATGGGATACTAATCACAATGTGTCTTTATTTATTGTGCTGCTATACAATTCTAAGTCATTATGCATTAACTACGTTCATACATGACGTTTGATTGTGTCTTGGTGTACATGTATATGTTTATTTATATGTAAATAAATAAGCATGGAATATAATTGAAAATTGTTGTCAGTTTAACCCTTATTCCCACCTCTCTGAAATATATTATGAAGTCAATTAGAATCGCCTTTTGAAGAGCCTAAGTCGACGCGAAACTGTTTATTTATACTTTAAATTTATGTTCAAAATTTTAATTCATACCTTAATTTTATTGTTCATTATAGAGTATATGGAAGAAATAAAAAGGAACCACTTTTCGAAAATGAACCTAGTTCCTAATTTATTTAAAATAACTATGCAAAATACCACACACAGAATACAAATTATTAAAATTCACGACATGTTTCGACGCGTAAGCGTCATCCTCAAGAGGATGACGCTTGAGCTTGAGCTTGAGGATGACGCTTGAGCTTGAGCTTGAGGATGACGCTTACGCGTCGCAACATGTCGTGAATTTTAATAATTTGTATTCTGTGTGTGGTATTTTGCATAGTTATTTTAAATAAATTAGGAACTAGGTTCATTTTCGAAAAGTGGTTCCTTTTTATTTCTTCCATATTGTCATGGAATACCACAAAGTGACCCGCCAATCAGTTGATTTTATTCATTATAGAGTATATTATGCAGTGTTCATCCCCGCCCTCGTTAGACTCGGAGTCGCAATATTTCTCTAAAGAGATGAATTCACGTAAAAAATGCTAGTAATTCAAGAAGGGGCAATAAATCAGAGGAGAAGGTCGACTTTAAGGATTGAAAAAGTAAAAAAGGTGTTATATTCTGAAAGGGGTTTCAATAAAGGATTATTTGAATCGTGTAGACAATATTTTAGTTTTCATAATTTAATCTTCTTTTTCACATTGGGTATTTCTTGGTTCCTTTTACTTATTTCCTGGTTCATTAAGGTCCGTGTAGATTGTTGACCTCCTTAGGCGAAGTACAAAGCGGAAGAGAACGGAGAAAACCGAAGCCGGACAGATAGAATTAAAATTCTTGAACTTGAATCGAAACCGATATTTGCTCCATTCTGATGTTCCCAAAAATTAACATTTTACTTAAATGTGATGGAGGAAGTGTAATAATACCTATTAATTGGACTTGGAACTAAAAATCACTAATTTTTATTCTAAAAGTTAATGTAATGTAGTGTAAAAGAACAGAGCAAGAGGTAATATAACTTTCAGGAGTATGTAAGTAATGGCTGAATGGAACAACCTATTTCGAATCGGTCCGACGTAGAAAAAAGGAGCAAAACCAAAACAACTAATATTTGGTGTTTTCGTTGAATCGGAGCGAAAACTATTCCGGTGCAATGTGATGCCCGGTTCAGGAGCTTCTACGGCGCCACGCTGAATATTCGGTCTTTATTTTCTTTTACTCGATATTTCCCAAAAAAATTCATTTCAATAAGGAAATGCTCATCTCAAAGATCTTTCATTTTCTGATTATTTCGATTGAAATCCAGTAAAATGACATGAAAATAAAATGAGAGGCATAACATATCGCGTCAGGAGAAAAATGGCACGACCAACAAACCGTCTTGTTAGGAAATAACAGAAATCAAATTGAATTATTCCTTATTTTGCTTTGCTCTTATTCCTCGATTTATTTCACAAATATTTCAATTTCACTATCTTACGCGGATTTTCTTAATTTTCTTGTTAATAATTACTTTTTCACAGTCGAAAAAGTAATAATTACTTTTTAATCGAAAACATTTCATAAGTGTTCTATATTTTTAATGCGCCATCCATTCATTATTTCGAGAAGTTCAATATTCTTTCTCGAGAAGGAGTTCAATTTACTATCATCTAAAATCATCGTTGGGTCTCCCTAGAGCTTATAATAATGTAAAGACAGCCGCTGCCATACGCCACTTGCGGTTCACGGGGTATAAATCTAAAGGAGAATCGCTTTAAGAAATCAATAGAATTTTTTTGCTAATTTATAATGTGTGATATCGATTGCCGTATTTTGGCATTGCCCCAAGTTTCTCAGCGGAATGCGAATTTGTTTTACGCAGCCAAACTCCATTTTCATCTCTGGAAGGCTTCTTTTCTTTTTCGAAATTAAATTAAAATAGTATTCCTAAGGGTTTAAGATAAAGTAAAACGTGGAAAATCGAATTAATATTAATAATAAATTTAAGATCACATAGATTTAAGATTACATAGAATGATAAGAAAATGGTGGACTTTCTGAGGAGGAGGAAATTCTTTCAATTTATGCCATTGAGGACTTTTTCCACTTTAAATAGTGTAAATTCGACAGATTTTTCGCCAGGGACATTAAATTTCACATTTTAAACTCACACGAGCAAGAATATACTAGAATTAACTTAGATTATTCGGTAATTTCAAACATTTTGTAGTATTATAAGGCTGCCTTTTTAAAAAGGAGAATATTCAATAACTTCAACTTTTATCGAACTATCGAATATAGTGGATTGCGTTTTACCATGTGTTTCGTGTGAAAATGACCGAGAAAAAACCGCGTATTAAGCGAAAAGGCGTTTTAAGCGGGAGCTTCTTAAACGGGTTTCATGGTACGGGATACATACACATTGCTAATTGTTTCGTTACTTAAAAGTGCTGTAACGTAGAAACTTTATTTTTAAGTTATTTTAACTGATTCGCAATGTGACACCCCTGTTAACTCCAAAAATTGAATTCATACCTTGAATTCTTTTGGTACTAAAAGATATTTCAAATATATTTTCGCTGAAACATTGATAATTAGTTGATAATTGAGATTGATTTACAACAAATAAAACATTTATAAGCATTTCTCGTTTTTTATTAATATAAAAGTAAGGATATACATAATACATGTATATATCTATTATATATATATATATATATATATATATATATATATATATATATATATATATATATATATATATATATATATATATATATATATATATGTATATGTATATATATAACAATTACACGTAGTGCATGGTCATAGAAATAGCTTCATGACTTAACATTATAGCAGCGCAGAAAATAATGAAATCATTGTGATGATATATAGATAATTATTCGCTTTCCAACATATTCAAATAAACGGAAGATGCGAAAGCCAGTGAATTATGATAGGAAATTGAAATGGCAGAAGCCCATCAATTGGCTATGATTAATCAGTCTTTCTTGTATAAAACTTAATGTGACAAAGAGATATTAATTACAAATTTGATGAGATTCTCATACTCCGAAACTTTCCGAGAGAGGCGCCATAGACTCGAACATGTCTCCGACTTGATGACAATGGATCAATTTCTTTCTTCTTACTTTGCTTTGCATGGACTCAGGTGCTGTTTGGTGACGATGTGGGCTATATGCTTTAATTTCTCTCTCAACTTTTTCGTTCTTCGAGGGGCCGTTCCTGATAATTGTACTTCTGACTCCATAGTCGCCGTATGTGTGAGGGTACCGATCGTTGGATTCCGCTGGATACCTCGGTCTTTGGTCCACGCTGCTACTTCTTCTGCCAGGATACATTTGACTGAGTCCTCTGTAGGCTGCACTAGTTAGAGGATCTCTTGCGTAGGATAAAGATGGGTTATCTCTAATACCACGACGGTTGTCGACTGGCATGGCGATGTTACTGCTGCCATGAGATGTTTGTCCTGGTCTGCTGTAGGCTGCACTAGATTGGGGATTTCTGGCGTAGGATGAATATGAAGATTCTCCTGCTACACGGCGTGTGTTTACTGGCAACACGCTGCTAACTTTCCCGTGATACGTTACATAGGGTTTGCTGTAGGATATATGAGATTGAGAAGTTCTGACATGGAATGCAGACGGGGATTCTCCAATAGCATGGCGATTATTTACTGATGTTATGATCCTCGAATTATCATCCTGAACTGGTGAACTTGGAATCGCGTACATTCTGTTTCCCCTGTAAGCACGCATGTTAATGCTGCCATGGAGGTCATCACCACTTGTAGTCGGAGCTGCCGATGAAATACTTGCAGTCATGCAGATCACTAAGAGCAGTCTCGGATTATTGAAAATGCTCGCCATGTTCGGAGACGTGTGGAACAGGTGGAAGGTTGGGAGCGAATGATGTGCTTGCTGATCACATCTCCTTTATATGCATATACATTTTTTGCACGTCACAGATTTCCTTTTTCGCTAAAATAGCCGCCGTTTAGTTTGCGATGATGATGATGTCAACGCTTCCGAGAATATAGCGAATGGTGGATGAGATTTTTTGTCCGATGTTGAGAACGTTTTCATGCCTAAAGAAATGGATGCAGCGTTGAGGATGTGGTTCGAATATCATTCTCATCCGGTCTCGTTTTATCCGTAAATCCGGAGGAGTGTGGTTATAATCCATACAGCATTTACCTTTAAATCGACAATTGTTCTTCCGAGGTCTCTCAATTTTCATATTGTGTACCGCTATAATAATCATAGGCTAATGATACCCATAATAATAACTGGTTACTCCGACTCTCTAATCACTACAAACGTATACACAAACACTAAAACAAGCCTAAAAATACACACCTTCAGTAAATCAGTGCCCGTTTTGTTATACCTCGATTGTAGCGATATATATCGTTATTTACACATCCAGTAACGAAACCCAATGGCCAAATTCAGTCTTGCGTTTTCTAATACCTTACTATTTGAACATAAACGAATCCCTAATATATTAGAGAGAGACGAAATATTAATGTCATAAATGTTTTAAAAGTCTTCTTTTAAGTATGTAATCAGGAAGAGTACTGCATCATCACAATGGCGATATGTGTATTTTATCCTACTACGAATCCCTCAATACACTCGATGGATTTATCACATACCGAATTTCGATAAAACATCACTACCAGCTTTAAGTAACCTATGTCTAAATACCGGTAATGATGTGCCACTTAAAGTTTCATGTTAAACATATATAACCTAGATAAAAAAACAAAGCATACCTTCTTCATCCACGTTACTTATTTATTTTCTAGGTTTTTCTTTTCACATAAGAAATACACAGATAACTACTACTCGTCCGCAGTGAAATTGCATCTTATACATTCTCTGAACCAGAATGAATTGATGAAAGAATGTAATGAAATTCATGAAAGATATCCATTAAGCAATAGACGAAAATATTCTTAGTTAAGGAATCATGTGCACCCGAAATTAAATTACGAAATTTTCTCCTAAGAAAATATTATTAAAGTTTAATTGACTATTTTTCAGATTCCTAATTGATATCTTAAAAACTGTAGAAAAGGTATCATAAGTGTGATATTATCGCGTGATGTTGGCATGAATCTTGCTTTTATCTCTGTTTCATCTTCCCTGTTAATCTTGAAATGGTGGATCAGTCTTTTTTACAGTGTTTTTCAAGCAGTGTAGTTTTCTATGATATTTTTCTTTTCTTTCGGTGTAATATTGTAATATTTCTTGCTATTGATTTGATTAAGCTCGTTCTAATCACGTGATTTTCCTTCATTTGAAATAATTTTCCCTCATATCTTTTAGTATACATGACTACTCGTACTATATTCGTACATAATCATGGTGGGTTTCGCAGGATTTTATGACCATTTAAGCTCCCATAATACAGTTAAACCCTTTCTAACGGACAGTTTCATAATGTCCCGAATAGAAGTACATATGAGATCGCTTTCTAATACGAATAATTTCATGTTTACTGAAGGCTCCTTCTTAGTTTTCTCTTTTTCTGTAATTGTATTAATTTTGACGATTGGAGAGGAATAAGATACTTTGCAGTCTCCATTTTACCTAAATTAGGACCTTTTGATTTTTCAAGTTTTATCAGGAATATTTCAGCTATTTCCGCTGTTTATAACACTTCATGATATGAAGGACTCCTTATTAGGCGGGGTTAGGCCCGTGTGAGCCTCTCTTCCACCGAACCTCGTGTGAAATTAAGATGTAAAGATAATAATTAAATATAACGCAAAAGAAAGAGCAGGAAGTGGGAAAAAATCTCTGCAACTGAAGGTTGTCAAAGAAAAAACCCACATGAAAAATTATCAGTAGGAATATAACTTTATATTATTAAAATGAATTACATTAAATATTATTACAATTAGTCATTAAGTATTGATTAAGTATTGATACTAGTGGTTCAGGATAATTAAAACGGTTTCAAATTGAGTATCAAGTTTAGGTGACGACATATTTTGATTCGATTTGTTGCTAGGTAGTTGTTTATTTTTCACAGTCCGTCTTCGTCGCGCACCGTGTCTCGCCCGCACCCTCGAAGTTGCAATGTAAGACATAATTAAATATGCGGACTGCTGATGCCCTCAGAAACTTTAAACGAAGTGTTTTCAGCAGCGCAGTCGTGAAGGAGAACGGAAGGAAGGATTTCCTTTTGCGAACCGACTTGTTTATCGCCAACCGGAGCTCATCAGTTTGCCATCGTCATCTGGAGAGGATGGGGAGGGTGCATCTGTTGCTTCTGATTGCTTCTGGAGTGTCCTTCGCCACTCCAAACGGACACATGAGGAAGGGCAGCATATCAATGGAATCCGATGGGAGAGTTCGCAGATTCGGTATTTCCATGTTCGTGCCCGCAGAGGATAAGTACCAGAGTGACGACGCAGGGGTCGAATCCCGGGCCTTCGAATCTCCTTCCTTGACCACGGTGTACGGCAATTCGTCCGTTGGATACAACGTGATGCAAGGGGAGGACGTCCAGCAGCCGAGTCGAGAGAAATGGATTCACTGTCAGCAGATTGGATTAGTCTCTGTGTCTATAGAGAATCCTCCGCCGCCTCCCATTGCGACAATTATGATCGTGAGGGAGACATTGCGAACAATTAATGGTCGGACGGTTTCACCGGAGTAGTTTTTATAATTACTAGTTGACAGCAATGTCTGGATACCAAAGCCTTCCGCAGTGCACCGTTAGAATATGAACTTTGTGGAACAGAAAAATAATATATAATCATGTGTTATAATCTAAATGTTATGTCAGTAATATAATCTGAGAGTATTCGCTGAATGCCATCGGAAGGAAATATTGTGTCATTCGTGTTTCATGAGTACCTTGTTAAGTCACCTGTATCTAATGAGTCAGTTTTCTCTAAAGATTTCACCATATATATATATGGTGAAATCTTTATGTATATATATATATATATATATATATTATATATATATTATATATATAATTATTCATTGATTTGAATGTCATTTTCATGTCTTACACAATTAAGATAACTAACTTTAATAAAATATCGTTTTTGATCGTATTGCATGCATAACTCACAAATATTTCTGTCAATCTCAAAAATCCAAATAGCCAGGGATATAATTAACATATATGTTGCAATTTGTTGCATTGACTCTTCCATGAATTAAATAACTAATAACTTTATAAATATTAATTTTACTGTAATGATGTTTCTCCGAAAATTTAAGGATTTTTAATTCTTAGATTGTGCGATGCGTAATTATTTCCCACTTTTCCGACAATTTTGCTATCCTAAATTGCTCTCAGAAAAGAGATAATTGTGAAATATTTGGTTCAGATATCTGAACTCTCTATCGCAATTTTTTTCATCAATATGGTAAGGCTTTAAAATATTTGAGTCCTTCACAATTAAGTATTGAAAGATTCAATAGTTAAAGGAATTTTCAAGATAAAATCCAGTACAAATTCAATCCATGATGATTTTTTATGTATTAAATTCGTTGATACTTAGTATTTTATATCTCCAATTAAATTTGAGCAGCATTAATTTCGTCAGTCACTAAATTTCACTCCAATATTCTCTTGAATCGCAAAGTGGCGATTTTTTTGTTAGTGAATAACTAACCCAATGAAATGATCACGAAAGCAGTGCGATAAAATAATTATCATTCCACAATATCTTCTCGTATAATTCTTTCCTTTCTTATATTTATTGCAATTCATCCCCAAAAGGTTCACTCTCCGCTTTCTGAAAGATATTCTAAAGTACCACCATTTTTGTTGTATTTTCTGAAAGCAATTTTTTTGGCTATCGTCGTGAAAATGCAGATTTATTTGATGATGTTTACCTTTTAGGTGTCTTAATCTGCTTTCTGTTTAACATTTAGTAGAAAATTAAGAGCTTTCGCAAATTTTTCATACACTCCATCTTGTGGGTGTTTTCCTATCCTGATTAAATCGCTATAACCCCAATAAGTAACTTTCGTCAGCGTATTTTATCTCTTTTTGCTAAGTTAATGACGTCGATCTAAGGAGAGGCTTATTTGTCTCGCCCAAACAAAGTCATTTTGTTATTATTATCTCAGTCATTATCTTCTTTCAAACTGTGAAAAGTAGCATTACTATAAGTACTAGAAATTGTGAATAAAATCAGTGGTATATGTTATTCCAAGTTTCATTAAACTACGAATAGAGAACTAAATGATTCAGGGAAATCAGGCATAGCGATGACAATAGATTCTGCACATCTTAGATTCAAAGAGCGTACTGAATACACCTAACAATAAGCATTAGATAATGATAAAATAAGAAATGTCGGTTTATATTTCAAAGTCCTTTCAATTGTTTGAAAATGTTGACCAATCAAGATTAGTATAATTACATTTCACAGCAGCGTCTCGGCTGAGTCCGAACTAATATGTTTCCCAGTTTTCTTTTGTATTTCATTTAGTGTTAAAGTTGAAGCAGTAGACTTGGTTAAAAGATAAAGCCAAAGATACATTCTTCTATTTGATTTTCACGACCAGATTTTCGGAAACTTGATTGACGTTTGTAAAAATATTGGTAATATATTTAAATCTTTTTATTGTCTTTACGTTTACCGCAATGTCTTTTGTAGATAATGATGTGAGTTCGAACATATGCTAAAATGTCTTTTTTTGAAGTTATTACACTTTGGTTCCGCGTTACTTATTAACTGTGGTGCTTTGCACCCCCTGCCACCGGCCGAAAAACGGCTCGCAGGGTACGTATGTAGATATACGTGTTAGATTAGATACGTATTAGATTTAAATGATTTCATCATTTTTGTCATTAAAGTATGAATTTTAGTAAGGTGCGTGAATTTTACTTACGATTTCACATTTTGCAGTCATAATGAATCTAAGTCGTAACATAAGTATCGTCTTTTATTTTGACAGATTTTCCCATCTCATCAGTTATTTCATAAACATAGCATGTCACAAGTAAAAAAAGAAAGTACGTTATTAGGGTACCCCAGAGACAACGCTGGGTTGACATGAGGATCCGGTATTATTTTGTACGTATTTACATTTACATTTACATTAATACCCCGCTAACCGCCGTAAGGCGTATGGCAGGGGGTGTGAATACACCGAACTCCCTAACCAACCATCTGGTTTGCGTACCTAATACTATCTGGAAAAAGAGACCAGAAATAGCTATCTGTTCTCGCTATAATTTCGCGGAATCTTTTTGACGTCTGGTCTCGAAAACTACGCTCACTGAGTACGGGAATCACGAAGTCGCTTATTTCCTCATGTAAATCTCTACTCAAAAATTTCTCGAAAAGTTTATGCCTATAATCATTTCTTCTATCCTCGAGGGATTCCCAGCCGAGGGTTTTAATCATCTCTGACACACTGCTGTCGAACTTGTAGTCTCCCTTGACGAAACGGGCCGCTCTACGTTGCATGCGCTCTAGTTCTATGATCAATCCTTTCTCATGTGGATTCCACACCGCGCAGCAGTACTCAAGCAATGGACGAACCAACGAAAAGTAAGCCACTTCCTTGACATTCTGTTGGCAACCCCTGAGAACGCGATTACATAGCCTCAGCGTCCTATCAGCTGACCCCACTACGTCTTGAATATGCGTTTTGAACGATAAGTTACTACTGAAAACAATGCCTAAATATTTGTATCTACTTACGAATTCTAATGTTGTACCGCTAATAAGGTAGGATGTTTGTTTTAAGTTCTGGGACGGGGAGCGGGTCATGCTCATCGCAACACACTTCTCTATGTTCAAGCCGAGCTGCCAATCTTCACACCATTTCGAAATAGTGTCTAAGTCACCCTGTAGTATGGAAGTATCTTCCACATTTTGAATTTTCCTGTATATGAGTGTGTCGTCCGCGAAAAGCCTTACCTTACTTCTTACATTGTCTACTATATCGTTAATGTAAATTAAGAACAATATCGGTCCAATGACACTGCCCTGAGGAACTCCAGATGATACTTCTACTTCATCAGAGTAAACGCCATCTAAGACTACCCGTTGAACTCTGCATGTGAGGAACGACTTAATCCACTGAATAATATGATTTTCATGCAACGTATGCAAATAACTACATTCGCACAAATTAAAATTAAAGGTAGCATAGATCGGGAAATCATTAAGGAGAAAATAAATACACAAGTAGGACATGTAGTACTTCCCGTTCACACAGCCTCCTGCATTGTGTGAACTAATCTTCTCTTTTAACATCCTGTTCTCAATTTATCGCTTAACAATAAGAATGTCAATAAATTGCTGCTCATTTGGTAACACATTCAGCATTATTGGTATGCATAATAAACGAATCCTGTTTTCCATGGTGATTATAATCTGTAGGGTTATCGTATCTTATTTTAAACCTTACGCAGTAGATTCTTTAATTTTCATACTCTCATATGGTAGAAAGAGATCTCTTTACCAGAATACAGTCTCATGATGTTCTTAATCATAATTCTGTTTGTTGAATTAGCACTTTTATTAATCTGCTATCCTTTTTTTCGGGAGATTTTCTATGTATAAGCCGAAAATATGCCTTCCTTAATCAGATCTTTACGGTGCCTACTATGCGTCTCATTTACACGTCAAGAATTACATTATCTTTTAAAAGCTTTTACCTTTCCCGCCTTTCCTTCTATTTCTTATTCATTGTTGGCTTTCACAGTCTTTATTCTTCTTTAACTTTATTTCAATCTGCTATCGTTCTTAACTCTTCCTGTCTTAAGCGTGACCCACATATTTTCAATTTAATATTTGTAAAGCTGAACACCTTCAAATAAATCAACATGCAGAAAAGGGAAGCTAACAAGAGTACTTATATAGTGAAAAGACTGGATTCAAACCGGAGACTGAATTTCTACACCGTCGAGGACCGAGTTTTCATACCAGTGCCATTTATTTTCCACATTTAAACTCGACTATTCCTTGTACAGTGGTACCTCGAGATACGAGTGCCCTAAGATACGAGTGTTTTGAGATACGAGCCGCCGAGCGAGTGATATTTTGCTTTGAGATGAAGGCAAGCTTTGAGATACGAGCAATCGCACACTACACCGCTGCACACGACCCAACATGTGGGGCGCATGTTGGTGTCTCCAAATACTTCTTCAGTTAACTACGCCGAGCCCACGGATGATAAGCCGTGGGATTATCGTCCTTACGATCGAAACCGATGCGTGTGAGAAGACGGCCTAACAGTTTCTCCCACCTCAGACTAGACCTTAGTCTGCGTGCTTGTTTCCCTCGTTTTCGAAGCATTTTTGATAAGTTGGGTTCGCGTTTTTGTTTTTTTTAGATTTAAAAAACATTATCACATTTATTTTACAACTATGGGTCCAAAGAAGAAGATGATGTCTATTGAATTAAAGCGTGAAATCACAGAAAAATATGAGCAAGGCGTGCGAGTAATTGACTTGGCGAGGATGTACGGGCGTAGCACATCAATGATATGTACTGTGCTTAAACAGGAGGATTTGATAAAGGGTATAATGCCAGCTAAAGGCGTTACAATAATTTCTAAGCTCCGGACCTCACTCCAAGAAAAGATGGAGAAACTACCGATATTGGAGATACTACTGAAAAACAACTGAGTTGGTGTTATGGGAGCTGGAACGGATTTCAATTAATTTCAATTGGGAAAATTGCTTTGAGATACGAGCAATTTGACATACGAGCGAGGTTACGGAACGAATTAAACTCGTATGTCGAGGCACCACTGTACTTCGTTATTTGAAGCTACGCATGATTTTACTAAAACTGCCGTATATTTTTTTATCTCCCCTGAAGCGTGACCCACATATGTGAAAGTTTATTTAATTAAGCTCATTTCTCACCAAGAATAGAGAAACAAAGTATTTTTGATGAGGTCTGAGGCAAAGGGAAGGAAATTCGAAACAGGAAGGACAAAAAAATATTTCTCTACGCAGCCTTTGCGGCTTATGTCACGGAAATTACAAACCCACAGAAACGTCACACGATAACTAAGGGAGAGGAAAATTGCAGATAGATAAAAAAACCCTCAGCAGGAAGAGAAATGGCTCAAAGTTCTTCAGTAAAGTAGTCGAGGACTCAAGTTCAGCTGGTGAAGACCATAATGAAGAAATTGATCTTAATCGTGCTGTTGGTGGATCTGATCTCAGCCGCTGTGCTGAGGTTGAACCTCGTGATTCCGGAGGGGCACAAGATAAAGGATTTGAGTCTGAAGTTCGAAAATGACGACTCGACGGGGGTGCCGAGGGTCGAGGATGTGGAAGCGGAGGTATTTGAACCAAAGGAGGAAGGAAGGATCACGGTGAATGGACGCCCACTCAAGATGACCCCCAAGAATTCAATTGACAGATACCAAAGTTACCAATTTCCCGATCACTCGATTGCAATAACCACATCGGAGGACTGATTCTGTGGACCCTGTGTTTGAGTGCAGCTTGTCTTTTCATTCACTCGTATTGCTTGAGCTTCTAATTTATTCTAATGTTCTTCGTTGTCGATCGTCAATGAAGTATTTTTCTGTTCATTAATATTTATGAGCTCAACGAAGTGGTGCTCCAAAACTTTATCTCCCTATTGTATTCTTCTTGATTGTTTCTTTGTGTTGGTTGTGATTCGCAGTGTGTGTGGATCGTAATGAAATTGTTTTGTTTCTAAGAATTATTTTATAATTTCTAAGAATTATCGTCTTAATGTATGATTCATAATTATTTAAGTTATAAATAAAATCAACTAGCATTTTAAATTTAAAGCGGCATAAAAGTTGAATTATTGCGTTGGACTACCCATTGTATGTATAAATAGTATGAATTCACTTCTTCTAGGCAATCATATTTAATGGAATAAGGAAATAGTGACCGGACTATATGTTAACGTATAGGAAGTAACTTCGATATATAAATGCCCTTTGAAACTCCAAGTAGCTTTGTACACCTTTCTGGTATATAATGCTGATGATTTGACAACACAATTGACGGTTTTCGGCGAAATGAAGGATATATTATTTTTAATTTTCGGGAGAAAAATTTGTTTTTTATCGCCTCTGGAATGAAGTGTTGAACCTGCTATTCGATTCGAAGACACCAAACGATCATGTAAATTAGATGAAAAATTCTCTTTTTTTAAATCTATTATAAAAATGCTGTAAGGTCTCTATTATATAGGTATACTATTGATAGCTGCATACTATTACGTTGATATCCTTGATGTTGCTTAATAGCATGCTAGGAGGGTTTTCAAAAAGTGAATACAGATAGTTTACTATGAAAGAAAAATTTCAAGTGATGTCTGTAAAATAATAAGAGAAGAGCTGACTAGTAAAATATCACTAATAAATACTTTCAACAAAATCATCCTTTTCTTCCTTATTATTTATAGAGGAACCCTACGAAGGTACTTAAACCTAATAAAATATAAAAACGCGCAAACACCTCGAATAAAGCGTAAAAATATTTTAAAAGTAGCATCATGTAGAATTATTGTACTGAATTACTAAAGTCATTTTCATTCTTGTGATGGGCAAAAATCAAGTGCCATCATCAGCAGGATTTGATGATTAGCGGCTATGAAAATCAATTTTATTTTACTATCCCCTTATTTAAAAGGACATTATTAGCTATTCAAATTTTTGCGAGGTAATAATCTCAGATAGTATGGCATGCATTGCAGTTTGAGAAAGAGGAAAATCATTGCGGTTTCGTTGAGCTTCAGAGAATCACACGAATTGGGAAATGTTGGCTTCAATTGAACTTAAGGAAAGACCGCTGCATAACCAGGATGATTCAGAGGAACCATTTTTCTTCCTCGTTCACATAATCTGTATTCAGCAACGGAAAGAGGGAAGGGAATTTTTCTTAATACATTACTTTTCGGTTTCAATAAGCTCAGGCTTCACCTCGTGGGATCTCATTTTAAAAATAAATATTTTTTTAAGCACAAAAATAAACATAAAAATATGTAATACTCATTTTTGCACGTAAAACATGCTCATGTTTCAAGATATCATCATCAAACCTTTCATACAATCTTTAGTCAAACAGTAATAATTAAAATATCAAACTACATTTATAATTGTAGTGTGTACTTTAATTTAATTTTAACTTTCCATTCCTATTCTTCTCATAATTTATGGATAAGTAAAGAAGATAAGTTTGATTTAATTTGGCGACAGTTCGCTCTTTCCTCGACGAAATGGGAAAGTGTGCTGTGCTGCCACCTGCCGCCGACTCTGCAAAGCTTCATTCAAAGGCGAACGCGCTTTCATTTAGGCAATTGCGAATACCCTGGTTGTTACTCATGCGATAGCCCTTGTTTCTTAGGAATGGGGGGAAAAGGTAATTTCGCACGTAAAGGTATGCATCTAGGGAGATCATAAGGACATGATAAATGTATTACAGGATGGGGACACGAATCCACTTGGCCTATTCCAGTCGCGGTCCTGTAACATTTCTATATGTCCGTTTTTAGTATAATCTTACTTATATTTCCTTTTCGTATTTTATGCATACCTTTTGTAAAGTAATTGAAATTGTAGTAAAGGAATGCTTCGCGGTTACTTCATATGCAAGCGCTTTTATACTCGACGGTTATTGCAGTGGATGATGAAAACACTACTTGTGTGTATTAAATCTGCGCTAACCAAATGAAGTCATCGAACTTTTTAAGCGTATATGCGAGGAGTATATAGAAAAACCATAATTTTTGTCTCTTTCCTTTCGAAAATAATTTTATTTTCTCTGTAAATCGTCGGTTTGTTTGAAGATCTTCTTCACACTTGAGTTGGCATCTTTGGCTGAGCAATTTCCCTGAGTCGCCTTCATTGCGCATCTCTCACATTCTAAAAATTTTCACAAATATTCCGCGAAAGACAGGAATTTTTCTGTTGTAACACGTAAAATCATGCGTGTCATCGTGAAAACAATGCGTCAGAATTGCGCGTTTAATGCTTGAAAACTGCGCATGTCCTTATGTGGCAATATGAGCCAATAGCTTTATTAATTATGCACTGAGAGGAAGATTTGCTGTTTACTTTGAATAGTCCTCACTCCTTAACATGATGGTCAGCTGCATTGAGTCAATTATGATAGGTGACCGTGTATGTAAGTAGTATTCGTTGTTTTTATTTGTATGAATACATATAGAGGATAAATTTTTACCATAATATAAAAAGCTAATCGGCTAACCATTTTCTATCTATTAATGCTAAATCATTCAAATTTTCTCATTGAATACGCTGCGAATCAAAATAGAAAACGAAGACTATTTTTATAATTTACGGGTAAAATTAAAAGTATATAAAAACTTTTACACTCTGCACGAAATTTTGATGTACTTATTTTAATGTATTCATATATATTTTAAAATTTCGTGAAATTTTTATCTATTTTCAATAGTGGGTTACAAAAACCGCCTTTATTTTATGTTGATATTCCACGAAATAAAGCCTGAATCTATTGAGTTTATCGTCAAAATAAAAAAACAATTCATAAAAATTAAAATGGAGATAGAATATGTATAAAATGTCAATTATCTCAGCGACGCTTTTTAATACATTCAGTTGCAATATATAATATTGGCCTTGTGGCTACTTTCATTATACCAAAATTATATGTTTATTTTGGAATCGTCCAATTTTAAAAATCCAAGCGATGGGAAGCAATTACTAATTTAAAGAAACCCTAAACATACAAATCAATGTCTCTTGATACATCCATGTAATGCAATGTTCTGAGAATCTAATTTCTTTTCGAAGAAAAAGAATGGAAGAATATGATTTACGTAACTTGCTCGTCATTATCAGTTTCTTCATTTAGAGATAATTTCATCCAATTCTTGGAAAAGTTTTAAACTCTTCTTTTCAATTCATTTATAATCTATTCATCCTTCATTTTCTGATCCGCCGCTGACGAATTCACATTTAGGATTTTGTATCGGAGCTTAAAATGCGATCGGATTTCTGAGAAGTCCTTGTAATTCGCTGTAATTATTCAAGAAATCTTGAGATAGAGTCGTTTTTCTGGAATTCCAGCAGATTAATTTTTCCTGCAGAGCCACCTTCATCATCACCGTAGACGCGCATCTTTAGAATGCCCTCGCATCAAAGAAGCAAAGAGAAAGTATCCCTTCTGATTCGCAACCCTACTATTTTACGCAATTTTCGGATAACCTTGAATAGATGATCAGGAAAACTCTCAATAGATTTGAATGAGCTTTGCATACGTAAGAACATATTCGTAATCAGAAAGCATCAATTGGCTTTCATTCATTTACCCTTAATAGTTTAATGTCTTATTTTAAGGGAAATATGAACCGTAGCTTTTACGTAAAACTTCACCGGTAAACTTAATTAATTCGAGAGCATTTTAATAAGCCCATGAATATATCGCGCGTCATCTGTTAGTATGTGATTAATATGTTGAAGAATCTTTAATGATTGATTTTACTAGGCTGTGGTGGACAGAACATGTAAATTAAAGTATCCATTCCTTAATAATCCCCTCTTCTGGTTTCATCTAAATACCACTTATCTTATTTAATTAATCCTATGAAAGACGATATCTGTTATTATGTGATATTTTACTATTAATCGTATTTTTGCAGTGGGTTTCGTAATTACTTTAAAACCCTGATTCATTGGGAACATAACCAGCAAATTCGATCTAAATGTGATCCGCACGTATAAACTTGATTATAATTTTATTTGTGTCTCTTACTGCTGTTTGGTTTTAAATTTGAATTTATATCACTTCAAGCGAATGATCAACTCTCTCCTCTGAGTTTGTCTTCAGTCTGGGAATAATGAGTTAGCTTAATTTATTTGAAGATACAAATGTCCTTGAGCGGTCCAACACACGTTTAACCTTGCGAGCTTCCGAGTGAGTAATTCAAGGTGTCCACAAGGCTTTTTAATATGCATCTTTTCTCTCACAGTTGATGCAATATAATCATTCTTTTTTCTTTTAAAATCACTCATTATTCGTGTAAAAGCTATTTCGCCAATATAAGGCTTAATAATATTAACTCCAGGACTCAAAAACCACCCCAAAAAACATTCTCAAAACTTGTGTACTGAAACATAGGCGAAATCCATTGTGAATTATTTATAAAATTTAGCAATTCTATTTGATAATGTATACAATTATTATTATTATTATTTATAAAGAAGTTATTGTTATTAGCTATTATATGCTCTCACTATAATTCGTTGGTTGTGAGTTTGATTGCTGTGAGATTTGATCAGTTGATATATTTGACAGCATTTAAACCCACTGTCGAGATATTTCAGTGTTTTTCTCGTGTGTATGTTGTGATATGTATTGCTCCAGACATTATTAGAATTTTATGCTCACAGTGCACTCGAAGATCGCTTTGTTTTACTCCACGTTTTGATACTTATGACCTCAAATATAGCGAATCAGAATCATCGCGTATAAAATTACATTTTCATCTATAAAAATGGTCTTTCCTTGAACTAAAAGCATAATTAGGAATAAATTCATCAGAATTTGTTTTAAATCAGTCATATAAAATATTTAATCTGTCCATATATATCGACATAATTTTTTGCAAGAGAGTACACTTATTTTATTCCTGCTTAGTAACTAACAAAGAAAAAAGACATGAAGCTACTTTAACATTAATAAATAAAATGGCCTTGAAATAGAATAAGTAATTTAGTTAATAAAACATTTAATGCTTAAAATTTAATGGTTTATGTAATTCTTTTTATTAAGCCTATAATTATGAAGTTTTAATTAGAAGTGGTTTCATTAAAAAAATATATATATACATGGGTAGTCTGAAAAGTTTCCCACATTTCGCCATTTCTCGATATGTTTTCTGAAGATTTCTGAAAAATTTGGGGTCGGAAACTTTTCAGACCACCCTCGTATATACCTATCATTGAGTTCCCGGATGTTATAAATACTTACTCAGCTAATTGAAAATTCGAGCATTTGGGTTCCCTAAATGGGTCATTCTTATGCTGAAACTCTTCTAATTCTCTTACTGATTCTTTCCAAAGGATAAATTCTGCCCAAAAAATTTTCAACAGTGAAAAAGAATACCTTTTTAGAGGAAATCAATAGTTTTTTAGCTATTGTAATTATCGTAAAAGATTGGGAATAGCTTGTCTCCTCTTCTATCTAACCGAAAATCATAAGTCATTTGACAAAATTACTCTGAAGAAGAAATAAAACTAATGGAGAAATATTGCAGGTAGAACTCGATAATCACATTAGATATCATAATGAGAAAATGGAAATGTAAAATGATTTAAAAATTTATTTTTAATGTTCTGTTTTAATCCTGTGAAATCATTTTAATCATGAAAATAATTCCACATCTATATATAGCTAGAAAAATCGTCGTTATGAATAGAGATAAAGCTATCACACGAGGACATCAACTCATGTCAGACCTTACAAAAATCTGAAGGACCTCAACTTGACCCATCCTCATAACTCATAATTATCCAACATAATTATCCAAACGACCCAACAAAAAAGACAGTTTCCTTTGAGGGGATTAACGAACGATGAAGCAGTTCATTCTAATGTTATACCCAAAGGCTTCGAGAGAGGTGAATAATTTTCATGCCGATAAATATCAATGCCTAATGCTCACGAGTAAAAGACAAAAATAGCAATTTTAAAGAGGTGAGAATCTTAAAATCTCACGCGGTGTCACAATCGGTCTAGATGACAGTTCTTTTGTTTCTCTCAGCACACGAAGATTAGGTCTCATGCTCGAGGACGTACGCTAATCTTAATTATTTCGAGAAAAGGAAATTATGCTTTCTCTGGGAAACGAGACTAATTGGATATGGAAAATTCCGGAAGGAAATGCACAACCGCTGCGATTTCCTAAGGTTACCTACGAACTATGTGTGTACTTGAAAAGCATAGCGTAATTACTCCCTTTATCACTAGGTTTCTTCGTTTCAATCTTCTCGAACCAAAGTTCGTGGGATCCCATATTTTCGACATAAATGGAGACATTTATAAAATTCCTCTGAATATATTTGCGACTTATCTTACGAGATGAGCGAGAGTGGATCTTAAGAAGTATTCAGTGGAATTGTATAAGCATCTTTATTTATTTCTACATCGAATGATGATACGCATGACTTGTTCCGAACGATGGTGTCTAACAAGCGTACGTTAATTTCCTTCCATAACAAGCATCAACTCCAGTATTTATTGAATCGCTCGGAGCTTGATAAAAACGTTTGTGAATGATATGAAGAGATACGAGAGAATAATAGTTTGCATGAAGTTATCTCACTACATTATATTAAGAACACTGATAGAAATTTATTAATGGGTAATAGTAAGAAATATTGCGATATTAGAAAATTATACAGGAAATCGGTTTTAATCAGTCCGCACTCTTGATGACTTATAAGCAAGCATACTAATTCATTGAACTATTAGAAGAACATTCATTTGCCCCTTATATCTATTATATATAGCTTAATACAAATACCTATCTGTTCACACTCAATCATCTATTTCATTAAAATTTCAATATCTGTAAATCTGTTCACCTATTTTCACCGGTGAAACCTCACCAAATATCGCGATGTCTCGATAGCTGATCCCGTTGTGACAGCAGTAAGTCGATATTTCTTTTCTCATTTTGCTGAAAGGCTTATCTCGCTTCACATTTCGCCGCCTTCTGCGCACCTGTATTTGCATCGTGGAATGAGTAATCACTTTTTCCTTTGCTGCCTTTGGTATCTTCTCGCCGTGCCGAAGAGAACTTGACCCGAGGCATTCTGCGCAGGAAGTCATTTTCAAGAGAATAAGCACTTAATTTTGGGTGTAATGGTGAATATCGGCGTGTTGTTCTGCGAGCTTCTTATGGAATCAATTTCTATCTTGAGTAATCTCCACAAGGTTCATAAAGAGGGTCATAAAATTTTGTAGAGGTATTGAAATATATGTCCTTCTTAATTTCAATTACCTCGAAAAAGTAGGAAATTATTTTTAAGAGGTAAAGAATGTTAAATATTTTTATGTATTCATTGCGATGAATTTTTAACGAAGCAACTAATGATGTATTTTACTGTATATCAACCCTCCTATCAGTAATAAATCGAAAGAATTCTTCTACCCAGGACACCATCGTCAGAGCTGGAACAGTGCCATTCGAACCAAGAAATTGACAAATTTTACGTGACGTCTAACACTCCTTGAAGATTTCGTTACTTTTTCGGAAACAATATAAAAATTTATATCTTCAAAGTAACTTTTTAGCAAGATCAGTATGTAAAGTTGTGTTGATTATAATTGCATCGATTATGAAAATTATCGTATATTTCCACAATGAATCTAAATCTATTTTTCGTAGAAAATTGACATCCTTTTTCCGAAATATAATAAGCGCAAAATGAAAAATATATCTTTTGAAATAAAAGATTGAATTATGAAAGAGCAAAATGATTCTTATTTCTGAAATGCCATTCAATTTACGCATTCTTCGGTTGATGATGGTTATTATTTGATGTATTTTGCTAATGTAGAGAGTGCTGATTTATACGAAAACATAGCCTTCTTATGGGTTAAGAATATAAAAACAAATATTGACTTAAGTTAGACTTTAGAGTTCGCAGTCTCCGATTATATCTGTGAAGATTTGAATTTAAAATTATTCTTGATACTATTTAAGCTCGGAAGGGGAGAAACAGAGTAATCAACTGAGAGGAATTTTCTTCCTTCGATCTGCAAAGTTATTATTTGTTCAAATCTGAATTTAATTTAAGCTTATTGTACTATATTATATTATACATTCTGGAAAAGATTACATGGAATTGTAGTTTAATTTTTTCTAGTCCCAATTTCACCCAATAGAGACATTTATATTGTAATACATGAGAAACGGGGTTTCCTGAGAATTTTATAGATACAATTAAGCTTTAGTTAATAGCAGCATGTTTATTATTAAGTTAATGTACTTAAAATATGTTGGAACACGCAAATTCTATCTTTATGAGGGATAGGTTAAGGATTAAATGGAAAACTCAAATTAATAAAATAACAATTATTTATTATGTTTATAAAATTTTACACGTCAAACACCGTTAAAATTTTTTAAAGAAAGGTTTACTTCTGGAGCCAAAGTTAAATAAATTTTCTCTATTCGTATTTCCACTTTTTAACTCCACGATGTAACACAACTACTCAGTAGTTTTAATAAAATACATGGAAGCTTGCGAAAGTCAAAAAATCACGAATCTCAGCTACACATATCGTTAGGAAGCTAAAGAGGAATCCTAGAAGCTGAAGAGGTAATTCATGGCCGAAAAGTAAAAACAACACATAGGACCCCCAACTAACACAAACACTGTATACAACTCGCAGAATATATACAGGCCGAACCACTAAAGCCGCACAAAGTCTTAATATTTACAGCATGGTGGACATTATTCCTCCACGACTTCGATCACTGGGACGTGGTATCCGTTGCTGTCCACTGCAATCGGAGGAGGCTGCATCTCGAAGAGAGCAAACGGTGGAGGTTCCAAATCTCGGGACAGCTCCTTTGGTTCGTAATCGTCCGATATCTTGTGGTTGTGGTACGACGACTCCTTGGTTTCGCCTTCGTCGGTCTCTTTCCCCTCTTGCATGACTTCCCTGCGGATGCGGAGGACCGCCGACTCCGACACTTGGATGGCCAACAGCCCCAGGGCCAACACCATCAAGCAGTGGAACTTCATGTTTGCGGGGAACCGTCTGTTTGACTTCTTTAATTGCGGTCTGCGAGGATGACTTGGACTGGGTCTTCTTTTATACTTGTGTTCACATTCACCCGTGCCCTTGGACGTCCCCAAGACACGTCCCGACCTTGCGTTTTATATAACTCCAAGTGCGCGTTTTAAATTCAGCGTGCGCTACGGCCTTCCACCTCTCCTTTGAGAATCCCCGCAGTAAAAATGCGGAATCAGTACCGAGCTGTTTTTTCGCGCTCTTATTTTACGATCATTCGTGCGTTGATTGATTCGCCCTCAGCGGTTGGAATCGTCTCCTTTCCACTTGTCCAAAATCCCTTTTTAATGCTTCTTTTCATCAAGGAAATTGGGCGGTTAAATCGCTGTTTCCGGTGACAGGGACTCTAAATAAAATTTATTATTTCCTTTCTTGGCCTGCTTATACATTAATGCCCTTTGGAAGTTTCATGGTTAATGTTCGGATAAAACAGTACTTTTTATGTATAAAATATCAATAATTTATTATCTTATCAATATTTTCAATGTCGTTTTCATCAACATTCAGAATTATTTTTTTTGCGTCGTATTAGACGAATTCGTGCAGCTTCCTTCTCAGGACATAACCTTGGGCATAATTGACGAAGTTCATTTCACATTTTGAAATATTTTAAACAGTTTGCTTATACTATTAAGACAGAAAAAGGTTTGTCCTTTATAGAAAATTAAAGGGACTCTTCTTAGTTATCTTTGATTTGTAAATGAGGTTTTATTTCCGCATCTCTACTTCAGGAAACGTATTTTTCGCTTTTTAAAGAGGAAGTTAGACGGAAGGTTCTCTTTGCTCATTTTCTCGGAATGTTTTACGTACATCTGAATCTGAAGAGCATGCTAATATCTCCTCTAAACTATGTTAATGTTGATCTTAGTGGAAAAATCCAGTTTTAATTTCCACTCTCTCAACCTTAAACTATGCGGATAATGGAAAGGTAGGTTTTGTAGTTACGAGAAAAGTATACAACCTCAGCTTCCATTAGGATATTGCAGTGTTTGTTTATGCAAAATTTAAAATCACTTGTGCGAAGAATAGTTATTTTTCTCAGTTATGTTTCGAAATGTCTAAATATATTTTCTCACATCTTTCAAGATATATTTTACTGAAGAAACTAACCCTATTTTTCTCTCGTATTAATTATATTCCCGTTCATAATAAACATTTCATTTCTGCAATCTTCATCAAAAATACAATTAACTCAGCTTCAATCATAAATAAACATAAATTAAATACTCTGTATTAAGTACTATGTATTAAATACTATGTATTATACTCTTTGGCGAGCTTAGGCAAGAATAGCCTTCTCTTCTTTTTCCACAGTTATTACATAGAAATTATGTTATTATGAAAAATTATCATTGCATTTAATTAATTTTTACTATGCAAATATCGAATGTAATACTTATTTATTTCATATATGAGATTATGAGACCATCTAAACCTTCGTCTGAATGGTTGACTGCCAAAGAAGAATTACATATATAATAAGATTTATTCCATTTCCAATTTTTAGATGTAATTTTTTTGGGAAGGATTGAATGAATAAATGCTTAATTCAGGCGAGGTTATTCTTCTCTCTTCCATCTAACTTCATATTAACAATTATTTAGATTTAATCATGAAATTAGAAAAAAAACATACATGATAATCACAAATTTTGGTTTTAGGAGAGGGGTATCCTAATATGAAATCCTCATGTAATCATATGAATAAATACATGACTCAAGAAATGTATCACTCCTCAAGGGCACGGGTTGACCATAAACACTATGTTATATTTTAATCAATATTCGCGTGTTTTTTCGAAAATAAAATTCGATTACTAGTTTAAACATTATTTCATCACCCTATTTTGATATTTTTCTTGATTTTATTGAATAAGTAATTCAATATCTTTTATGTACGACATTCCGAAATATCTGGAGTCGAACCCTGCAATGCATGCAACCCGCACAGCCTCATTTACCGTGCGAAGTATGCAAAGAGTTTTCTGGATCACATAGA
The DNA here is from genome assembly GCA_036926295.1 of Pachydiplax longipennis. Classification (NCBI taxonomy): domain Eukaryota; kingdom Metazoa; phylum Arthropoda; class Insecta; order Odonata; family Libellulidae; genus Pachydiplax; species Pachydiplax longipennis. The sequence goes on along the minus strand of JAVFKF010000085.1, from coordinate 1,013,346 downwards.
ATTGCTGATAGATGCAGCAGATATAGCAATATATATAATACTCTTTTACCATCCTGGTAAACGTGTAAAATTTTGTTGCTGCTCTTGTAGCAAATTGAGTAAGCTCCTTATGGTCAGTTATAATACGTCATACGCGAGATTTTCATTTCCCATCTTACATTGAGTTAAGTGGAAGCGGTTGTTAAAAATTAAATCGTGCTAATTCACTCCCATTCACTGCGAAAATATTAAAGTCCTCCATTGGTAACTACGGTAATGGAGTACGTCTGATTCTGCATTCAAAACTAAACGTATGTCGGTGGGAAACTGAATTTACTAAATCTTTATCTTTCTCATGAGTCTTTCTACAAACGTGATGTGGAGGCTAGAGAGACTAAGTTAAGCATGAACTTGGATGTGATATGCATTCCAAGTAACAATTTATTTCAACAGGTTCAACTCATCGAATAAAAAGTTAACTTTTATTTTACATAAAACATAAAATTTGAATCTTCGGACGTTTTGGATGTAAATACTAATACTAAATGTACTAATATGGATGATAATTAAAAACGAGTATCACTGAAAAGGTACACTATGTGCCGAAGTGCATTCGTGCATAGAATACGCAGTACATTTCCGATGAAATCAGCTGCGAGGGCATCGTTTACAAGCGGAATTTCCACGGCAAATTACAGCGTCAAATTGCGGACTCGTGTTTTCGGATTTCTCACACTGTAATTTACGAGTCGTTTCGAAAATTTGCCTGTCGTCCTTCCTCGATTCTGACCTCCGATCCTGCACCTCTTTCGATCGCAAGCAATAAACTTCATCTCTTCTCAAACGATTCGCATCTGCTTTGAAGAAGTCGCATCGGCCTTAAGCGATGTTGACCTCCATGGATCTCAGCTCTTACTTCCGCAAGGAACTCTCCCACGCCCCCACCACAACTGTGTATAAAACCCTTTTGATCGCTCTGCAAATCCATTTCGATTCGAAGATATCGGCGCGAGAAGCACGTCAGCTCTCTGCGGACACTCTGTAGGTAAACCGACTTCCTAAGGGGCGAAAATTTCATCGATTGTATTATCGTAAGCGTGTATTAGTGGCGGTTCATCACGATAAAAGTAAGCGCACATAAAGGTAGGGAATGTTAGGATTTAAAGGTTTTCTAGGGAAGCGGTGCCTTTGTAAAATTCGGGATAATTTTGTATTGCACTGTGTTGCTTTAATACGGTATTCAATATTCCAAACTTACCTGTGGTAGGGATGGTCAATAATTTAGATGTAATGGCTTCCGTTCTATCGGGAAACATTTTGCTTAAAGCGAAACAGCTTTCCGCCAGCTGTTTTCAATTGAGAGATTTGTTTCATCATCTTAATTTAGCTGATTATTCCGGCCACGGTCTTTCCCAAGAACTTTCTCGTGTGTTTGTTTTTCAATCGTATGAATTTAGAAGAATTCCTTAAATCACACTTACATTTTTTAACGATGTTGATTCCCTTATATGTAAACTGTAGCTTTATCTTATTTATTGTAATGTAAATGTTTGTCTACGATAATTCAGCAATATTAAATTAAAGCATATTTATTTTCATGTTTTCTTTTGAGATTTCTGTGCACGAATGATGTAACTGAAACATTATCTTTTTTCCCTTTCACTGTGTGTTGATTAAATATTTTTTAAAATTATATATATATTTTTTTCTAAATATTAAATATTGATAGTTTCATTTTGTACGATTCGTGTTGTTTTTCAGATTTTATGCAAATATAGAGACTGTAAAAAATTATTTTGAATGTCATGTAATGCTTGTGGTTATTGTTGGGCAAATTATCATCTTGCTGGAGAAAATTCGGTGTTTAGACATGTTCTTGCAGTACTATAGAGCATACTGTTTATGCTGTGATATTGTAAGCACTACAAATAGTGGAAGAAGGTAATTGGATAACTTTGACAAGTGACTCCCGTTAGGAATGAGTGCGTTTTTCGAAATACCCGAATGAGGTACCTGACTTGCTATAATGCCAATTACAGATTATGAAAAGTAAAAAGAAGCATGACGGAAAACTGTCGTTCCCTATTCCATTTATATTCGAAAGAAACGAGGTCGTGATTCTCTTTGCTTATTATTCTTTCTGTTTACTCGGGGCTACACAAATTTCTTTCTCTTCCAAAAACACGGAGAAAATGAAAGCTATGCTGAAGAATGCTGTAACCATATGATGAGACGCGAACACCTCCTTCTTTGATGGTGCTCCATAGAAGACTTCGCCTCCACCGCGAATCGAACCCGGGACCGCTTTCATCAAAGTCGAACACGTCACTAAAATCTATGTAATTTTTGTATTTTAACATTTATGTAGTGGTGTTTGAAATGATTTTATTTTCGTGTTAAGCAGTAATTCGAATTTCGTGTTTCGACTCTCCAAACTTGTAAGATGCAATAAATTTTAAAAAGTAGTTAAAACAATATTACGTTCTTGTGTCGAAAGTTGCGAGCGACTTGGGAGTAAAAGGAATTCAAACGGGAAATCGTGGGGATTGATTTTTAATACTGAATTGGAAATCTCTTGCTATCGTGGAAAGAAGTATGAACAGTGAAAAGCGTTCTTTAAATTCATGAAGAAGGAAGCCGAAAAAAACTGATTTCGGGAAAAGTTCGTCATCTGATTAGGTCATGCGGAATCGTAGAGCAAATATTTTTGTGCGTAGTCGTTTAAAGATTTGTATATACATCATTGATGAGGAATCTTACCTTCTTTGATTTTCCAAATTTTGTGAAGTTTCTTTACACTTTATTTTGCTTTTAGGTCTTGCTTAATTATTTTGCAGAAAAATGAATTCTTTAAATTGCGATTCTCACTCTGTGCTTAGTTCACTTACTTATTTAGGCCTCATGTCCTAAAACTGAATTTTTTCTATTTCAAACACCTCTAGCTTTCTTATTTTTTTACAGAATAAATAAAACGCCGTCATTTTTCCTTAGAGTTGAACCACGTACAGAATGTGGTAGCGTTGTCTCCTCAAGCTTAGATAACAGAGTGTGTCCCTGCTTAGGAGCAGCTGCCGTATAGAATCTCAATAAATGAATATATAGGTGGAACTTTGAAATAGCCTTGTTTTTTATACTTTATATATAACAGTTGGTATATCTCGCTTTATTTTAAAAATCCCAACCACAATACGAGGAAAATTTCGCTGTCAAAAGTTTACGCAGCAATAATGATGTATTATTTTCAAGAATTTAAAATTACCAATACACTGTAACTCTAACTTATTTTTCACTACTGTTAACTTATGATGCACTCTACACTACGATATTTTACTTTTCTATATAAGACCAAGCCTTTTGCTGCTTTTATTCGCTGTCTGAGGATTTCTTCTTTACTTTTGGAAGTTATCCTTCCGACATATTTCAAAACACCTGAAATGTATTTATCGAATGTTTTGGACAGATCAAGCTTAAAGTAGTTTAGAATTTTTACGACTTAGATATATTAAAATAACGACTTTGTTAATATATTTTAATTTATAGGATTTTTAATTTTTCTCCTTAGTTTTAATGGACAGAAATGAGCATTTTTCTTCCTTAGCATTTCAATTTTTCCACTTATTTGTCATAATTTTACTTTCTTCTTGAAAATAAATCATTCTCTCAATCAAATATCATTCATAAAAAAAGACACGTAAAGATTTTATTCAATAGCGTAGGGTACGATTTTTATAACTATATTTCATCAAAATATGGAATTTAACGAATAAATCTTTAGTTCTGTGTCATTCTAAACTGCATGAAATACAAACAATTATTTTAAATTAAGCAATCATTTCCTTTACTCCCTTACGTATAATTTTATCATTACTAATAAATAAACATACCTTCAAATAAAAACTCAACAATATCAGAATAAAAATGAAGCTGAGGAACTTTCGCAACTCAAACCTGCATTAAGCCATTCAGCAGTGGTCACATAAAATATGCTCAGCGCGGCACAAGCATTCTTTCTATGCATCTTTGAACAACTTCCGTTCGTTTCATCACCACAGAAATTAATGCGCCAATAGCCATTGAAAGTCACAGCAGAAGTAATTCTTGCACCGCACAGAGTTATCTGCAACGTCCGCTGACAAACCTCTGTCCAGGTGGACATCGCCTATCCGGAGCGCCGATAAGACTGCTGAAGGTCACCTCTTCTGGATCGTTTCCATTCGTGGACACTTCATTCGGAAAAACGATCGAGTCCGTATCGGTGCTTCTCTTTATGTGGAGGAAATCTTCTGGAAATCTCCGAGTGAATAATGCGTTCGAAGGCTTAATGGGATTTTGCTTCGATTCCACACTCTTGTCCACTCCCACGGGGTGAGTATTGTATTTAGGGTGGTCGCTGTATGAGGTATACGGGAGCATCACGAAGAAATTGCTCCAGAAGGGATTGTAGGCCATACACACGCTCGTTGAAATCACCAGAATGACTACCAAAGGGTTCGTGATTGCCATTTTTCCTTGCGACGGCCGACCTCAGTAATCGCCACTTTCGCAGGTTTTGACGCGGTTCTTGGAAAGCTGCGAGTATAAGCAGAGGCTTCCTCCGACCTTCTTTCAAATCCAGCCAATCCGAATGATTTAACTTCCCCGCCCCTCGACCTACTTGTCCTTGAAAGTGCACTTTCCTTATGAAGAGTTAATGACCGAAGATACACGGACTTGTTAAGCGGAGGATTTCCGCTCTTTCGACGCTCGAATTAATGAATTGTCGGATGCGTCATCCGCAGACAATTTGGTCTTCCCTGAGAAATTCGCCAGCAATCGCACGAAAGGATGGTTCGAGTGGTGGGACGCTGTTGCCGTCATTCTTACTTTCAGACGATTTCGCGGAATTTATGTAAATATTGCTTTCATGAGGATGTAAACACTTCATTTCGTTACCGCCTCAGAGGTGACTCTAATTACCTACTTGAACAATCATTCTATGGTGGAATTAATTTCGTCTTCAAATAGCCCTGTTACATCACTTGTAATAAAAGAAACAACATAATACAAATAGTAGCTACCCGTGCCGGTAAAATAAGGGAAATATTTCCTGGACAGCAAACTAAATTAGATTTAATGCAAGGGAAAAAGCACTCTAAATTCCTGTGTGTGTGTGTGTATGTATGTATGTATGTATATGTGTATATATATATATATATATATATCAATTTTATAAGTCAGATTAGTACGTACGTGTAACAATGCCTCGGAAAAACTATTCCTGTCTTGTGATAGATATATAACATATATTGATGACGGTGGACTTTGACCAGACATCCTCCGTATATTTTTCGAAAATCTAAGAATTTTTCTGAAATCGAGACAAGTACAAAAAGAAAAGAAATTGAATAAATATTTTTATTTTGGTCATACAATATCGTATTCGAGTGAAAATTTAGAGAATTCAGACAAAAATGACGAAACTTTTTTGTGTTATTTTGTGAATATAAACAAATCTTACCCCTGACGACAAAGGAGATTGTTGCACTCAACTCTCATTAGAATATTTTGGAACGATAGTCCTATATGGAATGTAGGGGAGAGAATATCGCATGGTCAGGAGAGAATAAGTCAGCTTTAGAAATCTGAATTCAGAAACATAGATATGCAAGTAACATAACTTTCTATGCTCTAGGTGATTTAGAATTGCACGTTGTGAATAAAAATTAAATTATTAAATGTTTCGTTCTCAAAATTTGGAATAATTTTTCTCGAAATGATTCCGAAGATAGAAATGCAAATTAAAGGTGACATTGTTTTTTCTGCTAAATAAGCTAATACTCTTCATCGATACTTATTGTGGAAGTTATACATTATCCTTACGAAGGATAAAATGGAAAATTTAATAAGAAAACAATTCTTTCATTTATAAAAGATAAAACCACTGTGTTAGATAGTAGTAAATTTTTCTATAAATTAAATTAGAAAGCGGAAGCTTCCTAATTTATAGATAATAATTATATTTATCTTTTCTGAATGAAAATAATTAATTGAAGTTTTATCAACTTATATCTGGAATAATTAGACTATCTATACTCAAAAGAAGTTTTATTTATACCTCCTAGATAAAAGTTAAAACAATAAAATAATTACGAAACTGATCGAAACACTTAATTATTTCTTTTTTATCTAAACAACGATTAAATTTGGAAACCTGAAAGGTCTTTCATAGTTGTTTTCTGAGGATAAGAAATGGCAGAATAGAAGAATCAACGAGAACTCGTAAAATCGTTTGTGTCAAAGGACTTTCATAACACTGAACATTTTCGACGCAGTAAAACTTTGTATATTATGTGTTTGATGATCAACCAAGTTCTAGACTGTTTACTTCAGAGCTCGTTGCTGCTGATAAATCATGAAGCCTGAAACATCCTGCTTGATTCAAAGCGTACTTACTATATACGGTCTGTTTACATGGTAATTCTTATTACAGTATGATAGGGATAATGTTGGAAGGAAAAGTGTAGGTAAAGAAAGGAACGGAAAGACCTAAGAAGAAATATATTGAAGTTATCCAGACAAAGAGGGCAGTGAGTGGACACTGCCAACTCAAGAGAATGGAAGAAGACAGAGACAAGACTTAGATAACCGATGGATTGTGAAGATATTTTCAAAGTTTATAACAATCATTTTCTTTTTGTATTAATAATTATTATTTTGTTCTTCTTGGTATTTTATGTCGATACTTAACCCTTTCTTAGTTATTTTATCGTTTGTTGCATTGTACTTCACATTTTTAAATTAATTATTAAATTATTTTGTAATCTTTGATGTCAAGCATTTCTTATCATTAATTTTAATTATGAATATCATGAATCGTTGAAATGAAAAAAGAATTTGCGGTTTTCGTTATAAATAAATAAATCCAAGCAGCATTTTTGCAAAGCTGACTCACGCAGCAGCTGTACATTTATGATCGACCGATGACAGCCTAGCAACTTGTTTTCTGGAAGTCCTGTGAGGCGATCTATTCTTAAAATCAATGAAACCATTCCTCAAACAAATAATTATTCCTTCCACGTTATATATTGTTCCTTAAAATCTAATTTACTGAAACTTACCCATATAATTCTTCATCCTTACATCCATTAATTATGATTCTTACTCGCGATTTGTTCTAATCGAATTATAGCTTACGGAAGTGAACTTTAGTACACTACTTCCCTATTATCCTATATAAGGCATAATCGAATTCATGTTTCCGCGGCATGTGTTTATTTGCTCAGTATTCATTATTTGCTCAGTATTCACGAACAGGGTTTCGCATACCTAGCGTATAACTTAATATAAGAACGAGTGTTCGAAAAAATTAATCAGTAGTGACAAATGAATAACGTCACCATCTATTCGGCTTCCTTTAATTTTGTTCTTCGAGGATTCTTCTTTGCTTGAAATTGATTGAAACGTCTAAAATATACTTCCTCATCAAATATATAAATTATTTAAAAGCTTATAAAACTCAGAAATTTTTAAATTGCCCTTGCTTCCTACGTAACAGACCCTTTCTCTACAATTATTTTGCAAAAATACATATGATTCAGTGTCCGCGATTTTGGTATTCGCGATATTTTTGCAGATCATATCTTTCGTGGATACCGGGGGAGTAGTGTGTTTTACTTAGGTATCAAAATTCGTAGTATATAGTAGATGAAGTCAGAACTTATGATCACTATTTCGAATGAAGCGTCCTCGTGAAAACTGTAACCTTGGAGGGAATATATCACAATTCTGGTGGTGAACTTAAATCATACAGCAGTACTCCGAAAATGGAAATAAAATTGCCTCCGTCCAAACATTTTTTCATGTGCTTAATAACAGTAATATTATGTTTAATTGGTGGGAATAAATGAATTCGAAAATGTGATTGTATTAAATATAGCCAAAAATTTGAGAACGTTAAGATTTCAATGCCTGCTACATAATAATGTTGGTGAAATCGTCTGGATCTGTTTTTGTGTTAGAGATGAATTAAGAAATCTTACTAGAGCTCAATGAAAATAAATGTTTGTTTACATGTGATTAGTGTTATTATGAGGAACTTACAAAAATGGAAAACTAATACTATAATAAATTGTGTTATTAATAGCATTGATATGTCTTTCAAAAGTCTTTGATGAAATACCCAACATAGAATATTCCGTGCATAATACTCATTTGTGAGACTGACAAAGCACTTGCAGCTTAATTCCATGGACATGCAGACCACAGATTAGTGATAAACTGATTGAAATCATGATGTAGTAATTAGTCTTCTCTAATTCTTATCGCAACAAAGAATGTTTTATTTTGAATATCAGATTATTTACTTTATTAGAATTTTACATATATGAGTAAAAATTGTAAGTTTCAATTTATAGAGGAAATATTCATATTTAGTTAAGCTGTAGGCCATTTTCACAGCATTTATACGATGAAAAGACAAGAATACAGTCCGCCTTAACCTAGAGTTAGTTTCTGTAATTAATTGACTGGTAATTTATTCAGAACTGTTGGTTATATTAACATCAATAAGCTAATTGATTTTCCAATAGCAGTCGCCTTTTAATTTTGACAATGCATTTAAGAATTTATTTCCTGTTATTTTAATTTTAAGATTAAACACGATTTTTCTATACGATTAAAATAATATTCCTGCTGTGCATAGTCTATCTATCGCCATATCATCTTATTATCAAAGGACATCCTTCCTCATCAATACATTTTGTTGGCATTGACATTATCGGTATGTTAAGATGAAAAATTTATGAACGATCTGACGTCAAATTACGTTTTATGTATTTATACATTCTACATATAACCTTTACATAAAGATAGTTTCAATAGTAACTACTTTCATTACTATATATTCCATTAAAATTTTTCAATAAAGATGATCTGAAATTTAGGCGATAATCTTATTTGATCAGTCGAAATCTGGAGAATTTATTTATGAAGTTGAGTACAACGTTATAAAAGTACCATTTCGATTACAAGGCATTCTATTGGTAATTTTTCAATCAAAAGAGATATTCAATTTTTTCTTTGATCTAGAGTATATCCGCAGTATGTAATATTTACGCAGGTTATACGATATTCAAATGGTAATTTAAGAAAGTGAGTTTTCTTATCCCAATAATAATATTTTTCATTAAAAGGTGGATCAGTTAAAACACGGCCGAAAATCAAGGCGCCAATGACTGGAATATTGTATTGAATATAATATTACATTTTCATTACGTTCATAAAGCAATTCATGGTTATGAAGAATCGTTATAATCCTGTTAGGAATCCTTTAACGAATTCTTTCTTAAGAATTCCTGGCTTATTTACTGCGTCTCATATCATGCGTGATTTGTAGTTACCTTCTCAGAATGCAAATTATTCCCATTGCGGAATGCAATAGAAGTTTATCAGTCCCGTCTAAATTTTAATGTAAAGAACATTGCTCGTTACTCCGTGTATTTGTCTACCGAAATCAGAAAGTAAATAGCTGGATTTTATGTTTATGTATGCGACCAAATTCCTTAAACATGTACGGCCGTCTTCAATCATATTTTATAACCACCAGAGTTCTCAGATTTTTTAAAATGAAAAATACAAAATTTAATGGATAATGTAAGGCCTTCGTTCAAACGTCTCATGATAAAAAGAAAATGAAAATCATGAACAGTGACTGGCCTTCGAAGCACCGTTATAAGATTTAAGTAACTTCTTTGAGGGGCATTGATTCTTTTCTTCTTGAAGTCATTCACCTTCCTTACCGTAACTACGAACATCAAACTTTATGAAATAAATTTTCATGCACTAAGGAAATAGATCTTTTAATTGGAACTAATGCATTTTACACATAATTTTTCTATCATATTCTGGTTTGAAAAGTAGATGCGTTTTGATTTTGATAATATGTTTGAAATATGCTTCTTTATTTCTATAACCGGTTAAGTGTCTCACCTAGCACACATCTCTATTCGAACTCAATGATATTTCTTCCGATGACGACGTTACTGCTTAGATTTATCCACAAAAGGCAAAGTTGCAAGAAAATAACATCGTTTTATGCATTGATAGGTTTTTATTGAATTTTCATCATGATCTTATATACCAACGGAAGTACAACAATGAAAAACTGAGTAATACTGAACCAAGTTAAAATTAATCACTTTTTGGAGTCGTTGAACTTGGCACTTGCGATGCACTGCCGTTAAATAACACGATTGTCTTGAGATAACGTTTGTCATCACATGCAGAGAACCCACGAAGAGATAAAACTTACTGGCAGATAATACTAGCTCACAGCAATCAGGTTACAACTAAATATAACTTTTTACTTAATTGGTGATAAACTCTCGGCGTATAGATATTTTTTACCTATGTCATTCCGCAGGGGAATTTCTTCTCTTCACACGGGCGGAATTGAATTTTAGCGATGGTGAGGCTTTGGGAAAGGTTGTGGGTGGTGTGGAACAGGTGGTGGATGGTGCGGCTTTGGCACAGGCTGTGGATGGTGTGGCACAGGCGGTGGATGGTGCGGCTTTGGCACCGGCTGTGGATGGTGTGGTACAGGTGGTGGATGGTGCGGCTTTGGCACCGGCTGTGGGTGGTGTGGTACAGGCGGTGGATGATGTGGTACAGGTGGTGGATGGTGCGGCTTTGGCACAGGCTGTGGATGGTGTGGTACAGGTGGTGGATGATGTGGTACAGGTGGTGGATGGTGCGGCTTTGGCACCGGCTGTGGATGGTGTGGTACAGGTGGTGGATGGTGCGGCTTCGGAACTGGCTCTGGGTGGTGCGGCTTCAAAGGCTCCGGATGGTGCGGCTTTGGCACAGGCTCCGGATGGTGTGGTACAGGCTCCGGATGGTGCGGCTTTGGTACAGGCTCCGGATGGTGTGGCACAGGCGGTGGATGGTGTGGTACAGGCTCCGGATGGTGCGGTTTCGGAAATGGTGGAGGGTGGTGCTGCCTTAGAGTCTTCGGATGAAGAGGCGGTGGTACGGCTACAGCAATTCCTACGCACAGAACAGCCAAAGCGATGGTTATCTTTGCCATGATGAAGAGAGTTCCGTGTTGAACCTTAGAACTCTGGAGGTGATCTGCGATGTCCGTCTGTTCTTCGGCTCCTTATATACACTCCAAAGGCTCCTTCGTGGAACCCGCCAAAAGGGCCGTTCGAGGAATCGCAGTGACGTAAGAGGAAACGTGGAGAGAGGGATCTCTAGTTGGATGATACCGAAGGATGCTGAAGATAGTCAAATTATTCATTTCCCTAAGACCCGTCCGCTGTGTTTTCCCCGCGGAAGATTTAGCGTCTCGTTGGCTCGTCCAAACAGGTTTCTCATCAAGGGTTACTGGGAAGGAAAAAAATACTCGATCGCATGAGATCAGCGCGTGGTCTTCCGATTTTATGCTTGAAATTCCTGAAATACATCGCAATTCTTTTCTTATGGAAGTATTATTTTGCATCTCTCGTATACGAACCAATGATTTCTGTCGTGGAATGAAAAGTTCATACATCTAGACTTTGACGCTTTCACTTAAGATTATCTGCCATTTAACCTTCCGGCGGGCGCGCCTTTTTTCATACCATGAGCGGGCGCGCTGTGCACTGCGTGCACGGTGCTTGCATTCTTATTTCGATGCGATGTTATCTTAAATTATGATATTTTTTGTAAAAATAATAACACATTACTTGTTTGTTGGTGATTAAAATTTATTTTCCAACATTTTACAAAAGGTTATCACCAATAAAAATCTTGTTAATAGATTTCTCCTCTGCATGTCTAGCTCGGCGACAAATCTTCTTCGTTGTCTTCCAGGCAAGGGTGGCAAGTAACAGTAACTTTCGAATGTTTTTTACATACAAATCTGCCACATTTATCACATTTTACTGTTGAATTATTATTAACACACAGCTTACATCGCCCTCTCTTGGCTGCTCCAACGGCTTTCTTTTCCTCAACCTGCGGGCGATAGCGCTTCAGATACGCAGACAAATCAGAAGGCAAAGTAAAGATTGTAGATCTCATAATTAGGTCCTCTTTCATTAGTCCCATGGCTAAATCTTTCAAAAATACTCTTCTCCTATAATGCTCTTTCTCTTTATGCTTGCCAAAAAACAAAATTTGTGAGTTTATTCCCGCGATGTTGAGAAGCGCGAAAAATAAAGCAAGGGGCCATCTCCTCGTTATTCTTGCTACGGAGTAAGCTGCACACATTTTATCTACTGTGTCTACTGCTCCTTTAGTTCTGTTGTAATCTAAAATCATTACTGGCTTTTTCGTAGCAGTATCTACATCCTGTGAATCATGCATAGTCGATAGTAAAATAACGGCTTTGTTTACTTTGGGCACATACGAGACTAAAGTGGAGTTTTTCTGAAAGCCAAACAGAGTAGAATTTACTTTCCTCGACTTATTCGGTAGAAATTCTTTGGGAATCTCCCGCTTGTTTTTGCGCATTGTCCCTAGCAAAGTTATTTTTTTCGAGAGTAAATATTGGGCTAAGGAATAATCCGTGTACCAATTATCCGTGGTCAAGTTTCGATTTCCATTTTCAAATGGTTGAACTAGACGTTTCACCACCTCAGAAGGAGAATTAGAAACTTTATATTTCCCTTCCATTTGCTGTCCACAATACACTTCCAAGTTACCCGTATAAAACGATTTTGCGTCGCAACAGAGAAAAAGTTTCAGCCCATACTTTGCCGGTTTACTAGGCATGTACTGCACGAAGCTACAGCGACCTCTGAATGGGTGCAGCATCTCATCAATAGTCATATATTCTCCGATCGTGTAATGTTTTTTCAAATTGCCTACAAATCGGTCCAGAATATTACGTATGGCTGCTAATTTATCGGTCCTTCTTCTGACTTCTCTTGTTGCTGAATCATCAAATCGAATGCAACGTAGTAGAAACAAAAACCTCTTGTAACTCATTAGTGCTCGAAGAGCAACAATTCCAGTACCATCTTGACTCCACATTTCTAAGACATTAGTATGATGACCGTGTTTTACAGCAATCAGAATTAGAGCTCCAAATAACGCGAGGATTTCTGTTACTGAGGTAACTTGAGCATCCCTATCTCTAGAGTAATTCACTTCCGTGCGTTTACGATCGATGTACAAATTGGTGAATTTAACTATATCCTCCACCATTTCTCTGTCAACCATTTTTTGAAATGCTGATACTTCGTTGGTAATATCCATTGCACTGGACTTCAGTCCCGGTTGTAATTTACAAATGTTTTTCCCATTTGTTTTAGTTTTCACCGTAAATGGAGTGTTTTTCCAAAAGAATGCATTCTCGGTAGGAGTTACCTTTGGGTTTTTAGATTTACTCCTTTTGGGATAAGATGCTTGCGCAACCCCTCTGCCGACGAAGTAATCCTTCCTTCCAGCGGTAACGGCTTCTGGAATCTCGTCATCAGAACCCTCTTCCTCCGAATAACTCTCTACTTCGTCTTGAAGTATAACTTCAGTTTCGCCTTCGGAGCCATCATCTTCGAAAGTGTCGCCTTCATTTTCCTCCTTGACGAAGTCCAGAAGAAACTTCGAAGCGATGATTCCATGGTTTCTGTGAGAGTAATAATACGTAGATTTCTAATACAAGTTCTAAAAGTTTTCATAGATAAAAAGAATATAATTTCAGATATTTGGAGTAATTGTAAATGCACTTACGTGGAAGAAATATCCATTTCCAAAGTAACACGCGTCACTTTTTGCGGCTGGCGGCGTCACGAACAATTCGACACTCGAGTGCTTTGCTATCAGCTAGTTTTCCTATTATTCGAACGATATCACCATAAATACGTTGTACTTTTGCGTTGTTTCACCATAAACACCTCCACAACTGTCTAAGTTGCAGGGCTTGAATGCTCGCTTTTATATCCATAACGGATGCACCCTTCAGATATAAATTTTTGAGGTATGTCTCTAAAGAGGGTGTAGTGAGGGCGGAGAATATTGTGACATTGTCACAAGACCGATATCTCAACAAGTATTCTGCAATTCGGACCAGCTGCATCCACTAGGCGGCGCCGGCCTGCCGAGCGGCTACTAGATGCTCTCGCGCTTTCCAGCAGCTTAGCGAAGCTGACTCTTTCGTAAGTTTTCCGTTCGTATCTGAAGTAAACACTATATCGCAAAAGGACGTCCACGCCCTAAGAAGGCTAACAGAACAACGAAGGAAAGGGATCGGAATCGGTAAAGTTACGAAAAAATGTTTTCCCCAGCAAAAACCAGACCCCGTGCACTCAGTGCACGAACGCGCACAAATTTTTTAGGTATGCCTCTAAAAAGGGTTTGCTGAGGGTGGAGAGTATTGTGACATTGTCACAAGACCGATATCTCAACAAGTATTCTGCAATTCGGACCAGCTGCATCCACTAGGCGGCGCCGGCCTGCCTAGAGCGGCTACTAGATGCTCTCGCGCTTTCCAGCAGCTTAGCGAAGCTGACTCTTTCGTAAGTTTTCCGTTCGTATCTGAAGTAAACACTATATCGCAATAGGATGCCCACGCCCTAAAAAGGCTAACAGAGCAACGAAGGAATAGGAAAGGGTTCTGAATCGGTACCATCACGAAAAAATGTTTTCCCCAGCAAAAACCAGACCCCGTGCACTCAGTGCACGGACGCGCCCGCCGGAAGGTTAATGGGACGTCATTCATCGTTCGAAATAGAAATTCCTCGCCTTTAAAATAATATATTTCAATATAGTCCTCAAGCTTCATATGAGTCGGTCTAAATGTAATACAAACACGGAAATTCCCACATATTTACGCTTCGTTTACATCATTGCGGTTCAACGACCAACGATGGATTACTGGATGACCAAATACACTGAAGCATGGTGGTTTTGAGATATCTTTTCTTTTGAATGACAGAGTTGATAAGTATATGAATTAAGTAGCATTAGCTTTCTATAAATATCGCTCTTTGCAGTTAGAGGTTTAGCAGTGCATTCTTTGGACAGTTTAAAATATAAATAAAGTTAATCTAACATGGCTGTACTTCGTGAAATGGGAAAAAATGGCCGTCATGACCGAAACCGGTCGGTAATGAAGAAGTTTGTGAAACATACAAAGTTTGCTCTTCTAACTTGATTAAAATATAAATGCTGGCGATTTAAAAGAATTGCATTGGTAGGGGAAATGCAAGAGTGATTATGAGGGTGGTGTCACTTCGGCAAAAAATAGTTTATGTTGAGAGCTTTTACCCTATAAAGCTATTATATATAGAGGCTTTGCTTGAATATACTTCATATAGACAGATTATGTCATCATCATCTTATTACTATTCTAAATCTCTTAAGATCGAAGCCACATGAGCTAAGAGAAGTCTCATTTACATGGCGGTATCCGGTGGATTTTGAACGTGGTATAAATTTAAGTCAATCACGCTTGAGGTTCTTGCTCTGAAATTTTTATTCCTTTGTGTATCAGGAGAAGCTTTAATATTTAAGAGACTAGCTTAACCGTCCGTTGATTCTCAACGGGGATAGGTAAGAAAGGAGTAATATATTGTCTAATAATACTTGTCCAGAGGAGAAAATAACATCTCTCACGTAAGCTTGGATCAATGAAAATGTTATTCTAAACGAAAATTTCAAAATTTTTCAAACTTCTTATAATTTGGATCCAAATCTAGAATCCACGATAAGAAAAGGAAGTGTCTTAGAATTTCTTTCTTTAGGAGTTTCCTCAAGTGTGTAAGATGATTTTTCCTTGAGATTTTTCCTGTGTGCACGCCGTCTTCTGCAAAAATCACCCATTTCCTTATGTTTCTTTTAAGTTAACTTCTTCTTTACTATAATGGCTTTCCACAAAGTAACGCCTGAGCATGTAGATTTCTTTACTTATTAAGATATAATTGCTTAACTGCTCATTGATACCTATCAGGAAGATAATTTTGATTGAGACAATAATACTTGCGGCTTCCTCGGCTCTCACGAATACAGAAGAACGCCCGTGTAAAAAGTGAGCCGTTTGATCACGTTATCACTTACCTGAAATTCTAATGTAATACGCGGTATTAGATTGGGTAGTAGAGTCATCGTTCAGGCACCCACTGCCACACATAAATGTGTATACTGTTTGCTGCAAGGCGGCAAACAGTATACATATATGAATTTAAAGTTTTTCAAGCGTAATTCACTCTTATTATTATTTTCAAATAGAGTTGGAAAATTCGACTTGATTAAGAAACATTTCCTAAATGATCGTACATTGCTTCCTGAAAATCAACACTGCAAATTTGTTGAATTTGGAAATGCTAAAGTTTCAGAATATTTTAATCTATTTATATATTTTTTCATTCATTGTAGCCATTGCTTTCATATGGACCTAAATTCCCTGTGTATTCTTACGGGA
This sequence comes from Pachydiplax longipennis, assembly GCA_036926295.1. NCBI lineage: Eukaryota > Metazoa > Arthropoda > Insecta > Odonata > Libellulidae > Pachydiplax > Pachydiplax longipennis. Next base: position 996,989 of record JAVFKF010000085.1, on the reverse strand, counting down.
AAAATGCCTAAACACTGTTTCACAACCGCATTGGTCGTCAAGGGTTGTTTATAGCCTCAAAATGTCACATATTTTCCGTTTATTTTAACCGAATTCTCGTCATTTCGACACGATAACGATATTTCACGACCAACATAAGAATATCTATTCATTTTTCTTTCTTTTGGTGTTAGTCTCGATTTCGTACGGCTATTATTTCTATTTCAATCTTGCAAAAGAAATGTAGCCTGCAGCCTATAAAAGTGAAGTTTACGTGTATTCCTTATGAGAATGGTTTTTCTTGTCTAGGTACGAACTGGAGTTAATAAAAAGTAGCTTATTATGTACGTAATGAGTGTATAAGTAATCTTGAGATTTTGAAAGTTGTGTAATTTATGGCTCTCGAGTTTTAGGCGAACATATATATCGTACACACATATATACCTATCGAAAGACCTTGCTTTATTATGTTGGACAGTAATAATAGCGAATGCAAAATCGCAATTCTTCTATTAGACTCGTAGAAATCCTCGTCAAAAATGACGAAATTTGACTTATTTAGAAAAGAAACCCGATTATTGTATACGGCTAATCTTTCAGATATATCGAAAATAAAAATAATCCTCCATTGTTTAAATTAAGTATCGTGATAGACTATAAAGCTCGAAATTTAAGGTGAATCGCTTAAAGAATAACTGTATAAATAGTTATTGAACCTTGTTAAATACTCGAGAATCACCTTAAATCGCACCGCAGAAATTCTTCGTATGTGTACGCGTCTCATTTTTGCTAAAAATCTCCGAATCATTTTCCTTATCCCTACAAGGATAAATCTCTCCTCTCTTCCTTTCTTATTTTGTCTTTTTTCAAAAAAACTTCTGATTAAGAAACTCTTCTTGTTGATTGTATATATGACACTGCGATTTTTTACCCTAATAGCAATTGCTTATCAAAAAGGTGTACCTGTACTGTGTTAACATCGTGTTACGCGGTAGTAGACGATTAAGGAAGTAGAGTCATGGTTCAAGCACCCACTGCCTCGCGCCAAGAGGCTGCATTAATCAGTTTAAAGTTTTTCCAGTGTAAATCACACGTAGTAGTTTCATTATTTTAAAATAGAGTTGGCAAAGTAGAGGTAATAAAGAAATTTTCCCTAAATGATCGTACGTTGCCTCCTGTGAATCAACTCTGAAAAGTGTTCGTAAATGAAATGTTAGAATATTACCTGATATGAACATATACTATCATTAAATTTTAATCATTACTTTCATATGGACATAAAATCATAGTGTATTCTTATGTGAAAACGCAATACTTCGGTTTCAACAATCGCTTCCGTCGTGAAGGTGATTGATTGTTTAAAGCCTCAAAATTTCACGAAATTTCCGTTTATTTTAACCGAATCCTCGCCATTTCGGCTCGATAACGATATTTCACGACCAAAATAAGAATCTTTATTCATTTCTCCTTCTTTTGGTGCTTGTCTCGATTTCGTAAGTCTATTATTTCTAATTAAATTTTGCAAAACAAATGTAGCCTGCAACCGATAATAGTGAAGTTTACGTGCATTGATTATGAGAACGGTTTTTCTTCTCTGAATTCGAACCGGGTACATTCAGGTAAATAAAAAGTAGCCTATTCTGCACAGGGAGTACATTTAATAAATCTGAAAGTTGTGCCATTTATGGTTCTCGAGTTTTAGGCGAACAAACATATACATACATACATACACACACATACCTTATTTTATTATATTAGATTTCCAAAAGTACCGTCTCCATTAAATCTCCATACAGTTTTAATTTTTCGTCGCAAGGTTTAGTGCAGGAAACGGTAGCTTTGATTTTATTCCATTGGACCGATGAGAGTAATTCTTAAAGACTGAATTGATTGAAACATTTGCTAATGCAACAGTTGCTGAAGCGAAACGGTGCATGAAATGAAGTAGTGTTAACAAAGCAGAAATGTAATCAGAGAAGAAGTTAAATCTCGCGGCATCAATTTTGAAGGTGACGTCATTAGGTTTCTATAATAAAGAGATACCAGTTGCCCCAGTCGAGATAATTTCGCATTTCAATTTCCCCACCCAATTCAACAAACACTCTAAGTACTACAAACGAATACACAAACATACCTAAAAATACACGCCCTCATATTCAGTGTCCGTTTCGATATACCTCGTTTGTTGCGATGGATATCTTTATCTACACATCAAGTAACTAAACTCAGCGGGAAAATTCAAAATCTTGCATTTTCTGATGCGTTACCACATCAACCCAAACAAAATGCCTAATATATTAGAGAGAGTGATAATGTAGATGTTATCGAATGTTTAAAAATTTTCTTTTTGCGGTATAATCACGAATAGTGCGCGTCATCACGATACATATATGTATCCTATGCCGAATACCTCAATTCACTCAGTGCATTTTTCACATAATGAATTAAGAAAAAGATAGAAAACATCACTGCCAGCTTAACGTAAACTCTGTCCGTATCCCGGCAATGATGTGCCACTTAAAGCTTCAAGTTAAACATATATAACCTAAAGCATACCTTCTGCATCCACGTTATTTATTTATTTTCTCTTCATATATGAATTATATAAATAACTACTACATATACTATATACTACTTGTATTCCATGGAAGTGATTTTTTTGGAATCGAAAATATGATATCCTTTTCTTTACTCAAAGATATGGAGAAATATTGAATATTATCTATTTTGTGAGTGAAATATAAGCACTAAAAATTATTTAATATCACGTTTAGGCATATAGATAATTTACAATAGACGACAGTTCCACTAAAATTAATCTGAATACTCGGAAAACAACTTAACGACCTATTTCTTTTGATCGGTATTTGGTAGTTGTATGAATTATAATTAAAACCTCAAAAAATTTCCATGAATATTCCAATATCTAACCGTGTTACTCCAAATCGAATTCTTTAATATGGTCGTTCCTCAATTAAAACGACCGGGAAGTAATAAGATGCAATGTTATTGAAACATACCTCACGATACCACCGCGACACAATTTGATACTCGGCAATGCTTATGTTTCTTAGTTTGTCTCTCCAGAAGATGTAAGGTTTAATAAACTGTTATGATTGCGCACGATCTCGAGGTTTTCGTTTATGGAGGCTATATGTTACTTTCGAGAACCGTTTCGATTATTTTCAGACCGAGAATAAATTGGTTATCATCCGATGATAGAAGTTATTTAAAACGTAACTAAGTAAACAATAAATTCCGTACAGGGCAACTCAGATATCTTTACATCCAGGACGAAACTCGATGATTAAAATATAAACCTAGCATTTTGACCAAATAGTACTTTTTTCATTGATTTTTAGCAGGAACCTGGAAACTTTTCCTTTCAAATGGTCAGTCGTTTATATGGATTGATGGAGAGAAAAAGAGAGAAAAGTTCCAGTCACCGAAAATAGATGTTTTGAAATAATATATAGAAGAAATTTAAGGCTTTGCTGCTAGCTATAAGATTGGGAATAGTTGAAAGTAAGCCTATTAGCCTAGATTTGACTGACCCATTATTAGGCTATGTTACGCCTCTCCTATAATAAAACTCCGATGTTATAGTGATACAATCAACAGGGAAGGAAAAGTAGTTTGAAAAGCCAAATTCTCAACTTGCGGAGGATTGAAAACTTCAGTAAAACAGAGAAGTTTAGCCTTGACAAAATAAAACAAATTTCGTAATATCATAATAAAACACAACAAGATTCACATGGCAATCATCTACCTATATATCTACATTTACTAAAAGGAAAATTTTATTAAATTGAATACAACTGCAAAACCTTTGAAATAAAGCTAAGTATAAATTCATACAAGAGAAAAAATGTAATGTTCTTTTCACAAAAGGAATCCAGTTCCTAATTTATTAAAAATAAGACTGCAAAAAACCAGTATTTTTAATAAATTAGGAACTAGTTTTCTTTGTGAATAGTTATTTTTGCCATCATCATGGAATACAAAAAGTCACTCGGTAATCTGCTGAACTTATATACACATACAAATATATCTGTATAATTAGAAGTAAAAAATGTGCGAGGCAAAATATGCAGCTACGTTTGCTCTAAAGAAAATTAAAGGTTAAATGGATTTGCTTAAAAGCAGTACTTGCGATCCATAATGTTTATAATGAAAAAACTGCTGAATATTTTTGTGAATAATAATCTATTTAAAGCTGTTTTTCGTTTCTTTTAACCGGTGCTAAAGAACTACCTTCATTTTATCGAGAGATATAAGAAAGAAAGCAATACCTATACAACAAAACCCTGTTAAGACACTTTTCACATAACAGAGTTAAAGAGCGTTATAATAGGGACAGCGGTATAACCGGGATTGATTTTATATTAGAAAATAAAAGAGTTTTTCGTCTCTTTAATTCTAAGTAAATAATTAACAATTTTGAAAAGAAAGGAATCTTCTTCATTTTGCTTCACTAGCTGAGGAAAAAATACAGAGAGCACACTATTGTTGCGTACTAATAGTTGCCTTCTCATCACATTTTGAAAGAATGGTCTGTTTTCGGGAAAAGAGAGTCATTGTTACTTAATGTTGGTAATTTTGATTGAAAAATGTAGCATTTTATTTAGGGAATAAGGGAAGAATAACATAAAGAGTAAGATTGGAGGATTGCAGTACATCCAGGAATGGAGATTATCCACGCTTTAAGCGGGTAGCAGAGCGGCTTAAGGGGATTTTTGCAATGTGATTCATGCATTGGGGACCGGGAGAAAACGGCGTTTTAAACGGATTTTATTGCATTTCGTTTTTAAGACCAACGTATTCTTTAAACATTTACGGCCTTCTTCAATCAGAAGAATAACCTGTGGATTCCTCAAACTTTTCAAATGGAAAAAAGACTGAATTTAGTGAATTATGTAACGGCTTTAAAAATTCCCATGATAATCCACTGTAAAGAGCGATTGGCTTTCGAAGCACCGTTATGAGGTTTAAGTAACTGGTACGAGAGATATTGCTGCTTATCTTTTTGAAGTTATTTATCTTAGGGATTCCATAAATACAGAGAAAGGATATGAGAGTATGATGAGGTACATATTGTTATGCTCTAAGAGAACTACTCAAAATTTCAGTAAGGATTATTGTCACTTAATAATAATAATTATTATTACTGCACGAACATTAAAAATGGAAATTGTGATATTGGAACTCAGATTTATCCCTTCATTAAAACTAATTAATTTGACATACCATTTTGCATTCTATTCAGGTCGGCAAGGTAAATACAATTTGATTCTGATAGCGTTAGAAATCTATTATCTTTATCTCTCTTTCTATAAGTCAGTTTCAAGTCATAAAACTCGATACTAAGTCGATGTTTTCGTCCACAGCCGACGTTGCTACTTAGTTTCATTTCCACAAGAAAGAAACAGAAAACACATCTTTTAAGAAAACACATCTTTTTATATATTTAGATTTATTGAATTATATCAAGATAATAACAGGATATCAAATACAACAATTATGTCATAATAGTCGATTCTAATGCTGCAATGGTGCGTTTCATAATATAAAATAATTTCTAATTAAAAAACTTGTGACAATTAAGACATATCAACATGTTCGAAATTAAATATCCTCCTTAAGCGGAACTTTTTATAAACATTTTTTTAAATTTTCCACAAAACGAGTACATAACAATGAACAACTGAGTATTATTGAACCAAGTTAAAATGAATCCCTTTGTTGAAGTGACTTGGTACGCAGTAGTTATTACTAGCGATATTAATACTGACGCTAAAGAACACAGTTATCTCAGGCGAAACCTTTGTCATCACATGTAGAAAGAGAGATGAAACCGTCCGGCAGGTCGCACACAGCATTAACAATATTTAGGGGTGGTAAACAACCAGCGGATCAGGATCGCTGTGGAATTGATTTCCTCATATTTAGTGAGTGTGCGGCCTCTTAGATTCCGGATGGTGCGGCTCTGGGTGATGAGGTTTGGCCGTGCTGGTGGAGACGTGGTGATGAGTCTTTGGCGTGGTGGTGGAGACGTCGTGATGAGTCTTTGGCGTGGTGGTGGAGACGTGGTGGTGCTGTGTAGTGGTAGTGCTTGGGACGTCATGGTGAGGCTTGTGGGTTGTGGTCGTGGAAACTTCATGATGCGTCTTATGGGTTGTAGTAGATGGAGTCGATACCTCATAATGCTTCTCGGTTGCTCCATGGTGTGGCCCTCTAGTGGTGGTCTTTGGTTTCAGCGTCACCACGTGAGGATGGTTCTCCGGGTGCTTTGGTTCCGCTGTCGTGGTCGAGAGTTCATCGCTGTGAGGTCTTGTCTTTGGAGGTGTGGTTGGTAGGGCCATTGCAACTCCCACCGATAGAACAGCCAAGACGATGGTTAGCTTTGCCATGATGTGTACCTTAGAACTCTGGAGGTGATCTGCGATGTCCCTCACTTCTCCTGCGCCTTATATATGCACCGAAGGCCCTTGATCTGGTAAGGAAAAAATGAACTTCGCTGTTCGTTTCGTTGAACATTTGCTTCGCCAAAAAGTGGCGTTCGAAGAATCGGAATGACGTAAGAGGAAAGGGATATCGTGAGGTGTGGAAATTTCTCGAATGATAACGATGGATGTCGAGGATCATCAAATTAAGCATTCCCCTTTGCTCCGTCCGCTCCGTGTGTTTTCCCCGCACAAGATTTAGTATGTTGTTCGTCCGTCCAAACAGGTTTTCCATCAAGGGAAAGGAAAAAACTCGATCGCATGAGATCAGAACGTGGTCTGCCGATTTATTCTTTGTTTTTTGCAATCCAGTTTTCGTATGAATACACCGGCTCTGGAAATATGCCCTCTATTTTGAAGAAAAGCATTTTTGTTACGTTATCGGTTTAGCGTTTCGTTTTATGAACTACTTTGACGAAAATAGGTTTATTGTTTCGGAGGAGGAAAAATCTTTCAAGTGAAAGTACGAATTCTTGGAATTAGAATCTCTTTTATGAGTTGTCTCTGAATCATGTCCGTTGCAAAATATCATCATGAAATAAAAATGTATTGATATGTATCAATTTTACTTCTCTAAGTTAATGAAAGAATAGCCATAATTTCTCATAACATCTACCATTATGATGATCTGCCATTATGGATATGATGTAATCTAAGAATATTGAGCTTAATTAAAATTGTAGATGATAATTTCGGATACATTTTGTAATTCTAAGAACCAAAGTTTAAAAAAGATGGAAGCATAGAACTGAACACGTAAGACGGAATATACTTTATTTTGGTTAGAAGTCCTAGGTATAGTCAAACTTAATGTAAATACTCTTTTTTAGTGATCAGAATGAGGAATACCAAGGCGTGTTTGCGGCACGCATCTTAATAATCTATCTTTGAGAGTCACCGGCGAATTTATGAACTCGAAATATTATGATAAAGCATTCGTGTAGTTGAGGGATTTTTGTTAGAGGCTGTGATAATGATTTAATTTAGTCCTTAGATATTTTCTGTTTTAATGCCATAAATGCATAAAACATTTGGAAAAAAAGCTCATTGTTAAAGATTTTTAGTAACAAGAAGGTAGCGTTCGCGCAAGCTCATATTCTAAAAATTAAATAATACCAAAGTTGTTTCCATTATTTCATGGATGTTTTGAAGGTAATTAAGCAAATGTACTTGAATTAATATTAGCCAAAGTTGTATTATATTTCCCCTTAAATAATCTCACGATTATCAATTTGTTTACTACTATCTTTATCAATAATGGGATGGATTTTCTTTCTGCAATAGCTGAAGAAGGACAAATACAAATATATTGATGAATTCTGAATACATGGTGTATCATGGATAAAAATGGCGAGAGATGTTTTGTATATACTCAATCGAGTAGAACCGTTGCTTTTCACCTTTGATGAAATAGCTAGCAATAGGAAATGGTAGCAAATAAGTTGAAGAAAGGAGATTCTTTTCATTGGATGTGATGTCGATGGATTTTGAAGGTCACCCTTCGGTAAAAGTAGTGATTCGTGGAATCGAAATGTCGTTTCCTATAGTGTTTCACTGCATAGAATTTTAATCGAAACGACTATGTTGGATAGGAATCAGGGAATTTAATCAGCAAAAGCGAAATTTAATCAATTATTTAAAATCTTAGTTGTCCATTTTTTCACGAATATCAATTCCAAAGGTTTGGTGTAGATAAGAAATGTAGCCCTTTAAATTTGATAAACTATTCCTAAAGTCAAAACAAGAATTGATTCATTCAGTATAGAATGACTGGAAACATTATCACTTCATAATAACCTTAATATTTGATTTTAAGCTCTTTTAGAAAGACGACGTGCAGTCTGCAAAAGAAATACAACGACATAGTAACGAGAAAAATGTCGTTGTTTTACCAGAAAACTACTGATTTAGTTAAGCAAGATATTTAATGATAACATTGAAAGACTTTTTGCAATATAAATTCAATTTTTGACCACTCATTCATTATACCGTTATTACATCTCACTCATTTTTAATCATTGAGTTCTATCTGAAAAGTTGTCTCATCATAGTTTAAAATTGATGAGAATTTTACTTCTACTAACTTAAAGGGATCTTTTATTTATTATCTGTACTCTACTGTCCACTTCGATTCACTCTTCTTAAGTGAGATTTCAAATTTTAAATTATTCGATGCAATGGCAACGACGTATTTCGCACATTTTTCGTGATTGGATACATTTTCCGGAAAAGATTTCAGGTTGTAAAAATGCAGCACATTATTAAAATCAAGCCATAGCGACTGTGTTCCGTAGAATCAACATTCATCGCAGAAAGTTAGGTGCTATTCTTTGAATGCGAGGTGTTCTCTTATACGACGTACGGCAACCTGCTCAGCTGCGCAATTCAAGTTTTGATTTGGAAGGATTTTATGACATAACGAAGCTTTTCCTAGAACTGCTCTGAGTCAGCCTCTCAATGTAATCTTTAAGGAATTCCGTACTTATTATGGAGTACCCTTTTATTAGACTGTATTTTTTATATAGTGATATTAGATTAGATTAGAGCCAAGTTATAAATGAAGCTAATATGCGGTCTCCTAATTTATATCCCTGTGCTATGTCTCAATAACTAAAAATCTCGGCATTGCCAGTTACCTTTCATCGCATTGCTTAATGAAGAAAAATCCAACTGTGAGGGAAAACAGTTACTAAAACCATGAAATTTCAGAAATTCCGTCAGATTTATCACTTATTACGGAGGCGCATCAACAATTCTCTCGTCGTCAACGCAATGACATTTTATAAGATAATCATTAGGCGTAACCCATCATTTTTAATCACTTTCTTTGAATAATATTTAAACCATATCCAATCAAAGTACATAAACGCAAAATCTTACTAGTATGGTTTCTTTTAATACCCTTAAGTTATACATTGTTGTAATCGTAAGGACTTTGAAAACATTTCATCGATAATATGCCGCGTATTTACTACTACCGTTAGTTTTACTTTGAAAAAAGAGAGAATTTTCAAGAATTTTCTCATTCTTTCCTCTATCATTGTGAAAAAAATTGCATTCCAATCCAGGAGAGCCTTATTTTTCTCTTGAGCTGTTAACATTTTACTGTGGATTATTTCTAACGGCATTTATGTCCTGTTCTTCTTCCAGCAATGTAATTACTTTGACCACATAAAATGTAAACACATTATAAAGTATCTCGAGTTCTTTGACAACTTGCGTTATTTTGTAGAATTCGTAGTCATTTTCTTGGCCCTTAATAGATGCGTTATTTAATTAGTCATTATCATATATATATATATATATCGGCGATGTACTTTGTTCTAAAGATGCAAATTTAAAATTGGTATAAATTATCGTTGAGTTTCATTGCTTGTTCAGTATGGAAAATATGTTTCTAAGTAGTTTGACCTTGAAAGTCAAAAAACTGTGATCCGAGAGAAAAAGTCATGATGAGTGAGAATGTTTTTCGAGTGTGTATGTTGCTCTTCAGATCTCAATGAAAGAAAACAATCACATCTGGGACTTGCCAAGTGAATGTTTGTGTCAGACGACATCTTGCATATGACATAGCTGGACAATTTTTTGGTGCAAAAAATGATCATAACTTTTTATGTAGAAACTATATTGTGTAAGGACTCATAAACTACAAGTCAGATTTTACTCCTCGTTTAATAGGATTAAATTAGGATAGGATATTCTCTAACAAACTTTGTCTCCCAGTCAAGGGAAGAAATGCCGAGATATCATAAAATATCTATCCATATAGGAACTACGCTCTAGTTCTTACTTCTCAATATCACAAAACTTCGAAATGAAGTTGACAGCCATTGGATTATTGCCGAAGAATACTGAATACTCACATACCGTGGAAAAGGTAATTATAGTACATGTAGATTATATCCTATTCTAATTATCCTTTAATATACTTCCGATATTAAGGCAAATAATTCTAGGGGAAGTATAAATATAACTTGCTTTTGACTATCATCGAGTTATGTAACTTTGGAACAGTTCTAGAAGGCTTCATCGTAAATGTTGTTAATAATCGCTAAGTAACTACTGAAGAGTCCTGCTTCATTATTTTATAACTATCTCGCAGCTGTTGCCTTAATCAAAATGAATCATGCTTTAATTTTTATACTTTATATATATTTAAAATTATAATATGAAAAATCATCATAGGGAATGGCAAGATTAAATTTGGAATGCATTTTTAAAGTGCGTAAGAAATATCTTTCCCTGTGAAGATATCAAAAAAGATTACACATTCAACTTTTAACTGTAGGAAAATTATTTTATGCAGCTATTGCTTTGCTTTGCTAAATTCATAAATGAATAGCATATTAACCACTATTAATAGTAGTACGTTAATTAATAAAATGTTTTTCATAGATATGGATAAATATTTCCATATGTAAGTACAGAGCTCAAAATTGGAACATACATGTATTGCGAAAATTAAAGAGATTAATAAAAATAGAAATAAAAATTGGCAATTGTTCTCCATTCGATGTCTGATATCGATAATTGCTAGTTTGAATAGATGAAGGGGTGTGTATGATTCAAGAGGAGGTAACGCTATATCTCGTTTGGAGACAGAATATAGGTTAGATGGAAGACTTCTTAGTCTCAATCTCGCCCAAATAAAGACGTTTATTATTATTATATGTTAAACAAGATTCAAAACTATTCATGCGTCAAGTACTTGCTCTACATTCATTTTTTCGTAATGAGATAAAATGAAAGTATCGGAAGCGTGGGTTTCTTTTCTTTATTATTGCCAGTAATATGTTTTCTTCAAAAATATTTTCCATTGCATACGTTCATCTCGAATAAAATATGGGGAAGGAACGCCCTTATTCTGGTGGGAATATCAAAAGGAAACGATGCTCGAAATTAAATTTGCGAAGAGTTACGGAGTGGGAGACTTCCTCTGACGTCGTCATCGCAGAGCTATAAGGTCAAGGGCAACTGATTGCGGAGATTCCAAGCAGATGAAAAATCACGGGAAAGACCGCTCTAAATGCTTTGTGATGTATATGTATAGGTACTTATGAGAAGAAAATATTATCTGCGATTTACATGAAGCTGCTGGATTATTTCCCTTCTAAATACGAATAAAATTATTCTGGATAATCGTTCAATCCTATTTAAATGCTGCAAAAGTTCTATTTTATGCTTAGTTATGCTCGGTTACTTATTAGTTCAGACTTGTTTTTTCTGGCTCGTTGCGATGATTAGTTTATAATAGGCAATATATTTTTATTTCACTTTTTATCACAAAATACAATAATAATAATTATTTTTTTCATTGTAAACTTTAAGGTCCCCCTGAGCCAGACAAAGGCTCGTCAGGAGGTGCCAGGTTTAGAAGAATATAATTTTAAATTTTAAATAATATAATTTAAATGATATAATTAAAATTATTAATATAATTTTAATTTAAAATTTATAATATTCAATTTTTTAATATTGCAGTATTACATACCCGTTGATAAATAAGGCATTAATAAATGGTCTTCATTACAAATTTTAATGATGGTAGAAAATACAGTTGAATTTTTTTTATTAAAAGCTCGTAAATAAATATATTTACATGATCATTTTATGTCATCCTTTCAAAACTGATGAACAGATATTCAGTCTTATGTAGCTCTAGAAAACAATTTCTACGATGATGAAATAGTATTGGTTTCTAATAACTCTAAATAATATCAATGAGTAAATGATTTTGACATCGCGACAATAAAAGTACGCAATTGAAAGTACCTCTTCGTAAACAATTTTGAACGATCTTAAGCAGATATTATGGTACGAAAGTTTCTTTTTAACTTATCAAAATAAAAATGAGTTTAGATGGGCACTTCATTATTATCGAATACTCCATCGGATTTCAGGTAATTTTGCACTGGATTTGACTTAGGAACTATCGAATCTGTAGTTGTGACTTCTATTGTCGTTCCTTCATCGATGACGGTATTGGCGGTCGATACGATGGTCTTGATTTCTTCGATCAAACCATCGAACGCGGAAGGAGTCGAAGTGGATTCCATTCCTTCGGATTCGCCAGTTGTTGTCTCTTCATTTCCGGAAGAAGAACCGGTGGTGATTTCGCTGGCTGCTACCAAAAGAATTTCTTTTTCAGTTGTGGTGGTGACCTCAGTAGTGGGAGCACTTGGTTCATTCTCTGCTTGTGTTTCTCCAATCAGAGGAACTAGGTTATCCTCGGTTGACGTCTCGGCGGTCTCTTGCTCGGTATCACTCTGTAGACTCGGAGTGGATATGGCGGTCGTTGTGGTAATAGGACCAGGGATTGATTGCTCTCCTTCTCCTTCCACTGCTTGCTCCACCTCATTTCCTACTTCTAAGGTCGACTCTTTGTTGTCGGTATTTGATTCAGGCGTTGTAGTCTCAATCACTTGAACGCTAGATGACGTAGATGAACCCTCTATCCCGCTGGATGCAGGCGTTGAAGTCCCCTCCTCGGTTTGGCTGCCTTCCGTGGGAGGTGGCCTGGTGGTGGGCGGTCTCAGATGCATAGGGTACCACCAAGGAAGGAGGATATCCCAAACATCGGTGGTGTTTGTGGGCGGCTTTTGCGTCGGCTGTTGATTGTCCACGTCGGGGTGCGGAGGAGTCGGAGCTTCGGGTGGAGGGATCTCCGGTTTCGGAGGAGGGAAGGGCAACAGTGGGGGAGGAAGAAATGGTGGATGGGGATGAGGAGGAGCGAATGGGAGAAGTCCCGGAGGAGGCAGAGGCATAGGAGGCCGCAGATGGGGAGGATGAGGAGGCGATGGCATAGGAGGAATGTTAGGATGATATGGGGGAGGTGGAAAAGGTTTGTGGAATGGGAATGGAGGGGGATGGAACGGCAAAGGAGGCGGTGGGGGTGGCTGGTTGAAGGAATCTACGGTTTTGAAGGGGTGGGATGGCCTGGGTCCCGAAGGGTACAATGATAAGTGATCCTGGGAGAACTGAAGGTCAAACTTCTTGGAGAAGTCTCTGAGGGCTTCGTGCACCCGCCTTTCTATCGCCCTTGACGCTACAGCCACGTCAAAGGGGTGGAAAAATCTAGCTTCCCTCCCCACTTGCCTAGGAATATCTTCGCGTGCATTAACCTCTCCGTCGTTCTCCGAGATCATGTGATGGCCATCAGACGATGGTCGCACCTCTTGGTGATAGAATGCCGCTTCACTCGGTATTGCGTCCTCTTGCAGGCTCTCCTCCCTCAGAGGAGGAAACAAATACTGATATTCCGGGCCGAAGTGACCGCATGCGGTCCGAAGCACGAGACAAAAGAACGTCACTTTCACTGTGAGCCACATCGCGTCGATCCTCACGAAACTTCAACTTGAGGGATTCCCTCTGTGGTGCTCCCTTTATGAACCGGGAGCTGTGTACTGGCGCTCGGATCGGTGGCTTATATATATATAGCTTGAGTGGGGAGGTTCCTCCTACATGAGACTCTTCTCCCTCCTCCCCCCACACCCATTTTCGTCTTCCTTCCTCCTCACCACCGCCAACATACCCTCTAGAGAAGATTAATTTTTTTCGGGGCCACTTCCTACTTTGCGCATTAGAGTTTGTCTAGCCCGCTGACCTCACCCACGTTGACATACACTCGTTCGACCATTAGCGCCTGAATAAGACGATGGCTTAAAAAAGAGTCCAGGTAACTTTTCGCACCTCAAAGGAATCGGTTTCGTACATTCTCACATATTAAGGAAGGTTGTTTCGCTAATTTACTCGCTAGAAGTGAGTGGGAAACGAGGAGAGGTTAAAACTTTTTTCAGTAGTGTTTGAATTTCGAGGTAGTGTAACCGACGTATTACGAAAGTGAATTTCAAATAGAAAAAGCATTCCACTATTTATTTACTCATAGTTTGTATTTTATAAAATAGTGTCAATGTCTATTTCAGTAAATAATCAAAACACCGATTCTATCCTACTTATCTATGACGTAATGGTTTACGTAGAATTCAATTTCGTCATTTAAGACCAAAGTAAGGTAAATATGTTAAATGTGTTTGCTCATAATCTTCGAGATAAGTTTAGTCCTATACATAATTCAATGTTTTGTATTTGGTATTTTCTGTTCTCTGCATCTTAACTCAAACAGAATGCTCAGAGTCAGCTTTACATATATTTTAGATGATTGCAAATAGTATCGCAATTTTGCCTACCTTTCTAGTATGAATGACAACGGAAAGGAGCGGTGGAATATCACACGTGCTCGTTATTTTGGGGGTGTCAAGGTTCCGTTCTGCTTAAGAAAACGACATTTGTCCCCATTCTCTTCGACTAGATAAAAGTGACTTCGTGCATAGCGTGCCTTGTAATCAACAACTCTCCATTGTGAGGGGTTGACTAACGGGAAGATGATGGGGAATCACGCCGAACGGGAAAGAAGCACTCGGAGATTTTCTCGTAGTAATGATTCCGGGAAAAAGAGCTCAGCGGTTCATTGTAATTTAAGTGAAGTTAGAGAGAAAGGATGACAACGGAGACCCTTCCGGATCTTCCATATCGGAGGCCCAATAGAAAGCTTAAAAAATCTTAATTCCGTAGCGATGCTCTTGTTTTGACCTGAATAAACCCAGCATTTGTCACTCGTCTTCAAACACTTCCTTGTTGTCTTTTTGCGGTCGCCGCTTAGTCACCGTGCATATTTTTTTGTATAATGCGGACTTGCAAGTGGGAATAACCTGTAAGGTATATTTCTTTAACAGGAAATATTGTTCCTGTTACCAATACTTGCTGAATGAAATATTTTTCTTTCGTCCTCTTAGTACATTATAGAGAGAAACGTATCCTGCTTCTAATAAAATCCATTGTAAATGGTGAAATATTGTGGAAATCAAGCATGTAGCATGAAGAGAAGTGTTATACTTTCTTTCATAGCATTCTGGCTTAGTGAGGAAAGCAATGACCAACACTTCATCTTGTTTATTAAGTCTCATTCCAAAGATTTGAGAGTCACCAGAGAGAAGGTTGAGGTTCGAGTTTAAGATTCATTCGCCGAACAATATATTTTATTATTATTTTCGATGTATTTTGGTAAGGATTTCTGGCAAATACAAAGAGAATTTCAGAGCATAAATTCAAGTTGATTGAAAATTGTAAAAATATACCTTGATCTTCATTTAAGCCAAATTTGTGAAAAGGAGGAACAAGGCAACAGCGTGTATTAATTAATCTTTTTGAGAATATTCGTTTCCCTTTTTAAATTCATTTCCATCCTTGTTCTCCGCAAATACGGTCCTGTTTGCGGATTCTTTTCCATATTTTAGAACTCATACATATAAATAAATAAAGAGCACATATGAATGGCCTTGAATGAGCATTCTTTCGTTAGTTACCGAGTAGAGACTAAAGAGTAATTTTCATCTCATTAATTCTCGTGGGAGATCATTCAGCCTTGAATTTAGGGTGTGTAGAAAACCGAGTTATGTACAGATTTTTTGGAGCTGTAATATGATAGGGTAAATATCGTTTAAATGAAGTCTAATACACTGTGATAATCACCGCGATTACACTTTTCAATTTTTCGGTTCAAGGACGAGATATTGTCTACATGCAAATGATCTTTCAGCTCACTTCTCCGAAAATCCTTACATAGTACTTGCCATCTGATGGCTGCGAATATCATACGGATAGTTATTCACACACAGAAACTAATTTTGTTTTATTTAGTGCCAAATATTATTTCTCTCTTGTATGTTGACCCATCGATAAGGAGTCGGTATCTAATGGAATGAGAGAGTGAAGTGAGATAAAAATATAATTATAAAATGTATACATTAAAATGTAAAGAATATGGACATTCGACTGAAGAAGGAAGAGAAAAATAGAATAAGTGATTCAGACTAAAATCTGAATTTATTTATGAGTATTATATGTATTTTTCTTGAAAATATCCGCTGGTCAAAGTTTTTCTCAATAATTTGTGATTTTTTCTGTTTTCAGCGCATCATGTTTTCTTCGAATTAATTGTGTGTTGTTCCCAAACAATTTTGAATTAGGATAAGTAAAATAAATAATCATGCTTAGCAAAATCCACAAGAGAAATATTATTTCACTCACTCAATTCAGTTCTACGAAAGAAATGGAATGATCTAAGATGAGATATTTATTCTTTCGTAATTTTGAAATTCCATGAAGCCACGCTGTCGAACATTACTTGTTGAAGAAGAATCCAAAATCTTATGATTCAATCATTGATTTGAGGTGATCGTTGTCTTCAAATTCATAAAAATAACATGCAATTAAGATAAATATCATTCGAGGATCGACTTTCAAAATTACATTACCATATACTCTATGTGCCGAATCGTACACTTGTGGTAAGATTTTAGCATTTAATAAATATGTTCCATCTTTTAAAATATTCCACTACATTGTGTGAGAACGGCCACTCTGATAATTTGAGCAATAAAATTCTTTTTGTACTTTCTGGGGTATTTCTCTTCGGCCGTTGAGATGAATGAAACAAGATCAACGCAGAAAAGATAGATCGGTAGTTATGTAGACTAATTAAGAGATTACCGGATCTAATTTGTTCGTTTACCTAAATATAATGAATACTCAAAAATGAATACTAAATCATATCGCTGTAAATAACAGTGTTCATCTAGTAATAAGGGTTGAAACCGCAAGGACGTCATAGGGTTAAGTGGTGGTTTTTTGAAGAGGAATGTTCGATATTTTATGGCGATGGGTGGAGATAGCGTTGAGAAGGTGATGCTCAGGAAATTGGAGATCGGAAAAACCCAGCGGTAAAGGAAGTTAATAAAAAGGAGTGCCCAAAGGAAAGTGGTGTAGCCTAAGGAAAGGAAAAAGTTGAGGAAAGGTTCGGAACAATTCATAAACGTGAGATTGCTGAATTTCGGCGTTGAATGAAAAAGAGGATTTTCCGTTGAATAGATAACGTCGATAGAATGGGAAGATATAGCGTCAATTCTTTAAATTAACAATAATATTGGCCAACTGAAGAAATTCGACGATTTTCATGTATATACAGCTGATCTGAGCAGCATATCTCTTACACATTCCAAAGAAGTCATTAGGGAGAGCATCCCTGATGGTGTGCCGTTAAAGAAATAAAGTGTATAATAAAAATAATCAAAATCATCGAATCATAAAGTCATATAATCTTCCGAGGTTTCTAATACACAATACATTATATTTCATTAATATGTTTACGTAGAAGGTTACTTAGTTCCAACTTGAATTTTTATTTATTTCAAATTCGGTTTCTTCTGCCTCCAAAATTACAATCAACGCTAAAGCAAATACTATTACCTTGTTTTTCCGAGAAATTGGAGCTCACAATCTATGCTCCATAATTATCTAAGTTTTCAGTTTGCTTTGAAAAGGAAGTAATAAAAGAAAGACTGATTTTAAACGCTGTGATCTGGCAAGGATAGCATTTAGGTGTGAATGTTTACAATTGGTTTTGTGTTATCTAAGATGAGTATTTATACGAGATTGAGCTCTTATAGGCAAAAGTACGTTATCTTGAAATATGCAACAGGTGGAACTTTTACACTACCATCTTTTCTGGCTTAATTACCGGTCTCTAGTATTTGGTTTCAGTCATTTCAAAAAGTTGAAAACATTTTTATAAAAGCTTTTCTTGTGATTTTATTATGAAATTTAACAGAATCAGCGCAGATTTAGGTTCAAGTTCCGGCAATTGTCATTATTAGATACTCATCAATAAAAGGAGAGGATATTGGTTTCAAATAATTCCGCCAACGGTACATCTCTCATAAGTACCTTCACCTTTGACGCAGGCTTAATGGAAAAAGGTGTTAATTCATCCGAATGACCTGCTAAAAATTCCCAAGCTTTTGAAAATCTTTTAGAGGTATTGCTGATCTTAACTGTACGTAGAGAAGGAAAATCGATAATGGTCGAGATTATCAAAGAAAAAGATTGTTTGGAATGCAGTAAAAAAAGTTTGTCAACTTCATCCTCTTTTCTTCTTTCGAGAAAGGAAATTTTTAAAAATTAATAATAAAGTATAGCGATTTTGATTCGCGAGGAAAGCATGAGAGAATCATTTGTCATGGAGGGTTTGCCTGCAAAGAATTCTCTCCAACATTTTTCCGAATGTATGTACAGCATTTCTTTTGATGAGAAAAGTTTCCATTTATCGTGAGACAATGGAAAATACATCTCAATTCCCAGGGTGAGAGAACTGCTGTTTTGATCACCATGAAATAGGATGATTTTGGTGAAGGTTATTTGAAGGACTTTCTTCTCCCCTGTTCCCTTATTCACGGTTGTATAATGAAATCTATTTCCCTGCGATTGTTCTTCCAATGAAACCAACTTCGCTTACTCAACAGCATAAATAACGGTGTTGTTAACGTGAATTTTATTTTGGACACATCACTTACTATATACGAGGTCTGTTCAAAAAGTTCCCGAATTTTTTTTTATAGTGTGCTTCCAGTTGGTTATTTTTTAATCTGTCTGTAGGCGTTGTATCCGCAAAAGCTTCCCAAATAACTACCTTCAATCACATTGTCGATATCTTGCTTTGTTCATTAGTTACGGATGTTTATGTGAACAGGTGATCGTAGAGTGCGGCGAAAAATCGGATCCGCGGAAATGAGCTCTTTGAAGGAGCAGCGTTCCCTTGTAAAATTCTGCGTGAAACTGGGCAAATCTTTCACGGAAACTTTTGAGTTGATTACCCAGGCTATTGGTGAGCATGCTATGAAACGTACCGCGTGTTCTGAGCGGTTTATACGGTTCAAAGACGGGCGGCAATCAGTGGAAGACAACGAGCTTTCCGGAAGACCATCAACGTCCACAGATGACCCCCACATCGAAAAAGTGAACGATTTCGTTTGCGCAAATCGACGTTTGACTGTCAGGGAGCTTGCAGAAGAGTGTGGCATCCCGACTGGTTCTACTACGAAATACTAACTAAAAAAATTGAGGATGCATCGAGTCGAGGCCAAATTCGTGCCTTACCTGATGACAGCAGACCAGGAGCAACACGAGCAACTCGTGACTTTTTAGCCAAAAACAAGACCACTGTGCTTCTCCAGCCACCCTATTCACCAAGCCTGGCTCCATGTGACATTTTCCTATTCCCTAAGCTAAAAACCCCGCTCAAAGGAAAAAGATTTGCCACCATTCGAGAAATAAAGAAAAATTCGACGGAGGAGCTTATGAACAATCCGAAAGAAGCGTCCCAACACTGTTTTAAATAGTGGAAATACCATTTGGATAAGTGTATACATTGGGGTGGGGAGTACTTTGAAGGAGACCCGGAGCAATAATTTGTAAGTGAATTATTTGTGCTGTGATAAATAAAGTTCGGGAACTTTTTGAACAGCCCTCGTATTTAATTTTCCAGCTGTTTGTGATCTTTCAAGAATTTTAGCCTATTCAACAAAAGCAAAAATAACAGATGTAGATGTAATATTTTTCGTGAAAGAAAGAAAGGAATGAGACACTTTTGTAAATTTCATTGTGAATTATAAGTGCTAAAATGAAGGCTTAGGTGGCTTAGCAATGAAACGGCATATACTATATAAAGGCTAATTTATTTATGAGATAGGTGGGGGACATATATATTCGAGTGGATGTCATGGGGATGTTGTAGAATTCCAGGCTTTCTATAGTAGTTGAGTGTGTTTTAATGTTGTTTAATAATACAGTGATGTAACTTGAAATCGTTAATCAATGAGAGGCTTTATAATGTAAGGGTATGTGGAGGATATTTTTGTTGAAAATGTTGTTAGTAAATATATTTAAATTTAGCATCCACCTGACAACAGTCAAACTGCAGTATAGATAATAAGTTATATAATTTAAATAATTGTGTGAATTCACCATTAAGTTCTCCTTCCGTATGCGAATACGATAAGGATTATCTATATTTTTACCTGGTTCTTAATAAAAGTGATGAATTGACTGGGGCATGGAGATTATCCTTTTCATATTCTACCACAGGCGACTTTAGCAGCTAATTTGCATGATTAAAGTAATCCTAACAGTTAAAATCGGTCAACTTTTTCAACGGCCGAGAATATTTAATACTATTATACTGGTGATAATTTGCTATTAATAATATTATGGAATAAAAAATGCGATGTTCTCAACCCTTAAGATAAATATTCCATTTCAAATTCTGGAAATTTAGTAGTCTGTTGTTTAATAATAATGATAATCCTTACTATATTAATCGTTCATCTGGAATGGCACTTCATGTAAACTACTTTCTCTTAAATTACAAACTTTTGAATGTTTTCCCATATCTGTATCTACTTTTAGCTACGAATGTGTTTTATTTTTAATCTAGGACAAGGATTGACTGGAGGACGGCTGCGGCAATAAACCAATACCGCGCGGCTCAGGACCCCCTTTTCGTCCTGAAATATTTAAATTTTTGTATAATTACAATTTCATTAAATTTTACATCCTGAAGACTGATGAGGATGTAGAAAGGAACCAATTTTACTAGAAGTCCAAACACTACAAAATGAATCCATCCAAAGCTACGAAGAAAAATGTCGCCTTCAGATTATGAAATTTTTTCCTAGGTAATGCGGGATACCGAAATTAATAATTGAAAAAACCCCTCATTAAAGCAATTCAGCATTTTCCGGAGATATCGAAACAAAAGAAGCGAATTATCAAGTTTTTGAATAATTGAGAAAATGCGTATTAAGTATTGTATCCCCTTTGACGTTGAAGTCGTTGGATGAGTGCTTTCTTACGTTATTCTAAGTAATATGTCGTGACCAATCCAGGAAAAGGAAGTAGTGGACAGAGGATGTCCTGCGATAAACCTGCGATTCCGTTTGAATCATAACATGATTAAGGAGTTCTTCTTTTCAGCATAATATCCCTTTCGTCATTCATTGATTATTGTGTTTGGTAAGCAATGTAGATTGTTTTAGTGGCCATTAACGACAGAGTTACTCATTTCCTATTACATGCAGGTGACGCAAAGAAGTTCTTTCATTATGACAACTTCCGCACTTCGAACGAAGGTTTTAGAGGAGCTGTCCCAGAAATAATTAGGTTTGTTTAAATTCACCATCCGAAACATTAATTCATAATAAAATAAATGCTCCGTATCGATTAACACAGACTGAATATCACAATGCGCGATTGCTGACTCCTAAATTAGAAGAAACACCATCAAAGCAGTCATAGGTTTCTCGCTACGTTACTCTCTTTCTGACGATGAATTTAATTAAATTTATATTACTTTATTCGTTTACATTGTTTGCAGGTAATGAATCAATCTCTATATTGATCTCTTAAGAGACAGACAGCATTGGTTAAATTTAATTCACGTGTCATTGGTATTCATAGTTGTCCGTTCAATGAGGTCATTTTACTTTAGTGGAGAGATTTAAAATTTTATTAAAACTATCCAATTCAGTCGAATTTAAGCTGTGTTTAGCGAATTCGATGATTTTGGAAAAGAAGCGAGTTGCTTAGGTCACGAAGAGGAACCAAAGGATTATGGTAATTATAAATCTATTGGATTTCTCATGACGTTATGTTGTTTTAACAGTTGATTGGAGGGAATGAATAACAATTTAATTGATACAATATACCCTGAATTTATGTATAGAATGTACCCCGATAGGGTATACCCACTTAATGCTTATGCCACCCTCACTATTTGCAAATTTCTAACCAACCGTAAACTCTGAAGGTGAAACTGGGGTGCAATTGCGTGACGAAATAAATGATACATTGTATGCTGAATAACATATATTATTTCCATATTTTAATAAATACAGTTACATGGAAAAAATTAGAATGATATGGCGACCCGAGATTAATGCACTACTAGTAAAAGATTTACATATCTAGGAAATAATTTATAACTAGCTCACAGCTTACACACTCATACGAAATACATGGAAAATAATTGAAAACTTCTTTTACATTAGCGATCAACACGATAAAAGTAGACAGCTAATACGTTTTCAACAACTGATAATGACAAGTTATTTCTATAATCACATCATGCTAAATATTTTAGGACAGGACAGTCATGAGAAAATTTACTTACATAGAAAATGCAAAATAAAATGCCAACTACAGTTTTTATATGCCTTTTATAACTAAAACCCAAGAATTGAAGAATCTGGGATGAAAGACGCAAAATTTCAATACCTCTCTGCAAGTAGATTAAGATTAGAAAGAAATTCTTTCTGTTATATTTTAGTGGAAAACTGGTTATAAATCAGTTGAAGAGAAAGTCTATTTTCCAATAATTTCTATGTGATTTAAATGCATGATTTGTTGACATAAGCGTTTATCCTGAGGTTGATTAGGAAATAAAAGTCACGAACAATGATGAAAATAAGGATTCCTGAAGACAACTAGAGGAACTTATACGTAACCATATCTTGAAGGTACCTTTTCCATCAGAATATTCAGGAAATAAGTCGTCATTACTCACTGCTGAGATGACTAATGTGTACTATAACAAACCCCATACACAGAGAACGTATACCCGGGAAAGAGTTGAATTTCCATAATGCTAACCCCCAAAATAAATTAACTGAAAACATAATAATTTCGTAATCTCTGTTCCTCGTATAGTTCGATTGGAAGAAAGCACTACGATATCGGTCCATTTCGATTATCACATGAAGAAAAGCGCTCGTTGAGTGTCTTCATCAGTCTCATTTCTCATGATGAGTCATTCTTCTTTTTCCGTGGGCTTCGTAGGCTCTGCGGGAGGCGGGTGGGAGGCTATAGGATGGATCACAGGCGTCGGCCCAGACACTTGGGGCTTGCGGTGAGCCTCGATGGCATGTGGAGGAGGATGGGAAGGAATGGGGTGAATCACCGGTTGCGGGCCTTCCTCTTGATGGCGGTGTACGGCCGCTGGGACGTGCTGCTTCACCGGGGCGTGAGTGACCTCCTCCGCCTCTTTCGTATACTTCTTGTGCCCGTGAGAGCTGTGGAATTCTTTGGGCACCACGGCGGCCGTCGCCGCCACCACCACCACGGCTAACACAAGGAGGGAGCGCATGGCGGAGGAACGTTCGGAAATGTGAACGCATGTACAGGACTGCTTTATATACATGCTTAAAGTCAAGGGTGTTGAGTCCATCGGCAGTCCTTCTGGAGCAGTCTCGCCAACACTTTCACTCACTGCCGTCCTCCAGTCCGAAATTCTTTTGGTTGTAAATGAAGTCGGGACAGAGGAATTGGGTTGGGTCGCGTCCGAATGTCCCCTTCTGCCATTTCGTCTCTCTGAATTGCGTAACTTATATTTGGAGGTGTAAGGTCGGTCTCCAGAAAGCGGTTGTGTGTCAAGAGGTTAGAGATTCAAGGCCGATGCACACCATTAAATTCGGATAGTGTTGATTGGAAAATGGATTTTCAAGGTGATAATCTGGGCAGTCCTCAACAAATTTAAAACACCGCCCTACCCATCAGCGCTCAATTCTTCATGAAGAATTAGAGTTTTATCCTTGGAAGCAGTTTCCATGTATGCATTAGAATTTAATAATGTAAATAATTTTGAATCGATGTGGAAGACTTTGATTAAAATTCCCATTCGATGAATGAAAGACAGAAATTGAAATTTTCGTATTTTAAAGCGGTTGAAAAACCGTGATCCAACTATTAAATTAACCCCTGCCCAGGGCCGTGCCGATGAGTGAGGCGGAGGAGCCTCTCTCAGGGTGGCCAAGTTGAATATTTAAGTCTTCATTTTTGATATTCGATGTTTTATTTGGAAAACATTAAAAATTTCAATAAATAGACTCTTATTACTCTCCCTTTCCTTCACTAACTCTATTTCTTAAAATCAGGATATATAACTTGGGAATAAAACGGAAGGCAGCTTATAACAACTCGCCTCTAGGCGGCAAAATGGCTTAGCACAGGCTTATCTCGGCCATACCAGAGTATCTTCCTTATAACATGAGAAGTGCACCAAAATATTAATTCAAAATTAAGCAATGTAGTTGAGTGTATGAAACAGAATTTCAATTGTGAGCTATTGATAGGTTCATGAAATCGATTATTTCTAGCAAATTCTTAAAATTGTAATATAAATTCTCGGTTTTACTTCGTTTGTGTACATTGTTTGTAATATTTTATGAATAGTAAAGTGAATTAACGAAATTTGGAGATACGAATAAACTTATCGCGGAACATAAGACACCATCCTTAATGAATATTCTCCGGAAACTGAATTAATATAGATTGAATCGCATAACTGCACTTAGATGAACGAATGGAAATATGAAAATCACAGAATACTAATTTATGATCGTTTAAAAATTAAATGATTTTGATGGACGAAGAGGCTTTAACATAAGACATTGCATCGGACCACCTTTATTAGTGACTCTCCTTAGTGGGGGTCCTTTTATCCTATTCATTACCGCTATTTCGCGATCTATTGATACGCTCTATTGTATAAATTCACATTCGTCACGAATTTGGGATTCGCGATTCTGAATCTGTGATATAATCTTGAAATTGCAGTTTCCAAGTTCAATCGCTACCGGGAATTCGGTAAAGATTGACCCAAAAACGAGATTTATTCGCAAGGTGACTGATCGCCAAGGGCATTCATCGATCACACACAGCAATTAAGACATTTACATTACTTCCTCGTGATTTAATTCGATTCGACCTTGACTTTCCATTAAATTGCTTCCCTTTGTGCATTGGCATTGGCAATATTCCTCGATACAAATCGCGAGGGCGTTTTATTTAGGGCGAATGCTGTTCCTGGGAAACACTTTGCTTTTAAAGAACGGATTTTAATTAAATATTTTGCTAAGTGTTTTGAAATGACAGAAACCTTTTAACATTAAGATTTGAAATTAAAATACCATACATTGCAATAAATTAAAATACAACACAATACTATACAATATACTGTAGAATATAATACAATAGGATTTTATACAAAATTTCGTGATTCGACAAAATCGGGAATAGGACGACAAGGAAAAAAATTGAGAAAACTTTCCTTTTGAGAACTTTACTATGTGGCTGTAAGAAAACGAAAATTGAAATCATAAAACAAGTGAACGAAAGGAGACAAGTGATGAATATTATGGAGAGAAAGATTCTCTGTTCATTCTCTTTCATGAACAGAGACATAACAAAAGATAAACGTAGTTTTAGAAGGAAAAGCGGTAGAAAGAGGACGACCAAATAGAAATACATGATGACAAGAAGAAGGGTTAATTCATGAGAATGGCAGAGGATACGACGAGTTCCTGGCTGTGGAGACTTCAGATGATGAATGGATGAAACTGGAATTAAAAGTGATAAATCATTCACTTTCAAGTATAACATAATTATCTATAACAAGACTCATCTATTCATAAATTTAAATAGGTTGTCCAGAATACCATAGATTTTTAAATGTTTTAATCTTGTGTAAATAAACAATGCAGCTTAAATATAACGTGTAACTTTTTTCTCGATTCAAATACCTTCAAAATCAAAGCTTTAATCTTTTCCCACGCTGCAACAACTCTAGATGAAGCAAATAATTTATGATCAAAATATAGTTTCTTTATTTCTTCAATATGTGCAACAAGGCTTTATTGCTTTCAAAGATTTGACTTTCAATAATTTGTTTATGGTATACTTATCTCCTGCAGTGTTCCGCAATATAGCCTACCTAAATTCTTTCTTGTCTGTTTTTAATATTGTCATCATTATTATTACATATTGGATTACACTGCAGATAGGCTAAGAACCGGATGGCACTATCTCGGCATACTAAATGGGTAAAAAATTGGACAATGATAATAATATCTTTGACGGTTAAAAATAAAAAAGAAGTAGGAAGAACTAGGAGGAGGTAGATAATTAAAAATGTATCGATTTACTACCTCCGAGAAAATTATTTAATGACGAGGAATTCAGAAATATTGAATACGGAAACGAAATATTCGATAAAATTATTGAGAAACAGACAATGAATTTTTGAATCTGTGATTATATTTTTAAAAATGTGCGATCGAGTATCCTGTCGAAATGAGAGTTTCAAATTATCCAAGCCGAATCCGAAATAGTCGCTGTTGTAAATTTGAATGTATTCTTCGTCGTTTAAATGCGATATTGCATCTTAAATCGTTAAGAAACTGGCCTATAAACATTACAATTAATCCATGTATACAAAGTATTAAGCATCGTATTAAGTTATAGTATACATATACTAAGATTAAGTATCGTATACTAAGCCATAAACAATTTTACTTACGTATGAGAATGCTGAAATAATATTGTCTCTCTCAGTCTCAAGCGAGGTAGTTTACATCGAAAAATCCATTTTTGAGTGTTCCTTAAGGTAACTTTGATACCATTCTGGTGTAAAGTGTTTAAATCCAAACTTTCGACAAATAGAAGTTAAAACTAAAAATGAGGCGAGACCATATCGGAAACATAGTGGTCGTGGAGACACAAGTCCTCCGTGGATCATTTGAGATGACCTTTGCATATCCACCTGTGTGTTATGATATTACCGGTTCCGACCAGAGCGGAGCAGAATCGTCATGAAATGAAGGACATAAATCCATCGGAGACAAGTGGGACAAGAACAAGGACAGCCACTTTGAAAAGAAAACGAAAAGAATATTCCTTTCAGCAGATCAGAGACGCAGGTCGGCGGCGTGCCCATTGGTCAGTTTTCGGAGAATTCGTAAGTAAATTTTACCTTAAGGATTTATCATTTTGATAGAGGATTGGAGGGAGTTTCTCTGACGTATTCAAGATTCAATGTGGAGAATCCAATTTTCGAAAGCTTATATGAAATATCATTTCTTCTTCGATATGAAACCTCACAATGAAGTACTGACTGAACTTATCGCTATACAGTTTATGCATGTTTTGTGTTAATGCCATTTCAAAAAATTTCAAGTTTATGCATAAATTATAACTATTTAACATGCTCTTTTTAATTCGTGGTAGTTCATAGGCAATATAATTTTTTTGTTATGTGCTGCTACTCTGTAATGTAAATGTAAGATTTCTGGGGAATATTTCAGGTTATTCGTTAACCGCACTCGGTGTTTGCGGCAATTGCAGATTATTACGTAAATACAGGATACTTAATATATTTGAGAGAATAAAATAATTAATTTACTCTAATTTTAAATAAGAATTTTCTAAATTTCAATTATTAAAGGAGGTTTGGCAGTCAATAAAATTTCTCGACTACAAAAGTTTTTCATTATTGAACGAATATTCTCCAGCGATACTTGATTAAATTTCATCATAAAATTTGCTATTTAATTATATGTATTGTTTATAATTTAACATAGTGAATCTTATATTTTTTACCATTCCACAAGATTATTCTTTATAAATTTTTCTGTGAAATAATTTTTTGTAAGTGATCTTGTGGAATACATCGAAATTTGCAATTGAAAATTTTAAATATCGTAAAATTGCTAATGCCGTTTAAGGACGAGTAGGGTAAGTGTAATTTTAAATATGTATCTCAATATTATCATCGTTTTGCATATGTGGAGATTATAGTAATGAGATTATAGTAACGCAATGCAATGTCCATTGCTTGAAAGCATTGTGTGCTACAAACTGCTATTTCTCTCTAAATACGTAATCTCGCAAGAGTAAAAGAAAAAATTGTATCCACGCTCTTCATCGGAGATGCGTTCGTTACTTGTTCCTTGATTGTAGAATCTCGGGTCGAAGAAGTCAAGGTCACCTCAAGATGGCTCCTTAAGCGTAATGACATTTCGTACTCTTCGTGATATCCCCCTGTACTCTAAGAGTTGTATCGGGCTTGTCTGTCCACAAAGGAAACCCAAGCTCATTATATCACGGGGATCTGAAGTTTCAAGGTTTTGACGAGGAAAACTTTCCTTGTGCGATGGCAACTAAGGTCAAGGTCTTACGGCGGCTTTTCTCTTCTGGTTATTTTAAAGTGTTTATATAAACAAGGAGGAAACCCATTTGAGCACTATCCATCGCTAGAGCAGTTAACAAAAGAACCTAGGAAAATATATTGCGCAGTTCCGGTAGATTTAGGGTGGCAAGTGTAGAAAATGAAGATTATTTTTTTAACAGGGGAAAAGAATTACGAAAGAAGTATTTATCATAGATTCTTGAAAATGTTTCAAGCTTCAAGGAGTGGAGTGTTTGTAAAAGCATTATTATAGATTCTAATTGTATATTTTGCGATGAAGTCACATCGGATGCTTTTAGTCTCTTTTTTTCGTCAGACTAAATAGAACTGCTAATTTATGTTAAGGAATTCTTTATTACATATAATTTCGTAACTATACCATTTTGACCAGTAGATTAATTATTGCTAAAAGTGTACTTATAAAAGATAATATATACAGCTTCCATGTAGTAAAGTGGAAAACGAAATAAAAAAGAGCAACAAAATATAATTTCTTGTCGCTTAAATTTGTATTTAATACTATACGATTCATGTTTTGCAGATATAGATCTGGTTCGACATTTTTGTATAAATGGATTCGATTATTCATTTCGTATATCCGCATACTTTAATATCCTCATTTACATAACATTTTTTGCGAGGGATTGGAAGAAAGATAGGAATTCTTGAAGTAGTAGTATTTTTAAAGTACTACCACTTCAACCCACATTACCTCAGTTACGACAGCTGAGGTAATAGGAGCTGTACGAAAGAAGAGACTGATATACTCGCTCTTTAATGAAGAAGTATTAATATGATAAGGAAATGGGTTTGAGATGCAAGTAAAAGAGTGCGCCTATGAAAAATCCCAAGGAAGAACGGAATTTAACCGAGAATCGAACCCAATCCACGTCGAATACACAAACAGTCGTTTCTTACTGGAGTTTTAATATTTACTGTTGCCATAATTTCGCTCGTAAATCATTATATATTAATTAGTGCTCAAATTGTGCTCATGTGATCCAAGAGACGCTTTTCTGAATTTCCTTTATACATAAAGTGGCTCAATTAGTTAATTGTCTCGAATCCTTAAGTGGAATAAACTCATATACTTAACTGAATTTATATTATAATATGAAAAGCGTTCGTAAATTATTGAAAATTAAGAATAACTCGCGATGGTACGAATTATTGCTTTTATTACTCTTCTATGAAAAATTAACGTTGTATTCATTCTAATGACCTAATTTAAAATAAATTCTCGTGATATCAGAAATTTACCGATAGGAAGATATTGCGTTTACGACTGAGGTGAAATAGAAATTAAATACATTTGGAATGTATCAGAATTCTGCCGAGAAAAATAATCTATCATTCATCAGAAAGGAGTTTTATCTTATCTGAAAACCTGCAAAGAGCACTTCATCTGTAATATTAGCAGGACATTATTTGCAGCCTAATAGACCAATCTTTCGTCCTTTAGGTAGTTCACATTTATTATTCGAAGAATATTTTTATGGTGAGGTAAAATATGTTGGGTTTCTCGATATTTTTCTAGACATTTAAATCTCTCTCTCCCTCTCATTGACATTAGTGTGTGATAACGCAGACATTTTACGTTCTCTCATCTCGTATATTAAGAAATATACAGCGATCGGCTGTACATGCGATGGACCTTTTGTATGCTAATGGGTCAGGGTAGGCCACAGTATGTCCTGAATACGGAGTTGCTCGATCATCTGCTTTCTCAAGTAGGGCGAGAAAAAGAACAGTTTGCCAAAAAAATCTTCTTCTCGAGTCCTTCCCTTCTGCTATATTTATACAGAAGGAGCTAACACTGCAATGTTTACTCCTCAATTGTAATAACTTTCATTTGTTATATAGAGTAGGACAATTCGAGAATGTGTGTTCATGCAGCTT
The DNA here is from genome assembly GCA_036926295.1 of Pachydiplax longipennis. NCBI lineage: Eukaryota > Metazoa > Arthropoda > Insecta > Odonata > Libellulidae > Pachydiplax > Pachydiplax longipennis. Next base: position 966,698 of record JAVFKF010000085.1, on the reverse strand, counting down.
GTCTCCTAGAACATGGAAATCATGTCACTTACTGGTTATGATTCAAACAATAACTCCGTCAATTCTTATTGAATCTCTTATCTAAGTGTGTCATGACGCATAAACTACAGATTCTACTTCGCTATCGTATCTTAGCAATGTACAACGGCACAAATTCCTTAGAAATCAGCATTTCACGTACGGTCAGGAACTGATCTAGACGAGGAACAAAAGATACAATGAAAATATTTAAGAGTAGAAAATTAAAATTGTAATACCGAATACAAAATAACAACATTTCCTAGAGAATATGTAGAAAATTAAGTAAATAATACAAATTCACCTCCCTAAATTTTACCGAGAGAAACAAGATAACAAATACGTTTAATTATACCAAATATCATATGAAAAGTAAGAATAATAATGAATGAATAAGTAAAATACGTCGTTTTCTCTCAAACCTTTATGACTAATGATAAAAAACGATAATTGTTTATGTTTGCAATTAATAATAGAAAACAAAATAATTTACATATAGATATGTAATGTATCCTATGAAGTTCCTTCACCTAGCTCCTGAAATAAACACTTGGTATTAAAGTTCAAAGATGAACTCCAATGTGTTTTCGTTAAATTAGAACCATCAATAGAAAGAGGAGTGAAAACACATACGCCTCGTCTATATAAGCTACTGATTCTCATTTTCAGTACCTGATGATGACGCTATACGACGAAACGTGTCTTCGAATCCTATGCTTAAATGCTTCTATTACTTTTTAATCACGAAGAGCTATCATAAAGTAACGACCGAAACATTGGATTTTGCAATCAATAGAAAATCGTTCACTTCCTTACAATTTTCCGCCTCACTTGTAGTTCTGCCCAAAGAGACAAGCACTTAAAAGTATATACCGAACGGCTGACACATTCGTTGGAGTTTCCATTAGAATATTATTAGAAACTTTTATTTATTCCAAAATAAATTCATTGAAACAAACCAAATTGTTCTTGGCTAAAATAGCTTGAAATTAATTTGAAGTCTGCTTCATTTATTTTCATACAAATCTTTCATATATGCCTGTCCAGAAAGAGCTGTAGGAGATTTTGCATTTATCGTTGAGCTGTTATATGAATATTTTCCCACCTCGTTAAACATGCAATACGATTTCCATCATATGTCATAGGAAAATGTAACAATAGAGAATACACTGAAAGCTAACCGATCTTACTTAGTTTTGTAGAAATCGACTAAGGGTGACAATAAATGAATTAGTACAGTCTCAATTCTCGGCATTCATTGCCTCCATGCAGCGTTGATACGTTGGGAATACAAAATTCGAAAGAGAATGATAATTTAATGAAGCTGTTTCCATGTTTTCGTAGAATAATTATGTTCTCAATTGATACTAAACCTTGAGTGATGGCAAAATACTTTCCACCAGAAATTTCGGAAAAATGTAATTAGTGATCTAATGCGATTTGAATCAACTTTGTCACCTGAGCGAAGGCACAAACCAGATATAAATTCAGAGGGACGACTGAGATGAATGAAGTATTCGCTCTAGTTAAAAAGAGAAAGCCTGATGATTGAAAATAACTATGAATCATTATCCAATATTCAGTAAGTTATACACTCTACAAATGGCATGAATATCAATTTCTGTCCTGTAATTTTAATCGCTCTACATGGAAAAAGTAATGTTTAGCCTCACATCGATAATAAATTGAGCCTGTTTAAGTCATTTAGAATTCTTCACTTTAATGAACCTAATCAATCGATATCTGGTGATAACCCATTTTAAAACTTAAATAAGATAAGAAATGGATAATAGTATCCTTCTGTTTAAGTTTGTGAAAAGGCATTTATGTTGTTTTCCATAATGTTACTTCACCTCATGGTGTATTGGTTTTGATTATTGGGCTCCCTTGTGGGCGACTTTGATGAAAGCGGTTCAATTCCCGGTGGGAGCCCACGTGCGAAATGAGCGTAACTGTCCAAGCACCAATAATACCTAATTTGATTATTATATTTTTTATATAATTTTATATTCCACTGTCTCTGTTGATGTTAAATCACCGTTGATTATTATAGAACTATTTAATTTCTCGCAATATTCTGCTGATTATGAAGTGCATATTTTACTCTCATAATCCAGATATTACTGGAGGAGACTTGCCCTAGAAAGCGGTGATCTGACCTTATTATGAGAGGAAAGTCTGGTGAAATTCAGACATCAACATTTAGACACTCTGCAGATTTAAAGCGGAATCCGGTTTCTTTAGAATCTCATAGAATATTAATAAGGAATCCTAGGTCATAGAAAAACATAGTAGCAGTTAAAGATGCTACTTAATCATTTTTGAAATTTCCCAAAGACTGACGTTTTCTCATGGAAAAGTTTAACTTTTCAACTAAAATAAGGTCAACATTATGATGATTATTTTAAACTTAAAATAAATATGAATTTCTAAAAAGTGTACTCTTTATTTTAATATTACTTAAGATTTTAAGCATTGCTACTAAAAATTACACTATTATTCCGTTTTATATTAATGTATGATTCTATCATGATTATGCTTGAAAAGTTATGCAAAGAAATGATGAGTGATAATAAAAATTTTCTTTGATTAGACATATTTATAAGTATAATATGAGTTAGTGAAAATTAGCAGTTGCAGATTTCGGCGCCCATAGCAGTTTGCAGAAATAAAAGATACATTTGTCGTTTTGGGTATTACCATATGTAAATGAATATAAGACGAATATTTCACTTACTAGGGAAAATAAATTAATCGATGACATTCACTTTTGATAAAATATTGCATTATCAGGTCCATATAAATCCCGATTGCCACTGTATTTACTCCTGCTATTATCTTTTATAGAAATCTCAAACATCGTATCATTAGATAAAAGACATTAGTTATCGAATAAGAAGGAAGAATCGGAAAATCTAGATCTGTTGGCTTATTAATCAGAGAAATGATTTTTAATTTTGGTAGTATAAGTTATGAATAAGTTTGATTCTAGTTTTCTTAGTCGCCTGAAGAGGCGCTGAAGTCGCGCTCGAGGAGTTGTATTTAGACAACTTGCGTCGGTGACAAGAAACATTTCATAAATACGTTTCTGGGTTGATTGTTTCTCAAATCTCAAATGATTAATATGACTTTAGTAATGGAAAGGACGTATTATATCGCACGGTTTCGACGTCTTTTTTTAAGAATGTTTTCCTTCAGCTTTTCTTCTTACAGTGAAATGCATAAGATCTCTATTTAAGTCCGCTACAGTGCTGCCGCCGTTGACAGCGGTTACGTCTGGAAATGTAAACGTAAATGTGCGTATCATTTTGGACATATAATAGATTGGGATGTATCATTTATAGATAAGCATAAAAAACTACAGGAGGTGACAATGGGGATCGATGAAATATTATAGCAATAGGAGTAATACATTTATTGAATTCAATTTCGTATAAATAGATCCGAAAATAAAAAAATCCTTATTAAGAGAAGCGCAGTCAACTCAGAGGATTATTCTTGTGTTTGCAATCCTTTTACAGCCATCTGATCTGAAAAATGAAATTAACAGAGAATACAGAACCGGAGGAACAGTTAAGAAATAAACAATTTTGGCGTAATTTTCCTTAATAAATTAAATAAATATTTCCTTTGTTTATTAAAGACTTCGATATCTTTGAAATAAAACAGATATATTAGACATATCATAGAAACGTTTACTTTCGAACTAAAATAAACTTCTTGAGGTTATTTTGAAAACATCTTAGGAGCAGTATATTGAGAAAATTGTTCATTGATCTAAAAGTATTGTAAAGTGATATCAAGACAGTCAGTTCATCTTAAATTACGTAAGAATAAGCATGGTTTATTAAAACTCAACCAAAACTGTCATGAGTCCTTAAAACTCTATTTCCTTTTGTGTAGACTAGGGCAGACTTGTTGACTTCTTACGGCGATGTTAGGCCCTATTGGTCTCTCTTGCTTTTAATCTATGAAGGCATAGACAAATTTGTATAAGAAAATACAAAATCGAATCATGTTTCTCGAAAGATCTCTTCAACGGAAGGACGCGTAAATGCGGTGCTAAAAGAATGATAAGTTGTTAATAATAAGAGTACTGTCAATTCAGATCTGGAAAGAGTCTTAGAAGGAGTCTTTCCTAGGCTATCCGAAGTTAAATAACAAAATCACTTCCAAATTCAGAGACCTAATTTCGGGGCGTGAATAGAATTTCGCTCCAATTAAAAACGGAAAGACGCAATTACGCTAAGACGTGGAATCTCCTTCCTGTAAGATACGCCTCCCGATGACCGACTTATCATTCTCTCCTTTTTATCGCAAACGCCGCGGCGTGGGAGAATTCCGCTCCCTTCGCTCATTTTTCGAATTAACTCGGACGCTTATTGTTCTCTTATTGATTGGTGCGAATGTGAAATTCGCTTTGACACATTACGACGTCTTTTGATTAAGCGATCGCTCTTTGGGTTGTCTTTGTGTGCATTGATAAGGATGTATTTGATATTCATCCGTCGTAAAGGAACGCGACTGAAAGTTTATATATGATTATATTTAGTAAAAAATAAATGAGAGATATATGATTTAGCTCAGTCAATCAATTTAATCATTGAATATTCGTCATTATAATAATTATAATAATAAAACGTCTTTACTGCGGGGCGAGATTGAGACAATGTTGTTTCTTCTTCTATCTAACCCTTTGTCAAAATACAGAGAGAAGAAAAAAAGATAAATAACAAAGATGTGGAAAGAGGAATTGAAAGAAAGAAAAGTAATGAAAAAAGGAATACAATATGGGATAAAAAAACCTAAGCCTTCTCTTAGGAAAAATATGGCCCAGCAGGAAAACACCCACAAAAGAAAGGGGGTGTGGAAAAACTGCGCAACCTACTGATAGAAGCAGCTGATAGAAGCAACTGATAGAAGCAACTGATAGAAGAAACTGATAGAAGAAACTGGTAGAAGAAATGAAATAGAAAATGAGAAGAAGAAAGGAATTTTGTCAGCAACATGTCTGGAAAAAGAAAATTCGCACAAAATACACAACAATAGATAGAATGCACACAAGAAATACATAGAATAATTGTTGAAACAAAAAGAGCGTAAAAATATTTGTAAAAGTCAAATTTCAGCTATTTAATTTAGTTATTTTAACATTACTTAGAAATCGATATAATAAAATGTATCACATTGATTGTATTTGGATAGATTATTGGTAAGAAATCTTTTTATCTTAGACGAATATTGTCGGTCATATTTTTCCTAAGGGAAGACTTTTTTAGCCCATATTATATTCGTTTTTTTCATTACTTCGTTTTCTTTCAATACCTCTTTCGAGATCCTTTTCTTTTCTCTGTCGTCATCAGTTACTGACTCATTCTTCAACGACGGGTAAATTAGTTTATCCATTCTCTTTCGGATTTATCACATTTTGTGGAATCGCGATTTTGCCTTCACAAATGCCGGAAATACCGCTCTGGGAAATATATTCTAAGGAGCGACATTTCTGTAGAGAAACAATCAAAGCTGACGATATCCGCTAGTGAATGCCTTAACTAATTTCGTATAATTTCCGCCTTTCAAGGAAATAAACAGACGATTTTCTCCACCGTAAACTAAACGAAGACCATAGCAATTTACTACATTAACTCATAAATAGGACCAGAATAAAATTGAACAAAATTAACTGCAGTTTCTAATATAAGACTGCTAGTTCAGCAGTTTTTAGGTTGTCGTATAATTTGTTTTGTAAGGTAGATGGGTATGGCCAATTTAAAGTATGACATGAGTGTATTTAACAAGGGAGTATATTGAAGTTGGAACTATAATATAAAGAAATGATAAAAATTGAAAAGAAAACTCCGCATGGAATGGTAGTAAATATGCAATGAAAGAAAATTTTATTTTATTGTTTCGACGGTAAAATTGCTGTAAGTTAAGGATCCAAATAGCAAGGATATGTAAAAATTAAGAAAATCGTACTGATGAAGCAATAGATGTAGGTTTGATGATGTGATACAGTTATCAATAGTTTTTCGGTATGGAACGAAAAGAAAATAAAGAAAGAATTTCAGGAAAACAATTACAGCATTGAATAATACTAGAATACACATGCGTTCGTGATTCATAGATAGACGGAAGTAAGTAAGAGAGTGGCAAACATTTCCTTTCCTGGAAAATGCTCATCGGAGTAAGGGGAAAAGAATATGTATTGATCAGAGATAATTACTCAGGAGAAGAATAGCTGAGTGAGTATTTTGCTGAGCTCAGATATGGAGAATATATGATAATAGTAGGTGGAACACGGATGGTTATCGAAAAAAAGCTGACTGACTAATGACCATTTCTTCGTGCGTGATTGAGGGCACGTGAGAGGCTTATCTGACAGCCATACTCATTTAGTTTTACACATAAAACATTAAAACAAGCATAAGAAATTAAAAAACTACTTCGTTGTAAACTTTTAATACATCACAGATTTACATGCAAACACTACCAGGATTCGTAGCTGCATCATGAGGGGAGGAAACTACAGCGCACGTGATTTCCTCCCCTCATGATGTAGCATCGCTACGAATCCCGGTAGTGTTTGCATGTAAATCTGTGATGTATTAAAAGTTTACAACGAAGCAGTTACTTGTTCGGGAATACCACAAAGTAACACCTGAATATGTGCCGTTTTTATGAAACTCATTTTCATCGAGGAACACATATCAAAAAGCAGCATTGGTTCCTCCGGAAGTAGAAATTTTCTTAGTTTATTACGTGACGTCTTAAGTATTATATTATACACCTGTATCTTATGTATATTATATATAGGTTAAATCATTTTTCCCATACGAGAGTGTGGAAACAAATTGTAATTAAATTAAAATAGCAGAGACGTGTTTTAAACTATGAAATTATGATTCTTGAGTTCGTTCTGAAGGTTTATCGATACGTAAATCAAACTTTTAGCGAACAATTATTTTTATGCAGAATCAATTTCACTCTCACCCTGTATTTTTTGAAAATGTGATCACTTAATCATTAGATAAAACTTTGAGATAATGTGACACAATTTTATAGATATGTTTATGGAAGAATCCAAATGTGAGTACAAGAAGTAGACATGGTACGCTTTTAGAGAGATCCGGCAATCAGCAATCATCATTCTATTATGTTTCTTTGCAGATTTTAATGCTATAGATTGACCTTTTAGCTAGAAACTTAAATTACTACGTCGAATATTTATCGTAAAAATTACAATACCTCAATCGATTTGCTCGTGGAATGTCTCATTTCCATCACATTCCTCTGATTTAAAGCGAGAAGATAACGAAAATCTCTACTAAATTCAAAGAAAATACCTTTTTTAGAGAGATTTGTTTCTCATCAGTTATTACTAACCTCATCAGTTGTTCTCATCAGAACCACTGATGAGATAAATATGAGTTGAAAATGCTGCTCAGTGACTGGAACGAGGAAGGAAACGAAGTAAAATTCCGATGCCGTTGAGATTGAGGGGTCGAAGAAGGAATCTTTGAAATAAAACACACTAGAAGAATCGAAAAAAATTACGATGAAGGTGAGAAGGAAAATGAAGAAGGCAATGTCACCTTTGCTATGCTCAAGTTCACTGAACTTGATCATGTATGTATACGAACCAATAATGGATTCAATCTTGAAATGTTTGAAAGAAATCAAGGATGATAATTAGTGAAAAAGCGAAGACTTTATCGGCATATCCACATAGAAATTTAACTATATTTTCCCAGTGTCATATTAAATCGGACTTTAATAATCCCTAACTTTTTTGTAAATTAGAGATTATATTTGGAATCATCATGTTTGTGAATAAAATTTCTCCGAAATTATTTTCAATACCATATGAGCGAAAAATTTCAAAGAAAACCTATCTATATGTCTTACGAGTAATTAATTAAAGTCAATTAAAGCTCTAATTTTCTTTTACTTTAATACCTGTATTATGGTGATTAATCTATCCCTTACAAAAAGGAAAAAAATATATGTAAAGGGGTAAATATGGGGAAGAATAATCAAACCTCTAAAAATATTAACTAAGTTTCACAAGTGGCTCTTGCATAGAGAAATCACAAAGTGCGTTTTTAATATGTTTATACTAAGCTTTCTCTAAATTCCTAATTATGGAACAGTTTTTTATGAGCGATATTAATTTGTTCAACACTACTCCATTAATGAAATTTGCATCTCTCTTATTGAGCCAATTCTACTAATGAATATTTTCAACATTATTATTAACATCCTTACTTTCACATCCGAATTTCATTAAGATTTTCGTCTCTCATCAACAGAGATTAGTACTTCATTACATAATCTAATAAGTAAGTAAGAGTTTAATTACAAGCGTTTCAAACCCTTTCAAATTCCTTGGTACATGAAAAACATTGCTTCATTCATACTGAGAACCTCTGACATGGAACGTGGTCAATATCCTTGTCGTGAAAGCGTTTTCTTTGCCATTTGAGGGGATATTGTCCATCTAAAGCAAACGAAATGCACGGTGATTTCATACAGGAGATGATCGAACTCCGATCGAAATCGCTACTCATAGTAGGGCACACCTGATGTCAGTCTTTTACTTAGTACATTTCAACTACCGTAAGACCTGTTTTTTCTCTTAACACATAGTTTTCTCTTGGACCTTTCACATGAAACCCATGGTAAAAATACCGCCTAAGACGCCCTTCATTCCGCTTCTTCATTGCACAGTAAATATGACAAAGATTAACTAAAACGCTTTCTTTGTACTAAAAGCAGGCAGTTTCTTAAGAATATTTGACACAAGGAAAACAATATTAAACAACCCGGTTATAACGCCATCTCGCTTGAGATAAGATTTTCGTTTGCTCTTTTGAAAAGACCCCATCTAGGTGATGATTAAATATCCATAATGGTAAAAATGCTCATCCTTTTAGGTTATAGATTAAGGGAGACAAAATCTGGCCTCATTTTATTAGCGTCGGCAAGTTGCAAAATGGCCACCTCCACCTCACAGAACGAGAAATTGATTCGAAGAAAATGTTTCACTTTAGAAATTCATAGTTTCCCCATTACGTGTACCTTGAGACGGCCGTTTACTAGATACACTAGCAAATAGCTGAATTCCATTTTTACAGATTAATATGCAAAATCGGGACAATCAGGGATTATCGAATCTAGATCGACAGTTGTCTACAGATGTCCTTGACATCTCTGGACCAACTTGAAAGGGGAATTTCGATGGGGGAATCCCTCGTCAGCATTGCTCTTACACCGGTTCGGGGTTAACGCATGTACGAGTGACGTCAGTGAAGGGGAAGTCCTCCGTGGGCAATGTAACGGTGGGAACGTCTTGTTACGCAAAGGAAAAAGGACGCTAAAATCGGCCCGGGGCGGAACTCCTAATTAGTTAATATCTCATTAAGCCATTGAAGTCGCGATTGTCGTTTCCCCGTTGCTGCAGATCTCCGCGAAGCTGGAAAAAAGCGCGTGAGAATCTGGTGAGAGTCCTTTTTAATTTTTTTTTTAGGAAGTTGCTTTTACGTCACGCGGAGGCGTCGCTGTGAGAAATATATAAGAGCCGCCGTTAGCATCATCATTGGAAGTTGCACTGATAGAGTCGCCAGCATAACTCTCGCATCATTTCAGGTGAGTGAAGTACCGTTCGGTGACTTTTCTTTTGAATCTCGTTAATCCGCCTTCGCGAACTTGTCTTCCTGAAAGGAGTTTTCGAAGTGGAATGAAAGGTCGTCGGCATCGTTTCGTATAAGTAGACCGCCTTATTGTGTAGTCAACTGTTATTATAATTAAGGTCGGTTGTAGATGTGATTTATTTATTGTTGATGGCTGACAGAGATGTAACGCAGTTTTTCGGATACATCGCGACCATATGTAAGGAGGGTAACCCAATTTTCTAAAGGAGGAAGTTGAAATTTACAATTTAGATTTTACATTTGATATACTTATAAGAGTCGATTTGGGGTCAGTTACAATTATCCTGACATCTTTCTGATTAATTTTCGACAAGCATTCCTAAAAAATATAATCGATATTATAACCCCCTTAAATGTAATGAATTTCATCTAATTCTCATTCAAGAAGTGTTTTAGTCGAGTACGGATATAGAGAGTTATACAGAAAGTGTATAGAAATAAAAGGATATCAGGAAAAAAGAGTGATAGGTGATAATAGTTATTATGGGAATAAACTTTTAAGGGTCCCACACAAACAAATCTTCACATTTCCTGTGTTTAAATAATTCGTACATTCGCATTTGATTTTTGCAATTGCTTTCGGAGGAATATATTTTTTTCTTTTCTTTTATAAAACCAACCTTTAACAAGTCCTAAATCCTATTGGTGGATGGAAATATACAAGTTGTATGTGAATAATGCGATTTTTGTAATAATGCGTCTAGTGAATTGAGGCTGGAAAAGACATGTTATTGAAATGGGATAGCATTGTAGAGCGTTAATAGACCTTACAATAGTGATATCTAACTTCATCAGCTGCTGAGACTCTTGAATTCTAAAACTGTAATGTCTCATTCTCATTCCATCGTTGGCTCATAGAATTTGATACAAATCTAGATGATCAGTAGCACTTGTTTATAGCACTTGTTTATATTGTTATTTGAAATATATGAGTAGATATTGTCGATGGTTAATGAAGAATTCCATAAGTTTATAGTCAAAGTTTTCATTACCTTCGACTCTATTTATTTACTTTGGCGTCTTCTATCGAGATGTAAGGTAAAAAGTGATTTCCTAGAATCGCTTATTTTTATTATTAAAAATATTAAACTAACTGAAAGAATATATCACTTTTCTTAGGGAACTTTGCATCTTTGTTTTTCTTTCTAGTTATAGGCATATGTCTTATGATATTTGGCGTGATCAAAATTATTTTGCCCTCCGTTGTACTAGGGCTCTTATTCTTAGGATTTTATATCGGAAATACATTTTCTGATTTTTTTCTAGCATCATACTCTAGAAAACTAGAAACCTCGTACCCAAAGATAACTTCATTGATATTCACTTACTGTGGTATTGTGGAATCTTGGTACTGTAATTTGTTGGATACAAATTAATATTTTTAAAGAAGCCTTTTGCCTGTTGCCTTTGCTGAACATTTGAGAAAATCCACTAAAATTCTGTAGTTATTCCAAGAGTCTTTTCGTAAGAATGTATATAAATACCCAAATCACATTTATCATCCTAACAAAATTTCTTACTCAGGAATTATTGCATTGTTTAATTAGCAAAGTTTCCTTGTTCCTTTTTATATAAGGTATTGCCTCTCTTTTGTCTTCGAGGTAATATAAATACTAAAGTCATAAGTTTTACTTTAATCAGTATTCCAGGAAGTAATTTATTAATCAATGAATTGATGTTATTCGTCGATTAGTATAACATTGCATTTTATATGAGCTCGTCAAGTCTGAGATTAGATGCTATAAAAGTTTTCGTTCCTTATTTCCCAAATTGTGTGAATTTCGTTGATCTTTCACCTTTAAATGTATGGAAAATGCGTCTATCTAGAAATCTGCAATAGATTTGTAATATTTACTCCTTCATTTCAAAGAATAATCTTCGATCCATTTTTCCTTCAGCTGCGTCCTCGTGAGCGTTTCATCCATATTTCCGCGTTCTAAGAATATTTCGGATTATCATCGTTTCTATTCAATCCCATTACTCATGCCTTTTTTATCGTATTCTTCACGCAAAGTGTGTTGTAAACGTGGTTTTTGATTCAACGGAAATTCAGCGAAAGCTCTGAGAGAAAGGATCCTTCCGTAAACAACGTTATCTCAGAATTCCACCCGCACTCATTCATATCGCATCGCTCCTTTCTAAGGAAACATTATTTACGCATGTGTTTAGGTGTGAAGAGGCGTGTGATATTTATCTAGCTGCACTACTCGTTGATTCTCAAAAAGGAAATAAATCTTGGAGAACACCATCATATTGCCACTAATTGTACTCACGAGAAAACAATAGGCATTCAAAATGATAAATTGGAAGGGGAAATAACTATGTATTCAATGATTCAATGCATTGATTTGCGTAAGTATTTTTAATCGAGTTAACGATTCCCTTCAGAATGCATATGCGGAATATGCAAACAAAATATTCCACAATCAAAATAATAATTTAATGTATATAGCCTTCTTTTGGTGCATTTATCTATTTCGTAGATTAATCTTTCTAATTTAATTCTGCGAAGGAAATATATCCCGGAAGAAATGAAAATAAACTTAACTTGAATGTGGGACTGCTTTGATTCACCTAAGGTCAAACCGTGGGTCTCGATGTTTATTTAAAGTAGCAAAGTACCTGTGTCTCATTGACATTTGAAAAGTTTGAAATTCGAGCAACGAAATTTTGGCTTTCGAGTTTTAGGAGAATGCAAGTACACCGTCGACCCACAACTCTTATAGAAATAAGATAGCACTTTAATTAGATATTAACCGATTAAAAATCCTTGGCTAACGAATGATTCGGCAGAGAGCAACAAATTTTGGGCTCAGGAAATGTATTTTCTCTGCCTTTTGTACTTCATCAGTGAAGATTTGAAATGGGCTCACGCATGTTTATTTGCACAAAATATATATTTCCGAAACAGTTTTTAATTGTTACTTGCTAGTAATGGTGGTGTATAAGCAGTGTTGATGTGTATTTTTGGATTTGGCCGTTGTTGCTAACAAAACAAAAAATTATATAAAAATTTTAAAAGGATTCCTATTAGAGTAACGCAGTAGTAATTATTTGTTGACGTTTTTCTATAATTCTTAAGCTAATAACTTATTGTTAGCTTTTGCGTGCTCGCAGCTTTGTTATATACACTTACCAAGTTGATTGGTAAATAACATTTAGTTACCACTGAATGTAATGTCCAATGTATATTAAATTACGACTTTTAATTCCCGTATGAATTAATAACTTAGGGCAGTTAAATTCCATTTAATAATGATAACAGAAATTTAGGGTAGGAAGAGGCGGGTACCGTTTACAGGAGTAAGATGTTTTATGTTTTCCGACAGATTTAAACTGTTTTGTGAGTTAGCTTAATTGGTTACAGTACCCGTTGGAAAATCTAATGTCAGATTCTTGGTCTCGACATCCTTCCACGTCCGATTATCCTTTGAACAATAATTTAATTACTTTAAACGAATCCTTACACTCTATTATTAAATGTCGGTAACTCAATCCAACTTTCTACTTGTAAGAAACAAAACTTCTTTGTATAATACCGTCTCACAAAAAACTATGCACCCCTTGCTTTTGAATCAGCGCTTTATAGGTATTTTAATCAAGAATTTTTTATTTAACTGAGGAGAAAGATGAAATTGTGAGAGGGTTGATTCAGCCTGACGATCAAGTAGAGTAAAACCGGTTTAATAGCTGATTACGAGTATTTTTCTCGGTCCCTTTCAGTGGCGAAAAACCGCTTGTAAGGCGGGTTTTTGCCTTCCCCTGCTGTAGCCAATCCTCCGCCTCAGTCGATTCCTTAAATTATTCCTCCTTAACTGTCCCTCTGGTAAAATGTGCTTCATAGTAGGGAGAAGAAATAACAAAGCAAACTCATTGAGCGGACCTTTCTTAAAAATATGTGACGAGACGACAACCAATATTTCAAATTAACGGAATCTAGATACCTAGAACTGTGGTAAGTAAAGCAAACCGAAGAACGTTCTTTCTTATTTTTAAAAAGCCCTTATTTAAAAATCAAACAGCCAAAATGCCCATCTCTTTTGTGTCGTGATGTAAAAAATATAAAATTTGGTAATTTCCTAGTTATACCACTATCTCCCTTAGAACGTGATTTTCACTAAAATGCGTCTTAGTCAGATTCTACTGTATTTCGAAACACAAGATTATGAGTTACGGAAAGAAAAAATTATGAGTTCATACATTTTATCAAGTATTAGTATTGTATATTGTGAATATTGCATCTCAAAGATTGATCAATCCCAGAATGGGAAACCAAACATTTAATCCGAGAGAAATACGTTTGTTTTTGCTAAAGGAATCATCTTCCATGTTGCATTGAAGTTGAGGAAGTTCTCCTGAACATGACGTCCGATACGGCATATAATTTCCCCGGTAGTTTACCTTGCCATCGACCCATTTCCTCTTCAAATGCCATTTCAAGTGCTTTTTAATAACATTGATAGTTCCGAAGTACGACTCGGATGTGCTTCAGTTTGACGAAGCGGCTCTCGAATTCCAAAAGTTTTTCGTCCGAAGTTTTGATTTCGGATCTCTCTCTCTCTCCCATTTGGAATTTTTCCATCTGTTGAGTATCCTCTACTTTTTGGAAGAAGGGCGCGGTTACGTGAAGTGGGCAGTCGATTCAAGTGTCTCTTGGCTACTCAACGCTTTATTAAAAAAACTGCACGACGTCGAATATTCGACGTTCACCTTTCATTCTCAAAATACAGACATTTTTCATTCGTAACTTTCGATGAAATGTCAACAGAGCGATTAAAAGATCAACGGCGGCAGTACCTCTAAATATTTGCGTTAATTAGAGGCGAAATGACCTTCATGAAACTTTCACCTCTGCAATACTTTATCTCTCAAAGGATTTTGGAATCGATCGGCTGATTAACCTTCTCTAATAAAAGCAGGGATTTGGTCTAAGCCCCTTAATATTACTCGATATGTACCCGTGCGTGAAATTAAAGGTTTTTAAATTTTAAAAGGTCATTCGAAGGTTCATAGTGGATAAATATCTCCATAATTACTAAAATATTGCACAATTACCAAGATAAGTGTTTCTAATTTACGAAATTTACGAAAATAATCGAATCTTTTGTTGTCGGATTTGAGGTTATACTGGTATGCATATGAAAATTGCTAAATATTTATCGATGAGTAAGTACCACTCGATCAGGCAGAAAATTCAGTAGTTATTTCTCATCAGTGGTGCGGCTAATCTCAAATCGATGTAAAAACGATTTGCATTCTTAAATATGTACCACACTGGTGCTTGGGGTATTGAATAGATAGTTAATCTTAAATCAACATGTACACATGTATTTACTCTACGAGGTACCTTTCGGCGTATGGCAGAGGGTGCATGCAGCATAAGTACAATTCTTTTGTTTGTTACTCTCACGCACTGTCCCCGGAAAGATGAATTATTGAAGCCGCTAGTTTTATCATCTATATCTGCAATTGTTCTAGTAGTAGAGGAATTTCTCAAATCGTAACATATCATCAAGCAAGCCTTGATAGTATTCTGCAGTTGTATGTCATATTTGATGTCTTTGCGAATGCGTTTAAGCATGCGCATCTGCCAAATCATGCCTCAGCAGTATTATTCAGTCGAGTTCGAGGGCCAGAAAACAATCTTCGTCAGCCGAATATATCGCCGTGCTCACCCCATTGTTCATTTCCTGGGCTCTGTATTTCTTTTGCTGGCAAAGTGTCATATTTGAGTCGCTAGAAACCAAAATTCACAAAACATTATTTGCTCATTATCCTTGAAATTTTAACATATATGTCTATGCCATCAGGTGGTAATTATGCGATAATTTACTGAAATACTCAATTATTTATTCTTATTCCTTATGAGATATTTCAATATATACGGACATAATTTTAAGTCAGCTAAGATTTTAAGAGTTTAATATTGAAGATCTCCACCTCTTAAATCTTGAAGAAAAGTTGTAGATAATTTTGCACATAAGGAATAATCCCAAAAAAACGGATTGAAGAAAGTTTATACATGAAAAGTTGATAAAGTATCCTCCCACGTAGAGGAAGACACCCGTTCTTCCTTGGGATTTTTCTTGGGTGCACACCATTATGTGCTGTTAATAATTTATATTTCTCTCAACTCAAAAGAAAATCATCGAAGGTCATGGACAAACATTCTTCTCTTTCTGTTTGCTTCCTAGATTATTGTTTCGATTCCTATAAAGCGGCTTCAACATTACCCATAATTTCGATGAAAGGCGCTCTCTCGGCAATATATTAATTTCGGTCGGAAAATAATCATGAATTTCGCCAACTCTTTATTCCGCTTTCTTGTCCCCCCATCGCGCGGTACTGCCTCCTTCTTTTGTTTGCCGAACAAAAGAAAATCGAAAAATGGCGCCCTCGACCCATAATACACCGCGGGAGAGGAGTGGAGCCAAGGAAACGCAGCCATATATGCACTTGCTTTTGTGAACGCTCATTTTTTTCTTTTAATTCGCGAGAGAAAAATGTGCTCTCGTTATTCTTCCGCAGTGCTTGTTTCTGTAGTTGTATACTCTTTCTTTCGGCGCGGTTTTTCGATTTTACGGGAAATATATATATCTCGGAGGATATCGATTGTTTTTCGTCGCTCATCATGCCGCCGCTATGGCCTCAATTAAACCCGTATCCTCTTTGCCAGTGCGCTATAATTATGAGCAGAGAAGCCCTTTTATGGTGGCCCTTTGTGCATCTTAATTTAGTGGATATACAGCACTCATGAGAGGTGTTTGTGATGCCGTTGGTGAGAGCTTTGGATTCGGGATCTCTTTCAAAGAAGCACTTTTGTTTCTGCAGTGATATATAAAAATGCTAAGATATAAAAATGCTCATGTTACAGGCATAGGTTTACAGTGTACAGCTACAAACAAGTTTCGATATGATAAATAATTCGCCGCCATTTGGCTAAGAAGCAATGGTTTTTCTTTTTTCTCTGCAAACAAATGATAACAGTACTGGTGCAACCGAAACTATATTACTTTGAATGTAAAGATATAAAATGTTCCCAAGTAATTAGGTACGCAGAATATTTATGCGTATTGAGTTCTATTTCTCTTTATCTATTAAATTTCCACATATCACAGAGTCGCCAATATATAGCGAAGATGTAAGAAAAAGAGGAATTTAAAGTAATTATAACAAGAAATATGAAACAAAGTAATGGAAAACATTGAGAAGGAATTAGGAGTCATACTTAGAGTAAAATGCGTACAAATAAATGCAAAATTATTACAATACGTATGGAGGAATACGTTCAAACCTCGTATTTCTATTGGACAAGAAGTTTACAATCAATATTTAATGATTATTACTGAGAATCATTGCCACTGCTACTTTGCCAAGCACAGCGAATACAATCGCCTTTTATGAATGCCTCTCTAATTTTCTTAAATATTCCTTCCTCTTTTGTCTAAGTGTCCTCAGATAAACTTTAGGACAAAATAGAATAAACACGAATTGAATGTTGAAGCTCTATATCCGATCCATGAGATAACGATCAAAGAGATTCTTTAGAGAGACGTCTTTCTCGAAATAATAGGTGCAAATAGGGAAAGTATTAATATTGGCGTCCATTCCCTTTAAGAAAGAGCTCATTTGCGTTGTTTGCATTGATTCCGTATGTCGATAGAATTATGAATCATTATCTTCAACTACTGAAATGAAGGAAATCATTAAAGCAGTATTCCGTAGTCGTGCAAAGCTTATCTCTGCTTCAACAAATTTCTCGAACGTAAGAACCCGGAAAAGACGGAGAGGGCGTATTCAGGGCAAGCGAAGCAAACTTATTTTCCAAAAATATCTCGGGGATTGAAAAAGCGATGGCCTTTCAAGTATTTCCTGTTCTCAAAGATTCTGCGGATAAATAACGATAGAAGAACGAAAATGCTCCTCTACCTCATAGTTATTTTATATTCACTCAGAAAACAAATCTTTTACATTACTCCGCAAAAATGTTTGAGGCATAGTCAAGGTTTGTTTTATTTTCTTAAAAGTGGATAAGTTTCACTAGGTTTCGCTGGAGTTTAATGAGATCTTAGAGGATTGGTAATCAAACGAATAGATTCAATTCAATCAACTCAAGTTCTATTTCCAGGAATCCACCTTTTTGATCATGATTCGTAGGATAGTCTCTAATTATATCTCGCCGGAGATTAACTAGAATGAGGGCAGTTCAATGATAATATCGAAGTTATGGTATTATAATTGGAAATTCTTGGAAATAGAATAAAAACATTTTATTGATGAATTTTGACCGAGAAAAGGTTAGAGTGATCGCTTAAAGGAAATTGTAAAATTCTTATACGTTTGTTACAATTCGTCTCACTTTTGAAGGAAGCAATTCATCGCCATTTCTTCTCATTCTCCGCTCTTTTCTACAAGTTTCATATGCCGCATACATGATCACATTGTGATTCTTAATCTCTAACACAGGATACAATTATAGCGATTGACTCAATATAAAGCGGTGTAAATATGTGTGGGCCCATATCAAATAATTGATATCCTTCCCCATTTTTTAAATAATCCCTGAGATGATATTCATCATTCGAGAAAAAATTCCCACAAAAATACAAGTTCAAAGCAATATTTTTAACCAATTATTTTTTATGCTCAAATTTAACTGAATATGATTTGAGTGAGCCTTTAGGTAATTTTATGTTTTCCTGTATCTTCTTTTCTCTACGATTTTGAAGGAAAGTTTGGAAGAGATATGGTATTTAATTCTTTGCGTCCTACGAAAATGCAGTTATTAGCTCATGCGTTCGATTGATTCTGTGAAATATTTATTCAGAATTAATTCCACAATTTATACTAGGAAATATTCATCAGAGAACTTCATGAACACTTATGCTGAAGAATTTCCCTGAAACGCTGATGAAATCCAATTGCAAATGTCGGTGCGATCCGTATTGAACCCTATTTAAGTAAAAGTCGTCAATCAGTAACCACAAAAGAAATTGGCATTGAAATAGGCGAGAATGAATTAATAAAAAATATTTTTCCGTCGCAGAATCCTTCTTATGGAAGTCCTCATCTCGTCAAGCGGAAGTGATTAATATATTTTCTCACGTTCGAGATTTGCTGGAGGTTTGGCAAGATAAACATCGGTAATTAATGTGCCAAACACGATTCCCATTCGAAAGAACTTTTGTGAAAATAGACTCAAGGCTGGATATTCGGCGAAGACTCATTCCCTCACTTAGTCTTATTTGTCTATAATATGATCAACGAGAGTGAGTACATTCCTTCGTTTACTTCACAGCGGTTGAAGAAGATGGCCAAGTTTATTCTGCTGGTGGTGTTGGCTCTGTGCTGCGCCCTATGTTTGGTGGAAGGAACTCCTGTGTACGCTCCTCCAAGATACGGACCTGCTAATATGCCGGATTACGTCCTTCCCACGTGTCGAAGCGGTTACCAGATGACAGCCAGTGGGATTTGCAGGAGGAGATATTCATTCTATTAGACGACCAAAGACTGTCTTTTCATGCTCATCAGCCCAAGGAATGAATGAATTTTGTATTTAAGTATGTGTCCATCGAATATTCGTGCCATTTTCAATAAATAATCTGAAATAGAATGCTCATTTTATTTTCTGAGCTAACATGTAAGAACAAATAAGAAGGTATGACATATTGTGTGAATTCGACGCAGGTCACGTTATTTCGTGTCATTCCAGCATCACGTCATATTCCAAAAGATATCGTCACGCAATGATATTTGCCAGTTGACTGTCTTAAAGCGTCATGAATATATATCGGACATTTTTAGATAATAATGTGCACGTATGAAGGATCCTCCCGCTTACTAACGAATGGATCAACTTGACTGTGAGTGAAATCTATGCTTCTGAAATGGTGTGGTTCATCATCCTTCATTGTTAGTTATCGTTGAAATTGAGCCAAGCTTGTGATTTCAATTGGTGAATTAATGTCTAATTAGTTTAGTTGCATTCCTTTGAGTTAATATAGGTGAGTATATGCCTCCCCTAATAAAGAGTGACCATACAATATTATGTTTTATAAAAACGGGAATAAATGAAAAAGGTGCAAGAAGAAGGAATGATTTTGTTTGGGGGAAAAATCTTCACAAGTGAAGGTTGATCAAGGGAAAAAAACATGCGGGTAACACCATAACTAGAAAGGGTGAATGATATGATAAGAATACTAAACATATCTACCAAAATAAGAATGATTTTTTCCGTTTGATAACATTTAATTTCATTAATTATAGCTTTACAGTAAAATATGCTAGTCCTTATCCTAAACTTCCATATGAAAATTCGTATAAAGCAACATCTGTAATCATTTGAGACTTCATACTTTGAATGTAAGGCAATGTTAACTTCATTCGAGATTTGGAAATAAAAGTGCGAAACGTTAAATTATATACTATTGGTTTATAGTCTGAGAGTACATCAATTGATATAATTACCCCATCAGATCATGGACGAATTAAATTAGTATTAATAAATAATTTTTGGAATAGGAATCCAATAGAAAAGAATAAATGGAGGAGACCACTGAAAAAATGGAAAGGAAACACTGAAATGCAGAGGAGAAAAGTAAAACCAGGACGGTGAATGAAAAAGATCGATTTCGTTTGGAATGCGAGAAGCGGTAATATACATTTAAATACATACAATACATACAAAATACTTCAGCCGCTAATTACGATTCCGTCTGCTCTCTCTTGAAATATTAGCAATTAATGTAACATTTAATTTCCAGATAAAGTGATTATTTCCATAATATATTATGTTTTATGTAATTACCTGTTAAAGATTATTATACATATAGAATTATAGATAATCACGTATATAGTAAAAAAGAAAAGGAAGAGAGTAATAATTCTGGAACGATGAGACTAATTCATCTTGTCACGCTCAGCAATTCGTATCTTTATTGGTACCTGCCTCTCAGGATCCTTAATTAAGCCGTCATACTCATAATATATCAGATTATTCGAAGTTTATCGCGTTCAACACGAAGTCTGGCGCGCGCTCCTGCAGCGACTGGCTACATTCACTTAGTTCGCTCAAGTGACGTTCTTGCTAAAGAGCGCTGTTTCACAGTTCGTGAAAGCAGCGCCAACAGACCTTCACTTAAACCACTCCAGGAGCGCGCCAATTTCAAAATCTCTGATTGTTATCTTCAGCTCAGGAGATGAGGTATTTTCTACAAAGTATACTTTAATGAAATTTTTATTTGAATTAAAGCAGGATCCTGTTTCTTATGATTTTATCTTCCATCACCCATATACCTGGCATAGTAACATTACTTCTCTTAAGTATTGTTCCATTAAATTCATAACTAAGTTGTCGCTCATCTCTTGGACGTCTTTTCCCAAGTAAACAAAACCATTTATGACGTATTTGCTCTCTTTATCCACTGTCAGCCAATATTTTTGCCCATACTTAACTTGTTCCTCAACCATCAATTGAGTAAATGGACTTGAGAATAGTCGCTCAACTGTAATGTAAGGCTCAGGACAATAACTAGCAATGCAGTTTTCGATATCAGGATTCCAAATTACGAGAATAGAGCAAACTTCTCTGTTTTCAGCCTTTATGAACGGGTTGATATTTCATGAAAATGTATATCTTTCAGAATATCTGAAAATTGATTCTGGGATTTGCTGGAATGGAAGGCTTACAATGTAGGAAAATATCTTGTGCAATACATTTATAAGGAAATTACATTGCGAAAACTTCTCCAAATTGCAAGGAGTCACTATGACTTCGTCGGGTCTTCGAGGTAAATCATGGAATATTTCAACAGTTTATGGATGAATGTCTTTGCGTATCAGACAGTCAACTCTAATCACAAAATGGGTAAAAGTCACGAAGGGAAAGACTCGAATGCATTACTGTTTCGAAGATATAGCATTCCAAGAAACTCCGGGATCCGAGTGTTAAACACTTTAAGTTCACTTTTTCTTCAAATTCGCGGTGTAAGGGAGAGCATCTGGCTCACAAGGAGACTACACACCGTCGGACGCGATTTCAGTGGTAAGACTCGGTAATTTGATAGATATCGAGTCAAGATTGACGAATCACCCCCAAAGTTGGGTTTTATGAGCGATAGTTTTCACGGAAAATGAACTCAAAGTTTACGAAAAATTGCCAGGTAGGCTATAAAGCTAAGCGTAGCGACCTACGTCATTCGTCATTTCCCTGGAAAGGCAACACAGCCTAAAGCAGGGGAACTTCTCAATGTAATGTATTATGACCAAGAGACCAATAAAGGCTTTTCAAAACAACAATTTCGTCATTCGAACGTTTGGCGCAGTGGTATGGTATCCGCTTCCAAAGTCATTTTGGTCGAGTTCGAGCCCTCATGCGGGAAAATTTCTTTTCTCTTTTTTTCTTTTACATACTCTGTCATAATCTTAATCTATATCTGTTTTCTTCTTTTGGTGGATTTTGAACTTATTTTCGAAAAGAGTATTTTTCCGCTGTGAGTCACCCGTTTCTTCAAATTATGCGCAAATACTTATGTCCGCATTTATTATCTGAAAACTACAATACTAGAGAGGTAACGCAGAGGACTATTTCAAATCTCTCCTACATCCAGCTGCTCGCTCTAACGGCAACATTTATTGCAATACCCGACTTACATTTACCAATTCTGAACTCTGAACACATTGGTTTAAATATAGAAGCCGACAACTGTTTGAGTAAAGTAAAGATTTTTATTTCGCGCATTCAGAATTCATTCCTTAATAAAGAAGAAAACAGATATAGATTAAGATTATGACAGAGTACGTAAAAGAAAAAAAGAGAAAAGAAATTTTCCCGCATGAGGGCTCGAACCCGGCCAAAAGGACTGTGGAAGCGGATACCATACCACTGCGCCAAACGTTCGAATGACGAAGTTGTTGTTTTGAAAAGCGTTTATTGGTCTTTTGGTCATTATACATTACATTGAGAAGTTCCCCTGCGTTAGGCTGTGTTGCCTTTCCAGGGAAATGACGAATGACGTAGGTCGCTACGCTTAGCTTTATAGCCTACCTGACAATTTTTCGTAAACTTTAAGTTCATTTTCCGTGAAAACTATCGCTCATAAAACCCAACTTTGGGGGTGATTCGTCAATCTTGACTCGATATCTATCAAATTACCGAGTCTTACCACTTAAATCGCGTCCGACGGTGTGTAGTCTCCTTGTCAGTTTAAGGTAAAGTCGCTAAGATAAGAGTTTATTCACTTAAAGCAAATTTTGGGAGATGGTATTTGCTGTTTTTAGACTGTAATCCCATATTGTGGAAAATTAGGAATTTTGAATGTATTTCAGTTAAGTTGAATCTTTCTGCTATTCCATTTAAAGTTGAACAGAGGGGTGAAATTTAATAGAATTTGTATATTATTTGATGTACTGGTGTGAAATGGAAGGTTTAAATCCTTTCTAGTGTTTTACTTTCAAATCTATACAGTTTTCGTAAATAAGTTTTGTCTGTGTAATGCAAAGTGGGTGATGCATAGGTCGTATAATTGATAGATACGGGAAGAGTTTGGTTTTAATGTTTTCTCGAGATCTATTAAATAGTATACCAGATAAGGCGAACTTGGTTTTCGTTGCGTTGTTAATGTTATTTACAATATTTTCCTTCCAGCTTATTTTTTTTTATCGAGTATTACACTTAAAATTATTTCGTATTTCTTGCTCGGGATGTATTCTCCATCTGGGGAATACATTTCCATCTGAGATTTGATGTGTCTTTTCTCCTATTGTTCCTACGGAAATGCATACGCGTGTATTTTTGGGAATTTAAGGCAACTTTCCACTTATTCGCCCAATTTTGCACAAGGCGTAGATGAGATTGAACTCATAGGTTTGCCAAGTTTGAGCTACTGGCTACTGTGGTATCATCAGCGTATAAAGGTAGAGTAGTCCAGGGGTGGCGCGGTATGTCAGCGGCGAATATATTAAATAGGATTGGAGAAAGTGAACTTATAAAATACGCTCGGGGACACGTCTCCAGGGTTTTTCTTAATCCAGAGATTCGAGATTCAAATGATCCCATCTCGATATCCTGGAGAACTCCCGGGAATCGACTATTGAGAAGTGTTTGTTACTGTGAGATGTAGGATATTCGAAGTAGAGGTAGATTTTATAATTTTCTGGTTTCTAAAGAAGAAATACTTGGCAGCCTCTATAGGTTGAGGGATGTTATTGTTTTCAATTAAAAATTGCAGTTCGTCTAAGGCAATTTTTTTGCATTTTCTACAAGCATGCTAGTTCCCACTGTTTAACGCAATTATGCTGGAAATCGCAAATAAGATTGGTATTCTCGATATCTTGGCATCGAAAACATTGAACTGGTATTTCGGGCCGAATGAAGGCTTCGGTTAGTACTTTAAGGCGGACAAGTGAGCTCATAGATTATTTAGGGTTTATATCTACAAGGCGTTTTGCAGTTATTTTGAATCCCGGGAATGTACGTTGCTCTCCAATAGCTTTTCATACTCATTTTTCGGGTATTTTCGGTCAATTGGAGAAGAGTTACCAATTATACTTGGGAGGCCCTTTTCTAATGAGGCATCTTTTATATCTTGAGGAGCAGTGGTCGCGGGGAGATGACGGATAATAAATTCCATAATCTTTTGGGTGGGCATTTAGCCGATATTTTTTTGTCTTGAGATAAGGCATATATTTAAAAGAGTCATTAATATTTTTAGTTCGACTAGAGCATAATATTTTCAGCCATTTAGCAGACTATTGGTGAAGCAGTAGCAGCAATGATTCCTTTTAATTTTAGTTAGTAGGAGCCAAATCCTGTCGTACACGATTTTAATGGAGTATTTTTTGTTTACGGGGAAGTTGGTATTAAGACAGACTGGTCTCTGTAGAATGCATTTTACTGGGAAATCGAGTGGCGCAATCATTGAAGAACGCTGTTGGCTGCAGCATCGGGTTTGGGTGGTCTCTGCCTTCATCGATCTCCCAACGAATACCATGTGTTTAGCATCCACCACCATCTTCCCACTGCTATACAAGCAGAATGCATGAGAATTCTTTGCCAACGATTGAAAGGCAGAAAGAAACGTCTCTCGGGACTTCTACGTACTATTCTCTTAATTTACATTTACATTAATACCCCGTGTGGCGTATGGCAGAGGGTTAGAACACCGAGCTCCCTAATTAGCTATCTGATTTGTGTACCTAATGCTGTCTGGAAAGAGACACCAGAAATCTCTATAATCTCGCGAAATCTCTTTGACGTCTGACTCTTCTACAAACGCTACTTTCTCGCTCGGGCTTGAACTCTCGACCTAATCTGTCTTTCCCTCATACCTTAGGTACAAATTTTGTGATATGTCATAGTCAAAGAATTGAAAGTTCTGAAAGATATATGATTGTTTTATAGTTATCATAGTCGTGCGATTGAATCTGGTTACAGTATCAATCGATAGCTTCAGACACTCCTTTCGTCCTTTCCAGACTGTGAAATTACTGTCTTTCGAGAAGTTATCCCTGTTAAATTTTGCTACCAAACCTCGAAGGAATTGCAAGGACTTCAAATATTTCTCTGTTTTCAACATTTATGTGTTATGAATTTTCTTTTTCATTTTTAAGAGAAAAGGACCTGAAAAATCCCTCTCCTTGCGATTTTTCCTGGGTGCGCGCCCTTATGTGCAAGTTTACCCAATCCCTCTTTCATTTTACTTGAGTTTTCCATAGTTCTGCTACTTAACTACTCCATAGTGTATACTTCTGTAGTATCTTTATTTAACGTTTTTTAACCCCCCTTTTCTGTGTGTATTTCGCTCATTTGCAGTTTGAAAAACCTGCGAATTATGTGAATTTATAAAGTGGACAAAGGAAATCACAAGTTTTTCTTTCTTCACGGTAATACGTAATTCGCACGTTTTTGAAAATTCAGAATCAAACCAACAAATAGATTTGTCACAGGATAGTTGCTTCTTGCTAGAGTTTTAATTTTTATGAGTACATGATTTCGCTTTGTATGTATGTACTTTTACATCGCTTTCGAGGAAGATTCATGTATTTGCCGCTAGGGGGACACAGAAAATAGTTTTCCTTCCCTTAAATCAAGGTGAAGTCGGAGAGTGGTGGTTGCAGGTGTGAGTGAGGACGGGGAACACGTTTGGCAGTCAAAGCTTACTCCGCGAATGACTATTTTTCTTCGGCTACCAAATAGACAATTACGGAAGAATAATGATTTCATTAACAGAAATGGTGAGAGAGTATCTCTCAGAAATCACGCTCAGCAGCCCTCCTTTTCTGCTTTATTCGATATGTTTAACAACTTAATATTGCAACGAAAAGAAACAGCGGGAATTTTTCTAATCTAACGTTCTGCTTTGATCGTGAGACAAAAGTGACAAAGAAGAACACTATCTCAGAATTCGCATAAGTTTCGACAGCTTGACGACGTCTTAGTTGTATTTCAAAATTTACTAATTACAAAAAGAAGTTCACAAGGAACAGTTCTAGAGGAGGACGATCGAATGATGCGAACAATTCGCTAAAGTGGGTTGCAGTGCATCTAGGAAGAATCCTTAAACGGAATGCAGGGCTTCATAAGCGGTGGCTTTACCATGTGTTTCGTGTGAAAGGGGCCAAATCGCGTATTAAACCGGACAATATCTTAACTGTATTTGCTGATTGGGATCTAACATCGAGACACCTTCCTGACATTTGAATGGACGAAGAGCCAGTCTGGATGGAGTTTACATTCGATTGGAACCATCCGAACCTGAGGAAGGCTATTTGGAAGAGTTCGAACGGAATTCCATTGGGCTAGACCGAGGTAAGAGTGGCAATTTCATTCACTGGCCCCATTAAAAGGTAGGACGATTTGGCCTTTGTTTTCACACAGGTACGGAATTTCGGGCAGAAGCAGCGCGATACAAACTATCTTTCTAGCAGTCAGTATTAGTCACGTGGGGAATATGTACAGTTATAATAAAATGCATAATAATTAGGATGTTGAGAGCAGGTGGACATAATGACTGCGTTGAGATATCAGATGCTGCTGTTTGCATCGCTTCGATTAATTCGATAAATTATCTCTCCAATTCAGAACTCTCTCTTATAAAAACGAAAACTCTTTTGGGATATCCAAGCGTTAATGGGTTATGATGAACAGAGCAATAATTTTAAATATTCGTATCAAAACTCAGTCTATGTGAAACAGATCGTATCGTTAATCGAACTTAATACATGTTCAAGTTTATTAGGGGATCATTCGTTGTCCAATTATTTAATTATCCTCTTACGAAAACGCTGTATAGATTGGTCTTTTCCGCATTCACAACTGTATGCATTTCGCCTTTGTTTGGTTCAGTGTGATTTGTGTAGTTTAAGAAAATCCAATCGAGGATTTCGTCGAACATAAACACACTCATTTTTATAAAATCTGTTTAAACGGACGCTTTTCTTTCCATTTCCTTTTGTTTATCGGTGGAGTCTCCAAGGGTCCTTCGAAGACCAGCTGATGGCGACTTGCAATACATTCGAAATCAGCTGTTCTCTCAAACGCCCAATTTGACTTCATTCACTGTTTAAATGGGAAAATATTTGAGATGATTCGAATGCATAGCTTAGCCACCGTTTTGTAATAGTTACGCTAAAAGCACTTCGTTTAAAGTGCTTATAGAGCTGATTTCGCACTTATGAGCCTTGGATCCCTTTGTAAATAAATATCCATTCCTCTCATCGATAAATTATCCTCGCCACTGATTTTGACGACATAATAAAAAATTGACGAAAACGTCGTTCTTTTAAATTCTACATCGCGATAATCACCCAGAAGGGAAGTGGAACTTTGCTATGATAGAAAATATTTACCTTATATAATTTGCGAATGAAATAATTAACAGTATTATTTTTACTAAACTGGATAAAAAATATTAAAATCTTGAAGGTAAATCAAACCATGCGAGAGATTAAATCGCGCGGAATTGCAGATGCGTTGCAATCGGTGAAAACAGAGAAGTGAATATCCAAAAGATGAGATTTTATAGCGTTCAATATAAATGATAGAAATAGTAACGGTAATCCTTGAAGCCGCATAGATAAGCTACAATTGGATCATGCCTTTGGATGGTGCAGTAAAAATGCTTCACGGGAATGCGACGTATTTTCCCTATGCTACACCAGCTCAAATTTTCCGTGAAAATTAAATAAAGAAAAAAAAACAAAATCACGTATTTATGAAAATTAAAACTTGCCCTAACTCCTAAATAACCCAACTTTTCTATTTGTAATTAATAATTAACCAATATTTGAGATATAATCGATTTTTAGTTTTGGCTTTGAATTTTAGAAAATTAAGAGAAGCATGAGTAAAACTTAAGGTGGGCATAAAACGTCGACGAAAAACAGAAAATTCGAAAGAAGAAGTAAAACTTGATAGTTTCCACAGGAAAAGGTTTTTAATTACGACCGATTTCGATTCTCGCGAGTCATCTTCAAGGTCGCGAGAGTCGAAATCGATCGTAATTTAGAACCTTTCCTGTAGAAACTATCAAGTTTTACTTCTTCTTTCATTATTGCGTTCCTCGAAGTCAAGATCACATTGATTATAAATAGAAAATTTGGATATCATAATGGCCAACGCGCTCGACTTTGGTGGAAATCGTCCCGGGTTCGATTTCCAGTGGAAGCTCACATGTCCTCGATACGCATAGAGCAGTACTAGGACAACGAAGGAAAAAGTAATATACATATAAAATTTTCAGAAATCATGTTGAGAAATGGCGAAATGTCGGAAACTTTTCAGACCACCCATGTATATATGCACACACACTCTCTCTTACGATAAAAATATAGAATCTGGAATGAAACAGAGTACAATTGAAACACGTAGAAAACAGGAAAAATAATGTTTTTGAGAAAAGAAGCAGAGTATTAAAAGAGCGCAAGATGTTGTAAAATGACATTAGTCAGCAGTGGATTCGCCACGGAGAGCGACTAAATCACGCTGCTTTGTATTGGGAGCACATGACGCTACAGCAGGTCGACGTTTGATCGCGAACGAAATATGGGTTTCTCTTTCGATTGAGTCGTTACAAATACTTCAATATGGACATTTGCACATAATATCAACACGTTAGTAGATTGTTTAGAATAAATATATAATTTTAAAGAACGAAATTCTTAAATTAAACATTTATATAGTTAGTAATTCAAACAAGTTATGACTGTGTTAACGCATAAATAAAAAGCTTTCGGTAAATCCATCGCTATAAATCTATCTCTACATCCAAAGTATAAGATTTACACTTTAAGTATCTTGGACTGATTTACATCACCTTCTCTTTATTCTTAGAAAAGGTCATGATACTTATAAATAGTTGGCCAAACTGCAGTGATTGCAAAGTTGTTTTTGTACTTTTTGATATTAGAATTTCGTCAAAGGTAATTTCGGGTTCGCTGAGGTAATAATATTAATTTACACAAGGAACTGATTACCCATTACAAATAATAATTTTTAGTAACTTCGAATATAAGTTCAATGTGCAATTATGACACCTCAATTTTCTAACTGACTTCTCTGAGTACAATTTCTTTCAGATTTCCTTAAGAAAGGATATCTTCCTTAAGAAAGGAATGTCAAACATCACTCTTACGTTTTATAGCTATTTATCGCAAATTGTCGAATATTGGGCCTCTCCAGTCATTAAATCTTGGCATATAAACAAATCAGAGAAATTATATTAAAAACCCGTCTTCATTTATCTACAATATATAAAAATTACCATGCCTTAATCGAGAGAAGCAAAACAATTGTTCAGACAAAATTGCTGAGTACCCCATTTTCCTTAAAAAATGCAAATAAGACTTAAATTAACTGTTATTAAATCGCCCTATACTGTCCAAAAATACTAATACTAAAACCTTAAAAAATCAATATCGGCTAACTTTCTTTTACGATGCATATATTGCTTTAGCGAGTGGCCTTCAAATTACACGGGGTCGTTTATGATAAGTGATGTGACATAATAATTGACATAAGTGTCTATGTTACTCAGCACGTTCAGACTTCTCGTTTCGGCTCATAAAAATTGAATTCCCTCTGCTTGGAACAATACATTTTAGCGGTGATCCATCGACATATAGATGGATGTATGGGACGTCAATTGACGTCCTTGAGAAGTAACCATAGCGCTCTTGTGTATTAGGCAGGCCAAGAGGAGGTCGCTTGCTTTGGATTCGATTCTTCCCGATACATAGTGAGCCTCCTCTTGGTATACCTTAACTCTCATAATAGTGTCATGCAAAGCAATGCGTTTAATTAATTTTATGAAGATCAGAATATATTTAATACGGGAAACTGCAAAGATAAAGTAATAAATGACGTTTTCATTTACGAGAACATTGAATAGATATAGGAGTTGCTTCCAACGAAAGGCCGAATTCGGACACATGAAAAGTCCGCTCTTGAATTTCCAGCATTAAAATAGTTTAATTTCGAACTGTAAATGAAGAAAGGAACTCATTCGCTAAGTGAACTATAAGAGAAACCTTTATTTTTGCTAGACTTCGTTAGAAAGATTTCAAAACAATTTTTTAATTCGGTCATCAGTTTGAGAATGACTAAAATCCGCGTCTAAAAAGACCCGTCTCTGCTATGACCTAATTTAGGAGCAAAATAGGGCGGTATTAACTACGTGTGTTCAAGATATGTCACTCGTACTATTCGGATGATTTACACGTCATCTTTTCCGCGTTTTATCCTCTTTTAAGTGTTCAATACTTTATTTTTCCAATCATTAATATTAATATTGATGCAAAGCTTAAATTTTTTTAGAAGGTTAATCTAGTCTTTACTATGTTGCAATTCTTCATTTTTCGAATCCCATTCTTTCGACAGTTATCAAATATTTGGAAGCTCTCGAAATCATACACTTCATAACTATGTTGTGTTTAGATACATTACATTTTTATGATGACTTTATGCATCTCTGTCTAAACTCTTTTTTAATTTCCTAAGTGCATTCCTACTTTGATATCACCTAGTATCCCTTCCTTAAATTTTATTTGATTAATCTTATGTAAGTTGGAAGCATATTCCGTGCAACCCCGCGAAATTACCCTCGCGGCAGCTTCCCAAAAAGCAAGGAATAACTTCAATCTAACCCGAAACTGTATCCCACGCGAGCATCAACTGCATTTTAACATCTCCGCTTATTAAAACGACGGCGTTCCATTCCTCTGAATAATGGAAGTTTCTACATTTGTCACCTTTCTTCTCCTCACTTAATCCAAGTGTTGCCATAGCGATTCCATTCTAATTAAGGCAAAAAGATGATCCCTTGCCAATGCGGGAGTGAGCATAGTCTATCGAAAGATGAGAGGATCGCTGATGGTCCGTTTTTCCTTTGGTACCATTGAAGGTGTTGAAGTGGTCCTTGAAACAGAGGTGTTTGTTTTCTCTTTGGTGCTGGAATGTCCTCACTCATGCTCTGTTGGTGTTATCTAATGGCTCTACCACTGGGTTTAGTTGCAATTTCTCCCCTTCTTAGAGGAATTTGTGAGGGCAAGTCCATCTGGGCACGTACTTATGACCACATATCTTCACAATTCCCCGTTTTACCAGTGGCTTAACGAACCCAATCCGATCCAAGCAATTGCTAAGTTGTGACGTCTTAGAGGGCCTTCAATCGATACATCCATCTCAAGCATTTTTCCCCTCTTAGATTTCTTTGAATGAACTCGAACATTTTGAAGCCTTGCTACCCTTGTTCTATCCTCCGGGCCCTTCCCTTCAAAATTTGTTTTATCAGCTCATCGCGTATCAATAAATGCCCTATAAATTTCGTTATCCTTCTTCCGATTTTATCCCATAGGATTCTACTTTCGTCTAATTCATACAACACCTGTTCATTTCTTTTCTTTGGTGCCAAACTGATTTCGGTTATTTACCTCTAAATCCACATTTAGACACAATTTTTCTCTTGTTTCCATAAAGTCCATGTTTCGCAACCATAAATTAAGATATTCGAAAATTAAAGTTTTTGCAAATTTCTTCCTTGCACCATTAGAGAAGTGTTTCTTAATACATTCCTGTTCATATTTCTTTCGCTTGAGATATTCTTCACCTTATTTGAACAAATCATTCCATTCGTTATAAGACTTTCCATTGTAATAAATACAACATTTATAAGGCACCAAATCAACGCGTGATCCCAGGCGGTGATAATTAGCATGGAATTGATTCCGCTACTGTTTGTAATCTAAAATTTATCATTATATTATAGTTTTTACCAGAGTGATAACAAATTATTTCCTAATATCCGTTTATGATTACGATGTATGTATGTACTAGCGTAGCAAAATTATAAGAGGATATAACCTTTGAAATTTAAATTATGCAAATATTGTCATGTTTTTTAGTGCTGAGTTTATTTGTGTTATCTGCTTAGTAGCCGAGGTTAAATTAGAACTCTTTATCCTTTGTCTCTTCGATGCCCACTCTTGTAAACAGCCATTTTAATCTCAGCGGGTTTAAATTACCTGATCTCTTCATTCAAACGGTATTATCAGAATGGAGACGACTTCTTGGAATGAAAATATGAACTGGAATGAAGTGCACTCAAAAGCAAGACTCTATTTACCAATTCAAGTTTCCGTCTGCAGTGATTTCCTCTAATTTTGTATCCTAAATCTAGTCGTAATTAGCGCAAATTATATCACAACTCCTATCATTTGTTGAGCTAAACTATCAATTAGCTGTAAATGCTTTTAAGTAGCAATGATTCGAGAGGAAGTTGATAACGTCCCTGCCTTTGTTGCCATAGGAAATGTAGGCGTGTTTCTAATTAGTTTGTTTGGTGGATGATTGAAAATCAAGCTGCTACGTCATTGCAAGGATACGTTATAAAGCTGGTATAGTATATGTATTTTGTAAAAATATTCTAGTTTTACTTAATAATCACCTTTAAATAAAATAGGATCCTTATTTCCATATCGTATAGCCTTGTAAATGTAACATTCGGGAGAAGGCGTCTTGCTATGAGTTTCGTTTAAAAGATAACTATGCAAATGTTTTCTAAAATTTAAAAAATAAATCTTTAAATCAATTCTAAAACATCAAACTCTCCCCTCTGGAATAATTAGAGCGCAGTTTCTGATACATGATAAAAGTATATTAATGCATCATTTTTTTAAAAGTTCGTATCAAGTCTTTCTATCACACGCTGCAAAACAAGAAGTTAACTAAACAATTGAGTCCTGTGCGCTCGACCGCGACGCAGCGTTGGATGTCAATAATAAGTGTGTACATATGCTAAATCTAGATATACGCATATGGGGCAATCGTAATTAGATGCGAAATAATAATATAAACACCACTGATGTTAATAAATTGTTCAAACACCACAGATTCTATTCCACAGTGGATGATAAACTGCGAATAATTGTGTTTTATTTATTTATTTAGTATAACTACAAATAGGTATCAAGCCTGGTGTCAGTAATAGCAACGAAAACAAAATAATGACTAACGAAATGAATTATAATGGTTAAAGTAATAGCCGCACACTTATAGAATCGTTCATAAATTGTGGAAGCGGACAAGTTTAATCAAATTTGCTAATTTTCTATTTTTAGAACAGTTATGATAAAATGGACGAGATTAGTAATTATCGCTGTATTTTCCGATTATTTATAATAGATTAGATTCGATTTGGAGATTTGTAACCCTTGCTTACTCCACCTGATGCTTATAACTATTAATTGCATTTTATTGAAAAACAAACCAGAGCTTTTCGGTTAAATTTTCATTTACATGAAATCCTGTTTTACTTATCAGTAGAATTGGAAATTTTAGTTCTCAACGGATTACACATTTTTCATTAATCAAATTCAAATGTGTGCATAAACAGCCTCAGAAGAAATTTGGAGATGTAGAAGAAAGAAATTATGAAAAGATATATTTAAAGAATACCTCTAAGTTAAAACCTCCGAAGTTGGGTACCTAAGCTTTGCTTTTCAATTTACGCTTTGGAGATAGTCATTCAAAATTACGTTTCTCAAAATTCAAGATTTACCAAATCAATACAGTACTTCAGTTACGCTGCTTCATTCTTATGAAACATTCAATAATAATTCTGTTTTAGGGAGTTTCGTCCAATCGCATTTCATGTTAGATTGCGTTCTCTCAAGGACAAATCAGAGATATTTCGCCAAAATGTCACGGGATAGTTACAGATACCAATTTAGCAATTCTGTCGTTAAATCTCTTCCTTTAGCGACACAATTTTTGTCTTAGCGCAATCATCTAGCGTCTAAAGTGCTAAATGGAGAGCATTCAATTTTGCACTTCGTGGAGATCCTTCAGTACGAGTTCGAAGGATACAATTTTTAGCTTATTAGCGAAACAAAAAACTTAACTTCTAGCTCCATGTTTTCAGTATTGTCATTAGATATTTAATTAATGTAATATCTAGGCTTGTGTTTTATTTCTATCAGCTGATTTATGCCGTTTTATTTCTTTTTCTGGATTTACGACTTCTTAGTAACTTCTTGGGGTACCTCTAGCGACATTTTCAATACATCCCCGGTTTCACCAAAAGGATGTTTTTCAGGGTGATATATTAATATCACCCTGAAATGGATTTTTGCAAAATATTTTGAAATATAATTTAAAGAAACCGCTAATTTTCGCATGTTCTCGTTATTGAATCTCAAGTGTCATTTAATAATAACTTTATTATAATTTTCCAAACCGTCCTTAAAATCTGATATTCAGGAGAGCCATCCATCAAAACTGCACGTTAAGTTATTTTATATCTCTCGAAGAATTTACTTCTTTTTCTAAAATAAACTAAATGTTGACCACTTAAAATGAACGCTTTTTGAAACATCTTCCTAAAGGATATAAATTGATTCTTTGGGTAAACATTATTTTTGGGTTAAGTGCCTCCAGGGTTTAAAGTCTCTTGAGTAATATCCTTTGTGTGAAATGCGGATAGCTCACCCTTTAAGAAAGGAGTGTTTGAGATATATATCCATTAGTTAATAAAATTAGATAACTATCTATAATCTCAACACCGGGTAGTTCTCTTGTGGTTTTTCGCTTTACACGTAGCATTAAAGAAATGGATTGGAAAATGTTTTACTATATTCATTTAATTCTTTAAATACAGTAGAATCTCAATTTTTCTAGAATCGTCTTAACAGGATGCGGATTAAAAAGGACTGAAAATAACATAACATTAAATACAGGATTTTAAATATAATAAAAAGAGTAAATTGAAAAACGATGCAAACTAAACCATCGGTGTGGTGCTGATGAGAGAAGATAGATTGACAATTTGAAAATAAGAAAACTATATTTCTTGTTCTATGTTATATTATTAATGTATATTTATAAGAGTATACTCTATTGTTGCACTATATGCACTATATATATATATTACATATGTTTTTTCGAATATTTATACTTTCTACCTTTAGACACATTTGAAAATGAGCTAAAAGACAATTTAAAAATAAAGGTGGTAATTAAAAAAGAAGGATAGTAAACGCGAAGAAGATAAAAGTGGTAGAATTAAATGTGGATGAATATGTAAGAGAATCGATTGCGAAATAACGAATGTAAAAGAAAAGATCGATTCCCAAAGAATGCATCGCCTCTTAAATTTCCGAAGCATATTGATCCGAAAATCCTCGATTTGTTTTCCTTTTCGATTCGTTTATTCTAACGGTTTAATTATTTCGATTATAGATTTCTTCACAACTTACGACATTATCCAGATCGCGGTCGTGATTTGTTTGGGTATTTTTTCCTTGGTTACCGGTTCAACAGGCCGAAGATGGGAATGTGGCAGCGCATCCTTTTCGATGCTGGGATAAAATTCAGCGCTTTTTGTGATGCGATAGAAAGAGAGATCGTCGCCAGAATGTTTTTTTCGCCATTCTGTGAGGACGCAACGTATTTATGAACACGACTGCGATGAGCTACTTTCGAGACAATGAGGAAAGGTTCAGCAAGTGTGTCACCGTGTTATGAAGGGGATTCCATTAAGGCCTCCAGGAAAGTTAGCTCGCGTGGACTCGAGAATGGATTTATTGGAGTTAATGCTGCACTTAGAGAGGCTTAAAAACAGTCCAAACTGATATTTTTTGTGTTTCATCGCGGCCAAAGGTGTAAAGCCTGATGTCGGATCAGCTTTTAACGCATATTCTTAAGGTCTCTACATAGGCGAAATTGAGACTAAAAAGTCGCTTCTTCGATTTAACCTGTTGTCAATAAAATTGGCAAAAAACAATTAATATAGAAATAATTAAAAATAGAGTAGAAAAATGCCAGGAGGAGTCGATGTAAGAGGAACATAGGGTCATATCACGAGGAAAAAGATCAACAGCACCCACAGAAGGTGGGTGTGAAAAATCTGCGCTAACCCACTGATAGTACAAGCTAAATGATGCAGAGCTGTTTATAACGTTGAAGTCATAATATCAAACAATAAAATAATTAAGTTAGGCGAATGGGAACTTCAAATATAAGTTGTCATATTTTCAAAATATCTTCTTATGAATTGAGCTAAGATTTAAGATAATACTCACGATCTATTTGATCCAGTGATTGTAAATATAATGATGAATAACATTATTACTCCGTAAATATTAAGTTGCCATATTTTAATGCGATTTAACTGATTTGAACTAAGATAATTTGTTGTTTGCAATTCTTTAACGGATTATGTTTTCGTCCAGATTTCGGTATAAGTGATAATTCCCTAATTTTACTAAACTCAAAACTATTCTATTGCGGTCATATAATTTCTTTCATCACGTCATTCGATGCATATCCAATCGCAAATAAGTAAATTAAATATCGATAAACTGCCAATTGAAGCAATTTGAATTCAAAATGAAATAACTTTCTGATTTGTTTTATTTTCTCCGTTGAATTAGCCTATAGCAAATTCGTGATCGAGAGATTTCAAATGAGGTTTTTCTTCCCGAAAAGATGAAGATGCACGAATATAAACTACACTATTTGAATCATCTTAATATGAGGTAATTCTAAACAAGGATCCTCTTTTATTAAACACATATGCGAAATAAATGTAACATTCGCTATGGAACATCTATATACTTATTTAAAGCTTTGATGTAGACTGATAATTTGTAAAATTCTACTTTCGAGTATCGCAGATTTCACACAATTTTTATCAAAATAATATGTTTAGATTCTGAGAACACACACATTATTTGTTTTTAATGAGATTTTGCGTATGTTTTCAAAATGAAATTCCTCAGAGCGTCGCTAGATTGCCTCAAAAGAGAATGAAAAGTAGAAAGTTATGCTCACGCTAATTATAGGCGCTTCTTGGGGCGAATATAATAACTTCCAGCAAAGCGATCAAAAAGAGAGGCTAAAAATGACGGCGGATGTTATAGTAAATGACAAAGAAAATGAAAAGCTCCTGCGAAGGTCAGCTCGACAAATTAGTCCCAAACGGCTCTAAAAGAATTAGTTAATTAAGCCGACTTCATCAAAGAGCACGGCGAGATAAATCAAAAATACACATGAGAAAGAAGAGCGAATGAAAAAATTAGTCGAATGGGTGACAGTTTGGTCGAGAAATTATCTCACGAAGTGTCGCCCGGAGGAGAAAAGAGAAATAAAAAAAGGATAGAATTAAGGGTAGGGTTAGGGAGGTCTGTGGAAATTCAAATTCTAAAACCGGCGTCAGAGGAAGTGGTCTACCGAAAAGAACGAAGTGAGGAGAGGAAACCAAAGAGGAGAGAGACAATGTGGCCGAATTCCCCTTTTTTACAATAATGCGTAAAAATTAATATAGGACCACATAAAAAGCAAATCCTATGCAAGCAAAATACATACTCTGCTTGCTTTATTTTAGATATAAACGCGATAGGTAAAGTTATTCCTTCCATTATTTTGAGGACATCACATCCGTTTTCCTAAAAATCCGCGACATAAATTTCACCTTGATGATCTTCTAAAAAATTTTCCCGTGAAAATATGGCGATTAAGATTTCTATAACTTTCAATGACATATCATCGTGTTTCAATAAATACATCGTCAAGCATTCCTAGATACCAAATGTGCCTTTAAGTTGACATATATTCTTAAAATTATTATTAAATGTAATCGTGAGAGACGACAAACACTGGGAAATATTATAGATCCTGAACCGATTCATTTTATATAATCCATACACACAAAATGGAGGCTAACAGTTCCGCTTATTACTTTACGAGTTTTGATTTGGAATTCTACAATATAAGTGTCTTCTCTGTTCATTTTATCTTCATTCAATAATTCCACAAGGGCTTATTAAGCTCTCTTTTAAAGCAGAAAGTAGCGATAGATTCAATTCTGAGCTTAAAAGTTTGTTTGAAATCGATGAGTTTAACTTTCTCTTTTTCGGTAGGTTTCTCATTTTTTCACTGAATAAAATATTCATGTGAAAAAGAATCATTGCATGTTTCGTTCGAACGAATCATGCCGTTTTTGTATATAATGTTTAGTAAGCGAAAGGTTTAATTACGATTACTCTTCTTCCCTCGCTACAAATCTTTTTCGTCGATTTCATCCTTCATCACAATGGACGCAGGAAATAGCGCTCATTACCAATCAACTAATGAGTACAAAATGGAATAAAAGACAACGGCTTGCAAAAATGAACTTGGAAGGGTGTATAGATTTTCGTCTGAGTAAGGTTCACGGAGACAATGGCAGAAAAGAGAGCAGAGGAAGGCCCGAATGGAAAAAGCACGTCTTGAATCGAGTTCACATTGGCCGAGAGTAAGGGAAAGAGAGAGAGAGATGTAAAGTACTATAGGATTGAAAGAATGGTAAACGAACCAAGTTTCTGAAAAGGGAAGGAAAGCCACGTTTGGTTATTTTTCTGCATTTTTTCCAAGTCTAAGATAGTGGCAAGGAACGTCTTTGGAGAGCCCGTTTAGGATACCGTAGGCTATAGTGTTGAATGGTGCCTTTATCCACAGTAATCATCCCTCTCTTCCTTTGGCCTCCTTTCTCCGACTTCCACACAGCTATCCATCTTCTCTTTCTTATTTCCTCCCCTCAATCTTGCACTTCTTCGAGTGTTTTTCCTAGCAACTCTTCTCTTCAAATATCTTTTGCTTCCTTTATTTTTCATTATAACCTGATACTTTCTCTTACAGCCCATTTGTCATTAACACAGTGATTTCCACCATCCTATTTTTTTCTTTGACCCAATTTCCAAGTGTTTTTTGTCTACACAGAAATTCTTTTCTTTATATCCCTCTTTTCATTTTTCCTCCATTCAATACTAGCTTGTAATAGCCGTCTATTCCACGCTCAAGATTTGTATCTTAGCTAATTTTGGAAAAGATTTCCTCATTTTTATAGTCTATGCTTCATATCTCTATGAAGTTTCAGTAACCTGCTGAGACTTGGTTGTCCATTTGAAGTTTGTCATTAACGGGATTTAATTCACTCAATCAAATTAATCCCATTTGCAATTTTTATCACATGGAAGAGAATTTATCCGTCTATATTTACAGTATCTATATTCGGTATCTGTCTACACAGGTAACTATTCTGAAACCCTGAGTTCGCATACCGTGTTGGACTTAAACTTTACCCAGTTATTGAATTCATGTCGCTCGAAAATCGATTCCGATATTAATTTAAAATATAAAGGGTTTCTTTCTCCACGATTTCTGATATAAATTTTGGGAAATGAATGGAACTGTAATCAGAGGTAAGGTTTAATACAGGAAATGAACGTGTATGGAAGGTGTTGCCTTTTCGCTGTTTTGGCTTATTCGATTATCGGAGAGAAAAAAGATGCTAAAAGAATTCGTTTTGAGATTTTTCTTTCTACCTCCGAGGTACAGCAATGGAAAACGGAAATATAACTATGGTTCATTGTTTTGCTTCAAATGCTGATAGGAATGGATAGAGATGTAGATTAAACTAAGCTGGCTGAAACAAAATGTAAACTGGAGGAAAAGTTTTAATCACAGTTATCAAATTTTATTTAATAAACTCTATTCATTTCTTTGTGCTTTCTTTCAACATAATTCTAACTTATTTAGTCAACCTTTCCATACTTCTCTGTCTTTCCCTAGTCATTATGGGCTATTATTCCAATATCCTTTATCATCTGAGTAAAAAGTCTATTTCACCATTATTCAATTCCAATTATTCATCCCTGGATTTTGGTCGCATATATTATTATACTTCGAATGTTTCTTTACTCCGATGATGAATTTCTCGATTCTTAATTTCTCTTTGTATTCTGACATGTTTTGCATAATTTTCATTTTAATAATTGCAATTTTCGTTTCTACTTTTCCATTCATCTCTCCTTCATCTGTTCCACGGATTTATTCTTTCCGAGTACATATATGTACGTTCCTAGTCAATAATTTCTTTTGCAATATTTTCTTCGGAATACTCTTAGAAAAATTCACATTTTTGAATTCGTCTCTAAGTGCATGAACTCATCGCCCTCTATATGAATAAAAAAAGAATGCGATTAAGAGTTCCTAACCACTGTCTTTCTAGCCCCTAATTGTAAATCCTTCATTGTTTTAGTGTTCCTACAACATTTAAACCAGCATTTCGCCGAATTGCCTCTGAATTCCTCGCGCGCTCTCCCTTATCTTCCTCCCTATGCATTTCCTTTCTTCCTCTTTCCATTCCTACACCAAGATGGATCCTAGCGACGATGATTATCCCAAGTCCATTGTCGTGCTCCGTAATAAGCCATCTCCTTTCTTTTGCCCCCCTCCGAGGAAACTCCGGAGTCATTAAAAATGTTGAGGTCGGATTGTTTGGTATAAAAGAAAAGCCGCCTTTCTCTCCATTCTTACTCCCTTTATATCTCGCTGTCTATGGCGGGAGTTATATCTCCCGAAAATAAATTAAAAACACTATTTTTCCGTTTTATTTTTCTCTTCCGTGAAAGGGAAAGAGAAGAATCTCGCGATGTATAGGAAGGAATGGGAATACGTTCCCTAACTTACGGCCCTTCGATTCGTTGTTGCCGTTGGAGATATGTTTTTCCTCAGGGATCGATTTTCGCTTCACAAGTTTCGCCATGCGGAGGCTTCTTTATTCTTCGCTGATCTTCTTTCGAAATTTTGGGGAATCTTTTCCGATCG
Organism: Pachydiplax longipennis; assembly: GCA_036926295.1. Lineage (NCBI taxonomy): Eukaryota > Metazoa > Arthropoda > Insecta > Odonata > Libellulidae > Pachydiplax > Pachydiplax longipennis. Next base: position 925,826 of record JAVFKF010000085.1, on the reverse strand, counting down.
TTACTCCGCAGGATTTCGTTCGTGGTTTGGGATCATTAAGGAAGTGGTTAAAAGTTCGTCCAATTGTTCCATAAATTTTTAAATCCTGTTTGCGTTGTTAAATTATTATTGCTATGTGAAAGGTCGTGAATTTTGTTCTTTTAGGATAGGTTATGGTTGCAATACACAGTTGTACAGCTAGTTCCAAAAAAAACTTACCACCTAAGCCGCAACCCGCATAACAGACCTGAAGCTCGATGAGAGCGAGTCTAGAGTTTTCCATGCATTCTATTGGCTCTTGGAAGGAGGAGCATTCAGACGGCGCTTTTTTAAACATTGTGAAACGCGTTGAACGTATTTGTATCGTCTTTACTAGCACGAAATCTTGTTTAAATTTAGTGTTACTTTTTACTATGTCAGCAGCATAGTATTAAAAAATGAATAAACATCGGATCTCCTTATTTCGGCCTGAAACTTCTGCGTAATTCACCTTTTTCTGGAGACATCGGGTAAACTTACTTTAGCTGCTTCAATTATCCAATAAAAAATTATGTCATTGCAAGATTGAAAAGGATTATATTATTACGTTTTTTATGCTCTTGACGCCTACAGGAGGAACTTTTAAATTTATTTAGAGGAACTTCACGACTATGACGCAAATAGAAACATGAACGAAAACTCTGCAAGGAGATAAAGAATACTTAGGTATATGAACACAATCAACTGTATTTCAACTAATTTATGTTGCAGAAGAAATGCTATCGGGAAGGGGAGCATGAAAAAACTGCGAAACCTACTAATGAAAGCAAAGATGAAAAGAAACTTAATCTGGACGAATACACTGAGAAAGAATCATTTTAAGTCAACCTGGTAAAGAGCTCTGAAAATTAGACCCAAAACATATTACAATAAAGTAAACCAAGTAAATTACGATCAACTACATCAGATAATTACATCAAATATTATAAAAATTTTAAATACCACCAAATCATATGATAGAAAGTAAAATATTAATTGCTGTGATATCATCATTTTCTAAGGTAATCGCTTAAAATTCAAATTGCTAATTTAGTATTTTAGAAAATAACATAGATATTAGAATAGTAGCACTCTTAATTTAAATACTGAGGACTACAATTTTTTTTCACATATCGAATAAAAAATTAATTTACGACGAAATTAACGCCAGCATTTCGTAACACTTTTCCGAACATATTGTTCATTGCCAGTCCCAGAAAAACCATCCCTTCAATTAAATCAAGTTCATGTTCCTTGGAAAATTATGCTGTCCCAACTTTTATCTGATGCTAAATCTCTTTCTTGCCCCGTGGTGCAAATTTTGACTCGATTTCTTCGCAGTTGAATTATTCTGCAATACAGAGAGGTATAAAATTTGCTTGATACTACAATTAACAGAGCATTAGGTAATTCAGAATATATGCATCAACATGCCATTCTGTTCTTACTTCCATCAGGCATTCGTGATGACAGTATCAGATGAAGCATTATGATTTTGAGATGAGATTTGGCTGTTTCTGACAAATTCGCGTCTGAAGTTTTACCGAGTCTTTCAGAGAGAGCGGAGGACCTCCACCCTGGCCCTAGGAGTATCCCCTATTCATTCCTTTGTTGTTTCTTTTTCTTTTGTTTCGTCCATCGAAAGGTATTATCTATTTTCTCAAAGGAACCATAAAACGGCCGATGGGTGAAGGTGAACTCCGCTCTGAAAAAGAAAACCCCCTTTTCGGCATATTGTGGATGGTCGTATGTATGCGGGGTAGCGAATTTGAAAGCGCTAATGAGGATTACCGACCGCACCCCTGCTGAGCAGGTATCTAAGGTTAGGGTATGGTGGCGGCGACCGATCACAAGTAAGGTGGGAAATGGTAGATCCGCGATTTGTTATCTTCGCCGCGGGTATTCCCTTAGGGAATGAAGATATTCAACTCTATTTTTGAGGTAGACGACCTTTCAGGACTTCTTGCAAGGAATCCAGATGGTTAAGAAACAACAGTTAGTATGGCAAATCAGAACCTTAAGACTGATTTGCATATTGCAGATAAATACCAGGTTTTTGTATACTTGCATATTGCAGGTTTACACGTTAACATCTGGTTTATTTACATTTACATTAATACCCCGCGAGCCGCCGTATGACGTATGTCAGGGGGTGTGAAAACACCCACAACACGATTTCTATTGTTATACTGAAATGATTTTCAGAACTATGCACTAGGTGAAAGTGAGACTAATGATTAATGATCCCTGCTTCGGTTTCTGAATGCCTCAAGTAAACTATATAACCCGAATTGTTTGAATGGTGTATAATGATTAAAAGAAAAATCAGCGTCAATAATTATGAATGATGGGTAATATGAGTCATGGAAGAATACGCTAAAAATATAAACCAACGGATGGTAACCGGAGTTACATGAGAATATTCCTCTAATTCTCATGATTCATACCTTAGCTGTTAAAATATTCTTGGATCTATATGTGATCCATTATTCCAACATTCACTCCAAGGACCTTCGTAGCATCATCCTTCATCCTAGGCACATCATAATTCTCTACGAATTTTGCGAAGATGTTTTGAATTTTTTTAATGGTAATGCAAGGAAGATCATTCTAGTTGAAATAGGACCTTCGGAAAATTTGAATGATAACATAAAGTTGAAAATGTTTGGGTGCATCATATCTGAATTAGTATCTCTATATTCTGCTTTTAAAGTGAATGGCATAAACTGTATTAGCTTATTCTAAATAACTAATTCAACGACAAAAACGAAAAAATAAGTAATGTGCCTATCGTCCATTTATATAAATCAAGCTCCTCGTCAATGATTGTTTATTTATAAATATTGTTTTTTATGCTTTATTTTGTCTCTATATTGAGCTCAAAATTTCGTAGTTTGAAATTACCTGAAAAATTAATTAGAGAAATACCACCTAATATGTATTCTTTACGCTTACGAGAACCAAATCGTTTAACTTCTCTTACAACATCTATGATACAAAGCAGATAGAGCGTTGAAGATGATCTTACTAGATCGACTAAAGTTTCTATTATAATGTCACTAAAATATGAATTGAAACGTAAATACGGAATTGTAGACACTCCGCATATTCAATGTCGCAGAAACTTGAAGTTTATACGCCGAATACCGATAAATAATATCTCTAAAGTTATTTAGAAGAAAACATTGGCTTGCATAGGTAGTAATACTAATGTTAGCGATTTCTATTGGTTTAAAAAACCTCGAAATCTCTTTCCAAAATAAATTGCTGATAAGAAGATGGTTTAGTTACTGGCTTAGTGAACTACTCGAACTTTCTTATAGAATTAAGAGAAGGTTGCTATAAAACATTGAACATCGATATAGTATACAATTTCGGAGATCCTGGGAATAAACTGATGCATGAGAAGGAAATTTCTGAAAGTATGATGAGCCATCGACGTTATATCTTGTATATTTGAATGTTAATCATTTTTGACTAAGATATTACTTAAATTGGATAAATGAGTAGTTTCTCTGGAGGCAGTCATAAACGGAAAAAATATATGTTGGATGAGAAAATTGAGAAGGTGAGCGAGTGGGTTATACTTTTAAAAGAAGTCGTTCCTCCTACTCAAAGTAAACAATTGGTCGACTAGGAAAGCAAAAAATGCGCCTACCTATTGTGATTCATCCAAAAATCTGGAATTAACATACCTCTTACACTTTTGGTTGTTAAATTCATGTGAGTGTATGTATTACTGTTGCCGTCACTTCTCACTTCCCTATCTCTATCAAAACAGTCCCCCTCTTGAAGTCCTGGTGAATTCATTGCTTTATTCACTTCTTCCCATCACTCCTGTATCTTGCTTTTCAAATTTGTCACGGAATGTGGAGAGATGAAAAGTTTCTCATAGTCAATACATTTTAAATACGAAGGAATATTTTCAATATCACCAATCGATAAATATGTAGATAGAATAGCCATACCAAACCACCACCCATTCATCTCAATCATTAAAATTCTGTCGAAAAATATGAGAGTTACGCAGGGCCAGCCATCAACCGAGGGGAGCAAAATTTCAACATGAGCCTCATATGCGCTTCCACATGTGATATTACAGGGTTGGAATTACAGGTAAAAAGGCCCTGGGAAAAACTATTTCACCACGTCCCTATTATTTTGCGTATTTTTAACGTTTTCTACATTATAATAATTGTAAACGTTATAATAAACAATTGAAATATAAATAATGTAGGTAGTTTTGTATACATTCAAAATTAATTGAAAATTTTACATTCATAGCTAACAGTAGCATTCAATGAGCATTATGACCAAACCTCATTCGCACTATCTTTTTGTGTATTTTAGAACTTTTAAAGGTGATAAATATTGCGAGAAGAATGTTTAAGAACGTAATGGTTTGTGACTGCAACCATTTCAAGAGGAATCCACAGAAGAAATCAAGTTTATTCGATTCACACTTCAATGACACCGAAAAAAATTAATTAATTAATTCAAAATTAATGTGAAAGATGGTAGTCTCGTGTCCGTCATCTTTATTCATTGAGGAAAATCGATTCTAGCACATTTTCTCTCAGTTGATTTGGACGGTATAGTAAAAATTCCAACTGCATAGATGATAAAATTTACTGATTTTTTACCGATCGAATTTTAATTTCGATGTTTATCAAATGAAACAAATTTTATCTAAAATACGCAGAGAATGCCTCAAAACTTCATACTATATATTTACTTATTGTTTTTTAATGTAGTATATTAATTACTCGTAATAGCCTAGATATGGCCATGAGTGTGCCTTACTTTACTTGTGTAGATTGCATTCACACAGGCTGTGATAAAACTGGTGATCGATGTAGACTCCTTTGGTATATAATTTTAAAGGCTAATAACTGCTCTCTTGAACGATGCATAATATTAGCTAGTATTATATTATATAATACCACCCATTATAACTGCAGAGTTTTGCAAGCGAAGGCGTCGAATTCGAGGTCTATACATTTTTGGTCCGACACCGATTCAAACTGCGCGGAAATTTTCTTTCTCCCATCTCAGTTCTAAACATAAGCTCAGAGCGGCTCAGAGGCAGATTTTGCGAAAATTTCCTTCGACTTGCTCGTGCCTTTCGCCCTCAGACTCAAATTTTATTAGGGGAAGGGGGTTTGCCTCGGTTTCCTAGGAATAACGGGACCTTGTGTGCGACGTTTCCCTCTGTGCGAGAAGCAATGCTAGAATATATACTGATTCGTTATAATCATTTTATAATAACTGAATTCTTGCATTACGACATCCGTATTGTTATAATACTATTCTGCTAGGCCAATGCCACCAAACTCAGGATACTAATAAATCTTTGCAATATTAACAAAGCAAATAAATCCATTTCAACTCTGCAGGCGGAGTTATGACTCAAGGAGACCATCTCCGCCATGTTTTTCCTCTCTCTCTCTCTCTCTCACTTCTTAAGGCTCGCTCGGAGGAAATTCACTGCCTGTTATGCGGGTTGCGGCTTAGGTGGTAAGTTTTTTTTGGAACTAGCTGTACATACCTCGGCAAATGGGTAACCTGGCTAATGAATTTTTTCGGATACCGAATATTTTCTTCGCGGATTTTCATACTTGGCCAACAAAACGGATTCCGCCTACGAATGTTTTAGTGGATAAGCGTAGAGGATGGGAATAACCGAATGAAAAAATCCAGTAATTCGATTATTAAATCTTTTTTTCAAATTCTCCATCCTCAGCCCGTCGAACAACCTAAGTACTCTAAATGGAATATTTCCAAGTGATTCTTGTCGGCAATCATCTATAAAATAATAATTCGAACGAGAAATACACGAAATTCTACCGTTTCATAAATGCATATCAGAATTAATTATCGTAATCTGATCTAGGCCGACCAGTTAATGCGAAAATAATGAAATTGGGTTTTTATTATTCCGTGGTCGATATACGATCGTGGCAAGTTAAGGAAACATTCTTGGTTCATCGTGTGGTACTAACTGTAAGGTAACACACGTGTGGATGAAGTAATTTCTCTTCCTTCGATAATAAGAAGATACAGTCATTTTAGTCTTGGCTTCTATAAGTGGGAGCGAAATAGTTATAAATTATTCATTTGTCCAAAAATTTCACTGCAGAGACGCAAATATTGTCTGCCAACTTTATAAACTCATTTCTGAGAATTTTTCTTCAGTCTGCCATCAAAACATCTAGAAAAATGTCTAAAATAACAAAAAGTAGGTGTTATTAAGTTTTTTTTATATTTATCCATCTTCAAAGTAAAGTTTGTAAATATCAATTTCGTTCATATTTATCCAATATTCAAATCGCTGGAGGCCAAAATTTGTTTAAAATTTAGTGTAAGTAAAATTAGGTTACATTAAAAATGCGTTTTCATGTGATTACATGAATTTATTCCTCTGATATCCTTTTACTTTCTACATCCATTTACAGGAATTTAAAGCAAAAATACAGTTTGTTATCGTTCATGTCCTTCATCTTTGAAATGTTGTAAATTTCAAAATTATAGTGTTCTTCCCTCATTTTATAGTATGAGCTATAAATTCGAGAATCGTTTTTCACGGAATTCATACATTTTTATGAATATCTCGCTAAGAGTAACGTCAGTATCCTCAACTAGTGCCTATACGTATTACTTTGGATGTTTATATCAATTGTGTCATTCCAGTATACAAGTAAAATGTATTTTATATGGCTCGTTTGACCTTCTCAATCACTTTTATGTGTTAAAACAGATCATTAGTTTCCAATAAATATTCAAGCTCTTTTAACAATAAGAGAGAGAGCGATACTTTTCTTGTAAATTAAGAAATATTGATACAAAATTTCACTTCTGCACATCTTTTTTTTTAATCAATGAAATACCTTATTGAGAAATTAAGAGAGAATATTTTATGGAGATTTAATTAATTTTTTTATTTCTCCACGGTTTTCATGTTTTAAATCGTTTAGACCACTCGTAGATTGTAATTTTTGTCGACGTCAGTTTAAGAAGTTCAATTCGGGAGGCTGCTTTTTAGACTAATGATCCAGAGCATCGTCCATTCTAAACGTCGCTGCAGAAATTTACGTTAGCATAAGTCTGTGAGCAAGAAAGCCTCTCACCTGCCTTGACCTCTTATCCCACCCACTCACTTGCAGACACCGAATCGAGCCTCAGGCTAAAGAGTAACTCGCCTAAATCCCCGAGTCCGAGCTACATCCATTTTTTCCTATTTCTTTCCAATTCAGCCCCGTCCTCCGTTACACGATCCTTATTCAAAGTCTCCTGCCCTTCCGGTCCATGTGTCAATGGCAGATCCCTTAAATGAAGGGCCCTGCGGCTTCCCTCCAATCTCAGCCAGGGATTCGCTCTCAAGATACGACTTTATTTTCCATCCCTTTAAAATATTCTCCATTTCAATGAGACGTATCCTTAATTCCGTGAGATTTCAGTGATGATGATTTACTAAACGATCTAATTATTTCCCCGCAAGTAATGAAAAATTTTACATGAAATATTAAGATGAAAAGTAATCATTTATTGGCAATAGAATAAATAGATGAATGTAAAAGATTAAGATTGTGACAACCAAAAAAATTATTTGTATCCATGTTTAATATTTTTATGTTATGTGTTAAGTGTTATGGAAATTCTCTCTAATGCAGGTTCTAAGTCGCTGAAAGAAAGGAGATTTTAAGCTACTTTGCTTCTGAGAAAGTGCGTTTATAGGGGAAGTGTAAGAAAGGATACAACCTGAGGACTTTTTGGCAAATCGGATGATAAAAGATAATATTACAGAATTCTTAAAATAAAATATAATGGAGAGACTGATACTGAGATAAAGAATAATATGTTTTTAAAAACTGATTTTTTCCAAAATGTAAAGGCTCTCTCACCGCAGAAATTATTACGGAAGTAAATGGAAAAATATTTGAGAAAGGAGTAACGGGAATTAAGGCAATGAATCCCATTAGAAACGTTTTTTATGTCAGAGAGAAATCGTTGAAATAATCGGGAACAGTAAAGTGAATAATAGTTTTGATTCGTGGAGTAATTTAGCTTCCTCAACCTTTTTTATTCTTAAAACTTTGGAATGAAATGAAAAGATTTGAGTAGGAATTAATGTCCTCGAACTCCATCAGATGCAAGCGATCACATTCCAGGATTTTAGGAAAAGAACTTCGGTAGTTCCTGTTTGTTTTCCACGATTTATCACCACTTCTCGGAATAGAGAGGATTAAACTTAAAGGACCAACTGCAATTCACTATCCGTCTTAGAACAAATAAAAACGTACTTCGCGGACGCGCGTAAAATAAAATTCGAAAACTTTGAGGACTTCCTTTCTTTATGATGCGGTCCTAAAAGCTCTCCATCGACTAAAATCCTGCGCTAATTTCTCAAGCAACTCTTATAGGTTCTTACGGCCGCGAATTCATCCGAGAAAGTTATTTTTATGCGCTTTTTGCCGGCTTTCGATTATTCCCGCGCGTTGAAATACGCGTCCTCGAGATGGGAAAAAAGAGGGTCTCCGCAAACTAATCCGATGATTAAGGGAAGGTCTGCTTAACCATAAAGTTAGCGAAATTAACGTATCTGAGCGTAAATGCGGATGAATGCCTCGGGTGCTAAGATTAGATTCACAGAATGGTTAGTGGTGGAACAGGAAATTGAGAAACTGAGTGGACATAAAAATAAAAAACGGCATATTTCAGAAGGTATACAGCGATAGTAAGATAAAAGGTAATATTCAATTCACCGCAGTGCTACCATAGGCAAGTCAACTTCACTTACTGAACTTTTTTAATAAGTTTTATTAACTATGTAAGGTAATTTTTGACTGCATTAGAAAAGGATCGCATAATAGTATGTAAATTAATCATTTTATTCATAAGCGACTTTTACATGATAAATTTTCCGTGCACAAATATTGCTCAAGGCTTCTCGTTGTATCTGATGGATTTCCATGGCTTTCAAACCCTCTACTATTCCTCCCCAAATAAAAACACCACCTCCTATGCATTTATGGAGAACTTGGTAATTTTTCCACAAGAGCCAGTGAGTGGGGAAAGAAAACATAATTGTAGCCCCAGCCAATCTTAAGAATAGAAACTTTTGTGACATTGAACAAGGTGTGACCAAGAAGAATGCCATTATTGGGCATAACTCATACATCTGTAACTTTTAGACTATCACAGCAATGAACAGGAATGAGAAGATGGCAAATTAAGGGTACAGCTTTGTCTACGATGTAATAAAAGACGAACGAAAATGATATATTCAGTGAGTTGAGATATCGAGGAATGGAGGATTCACACGGAGGTGGAATGTAAATTTTACCAAGGTCATATTTTTACTGCCTATAAAATGTTGTTTTATCCTATTTAATATTATCAAATATCCATTGTTATCATATCATATCATGATATCTACGTTGAAAAATATTTTTATGTCCACGTTGGATATCATAAATAAGTGTACAATATTATAATAAAAAGGTTAGCTTCGGTTACCTGAAAATAAGGTTCTCACCTCGAAGCCGGCGAATGGTTAATTTTCATTTAGAAACAATTCGTTGGATAGTCTTTCAACATCATGGAGGATGAAATAACAAAATTGAGTTAAATTTTTCAGAGCATAAATGACGATGGCTAAAAGTATCGAACAGTTATTACTAATAGTTTTGAAGCTTAGTTTCAAAAACTTAGGGATGAAGTCGTTTTTTACGTACAATGCCGATTCTGGACTTAAGAAGTTTTTCAATTCACCTAGAGCCCTTTGCTATGTTCAATTTTCATACGATACAAACTAAACCTTCAAAACGTTCATTTCCACGTATACTCACCTTTTATTTAAATTAAAACTGATTTCTTAAGCTAACATTTGTTGCGACTCATTGCGGACGAAATAAATTCAACAAATAGCTTTTACAAATCATGCACTAACGAGTTTTCGCAAAATACCATGTTAGGCAAAATGATGCATATTCAGATGCCTCTTGAGTTTTACTGAAAATTTCTCTTTTCTATTGTGTATTCTACTACGATTAGCATACTTTTGTTTATTCAGTAAACGTTGTGATAATTCTTGCTTTTATAATCTCCATTGAATTACTAATTATTTTTTCGCTAGTTGATTCACTATTTTTAATTCACAATTCAATAAACTATTAGTGTTGCGTATCAAATCGTCATAAATTCCGACACAAAGCGACCGTAGTTTGGGTCACACTCTCATTCGATGATTTTTACAACTTTTCGAGGAGTAATGATGGTCGCCTCAAATATATAACATGTGAGAGAATATGTTACGTTGTGTTTTTATTCCGTTCAGTAGGGCGTTACGATCAAATTTGTCCGTATCACCAACGAGGTGAGGGAAGCGCAACACGGAATGGAGGAAGCTGATAAAGTAGCTGTGAAAGGAGGAATGAAGGAGTTATTGGAGGAGACTCCAGTTCACGCCCCAGAAACCTCCAATTCGTAAAAGGGAGATGTGGCCCGACTTTCTCTCCATTCCAGCTTCCTATTTTGCCTCCCACTGATACCTTAGTGGTAGCTTAGCTCCTCTTCATTATGCTAATAATATGACTGCTAATAATATGAAATGCGGCTGCTTCTTTTTCCATTGAGTGTGGGTGCTTTTTGTTTCCCTTAAAGGATTGGTCCTGAGTAGAGTTAAAGGTATGCTAACGATGTATGGCTCTTCAATGTTTACGATGCGTGGGTTTTTCTGTCGGAATCACACTTGGGTGTTAAAATTGAAAAGGGATGAGTTTATAGAAAACATTTTAATGAATGGGTTGAAAAACTCTGCTGATTATCGCCAAGAGAACTTATTTTTTCTCGTGAAGTGAGGTTGGTGTGTTTAAGTGTCACCTGAGTTTGAGATTATTCATCATCTCTTAAACTTGGAAAATATCACGTGTAGTACTATTCTAGTATGACCATTCGTGACACTTTCATGGGATTCATGTTCAGCGATTAACGCTTGTGGAATCTGCAACTACGAATTGAATTATTTTGGCTTCATTGATGTAAGTTAATGATCTTACTGGTGAAGTGCTGTTTCTGCTCCTCTCCTACAGAGATCGTAAGCTCATTTCCCTCATTGTCCAATATATTCGTTGCTTAGTTACATTCTTTTTAATATGTCAAATCTTGTTATTACTTAAAATCGTTATTTCAATCATAGCATAGATTATAATAATTCATAAAATTTACTGAATTTATCCCATTCTGTTATCTGTTTAAATGAATATCATACTTGTATGATTATCCTTCCAATCACTGAGTCATCTCCACGTTTTAAGCATATTTCTGGTGAGGTATAGCGCAGAGATTTTTTGGATTAATAAATAGCAATTTTGATTTTCAGATTACGGAATATGTGTGACTTTGCTGGATACATGTTGATTCTTAGTATTTTTTATCATTACGTACATTATTTGGTTTTATATGTAAGAAATCCTAGAATTTATTTACAGAATATTATTATTATTATTCATAAATATAATTAAACGTATAAATTGAATAAAAACAGTCTTTGCAGGGTGGAAGACCATTTCCATGATAAAATAATTTTTATTTAATATCAGTTTTTATTTTGAAGTAAAATGTATAAATGATAGAAAAGTAGATAAATTTATTTTCATCAAGCCTCCGATTCTATTAGAGGAAGAAAGTTTTTTTTTCATAGAATTTAGTTTCAGTTGTGCAATGAATCTTCATTAAAAGATGCCAAGAAGTTTCTCTAGCTTGTTGTTTTAATAAAAACATTCTTTATTTGGTAACAGAATTGTTTATTTCATTGAGGCACAATTACATAGATGTATTGGTATTCTTAATGACTTTATAATTTTTGTATATTTCGTACTCTAAAATGCATATAACGTTTACTTACGTGCGTCACATTTGTTCATATACCATCCGTTGCGACGGCTTGTTTATTTCAACGAAGCATTTCCCCCTCCCTTTCTTATTAAATGACGCACTTTTATCTTATTTAACTATCCGTATATTTACATACGTAACCCTTTTGGGCGTATGGCAGGCAGTGCTTGCACTCTATTTCATTAATGGACTTTTTAGAAAATTAATACTAGAACCAACTTGCATTAGCATCTGTTTCTCTTTACTCACTATATCATATTGGCCTAACATAAAATGGATTTTTCAATTTATATATCCTAAGAATGAATTTCATTCGGATTCAGCAATTCAAGGAATGAATTGGTCGGAAAGGTGACTGTTATGCACAACCACAAAACTCGACATTTCTATTATAATATATAAAATTTACATTTCTATCTCATCGGGAAGCTCATTATTGTTCTAATATTTTTCCCAGATATTCCTTACAGGAGTTACTGATATCGGATAAATAAATATACACTAAAAGGTGATTATTATATAAGGTCATATTTAATATATAAATCATACGGATGCTATCTTTAAAGACAGAAGTTTCTAGCTAAATTCACTTGTTCGCTCTGTTGAGAATATTGTCTATTTTGTAAAATCAAATTATGAAATACTTCGTGAAGTGAGCGTGTCAAGTTTGTAATAACTTCCAGATCTAAATATTTTTATACAAATAAATTTTGAGTTTCATGTGAAATTCAGCCGTTAGTTATTTATTTCCGATACTGTCAGAGTTATTTAATTATACTTTTTTCAATAGATAATTAGATAGGTTTCATTGTGAGGATAAACTTATTTTCAAAGATTGGTAGGGAAAAATGGAAATTATAATTTGTCAAGTGCTAACTATATTATAGATAATTTAGCTTCGATCCCCGAAGGAGTTTAAATTGTCCGCAAACTGACGATGGTTAACGTGACACATATTAAGTCTATCTCGAACTCCCATTAAATTTTTCCTCTTCCAACCGGAAATACTTGACATTTCGCCAAGTTAGGTTACGCCCCTTTCCTCTTATCCCCCGGACGCATTCCGTTTTATTTCCTCTGGGAGTCGAAATAAAAAACGAAGGCGCAACCCGTTTCGAAATTTCGCATCATTTCTTTTCTTTCCGTACTAGAGACAACATGCTTTGCCCAAGGGTGCATTTGGGAAGGTGGACCGGAACTAATCGATGCCATTTTGGGCAGATAGGGTCTGGTGCGTTGATGTGGTGGCCGTACGTAGAGAATGCAAGTCGAAAAGGGAGAGGTTATGGAAATGCCCTTCGGCTCACTGAGCGAGCGTGAAAAATTGTCTGCAAATTTGATCCTCTCGTCCAAAATGCACTTCATTCAGCTCATCACTTTGCGAGGGTAATCGCCGAACGCTAAACGAATTCTGCGACTTTTAGGATCTAATTAAGGCCGGTTGATTAATTTCGTTAAATTTCAAGATCTTAGGCAACGAAGGCTCTTTTTCTTTAGCTTTTGCCACATGGAGCATAAATATTTAAAGATACACAACGAATTGTGAAACCTGGGGCATTCACTAAATTTTCTAAGTGTTTTTCTATGATAGAAATAGTTTAACGATTAATCTAACGTAGAATTTTTTCAAGCAATGAAATTGTAATAGTTTCATGAAGTAAATACCGACAGTAAATTCGGTTTATTGACTAAAAATTAAGATTTATCGGTTAAATAGTAGTATTGAGAGACTCAAAAATTCTTTCTATTAGGTTCAATTGCTGATGGAAAATTACGTATTTCGGTATTATTTGTAAGAGACGTTTCTTCGCGAAATAGAATTACAGCTAAATTAATAAAGGCTACCGCATCCAGGAAATAGTTATGCACAAAAGTTTTGTACAAAATATAATACATCAACATCATGGCTAAATTGCATTTCCTTGATGTAGGTCCTTTAATGTAGTTGAATATGTAGTATTTTTTACCGTTTTCTTTATGCTTTCCTTGCTCATGAAAGATATTCTAGGGATCTATTAATTCTGTAAAAATTGCAGATTCGATTATGAGTATTAAGTGCACGATAAGGCAATAGGACATCCACAGTGTAGGATAGCTAAAGTAGATCTAAATTAATACACAGAGAAAATGGATCATTGCTGTCACAAAAGACGAAGGTGCCAAGCGATAACTTTAAACTAAGATAAAGTAAAAACGCGGAGAAAATCAAGTATTTGATATCGAGATTGATTTTTTGTGGGATTTACGCTGACGTTTATTAAATATGAGAGAGAAACGTCTTTCCATTGCTGAATTTTGTAGCGGATGTTTTGACACATTTTTAGAGTAAGCCATATTACGCGCCTCCCTGCTTCGAAAAAAGAGGGAATCGTTGGTAAATTACCACGAAAGGAAAGACTTTAAAAAGAACATGGTTATTGAAGCACCCAGTTGTTAAAAGGGTGATGGGATAGTAAAACGACTCTCACAATATGTCTAATAAACACGTCCTTCCTAATGTGATAACATCAATAGATTAAACTTAATCGCTCAAATCTTCAAATTAAAAAACAAACGTAACTTAATGCGCAAATAGGTATTTCAGAGCAATAAGATTATTTTTCTCGTTCTTGAGTAAAAGGTAGTGTGTTTTTATGAAATTTTTCTTTCCCTCTCTTCTTATGAAAATAAGTAAAAGACGACGTTCAAACGCCGGGAAAATCGTAGGGCAGCCAAGGGATAAGTTATTAGGAGATAATCATAATTAAAATTTAAATATCAAATTCATTCAGTTTCATCTTTTTGAACGGACATTGCAGTCATTAAGGAAAGCTACACTTCTTCCCTATTTACAGGAAATATTCCTACTCATTCATATTGTTTGATAGTTTGAAAATTCATGGCAGGAAAATCTATCGCCAGAATCAATTATAATGTATTCAGATGATCGGCTCATTGATTGACTTGGTAAGGAGTCTTTCTAAAAAATTATATGAATATTAGAAAGAAATTTATGTGAATCGATCTGAAATAGCAAAAATAACTGTACCTCTTGGAAAAAAAGATCGTGGACCGGTAATGTTTAATCAGAGTGTGAGGGTTTAGTATTTTAAGATGATCAAATTTTTTTCATCCACTCATTTAATCCTGAAGACTTTGACTTTACTGCACAAAATTCTACCCTTCAATATATTTTTTATGAGGCGATAGCCTTATTGCAACTACGTTTACTGTATAAACTGAACAAATTTATCTCCTGGTGGAATTTTAGATTGTTTCCTTTCTTCTCCAGAAGTACCTGAGATTTAAAAACTATATTATTTCTATGTAAGAAATTTTTCGTCCTAATAAAATGATTGAGATGTGAGAATTATGAATAAAGATTAGGCAAGGAGAAATTCCATAAAGGACCGAATCGAATCTTCGTATTTTTATGAGAAATCTTTGCGGTAGAAGCAGGACTTTCACTCCAGTTCAATGAAAACGCGGATTTTGGTTTGCTGTGGCAGCAACCGGTTCGATAAAATAGCCTCAGTGCAATCTTTACGTTACATGTGGTCCTTAAATAGGTTTACTTTAAGGAATTTTTTGAGTAAATCTCTTGACACAATAGAAATAAAGAATATAAATTCAGTTATTAAAATTTTAATGTTGCTTGGAGACCAGCATTCCACAGTTGCCTACGTATTTTTTAAATATAACTACGGTTACGTTTAATGAAAATACGAACTTATAATCGGAAAGGAAAACAGCAGTTTCTGGTTTCTGTTTTCGGTTCAAGAATTTTAATTTTTCGGTTCGGCTTTTACTTAGGAAAAAATAACGGCTCTTTTTTGTTCAGTTACTGTTCGGTGAGATGATGCCTATTCCTCTATTGGCATCAATAGGAAATGCTTATCAGGAATTCTTAGACATTACCTCGTATACCATCTATCATCTTCACTCCATGTATCTCATCTTTTAATATGATGTATTGGATATCTAAGAATGCTCTTTTCAATTTTTACTAGCTGAAAAGCCCGTTGATTCTCAACGTGGAAATAAAGATTTCTATGGAACATATTGTGTCTTGAATGTCATTATGACTCATGTTTAAATTTTGAAGATTGATATGTCCTCTCGATGAATTCCTCTACATCAACTTATTTCACCTATATGCATTTGGTCTATGATATATGAGGTAAAAGTTTTCAGTTGTTATTGCGTTCCTTAATTTGATGATTTGTTAACTGAAGTTAGAAAGAGAAACGCCTTCTATTTATTATTTTATGAAGTTGATACATTTTTGCATAGCTGTCTGAAAGTAATTTTCGAACATCTTTTAAAAATGCAATTTAGAACCAACTAAACTCAATTAATTTTCACTAAAAATATTTTAAAGTTACTTCAAATGTGCCATTAATTTTTAATATATTTTATATTTATACGTTGATTCGATAATTCTCTTAAAAATTATACTCGTAGGATTAATAGTTTAAAAATATGAAATTAAGTTGCCCTTCAACTCTCAACAGAGAGAATGATGAAACCGACAAGAACAACGAGTCTTGATTGAATGTATTTCTTAGGAAACTTTTCTCAAGCTTGTACAATGATTCTTTTAAATAAACATTTTCCATAGAAGTAGAGCTTGAACATTATTAAAATGAACTCCATTTGCTTTTATTACGTCAGATCACGCTTAAACATGCCTGGGATCGAAACAGGGACCAATATTAAACATTTTATTCATTCTAAGGGAATGGATTTTCATAATATACTTGTTTTAAGGTTTTATTTATTCTGGTTCTCGAGTTTGAAGTGAAAATAAATTCACACCCACACGCAGATCATAATAACTTCCGAATAGCTAAAGTAGATTCTCATTGTTAAGTAAAGGTAGATAAAATTTTGCATTACTCTACAAATACGAAAACATTAGATAGGTAATTAACAAAGAAAACGTGGTTAATCTATATACTACCAGGTGACATAAACTATTTAGATAGGTGAAGTATGATACGTACACCCCCTGCTATACGCCGAGAGTCGTCTTGCAGGATATAAATTAAGTTATAGACTTACCAGAGTCTTAGTAATTGAATTATATCAAAATAGCGTCGCATAGTCGAACTGATTAAGAGAAACTCCAATGGTAATTTCCATAAAAATCGACACTGCAAATTGTCCGTAACTGGAAATAGTAACTTTCCAGAATATTGCCTCCTATTAACATATCCATTCATTCATTCCAACCATTATTTTCATATGGACCTGAATTAAGGTTAATTTTTTTAAAGGAAAATCTATAAGCATTGGTCACTTCAACAATGGCATTGGTCGTCAATGGGACTGGTTGTTTATAGCATCAAAATTTCACAAGAGTTTCGTTTATTTCAATTGTATTCTCGTTATTTCAATTCGATAACGGTATTTTACGATCAAAATAAGAATCTTTAATTGATTTCCTGATTTACTTTTCTCGATTTCGTACGACTAATTTCTAATTTAATGTTGCAAAAGGCATAAAGCTTGCAAACGATAAAATTGAGGTTTATCTGCATTTCTAATTAGAACGGTTTTAATTGGCTGGGTTCGAACTGGGGACCTTCAGGTAAATAAAAAGTAGCCTATTATCAGATTACAATTTTGAAAATTTGAAACTTTTGCAATTTATGTTTTTCGAGTTTTAGGCGAACATACATACACGCACATACACCTTACTTTATTATATCAGATTTTGACAATAATTAGTTTCAGATGGAATGTGTGGAAAGATAAATAACACTAGGAAAGGAAGCTTATAGATTGCTTATATCCCTGGAATCCAAATCATATTCGATCAATCTTTTTATCAAATTTATATTACGACTTACAAGAAAAAGTTAGTTATGAAATATTTTGTCATTATGACTACCGTGAATTAAGTCATGTATTTAATCCTAAGATAAAATCGCGCTCTTATTGTTCCACACCCCTTTACAATTCCTCTGTTCCGTTTGACCGTGCATTTCATACGTAGTAATCATATTTTAGCATCTTAGCATAGTTTTCGTATAAAAATTATAAAGTATCTCAAAAATTAATTCACCGTAATAAAAGACATAGGCTTCTTAGAACGTGTAAAATGATGACGTCGTTTCTTATTCTGAATGTCTACATTGTGCAATGCAGCTGAAGTCGAAGCTTTTACTTATGTTCTAAAGACGAACTTCGCAATTGAAAGAAATATCCCCTCAGATTCTTGTAAATACGTAGTGAGGGGAAATTGGACAATGGAGATGAGACAGCTGATAAGATATCGCAAGGAGAAGGAAAATTAAAAGAGGAATGGAGATGGATGGATCAAAGTGCGGTATATGACGGCTCCCAGACGTGTGGAGGGAATTGTGAATGGAATCGCATCCGAAATGTAATTCAACTTCATGACGGCTTTCGAATTAGTTTTTCACTCCGTATTTCTTGTACAGAACGGTCTTTTTAAAAAGGGAACTTCTTCGAGTATTTTAATTTATTTTGAGGAGGAAATTGTAGATTAAATATTTAAAAGGAACTTCTTAAACCAAATGCTAAACAATGTAGTAACTAGCGATATCATCCATCCATTGGCTACTATACATTGACGAGGCTATCTGGAGTGATTTTTATTGTCGTCATCTTCTCTTTGCCACTTCATGTTTCACAACTAAGGGCTCACTGCAAATAGGTTTTTATTATCATTTCGAACGTCTTAGCTAACTTATTTTTTTTTTGGAATAATTAATAAAATACAGTATTGTGACAATTCTCCAATTTTCTAGCTGTTAATTTCATCTACTAAGAAAATTATGTTAAACTGATGTAGATTATAAGAATGTTTGAGTGCGAATTGACTTGTCACCAAATATTGGCATAGCGCAGCAGCAATCGCTCAGATAGAGAGAAACTCTGAATTGAGAAGTTTCATGAAATCATCACATTGTTATGTTATCATCATTATTTATACTGATGAATATGATTCTAATCTTCTTTAATTTAAAGTAAGGGTTATATTCGAGAACTGCTCGAGATGAAAGAATCTTCATTTGCTACTCATGTACTTTATTTTCTTAAATTTGATTTTATAATCTGTAGAATGTATAGTTTTTGCCTTAGATTAGACTCAATTCAGCGATTACCTAAGCTGGAGGATTTCATAGATCTTCTTTAGATTACATCTTCTTTGAATGAACACTCTGCTGGTTAAGATATTACATGATTCGAAAATAGAAATGTAATGTGAGTGGAAATTTAAAGTTATTCCAATAGAAGATTTTAGAAGTCCTTAGTTCATATATCGTATATTTAATTCTATTCATAGTAAGCATATAATAAACTACAGGATGAAATTTTACGTTCTTCTCTTAATAGTCCTTCAGCTAATTTAATAGATAATAAACTCCTCTGAAATAGCGGTGTTATTTCACTCGAACTTATTCAACACGGATCTTTTCATCAGGAAGCACCAAGTTCAAATATAAAAGGCTTATATGCGTTGGATCATTAAAAACTCTGCTGAGAGTAGCTGCTTTATTAAAACTAGAACTACCCTAGCAAATTCAATTAAGTTATACTCTTCACTGTGTACTATTTGCGAATGAAGAGCATCTATATATTTGATTGCATTATTCTAAGGTATCACAGAAACAGAAGAAGAGATTAAATTGGACTAAATTCTACCAGTTTAGAGATTGTTAAATTAGTTCCCTTTAATGCTCACCCTGAGCTAGAATAATTTTATTGAATTCAGAATAGGTTTCAAGATTCATGAATTTAAAATCTGGTAATGGTTCCAGAAAATATTCATTCGAGGTATTGGATATTTATTTGCAGTTTTACTTTATAATATAGGACCTGATAGCATTGTTTAAAGAGTCTCAATTGGAGTGCTTTCAATTAGATCAGGAAAACTTGTAATATAATTTCAAGTCTAAAATTGAGTGATTCCAGTATATATTGTTATATATCTCGATCTTGTTCCACATTCTATGTTTCCGTAGCTTTACTTTCTTAAAATTTCTCCATTTTTATCGCCAACTGAACAAGAAGCAACAACCGAAATTTGTGGAACGGCGTAAGAAAAAGAAAGCCTCGATAACCAAAAGAGAACCTTGCAAATAGTAACCCTTATTCACTATAGTTCGATTAATGCCTAGAGAGCCACTCCTTTCTAGAAAAGACGAAAAATATATTTGTGATTGTCGAAGCAATTTATTCTTTTGCCCATCGGATCCCATTTTCTGGTGATCGCGGCTGTTTCTTTTTCCGAAATCTTTATTCTCTGAATCATTTCCTATAACACTTTTTCCACGGCTCCCCCCGAGAAAAATAATACATTTTTTATTCCCGCATTTTTACCTTTACCACAACGCCCTTTCGCTCCTCTTTTTGAAATTTCCGGTTTCGTTGACGAGATTATTGCTTTTTTCCTTCTCTTCAGGGGACTTAACGAATCCCCGTCTCAAAGGGTATATAAGTTGGGATTTTTCCCTTTTCCTTATCCTAGCGAAGCTTTTCTTGGCAGACGGATATCGCGACCTTCTCCTCCCCATTCCATTTTCCAAGTGTTTTCCTTTAGATCCGAGAGGGATCGCTCTCACATTCACAATGTTTACGATTTTAATTCCAGTGATCGGCTCGAGAATTCGTTTCGTTTTCTCACACTTGGTGTCATCTCAGAAACCTACCATTCTACTCTCATATTTTATGAAACCGAATATTAAATCCAAACACTCTACTGGTCGACAACGCTAGCCAAATTAGTTGGACTTTAAGTCAAAGAGGTTCTGACAAAACCTCAGTCGCTGTATTTAATAGTCACTGTCTCTATATATCGTAGATGTTTGAAGGACCGAAATCGATCCGGAGATCGAAACCTAATCTGATACCGTAACTGAACCGGAAACAGAACTCGAACCGGGAAAATAACCGAAAAACCGTTCCTTTTGCCAGATCGTAAATTAAACCCAAACTGAAAAATTAAATTTATTGTACCCGAAATCCTCTATCCCAATGCTTAGTTCACCACGATAGAATTTTAATTTCGTGAAAATGAAGGAATATCACTAAATGTGATTGATGGTCATTTGAACTAACTTGAAATTACTGTATTGTTCTTGGAGGAAACTCCTTTGGCTGAAACCTCCTGGAATTCTGTTTATGGAAAGATACCTTACTCGTCTGTCACATTCTAGTCGAGGGTAATTTTGAAATCGAATGGTTATATTACGTTAAATATGGAATGATTTCCATTTTTTAAGAAATATTTATTCCAAAAAATAAATAACGTCTTAATTATGGGAGAAACTGAAACTTAAAGGTCCTCGTTTCTATTCAATCCACCGTTAACGTAAAATATAAAGTAAATATAAATAGAAGGTAATTTGAATAATAGATAGCTGGATATACATAGTTATGCATTTAAAAATACAAAAAGAGGGTGAATACAAAAAATTCATGCGTTGAATATTATTTATTGCGCTGTAATCAAAAGCAATAGATCCTGTTAAATCCTTTCGTAAAATGATGTATATAAGCAGATAAACTTTATCCAAATAACACATTATGAGGATCATATGCGAGCTCATTTTTATTCGACACATAGTCGGCAATATTTCTACACGTTCAAGAATCCTTATCTAAAAGTATCGTTCATTTTCACTCGTTTCTTCTGCTTAGTCGTTAACTTTTCGCACAGCTCGTTTTGGTCTTCGTGCAACGCCTCGTAATTCTCAGACGTCCGACATTTACGGTTATATCCCACCTCATCCAATCTGTACCGATGAATTCTTCCTCTTCTTTGTGCCTTCGTCTCAAGGGGTCCATTTGATGATTTCGGACTCCCTGCTCAGCTCGTATCCTCTCGCTATATAACAGACCTATCGCTGTTTCTCAATCTCCACTCTCAGAATTACCCCGGAGTCTTGTCTTCTATAACATTATACGAGATACGTTTCCTTCTGCACATAGTTTACTCCATCGGACTCGATTGCGATACGGACTCGCCGTTATTAAATTCGTACGTTGAGAGGCGGATTCATACAGTCTTTGTGCCGATGGGGAAAAACGTACTTCGACAGCTTTATTGTCCACTGCAGTGAGAAGGTCATGATTGAATCCGTTGCTTTTTGATTCAATAAAACATCGAGAGCTGACATTCATATGTTATTGTTTTTCTCTCAAAGTGCAAAAAATGTGCTCTTCGGTAGAAGAGAGCATTTAATAATCTTTTTTTAATTGGTGGAATGCATTATTTCATGTAAAAGCTCAATTGGGAAAAACATTTTGATGCCAGAAACCGGAGGAATAGTCTTCAGAGACATTAATACAGTTGTTTGGAAATGGGTCTTACTAATGTTTTCGTAATGAATTATCACAATTTCTTTCTCCTTGGAAGAGGTCAAAGACGGTTGTGAAATGTGATTTTTCTTCAAATGCATCGCTTTTCTTCTAACTTCCGATATATTACTTAGATAAATTTATCTTATATATAATTCCAATATTATCGAAATCAACTCTGTGCATTAGTTTTTAAGGGATATAAGCTCGAGCTCCGATCCCAAATCTCTTGCAACATTTTTAATCACGAAACTTACAGAGAAAAAAACAGTAATGAAAAGGAGATAATGATATCGTATTTCGAATTAGATTTTCAAAAAATCCACTTCATTGAAAATATCATGAATGTCAAACGATTATTCGAAAGTTTGCTAAAAATAATAACGTAAAAACTGAAAAAGAATACTAGTTAACGTTTTTCTTGTACAGAGATATTCTTATTCAGAAACTTTATCTCATGTTGAACTTGAAGCAGTATTAATAGAAAACGCGTTTTATTTTACTACTATTTTATTATACTACTATTTATTATTCTACTTCTTAAAAGGAAGTAGAATATATTAAAGAATATATATATATAAAGAAATTATATTATAAAAATACATTAGATTAGCTGATATGAATGTAATCTATTTGTAGAGAGGAAAAAAGTGGCATATGAAAGCCTGGCTTGATTTATAGTAACATAACACTGCTTCTTGACTCGTTTTAAATGTATTTCAATAGAAAATGAACTCATGTTTAGCCAATGATTTGATTGCAGTTAAAAGGATGAGTCCAAGTTACTAAATAATACACTATTTTTATAAAGAACAATTTAATCAAATATTCCATTAGTAGCGCCTGTTATATTTATGTATATCATAATCATATTTAATAGACATAATCATATATAATTTTCATCTTAAAAGCTTCGAATTGAATATATGATTACTGACAATACAATAGCCACTACTGTAATTGCAACCTTTAGGAAGTGATGTTCCTTAAATATACGACTTCAAAATTCAAAATTTGTGTAAAAGTACTTCAGTTATGAATACGAAATACATCCATAATAAATTATAATTAAAAATATTAACATATTTATGTTGGAATAACATTATATAAGTAGCTACGCTAAAGCATAGTGCCCCAATACAGTCATACGCGGCAACTATAAACGGTTCATATTGCGGAAAAAAAATGCTGACATGAGAGTATGTATGTACATAGTAAACACTGAGCCATTTTATTTTGAATTCCTGAATTAGGTAAAATTATTTTTTAACTAAGAATCAAAATTAAGATATGTTACATCACTGCTCCTTGAAAATTTGTTGATAACCTTGAGGAGTTCATTTACTTGATTTTACTCCCAAAAATAGTCTCTCAGCTCGTGCTTTTGGAAGGTTTTCATCATCAGTAGTTTCAAATTTAGCAATTTAAACCAAAAAAGGAAAAATCAGATTTCAATCTAATCGAACGAAACTCGAGGCATATAATAGAGATTATATTTTCATGAGAAACTCATAAGCAAAAAAAAAAAAACACAAAAACTCGACCTTTCAACATTTAAAAGGGGAAATCCATTTAAAAGAGTGCGCTCATGCATTATAAGCACAAAACTCAGCGGTAGAAATCGGATGACTTCGCATTCGCACTGCATAGGAAAAATAGAAAACGGTAATGAAGTTCTGGTTCATCAATATCATATCTCTATGAAGCAAAATATGCATTAGTATCCTGTAGTGGCAGATCTAAAATGCATACCAAAGAAGGCATTTCAATATAGTATTCGTTCAGTATGTGGATATCGGAGATGGCTTGTTACCATCTCCAGGATTGAGTTTATAATTTTCTTTGATGTTTTCGTTAGATAATTTCTGATTCCTTTTCTTCGTTCAAGAAGATATCTTCACTGTTTTAGGAAAAAAAATAATTAATACAGCTCAAAATATACACTTTACATTTAGTTTCTACTTCTTTTCAATAAATAGTAATCAATATAAATACGATGTAAATAAATATAAAATCGAATTCGTTCACTTCTAAGCATATTATTGAATTAATTATTTTTATCGCAGCTCTACGTATGAAAGATGAATACTCGATGTGCAGAAAAGATATTCTTTTATTGAATAACATGTCTTTGATAACTATCATATTTCTTTGAAAACAGCTGATCTAAAATATTCACTCCAACCATTATGCATAAGCTTTTACTTCTTATGTTTTATTTGTAATTTTTGCTTGTTATCATATACTCATAAATAAAGAATGAACATAATGAACTCAATATTATGATAAGGCATTCATAATTTATTGGTCTGTAATGTTCTTCAGTAGTTGCCCTTTCTTCAATTCACCTTTCAGTCTCGGTATCAGTTTGGATATTGTCTTTGACACCAATTTCTATGGTTACATAATTAGACTTTTCAATAGGTTTATCTCATATATTACCTCTGTTACTATAAATATAATTTAATATCCTATCGTAATATACGCATGAGCCACTCCTAAAGTTTACCATATTACGTTTATTTTTTCACTTTTCGTACAAACCTTTCATAGTCAGAAAAAGCCATCACGAAAATATGCTGTATGAGACAAGCATTTCCTTCTATTCCATCACGCAAATTCATCTCCTAAGTTAAATGGAAAAGTCAACAGAAAGAAATGAAACTACGTCTAGGCTAACAATTTTTAAATTCCTTCTCTACCAATCCACCAATGCATCCTGCTTGAACATAGAATCCCCGCAGTACCCTTTGATGGTAAAGACCCAATTTACATCCCTGAAACTTACGTTTTATAGATAAGTACGACGAGGAAACTTTAATTTCCGTTCTTTACCCTTTGCAGAGAGGGAGTAAATCTTTATCCGAGAAAATAGTAAAATGGTTTCAATTGGGTAATCAAACTGCTATATCCTCTGTTGAATATCTCTGCATCAACTGCTATTTTGAACTTCTAAGACGGAAAACATGCGTTCGATTAATTTTTCTATCTTTTATTCCAGTCTTCGTGAAGAAGTGTTTTTTATAATTAAGAAAAATACCTTTTGTAGTCTTCCAATAATGTGGAAAGATGTGCATTTATAAAAAAGTACTTCAGACGTCGCAAACTTATGTTACCGAGTTGGATTAAAAGCGTTAATTTGTGCGTTTTTTATCTATTATAAATAGCAAAGCATACAAATTCGAATTCCAAACTAAGTATTTTGAATTGCACTTTGGCTATTTCACGGCTATTCAGGCGTATTTTGTATGAGTGCGTGCACCAGGATTTCCTAAAATTCGCGTAATTCATACAAAACGTATTGAAAATATCAAAAATATCGGATGAAAGGTAAAGGATTATAAAATAAACAGATTACACAGACAGTCATGATAATAATATTGAAACGTACGATTTCCTCATTCACTCAACGGTGAACGGAATTTTCAAGAGAAATTCCTCAGCTGTTTAGTAGAAGGGAGTTCTCTCTAGAATTTACTAGGAGTTTTTGATGAAGAAAGAAAAAAGAAAAAAAAACTACATTTCTCCTTCGTTACTCTGTTTAAAAATCCATCACGTGACTAGACATTTTTCATCTCTTGCTCTAAATCTGTCGAAATGCGCGTTAATTTTCGATGCACGTTATTAAACAGAGATCACGGTAGATTAATATTTTCTTCGCTTTAGATTATTGTGACTCTATTGCTTGCTAGAGTACTCTCCACTTCAGTACCACTTCTCGAATATTGCGTATTTGTGTTTAAAAATGCATGTACCTTGTGCATGATTCTGTTTATTGACTGTGTTGGCTGCGATTGAAAATTTATGAATTCTTTATTTATAGTCTTCTTCGCATAATTTCTCAACAGGAACTATGCGAAGAAATTTTGGTCGTATTTACTAATAAACATTCATTGGTTAGAATTTCTTACTTTATCATCAATCAGGTGATTTAGATGTTATAATAAAATGGATTTTAATGTGTTTCCTCACACTCTTTCGTTCTTAACATTGAAACTTTTAATGTGTTCATCTGGTAAACGTGTGAACTTATTCTTTTAATTTCGCTTTTTTCCGTTTATTTACAATCTTCTCGTCAGATGTCTATGAAAGTGTGGCGTACAGTAAATAGAATATATTATTTGGTACTTTTTACATTAAATATAAGTATCAAGCGTATTGAATCTGTCCCAAAAGTGCCAAAATGATGTCTCTAGTTCTTATCCTCGAAAATACAGGCAAATGTATGAGGTTATTTAGTTAATATAAAGGATTCTGAGTAAAAAGCGACGATTTCTTGTCGACGACGTGAAAACAAAAATACGCAAGCGAGGGATTTAAACTAAAATATTGCTAACTTACGCGGATGCGCATTGAGGTTTTCGAGAGACACCGCAAAACCCTTCAAAAATTCTCAATTTCAAAACATGAAATGAAATTAAATTTAAATTTTATTTGGAATTTGTTTTCAATTTATTTTCCTGTTGGATAATTTATCTGTGGTGGTCCCATTTATTTCTGTATAATTTACAGGAGTTTTTTTCTCTTTTTGGCCCTACAAACGACGTATTAATCTTTATTTTATAAATCTTTATCTTCGTAAATGAAAAAGAAATCTGGTTCTCAATTTATAATTTTTCATAGATGTATATTCGGTAGGAGCGTGCAAAACAAGTTGAAAGGTAGATTTTTCTCTATGATGTTCCAAAAGGGAGCGATAAGATATTAAAAGATACAACAATAAATTAAAGCCGCGAATTTAGCTCGCCGAAAGTGTGTTCGACGGATAAATTCCCTCCTCGACAATCATCTCCGCCCCATAAACATTGACTCCCTCACCGACCCCGAAATAAAAGAATAACGAATATCTCCCGTAAAAAACCTTCGATCCCCCGAATTCTTGATTTTTCTCTCCACTTCTTTCTTCTGCCGACCCAAATCGAATCTTTTTTAACTTCTCCCATGGACCCTCTTTTCCTCTCTATCAACCCCACCGGCCTTTGGACCTTTTTGCTCTCTCCTCACAAGATGCAACCAGATCCACTTCCTCGCTCTTTCTAAATAGCAATTGGAAGGTGTGTTTGTTGCAATGCCCCACGTTTTGATGTGCTTTTTTAGATAGTGGTCTTTTGCTCTCAAATATGACTGTTATCGTTCGTGAATTGTGGATGGTGCTCGAATAAAAGAGAAGAAAGTCGTAAAAAACAATATGAGACCCGTTTAAGACGATCTCGCTTAAGACGCGATCCCGTTCAACCACTCAAGACTACCCTCTTATAACTTCCCTTTCTAAGGTGCATTACAACCCGATCCTCTGCTGCCACGACATAAATTAAAGTTGCCACAATTGCTGCACATTTCCAATTGAAGACAAGGTAAGAGTGAATTATTATACATTACACATTTATTATAGTTTAGTGTACAGTAAATTACATGTTTATTTGGGAATTGACGATGAGTTCGTGGCCAATATGCAACAGGGGTAGATCTAGAAACTTATCAAGTGGGCAATTTGAGACAATTTCCTTAAGATATTATTTCACTTTAACTTAAAGTTACCGTTTTGTCATGATAAATATGACAGGTGTATAGTGATCGTGGAATTACTTTACAATGAGATCATAATTCATGCTCCCAAAAACTCTATATAATCTGTAGTATAGAGAAAGGATCGCAGAAAGAATATAAAGTAATTTGATACTTAACAATTTTCTGGAGTGAGTGTACCTTCGTTAATTTACTAAAAGTAAATTTTAAAAATAAATTGATGGAATTTCACTCGGCTTTTACTGTTAAATTATACAATATTTCATATAGATAAACAGTAGACGAACTTCTGTCGATAATAATTTTGACCCAATGAAAGTTGACAAGAAAGAAAATGCTTGATAAAAATATTTATTGGCTGCCGATTCTCCTCTGTGGGGTTGAAAAAATCAGACCAAAACTAGGAATGAAAGAAGCGCCTTAAATGCAATCGAAGATATTGCAATAAATATTTTGACAAAATCATAGAGTATAACTCCGTAATCATTTTAATCCATACGGTGTCAAAATGTCCAAAAGTATTCGTTATTATCAATGAAGAGTTCAGTTCGTTTTTATCATAACTTTTCATCGACCTTTACGATTCCTCGGAATCCCATCCTAGCTCACCTTCGTCCTCCCACATGAATTCCTCCGTCATTTCGTGACCCTTTCTTTTGCTTCTTCAACATCTCCAAGGGTTTCTCCCCTTTTCTTGATTTTCTCACATCGCCCTTCTCCCATGGGAGGGAGGTTCTTTAGAGGGTCTTCAATCGTGGCCACAAGATCGCCCTAGACGACCCTTCTTCATTCTTTTCTGCATCTCTTTCACTTTCTCCTTCTCTCATCATTCTCTATCTCCGTTGTTCCCTTTTTTACTGCTTCCTTTTTCAAATATTCTTCTCATTTCTCGATCACCGACATCCTTTAAACATTTATGAACCTTCTTTTTATATCCCCTGTTTTTGTCCTTTTTATCGTTGTCCATAATTTTTCCTTTTTTGAGAATATTTTCCCCCACCCCTCTTAGTTTTACACTTTTGATTCGGGAAATACTTTTTTATTCTCTGTCTTTGCTCTCTTCGAGTAATTCGTCCCATTTTACTCTCGAGAATTCTTCTCCGGTTGTAAACCGATCCTCTTTTTGTCATTGACATGGAATCAATACGGCTCTTTAAAATAATTTTGAAATGATTAATTTATAAGATATTAAGTTGTAATTTCCTTATAAACTCTCTCCCATCATCTGTGAAAATGGAAATAATAAAATGTATTATTTTACGAGAAAAGTTTGAGTTCTCAAAGAAACTAGCTGATAAGTAATTGTATTTTAGGTAGTCTTAATATTTCAGTTCATATATATATATATATATATATATATATATATATATATATATATATATATATATATATATATATATATACACAAATTTCAGAAAAAGATTTTGTTATTAACCTATATATATATAGAAATAGTTTAATAACAAAATCTTGTTCTGCCATATGTATACTGTAAGAAGAGTGCAACTTAAAGGGGACACACCAGATAGTATTGTACTTAATTAAAATATACGGATTTTAGGTATCTATAATAATTAAATTCTATTTCCCGTAGATTTTATAAATGTTTTTCACATAAAATTATTGATTTACG
This sequence comes from Pachydiplax longipennis, assembly GCA_036926295.1. NCBI lineage: Eukaryota > Metazoa > Arthropoda > Insecta > Odonata > Libellulidae > Pachydiplax > Pachydiplax longipennis. The sequence continues at coordinate 896,461 of JAVFKF010000085.1, read as the reverse complement.
AATGTCATTATTAAATCTCTATATTTGTGTCACTTCGGATCCTTTCATGTTCTAAAGACTAAATTTTTTAAAGAAGTGATAATAAGGAATTCGTATAATATATGATGAAATGGTAATGGAGTAATAACATAACAAACACGGGACCTTAACCTGCATTATTACGCTTAGCCTCAGGTGTATTAAACATATAAAAAGTCACATAGTAGTGATAGAAATTTGAAGGGGAGATGTGTAAAATGTAGTGATTGGAGAACTTCTCTCCCTTCAATCTCCTCCCACTGTATTAGTCACTCTTTTATTAACCTGATGATGACGACAAGCATCGAAATCTCGCGGAAGATTAAAGTTTTGCTATAACTTGTAGCGTGCTTTATTTCTTTTGCTTTGTGCTTTTATTTCATTCTCATCCTGGAGGGCTACTTTATTACTCTAGTAAATCTTACAATAATCGTTTTTTTCCATTTGCCTTTCAATGGAATGCATGTACGTGAAAATATAATAGATTTATGGAAATTTAAATCAATTTGTATGAATTGAGGGAAAATGCAATAGTTGGAAATAGTGGAGCAATTGAGTAGATTGGCCTTGTTAAAGGAAACATTATGACGGAGCGCGAATCTTTCTAATTCCATTTCCACAAGTGTGTTTCAGAACCATTTGTATTCTTATTCAACTGTCAACTGTGTGGGTTCCTTCCCAATCCCTTAGGCATCCTAACCCTCAGTATTTGTGCACTTCTTAATCCATGGGCGTATTATAGGACTGCTTGGGGTGAGAAGTTTTCCTATTGGCTTATCTCTCCGGAATCGTAACTGGAGAAATATCGGCTTTCACCTCACCTGAGCGCCGCGGGCGAGAATATTTATTTAATCGGAATGTCTCCATCTGGAAGGCTTGGGGCGGAGTATCAATATGAAAGGTGTGTGCTCACTCCATTGAATTACCCCTTCCTCCTCTATAATGCAAGATCTCTTCCTCATTGTGCAGTTTAGTCATCCAAGTTTCATAATGGGAGTAGATGATATTATGGATTTGCATAACTAATGTTTGCTCATGACGGGGAAATGAAACTATCTTAGCAGCATCGGAGAAATGCAGGGCTTTATAGTGCACATATTCTTCCTTTCGTTATTAAGGATAATTTACGAAGAGAATCAGGAATAGGTTTGAAGAGGCTGGAACTGGCTGGGAAACTAAGTTTGACCTTGGTTTCGTAGCCAACTACATCTTCAGATGAACAATTCTGGGCTAAGATACAAATAAAAAAAAGCCAAGAAAATTCAAAGTTTTACATTAAATTGACATTGGATGCTTTATACCTGTTTTGCCTTGCATTTTTGACTAATCTCTTGATGACCTCTAGCAAATCAAAAGTTGTATTTTTTGGTCGAGCGTTTGCTCATAAATCAAACTTTATTTCTTTCCTAATTTAGTGCAAATTATACGCAAGCTAATTTGTTAGATTAAATGGAAAAAATTAATTTTAAAAATTAATTTCATAAAAATTATCTCACTGTTTGATCGTAATCGACTGTGTGCATTTTTTCCAACTAAGAGAGAGGAAAATAATTCGTTCCTGAAGATTTAGGCGTATTTCGTCTCGATTTTTCACAACCTAATAGAAACCTCATAAAATATTAGTACTTCTCTAATAATTAAAGTATTTAAGTTAAATATAATAAGGGCCATATGTCCAAGTAGTTAACTATTCTTAACGTATTCACATTGAAAATTAATAGCATTCTGTAATGTCGCTTCATTGTTTCCTTTTCTCTTATTGCTTTCCCCCGAATTGATCAAAGCATGACGGATTCACTGAATATCGTAATGGATGGATACGTTTTTTGAGCTATATTTTCAATGATTACATCTTTCATAAGGAGAGGTTCCCTGGCAGATTTAGAGAATAGATCTGTTTAGCGTAGTAGAGAATTGAATATAAAAAAGGAGTGTTTTTTGCCCACGGGTTTCTCTTCACTAGTTCTTAAGATATGGATGCTAAAATATACTTTCCAAAGTAGCAGACTGATTACATTAGCATACTTAATGACTACAGTAGCGTACTTAACTAGCCTCCTTATTGAATTTTAACCTACTTCTTTCAAAATTGTTGAATTTCCGAAATAGCCGAGAGGTTAGAATGTTAGGTCAACATTCCAAATTATCTCAAGCTTATACTTAGTGGTTCAAATCCTGTTTACAGCAATTTTTTCCGGAAAATAGAGTTTTCAGGTCCTGTAACGTCGATGGTCATGTGATCAAGATGGCTGCCACCCACCTCCGCTTTTATGGTTAGTCAGTTTATCTTATCTAATTCCCATCCCACTGGTGAATCAGTTAATCTAATTATGTTTCTCTTGTTATACTTGTTGTCTTGTATGTTTAATTGGAGGTTTTATTCTGAGAGGGTTTGTTTTGCTGTTATACACACGGCTTACTACATGCGATGACAGTCTAAACCCCTGGCAAATCGGGGATTCCTGACTGTTTTGACAGTCAAACTAATAGGCCTGCCTTTCGTCACCCATTATGACTCATTTCTGAATTTCAGGGTCCAAATCAGTTCGCACATGTGTGTCTTATAAGTTATGTGGTTCTATAGTAATGCCATTTTCTAGTCAGTCTAATTAAATTCTAGAAACAATCCTCCCAAAAATATACTCTCGCTTACTTATATTTCTAAAACCTCATTTTAGGAAGGATGCTCTAATAAAAATATTTCCTCATCAAAGGAAGATAGAATTAGATAATATTTATATTATTTTATAATTTGATTTCTTTAATTTTATGTGATTTACAGGCTAATAATGTGTACATTCAGTGAGAAATGAAAGACTGCATCTGCTCACAGGAGAAAACTTACTCATCCATTCAACGAAATAATACATGCTTTCAAATACTCCAGAATATTATGCGTGTACGATTCAATCTTATTTTGGAATTCATAAATTAATATTAGTGATTTCATGTTAATGTATCATTGATTTGCCAATAGATTGTAAGTTGCAATATTTTGAACATGCTGAAAGTACTTAAAGCATGAAATATTTTGAGAAAAGGTAGGAATTTTTGTGGGTTTCCTTGGTTAATTGTATACTTCAGGGTTGCCACATTTGGCTTAGATAATTCAGAAAGAACCCTACCAGTCCGTTTATATAATGCACAAAGCCAAGAAGGTATGCATGTCTGACTGCCATTGGTTGCCTTAATTTTACCTGCTTCATGTGAGGACTCTTTCATTTTCATTTCTTACGTTGATTCAACTTTGTTAGCCTTATGTCAGCCACTCTGTCTTGGAGATTCGCAGTTAATTAGCGTGCTACGCAGGTCAGATGAACGATTCTCTTTTGTTTAAATAGAGTATGATACAATCTAAAAGGATAGTTAAAGGATTTAATCAAATGAAAATCAAAAGGACCTAATCAAATAAAAAGGAGAGTAAATTGCTACAGCATGGAATGGTGGATGCGTTTGGCTATGCAGCGGTTGCATGCGAATCGACTGCATAGGTTTCGTTGCACTCAGTCGGTCGTAAAACTTAAACCGAAGAATTAGGCTCTATTTCCTGCTATGGAAATAGAGCCTAATTCTATGGGCGAATAGAAGTGCTGCAAGATTCATCCTCGCCTTTTCTGTGCGTTAAAATCAGTTTATTTTTAATTTATAATTAATATAAAGGTACTCGTGTAGTAGTGGTTAATAGCGAGTTAAAATTGGATGAATTGGTTACAAATGATTTTCAGGGAAGATCTTCTTAGTTTCAGATCTCAAAGTCAAAAAAAAACTTTCATATGTCATATTTCATGTTCATAGCGAATCTCTTAAGTTAAGGTTTAATTTCATTGCATTGATGTTGTAAGATGATTATATTAAATTATTCATATGCTATAAAACCTGTGGGCGATTAAAATAAATTTACATTAATTTTTGGGGACGATTGCCTTAATGGGTATCGAAACAGAGATCAAATATATGCATTAATAGAAGCGGGATTCCTCTTTCACATTCTACGCTTGATATGCTCATGCATCTAAAGTAAATAGATGTCAACAAATATTCGTAAATAAGTAATATTTTGTTCATTAAGAACCTCTGAAGCCCAAAATTGACGTAATGACTTACTCCTTGGCTTAGCACCGCAATGGTTGCTTTTTTCTGTCAAAAAGGCCCAATCTGGTATAAAGGCATTCGCCGCATCTTTATTCTATCAATTTCAAATTATGTGCTTTTTATCAATTCACAAGTTCCAAAGGAGATTTTCCATCAATCGTGGATGGGCACCGTCCTGAAGGGAGGCGTTTAAGAAGTTCGAGGAACCCTCGTCGAGGTCGACAGAGGTTAAGAAGCGTGGTTCGAAGAATGGATATGTAAAAGGTTTTCAGATAAGGCCTTTCTTCGTTCGTGAGAGTAGATAAAGGCGAAGAAAAAGATTTTTGCCTCTAAGGAGATTGAATGGTGAGCATATAGGCAGGGTTATGTGAGCAGCTCCTTAAAAATACACTCCGCCAGCTAGGGATTTGGGGAATAAAATAAATTCGCTCAAAGGTTTGAGGACAGGCATTCTTTCGAATCACCCTGAGGTAGAATGGAAAATCGAGTTAGGATAGGTTGCAGCTTTGATGGCGTAGCTCGTTGATTATTTCAGAGCCGTTGAATCGAAGGGCTTCGCAGCCGTATTGTATTTTATCACAATGGAATGTAAAAAAGCCTTTCTTTATATCACGGTGCAATGGTAAATATGTGTTATTAATTCTATGAAATGTATTGGGGACGTAAGGGAGTTATAAAAGTTTTACGCGTAAAAATTGTCGCACGCTTTATAGGAAGACTTTATTCTTCAGGTTGCGATGATTTCTTAATCACTAACGATATAGAACTACATTCTCATACTCTATTCATCGATAAAAATTACATCAAGAATAGACATGAGAAAAAATTTCTGTGTATTCATTTTAAAGACATGACTGGCGTAATAATGTAATAAAAGGAACGTAGCCAATTTTTTATTTAATATAGATACGCATTTGAAAATAGTTGATGATTTCGTGGCTTCTTAACGATGAGCGCAATCAATGTGAATATTAAAAGATTTGAAAGATATAAATTTCCATGAATTTTTCGGCAATACAATTTTTAGTTTAATTTAATTTTTATCACTTTCAGACAGTGTTGAAAATTATATCACGAAATTATTCAACAGAAACATTATAAATATGAAAGCGTAAGATGTGGAAATCGTAAAATATTAATGTCTTTACTTAAAAATTTCAAGGATTACCCACGCTAATTTCCATTTTGGTATTCTCCATTTACTGTTGATATTCAAAATATCATATTCATTGTTATTGAAATTGAAAGGAAACCATTTAAAATTATATTTTCCGCATTTGCAGACCTCGACTAAGTTATCTTATGATCCATCGAAAAGACTGTTAAAGCAAAATGCACGTAACATAATAATGAACATATTATGTACGAAATCATGTGAAAATATTTGCATTTGGCAACAGCATTTTCATCTGTTGCTGAATTAATTAACTAATCCTCAGATTGTTACACGAAATTTCGCAGAATAAAAGGCGATTCCTTTTCAGATAACCAAAATCATTCAGCGCAGTGCACAAAAATCAAATTATACTGCTTCCCGAATGTGATTTATGTAACGATTAATTTATCATCAATCGTTGGCAAAGTTGCTATTAGTTATCTGCAGCATATATTTTTAAATAAATTTACCATAAACTCCTAACTGAAAGCAGAATATGGATGTATAGAAAAAGATTGTTGTTGTTGACCAGTTTTTTCCTTTTCACACAATAAAAGACACTTAACTAAAAATGAATCAAATCAAAACGACCAGAAAAATGTCGTCGTTTGCTAAACACGTTTCTATATTAAATAAATTTCTGTACCTTCTTAAATATGTATGTATGTACTTAAATAGCCTGCAAGCTGCCTTTGAGATTGTGGCAGTGGGTATAAACACCGAAGGATTGAGCTAATTTTTTGTTTATTATTATAGCGTATCGTTCGTGGAAAGAATGAGTCCTTAAAACGATTTATTCTATCATCTATTTCTCTCATGTTATGCTTATAGTCGAATCGGCCGATATGCTGGTCGTAGTACTGCAACAGAGAATACTTTGCCAATCCATTCAAATATGCTTCTGCTCATTAATTAACTGCGATAACTGGAATACAATACATTATTCTTATATTTACGATGAAATAAATACTTAAATTTCAGAAGTATTTGCTGAAAACTCATCAATGAATCAGAGATTGTTTTTTTTTTGGCTATGATCAAAAGAGCTCTAACTCTTATGTGATTCACTGCTTTCAGGAAGTTCGATAAATGACGAACTCACCTGACTTTTCTTCCGAAGGACTTTCCCATCTTCTTCAGTAACTTGGGTACGTTTCCCCTTTGGTCGTATTCCCACACCCGTCGACAATAAACTCGTCCTCTGCACCCACACCCTGTTGCATCTCCTTCCGCTCCTCGTTATTTTTCCGGAAAATGCCAACGACCTGACAACACGCCTTTCGAGTCCAAAGTGATAAGTTGCAGACGCCTATGGGCGCGTAAATAACAAGCAATCAATATGCTTACTTTTTTTGTTGCGGAAAGAATATCTAAACAGTATTCTATCCCGTCTATCTTGTCTTCTATGCTCAGAACGCCTTAAGTATGACGGCAATCCTGTTTTCTTTGATACCCATAACTTGCTTATGTGATTATCAAAGCTAAATTAGCGTTTGTGATTGAAATACTTCTCCTGCGAATTCAGGTAGTTTCGCTGTAATTGAAAAAAACATTCATTTAGACTGGATGCAGAGATTTTTAACGCTTACAAGATTTATTGGGTTAGGTTTGAACTTTTATTGGTTATTTAATTTCACTTTACGAATTTATTGCTCATTTTAGAAAAGATAAGCTAAAAATAAAGTCGCAGAAAGGAAAAGAAAAAGAGGGGAATATAAACATGTACAACAGAATTTTATTTAGTAATATACAGTATGATAATAGAATAGTATGGTAATAGGTAAAGGAGGTTAATACCATTGAAAAAGTATTTAAATTTATGTAAGAAGTAAAACAGTCGTAACAGCTATGTATTAAAAATGATGATTGTAAATTAAGAACTAATTAATCTTAATGAGAGACGAGTGTCATGGGAGAGATCAATATAGGTGTTGTGACTATTTAGGAGTCATTCTAGAAAAGAGTTAATAAATTTGTGAAAAAGGAAATTGCTATTACGAGTGCATCAGGGTACATTTAAATTTATGAAAGAAAGTAAAGTAGGGGAATCTGCGAAGAAATTACAAATGAATAGAATATCCAAGAGTATGTGGCAGTTGGAAATTGCTGGAAGTAAATCGTCGGATGGAGAATCGGACATCTATTGATATTTGGGACTTCGTTTTCGGTGATTTTATTCTTCCCTTTGCTAACAAACGTAGTATTTTTCCTATTCTCTCCGACATGTAACTTAGTCTCAACAAATGTAACTTCCAATTCAAAAATATGTCCTCAATTATTGAGTTTTTAAGGATAGGATGAAATAAGACAAAAAAGATTTTTATGCGACCATTCCCCAAATGCTGAAGACGTATTTTATGCACATCCTCTTACAGGTATTTAAGTTATAACTTTAAAGCTGTTCAGCATTGTTTGGTATTCACAAAATCCTATATTATTCCAAAATCGTAAATTGCACAAAATATTCACAACGTCGACCTTCGCATCGTGGATCGGTGGTTAATCCATCAAAATTAAACGTTAGACAAGAGTATGAACAATTAAGAAAATATATTGATTATATTAATATAGTTTATTCATACCAGATTGTCACAAAATTCGGAATAAAAACATCAAGTGGTATTGACTAATTTTACTTTTAGAAAATTTTATATATTATTTATATATTTTAAAATAGAAAATTGATTTTCTTTTGTGAGGGATTATAAGGCATAGGTACGGCTATAGACCCGTGATATAAGATTGAAAGAGGAGCTGAGGAAAATTCTGGGAGTGCCACATATTGAGTTGGCGTGGCTCTACGGAATATTGCTTTACTTATTCAACGGAACAAAAAAACGCTCTTCCAACCCTCTGTCTTTTATTCCACTCGAACCCCTCAAGTTTCCGAAGGATTTTGCGGGAAAATGGAGAGAAAGACACGGAACATATATAGCGGGAAATTTGTTTTAAGAATTTATTCGCTTCTCTCCTCTTTACTACCATTTTCCTCTACGTTTTCTCCAACTACTCCATTTTTCTTTTCTTCTTTTCTACCGCTTTTGATTCTTTTTTACGTAACTTTCTCTCAGCACGTCTCCAAAGTGCTCTTCCCCTATTTTTACCTTTTCCGTGATCCTTAAATTCAATGCTTAAAATGTCTGTATTCATTGATCTGTATACGACACATAAAAGAGAAACAGAATTGAAAATATTTATTTATTTATGCTGCAAGTAGAATTTCTTCTGGTGGCAGCCCCAACCATCATCAAGATACAACATAGTTACAACCCGAATCCCTGCACCGGACGTTACACAGATAAATATCCCACACTTAACATTACTACCCACACAGTACTCAATCACAATACACATTATTCAAATATCACTACACTACATCAGGACTTTACACACACACCTTGTCACCCCCCCATAACATTTACACCACATATATCCCCTAATTATAAAAACTACAGTTCACTGTCACCCTCTGATACTTTTAAGTCCAAATTGTCAATAGTTTTCATATCGTCACTTTTACAAACATCCCAATAATACAAAAGATAACAATTCTCCCTCCTCTTATTTAATTAATCTACAAAATCTACTTTGGAACTCTTTTCTATTTTTAGGTAAGGGTTTGAAGACCTCTTCAGGCAACATATTCCATTCTTTAATCCCTCTATTTATAAAGGAATACTTCGCGACCTCAGTTCTTTGTTTCCTTAGTTTTAACTTCTGTAAATGATCCCCTCTCGCTATATAGTGTGGTTCCTCTATTCTGCTCTTTAGCTCCATCCATGCCTCTCCTCCGTTTCGGACCTGAAAGATGCCTACGAGTCGATTTACTCTCCGTCTTTTTTCTAACGTTTCCCAACCTAGCATATCTAACATTTTTGTAACGCTGTCTTCTTTCCTATGCCTCCCTAACACGTACCTAGCTGCTTTCCGTTGAACTTTCTCTATCTTTTTTATATAAATTTTATCATGCGGATCCCACACATTTGTTGAGTATTCTAATAGTGGTCTCACTATTGTCTTATACCCTAGCTCTTTTGCTTCCCTACTACTTCCTTGTAAGTTTCTCATCACGTAATGAAGATTTTTAAACGCTTTAGGTATGATTTTGTCTATACGTGTACTCCAATCCAAATTACTAGTCAGTGTGACCCCCAAGTACCTGCATTTTTTCACCCTGGGAATTATCTCTCCGTTAAGCTTATAACTAATTTCTCTCTTTTCTCTTATTAGTGAAAGTTATGTGTTTACTTTTCTTAGTCTTCATTCCATTTATTAAAGACCACCTCTAAACATCTTCAATATCTTCTTGTAATATTTTGGAATCGATTTCCCCGTTTATCTCTCTATAAATTATGCAATCGTCCGCAAAAAGCCTTATTTTAGATTTTATGCCCTTTGGTAAATCGTTTATATAAATTAAGAAAAGTAATGGACATATTACACTTCCTTTATTTCTATTTTATCAGATAAATCATCGCCTACTTTTACTCGTTGAGATCTACCGATTAAGATATTTCGCAACCACGTTTTAACCCTCTCGTCTATTTCCATTTTATCAATCCTCCCTAACAACAGGTGATGTGGTACTATGTCAAATGCTTTGGAAAAATCGATTACAATGGCGTCGACATCCTTTTGCAAATCTAACGACTCTAATATCAAAATGACTGGGCCACTCGCCATTCTAGCCTCTATTTTAATCACTAAAACACCTTTCCGACTCCGGTAAGCCTTACTCGGATGCTTCAGAACGCAAAGTGGGAATCTTTAAAAGAAAGAGGATTAAATCAAAGGCTTAATTTACTTAATTAATTCAGAGAGAGTTAGTTCTTAGAAGATGTAACTCATATTATGCGCCATCGTTGTTACATTCTGATGAGGAAAATCAGAGAAATACATGTAGATACCAGTCGCTTCAAGAATTCATCTTTTTCGAGAGCAATACGTAATCGATTAGAAAGTATAGACTTGACACACGCTGTCTTGCACGGCACATACATACGTAGATGTGAAATGAATTCCACTCTCTTAACGAGACTACGTGGAGCGCAACCTGCCATACAGGCAAAGCATCCCCTTAACAGAATGGTATTGATTCCTATTATGCATCAAATTATTATTATTCTCATTGATCCACCTACAGTATAAGAGACCAGATGGTTAATTGATGCATTTAATGCACAAAAAGGCAGCTAAAACAATTATGTAAACATTTTTCGTATTAAAACGTATTAAAGTCTTAAAACCATTGGAGTGAATATTAAGAATTAACGGCTGTTTATATGTGCTAGGCTCTATAATCGACTCTGTCGATTGGGAGACATTCCTATTTCCGATTATTTCTTTAGCAGATGTGATTTAAAATCAACGGCCTCCTAACGCATCTTTTTAGAACTACCATTAGGAAACTAATTGAGCTGAATGTCCATTGGATAAAATATCTATTAGCTGAACCAACTCTTGGGTGAAAATCCTTACCCTTATAACAAGTCTTCGGTGTAATTTTCCAGATTATGAATTCCTGTGGTAAATTGCCCGCTGGTAAAATATCTTTGGATAAAATATTTATTGGGCGAAACATTTTGTGGGAGACTTTTTGACACCGAAACTTACTCTGTTAGTTGGTTAATGTGCTAGTGGAAATATGATATAATCGGCCTTTTATTTAGCTTCATCTTATTGTTATTTATCAATCATACAAATTCGCAAGCAGAATATGATTCCCCATCGACGCCTTTTTTTAATTCAATGAGCGATCAGTCTTTCGTAGGATGAGACACTTATTTGCATAAGTATCTAATGTACTCGTTCGTGTATTTGAGATGTATATGACTAATGGGAATTCTCAGATCTGTTAGTGAGACCTCGTAGTATTCAAAATCGCTTCCAAACAGTTTCGTTGCACTGGATGTACCACATTGCATTGCTCTTAATTTGCCCTCCGCTTCTAGTAAACGTCACTGCAATAAGATGAGATTATAACCTCGGGAAGCAATTACGTACAAAAGCTGCCGGAGTAAGTATTAATATATTCAGAACCAACAAGGTTGGGAAATATTCTCGATTCACAATCGCATATTTTCTGACAAGCTCTTACGTCTTCTTAAGTGGTGTAACTCTCTCCAATTTGAATAGCAACCGCAATGCTCCGCTGCCTGACTGCGCCTATTACATCCATCTATGCAAGACCACTTCAAGCGTTTACTCTAATAATCAAGCTTTCGTCGGGAAATAAGTCCGACGGTCTTATTCACTACTTGAGTTCTACAGCGAGACTCCTGGAATCCGAATTTTTATAATTACGAATGAGCATTCATTAAATAAGCAAACTGAAGGGTGCTTATTCAGCTAATGTTTTCTGAAATGAAGGGAAAGCTGAATTGAATGCTAATCAAGTCGCAAAAACTTAATCCGGTGTTTTGCTTATGCTTTTGGGGCCGTCAAGTGGAAATGGCTCATCCGAAGTAATGCTTAGCATAGGTCAGATGATTTTGCACCTTCAGGGGAAAATTATAATTTAGCTATGCTTTTAATAATACATGGAATATCTAATTACTATATGCTAAACATCCGTTAATCCCGCTTTTTAATGGTCCAATTTATCCTTGCATTTCTTTAAGAATAATCTCAGCGAATTTTATCACGTAAATGGCTTGAAAGCGGAAAAATAAAATTATTACCAACTAAAATTTTGCCTATTTTATCTAACCTGGTTAACATCCAGCATTGAGAAAGCTCTTTTCATTACTTCGTTTCATAAAGTATAGGCGTTACACTGCGAACGAATAAATGCGTCTCAAAGAAAATGTCTAAGTGTATACTGACCAGGGAATCAAACCGGAATTAAATCGAGAGCTGAAACGAAAAATCGGTTTTTGTTGACTGTTTATTCTGTGTGTATGTAATACAAATGAAAAGGCAAGATATAATAAACATTCAGAAATGTATAATATTCACTCGCTCGGAACGAGGAAATACCGATCAACGTTAGCAGAATAAGCGAAAAGGAGGGAAGAAGAAGGAACTGAAGAAAAATTTGTTATTTTCATTGAACCAAAGGGAAAACCGGAACGAAAAATATGCGGGTTTCATGCTTTGCTAGCGGCAGAGTGGCAAGCGAGGGATAGTGGTTTTAGTAATATTTAAATGATAGGTTGCATATATCCAGCGAACGAAGACATTTAAATGATTATTTTACTGAAATTATCCTCTAATCGCCATTGTGATGACACTTTTAGTGTGACACGATGTTCTCGAGTTTATTAACCCGTAACTCAACAGTGTATGTTTATATGAAAGGCATTTTAGTCGCTAATCTTACTTTTTTAGAGCGTCATCAATTCTTACGAGAATTTAGTTTTAAATCATAAACGTCTATTCTATTAAATTTGATTTGTATTCAAGAGTGTTGAGGAGTAAAGGTTGAGGAAAACCATCTTAATCGATACCGTTTTTATCTGTTATATCATTTCCTTATGTATTTCTTACCTTAATTGCTAAGCATTTGATTTCATCTCTTCCGCATTTTTTGCCCTTTTCATATCCTTCTCCTCTTTTTCAATCTCGACCGTTTTTTCTTTCAACCCCTCCAAATCTTCCCCAACTCAGCATTTCCTTCCTTGAAAGATTCATCGTGGAAAATTGGTATTGCGGCTGTGAGCGCGCTTTTTTTCTCTCTCTACGGAAAACTTCATGGCTGAGATACTCGTGGATATGATAACATAATTTGCTATACGGAGTGAATGTAGTAAAGGAATAATGAGGTATATTTAGAGTCTATTTCTCACTTTTCACTGTTACAATTCATAGCATTGGTGCAACATTAAGTTCCAGTGCTATTCCCATCATGTGGAATTCTTTTTATACTTAAGATTAGGTAATAAATTGTAATTGAATTATAAGGCAATAAACGGTCGTAACTATCTATGAGAATATATTTTAATTCACTTATTTATTTTATAGATCCACATGTTGTGAAAGTCGTGATCTTTGTGGTTTTCTGAATTTGTGTTAACAGCAAATATATAATAATTTTCGAATGAAACGTCAAAATGTGTAAACCAGAACCTAATCACCTGAAACTAATATGAAAAATCTATCTTAATTTGAATAATTTGTAAAAACAAATTCCAGCATTCGCAGATGATAATTTCATCTTTAAATATGTATTTGGCGTTCGGAACTGCTTTGGTTAGCTTTCAAATATTCCGCTGCCAACCATCTTGAGATGGAAACGACTTCGTAATTCCCACAGGAGATTTTTAATTTGACTTTTTCCGTTTGTGTGCTGACATTTTCAGATAAATCAGTACAGAAATTTACGATCGATCAAATTTATTTTACTGTACTCTACCACCCAAAAATTTTCGCGGAGATCTTTGAATCATATGAGAAAGATATTATATTATTAACTGATTCATCGATAAATTCGCTGAGGGAATTAGTGAAGGAATACTAGATTATATCTCAAAATATCTTATCTGCAACGCATTGCTAATCAATCCAGGATAATTTGCAGTTGACTTGAACCATACTTGACCACTCACGGGGAAGAGTAAAAAGATTCTCATGATTAGAATTGAGATACAAACAGAGGCGGCACTATTGTTCTATTCGAAAACAATTTTTTCGATAATAAAGTCAACGAAAACGTTCTCCATCGTCTTGACCCAGTTTTACTCCAAGTATACTGTAGGAACATAAAAAGCTGTAAAAGGTTAAAGAGAAACTTCTACGCCCTCAGTATGATTCAAAAATTACGATTCTTACGAACTTGTGATTTTGAATGAACAAAAACTATTTTGGGAGCAGAATACGCTCTTTTTACGCCTAACTAGCTTACCTTCTCTTCACCTTGCGTAAAACTGCGCTGAATTTTTCTTTTCCCTTTTTGGAAAAAAGTCGGATTTTCTTTCCTTCGGCTGAATTCTCTTCTTTTTATGAAATTACTGTATATTCAGAACAGTTCAGAAATATTTTACAATTGGAAAAGATTTAGGGTGCACGGTGTTAGTTGCCAGTGTTTCGAAAACGCATACATTTAATAGGATACATAATTACATTTTTATATTATTCATACAATGAATTACTTGTTTTTTTTAAATTTCTTCGTCCATAAGCTGCATTTTTCGAAAGAATCACTATGGCCGACATCACCCTTATATAGCCATATATTTGTTTTCATGCAAAATTTGTCTAAACGTCTTAGTTGAAATTTTAATCCAAGCTCTTCTGAATATCCCTTACATAACGAAATCTATAACTTCTTAGAATCAAATTATTTGCAAGAAGTCACATTCTTGTATTTTGTATTAACATCTATAGTGTCACAGGTATTATTATTTTTATTTGAGTCTCCATTTTACTCTCTATTTTTATTTGATATTTGTTTTTGGAGTTCCTTATGTTTTGTATTTGCTATTTTTCTCCATTGGGATTTCCCATTAGAAATAAAAATCATTATTATAAATAAATATATTTATTCATTCCATCTATACCTCTACGGAATTGAAACGTTACCATATCAGTATTACATGGGTATAATATTTACATGCTCATTTTCGTAATTTTCATTTTAATAACTTCAATCTGCGCTCACATATTGCATTTAAGTTAATTGATCTAAAATGAGAAGAGTTAGTGTGAAAATTATTTTTGCTTTAGCAAATATTCTTATATTCAGATTATTATATAATGTGACTATCTCGAGATGATAATAATGATAATAATCTAAAATTTGTATTGTATTATTATTATTATTTCTCAAAGAGGATATGGATAAGAATAGGTTTAAAATTGTTCTGTCGGCGCAACTCTATTGTAATTTTGAATATGCCATTATCTGCAATGAGTGAACATGATCTTCGAAGGCTATCCTCGTGCTGGGCTAAAAATTTATCCTCATCCATGAATATTTATTTATTTTCACCTCTTACTTTCGTAACATTCTTTGTTCTTCTCATCGCCTGGAAAGATTTTAATTTTTAAATTCACCAGAAGCTACATTTTTCATTTCTCACGAGAAACTAAAAAGATTCCAATTCCAAAGAAATCTGTACAAATTACTCCCTCCGTAACCAACTGCGCAAAGTAAAAACAAAAAGATCAACGCAAGACAGGGTCGAGCAACACCCCAGAAGAATCAACATAAAATAAAAGACACCGTATTTTCCGCACGTGTCCCATTTTTTGCCAGCAAAAAATCCAGGACCCAAATATGAAACAATCATTTCGATTTCGCGCACTTGGGCCGCTAGAGGCGCAGCGGTCGCAGGAGGATTTTTCTCTTTTCTTTTCACCATATCCTCTTGTCTCAGCGAGATATATCCTGCGGCCTCGGACGTCTACTGGACCGGTTTATTATTCCGAAGAAGGGTCCGAATAATAAAAGAAAAACACCGCCTCCCTTTTCTTGGATCAACTCTCTCTCCACTTATTCCTCGACTGAAGCTCGCTTTTTGGGGGCAGATTTTAGAAAATTTCATGAAGGGATGAAGTTAGGATACGATTGCATTGAGGCTAGACCACTTGACCCATTTTAAGTTTATATACAATAATATATTTGATAGATTCAGGTAATGAACTAGGCGTTGAAGTAGCAAAAATGAAGAAAACTAGGAAATTTCTTTAAAATTTCCGATTTAAATCACTCTCAAAATAAAAAATAAGCATTTCTTCCTTTGTATATGAGGTAAAAGCTAACTGCCAAAAATGTCTTTCGACGAGTGCTTTCAGTCACTTTATCTATGAAATCTTCCTTTTTAACACGGTATCTTATCTCGGCAGTGAACGACATCTGCAATTCATCAACACATGCCTTTGAATCTTCCTCTTGAATCAATAGTCTTCGAAAGAGGATTTCTTGGGATGAAATTCCACAGATGTTCAGATTCGGTAAGAAAAAAGGGGTGGAATTCGATGTGCAAGCGGATAATAATTATCTTGTACGTAATCTTAAAGTTCAGCCGGCTATCCATGCTTTTCCCTTAGTTTTGACGCACTGCATGTAGATAAACGTAATTCCTTTACGATAACTATCTTCTATTTTATAAATACAACTATTATACAATGTAGCACATGGTGACTGTTACTTTTTCAGTTGAACCATAGGGATTTATTCGTTGCGATTTTTTTGTTAACATATCTTTACTCTAAAATTTAGGAGCTTGTAATTTCGGGTGGTAAATTTAAATTCGTATAATACAACTGACAGTTGAGATGTAACGCAGAAAATATTATTTCTATTAAATTATTCACTGCATATAAGTCAACGAATGGTCGTTATTTGAAATAAATGATGATTAGTTGAAGGAATATCACTTACAACTGATGGGATTTCATAAGGATCGTCGTAAATTTCGTTACGGGGCATTTCAATTTATGCTTGGGGAATCGTACTGTACAAGTGGTAAAGCTAATATCGCTCAACAAAATAAGAACATTAACTTTTCCTTTGTTTAGCAGTTTTCATTCTGCACGCAGAACGTCTTAGCACAACGTTAAGCCAAAATAAGTTGATTTTGTGCAAACAACATCGTCTTTGGACTTTCTCTTCACTTTTTAAATCCGACTTTCTTACAGCGACTTTACCTCCAAATCTTAAGATTAAATTTTTGTCAGGTTTATAACGTACTATCATATAAGAAGAGCAAACTTTGTATGTTTCACAGATTTATATAAACAGATAAACTATCATATAAACATAACCTCAAAGAACAAACCTTAAGTATGTTATTTGATATCATCGTAACAATTTCTTTTGAAAAAGAATTTCGTGAGAGCGAAATCCGAACATGCATTCGCCGTTTCAAAATATGTCAGCCAAAGGGTGTGAAATGTGGATGTCGTCATCTTAATTCTCGTGTCGCTTTTTGGAAGCGCTCTCGTTTTGCTTTGAAAGCTTTTAAGTATCCTTTCACGCGCTCTTTCGCTTCAGAATGTATTGTTCCGCCGCACAGTGGGCTAGAATCGAAAAAAGCTGGCCAAAAATACGAAAACGCTTTTTTTGAGTGAGGACTACGAAACTTCGCATGATTGATTTAGAATAAATTCTGCATAGAACTATGGAGGTCATTTAAGTAGGATCCTCCCCATTAAAATTATACAGGTGGTCAAAGTTGACCAATTTTTGCGAAAATTTCCAGTTTTCGATTTTTCACGAAATTCTTCAACTTCAAGTCAATTGTGAACACAAACTAGGAAAATCATCGAGTAAAATATGATGCCATTTTATAAATATGTTCTTTGTCCTTCATAAGACTTGGTTTCAATGAGCTCTGGTGAATATTTATGTACTTTACATGACAAAATGGCGGACCCTGATTTTGGAACAAATTTTTACCTAAAGCGAGAAAAATAGTAGATTGAGACACCGTGTGACACGGAGTTATTTACACCACGATAAACTACAAACCTTCGTTAATGGGAATCTGAAATAAAATCTTGCCCCAATTTGCCCCAATAATATATAAAACGACTTTTCGACAACGCTGCAAGGGCCAAATCCGCGCGGCGGAGCACCGTCCTCCGCTACGCTCTCGTGTTTTGGGAGGAACAACGAGCAAATACGATTCTAATTCGTTCTTTTTGTATATTTTGAGCATTATTATACTTCGTACATATCTTAGATAACTATGTTTGTGATTTTGATACTGAATGCTTCTTCACTCTCACTCTCAACTATACTGAAAATTTTCTTACAAAATCGATACAAAAAGCCACCACTTTGTGTAATTTCACAACAGTAATGAAATATAATTGTGATATTATGAAAATGGTGGCATATAGCGTAGCATTTTCTTCAAATACAAAAATTGGCCACATCTGGAGTTGTTTTGGTGACCGTCGCAGTGCTCTGGAAAAGTTCGGCAAAGGGCTCGTTTTATGACAGGCAGCTGCGCTTTTTCCGGATTAAAAGTACCCTAAGAATTGCATGTCCGTGATTTTTCCTTACAAGCTTAGGAATAGTTCAGTTCTATTTGAACATTGGATAAGAAGGTGTTGTGTTTTGTAGCTACGACAGTTCTGTGAAACAAGAAGTCTTCGACAATCTCCTGGTAGCATTCCTCGAGTGAGGTTTTAGATATTTCATAGGAATTATATGTGGTGAGGTATGTTTTTCATTATATATTCCCTTTTATTTAATGTATCAGAATACGGTGGTAAATATGATGTATTTTCTGATCGTTTTAAAATGTGCTTACATTATTTGAGTTTCTCTACTCCCTTTGTCCTGCATGTATTATAAAATGCTACATTTGCGGTGAGAAATTTTCGAATGTGAACAATCTATCGGCGATTAGTAATCGAAAAGTGGACGCAGAAAATTTGTACTATAGCATTTCTACGCTGCATGGTTGAATTAGAATTTTTTGAGTGTTTATTACATATCTTTCCTACTTCCCTTTAAGCAACTGTAGGTGAGAGTACCATATTGATGTGTATGATGTTATGTCATAAGACGTACCCATGGAACTTATCTTAATATTCTTAAGTAGGCTCGTGGTAATCACAAATTACTGTTTGAGGAGAGAAAATATCATATTCAGGAGAGAAAATATCATATGCAGAAAGAGTTTAGAAAAAAGATGGGACTGATTGTAGATGTACCTAAACCAGGATATGGCTCCACAAATTATGGTAATACATCAAAGCGTTTCTTTAAAAGTCCGCTAGTTAAATCTAGCAGCTGAAATAACAGGTGCGAGGTTGAATTTATTTTTATTAATGCGTAATCTTTTATTAAATGTAAAAAACAGGACACTGAAAAAGATAAAGAAGAAATTTTCACTCACAAAGATAAGAGTTCTGTATATGGTTTGTTTTATATTATTAATTTTTTTCCTAAACTACCGTCTCCCAAATTTAATTATACATTTCCTAAAAACAATTGACTAAGATCTCATAAAAAGATTCGCCAATATCTTGAAGGTAATTTCAAGTGGTTTTCCACTAAATGAAAAAGCGTTCAAAGATTATTGCTGTGCTACAGCATAGATGTATGTCCGATTATATCCGTGGTACTATATGCCACCAACAGTACATAAAGTACTTATAGACGGGGCTGAAATAGCAAAACAGGCAATCCTTCCGTTAGGGCAACTGACAGAAGAGGCAATGGAGGCCCGGAATAAAGACGCAAGGAAATACCGGGAGAGATACACAAGGAAACACTCCAGAGTGGCCACGAACGAAGATTTGTTCCGAAGATTACTTCTAACTTCTGATCCGCTAATTTCAATATCGGCACCAGTTAGAACAACGAAAGGATCGAGGAATATGAGCAAAGAGATTAAGGGGCTCCTAGTCATGAACAATGAGGAGGAATTGGCTTATGGGGATGAAGATTCTTCAGACGAGGAATGCATTTAATAGAAAAGGTAATTTATAAAAACACCGTATTCTTCATTATAAACTCACTTAAAACATTGACTGCATGATTTAGTAGAAATTTAGCATTATCGCACAAAAGTAAACTAATATATGATATTAATATCGCTTACGTGGTCCCATACTTTAAAGCATAACCCATTTCATTTTTTACAATCATCACCCTACAAGAAATGGTGACTATGTAATAAATATTGATGTCTAAAATATGTACAAAGTATAATAATTCTCAAAATATACAAAAAGAACGAATTAGAATCGTATTTGCTCGTTGTTCCTCCCAAAACACGAGAGCGTAGCGGAGGACGGTGCTCCGCCGCGCGGATTTGGCCCTTGCAGCGTTGTCGAAAAGTCGTTTTATATATTATTGGGGCAAATTGGGGCAAGATTTTATTTCAGATTCCCATTAACGAAGGTTTGTAGTTTATCGTGGTGTAAATAACTCCGTGTCACACGGTGTCTCAATCTACTATTTTTCTCGCTTTAGGTAAAAATTCGTTCCAAAATCAGGGTCCGCCATTTTGTCATGTAAAGTACATAAATATTCACCAGAGCTCATTGAAACCAAGTCTTATGAAGGACAAAGAACATATTTATAAAATGGCATCATATTTTACTCGATGATTTTCCTAGTTTGTGTTCACAATTGACTTGAAGTTGAAGAATTTCGTGAAAAATCGAAAACTGGAAATTTTCGCAAAAATTGGTCAACTTTGACCACCTGTATAATTTTAATGGGGAGGATCCTACTTAAATGACCTCCATAGTTCTATGCAGAATTTATTCTAAATCAATCATGCGAAGTTTCGTAGTCCTCACTCAAAAAAAGCGTTTTCGTATTTTTGGCCAGCTTTTTTCGATTCTAGCCCACTGTGCGCCGGTGGAGTGCTTTAGCCATCGGAACAGAACTAAATGAAATTATTCCACCTCTCCTATGATCTAGATTCCAATTTAATTACGCCAGCATTAAATTAATCCAGGGTAACACTTGACGTTGCATTATGCACATATTAACGAATATTATTTTCAATGAATGAGAAAATCTTTGTTATTTATTAGAAATTTACAAAATATAAATTGAGTTGTTAATGAAATAATTTAATCATAAAAGATGAAATGTTAAGATGAAAAACTATATGCAAATTTTTTGAGTGTTTATATTACAGGTTAGTATTTCAATGGAATGATCATTCCTTAAGTAAACGAAATTTTAGATTTTCAACTTAATATTTGGGGTAGCGGTCCTTGAAGTTCCAATCCTTGATATAGTCGCTTGAAATAAATATTAATTTTAATTAGTATAATCTTCGCATGATCTCTCAGTTAATTATAATCTGGAATCCACTGCTTGGGCCATGACTTCGTGTTAGGTATAAATGAAGGAACATCATCAGGTGATGCTGAGAATGAATCGAAACTATGGTCGTTTGAAATAAAGTAGTACAGTCATTTATGAACGTATTCACATAGCAAAATTATATATCCTGCTTTAACTCGAATTCATAGTATAATTCAATGACAGGATATACAAGGGTTTCAACTATAATTTTAAAAATAATTTATTTTACACGACAATAATTTAGAACGCATCTCTCGTTTAAATGGGGAGAATCATTCAATGCATTCATTTTATTTGATAAGAATCGTTGAAAAATTATTACGCTATCAATTTTGTTCGGTAAGAATACAAACCTGTTGGAATTAACTATTATTTGCATATTTTTTATTTATTACTTAAATACGTCATAAATGAACAATTGTCGGGTGGTGTCGTCATAGAAATGAAATAAATAATTAGTACAGCATTTTATGCAATTCTTGATACAATGAGTGATACGATATTGAATACAGCTACCAATATAACAATAACAATAAATGATAATAATAATAATACTTGACAATAGAACGTAAATGTGAAATTGCTGGATTTTCCTGTCGTACATACTCCCACATTTCATCTATGATATTGAAGTTTATTTCAGAGATTACAATTTATTTTCATCCCAATAATTATACCGCGTTATATAACAACACCACAACATGGTAAGCGCCTGCTTATGATCTTTGGCAAAAATCATAGAAACAAATCACCATGAGCGCAGTGGCTGGCTTATTATTGATTCCAGCTAAGATACGAAAACGTGACTTTATTACAAAGAGACACTTGTTTGATACGTAAGTCGAGATAACCTCATAAGGGAAATTTTCATTAAAATACGATATTCGTATTGGATTTCCTACCGAGCTTGATAGCAGTCACAGAGCATGCAATAAGAGTAAAGGTTAATCAACTTGAGAGATTCATAAACATCTCGTTAAGCTCAGAGGAAGATTAAGAAGGAAACAATCATAATCTTGAAGCCTTTCTTAGCAGTGGACATCAGAGGAAAGAAACAGCTGCCGCTAATCTCTTCTCTGCCTTCTGCTACTTCACTACATTTTTTCGGAAAAGGATACTTCAAAGAGCAGTGGCGCCATTCACTTTAAGGCGAGGAAATTGGAAATCAGAAACAAAAGAGGGGGCGGGGAGGGGATAAAAATACAGTTCCGAAAATCCATGGAGAAGAGCTGTGGTTTGTAAGGGCTCTCTGAGAAGAGGTTAAGAAGAGGTCCTGTTATCGGAATAAGGAATCAAAAAGTGGCAGTTAACAGAAGACTTTTCCTGCAGTTAGATGAAAGGACGGCTCTTTCTCGAAGGGGAAAAAAAGAATTCCGACTTTTTGACGATTTCAGACGCGAGTTTGCCGAATACTTTTGAAGGAGCGGACGAGTGGAAGTCTTAGTCAATTTGCAACTTAGAAGAAAGAAAGGCAGCAATTCAAGGAGGAGAAGCGTACTTGTGTCTTAAGAGACCCTTTATACATATACTTACACTATTTATCCTTATAAATTCTGCAAACGTGGGGAAGTTGAGCATTGAGTAGTGATACTTGCGGTTATGTTTTTGTCATATTGTGTTCGTACTTGGAATAATTGCTTCTCCCTCTCTGATAGAGACAACGATACATTCCTCAACATTCTGGTAGATTTTAAGGCAAAGAAAATATCTAACGATGTTTTTCCTAGGTTTATGCCTTTACAAGCTAAGTTACCTTTCACCGTTTACCTATAACTATCCTTGAAAGGGTATTCCACCTCTCTATGGCCGGTGTCTCGAGGAGTACGTTGGCCATGGACAACGCCACTTAGTCGGACAAAACACCTCGCCTACAAAACGGGCATAGCTTAGCTGGTTTCGAGTTCCGGTCCTCTCACTAGTTGATTTTTCCTTAGGAATTTTCCCAGTTATACGCCTCTGCAGAGTAATCTTTAATTCTTAATTAAATCTTTATTCCTCCATAAGCCATCTACATATTGAAACCTCTCTCTATTACCCTTTGGATTTCTCTCAATCTCCTATTTGATCCATTGATAGAAAAAAAATCAACAAGCAGTTCTTGTCTTCATCGCATCTTATCGACTGCTTCCACTCTGTTATTTCTTTTCTAGAAAAATTGAAGATCCTCCGCATCTCTTGCATTAGCATCGAAAGATTGAACTACAAATTTCCACAGGGTTTGTGGAAATCCTGAGGAAAATTACCGTTTTCCGTTTGGATACCATGGTTCTCCCCAAAGTCACGCCTTCTAATATTAATTTCACTATAGTATTTCAATGTCTCTGAACATAATAAACGACAATCCTTACGAAGTACTTTACTATTTCACGAAATGAAAAAATAAATACATTGTAATTCTTACACAGAATTTCTAATTCCTGTGGAAGAATTGCGATACATATTTCCTTACATGAAGGTGGACTTCTACAATATCGAGTTAATATAGGTAGAATATATTTAATTCATTCTTTCAAAAGGCTTTTATTTATTCCACCCGTTCATATTTCTTATGGAAGTCCTTATCAGCCTATACCTTCAGTACGTTGTGCAGTTCTCTGTTTATATATCAACATAATTTATATCATAACAATTTAAACTAATATTTTATTTCATGCCATAATTTATAAGGTATATGAAGTCCATTGCCTAAGCTAACGAGAATGCTTTGCGATTCTTTCTTTGAATTGGTAACGGACGCCTCATTTTCTGAGTTTAAAAAATTCCGTGTAAATCGATATAATCCGTCTGATTTTTTTTAGTAATTCTAAGTAATGCAAGCCTTATAGTAGCCTGATGAAATTGCAGTTAAAAATGTTTTAAGTTGTGGTGAGGGACCGATGAATCGGAACTACCAAAGTTTAATAAAAATGTTCTCCAAATAAGTAAACTATATCAATTCTGCTCGTCTTTAGATATTATTTAGAGTATCAAATCACTATATAAACTATCAGTAGTTAGGAGAAAGTGATCACCATATCCCGTACAAAGGCCTATCTGATATTATAGATATGTTAGGGAAGAAGATTATTCAACTCAGAAATTCACTCTTACGAATCATGAGATTACTGATTTCTGATGGAACTGTAAGAACAGCGCACGCCATTCTCCCGTAAGGAATACATTCTCCCAAAAGATATACATGGTCTTCACACGTTGTACGAAGTATATGGACCTTCAGAATACATTCGTAATTGTGTACTCCTTTCATTATATGCAACTTCAAATATTACTAAAGAAACCTTAGTAAATGTGAAAAGATCTCTTCACTTAAATATTCAGCATCCACGAAGTATTAGATTCTTCAATTTAGAGACAAATCAGTGCTGTGGGAAGGGGAGTGAGATCGATGGAGGGGGCGTGGCATGGATATGATTGTGACCCTAGGATTACTTGCTCAGGGTCTTAAGGATCGAAGGGGAAAATTTCGCGTGTGAAGCACGTCAGGTGTTTAATAATTCCGTTCCCCACTTCATTTTTCCATTCGCACTCACATTCTTTCTTCTTTATTTCTCGTTGAAGAGGGTCTCGAGATGAAAGGATTCGATACGCCCTTTCATCGCGAATTGTTTGCCAGCAAAGTAATGTACACACCTACCACCGGAAAGTAACAGGACCGAATTTTTAAAACTTTTTATTTGACACTCGATAGCTTATCTTCTTCAATCCTGGATCTTTAGGCAAATCCACTTAGATTTCCCATTTTTGAAGTAATACTTCATCTGATATGGTCATCATCATCTCCGCTCTTTCGTTTATTGCATCCACAAACTCCAAACGCGTTACATTCAAGCTTGTTAGCTTATTTTTCTACCTCAGAATCACAGGATGCTAGAGAAGGTGTGTATGAGAGGATTTTAATAAGTATTCTACGTTTTGTGAGAAACTTCTTGATTTACACCCCGTGAAAATGTTGTGTAACATTCTTTAATACTGCTATTGACATATAGAATACAATCAAAATTTTATCCTTTTCTCATTCAATTTTGCTAACATTAAGCGGAATCGGAAGCAATGTTTAGTTATCCTTCAAACATATGTGCTTCTACTGGTCAGTGCATTAGAAAGATACCCTTTTGCTGAAAATAAATTCACGTAGTTTTGAAAGAAGCGCAGATGTTGGTATGATAAAGGCATCATGCTTCCACTGACACTTTCGGCATCTCCTTTCTTTTATAAAAATGTTTACATTGACGTCTAATTCATCTATGTCTATATCTACGTGTATATCCTGCAAACGAACTTTCTATGTGCGACAAGGGATGCATACACTATGACTGCATTTCCGTATTCGATTACTTTCACGTACCTTTCCTGGAAAAAATGAATTCTTGAAACGACTATTTCTAGTATCTATTTTCCATATTTTTCTCTCAGTATCACAGCGAGCTATCTACCGGATGACACATGATAAAAATGAAATGTAATATTCACTGAATCCCTTTCGTTTTATTAATATATATATATATATATATATATATATATATATATATATATATATATATATATATATATATATATATATACGAGTAAAAGTTGCTTGCATACTGCAAGCTAATTGGTACAAATTTAACAATAAGTTCCCCTTACGGGTATCATTTTCGAAGCTTATCCAGCAAAAATCTTAAAAATTGCCGCAATGTATTTCGAACGTGAGAATTATTCATCCATCTGGCATCGAACTCACGGTCATATGTAACCTTTCTTCCACCGGTTCGATAGAAAACTACTTCAAACGCAAACGCTGTGATTTTGAATAGTCTCCTGCATAGAGAAAGGCCTCAAAACAATTTTTTAAAATTTGCGTAAATGACCGCCTGGCGTCGAACACAGGACCCATTTCTGAGAGAAAATGGCATACGAATAATAGATAAGCGCCACTCTGACGTGTTTCAAAGTTTCAATTCAGTATCTTATCGGGAAGGTCATAAAATAAGATTCCGTTATTCCCGTTTGAAATACATGGTAGAATCGGAATGACACTCTTGCATCGAACCAAGGACCACTGTAGAAACGGCGAATAACATGAAAGAATGTTCTCAAACGCCTCTGTCACCATTCCGGGTTTTATCTTTCCAGCTTATCGGGAAGGATTTAAAAAAAATCATCCAAGATTTCACCAATGCATTTCTTACAGAAGCATTTCGAACCCACCTGGCGTCGAACACACGGTCATTTGCTAACATTTCTTCCTTTGATACTATGGCAGACCATCTCATCTGCAAACACCGTAATTTTGATTACTCTATCGCATCGAGAACGGTCTCAAAACAGATTGCAAAAATTCGCGCTAATGACCGCCTAGCGTCGAACTCAGGACCCTTCTGTGAGAGAAAATAGCGAATTAACATTAGGTGAGTGCAATTATGACTTATCCCAAAGTTTCGATTCAATATCCTATCGGGAAGGTCCTAAAATAAGATTCCGTTTTCCCCATTTGAAATGCATGGTAGAATCAGAACGACCCTCTCACATCGAACCAAGGACCGCTAGACGAACGGTGAACTTAATGAAAGAAGGATTTGAAACGCCTCCGTCGCCACACGGAGTTTGATCTTTCCAGGTTATCGGGAACGCATTGAAAAAAATCGTCCCTGATATCAGCAATGCATTTCTTACGGAGGCATTTCGGACCCACCTGGCGTCGAACACACGGATATTTGGTAACATTTCTTCGTTTGGTACGATGGAAGACCATCTCATCTGTAAACACCGAGATTTTGATTGCTCTATCGCATCGAGAACGGCCTCAAAACAGATTGAAAAAATTCGCGCAAAAGACCGCCTAGCGTCGAACTCAGGACTCTTCCGTGAGAGAAGATAGCAAAATAATATTAGATAAGTGCCATACTTACTTGTTCCAAAGTTTCGATTTAATATCTTATCGGGAAGGTCCCAAAATAAGATTCCGCTTTCCCCATTTGAAATACATGGAGGAATCGGAATGACCCTCTTGCATCGAACCAAGGACCACTAGACGAACGATGATATTCATGGAAGAAAGTCTTCAAACGCTTCTGTCACCATTCAGGGTTTTATCTTTCCAGCTTATCGGGAAGGCATTTAAAAAAATCTTCAAAGATTTCAGCAATGCATTTCTTATGGAAGAATTTTGCATCCACCTGGCGTCGAACTCACGGTCATTTTATAACATTTCTTCCATTCGTAATATAGAAGACTACCTCAACTTCAACCTCCGAGATTTTGGTTCCTCTATCTTAACGATAAGTGCCGCAAAATAATTTTCCAAAATCCGCGCAATGAATTCTTATGGGAAAATTGCGATTTTTGGGAATTTCTGGTATCGAACCCATGATAGCTAGCGTCGATGTCTGCATTATTCTGGCGTCTAGAGTGTAGGGCCAGTATGTCGAAAAAATCTGACGTCGATGGCGCTTGTGGAACATGGTCAGAATTCGTATCCCCTATATCTATATATATATATATCTATATATCTATATAGGTATATCCGGAGAGTTAGCTATATATAATAGATATATATATCCCCTCCTCACACTGCCACAGTTCATTGCCTCAACGGGGCGGAGGGGTGTTAACGGAGGTTGGAGGCGATGCATAGCCCAGGTTCAACCATGCTAAGAAGGCTTCAACAATATCTCCGGCCAAATTGTGAAAGTGGCATTCACCAACCGGCAGTAGGACAGCCTGGTAAATTATTTTCCTTCATCCCCCAAATGCAAATACAATTTTCATGATGAGATTCTGTAATGGAAATTCATCCGGACGTAAAAGCACCACCCATTCGGATGTTCGGGAGGTGGTGGCATTACAGAGGTCCATCATGAGGAAAAGAGCTACCACCCTCCACTTCGCGACTTACAATTGCCGCAGCTTGAAGAGTGAAGACAGACTACTGGAACTACTGAATGAAGCAGAGAAGATAAATTGGGACGTCATCGGTCTCAGCGAAGTTAGACGAAAATCAGAAGACTTGATTACACTCAAGGAAGGTAATTTATTTTATTACAGGGGTACTAAGGATGGAAGACTAGGAGGTGTCGGGTTCCTGATCAACAAGAGATGGAAAAACAATGTACAGAAGATAGAAAGTATATCTGAGAGAATTTGCAAGCTCATACTCAAGATAAATGAGCGTTACTCTGTTCAGATCATACAAGTCTACGCACCAACAGCAGCAAGCAGCGAAGAAGAAATTGAAAAATTTTACCAAACTCTGGGCACTGAGCACGATAAGGAAGCCCACTATTATAAAATAATTATGGGCGATTTTAACGCTCGTGTAGGTCAACAGGAAGCCGATGACACCGTCGCAGGACAATACGGACTGGGCCAGAGAAACGAACGTGGTCACCGCCTGGTAGAGTTTGCTGAATGCACCAACATGTACATAACAAATACATATTACAAGAAGAACCCAAAAAGGAAGTGGACTTGGAGAGGACCCAACGGAGTAAAAAATGAAATAGATTACATATTGATTAATAAACTCTACACAGTAACAGACTGTGAAGTCTTGAATAACTTTAGCACTGGAAGTGACCACAGGATCGTAAGATGCAGATTGAAGATTAATCTCCAAATGGAACGCAAGAAGTTGATTTCATGCAAGAAACATGAAATAAGCATCAGAAAACTAGAAGAAAACAAGAATAAATATCAGCTTGAGCTAAAAAATAGATTCTCAGCACTTCAAGAAGAAGAACTAGAAACCAAAGTCATGTAAGCTGTTAAGGAAGCAGCAGAAGAAGTAGCAAGCACGCCAAGAAGAGCTAAAGATAGAAAGCTAAGTGACAGCACTCGACAAATGATGAAACGACGTAAGGAACTGAAGAATTCAGATACACAAAAGGATAACATCAAATACGTCGAGCTTAGTAAGGCTATCAGAAGGGCAATTAAGGAAGACGTGAGAAAATTCAATGAGAGGATTGTGCAAGAGGCTATAGAAAACAGCGAAAGTACGAAGAAGACCAGACAACGCCTAGCAATTGGAAGAAAACAGATTTTAGCCATACAGAAGGAAGATGGTACAAGAACTTGCAACAGACAAGCAATACTAAGGACGGTAGCAGAATACTTTGGCAACCTATACAAGAAGGAAGAAAATGCTGAAGAGGAAAACCAAGAAGAAAGCCAATACCAACGAGATCCCCTCTCTATTCTCCCAGAAGAAGTAACTGCTGCAATAAAGCAGACGAAGAACGGAAAAGCAGGAGGCATAGATGGAGTGTTAGCAGAATATTTTAAACTTGGTGGAACAGAAGTTGCACACGTTTTAGCGCAGTTATTCACAACTTGCCTGAAACAAGGAAGAATCCCCCAGGACTGGAATCATGCAAGAATAGTCCTTTTGCACAAGAAAGGAAGCAAGGAAGAGCTGAAGAATTACCGCCCCATCAGTCTCCTTCCTGTTGTTTACAAAACATTCATGAGGATAATAGCTGAACGGATAAAGATTACTCTATCATCTGCCCAGCCTAGAGAACAAGCAGGATTCCGGAATGGCTTCAGTACTATGGACCACATCCACACACTACAAGAAATAATCAGCAGGACGAATGAATATGAGATGCCACTAGTACTATGCTTTGTGGACTATGCTCAGGCCTTCGACTCGGTAAGTACCTCCTCTACACTAGAAGCTCTGGAAAAACAAGGAGTAGATGCAGAGTACATCCGACTCCTACGCAGCATTTATAAAAATGCCACAGCCTCAGTAATGCTACACGAAGTTACTGAAGAATTCAAGATTGAGAAGGGAGTTAGACAAGGA
Organism: Pachydiplax longipennis; assembly: GCA_036926295.1. Classification (NCBI taxonomy): domain Eukaryota; kingdom Metazoa; phylum Arthropoda; class Insecta; order Odonata; family Libellulidae; genus Pachydiplax; species Pachydiplax longipennis. Next base: position 866,677 of record JAVFKF010000085.1, on the reverse strand, counting down.
GATTGCCTTTCCCCAATTCTTTTCACAGCTGTTCTGGAGGAAGTTTTTAAAACCTTGGACTGGGAGCAGAAAGGTCTGCGGATTAATGGGGAACACATCAGTCATCTGCGCTTTGCAGATGATATAGTACTCTTCGCAACCAACGGAGATCTAGCTTCAAGACTTCATGAACTGAACACAGCAGGACAGAAGATAGGACTCAGGATAAATTTAAAAAAAACAAAGGTAATGTATAACTCTTTTGCAGCACAAGAAACAATCAAATTTGAAGGGACGCCTCTGGATGTCTGCTCAGAATACACATACCTAGGACAACTAGTAACCACAGGAGAGAACAACAGGATTAACGAAGTAAACAGAAGAATTAAACTCGGCTGGAGTGCCTTCGGAAGAAATGCACACATTCTAAAGTCACAAATGCCAATGGTCTTGAAGAGAAAGGTCTTCAACCAACGCATTCTACCAGTGTTGACATATGGAAGTGAAACCTGGGTGTTAAACGCAGCAATAACCCAGCGACTTCAGACAACGCAAAGAAGTATGGAAAGGTGTATGCTTGGGATCACAAGAAGAGACAGGAAACGCAACACCTGGGTGAGGATGAAGACCGGAGTGACAGACATCATAGATAAAGTAAGGTCACTTAAATGGATGTGGGCAGGCCATGTGGCGAGAAGAAACGACAACCGTTGGACAAGAGCGGTTCTGAACTGGACACCAAGAGATGTGAAGAGACCAAGAAGAAGACCAAAGGACCGATGGAACAGAGACATCATTAAGTACTTAGGTGTGACATGGCAAAGAGAAGCTCAGAATAGAGAGAATTGGAAAGCGCTTGGGGAGGCCTACATCCGACATCGGATTGAAAATGGCTGATGATATATATATATATATATATATATATATATATATATATATATATATATATATATATATATATATATATATATATATATATATATATATATATATATTATACATACGTTCCATTTACACATAATTTAGATTCGGAAGAAAATAGACCGTATTCTCCCCTGAAATACTATGCAATGAATCAGGTCTCGTACTTAGAATCTAGATAAGTGTATGCAAACCGCAAAACAAATACAATCTGAAGTAATCTGCTGCGACTTTCATATGAGAAGAGGTCCATACCTGTTACAGGATATGATCGAAGGACTCTTTTAGGATTTAAGTTAATGAGAGATAACATTGTGGTACCCATAATCTTGCAAAATGTGCGAACGTGACTTACAAAGTCGAGTATGACAAAAGCTTGAACTTATCTTTTGATTTGTTCGATAAGTAACTCACTCTTGCGTGTCCACAGTACATTATGAAATCCTTTCTCATCAAATTTTTCTTTCGATCCTTTTATTGCTGCATCATTTTAATTCACTGGAGCGATAATACATCTGCATCTCTTTTAAAATAGGATTCCCGTTTCCATTCCATGTCTCTAGCTTTGCGTATTATAAAGTTGTTCTTAATGGTTCAAATTAGAACATCTTTGTATAAGCTGAGTAATGCTAATTTAGCCGCACATAAGATGATTAAGTATCCATATAGCCTGATAGGCGTTATGTTCATTTGTTTCTCGGTGTGTGCGTGCCAGCGTGTTGTTGGGTGTGTCCATAATCGCCTCTACTTTTTCTTCAAACTTCCTTTGAGCTTTTGCTGACCCAAATTACTCGGACACATAATTCATTCCCCTAAAATCCCGTGTTCGATGGCACAAAATTTTTCTATTTCGTTCGTCATTTTTCAGCGCTGCCAAATATACCTGAAAGCTGCTTTTCCCGTGAAAAATATTTTACACGATAAAAATTCGGAGATTTTCTTTGGATTTGCGTTGTTCTTCAGCCAATTATTTTGCGAATATTCGGAATGGCAACTCATAAACTTCGCAACTTCAATCAGAACATATAGACCGAAGAGGTCTTTGAAGTTCAAGATCGTCTTATCAAAGGTTTTCCAAGGTATCTTATAATTTATTTATTATTATTAATGCATCAGTTGCAGTTGAACTACTAGTCCGGTGAGAACTTCTAAAATAGGCCAATAAACTAATATCATGGCACAACACTATAATATACAAAACTCAACATTGTAGACAACCATAAACTATTATGAAACAAATACTTTCTCGCTACAATACTTTAGTGTATATAGCAATATTACATCACACCTTATATCTAGCTACAATTACATAGCATTGTAATCCTGTTACACTTTTAAACCATCTCTATTTACATAAAGCTTACATACTAAATGTGAATTATTCAAATATTTTTCCTTAGTAAACCTTATTAGTCACACAAGGGTTGGCTTAAACTCTACACCATTATGAAGGCCTGTACGTCCAAGATAATCCGCATATCATGAAGGATTTTCCTTCTGCATGAAGATTTTGAAAGTATGGAAGTGCTTCAAAATGTTAGAAAACTAAAAAATAAACTCCATTCACACATATCCTAAAAATTACTAGTCATAGAGTTATATTTAATAATGCAGTTATATTTGCTTTTCAGTGAAAAACTTTAATTTGAATATTTGATAGCTTTATATCTATACTTTTAAAATTTTTGCTACATAGAGAGATCATAAGGAGTAATTGAGTTACAGAAAATAATTTAAGTATAATTTTCGGATCTTCGGTCTGCTTAATGACGTTCGTGATAATGTGTTATATATCTTTGACTGTATTTTAAATAAGGAACGATTTCGGCAACTATAACACTCGAATATCTTCCATACTTAATTTTTCAGGCCTCAGAGATGCTACATCTTCGGCTCCTTAAATCTATCGTATCATTTAAATAAACGCTCCGACATAACTATCGACCCAAATTACTCGTAAAATATTAAAAGAGAAGCTCACGTTTGGAGGGTGGCTGAGCGTAAATCCTACCTGGAGTACAAGTTTTGGAAAGAAGAGTCTCATTTATCTTATCCCCGCCTAACACGCCCTCTCATCATTTACTGCGAGCACTCATCCGCCAGGGGCGAACAGTGGATAAATAACGCGAAAGAATACTTGCGTGGCCCCCTTTATTACATCTCTCGTGTTTACCTCTTCCATATACTTGTAATACCATAAGAGAGAGAATGAAGCTCTAAAAGAAGATTTTGTCATCATACCTACCTAGGAAAAGCTCAAATTATGATTCGTAATAAAATCAAGCGTTTATCTTTATGTGGACTATTAGAGTTTATTTTAATCGCCAGTTATATTAAGTTACATTTTGCTCTAAGCTTTGCGCTCTCATACCCTATCTTTTAACTTATCTTGTAACTTATAAGCTTCTCCTATTTTGGAATTTCCCATTGAGAAGATATCCTCCTTCAAATGTTATTCAACCTTGATTCTCGATTCTACATACTTATCCTTTGCATATTTTATATTGTCGTTCTTAGTTTTTATTCGCACCTATTTTACTTCTCACATAAAATTCAAGATATTTTAGTTATGATGAATTTTGCCGCGTATCTTATTGGCGACATATACTGTGTGTATTCTTTGAGTGCTTGTTTTTTTACAATGTTCTTATCTCTTTCTAATGTTCCAGTTATCTGTTTAATATCTTTAAGTGATTACTGTTAGTAGGTTTATGCTGTTTTCATCAAACCTCTTGCTTTGTTTTCCTGCTGTGGATACTTTCTTCAAAGATTCACTGATGTCTTTCACATCCACAATTAAATTTATGCTATTCGCTGTAATTTAAATTGCCATTTACTATTATATATCGATTTTATCAATTATCCATTGGGATAGGAAGTCTCCATCTTCTCCGAAATTGTTTACTTTTACTCCGTTGAACGTCTTCCTCCACCGCAGAATATTCTCCTTTTTTATAAACCGATCTTACTAGTGGAGAAGTAGAAGAATTAAATCCAGTACAATGAGTTCGAATGCCATTTTGCTCGACCCTCAGTCAGAAGCGATGAAAATGGATTATATTATTCACCATAACTCATATCTAAGCAACCATACCATCATGACAACAAATAATAAGGATGGTAAATAGTAAATGGAAGATGATCTTCCCTATGTTCTAAACTATAGTACAAGTAGCAAACATGAACGCCTAAGGCGATCATTTTTCAGTTGAAAATCAATTAACCTGAAAAAATATAGAAAAGATTCCCGGATTTCCCGGAAAAAGAAAATCTTCCGGGAATGTCAAATAAGGAAAAATTTTACCGAGATTCCGAGACCCCAGAAACCCTGAAAGAAAACTATCTCCAGAAAAATCCGCTATCCGATTCGTCAAGTTTGTGCACCACTGGTTTAATAGCTCATTTACCCGTCAAATGATATTCGTGAGCACACGTCTATGCTCAGCAAAGCTGCCATTTACCCTAAAATAAGTTGGATAAACGCGAGATGAAAAAAATAATTGTTTTATTTTAAGATATTTTTTATTGCTCAGTAGCTCAATTTTTATACGTAGGATCCCTAAAATTCACATCTAAGATATCATTTTTATTCATATCATTCTTAAATATTTAGCCATCAGGGTTATTTAGTAGTCATCGTATACTAACTGTTTTAAAAATACTCTCAGTGTACTTAAATGGTCAGGAAATCATCCTATGAAGTAATCTAGAGGATTTTATGTAATATTTCAATGTCAATTCTAATCCTAACTCATAATTTTTCTCGTTTTTCTTTTTTTTGGGCATATTAAGCAAATTTTAAAATTTATATCTCCATCTGAAATTTTTTTCAACCTTATTAAAGGTTTTTTATTCGCTATTAATATGTAACATGCGTGCGAACCTGCCAAAATTGGACATTTAGCTATAAAATATTAGCGAAATAATCGATATAAAAACCAGTAAATGAAGAGTATGATAGAGCTCTAAAAATATTACGATCAAATTCATAAAATGGCACGTCAAACACTGATAGAACGAAAAAATGATACGAAAACCTACGCAGAACATTTTCGGCCCTTTAGATTGAGATGCGATAAAATTATCGAAGAAGATAATGAGCGATGTAAGCTTGTTAAGTGTAAGATATACGGTTGACTAAATTGGCCCCAAATATATTAAGGAAGAAAGATAATATTTATGTTAACAGTTCCTCATTCGTGAAACCCTTGCGTGTTTCTGACGAGGTCTGATCAGATAAACTAAATTCTGTTGATGAATGAAAAAGATTCCAATAATGTTGAGAAGGATTAAACCTTTAATGATCACAAAGAATTATCTTCTAAATTCTTCTTATCCAGATATATTACACGCACATTGCTACATTTTCTATTATTCATTTCTGGAATCTTAAACAAAGATATTCGAATTCACTACGACCACGCTCTTTATTATGTATACAGTGCAATAGGACTTACAGGTAGCCAAGTGGGTAGCGCGTTCGTCCTTGGTGAAGGCGGGTCCGGGTTTGATCCCCGGTGGGGGGCCAACGTATAAAATGACTCCAGCAATCGAAAGCCTTTTCTGACGACACTTATGCTGCATTGCAGTATTAAACACAATACAAGTAAATACCATAAACTTACCACAAATCTTGCACTTACCAGCACTACTGGATCTTACTTTGTGGAATCTGTCTTTTTGCACCTCCGAAAGTCAGCACATGTGCTATTCCACATTCAGAGCCGAAATTCACGGCTCGAGATCGCGTGTCGATTTGAGACTCCCTAGACAAAAAATACCGATGCATATAAATCACGCAGGCAATTATTTAAAGAGTTTCTGAATAACGGACTGTGAAGAACTGCTCTCGTTTCTCATGGTTTCGTTGGGCGGTGCATTGAAGCATACATTGTGAGGATTAATCCATAGCAAACCGTAGATCATGATATGAGTATTCCTATGTTGAAAAGCTGAAGTAATTTCTAAGCTGCTTCTGTCTTTCCGCCCTTAGAATCAAACCCGGAACCACTTACACCGAAATGGAAGTGAAAAGAAACATTTTGATCCCGGGATAAATTAATCTAATTAGAAATATAAAACCCCACTCCGGAAGCGTTTGGGATGTAATTAAGCTAACTTTAGGATAATCACATATTTTGTTAACTTCAGAATCTCAATGAAGATTGTTAATCACTCCTTTGATTCCTTAACATATCAATTGGCAGTTTCATTGCATTCTGAGAGAGAGATCCAATTTAATTTTGAGTTATCAATTCCCTTATAAATATCTACAACTAGAACAGTAGTAAACCTTGGAAATCGGTGCCCCAATTATAATTTCCACCACTTAAGAGGGCAGAAATAAAGATCACTTATACCCTCCGAATAGATCCGCCCAACCAGAAACGATTAAATATTGCCGTTAAAATAGAAAATAATTCAAAGAAACCTAATTTATTAATATAATTATTGAAATAGTTCAAACTCTTCTGACATCTAAAATCTTAGACACCGATTTCCATTGCGATCTTATTTTCGCTCATCAAATCGCATGTACAGCTAGTTCCAAAAAAAACTTACCACCTAAGCCGCAACCCGCATAACAGACGTGAAGCTCGATGAGAGCGAGTCTAGTGTTTTCCACGCATTCTATTGGCTCTTGGAAGGAAGGCGCCTTTTTAAACCGTTGTGAAACGCGTTGAACGTATTTGTACCGTCTTTATTAGCACGAAATCTAGTTTAAATTTAGTGTTAATTTTTACTATGTCAGCAGCATAGTATTAAAAAATGAATGAGAATCGGATCTCCTTATTTCGGCCAGAAATTTCTGCGTAATTCACCTTTTTCTGGAGGCATCGGGTAAACTTACTTTAGCTGCTTCAATTATCCAATGAAAAATTATGTCATTGCAAGATTAAAAAGGATTATATTATTACGTTTTTTATGCTCTTGACGCCTACAGGAAGAACTTTTAAATTTATTTAGAGGAAATTCACGACTATGACTCAAATAGAAAGATGAACGAAAACTCAGCAAGGAGATAAAGAATAATTAGGAATAAGAACACAATCAACTGTATGTCAACTAATTTATGTTGCAGAAAAATTCTATCGAGAAGGGGAGTATGAAAAAACTTCGAAACCTACTGAGGAAAGCAAAGATGAAAAGAAACTTTATCTGGACGAATACACCGAGAAAGAATCATTTTAAGTCAACCTGGTAGAGAGCTCTGAAAATTAGACCCAAAACAAATTACAATAAAGTAAACCAAATAAATTACGATAAACTATATCAGATAATTACATCAAATATTATAAAAATTTTAAATGCCGCCAAATCATATGATAGAAAGTAAAATATTTATTGGTGTGCTATCATCATTTTCTAAGGTAATTGTTTAAAATTCAAATTGCTAATTTAATATTTTAGAAAATAACATAGGTATTAGAATAGTAGCACAATTTAAATACTGAGGGCTACAAAATTTTTTCACGTATCGAATTAAAAATTAATATACCACGAAATTAACGCCAGCATCTCGTAACATTTTTCCGAAAATATTGTTCATTGCCAGTCCCAGAAAAACTATCCCTTTAATTAAATCAAGTTCATGTTACTTGCAATATTATGCTGTCCCAACTTTTATCTGATGCTAAATCTCTTTCTTGCCCCGTGGTGCAAATTTTGACTCGATTTCTTCACAGTTGAATTATTCTGCAATACAGAGAAGTATAAAATTTGCTTGATACGACAATTAACAGAGCATTAGGAATTTCAGTATATATGCATCAACATGTCATTCTGTTCTTACTTCCACCAGGCATTCGTGGTGACGGTATCAGATGAAGCATTATGATTTTGAGATGAGATTTGGCTGTTTCTGACAAATTCGCGTCTGAGGTTTTACTAATTCTTCCATGGAGAAAGGAGAACTTTCCTTTCCTCCACCCTGGCCCTAGGAGTATCCCCTATTCATTCCTTTGTTGTTTCTTTTTCTTTTGTTGCGTCCATCGAAAGGTATTGTCTATTTTCTCAAAGGAACCATAAAACGGCCGATGGGTGAAGGTGAACTCCGCTCTGAGGAGAAAAACCCCCTTTTCGGCAGATTGTGGATGGTCGTATGTATCCGGGGTAGCGAATTTGAAAGCGCTAATGAGGATTCCTGACCGCACCCCTGCTGAGCAGGTATCAAAGGTTAGGGTATGGTGGCGGCGACCGATTACAAGTAAGGTGGGAAATGGTGGATCCGCGATTTGTAATCTTCGCCGCAGGTATTCCCTTAGGGAATGAAGATATTCAACTCTATTTTTGAGGTAGACGACCTTTCAGGACTTCTTGCAAGGAATACACTTTAAGATGGTTAAGAAACAACAGTTAGTATGGCAAATCAAAACCTTAAGACTAATTTGCATATTGCATATAAACTCCAGGTTTCCTATACTTGCATATTGCAGGTTTACACGTTAACACCTGGTTTATTTACATTTACATTAATACCCCGCGAGCCGCCGTATGACTTATGTCAGGGGGTGTGAAAACAACCACAACAGGATTTCCAATGTTACTGAAATGATTTTCAGAACTATACGCTAGAATAATGTTTAATAAGACTAATGATTAATGATTGCTGCTTCGGTTTCTGAATGCCTCAAGTAAGATATATAACCCGAATTATTTGAATGGTGCATAATATGTATAATAATTAAAAGAAAAATCACTATCAATAATTATGAATGATGGGTAAAAGGAGTCATGGAAGAACACGTTAAAAATAGAAACCAACGGATGGTAACCGGACTTACATGAGAATATTCCTCTAATTCTCATGATTCATACCTTAGCTGTTAAAATATTCTTGGTTCTATATGTAATCCATTATTCCAACATTCACTCCAAGGACCTTCGTAACACCCTCATCCTAGGCACATCATAATTCTCTACGAACTTTGCGAAGATGTTTTTTAAATTTTTCATAGTATTTTTAAATAGTAATGCAAGGAAGATCATTCCAGTTAAAATAGGACCTTCGGAAAATCTGAATGATAACATAAAGTTGACAATGTTTGGGTGCATCATATCAGAATTAGTATCTCTATATTCTGCTTTTAAAGTGAATGGTATAAACTGTATTAGCTTATACTAAATAACAAATTCAACAACAAAAATGAAAAAATAAGTAACGCTGCCTATCGTCAATTTATATCAATCAAGCTCTTCGTCAATGATTGTTTACTTTATTTATATAAATTGTTTTTTATGCTTTATTTCGTCCCTACATTGAACTAAAAATTTCGTAGTTCGGAATAACTTGAGAAATGAACAATGAACTAGAGAAATGCCATCTAATATTTATTCCTTACGCTTACGAGAACCAAATCGTTTCACTTCTCTTATAACATCTATGATACAAAATAGATAGAGCGTTGAAGATGATCTTACTACATCGACTAAAGTTTCTATTATCATGTCACTAAAATATGAATTGAAACGTAAATATGGAATTTTAGATACTCCGCATATTTAGTGCCGCAGAAACTTAGAGTTTATACGCCGATTACAGATAAATCACATCTCTAAAGTTAGGTAAGATTTAGAATAAACCATTGGCTTGCATAGATAGTAATACCAATTTTAGCAATTTTTATCGGTTTGAAAAAACCGAACTCTCTTTCCAAAATAAATTGCTGATAAGAAGATGGTTTAGGTTCTGGCTTAGTAAACTACTGGAACTTTCTTATAGAATTAAAAGATTGGTACGATACATTGAACATCGCTATTGCATACAATTTCGGAGATCCTGGGAATTACTGATGTATCAGAAGGAAATTTCTGAAAGTATGATAAGCCATGGGCGTTATATCCTGTATATTTGAATGTTAACCATTCTTGACTAATATATTACTTAAATTGGATAAATGAGTAGTTTCTCTGGAGGCTGTCATAAACGGAAAAATATATGTTGGATGAGAAAATTGAGAAGGTGAGTGAGTGGGTTATACTTTTAAAAGAGGTCGTTGCTCCTACTCAAAGTAACCAATTGGTCAACGAGGAACGCAAGAAATGCCATTACCTATTGTGATTTATCCAAAAATCTGGAATTAACATACCTCTTACACTTTCGGTTGTTAAATTCATGTGAGTGTATGTATTACTGTTTCCGTCGTTTCTCACTTCCCTATATCTATCAAAACAGTCCCCCTCTTGAAGTCCTGGTGATTTCATTGCTTTAACCACTTCTTCCAATCACTCCTCTATCTTGCTTTTCAAATTTGTCATGGAATGTGGAGAGATGAAAAGTTTCTCATAGCCATACATTTTAAATACGAAGGAATATTTTCAATATCACCGAGCGATAAATATGTAGATAGACTATTCATACCAAACCACCGCCCATTCATCTCAATCATTAAAATTCTGTCGAAAAAATATGAGAGTTACGTAGGGCCAGCCATCAACCGAGTGGAGAAAAATTTCAACATGAGCCTCATATGCGCTTCTTATCCCCGTGTGATACTTACAGGGTTGGAATTACAGGTAAAAAGGCCCTAAAACTATTTCACTAAGTCCCTATTATTTCGCGTATTTTTAACGTTTTCTACATTATAATAATTGTAAACGTGATAATAAACAGTTGAAATATAAACAATGCAAGCAGTTTTGTATGCATTCAAAATTAATTGAAAATTTTACATTCATAGCTTACAGTAGCATTCAATGAGCATTATGACAAAACCTCATTCGCTCTATCTTTTTGTGTATTTTAGAACTTGATAAATACGAGAGAAGAACGTTTAAGAACGTAATGGTTTGTGACTGCAACCATTTCAAGAGGAATCCACAGAAGAAATCACGTTTATTCGATTCACACTTCAATGACACCAAAAAAATTCATTTTGGATTCAAAATCAACGTGAAAGATGGTTGTCTCGTATCCGTCATCTTTATTAATTCAGGAAAATCGATCCTAGCACATTTTCTATCAATTGATTTGGACGGTATATTAAAAATACCAACTGCATAGATGATAAAATTTACTGATTTTTTACCGATCGAGTTTTAATTTTGATGCTTATCAAATTAAACAAAATTTATCTAAAATACGCAGAGAATGCCTCAAGACTTCATACTACATATTTACTTATAGATTTTTTATGTATTTAAAGTAATAGCCTAGATATGGCCATGAGTTCACCTTACTTTACTTTTGTAGATTGCATTCACACAGGCTGTGATAAAACAGGTGATCGATATGGACTCCTTAGGTATATAATTTTAAAGGCTAATAACTCTTCTCTTGAACGATGTATAATATTATCTACTATTATAATATATAATACGACCCCTTATAACCGCAGAGTTTTACAAGCGAAGGCGTCGAATTCGAGGTCTATACATTTTGGGTCCGACACTGATTCAAACTGCGCGGAAATTTTCTTCCTCCCATCTCAGTGCTAAACATAAGCTCAGAGCGGCTCAGAGGCAGATTTTGCAAAAATTTCCTTCGTCCTGCTTGTGCCTTTCGTCTCAGACTCAAATTTTATGAGGGGAAGGGGGTTTGCCTCGGTTTCCTAGGAATAACGGGACCTCGTGTGCGACGCTTCCCTCGGTGCGAGAAGCAAAGCTAGAATATATACTGATTTGTAATAACCATTTTATAATAACTGAATTCTTGCATTACAACATCGATATTGTTATAATACTATTCTGCTACGCCAATGTCACCAAACTAAGGATACTAATAAATATTTGCAATATCAATAATGCAAATAAATCCATTTCAACTCTGCAAGCGGAGCCAGGACAGAAGCAGACTATCTCCTCCATGTTTTCCCTCTCTCTCTCTCTCTCTCACTTCTTAAGGCTCGCTTGCAGGAAACTCACTGCCTGTTATGCGGGTTGCGGCTTAGGTGGTAAGTTTTTTTTGGAACTAGCTGTACATACGTAATCACTATTTTCCCTCTTCATGTGAAGTATTATTTCATAATGATTTATTTCTAGCAACTACTCTTTAACAATGACGGAAATAAATTTAATATTTTTAAAATGTGAGAATATTATTGTATAAATCTGTTTCTTCGGGATAACCAATGCTAATATTAATCCTCCGGTTTTAAAAATATTCGCAATTATAGAATCTGAAGTAATACATGCCAATGAAACGCTTTTAGAATACATTAATAAAATTTAAATAAACAATATGCAATACATGAGTTATCTAAACTCACATCGTAGAAACTTATTTTTACATCTAAGCGGATTATGTTCGCTGAAATTCTCGCAAATTCATTTACCTATTCAATCACTACTGTGATAAATATCTTCATATTCTTTCTCCACTTTACTAGCGATAAGGCAAAATATAACTTGCTTATTTGTAGTAATTGCAAATGCTAAAAAAGCTTCTTCTTTTTCTGATACCATTTATTCCCGCCTTAATTACCCTCTTATTCATGCGAAATTCGTATGAGCCATCGTTTTTGGTCGTTAAAGGAAGTGTGTAAAGATACTTCTCATCGGGAAGTATTTAAAAATAATTTCCAAAAACAGCTTCGATGTATTTAAAATGGATATTAACTGACATATGGGTGAACAAATGAATTTTAAAGACATATATACGACGGCGATAACTATGCTGTAATCGGATGAAAAAAGGGTGCTATTGTTCGTAAATCAACGGGCTATGATTAAGCCTAACTGAGCTATGAATTAGTATCCAAAAATTAAGAAACATTACTAAAGTTTCGCTGTGAGATTTGTAAGGAAAAAATAAATAAAATCCGAAATGTTCATCTTACATTCTCAATGCTCAAGTGGACGCCCGAAGCTGTGTTTATCCGAAAAATGTATGTTTCCAATTTCTTTCAAGACGCCTTGGAAATTACCTCCGAGGAAATCCCATTAAATTTGCTATTCCGCAGCGCTCTCCACGACGCCTTTAAAAATACCCGAGCTTTGCCTCTTCGCCGCTGAGGGCGCACGCATCAACTTAATAAGGCCGATGATTATCACTGTGAAGGTTGCACGTTACAGAAAAACGACATCGCCACCCTAATAGGAAAACGTGACTTCCACAAAATAGATGGTTCCAGATTGCATGTTGTTCGATCATTGCCGCGCATTAATTCAAAGCGGATGGATTTCGTAGGCACGCGATCAGTGAGCCATCTTGCGGGAAGCCCAAAAATCAACTCGGGATTAAATTTAATAGATAAAGTGGTTGATTACACGAAAAGGGACACTATTACATTATCTCGCATTCAAATAGATGATTTCAGAGTAGAATGAGGAAACTATTTGCGTGTTTCTTAAATTGGAAGTTTACTCGCCGTCGGAAAAGCAATCCAAGTGTATAAAAGGAAGAATATATTTAGCATACTTTATGGGAAATAGAGTAATGCCTAAAGGTAGTTTCATGAGCGGGAAATACATTTATTTCCTCACTTATCTAAATATGATCGATGAGCGGTTCCCTTTGCCGTTTACTACTCTTCTATTACATAGTGAATTATCCCTTTCATCTTGAAAAAAAAAACATTTTCACAGCAGACGTTTAATTCCGCATCAACGTGTTCGCCCAACACATTCTTCGCCTGTTTTCTTCTTTTCAAGATGGTTGCTGCGAATTACGACTGATCACATCAACTATACATTTCCTCTGTTTATCTCATTTAGAAGTTCTTAAAATCTTCTCGGGATTTTCCTTCTCAACATAATTACGTTTAAATCTTCAGTATCATAATATACACGCATATTCACCAGCTATTTATCTTACCTCTTGTACTCCTTGGTAGTGCAGGTACTCCGAGTTAGAAATCCGATTTGTCACATGTTCAACGCCACTTAGTTTTGCTGTATAATGCGCTTTTCGATCTATAAATAACGATGGTGTTAGTAATGACTTACAAGTTGGCTAATTAAAAATAAAATTTGTAAATTGCTGCTGTTGCTCTTTAAAAGTATCTCTGATGATCAGAGTATTTGACTATGATTGAAATTTATTTGATTAACTTGGATTCAAAGCGACCAATTAACTCCTCACTCAAGAGATTAATGATTAAGCATAAGTCATTTTCTAGAATACAGAATTATGAACAAGAACTTTTATCAGATATAGGTTAAAGGTCACAAAGCAAGCTTTTGTTTGGAATTATGTCAATATTTAAATGAGATTGTAGGAAATTCCCATATTTGAACAATATTCTTTGGATAAAAGTTTTTTCATAACAAATTCTGAAAAGTAAATAGAATGATAAAGACACAAGGAAAAGTTAAAATGTTTATAAAAAATAGTAAACTAAGAAGTAGCAGTAACTGTACAAAATTTTCAAGTAAATTACAATTTACAAAAAGGGGAAGCTGGGGTACATTATCGTTAATTAATGAGGGATGCCCATTAGCTATCATTAAAATTGTGCAGATTTTAGAAATTTTCTTCCTTATTATTTTACAAGCCGAAAATAATTGTCAGAATGGCAGGCAATGTGTTCTTTGCATAAACCTATTACGAAAGCGTCTAATTATGGGAGAGATTAGCAAATTTCCGATGTTTGGAAATTCGTTAATTGTAATGTCGTCATAAATGTCCTGTTCTGGTAGTACCCGTATTAAACAATTTAATATTAATATTTGTCAGTTTGGTATGTCAGGGCGTATGGATCCATAATCATCTATCACATGCTTTGTTTTCACTCTCCAAGTCGACGGAGATTTTTCTGCAAGTATTCATCCTCGTCAATCCGGCATTCTTGATACATTCCACACCGCCGATTATGAAATCGGAGACCATCAATCTTTCAGATCAAAAAAGAACAACAAATCCGGAAAATGGAATTTAACGCTTCGATGTGTAATAGAAAGATTTTTATTTTGGCAACCGTACCTCAACTCCTTGGCAATCATTCATAACCATTCTCTCTCTCGAATCTATTCAGCCCCTCTGACACCCGTAATCGATTACTTACTCCCTCTTGTGTTTTACTATCAAAACTCATTCGCCGGGGCCATGTCCCGCCAAACTACGCAATTTCTCATCCTTCTCTCTCTCGATAGCATTAATTTCTCTTATTTGCACGCCTTGTGAGACTGCCGATGGCAAAACATAAGTTCGGGAAGGATTGCGTTTGCAGCAGACAGAGTATTGTGAGTTTGAAGGGAAGTGATCTAAGCCGCTTTTAGTTTCAAATGTAACTCCGGCTCTAACTTTTGTTAATCACCCGCTGAGATCTTAGACGAGAATGTATACAGGAAAATCAACTTGATTGTACTGATAATTTCATCTGTTCAGGAGAGATCTTGTGATTTTCAATGTAATTTCTCATTCAAAAGTGGATAATATCATTTTTAAAAATCCATGAGATTTTCGGTAATAATAATAAAAGAATCAGACTCCGATCGAAACATATCGATTAATTGTAATCAAAATTGTTTTAGTTTTGGAGGAAGGATGCCCAAGGAACTCATCAAATAGTAGTAAAACCCAAGTTTTAGCGGAATTAGTTTGTATTCTTACTACTTCAAAGTGTAATGTCTTCTTTAATGTCTGTGTAAATCCTTCTAAATCAATACATTCACTTTTGAGGTTGACTCTCCCGATATTTGAATCAATATTCTGGTTCCAAATGAGTTCACTCATGTGAATTTATTACGGAATATTAAATTTTTTGTCACCTATTAGGTAAGTTATGTATGTCCAAGAGTAAGAGAATATTTGTCATGTCAATTCAATACCGTCCAAACCAAACCGTATTGGAAAACGATGGTTTATAAACCATCGTTTTTCAACCAACCAACTGCGGTACATTGCAGTTGAAGTGAAATATTTGAAGGCAGGCATTTCTATAATAAGATTGTCTTTTGAAAGGTTAGACAAGATAGGATTCGTTAATTTGAGGAGATTTCCATGAAATCGAAAAGACGATGCCAGTGGCAGAGGGTGGCATAACCTGCTCTCGACATAAATCCCACCAACAACAAAAGGTCTTCTTGGCCACGGTTTGGAGACGCATCAGCCGGAGAGACAGGAAGAGATGAGATATGTGGGAGAGAAAGATGGGAAGGGAAGATAAGTGAATAAAAAGAAAATTGAATGAAATAAAGAACGAAAAGAAAGCAAGCAGTCTTTCATTTCGACGTCATTATGGACTAAGGAGTATGTAACCTGAAGAAAATATGTTTTCAAGGCCGTTGTCTCATTGAAGCCTTGATAAGTTCCCACTTCGTATTTTTTCTTGAAGGTATCTTTTATTTATTAGACTACATTGCCCATTCAAAAGTATTTCTCAAAAATCATTTACTTTTGCTCGATGAACTTCATTATACTTTTCGTTGGTAGGCATTTTTCGAAGCTCCTGAATAGGAAGGCAATCATTAAATTATATTCTATTGTTCCTCATGTAGAGAACAGCTTGATTTATTTATAGGAATATTTACTTCCCAAAACCTTACTTTTTTAATTTTTGTCTCTCAAATGTTCATATGAATCTTATTTAACCAATCGATGTTTTTTAATGGGTCATGTGTTTTGAGTATGGTTATATGAATTTCTTCAATCTCATCGTGTTCTTGATCCTTTAAATATTGCGAGGTGATGATGCTAAGCTTAATAAAAGATAACCAGTAATAGCATTGTATTATCACAGGGCTGAATATTGAGTGACATCTAAATCACTTTTGGAAAATATATTCTGCGGCTTAAAATACAAAGCAGAAAAGGAAAGCATTTTTGAGCAGTTATTTTTGATACGTTTTTTTTTAATAGTACAATTAGGATTGAAGCCATATCGAGAGACTGCGATCGTCCTCGATTTTTCCAAATATTAAGTCTTCCAATTATTAAGTTAATTAACATCTCAAAGAGACACGACATTTAAAAATAATGTTGTGTAGCTATAATATATCGCAAGCTACCGGCTAACTTCAGGAAGGAAATTTCCTAAGACTAGATGGTATGTATATTATATATCTTGTTAATTACAATTATAATATCCCGTATAATGTCATTGCATAATTTAAGACACTTGTTCATCGGGCGAACTCTGTTTTGGATGAGTCTACTTTCTGTTATGGTTGTCGGGACTTATCAATTTCATTCTCCTATTTTTCTAAATATCCCTTCAGCATATTCCTGCAGCACTGCGCATTCACGTACCGCAAGCTTTTTCAGAGACTCTATTCTTCTCCATTTATCCTCTCAGATTCTTCCCATCCGGCCTTCTAATCCCCGTGTGCTACCTTTGGGAAGGTGAAAGTGATTTCTCGGAGAGAACAATGCGTCTGACAAATGCGCTGTACGTTTTGTGTTGGCCTTTGGAGAAGAATGGCTCGAGAAGATGAGATGGCACTGTGAGAAAACGGAAGGGTGCTGGAGACGGTTTACAATGAGATATGCTTCGCTTAGAATTCCTCTCTAAGAAATTTCGAATTCATTGTTTGTCTCTACATATCGACCATTGTAAGAATTTGTTTGGATGTTTATTTTATTTATTTGAAAAAATATTTTTCTTGCTAAGATTTTCTTCGCCATATACTATAGTATCTTTGAGTATCGTCGTCATAACCTCAGTTATTGGGATATTAACATTTAATTTATAGCATCAGCACTAAAATATTAATACTGAGAAATATTGAATTTCATTATTTGGACTTATAGCTTTTCTAGGGAAACGAAAGGAAATGGGCTTTGTCGTCGAAATGAATTGGTTAATAGTTATAGTTATTTATTTATTAATAAATAGTAAATTATTGTAGAGTTAGTAGTCGTTTAACTACAATAGAAAGTAAACCTACCTACATATTGACTTCTTACAAAGGGATACTTTATTGCTCGCAAATTACTAACACATATTTCAGTAAGAGAAGGAATTATAGAATTGATAGTTAATGCACTGCACGTTGCATGGTAAACGTAAGATCTCTAATATTTCTCATAATAAAATATTTATTCAATGTATATCGGACAAGTTTAATATTGGTCTATCTTCTTTACTCGATTATCTTAATTGCGCTTCTTTTCTAGGCTAATTGTAAGAGTTTCTCTGAGAAGCGGATCTCTTCCTTCCTTCGTAATTTCAGGCGCTATTTTCCTTTACTTATTTAGATACATTTTAGCATTGGAAAAATTCCACTATTTATATTCAGCAAATTACGCTCAAATGGATTTGAACATGCTCTTTCTCTGTTGATTACATCTACTGATGCAAATTATTTCCTACCATAACATTCACTAATCCATATTCATTTCTCGTTTGTTCTCTTTGTCAAAAAGGAATTAAATTTGCATCTAAGGCACTTTGTTGCGTACTGCAATTTGAAAAATATGTATTTAAAATTTCCCTTTCAGATTAATTTTAAATTACTTTTGTAAATTTTATTTTTATTTGACTCTATTTATACTGATATGGTGAATTTATATGTAATATTAGGTCTCTTAATTTTCAATTCTGAAATACGTTCAATTCCCTTAAGTGGTTCACTAAAACCACGAATGGAACTTGTAGTCCTTGTAGGAAATGAATAAAACTCGAAAAATGCCAAAGTAAGAAATATTTTATGGCAAGTTGCATACTAACGCACTGTGGAATATGATGGTTAAGAGTTGAGGAAATTGAGCCTAAAGCAGAGGGTTGGGAAGATTATTGTGTTCGGACATTTATTCTATATAATTAATTTTATCGGGATTCAGAATACATCTACATATGTACCCTGCAAGCCGCCTTTCGGCGTGTGGCAGGGGGGATACCTTGTCATTGCTAAATGAATCGTTCATAATGCTTTCTATAAGTCTGAGAATGAAATTCAGGTGATCATTGAAATTCCGGTGAAATTAATCCACTAACTCAAGCTGAAGGTGGTACTTTTTATTGAGGTTAATCACGGAATAATTTTAATTAAGATATTGAATTAATTTAATATTATTTTTTTTCCTGACAGTCTTGATTTTCATTTTCATAACACTTCAGTTCAATTTTCTGAGTTACGCGCTATCTTCCGAAGATTAAACGTTTTCATTGTCTGATGTTCCTGACTGCTATTGAATTCCTTTGGAAGATAAGATATAAGATTTGTTATGAGCTGAACGAATGAGCTTAAAATAACTGTTATATATTTAAATTGAATTTGTTTCTTCGGTGTGATTGTTTTTACAAAATAGCTGCTGAACTCATTAAGGCGTAGTATGTACCACAAGTCTCTCAGATAGCAGTATGGGAAGCTAGTTCGACTTCGATGAAAGCGGTCTCGAGTTCGATTCCCGGTGGAAGAATGCGACATGACCTCACCTGTAGAAGCATTTTTTAAGAGTAATATTACTAGTGCGTGTGGAATAATTTTCTTCGTAGACGAAATGGGTGTTGTATTCATTGAAGTTGTATATATATATATATATATATATATATATATATATATATATATATATATATATATATATATATATATATATATATATATATATATAGTATATTATATATACTATATATATATTGTATATATATATAGTAATCTAACCTCTATTAGAATGATAAAAATAATTACTGCAAATTTAGCTGTCCGTTACCCATTTCTTATAAGGAATTGTGAAAAACTTTCATAGGTGATGGTTATCATGTAATTTTAAATATTTTTAATCTACTTAAATAATATTATCTTCCCCTGCTTGTTTGGCTATGGAATCTGTTCTAAGGCGCAAAACTCCTTGATAAAGCATGGCAAAGATAATAAAAGTTCATGACACTTGTCTGATAGCTTCACCTCTTGGTTAGGCATACAAGAATTTCATTTTGAGAGCAAAGAAACCGCGAAATTTCTCCTTTTATTCGATTCAAGTAATTTCTTTTTCTCTCTGCGAAACCATTGCAAACCGTCCTCTTTCTGCCATTGTTTTTCAGCAAACATTCATCCCTGTTTTTTCGCAAAGAATAACACCCGCGGGAATATCGAATATCGAGGACACAAATCTGCGGCAAATAAAATCATCCCACGCTCCTATACAAACTTTGTCGAAATATTTTTATGTATCCCAAGCCAATCGAGTCCAAAGAGTTTCAGCCGCAGGCCGCAGACAGCAACGCGTTGGATATCTCTCGCTGCATTGGTCAGCACACGGAACAAAAGAAGTAAATTATGCGAAAACATTATATCCGTTGACCTTTATGGATGTTTTCTGCGGATTTAAAACTTGGTTCGGAGATGAACCGAAAGAGGTCGTTGGAGATTGGCTTCAGAGTAATGACTGTTTCATTGCCCTCCAGCTGCACTGGACGTGGTGACCATAGCTAACAAAATAGAGGATCGGTGGTCTTCCTTTCTTTGTTGTTAATAACTTGCCGAAGGGAGAGATTTCCAACTGAAACACTTTTATTCCTCAATCACTTTGCAGTTCCGTTTTGTCTTGAACGTTTAATTCGCTCAGTCAAGTTGACTGCTGATTCGGCTGACACTGCAAAGCTGTTCTCTGTTGATTTGTTAAAACCATATCTAAGAACCCATTTTTTAAGGCTTATCTTCTAAATATCATTTTTGTATTTAGTAGTATTCATAAACTACATTTGGAATAACGACTTCTTATATTATTTACCTGACTGTATATTACTTTTATTATTATTTATTACTAAGCAAGAGGAAGGTCTATTTTAGTTAATGCGACTAATGTATGGGATGCACACGATAAATCGTATCTAAAGGTGGACATAATAGGGAACGAAAATGTTAGATATTCTTATATGGGAATCGTTAGAAAACAGTAGTAAAGCTATGGATTTTTCATGTAAACAATTCTGGCATGGAAGCAGTTAAATTGAAAATAGCAAATTACGTTGCATGTGTTGATACTTTGGAAAGAGTAATGCCCATAGTGGTTACATACTCGTTTCTTCTCATAGAGGAATGGAGTACGTTACCTGAAGATGTATGAAGCCCTTACTGAAAACAAATCGAAAGTCTAAAGACGGATGTAAAATAATTCCTTTACCATGTAAATGAATGTAATTATTAATAATGCTTTATTTAATAGCAATACAAGTAATTGTATTGTAGATAGTTGATAGTAAGTTGCCTATTATGTGTTGCTAAAATCTTAATTTTTTGCTTGAGATATTGTGAATCTACATTTAGTGTAGTAGTATATACCATGTATTGGCTTGATGTAGAGTACAGGGTTATATAAAGTGTTTAAATGTTATTTGATTATAATGAAAATCTCAGAAATTTCATCAGATCTCCTTCTTAAAAAGATTTGCTATGAGGATAGCTCATCTCAAATAATACATTGAATATATTTTACCAGTAATATAATTCTGACATAAACTTTTGCTTTCATCATTATATTTGCTGGCCCTCTCTACCTGCAGGAAGACATCTCTGTGATGCTCTTAAAGTAGTAAACCCAAGTAGCAGAAGAAAGGAGCCTTACGATGTATTTTTTTATGAGGCGAAAGAATATTTTGGCGTAACCAGTTCTCTTTTGAATCGACTTGTAAATGAGCAGATTGCTTTGACCTCAGTCTTCTTTGAAGGGTATTTGCGGAGTCATTTCTTTATTTGGCAATCCGCTGCAACACTGTTTTTGCGAATCCCTTTGGAACGCGCGGTGGCTAAAATAAACGAACGACTTCCCATAATGCATCAGAACGTTGTTATCCTTTGCGTTGCTTAGTGCACTTTGATTTCTTTCGATTCGATTAGTTTGTTGGACACGTGATGCATTGACCCAGTCACGTGATCAAAGGATTTCGTATCTGGGTCGAATTTAACCTTGAAAATCAAAGGAATGTCCAAAACTCACCTCTTTTCATTTTCCGGACGCGAACATGGAAAGCCAAACGGGGAAAAATGTATCGCACTATAAAGAACAGTTCGGTTACAGGATTTTTGTTTGGTGTAAAATGTGCATTTGTGCATCCAAATCGAAATTGTGTTTATATTCATTATTTTGACACGAATTTTTATCTCGGGTAGCAGCAAACCCCCAATGCACCATCCTTTTCTCTTCTTTGCTTTCGTATCGAAAAATATATCGAGCATACCGTTTCAAAACTGAATGAAAGCTCCTTGTTTCATTGATAGCGAAAACTTTTAATTCGGCTGATTACAAAAAAACACCCAGTAAATTTCTCTACTCATTAAATAGATTTAGCCATTTAAGTCAATATTATCGCTCTGTATTTATCAATCTTGTAGTCGATTCAAATTATACCATTAAAGTACTAATTGACTTAATTAAAAAAGGAGGCATATTCATAAATTTGTGATTACTGGATCACTGTTCATCCGTTTATTATAAGTTGACAAGTACGGTACAATTCTGAGGCGAAGAAAATGTACTTCGATTAATGAACAACTTTTTCATTACTATCTAATTCTCCAGGCATCCCTGTGATGGGTACAAACAAACCAGCAAGAAAATGTATTGGGCAAGCTCAAAAACTTAAGAATATGTGTTATTGTTAGCGAATTAAATTAATAAAATTCAACAACCTCCTGTAAGAAGTTTTCAAGGTGGGTCAATCCATACCAAGTGGTCCAGAAAAAAAATAATTGGTTGCTCGACCAACTTAGAAAAAATTGACATTTGGTGTGTAGATACCTTTAACTTTAGAGAGCTCAAGAGTATTTTTTAAATATTTTTAATGTTTAATGTTTGGAGATGGCGGCCATTTTTTCACGTTTGCAGGTATCTACAAATTCTTCAATTATTCAGCAATGGGTTACCCTAGAACTTTCAAATCATCTGCATTGATTTCAGTACACTCTACCCTATGAAATAAAACCATAGTTACCAAACTATAAGTATTTCTTAAACATTTTTAATACCTTAAAGTTATTGGTCAGGAATGAACAAAATTCAACTTTTGACGAGAAACTTTTCAAAGAAGGGACAATTTCTCAGCCTTAATATTTTTTGGGCTGTTACACTATATATTTTAGTTACTTTTAACAAAGTATCAATGTTGGCAAGATTACCCTTTAAAAATATTAATTAATTAATAATTATTAAATAAATAAATATTTATAAAAATGTTTTTGAATCTCAAAGTTGAAATTTATACTGAAGTATTACGTAATAAAGACCTTTACTGTGTGCAATTTTCATATTTTTATCTGGTCCCCTAAACAAGATATTGGAAGTGGAAATTTGAAAATATTCAAAAATGTGTTTTTTAAAGATGAATACTTTTTTATAGAATATTTAAAAATACTTTTGAGCTCTCTAAAGTTAAGGGTATCTACAGATCAAATATCAATATTTTCTGAGTTGGTGGAGCAACCAGTGTTGGACCACTTGGTATGGATTGACCCAGGTATAAAAGCGTATTGAAATATATACTCATGCCTGGAACATGTGATATTTCCTTCATTTTACCGCTTTCATCCAAGGCGGTTTACGGTTTGAGGAATTGCAATGCAGCTGCTATCAATGCATTTGCAATCAAGTGATTTGTGGCGGAGTAGCGATTCTGTCCCAACGGATAGAATATTTGGATTCCTCGAAATTCGAATATCAATCATCTCAAGTTTGAAATCAATTCATAAACCCGCCATTTTGGCGAATGTTAATTGAATATGGGAAGTAGAAATTCTGTAGCTGCGAGTAAAGGAAACCCATGGCTATCGTGAGTCCATTAAAAATGCGGATCACTTCGAATAGAATCGGCACTTCGAATCAAATTCCTCATTTTGACGCGAAGCATTTTTTGCTGCACATTTTTGCGCACCATCTATCGGAACGGGAAACAAGTGTGGACACCCTCCTCCGCCGAAAAACAACCGAGTATCGGAATGAAAAAGGGGAAACATCGTGATTTGTGGGAGTACTTTTTCTGGTTGAGCTGTAGGTCCACCGAGAGCAGTATTCGGATTCATTGCAGGGAGAGTGTGATGGAAGAGATGAAGTTTTCGCCACCTTTCACACCCAAGAACTCGAAGGAAAAATAACTCACTCAACGCCCACATTTCCAATTTTTTGCTTCCTTTTTTTCCTCGAAACCCATTCTATAGCACTCCTGGACCGAAATCCTCTTTCACATCAAATCCATCCCCTTTCCTATCTTTTTCCCCTTATGACGATTTGCTGTCTCTCTCTCCATTACATTCTGTATTTTCCTAGTTTAGCGGCCTATTAAGTACGTACATCGCGCATAGAATCAAATAAGTATTTCATAGAAAGTGTAAATAACATTTCCATGTCAGGTTACAAGTGATACCTGCTGAAACGAAGTCTTCGTTGAAGAATCAATCTAAACTCGATGTATCGAATGTCTTAACGGAAGATTTGAGCCATTAACGAGTATCAAATGAAGACGCACGAAATTTACAACCCCGATCCCTTATTCGAAGCGTCTTTAATGTAAATAATTCTAAATTCAAATTTCTATTTTATAGATATCTATGCATGAATATAAATTATCTTCATCTCTATAATATGCATCATTCATTCATTTAATCCAACGGATATACCCTTTTCGCTATAAACTAAAGAAAACATTCCACAGTAGCAATCATATCAATAGTAGCACAAATAATAATATAGGAAAAGAATAAGATATCACACCATCATAATGGGACATGGATACATAAAATACAAAAAAAGAATTGTGAATAATTATTGCGAAAAGGCAAGTTGAACTCCTGAACTGTCAGAAATTTCAACATATACTATAAAATACATTATAAGGATAAATTAAAATATAATAGATATTATGCATTTTGGTAATCACAGTCAAACAAGAGTAAGTATTCTACTCTAATTATCATCAAATAACCTTCTAAAATCTACTTTAATATATTAAATGTATGTACAATGGAGATTTGACTTTTGTTGCCAACCTTCTAAAGGATATATGCTTTTAATTGTAACTAAGCCGCAATTAAATATTTCAATATTTTAGGTATTTGCAGATCGATGTAGTCTATTTAGAGGTGCATTCTATGTATAATTATTCAAATTGGTATTGCGAATAAGTCGTGGCTTTTTGTGAAATGAGACAGTACACTTAGTTTTTTGCGTTTGAGGGAAAGTCTAGTTTATTTATGAATTTACGTATGGATTTTTTATTTTCTCCGCCGAAACGGTTTGCATTTTAGGTAAAATAGCAAAACAGAGTAAACATTAATAATATTGCATGAATATTTATTAAGATCATTAAGAGATTCATTAAAATTTTTCTCCAACTAGAGTATATTTCAATTTCCAAGGAGAAACGGATAAAAAATTTATGAAAGTCATTTAAGCCCTTCCCTTGTTAATTTAAATTTGTACTTTATGAATTTCTTTTCAAAAATAAATTTAAATTGAGAGGAAGGATATCCAAGTACATTATTTTCGTTTTAATAGGTTTCATGCAAAACAGTTCGTGAAAATTATCTTATTTAAATGTGCTGCTTTAATCAATGTTTTTAATCTACCGAAAAATGAAAACATTCCTATGAATAACATTAAAATCATTTGTATACAGAAAAAGAACTAAGTGAAATTGTCACAAAATGATTCGTATACGGAGTGTAGAGGGAAATAGCAGATTTAACGCTCTACTTTATGAGAAAACACTGAAATTTATGAAATGACATTTACATAGATCTAGTTTTGTCGCCGCACAGAATCGAATATCATACAATTCTGAGCAATGTGGGCTTTGATAATTGAATATAGCTGTGAAAACTTAATTCTATGTTATTCCCCAAACATACCGTTTTAACTAGCTGCGTTTCCTCGAAATTGCTTTATCATGGGATTCAGTTTTATTGACCCAATTTGCATTTGTCTTTCTCTGTAATGATTCGTTTTACACATCTTTTATTACCAAAGTAAGCTTATCGATCATTCATGCATATGCCAAAGTATATCTACTTTTTGTTTTTATGTTAAAATATTTTAATAATTTATTTATATTTTTAAATGTATCTTCATAAATATTGTGAAGTAATATATTCATATATTTTAATAGTAATATTAAAAGATTATTACGAATATTATGAGGGAATACGAATTTATACCAAGAAATTTAGTTCACTCGGATTAATTAAACATTCTTTAAACTTGTATAATATATAGTTTAACTCGAAGATGACAAACTTATTAATCAGTAACTACAGAATGATTCTTCTTTCAAACTTAATGAGGATTTGTTAAAATTTAAGTGCATTATTCAGGATTAGAGGACTTAATAACATTTTAGCCTTGCCATGTGTAAAATTTTGATGTTACCTATGATAAACAAATTTTCTAAGGTTGCCTTTCACCGATAATTTTGCAAGACTTTCTTATCACAATGGAGTCTGGCAAATAATAGATCTTTATTAAAATTTTATTTCAACTTCTCGAGGAAGTAAATACAATAAATTTTGCATACATTTTTGAGAGAAATACAATCACGTATCGGCCCGTATTCAGATGACCTTTGTTCCATAAAGAGGTGTTTATTTATAATAACTACAATTACTGTGATAGCAGTTTTCAAAACATATACTATTTAGCAAGAATTATAACTACAACTAAAATTATAGTTCCCAATGAAACATTTAAGTATGAATTTCCAATCTTAAAAGGGGAATATTCCAAGCCTCATAATTTCCCCTCAGATTGTTGTTCTAGGAATCTGGAATAAAAACACGGTTCTCCGAGGAAGACTCCATAAGATCTGAAAAGAACGAAAGTTTCAGTGTGTTGCCACGGCTCCACCGAAATTCTTATCCTCAGGTGAGGTTAAACGAAGAGACACGGGCAGCTCTCCTTTTCTGCAAGTGAGAGGGAAAATACTTCCTCATCCGGGAAGAATGAGAAGTTGCTAGGGTCAAGGGTGTGTAACGCACCAGTATCAGGAGTTATTAGATGCCTTTTCCACCAGAGCGGGAGATGCGACGAAAGAAAATGGACGCGAAGAGGGTTTTATTTGATGGTATGGTAGGGAAGGCAATAAAATGATTTCCGCAAAGTAGAAAGAATTTGTCCGAGAGTATAAGGAGAAGTGGATATAGCTGAAGATGCGGCTTTTCTGAGTGGATAAAAGTTTCGGAGTGCAACGTGCGGAATTTAAGCTACTGGCTTACACTCAATTTCGGAAGAGGTAATGATTTGTTGAGGTAGTTTACGTTAAATTTGTATTTTATTCTTATTTGGAACGGCACTTGAGCCGATGAAGATTACTTAAAACCGATCGTATTAAATAAATTTGTTCTGTGGAAAGTATTAAATTCTTCTCTTTGGAGTTTCATCAAGTATCCACATCGAATGTTTTATGATTTCGCCGTGATGTTTCATGTGAAACACAGGAGAAGATTATCAGGAAAAAGCAACCTCTCGAAATCCTGGCTTCGATTCCCGGTCCCGTCAGAATGTTTTCGATCCTCTTTATCCTTGGGAACTTCCCTACGTACACTCCCTTACGTGCAAAGATACCCTTAACCCTTTTCTTTAAATATATTGTCTGCGTAGGTAATGATTAGCTTTTCCCATTTACATTTTTAGCAAACGCCATGCAGTCTGATGTCATTAGTTGAGGCAAGATTGGCTTTATTTATATCCAATCCAGACCGCGTTCCTCTTCTATAGACATATTGGCAGTAATCAATTTCCTCTCTTCTTGAAAGAATAATTTGATCATACCCAATTTCCCGTTTTTCCCTTTTTCTATAAATATGTATATCAGTGTGAATCGATATTTGTGGAATTAAACGACTCATGGTTATAATAAAGCTAATTATTTCTCCACGGGTTGTTTAACAAGCTCTCTGTTTGTTATAGTTAGGTTTACATATGTTCGAAAATGCAAAAATATGTGAGCATCAACTAATACGTCTTTAGAGGATATTCGTGAAAACGTAAGATTTTCTGTAAGTTCAACAAGTTTGAACAATTTTAAGGCCTGACACTTATTTTAAATCGAAACTATCCTAGCGAAGCTCTAATATCAGTATGCAGGTTTCTATGCGATTTCCTGCGAAATGCGAAAACTTGTCAACTACTCGTAAAAGTAGTTCAAAAGTGGTGCAAACGCCGCTCTATTTTGGGAGAAAACATGGGAATTCAGCGCTGTTGATAATATCAACATCATAGTTAACTAATTTATGTCCTAGTGATGCGATGGCATAAAGATCCAGTTGATATCAGTTTAGTTTCATTCTTTCGTAGGAACGGAAATGAATTGCTAGCGTTTTTACGGTCTGAAAAAGGAAATAATGAATAATAACTAAAAATTATGAATTCGGAAAAACAATCCGCCACTCTGCTACTTGGACGTTATGTAAATTGAAAGCGCTGGAGGACATGAGAATAATTCAGGCAGCAAAATAGCAGACGAGAAAACATATGCGCTTCCCGCTGACTGCTTTTTTATGTGCAAGTATATATTCATTCAGATTTTTTCTCTCACTAGCCTTCCTCGGCGTAGTTCATACATCATTCAACACTCGTGCGCACGTGAACCTGAAATACAAAAAAAATCCCTTTGTATCGGAAGAAGAGAGCGACTTCAGATTTTGGTGCGGCCATTGCAGCGTAAAATGCGGTCAACCTTGTAGATTCATGTAAATGGATGGAATCGACGTTTCATGGATATCGTACGCTTTTATATAGGTGTAGCATATGCCAGCAATGTTGATGAGTACAGTGTAACTATGTGCGAGAGATAAATTTATATTCATTACTTTATGTAATTGTATTTCCAGGCGTTTACATCTACATCTACACCTACGTAAATTCTATATAAGCCGCCTTTAGAGGTGTGGCAGGGAGTGTAAATACCGAACGATTGATATATTTCTTTAGCTTGTTGTTATCGCGTATCGTTCGTGGAAAGAATGACTCCTTAAAATGACTTCTCTTTACATCTATGTTTCTCATTTTATGCTCATTATCTTCTGAGAGAATCTTTTTAACACTTGCTTTTAATCATAGAAAGTATCGTAAAAGATTTTTCAATTCATTATGGTTGATAGAAGAATAAGATGACGATTGGGCTAGTTTTATATACTGGTTTATACGTAAAAACTTGGTTTTCTGATGGTTCGGCAATTGGAAAAAAGTACGGATTTATTCTCTTACTACCCTCATCAATTTTTAATAACCTTCGCTGTGATTTTTTATACAAAAAAGTCGTATTTATCTCATACGTACTTTAGGATGTGTTTCATTATTATACGTTTTGGAATAATCGATGGAACATAAGCACAAGGTCAATACAATTTGTATTATTATTGTATATTATTATATTAAATATTAATGAAATATTAAATTGTAATGAAGATAATACTCAAAAAAACCTTACTGATGTAACAAAGTCTATATTATGCTTAGGAAAAGTAGCATATTTAGCAAAATAATTGTGGCTTTGATGCAACAAGAGACTTTTGAAAAAAAACTTTCCTGACATTAGTTTCCCACCCTTACTCTATCCTTTCCTAGTTAACCGCTAGGTAAATATGTCTCAAGAAATGCATATAGTTATAAAATATTGTGTAGTTTCACAGCTGAGACTGTGAGCATTCAACTCGATCGAAGTATTTCATTAACTCTCCTACGCTTACCTGATATCGAAGATGCCGAGTGGTATATATTCGGAAATCATTTTTACGAGAATGTTTTCTTGCGCCACCGGTTTCATCCTCAGCGATATTCTGATGTATTTTTTTACTCAGACCGAGAACTAGGCGAATCTCTTGTGCGAACGGCAGGAATAGAAGGGAAGGAAAGGAAGCACGAATTGGATATTTTCGGCGAGAGATGTGAGATGGAGGGGAAACCACTCGGATTGGTTCTGCTTCTCGGATGAAAAAGACGACCTAGAAGTTTCGAGAGAGTGGATGAGTTAATGGTTAAGGTTTCAGATGGGTTTCCAATGCAAGTAGAAGGTGAAGGTGAGGGATTGATGGGGCAAAGTAGGTTAGCATCGAATGAGATGGAATAAACTGAAGATCTTAAAGGAAGTGTACGGAGAAAATTTATCGAATGTTATTTCAATCACAATTAAGTTACGAGGGATTCTTCATACATTAATACAATCAAAATAATCGTACATCCACGTAAGTTTACTTGTTTATTGACATTGATTCTCATTTACCCTTCTTTCGCTTTGGATGGATATAGTTTAATCTCGTAAAGATTAGAACGGTTAACGGTTAGAAGGTTAAGAACGGCCAAAACCACTTTTGAAGCGGAGGTAAACCGGCTTTGCTAAATTCATTATTTATAAACTCTCTTTTATTAATAACTCTTTATATTTAGAAATATACGTGGCTCGGAGAAGAAAGAAATTCTGCGTCTTATCTTTTACTTTATATCTCCTCTTGGTTATTAATCAAAACTATCAATACTGACAGCCTGTATCTGATTTTACAACAAATAACAATCACATAAAGATATCGTATTCCATTCAAAGATGCCTGCCAAGAGATCTAAAAAACGGTCCATTGATGTATGTAGCATTTATTTGCGAAAAAATTTAGAAACAAAGAGTCTTATAAGTAGAATTCATTATTTGGCTGAGAGAATCCTAGTTGTGTTCAGGTATTTGTAACCTTCCTAAACTTCCAGTATTTGAATATGTATAGAGCTCTGTAATTTTTGTGCTGTAATGTATTATTATAGTAATAGCTTATTCACAACTTTTATTCTCAGACCTTAACATTCAAGTAGTTCATTCGTTATGGATAGCATCATTCTCTTCTTGAATTTCTTATCTCAGTGTCTGAAAAGTCGAAGGCAGAATTCATTTTGGTTATGTATTTAATATTTCAAAACTGAGGAGTGGGGAGAGTTGGCGAAATGTGATTAATTTAAATATCCTCAAGTATTGTATAGCAGTAGTTTTACTCTTTTAAATTTTAAAAATAAAATAACTACGCAATCATTTATTAGTTAAAACGCGGTGTAAACGGTCATATCCTTGCCCTTTGGGCGATAGTTATTTTAACGCGGAAACAGTTGACAATAATTAGCTGATGCAAACAGTAAATTATATTCTGGTGAGTTATCCCGCTTTCGTAGCATGATATTCACTGGAACTTCTATGCTAAAAAATCCAACAGCTTCTTTTATGTGTGTAAGTATTATGATTAGTATTTTTGCAATGATTATAAAATTTGCGATGGCACCGTTAACAAATTAGCCGCTGTCTGTAATTTATTGAGTTCACATATAAATTATCTGGCACTCCGGGGCGCTCGGAAATATTTTGTAACTAGGAGTACTACATAACGCAGGTAATTTGGCCCGAATACGAGAGGCTAATTTTATAAAAGTAAACTAAAAAGCAACGGAATGGCAATGGAACTAGACGATTGCGATAAGAGGATGTGAATAATTGAGTCGAATTGTTTCAGTCATCTATTACGCCAAATGTTCCTCATGGATAGTGTTGATTGGGCACGGATGGACCTCTCTTTTTACAAATATATTTTATTAAAGATAAACGGCTTTACAAGAAAAAAACATTAGCAGCTTCGTGACCTTTTATATCGATAAAGAGTTTATTTCTCAGAAAAATAATGCCCGAAGTCCAAGCTAGAGAAAGTAATTTAGGAATTACTGATTGTAAACGTGATTTTTTTCCTTCAGAAGGTGGATTTCTTAAAGCAGGCATTAAATCGGGAAAGCGAAAACTGTAAAAACTTAACTGTCTTTTTAATCTTAAATTCTGAACCACTCAAACTATCGACATTTTTAACTGTTTTCCTCTTTATATTCGTACTTAAATATAATTGCTCGATCAGAACTATTCTCTCTATACTTTGGTATCTGTTGAAAACATGCCCAAAAACACTCGTTAGCTCCTATTTTAGTTTGGCTGGATATTAATCCAATGATTTCAATAATTTTAAAGCTATATTTTAAGCTGTGTATATATAGGGCTCTGTAAATGAAAGGGCGATAATGTAGCCTCTGATTGGACGTTCCAATGTGAGGACCCAAAGAGGGTGTTTAATTATCAGTAAGTGGAGGTCCCAGGGCCTCCGATTGTTGAATTTTACTCCTGGCTGCATATATTTGTGAAAAAGATGCGAATTTCTAGAGTGAGGGAAAGAGGAAAGGTCAAACAAGATTGCCACAAGGTTATCTCGCGAAGTATTTTAAAGAGATAATGTGGATGAAGTGGCATAGAGTTAAGATTAAAAAAGAAAAGGTTTATATGGCGAGGCAAAGGGTAAAAAGGAGAGAAAATGAAAAGGTAAAGAGTGAATGTGAGGGGGTTTGGCTGGAAATGAAGAAAAAGATGTCCTTAAACAAGGAGCATCGGTTTCCATGAGCTGTGAAGAAAGAAAGAAAGCGGATGGCATTTTGAAGGTAAATAGATGTTGAAAAATGCGTGAGACTTAAGTTGGATTTGGGTCAGATTATATTAGGTTGACATTTTTTTGCGATTTCTTTCCAAGAAATATCGACAGTTACACTACGTTAAATTTCATCATGCATTGATACTGATTCTTCACATTAATAATAACATCAAAAATAATTATTG
The DNA here is from genome assembly GCA_036926295.1 of Pachydiplax longipennis. NCBI lineage: Eukaryota > Metazoa > Arthropoda > Insecta > Odonata > Libellulidae > Pachydiplax > Pachydiplax longipennis. The sequence goes on along the minus strand of JAVFKF010000085.1, from coordinate 834,353 downwards.
ATAATTTTTATGGGTAAATAATTTAACATAGAAACAGTAAAGAAACAGTTGAGATTTTATTCTTCTTCATCGTAAAAAGATTAATTTTTAAGAGAAAATTCTCGCAGTATATTGATAAAAAATCATGAACAGTGCTGAAAAAAGGAAAAACATATAAAGGAGAGTAAAATAGTATCGGAAATTGCGGTGAACACAGCAGTGTGATGTTTTAAATTTACTTCAAGCATTTACTAATATATATTTGATTGAATATTGAAGAGGAACTAAATTATGAGTTAGAAATGGTATAATATCAAACATTTACAATAATGAATAATAATAAAATGTGATACATTTAGTTGAAATTAGAAAACATTGTATGAGAATACTTTCATATAACTCAGTCTCTAATATAAATAATAAAATCGATTTTAGTGAGCGTGACTTCCTCAATCGATAATGTACATTGTAATCATAACACTTCGAATTTTTCCACAGGTTGTTTTGTATGCAATTTTTATTGCACACGAGTTTACACCTTAAGGTCCGAAAGTTCACTTGTTGTTTGCAACAGATTATATATAAACATTGTAACGTAAACAAACAGTAATATGTAAAAGATACAAAATCCAATTCATGAAAGATAAAACATGAATCTAAACCTCAAGAGATATCGAGTGATAGGAAGAGAAAATTGAGGAACAGATTCAAAGGAAGATCACAGAAGGATGGGTAGAGAGAGAGAGATTGATTGACTGATCCACGACGCCTTCACCCGGGATTTTCTGGTCCTTCCGAAAAAAAACCGTATGCTATCGCCGAACCCAAACCTCTCACTTCCTGAGGATTTACCTACGCGGTTCCCTCTTTTTTATGTAGGGGATATTTTCCCGTGGAGCGTATGATCAAAAATGCCCATCTCTGATCCTTCCCACCTCGTTTCCGATCAGATTTTAATTTCCAGCCGCAGAAAAAAGGGCAAAACAAAACACAGGTAGACGTAATTCAGTATGAGTTGCGGCGATGGTTTCTTTCGTTATTCTTTAATAGAATATATTCAATACAAAAGCTTGTAATAGCTACATCTTCCCGCAACACTGAAAATAATCACTTCCAATTTCTCACTGATCATTCAAAATTTTAAGTTGGAAGATTGCCGATTTCACTGCTTTGAAAGCGGATGAGCTTAGAGAAAGATTCAAACGTTTTTGACGGTAATTTATCGTATTTCATCCAGTCAGTGAATATAACGTCGAACTTGGAAGAAGAACTATAATGCAAAGAATAATAAAGCGATGAAGGAATTTGTATTCTATTTTCTAGCCGTTTATTACGACGATGATATTATTCTATAGTACTCTATTTAGATTTTTCTGGTTCGTATTAGAAAGACATGTGCTGTAACTTAAGATTAAATTGATAGAACAAAGAAAAGTCCTGCAATTCAAAATTTGCATTGAGTAATACTCTGTAACTAAATATAAAAAACGATAGTTTTTGGAATTTCTTAAAGTACTAATTACAGTTCCGTTGACTAAATTTACATTTGTGCAGTAACAGAAAGAGTATTTGACTTCAGAAATTCCTTGTATCTACGTCAGAGATTTTTTGAAAGAATATGCGATACAAATATGCATTAAAAATACTTTCAAAATACTTGCAAAGGTTGAGGATTGTATTATTTTCTTGAGAGAAAAATTTATTTCATGCATTTCTTCTGAATTATGCACCTTAGGAAATAAAAGAGATGAAGCCTTCCATGAAGTAAAGCCTATATATTTTAATGGAAACACTCGATTTCGAGGAGCGTAAAATTAATTCCCGTTCGTGATATGCAATGTCAAAAGCATTGATTAGTAGAAAGAGGTCAAAGCACAATAGAAAAACGGTTTTTCTTCACCTAAATTTGAATAAATCAATGAGAGAGTTAATTAATTTTATCCAAATTAATAGAATAATCGACAAGCAAGCGATGCCGTTTCAATTGCCGTCAGATGTCAGATGCAGGGGTAATTTGCGAGATGAACTTTTTTTCGTAAGATACTAGTTAATAGAGATTATGAAAAAGGCAATTATCAAAGGAATCATCCGCTTTTGTGTAATTAATTCGAAATCGCGTTAACTATACATTTATTAGTAGAAAGAATTAATTCAAATCATAAATTGTCAATAGCATTGCTGCCTATTCTGACTAAGGATCGTATTGATTCAATTAGTACGATTCAATAAACTTGTAATATAATGTCGGAAAATGTTGAATATATCTTTATGTAACCTTTAAATTGTAAGTGCTGGCAATCATTTTGATTTAAGATACTTCTTGACTAAAATAGATTCAAGTTAAAACAATCGCATTATGGGTTATTTCTACATACAAAATAAGTACTATGAGGATCTTTTACTAAATTTTAATGCCCATTGTAACTCTGTAAGAGTTTAATTTAGAATTGAAAAGCTTTTCATCAAGCATTTCATTTTCAATTGGAAATAACACAGAAATGTTTGGAAATCAATGATGAGTGGTCAGTATGGATCCATTTATAGGTTAAATTTTAATGAAAATTTACAGCAGCTCTCATGAATATTTGTTCTTATTTATTACATATGGAACATCCTTTTATCTTTCTCCGACCTTAATAAGTGTTCAATTCAAATTTCAGGGACAAGAACATCTGAGTCTATTGCTTAAACATGTGATGACTTTCATTCGAAAATATTCTCAACTCCCTTCCGAACCTTCTCTAACTTTTTCTAAAGTGATAATTAAAGTAATAAAATAAAAACAACACACTTTATGGATTGATTTGATTTTACTGCATTTTCGATACAGGTTTTGAACACGTATGATTAATAATCTTGTTATTAGTGTAACACTTATAATGATTTTTAATATCTTCTATCAATTGCTTGACTTCCATCATGACTAGGATGACTAGTATTTTATCCTTCTATTCGTATTATTAGCTCTATTTGATGTAATTATATTTCAAGTGACACGGATTTTGATGAGAAATTCTTGATTTAACAATGATATTTTCATAGTTTTTATTTGTGATAAAATATGATCGTATATATTACGATTTCCACTTATGATTTAATGATTGATGCTTTTTGGAAATTGTGAGAGCCTTCAATAAAAGTGTGCATTGACAGCAACAGATGAGATGCTAGTAAAGTAGCTGATTCTCAAAGTTAAGAGTTAGTGTCCTTTCCGCAACGCTACTTCCCCCCCAAGAAAGAATGAATTCTTTCTCTCGGAAATTGCCTCGAGTTAGCACTGGCAAAAAATTGAAATTCCGCAGATGCTGCTTGCTCCGCATCTATATCATCTGCATAACCCGACGATAATACGTTTTTGATTACGCTAACAATTGATGGGCGTGTCGAGAAGCCCTCTGATTAAAACGCTTCCTCACGTACAAAAACGGGTGCTTTCCCATCATTTTTCCGAATTTCTTTTCCCAATACGTGGGCGATCGCAAACCCGAAGATTCTTTGTCGCCTCGGCCGGACCTCCCGCTGGGATCCCAACTGACCTCAGCTGACCCTTAAGCTGACACTCTCGGGGGTATCTTTTCATTCCTCGCTTTTTCTTCCTTCTCTGTTGCGTGGATGTATAGAGATGAATTGTCGCTTTAAAGGCAGGTGACGCGTGAACTCTGGGCCATTAGAGACTTTTTCGTTTCACGCCGCAAAGATTCACCGGCGAACTTTCCTTAATAAGGGATTTCAGCGGTCAAGGGATTCGGTGGTGGTGATATTTTCCATGGCGTACTTGGATCTTTATTTAGCGGGATTTTTGAAGCGATTCAGGTGTCTTCTGAGAGTGCCTCGACTGGTAGTTTCGTCTTCATGAAGAATTTGTCTGGAAGCTCTTTATTCGAAAGTGATGGAAGAATTAAATGGGCTTCATTTGTGAAAGATTGAGATTGAAAAATCTCTTCTAACATGTCTTCATTGGTATTGATGAGAGCATAAGTAATGCAACAGAAATAGGTGTAATAGAAATAGAGCTAAACACTCTATTAATTAAAGGACTTAAAGGACTTAAAGCAACAGAAATAGGTGTAATAGAAATAGAGCTAAACACTCTATTAATTAAAGGACTTAAAGGTTTTTAAGGCGAGATGGAGACTAAGAAGACTATCTTCTATCTAACCTGTAAATTTTGTAAAATTTGACACTACTACACACTAAGGATAATTTAAATTTAGTACTAATCTGGAGATTATTTCACACAAATATCTGCAACTAATCATTCCTTGAGATTATCCCATGAATGATGGCACCACTGACTCGGCTATACTTAACTACGTGGGAAATTTTTGGTATCATAGAAATATCGTTAGTCTATATTATCAAGATCATCAATTTAATAGTCGCAAATTATAATGAGATGATACTTGAAATTAATACATGTTTATTATCGATAAGCTCAGAATTAGGTAGGAAAGAGTAAATTTTGTGGTTGAATTTTATCAGTCACGCTACCACTAGAGCGAAACCGATCTGTTAATAAATACTCTGTAAGAATACAAAATTTCCTGATTAGTATAGATCATTGCTTTCCAGGATGAAATATTCGTGTTTTTCTAATTGCATGAAATCACGAGCATTAATAACCCCAGAAATTATTGTTATAACAGTCATTTTTAATATTTCTGACCATAGAAAGGTCATAAAATTTGAATAAATCGTAAGTTGAAATAAAATTCAGAGGATTAATACGAATTTTGGGGAAAAGAGAGAACGTTTCCGGATGGAATATGTATGAAGATATACGCATCTAATTTCGAAACATAAAATGCGATACTGGTTCATAAACTCTATTGTATTCTATGGAGTGGAAAGCACTCATTCATAATTTACTAGTAAATGTGCTGGAAATATATTTTATTATTAAATTAATATTATTTAATGGTAAAAAGGTATATTGATTAGCGGTTTATAAAGTGCAGCCTCATAAATGATGCACTTGTGGAATTGGTCAGATTTACTCTCTGTTTGTAATTTCTGATGAGATTAGTATTCAAAACATTCAGAGGTACATTCTTCATTACAATGTATGCTTGCTTGGAATATGGCAATTAGTCTCCGAACGCAATTATATGAATAAACATTTTATTTGTTCTTAGTATTTAAAACTAAAAATTATCGAGACAAAATGTAGAAGAATATCAATACTTTCTAAACAAGAGAGTAAATTTGCTTGCTCCATGTATAATAAGAAAGGCAAGGATATTAATGAAATACAAGCTGACCAAACTCTATACAAAAATTAAACATAAATATAAATCATGAAAATATCTTAGTCATAATGGGATTGGATTCATAGCTTTCAGCTCCTGATATGGTTGTCTGATTCCTATTTAAAATCATCTCTGACGCATAATTGGCCACCAATCGGTCAGGTTTCGAATCTGTCGGACGAAAAGATAAAATGTTTTACGATTACTTTCGAAAATTGTGTCGCGATTCAATTGACCCACATTTTGAGGTTATCTATCAATAATTAAGGAGCTCTAAATCCGATTTTTTTGTGATTCTATCGGGTACTTTGGGAACTATTTAACGTATGTACCCTTTTTATTTGTTCTTTATTCAGTCCTATCAATTTTTGAAAATGGAGTAAAAATTAGTTTCTTTGATACTGAGCCGCTTAATTAAAGTTTATCATTTCAATTTGAATTAGTCATTTAAAAAAAATATCGATTTTTTAATTTGAAACCTTTCAGCTTCATATGGAAAGTGTTCGAGAGTAAATAACTGATTTTTAACCTATTTAAGGGCACTAATTAACCTCCTTTCGGAATATAGACCCTTTTGCACTTTCCAGGACATCCATAGCATTGGTTTTCAAACTTTACGTTCACTTTTATATTCTTTTTTCTTTACAGGTGAATAGAATTCGTGCTCGCTCCACGTTTCCTGCTAATAGGTCACCAAAGTCATGTAACTAAGGCTGCATAGGTAAGTGACTTTATTTTTCTTCTATCATTGTAGTATTGATGTGCAAGATTAAGTCAGTATTGTGGTATTTTCTCATTATGAAGAAAGTCTTTCATATTTAGAATGTTGTTTTTAAGGGTGTTGTTAAAATTTATCACGTTTTTCATCATATCCTTGGAAGTAGTCCACAAAATATTGATTTTAATTGATTCATTTAACTCAATGAGTCGAAAGTGAATATTGGAGTTTGCAAAAATATAGCCATATGTATATAGGAAAATAAGATAATGGTTGAAATGAAGCAATCCCCTTTTTCACAACGAGAAATACTCGTGACTCAATTTAAAGCAGCGTTATTGCATAGTTTTTATCACGAATTATAATTTTATTTTTACATTACTTATTCGCGAAATGTTATTATATATATTTTATTTAATTTTAGAATGGAATCTAGAAGTTAAGTTGAAATTACGTTCTTCTTATCATGCAAGTCTTAACAGAAAAGCAACATTTTCTGAAACCAAAGGAGAGATGGATTTTCTCTTGCCTTTTTTGTATTTTGCAATCGCCCATATATCTTTCGTTATCCTTATTAGCCTCTGGTACAATTTCTTGAGCCAACTCACAAGACTTTCGCTTTTACTGCCACATTAAGACCTCGTTTATTATCCAACTGTAAATTACGTGGTCCGTCAAAGTATCGCGAGAGTCGTGCGAAAGATCGACGTCACGTGGTGTTATTAATCTGTCTCCAAGGGGAACGGAAGGGATTTCTTTCTTCGCCGAATGTGTTTGTAGTCTGCCGACACGACGCACTTGTAATGCGGGACGGATAATCAAGACGCCCCGCTGTTTGTATAATAGGATGAGAAGGAGTGACACCTAGCGCCAGCGACGCCGTGTTGTAGAGAGAAAAATCGCACGATCCGATGCTCCCTAAAGCATTAAAATAGTGTAATTCCAAAGCAGTGGTGAGATAGTATAAATCCAGGTATTTGTGGCTAAACTCACAAAAACATTTGTTTAGGCAACAATCGCTTGTTTAATTTTAAATTTTTATTAATTTTATTGCTGCTGAAGCATTTATTTCCGAAAACGTCAACAAGTTTATAATTGATTTTTAATTAGTGAGCTCCAAATCATTCAGGATATCTCACTTTGTCCATTTATCATGATAAATGAATACTTACTAATACTATTTAAGTATAGAAAGTTCTGACTTTGATCACTAGTTTGATCACCAGCATTCCGGAAGTCAGGTTTTCGAGGCTGAAAAAAATTGTTAATCATTATTATTATTTGAAAAATGTAAATGACTTTAATCTAGGAAATATTATTGAAATAAAGTGGCTATCGAACTTATTGTGGAAGCCTTTCTATAAATTGCGAATTAGGTATGACTTTCTTAAATAAGTTCGATTGGATGCCTAACTTCTTATCGTAGGTATTTGATTGAAGATCCTCCAATGGAAATACATTTAGTCCCTTCCTTGAAATTCATTTTGTTTTCTTTCGAGAAAAAGCAGTGAGAATATTGTATAGAACATGATAACATCGTGAATAAAATATTTGTGTGCTGGCTTTTGAATCGCTGGTTGTTTGGATTCTACATTCCTACTATTTGAAATTCTATGTACATGTTTCTTACATCAATTAAAAATTTATGAATTGCTAGAAGCCGGTCTTCCATTATCTTATTATTAATATTAGACCATTGAACATTACCGTTGTCTCTCCCTGTTTCATTCAAACTGTTCAATTTCATTGCCTGGTTATTCTTTAATCAATATTTTAATGATGATAGTTTTCCAATTGCAACATTTTCTTGACAAATTTTTTATGCAATATTAAAAATCATTTACATATTCAAAGTTATATATGTGAAACCAATGTAGTACCTATTCATAAGAAAAAGACTGAGAACGTTAATTAAGAATGAAGATGGGATTCCCTCGTCCACGTTAATTGTAAAATTTTCTGGAAGCAGAAAGCATCGAAATAGTAAAATTCTGTAATATTATTTCACTCTCGTATTTTTCATCTTGAATAAAGTTCAATTTATGCTATTAATCAGTCGTTTAAATGACTCTTAAAATAAATCCATGGAGTATCTTTTAATGTGAACGTGAATCCCTTGAAATAAAGGACATGCAACTCGGTGTTTGTAATTTCCTCGTTCTTTCCAACGCAAATCGATATTAATCTTCCAACCGCGAGATCTCTCCCTTTTCGTAATAAATATTTCGTTTTACATTACGAAACGAGTATATACGGGCGAAGAGAAAGGTTTTCCACCTTATAAACAATAGAGAAGGGATATCTTAAATAAGTGGCGGAGTGAAAGGGAGGGAGAATAAGAGGATTGGTGGGGAGAGTGGTTGAGATTGGCTTGAATGGCTAAAGGAAGGAAGTGGAGCTTTTAAGCTTGAAAGGAAGTCGTGAAAGGAAAAAACGTCAGAGGATTCCGGGAGTGACGTTCACAAGGGAATCGATGTCCCACTGATTCATCCGATGATTATTTAACGTAATATTATTATATTCGCCCAAGATAACGGCTATTTGTGAACAAAGATGTGCGGATCTCATCCGATTACAAAGATTTGATTTTAGCATCGTGTGTGTTATTCCATAACCGATGTCTCCCGTAATAAATACAAGGAAGCAATTTTCGTAAATTATTCACAGATATATATCTATAAGAATGAGTCATTAAATTTTAAATTTCATTATAGTTTCAAAAGAGTTGTGCATATTGATATTTTTGCCCAAAGTATCACGAGTACGACTCTGGGCGACTCGAAAGGACTCTCTTAAGAAATGCATGTAGAGTTCTTTTTGATTGATTGCAGGCTTCCTTTCTACAGCATAATTTAATAAGAAATAATGGCCCTTAGAAATCGAGACAAGTACCAAATGAAAGAATATTGAATAAGAATATTTATTTTGGTCTTGTAATATTGTTTTGGATTCAATTTGCGAAAATAAGGACGAGAAAAACCAAAATTTTTAAATTCTGTGATCCCCTTGACCTGTTCCATTGTTATTCTGTTACGAATATAGGGTAAAGATGCATCAAGCAGGAGTTGATTTCCTGAAATTGTCAATCATGAAAAAGACAAATGAATTACTTTTCTTAGACAGAATAATTTAAAACTCATGATTTAAATCCTCAGTTAAACGCGAAGTTGGGAAATGCATGTAAATAAAGTCTGCAAAGTGTTCCATGAGTTACCCTTAAGTAAACCATGGGTAAACCCGTTAGTCTGAGAAGGCCGGGACTCGAAGTAGGATCTTCCGTTCGTACTCCCATAACTCAGTGCCGAAAAGTAGAAGATGCGGGTTCGTATCCCAATCTGCTTAGCATTTCCCTATCATGTATACACTTGGTTAACAGAAGTTGTTCCTATCCTAGAGGATGTCAATTCATCCATTATAACGACTTCAGAAGTGATTTGAGAAGTATTCACGGACATTAATTACATCACGAGTCCTCAAATTATTATTATAAGAAAAATATACAACACGGATGGATTTAAGACCGGGGGCAATGTCCGGAATAAAGCAAATAATTAACTACCGGATCTAATCCACAAATAGAAATTCATTTATAGATGAATACCAATACAACTTTAGTGAAATCTTTTCACTTACTCCCGCACTAATTATGAAATAACTTTTTCTATTTTCAGTAAATGGTACTACTGGTATCAATATGAACTCTATCTATTTGACGTTAATTAAAATAGTTAACCAAATTCTGCATTTTGTTATTCTCTCCTAGAAAATTCTTTTTATCCGTTTCCTCGTCACAATAATTAGTGATTGTGAATTTCACAGATTACCGAGCAATTCTACGATATTTCAGGACGGAAAAAGATATAAATCAGGAGTTTTAAATAGGCAAAGTATACCCTGTTTAATAACTTAGCAAAATACCACAGAATAAGAACACATCAGATGACTAGCTTCGATGGTGAGAAGAACGTTTTCCTTCGAAAATGATAGTCATGAATCGAAACTATTCTTTTGGCATGTTCTCAATTTCTATGTATGTAATTGGATAAATATTATCATTAATTCATTAATTACAGTTGGACCAGTGGATACTGTCACAGTAGCCTCATAACCTAAAAACAAGTCACAATCTACATAACCTGTCCAAACACACTCTTTAATGTGTTCAAGCTCGACTTTTCGGAGTGGAGCAATACTTAGCGGTGAAAGAACTTGGTAATTCATACAGTAATATATATTTCAGACGATTAGTTTAGGGTACATAAAGACATATCTACATGTCGACACGTAGATAATTCTAGTCCGTAATATATCCCTGAAGAAATTAACATTTCATTCTCAATGTATTTCTAATTTCATTTTCTTGGAATGGAAAATATTACGTTATCATACGTTCTCGCCTAATTCCAGTGCTAATGGAATCCAATTGAATCATTCCCGAAATTTCTCGGAATTCGATATCTCTCATTTTTCGTTCAAGATAAAGTTAATAATGAAATTTTCCGCCATGTGTTCCCAAGGGAGAAAGTAGCAGTGATGAGGAAGGTTATTAACTCTGCATGAGAGATCGCTCTCCCATGGGTAATTACAGTATCTGAAAATGTTGACTTATCTCGATTAATCCAGTTTAAAATGCATAATCGCTTACTTCGTTCATTCCTTTCTGAAATGTCTAAATATTTATCATGCCAACTGTGAAATTTCTAAAGTTGACGTAATAGTTAATCCAAGTATTTCTTCTAAGTCTATAACTTGCAAATCGCCAATCGGTATCTGACAGGGATCTATCACCCCTCTAGCCCTAAATGATTAACTCTACTGTCTACATGGAAGATTCTTAATTTTATTCCCTCTCATCTCTCTAAATATATAATCCCTCAAGGGAGAAATGTGTTCACTACGCAAGTTTTCTACTCCAAGAAAAACGTGTCTGAAACCGCAGTGTATCTTCATAATTCTGTGCGAATGTGTTTTAAAGAGACAAGTCTTGATAATTTATTCGAAATTAGATGAAAATGCAGATTTAAGTTTTCATGCGTTGAAAATCAATTACTTTTAGCGCAGTTTATAATTTTTCAAAATTTCTCACAGTAGTAAATTATCGAAGTATTTCAATGACAAATATAAAGCTTGGTAATGAATAACTAACTGCGAAACTTCTCTCATCAGTTGTGCAGAATTTGAAAAGAAATTTTGTTCTCTTGCCACACTATAGATTGCTTTTTTATTTGGACGTTGAAAGAACGTGGAAAATTTGAATATAGGAACCAACTGTTTAAAGTTATTTTAAGCACGTTGGAGAATACAATAAATGCAATGAAAAAGGTATCGCATGAAAGTGTAATATTGGCTTAAACGAGGAATTAATCTTTTTCCGTTTACTCTGATATTGAAATAGTTGATGTACTGAGATGCCTTTGTTGTAAAGAGAGAGAGATGAAAAAAGGATTAAAGGTGATTTGAGGTTGGCGACATTCAGATTGGCTAATGAGAATTGGAGCGCGATTCACGCTGGAATAACGCCCTAATCGAGGGATTGATCGATTAATCGAAGCCGACGATTAATCCAAGCCGCCGACTTATCGAGCCTGTCAATTAACCGGGAATTAAATTATCGGCTTGTAAGATTAGGAAATGCAACAGGATCGCCCTTTTCATTTTACTCGTCTTTCTTGATTTCAGTTTTGAAATTCAAATTGTAGCTATTCAATGGCTCTGTATGAATGCATTAGAGGTGTACGGCCACTTCCAATTCACCAATTGTGAGTATTCTTTTTAATTTTAATCTTAATATACTTTTCGAAATCCTCATTTCCACTACGTACGTATACGTTAGCGTTAACTCTGCTTCGCTAATGTCAGTTGCTAACTTCAGCCTTTCAACTTCAAATCTAACGATAGACTAATCCAGGAAATGAATTTCGTTCAATTTTTAACGGTAATGAAAATATCTGAGCTTTTACTTTAGGAGCACTTTAAAATTCTAACTGTTCACTTCGCTATTAATGTTTTTTTTTACTAGAATACGATATTTGATTGAGTACTTAATAATTTAACCTGCGCACGGTAATTTATGTCTCAATAAACTATTTTGCTCTTTCTTAACAGTCATATGTTGGTTGGACGATTTCTGTTGCTTTTGTCAGATAAATACGTCGAAAACTATACAATTTCTCAAAAGCGTCCTTGCTCAAGTCTGTTATCAATAATTTGGTAATGAATGAGAGCAGTGATGAATATGAGTTCAATATGATTTAAATTCGATTAATATATTTCCATGAACACTTCGTGCAAAATGATTTAAATGGTTGTAGAATAAAAGATGACTGACTTTAGAAATGAATGGAATTATAATATGATAATTGTGGATACACTCGCTTCCACGTCGTTGAAATTAAGCAATTCGTCAATCAAAATAGAATCGAAGTAATCTTGAGAAACGATTATCTTATCCTCGGGCCATCATACGGTGGACGGAATTCAGCTCTTAAACGCACCATAATCCTATGAATCATCTTTTTCTCGAACAGAATCTCTTTAATTATCTGCAAAAAATCGGACGGTAAAATGTACGAGAGCCGAAAATAAAGAAAAGAATCTCGTTAGAAAACTGCGTGCGCGAAGTAGAAAAATAATCACGTGGTCTAAAGAATTAAGTTGCTCCCATATTGGTGATGGATGCTCGGGAGGGAGGTAACTTTGGCACGGAGATCTTAAGAGGACCGATGATACCTTGGGGGAAGGGAGTTATATATAGAACGTGGGATGCGAACGGAGGTGGGAAAAGGGGAGCTTTTACTTCTCCCCTGAGGGAAACAGCCTTGAGGGAAGCCAGAGTAATTTATCTTCATTCACCCACCCTTATCTTTTGGGGATCTAAGATTTGATGCAGGAAGATTGCCCTTATCCGCGGATATGGCCTTTTCATTCACCCACGGACTTAATTTAAAAGTCGGCCTCATTGATTGATTTTTCTCAGGCGTTATGGGTTAATTAGAAGGAGACGTCTGATTTTTTCGGATTGGCGGTTTTAAGTCTATCGCAAGAATAAGTGGCCGAAGAGAGAATTAAAAAGAGCAATTATAGGCGTTCCTTCGTTATGTTATTGGATTTTCGTGACGAGAAATTTCATTTTTGGCAATTATCTTCTCAGAGGACTATCCGAATGGAATGTAGGTCAATTAATGAGATTGGTGCGCTTTTTTATGATTCGTGAGTCATCAACGTAGATAAGAATTAGTAAATTACTGCAAGATAATGAAATTAATGGACAAATCAATAAATTGTAGAAAATGGCAGATAGTTAGATTATTTCTGAAGTTGCTAAAATGGAAACTATGTAGATAATTAAAAGGAAACAATAAATATGAATATTATGATGATCATCGCTGTGCAATTGATAACGCGATGAGCATATGTTAGGGCTTTAATATCGTATTAAAGGCAAAATAGAGCAAAAGCCATTAAAAAGATGTCAAAATGTATTTAAAATGAGTAATTTATATTGATATATTTAATGGTGTATTTAATAAAATTAAATAATTGACAAATAAAACACCGCGAAGATGGCAGTTTCGATCAACTTTAACTGAAAACTAATCATAAAATAAATTAAAATTGCTATAAATTACTATTTCTATAATAATTTAATTAATATTTTCTATTTAAATTTAAATTAATTTCTCCCACATGATTTAATAAATTATTGTGACCTTTGGATCCCAAAAATATTTATTAGATTAATTTTCAATTTAAAAAGTTCTTGTTTATGCTGAGGTTTCGGCTGAGGTGGTAATTACCATAATTAAATTACAGATAACGAAGTTATTAGAACCAATTAATGCAAAAATATTCCATTTGAGTGTTATTGTTTTCATAATTTGCACATAATACCGGAGATAGCGTTTATGTTTATAAATGAAATTTTCATTTATAAAATAATGCAACATTAAAAGGTGCTTCTTTTCAGTAATGCCAACATGTAAATACCTCTACTGAATAACAAAGAAATGGAAGAAATTATAAAGTTATTCTCAGAAAAAATTGCGAATTATTTAATAGACAGTATCAATCTACTTTATAATCATGAAGGGCATTTACAATCGCACGATGATAAATTTTCTGTAATTGATATTCAGATTTCTTAAAATCTATAGGGTTAAAACCAAAATGTCAGCCACTTGATATCAGTCGCCCATAGTTATTGCTACGTAAATAAATAGAAATATTGAAAGTCTATTTCTGTAATATACCTATAACACGCAAAGTTTTGCTCACATTGTACATATTGAGATACTTTTCATTACAGTTTGGGCAAAAATCCCCAGATTGTCGGCGATTCAGCGTTTTATTATGACTCCAGCTCCTTGACCAATACTCCCAGCGTATTAGTATTGAATCATTACAGACATTCTGTCGAGTGTATTTTTCCCTGAATAAGGTTATAAATTTCAGCGATAAGCATCGATAACTGCCTATTCAACCAAATTGGACTCCTAATAGAATCCGTAATGCGTCATTTACTCACGCCAAACGTGTTTCAGGAAATGTTTGAACATTTAATTCCAAGTTTATGAATTTCATGAGATTCGAAAAAGCTGTTCTCACCAAACGCATGGTCACCAAATGCGGCCCCTACGAAAATCACATTTATTTCTCTAATCCAACTAAAATAGCAGTAGCCTTTTCATTTGAGTGGCACTTTGCCTTTTTTATTCATGAGCTGTAAACGAGGTTAAAATCAAAGCTTTTTAAAAAGTCCGCTAATCTCCTTAACGGGCGCTGGATCAGTTTCGCCATTCTGTTTTTTTGCCCGGCACCCTATTCGGGCACATGGCCGTGGGAAAGTCCGCCGGCTGGAATAACTACTGACCGGAATTGTTTGACCTACATGACGAAGAGGTGGTAAAAGAATGCGTCTGCGTCATAATAATATAGTAATTTATCACTTTGCGTAAAATAAGGCGATTAATTTCATTGCGAGCTGTTCTGCTTAAACTACTTCCAGCGGATGATCACTTGGGCATCGCTTAATTCATGTGTGTTTAAATATTTTTATCAATTTTTATAATTTACTCCTGGAATCTTGAAATTCGTCCCATATTGTTAACTAAATTTCCTGTGGGAAAGTGTTCATTTACGGTGGTTTTAAGTAATTACCTCTGATGTCGCCATCGCAGTTGGTATATAAAATTCATTTCTCTGATTCGGGATCAGCGAGGCAGTATTGCATGACAGGAAATTTTTATTTTCATTTTAAAATCAATTTCGATATCTCAGGAATTTGATGATTAGGATATTTAACGGATGTAATTAGCTATTGTTTTCCGTCAGTCGTCTCTTTGATACTGTGAAAGTTATGTTTTATAAAACAGAGATATATATCGAGGATCAGGTTCAGTATCTGATTTTGAATGGTGCTTGAGAATTACTCTGACTTACTCTTTGATTTATAAAAAAAAATAATTTTCTCAGTATAAATGTGTGCACAGTTTAATTAATTAATCCGCAATTTTGGTGCAAGGAAATAAATTATAACTCTGGTGTTAATAAATAGGGGGTCGAAATACTTTCGGTAGGCCGAGTACGACAATGAAAGTTGGCTATAACGGCCTATGCTCACCGATGCAGTGTAATAATAATAATAAAAGTAAAATGCAAAGCACGATTCACAGCGAGATTTCTGCTTCTGTTTCCATTGCCAATTTCATTTAATTTTTCCCACACCTATGTGGAATCCTTATTTTCTAGTTTAAGTAAAGCCCAATGTATATGGTTTAACGTATCTTTTCTCAATTTATGTTACCGCTTCAGTATTAGAATAATATCTAAAATCTCAGACATGTTAGTTGTGGGTCCATTTAAGTGGTCCAAGGTTCGATCCTTCTTGGGACAATAATGGAGCAACTTTTCTTTTAAATAGAGATTTCAAAATTACATCCCGCTAATCATCTTCATCATTGTCGACTTTCCTTTTTATAATGAATGGGAAAATACGAAAGACAAAAAGTAGCAATTTAGTGGTCAAATTTCACATGTAAGTCTTTATAATACAACCAATATTCCGTATGTTTTGTATTTATTTTCAGGAAACGATCTTGGTAGGAGAAATCAGCACAATTTGAGACTATATCGATGGGTCTTAGGAAAATCCATTTAAAGTAAAGCTTATTCTGCAGCCAATTGACCCTTTATCCAATAATTTAGCAAGGATATTTTCATTAAAAATTTTTCTATCTTACTATTTCAAGAAAAATTCCCGATAAATACATAAATTTCTGTGAAAACTGAATTATTTATCAAAACTTAAAATATCACTAGTTTTAATTAGCTAATTATTGATGAAAATATAACATATTAGGATTCTGATGTTATTATTATCATATTACCGTTTACACTATTGTTTTGTCAGAACATAATATCGCACTCTTACTACTTCTAATGTAGATTGAGAGCATAACACTCTGCTTGGTTTTCGTTCTATTTGAATGAAAAACAACTCTAAGAGTATCTTGCTAGCGCCACCGTAATGAATGCATACTAAATATTCATTAAAACTAAAAGCGAAAGGTCATCGCATAAAATATTATTCGATATTGAACCTGAACTCAGTACATAATCTCCATCTTTACAAAAGTTTGGAATATACGCTCTTATAGTAGATACAGCATTATATTAACTAAAATATTTTGGGAACAGAAAATTGTATTTGATATTGGGAATAATTTATATAAATCGCCGTTACCTTAAAAATGTGCGATAAATTATGCAGCTTTCACTTACTCTTGCCAACTTCCTGTTTGGAAAGGACCTTATGAATATTAAATAATGATACCGTTAATGCCGTGTATTCTGATTATACAAACTCTCCGGATCAGGAATAATAAATTATATTCAAGTGTTTATATAATTACAGCTTATTAGAATACAAAATTTTTATAAATTCCATGTGATTTACGCACCTTATTATCATAAATTTTTCGTTTATCACTCAGTTTTTGAGGAGCACTTATCTTCATAATGATTTTGAATAATTCTCTACCCAATTTGAATGACAATTAAGCACAGCGGCCTTTCGATGACGAAAGATTTCTCACGTTTAATTTGATGTACTTATATCTAATTATATTCATTTATGGAAAAAAACACTGCGGACAAAAATGTGTTTTTGGAGGTGATTTCTGCAAGTATACGATTGAATTCCCGGTCTTCCCGTGGTAATATTACTATCGAAGGTCCATCTCCCATATTGCTGTATTACTCCAGGAACGACGGTGGGATTGGAAAGAAAGGATAAACGGAAAGATTAACCTTTACGGGTTTTCCTCTCTACATTGATTATATGTCAGTTCTTTTGCAGAGATTTAAGAAACTCCTTAAGCTGTTGTAGGCTGTACCGGAACATGATGAAGGAAATCGTCACTCTGTACGGTTTCCTCAATAACTTGAAATATCCGATACGCAATTTAGTTGTTACGCTATCATAAATAGAATTGATGGTTAAAGCCGTCACTTTGTTACACTCCGTAACAAAGACGAGAAACGAATTTAGTATATAAATTTTTACTGAAATTTTAGTGAAAAGAATCAGGTCATCAAGTGCCCAATGATGTCTCCTTCGAAACTAGTCGTATTCGTAATAAATCTCAGTGAAAATTTACAAAGTAATTTTGTTTCTCACCCTTGTTAAGCTATCATCTTTAGGAGTTCTTTAAAGGGAAGTATTTACTTCCAGAGTGTCGCCTTTCTTCATCTGGTCACTCTGAGACAGTTCCCTGTGGAGGATTTTAAATCTATGCCTCTTTGATCGGAATTTGAAATAAGAGAAAAACCGAACTAAAGGTTCGAATTACCTTTTGTTCTTTCCTCATCAACACCCAATTACTCATTCCGACCCAAAACATCGCCACCGCACAATTAGCCGCTTCTCTCAAAGTTGCTAAGGACTCTCCACTCCGATGAACTATCTTTCCTATCGCCTGAGTAATCCTTTGCTTCTCTGTCACACAAGCGGTTCCTTATCTGCCGCTTGAGTGGCTATCCATTACGATTAACACGGAATTAATGCGGCTGAAGCGCCTTCGGAAGGGTCATCAATTGAATCAAATACTATTTTGGATGTGTAACCAGATAATTTCGAAGTGTTTTCAAGCTAACGAATTAACTCAATCCACTTCTAACGAGTTTAAAGCTTCCATTTCAAAATTCTTTAATTCCTACTGCTTTTAATTTCTTTACCATGCGCAATATCTCATTTACTTCGAACTCAGGAAAAAAGACATATTGATTGCTATTATTATATATACAGAGTTACAGGAGCAGACTTTCATTGCCGCGAAAAATTGGAACTTGCTGTATATATGAAATCAATATGATGTGGCGTTACTTGGTGGAAAGCCATAATAAATTATACAACTTTGTAATTTTCCACGTAAAATACGTGGAAAATTACAAAGTTGTATAATTTATTGCTGTATATATTTTATATCAAATTCGCAGAAATCCTTTGCCAGCCCAACGCCGTCCCCTAATTTTCTATTTTGGAATTTAAAATTTTAATGCTATATAAGTAAGCTTTAATTTGATGTGTAGTTAATTCAGAGCTCAAAGCAAATTAGCTTTTGGAGCTCCCAGAGGTTATGACGCAGTTAGCCAATTTAAACAACAAACTAAGAAATGCTCAACTGTTTTTCGCTGTAAAATTAATAATTCAATTTATAATAGGCAGTTTTTATAATAATAAAATACTATTCCGATTCTACTATGTATTGCTGTTATTCCATTTATATTCCTATAGCGTTTATAACGACAAAGATGCAGAAAGGCCTAGGTAAATATACACGGAGGTCTTTATTTATATATTTATATGCCCTTTCTTTTCGATCCATATGGAGGCTACGGCGGGCAATCTAAAAGCGAATTTCTCCTACGATTATTTACACCTGCAGGATTTTGCACTCTGTTGAATTTAACTGATAATTGAAGAGACTTTAGACACTCATATTGAAGTCAATTCAAGATTAGCATATAATGTATTATCCTTATCCGCCATTGTATGCTTGCCACTTAAATTCATCTTTAATTGTGAAGGGAATCATTGGATAAAGAATAATTTGAAAACTTAAGCCCTTTTAACACCCAATTCTCATCAAATTTCAGTTTATTTAACTTGCAGGTATATAATAAAACGTGTTGGCTTACTAATTACGCTTGTGTCGAACATGATAGATAAATACTATCAGAATAAGGAGCTAATTTATCAAACGTTTCCTGATTTCTTATAATACTAGATTAGATAATCTCCTTTGTCAGGATCTTTCTATACAGCGTCTCAGCTCTCATCATCAAACGTCCTCTTTCTAAATACCTTTCTCACTACGAAAGCAGGAAGATAAGGGGAATTGGAGGAATCCCTCTCTGAGAGTGTGCATTGGATGCATTACAAGTTACGCCGAAATCTGTGTGTGAAGTTTGCAGTTGTTGGCGAAAAAGGAAGGCTTCCGATGCGCTTCAAACGGCGTACTAGCTCAAGTCAAGCAGAAGAGATACATGCGCATGACTTGCTCTCCGATCCTCTGATGAGATTATAGATTATAAATATTTATTTCGGAAGTTTTAGCGGCTTAAATGATTTATGGGCCATCTCCCCATTATAGTTTTTGCTCAGAACTGACTTCCTTTCGTTTTGGTGTTTCAGGAAGAGAAATTCCCCGGCTTCTCCGTTCTTCCCGATATTAATACATCTCTTCATAAACAAACTATACTTAAGCGATTTATCCTCCTTACTTTTCGATGATATTCTATGTCTTTGGAATGGAAACCTTAGACAACCTTTATCTAGATCTTAACGATTCCTTCCAACGTTAGATTAATTATATCTTTGATACACTCCTTGAACTACCAAGACGTAACCATCTCCATCATAAATCAAAGAGCCGAGTTTTCTTTCACATAGCGATCACGTTCTTTCTACCCCAATCACGTTCACTCTAAAAAAATTTTCACTCTTAAACATCCCTTCTGCACTGATAATTTTTTGTGGAGAACTTAGTGTAATATATAGCTGAAAGAAACCCATTTGCCAAATTCAAACAGTTTTTCTTTAAAAAACAAAGAGATGATTTCTAAAATTCCTTTTTTCCACCAAAACCAATTAATTCAATCAACGTTGGAAGAAACTTAAATTTATTCTTAGCTTATCTTATCAAATCAGTAAAAATACTCAGAGACAAATTTTATTGGATTTCCGTAGTCATAAAAATTTATAGGGTATATTGGGCGATATGAAGAACAAATTTGAAAAAGATAATAAATTTGGTGTTTATTGTCTTAACTGTGACGACTGCAATTTAGTGTACCTGTAGCAAAGTGGAAAAGACTTCCTGACGAGGAACCAAACGTCCCGGCTTTTGGGTAGTCTATTTTTTCTTCAGGTTTTCAGTTATGTATATAATATTGGTATGTAGAACCACACAATTATCCCGATTGCTTGCCTTCCGGACCCTTAAAAATAACCAACACCCGTTGGAATAGCTGTGTCGTGCCAGCTACTTCACTCGTTTTTATACTGAAAGCAATCACTTTCAGCTCTCTTCTTTTAGTCATCCCACGGATGAACTTTGAAAAAATGTAAATGTCAGTCTTCGTCCTTAATGAGAAATTTCAATTTTCATATGCTTTGCTGCAAAGGATGGTCTTCCTACGCCCATCAGATGAGTTTTGTTAGCTGATATATTTTAACACAGGAAATAATGTATTATCCCCACATATCAAGTAAAAGAGTAAAGGAGGGAATGGGGAATACTGAGAGAGTGAAGTCTATTATTACTAATATGTCCAAAATATTTTTCCGTGCATTACTTGGAGTGTCAGTAGATATGATGTAAAGTGAATATACTTGGATCTAAAATCATTTAACTAAAACAGAGAGCGCTTATGTAGAATGTAACGTCAATAATGGATGGCCAATGGGAAGAAAATGAACTGAAGGTTCTCACTTGTTCACGATTTTGGGAGGATATTATTCATATTTATGAATGCATTTTAATCATGCATTGCCTATTCATTGCAGTCGAATACTAACTAACTAGCATTTTGAATTATTCATAGAAAAGGATTAGCTACTAAGTACATCAACAATTACTCATTACCAATTTTACATCTTGTATGCGATAAATTGGACTTCTTGTTTTGTCTTTTTTATCACAAATTCATTTAGGAGGAACCCTAATTACTGCATTGAAATTTTCAACTAAATTTATGGAAGAGTTATTCCATAATCTGATAATGAAATTGAGCCATGTTTATACACAGTTATCTTTAGCTCTGTGGCTGTAGAATAAACTTAGTACTACACGGTTTTTAGGTCATTTGAGAACTATTCATCAGAGAAAAGACGAGAGTATTCACGAAGAATGCCTTACGTGAGACAAAAATAATATTATAAAGAAGCAAATGTCATTAAGATAGATTTTCTAAGGAATGACTGAAAAGTTCTTAATGGATAATTTTTAACCGTTTCTCATCTTAATTACTTAACTTTTCTCTTCGAAATCAATGATTTTTATTCGAAGCATGAGAAAAGTTAGTATTGGAAAGAAATTTATTAATTCCAAATCCTAATAATAACTCTATTGTGGACATCTTGCTTTCTTAATGTTTCCCTTATTTATTCATTGTCATGTTAACGTAACAGTAATGAAAATTCAAAACTTTATCATCACTGAAGATCGTTTGCTTTTTCAAAACAGCCTCGGACATCTCATCATCCGTTGACACTATTCATCTTTCTCTATTTGAGCTATTTTACAGTGGTGCTCTTTGCTTTCTGAAATCAATGTCCATCTACTTCTAAGGAATCACGATTACAGTATCGCCTTCATTTTCCTAAAATCAGTGAGTACAAATTATTCCTTTTCATGTTATGAGGTTTAAATGGCGGTATAAAATAGCTTCATTGATTCCAGTTTTTCATGGCAATTTTAGGGCATGAGAACGTTGCATTCCTCTTCAAATGAAGTTGTTTTTACTGAAGTCTTTCCCCTGAATTCACCCTTAGTAATCATTCCTATGGTAAAAATAATGCTTATAAGATTCCGAAGGCAAACTGATACTTCTTTGACGAAAAAGAGGAAATTAGTGGTTTCTATTGAAAGAATGTCAAGTCACAGCCATATATGTTTCCACAAATGGCGTTGTATTGTGTTTTATATTGCGTGATTTGTGAATATTTTTTGGTATTTTGTATGTTAGCTGTGTTTCAATCATGAGGTTTTGATGATGAAACAAAATAATTTGATGTTATAGATATAAGATGTATTCAAATGGAGGACGATTTTCATTGCGACATATCATGTATTGTCTTTTTCAAATGTATAATATGATAGTATGCTTGCATAATGTGTGTAATAAGATGTGCGTAAGCATTGCCCTGATATTCGTAGGTAATTTGGGCCTTAATAAATTTGATGATAATGTTTGATGATAATGATAGATGTTACCTTCTGAAGTCCACTTGAATGTAACGTATATAATGATAATAGTAATAATAATAATAATAAGAATAGCCTAATAATAAAATGTAACGCTGCGAATGTATGCAAACATTTTCAATAGTAAGCAACGCTAAGTGCTTCTTTAGGTATTGCAAAAGTTACGCAAGACAAAAAGGATTGACTGATGATTAAGCATCGATAGTGATAACAATCATGTTTACTTTAGCATATTCTACCGATACACGTGTCTCAAACGTTTATCAAGTTATATTTTCCTGAGAAAAAGTAAGCTTTCAATTTATAATTTCAATGTGAAATTCCAGCATTCGAGCTTTTTAGTAGAAGAAGATCTTTCATTGGCAAAAATAAAATTTAAGCATCACTTAGGTATTTCCTCTAGAATCATCAAAAGGGTAAGATATTCCAGGCATCTATGAGGAAAGAATAATGAGCAACTCACCAAGTCCTTGTTTGGAATCCAGAGATTAAGGATTTGAAAAGTTCTCATTGCTTATTTATCGAGTACTCATTCTATTTAAATCTATATCATTGAAACTTTGATGATTTACAAAGGCATCGTTAAAATATACATCAGCGGATATATAATTATAATAAATATAAACATAAGCAGATCAAAGAGAAACGTGAAAGGTGCAATTATTCTGGGTTTTTTTACCGAAGACGCATAAATCGCAAAGGACTAAGGAAAAAAGGATAAACAGCTTTCTGAAAATTCTTTTGAAAGGAGGAAAAAGAAGCAGCATTTGGATTACCTTTTTCGTTAGTGTGTTTATTTGACAAGGGAAATATTACGCTCGGCCTTTTAGCTAAAAATGAAACGGTAAAATTAATTTCCTCGGGTATTCTAATTCTTGCAGGACGTTTTTAAAACAGTGAACGTAGGATTCTTGAAGGTTTCACTTTTGCGCTCCAGGTCATGTTCATGATAATATAAATAATAATTCATACTCTATGGCATTTCATTTGAAAATAATTTCCGTTTTTCAGGCGGAATTCGTCGTTTCAAAGAAAGGTCATTTACACTTTTGCCGACGGCGAAAAAATATTCTGTTTCGTACTCATTTTCTGGCTTTTACAAGATAGCATGTGAAACTATTTTTTTATTACTTTACTTAGTAGGAGTCTGATTTATCAAACTCTTTATTCTATGAATATCTAAGTAAACAAGAAGAAAAGAGGGATTCTAAAGAATTTAGGAATTGAAATTGGTATCTCATTCTTTGGAAAATCAGAGCAAGATTTTATACATTGTTGAAGAAAGACGGTTTGAATAGATTTATCTGAAAGTTTCTTATATACCTATTATACCCATTTTAAGTTGTTACCTAGCTTCGGCAAAAAGATTTATGTAGATAGTGTATGTTTATTTGATTACTAAAACAATATCGCGTTATGATGATATTGTTACCTTCGAAGTGACTTCGATGGAAAAAATTTTCATAATTTTGAGAATGAAAGCATTTATTACTTTTACTTTAATTCACAAAGCACAATTTTAAACTATCTACAGCATAGAAGGTTATACTATTTGCAAATTGATATTACTGAATTTAGATTTCCACATTTCACTAACGCTTTCCTTCCCGTCACTTTTCCTTCCCATACATTTCTTATGATTCTACCATTTCTATATATTCGTATGAGAGTCGTGTACAAGAATCACTTTTATTCGAAAAAAAATATGCAGTGTTTCTAAATTCACCCATCCATACCAAATAGAATCAATGCATTTACATAAGTACTCAGTAAATGCCACACTTTTTATTTATCAATTCATAAGTAAGATAAAGTATTCAAAGGGAGTAAATGCTTTAACTCATTTCATACTTTGCCACAGGGTTTTACGATCCATTGCTCGGAATTATTAATTGAATTTATTTTGGTTAATTGAGCACAGATTTACAGATAGTCGTGACAATTGTATCTCCCCTGCAATGATTGCATGCTCCTTGCGATGCATATTCGACCTATCGAATTTTCGATCTATCGATCTTTTCTCCTTCGATGTGATCGTCGTGTTTCGCTCCACAATCCTTGATTACTTACATTTCCGCTAGATTGCGCCTCCACGAGATTATCCAAGACACGCGTTCCCATTGGCGAATTCTTTCATCCGTCGAATGTTTTTAAAAGCGTCGGAGGGCGCGCATTTCTATATTGTGGAAAAGATTCCATTGTCGAATCCGAGATCGGTTTCTATCGCACGGAACATTTTCCATTTAGAAAAAGTTCTCCATTATCCCGGGGAAAGAAAATGGGGAGGGAAAGGTTAAAGGAGGAAAAAAAGTGAAGTGTATGGAAGTTGATGGAACGGCGGTGGAAAAATCAATAACGGAAACCGCAACACAAAAGAATCGGTTTGGATTAATGGCAGGTGAGAGAAGGAAGGGTGCTATCGAACATTGGAGTAGCCGTCGAGGGCAGAAGTACGTTGAAATAGGACTTTGATGCGGAAGTGTCGACGCTCCCGAAGATTAGCGAATAATGGAGTACAAACCAAATGAAATTTCATTCCTTGTGAGTGACTTTAACACGAGTATACACATATATCGGTATACACCGAAAAATATGCTATAAAGCCATAGAAAATCTCGGCACAATTACTGTGAATGCAATGCCGTTTCCCTTCGATCAGTCAGCATCAGGAATGTACGGCAAGAAAGTGAGATCTGGGAAAGTAGAAAACATGTATACGCAAACTTGAGAATGTAAGGCGAAAAGTATTTTGTGATAAATTAGCAATCATATCGAAAGTACGGTCTATAGTAAAGCAATTTGAGAATCCTTAAAAAGAGGATTTTTGAAGCTTGGCTAAGATTGCTAGATAAACTCATTTAAGTACGCTTTTGGAAGGGATAATTATCGGTAATAAGCGAAACAGTTTTAATATAATCGGTAATATGCGATCCTTCTGCTACTTTAGCCTATCCGAAAACGATCGTTAATGATAAAAATAGACACAAAAAATTCTTTTAGAAACTAATTCTAGCCATGAACGGTCGGTGAGAATGAAAAGAAAAGGAAACATGTCTCTCACAGTTTACACATCCTGCCACACACCGATATGCGGCTTACAAGGCATCAACGTAGATGTTACGACGTGAAAAATATGTTTCACATTCTACTTGAGGAGTTTCTGGAAAATACTCATAAAAAGCAAGAGAAAAACCAAAAGAAACTTTATCTGGTGCGCAGGATTGCATGATAGAATGAAGGAAAAACTGATAAGAAGAATAATACATTAGACCTAAGTAGGATTATTTAAGTTAAGTTTAAGTTTGATCTAACGTTAGGAACGATGTGAGTTTCTCAAGTTTTGGTTTCTTTTATCTTGTAATTTTATTGTTATATTCTTTGTACCTTCACTTGCTTTCGTACATCACCCTGTTTTTAATGCAGATATTCATAACGAGAATTTCTCTTGCACGGTTTTTTCTCATTTATAATCACAGGAATCCTTTTGTTACCAACATTTTATAACGTGCTTCATTTATAAACATAATTTATTGTTTTAGAAGTTGTGTACAAGGCTCATAATCCACTTAAGGAAGTAAATTTACATGCTGCTTATTCTAATGACAATATCGCTATCTTTAATTTTGCATTAAGCTTAGCTCAAGGTTAGCATGCTTCTTTCGGTTTACAACTTAGCTCCTACTTATTATCTTACCTCTAACTCCTACTTATTATTATTTATTTTTGATCTGATCTAAACTCTTTTTCGCCTATATTTGTGGGTGTTAATCTTTTCTCCTTCACTTTCCAACTCGATTCTCTTATCGTTTTTTCCATGACATATAAAAGGAATGCCTCACAGTAGAATGGACACTGGGGTGGCAAAGGAGTCTAGCAATGGGTCAATGAAAGCCATCTCGACAGGCACTCCTCATTCGATGTCTCTACTTCAAACTGTGCTTCTGCAGTCCCTAACTTGTGCTATGTTCACTCTAAACACTTTAGACAGGAGATTTTCACGACTCAATTCGAATACCATTTCATCCCTCATTCTCGATTTAGGCTCTTGTTAAAAGTTAAAGGTCAGTATTCTATGTATTCCGCAAAGTGAAATAGCAAACCGAAGCAAAGAAATGTTGCTAAATTTTGGACTTTTTGCTACTTATTCCAAAAGAAATGGTTCCTAGCTTCTGTTTTAATACAAAAAATTTAACAGTAGCGTTTTGCTTAATAAATTAAATTTTAAAAAAGATTGAAAATTCTCATAAATCTTTTTATAATGGCCTATTCTTGATGTATCGCTGTAAAACAGGCCAATGAGAGTCAATGAAGTGTTAATATAGTTGTTATAAATAGCAGTGGTCAAATGAACACTTTCTGTCATTCTGGGTAGGGCGAAACTCCCGTCCTCGTAGTGTTAACACTAAAATCGTTTTTAATGCATCTCTGATGATGACAACGGTTCTATTTATTTCCTTATACGTTCTCTAGGCTTAAGTTTTCGCTCTGGTTCGGTTCACTGGGTATGAGTTAAATTAAACCTAAATACACTAAATGACCTTGTATATTGAATATATCATTTCATTAATAGTAATCGACGTTTAAAAGTATACAGCCCATGTAATCATAGTATATATCATTAATTTTTAACTTAATTATTAAAATTCGATAGTAAGGTTTAGAATATTCAAATATATATATGGAGAATTCGAGTTCCAGGATGTTTCAGCAGTACATATTAGACTACCCTAACTGTTAAAAACTAAAGCATTTTGGATTTACTAATTCCAATCAGTAACATTTGAACCTATTCCTCATTCGTTGCTGAGCAGGGTAGACTTTCTTTCAGAAGCAGCTTTTGGATGAACAACGTAAAGATGGATCCAAGACAAATACCCTCTGTTACAACTCCTTTTGTGTCCTCTTTATCTTCAATTCCACTCTCCTTTCACGAGCGGAGGCAAAATAATTCCAGTCGAAATGGACTCATCATAAATCCTCATCCAAAAGGAGAAACTTAGACGAGCGATTGTGTAAAAAAAACAAATGAGTGGGAGAAAGCGGATGATGGAGATTTCGGGGTTTAAGAAGAAGTACAGAGGCGATGAAATGAGCGGAGGAACAAATGAATTATGAAAAGGGGATTCGAAGAACAATGGCGCAGATGAAGTGAAGGGAAAGAATGACAAATGCGTCAAGTGAGCGATTAAGAAAAATAAAGTGTGGGCGGATGGAATTGAATGCCGAGTCTTTACGAAAACATTAAGGTTTTGATGAAGAGGCTCAAATGACGATGTGATGAAAGGAATTGTGAGAGCAGGTGTAAAATGTGCGATTAATGCAATGAAAATGATTTTTGTGAGACCTTTTCAATTGAGAGATAAATGTATTCAATACTCTGTAACTGAAGTAAAGATAGTGCTAGTGATATAGCGCTTTGTTGCCGTTACGAATGTGATTGAACACTCGGATAATGTTTCATGAAATATCGAGAACTGCTACTATAGCTTCATTATCTATACCAGCACATTCTGACTTATCTTCAGATGTATTTTGATCACTCTCCTTATTTATCATCATACCGATTTCTTATTGAAAAGTTTTCAAACAACAGTGTTCAAATGGTCAATTCTATCTGCTCTTTCTCGTCCACTGTATTTTGAGCCTCAGCTACTGTTAATGTGATACACATTTTCCAAGGAAGAGACAATGTCTATCACAAGTCCCACCAACAGCTGATTATATTATTTCTAATTCTCTTTCTGTAAATATTTTAAGTTATTTATTATTGTAATTTAAAAAGTTATTTGATTCACTTTCATTCCTCTCTGTGTTCACTTGACCTCACTTGTGTTTTCCTGCATCGTGGTTTTTTCTATCAACCTTCACTTTTGGAGATTTTGCCAAATCTTTCCTTTTTTCTTTCTTTTTATCTTTTTATAAATTTTAATTTATCGATTATTTTCTCTTTTATCTTAATGTAAGAACATAATACGAGATTAGGATGAAGAGATCCCATGCGGGCATAACTTTGCCTAAGAAAGGGTGTAATAATAATAATAATAATACCGTCAATGGTGTATGGTAGAGGGTGTATGTAAATCGAAATCCATACCTGCGCCGCGTTCTAGTTTTTTAAATAAGTTTATGGCTTAAAATTGTAGTTGAAATCTTCTCATGTAAGCTGCAAATTGTAAATTCAATGGTAAGATCGAGGTTAAGGTTAATCTCGAGGATGAGGGTATTCTTACAATACCGAGAAAAATACAAAGGATTTCATTCCCAATTAATCCATAATTACTCATTTACTACAGAAAATGGGAGCTCATGGTAATCTATTAGCTTCTTTAATGCTCTTGGGAAAGAACAACCAGAAGTAACTATCAGTGATAGTGATGGATTCATTGTGACGCTCTGTTGACGACACTCGATCCTTATTTATTGGAATCGCAATCTCCGAAAAAGCGAATTCCATTATCATAGCCGTAACGCTATTTCTGAGCTTGAAATCTCCACTATGGAAATGAGAGGCTCCTTCATCCCTAAACACAAGACTAACCCCACTTCTTATGAATCGCGCAGTCGTATTCAAGAATAAGGGGAAAACAACCAATTTCTTAGACTCTCGATTGCATTCCCTCTCGATATTCTTGTTAATCTTTTCATTAACAGCTTATATATATATATATATATATATATATATATATATATATATATATATATATATATATAGTGAATGTCTATATATTATGAATGTCTTAAGATTCCAGTAAAAACTATATATATATATAGTTTTTACTGGAATCTTAAGACATTCATTAATATAATGGTATTACAGCCTAGCCTAGAACATACTATTCACTTCTGCAATATTTGTGAAATTAATATACTAACTATGCTCTAATATATGTACATTGACAACACAATGTGATTTAATGTAAGGGTTGGAGGAGAATAATTAATAATAATCTCTCCCTAGTAAATTACTTTCTTTATTCTAATAAACTTCTTCGACATTGGGCAGAAATACGTAGTTGAATTGTATGAGCTCTACAAGTTCCCTGAAAAAGGAATCGCAGCTTGGCAAATATAACGATTCTCGCCGTGTTGTATCGGAAAGGAGCAACACGTGTGGGTTCTCACAGCGCCAAACTTTTGCATAAACCGGAATTCCCTCAACTTTGCCTTTTCCACCGCAACGAAAACACGTTCTCCTCTAACCTTTTCCACCGCATTTTATTGCAAAACTTAGCCAACGTAGCCGATTTTCGTCTTTTTGCTTGCGAATGGAGGAAACGTTAACTTTGCGACTGTGGCTCCTCCGGCGGAAGGCCCTGTAGTTATTGCGGAGAAGGAAATTTCCACTGCAGAATGTTGCTCATCCATTGTTTACTTTATCCAAGTAGTGAGGAAGAAGGCTTATCTATGCGTCGTTTAACCTCATGCTGAGAGTGTTTTTTATCAAGCGATAATTCATGTACCGATACTTGGTCGCGTGTAAAGGCGATTATTCTTGTTAAATATTAATTCCGAAGACGTTTATCTAGCGAAGTGAGCAATTCTGAAGCGCTCTCGGGAAATATATTCCATACACCCTGTATCCAGAAATTATATTTCCTTCAAAATTCCTCATATGATGTAGTAATGGATTCTTAGAATCATCTAAACCATAATTACTTGTTTCGATGAAAGGATTATTGACGCAAATAATGTTGTGTGTGAGCAGGCAATGGATTGATCTTGCTTTAGAATTGATTTTCCATCATAATTTCCCAAAAATTTCGAAGAATATGATTCCCATAAACCTGAGCTTAATAGAAAAGTTAACGTTTACGTAAAATAGAATGAAAATTTATAATTTCTTTTGAAGTCGTTTCCAGTGCTTGACAAAAGCAACGGAAAAAGTGAACTTTTCTTGAATTTCAACTTGAAAGGTGCAATAATGATAAGAAGTAAATTCCAAAATCTATTATTACATATTCGGAGCACATGCTATTTCTTCTAAGTGTCTCCATAAACTAATCATGGAATTTGGGTAGTCATCAAAAATTTTCTTAAAAGCTCAAATAATGTTTAATTAATCTAAGATTTTCTTTTAAGGTGCGTTATCCAAGAGGTCAAGAATTTAGAGAATATCTTCGAGATAAAATTTCGAACAAAGTGAATGGGCAATGAAAGGTAATTTTATAATATTTCATATTTGACACCCTTAGGCTCAATTAAATTTCGCTATATTTCAATGTTAAATATAGAAAGAGCTATTTAATAAGGCTACATAATGTCAAAAGAATGCCATAAGCATTGATATGATTTCAATTATCATTCGGTCATGTTCTTGCACATGAGTTTGTGATTTCGCTTTTCAAAAGCTTTGATTATTAATTGAAATGTTGCTTCCTTCAGAATTTGCAAAGAGTTGCTTTAATGCATTAAATATATTATTTTGTCTTAACACATTTGTTTTTGGAATTTTAATAACGAATTCAGGAATATGATAAGTTGTATCAAATATAAGTTCTTCTAAGTTCTAAACAGTACAGAATCGATCGTATGTGGTGGTGATTTTTAACTCACAAAGGATCAATGTGGAAAACTTTTACTAATTCGCAAGAAATAATATGGCTAGTGTTTCATATTCTCATCAGATGTGAAGGTATCGTTTTCCCATGGAAACCTTTTTTTCTTTTAAGTCGTATTATGGTCGATTTTGTTGTGAATGTTATATATTTCCCTAATATTCTAATCAACTAAACGATAGTGTTATTGCCTACCTTGCGTCGTCTGTGCAACATATAGCGAACTCGTTGTTTGCTGCGAACTTTGGAGTAAGACGAAATGAGATGAAAATTTATCGATAAACTATTAAAATTAAGAAGTGGGAAGAAGCAGTCGAACTGCGATTCTGCAAGTCTTTGCGTATGCTAATACCTTCCGCTGGAGATAACAGTTAGAACTCTCCGGCTGTTGGCGATTAAATATTCCTCTCTGGAGTTCTAAATTCAGACGGTATGCAACCGCCAATCCATCCACATTTACGATGAGTTTTACGGCTTCGCAAGCGTTTCCTTCCTTGTTTTTAAAATACATACGAATCTTGTTGAGCGTGAAATATTGGTCGAGAGCATTCCTTTGTATTCTTCCCTCGTCGCGGCCCCAAATCGCGACTGAGACGGAAAGTTGCATTAAAGGCGGAGAGATATCTCATCGGAGTGAGTCGTTCTTTATCCCCATATAAGGTGTAAGTCCCCAGATTCCAATTCTTCAAGGCTAGCGGCCGTGTAAAGTAACGAAGATTATCCTTTCGACCCGAAACCTTTTTATTCCCGTCGCCAAAACCCTTTTCTGCAGCAACCCCCTGCGCCGACGAAACCCACGTCACGGACAAACGCTGATTTATAACCGAAGACGCCGTGTTAAGAGTAGCAATATTTTTTATTCCGGAGAATAACACGGTGTTGTTCAGAGGGCGAAGAAGCAAGGAGAAATGGAAGAATATGGAATGCATTGCATGTGAAAGAACCATTTCTTGGGCCATGAAGTGATTTTGGATAACTCTACAAATAATCGTCATTTCCCCTAATCCTGCCGGGTATTTACATTTACGTACATCTCCTCCATTCCTCTTCCATGATTTTGTTCCAGTTTCAACTTTCTTCTTTGCTCTTCTTCTTTTCCCCTCCATCATTTGTTTTACTTTTATTTCCTCTTCCAAACCATCCATGTTTACTTCCCTCAATTTTCTCATTTAGTTATTAACATCAAATTCTTTTTTAACCTCTTCAATTGTCACTTTGTCCTTTTTTTCCTATAATACTCTTTAGGAATTTCATTTCACTCTTTGCTCCTTCATTATTCGTGGATAAATATCTTAATTAATTGTATTAATTGTTCAGAATAGTATAATAAACGAAAATATGGGTAACTAAAGTAGAGATTCAAACACTCCTAAAGCTGTTCGGTGGCTGCCCAAAGTGGTGTCTAGGAATCAAAGAAACCTAAATCCTGAAAAAAACGCCGTTTTGAGGCGAACCTAATACTTATTTCAGTACTCTCCAAATTTATATGGATATTTTTATAATTTTTGATTGTTTTGCATAATTATTTCTGTCGGGCTTTTCATTGAAAGAAAGAAATGTTCTATTGTTCTTGAACATCGCCCACTAAGAAATTGTAAAGAATACACTTACATAATAGTTCATATATTTAGTAGTGAATCAATAGGAAACGGCGGATACATTTTTTAATAATAGCATTCTCTAACCGTAAATCAATAAAAAATGAAAAATCTTTTTAATAGTAAAATTTTTAAATTAAAAAGTCAAATATTATTAATCATTAAATTGTAAAATATTAATCTAATGAAATTATTAAACAATTAAAGCCTCGATTTATGAAGTTGATTTTCATCTTTCAACATTTTCCCAACATCTTCGCTGTAATTTCTGGAACGTGGGTTTCACTCATTTAGAATTTGCAAAAAAGTTCTCTCATAGCCCACTCTTTCAGGTTTTTGATTAATCACTGTAAATATTATAACGACATATGAGCTTAGGTGGAAGAGAAGCCCACATGGGATTAGACTCGGTAATTAGGAGTCTATCTAAAGAGACAAGAATTAATTCCGCTAATGTTTTTCCCGTAAAAAAGGTAGCTTCTTCCATTTTTAATAAAATGTCAACTATAAAAATGTTAACCCTCATCCGGTTATTTGCGTTGCAATAGTTTGATTTGTTTGTTTCTTTAATTATTTATAAAATAGCATAGAAAAATTGGTTGACTTTTTGACCTGTACCATATGTTATAATTTTCTGCCTCACAGTAATACCAAGCAACATAAGTAATAAAGAATTAAAATTTTTTCTTAACACCTAAATATTTGTAGATTCATATTCTTCTCGGAAAACTCTTAAATAAGGAAAAGCCTGTATTTAGGAGGGATTTATTAATCTATTATTTCTTTTTATTGAAATAACTACAAAATTTTATATATATTCTGATCTGGATACAAATATTGTTTTCAGCTTATAATTCCGAATTTTACGGTATTTTAGAGAAATAAAAGAATTTATATAAATTCTATGTGACCCATCCGTGGCTTTCAGATAATTAAGCTCTTTGTTGCTCAGATTTCCTGAGTCCTGTATTTTCTTGGCAGCCTTGGCCAAGCAATAATTCTTTACCATGATAAGGAGTAACGATTATTAACTTGGCAATCATATACGATATATAGATGACGAATTCAGTATACTGATTCGTGGTTACTCAGGAGAATGTGGCATTTTGGTAATATATTAAGAGCATCTCCTCAATCAAACTCTCGGATTGAATCCAGGATAAGGGGACGTCAGAAGGAAATCGGAGATTGAGTGAACGGAAGTCGATCTCTGAATATGATAGCAAAATGGAAGAAAAGTGACGGATGAGGAAAAAGACGGAAGAGGTTAAAAATGCATCGCATTTATTTGACGCCACCCATGTTAGGTTGGAAGCTTTCCTAAAATATAGTGGAGTCAAGGTGTGAGAATATTGTTATCTGAACTGAATGGAGTGATTGAAGTGAAGGAAAAATACCATAGACGAAGAGAGAAGTTGATATTGATGCAAAAGAGTGGAAAAGAAAGCAAAGGACAGTCAAGAAAAGTTTTGTATTGGCCTGTATCTACTATACAGCGTTCAAATCTGAAACAATTTGCGTTTAGCAGTAGTACCTTCTCATACTATGGAAAAATATCATAATATCAATGATTTATTCAGCAGCACTGTATTATCTTTGAGCAATCATGTGCATCTCCTATGAATGAAAGTAGTACATTACGACTCCATGACAGCAGATATATGATTTATATATTAGCTACAGAGAAATTGGTATATTTGCAGCGACATTATAACCAATATGGAAGCCATTCCTTAATGCTATCTCAGTTTTCTTAGTATGCCCACTTTACGAGTACGTTTGCGTATTTTCATGTATATCTTGCTGCATCCACAGTATTAAGACCGGTAGAGATAAAAATTCCATTAGAAATAAAGTTGTGGGGACGCTTCTTAGGCTAGATGAGGAGTGAAGAATTGTTACTTAACGTTAATTTACGTAAGCAAGGACATCAAGTATGAAACTTTTCGTATAATTCGATAAAAAGAGCAAATAAAAGCCATTATGCTTTGTTACTCGTATTTCAGTATCTTTTGTTGACCATAGCTGTTGACAAAACTTATACAAAAATGGCTGAAAGGTTTCTTTTTTCCAGTAGACGATTTGAAATATTCAAAGGTATATGAATTGCATTATATTCGGGATATTATCCATAGCTATCGATAGTAAATTGCAAAAATTCCATCGATAAGCCATGAAATCGGGTGAAATACTATATCTTATAATTTCTATTAAACCCAATTATTTTT
This sequence comes from Pachydiplax longipennis, assembly GCA_036926295.1. NCBI lineage: Eukaryota > Metazoa > Arthropoda > Insecta > Odonata > Libellulidae > Pachydiplax > Pachydiplax longipennis. The sequence goes on along the minus strand of JAVFKF010000085.1, from coordinate 799,539 downwards.
ATTGTAAAATTTAAGTTCAACACAGGGCACTTTACCACTTTGACAGTTTGGTAGATTATCAGTTCAAGCAGAAGCACCTAAAATGCAGCAGATGTGTTTAGATTTCAAGGTAATCTCTTAAGCTGCTCCAAACTCACTCTTCAATCCTCTAAGGTAAAGTTGAATAATAAATACGGCCTCACTACAGAGATCAGGAAGAGATACTATCTTCATTCGTTGCAAATGGCGCATCATCAGTATCATTCTGAGAGCTAGAAAGGTTGAAGGAATGATTTTCTTGCATCAAGTGAGCAGGCATCCAAGTAGGATTATTTATTTAAAATTCAAAATTTATTTAATTTACATTTTTCTGTTTTTCATTTGCAGATTTATATCTAATCGGATATAAGTGTAGTTGTATTATTAAGTAGTAGCTGTATTTAGATAAAATTAATCATAATTCATTGATGAAAATATTTAATTGAATTAGTCACAATTTTTCACTTCTCGCACAACTTTAAAAATTATGAATAAATAAAGTGTAGGTATGAGAAAGTAATGCAAGAAATATAAGCTTATAAAATAATTTAATAATGAGAATAATAGAAATTGTGTCAAAGCCTTTGATCTTAATAAATAATGAGAGCAACATGAGTTTGAGCATTCTCGATAAAAGTTTTACCATTCTTTTTACTGTAATACTTTAGCAAAAATCTTGTGGATGAAGCAAATTCATCGTTTCCGTATTTTTTACCCAATAATTATTCGTTGTTCTATAATTATGGCGATAATAAAAGAATAGGCAGTAGACAAATTTCTAAAAAAGTGATCAAAAGGAAAGCTTTACATCTTGAATATTTCAGAGTTTAAAATGGGGGGTTTGTATAGCTTATAAACGTGTTAGAATAGAAATTGTAATGTAAATTAGATTCTCGAAGATGCAGCGAAGTAGAGACGGATGTGGAATGGCGTGAAAGGCCGCCATGATCCATCTGTTTGGCTGAGGTTTGGATTCACCGCGTTGTCAATATGAAGAGGGCGGATGATTTCTGGGGGTGTGTTTTGTGTCGATGGAGATTGGAAAAGGGGGGTATCGAAAAGAAAGGTTCCCGAATAGTATGCGGAAGAGAGAGAGAGAGAGGGTTCGCGAAGGAGAAGGGATTTACGGCGCCGGAGAAAGATTTATTCCGCCCATTTGTGCGTATATCGACTATCTGTTTCTACCTCCGAAGCAATCCTTCGTTCCGCACGTTCTACCTATATCCCAACTCGCGTTCCAACTTTCGGCGGAACAAATGTATCCTATGTATATGTTATTTCTTTTAAGGGGAATTCGTAGCAGTACTCCTCCTCTTCTTCATTCAATATACTTTGGTTGTTTATCTGACGAAATATTAATTAATCGATTCAGGATGTCATCATTTACATCATAGTTTAGCCCCTCAACTAAAGGTTTACTTTCAACTCAGTTCAATTTAATTTGCTTAAGAATCGTCAATCGAATCGTCGGAGGAGGAGCGAGGAGAATGTTTTTAAATTGTGTTCGTTATATCTCATCGCGAGTACCCATAAATGGAAGCACACTTTGCATTCGTGGAAACTTCAATGGAAATCCCTTTAAGAACTGACGTGATAAATAAGTAGGCGTTACCGAATTTTTTTTTGGTAAATGAATGGAATCGTACTATAACGGAGTTTTGATTTAACTGATGGACTTGCTGAATAAGTTCAGAAATGGTAGTACTACTTCAGACTCCTAATACTCTTCAAACAACGTATATATTATGCGCGTACACTCTTACATATGCTGACCAAATATTACAGGAATAATTGAAGAAACATACAAATTACTGTGTTTTTGTGGTTTTCTTTCACCCTTGTGGTCGTCTTCCCGTTGAAAGTGGTTTGTTTGGAAATAAGGCGATGAATTGCGGAAATCCATAAAGAAAATAAACTCGAGATAGCACACTTTTTCCAAAGCTTTTAACTTAAACAACACCTTACCGGTCATCATGTGACCAGATGATACCGTCGAAACCAGTCGTGTTTAATTTGTTCAAGGTAAACGTTGTTGTAAAAGTACCATTTTTCGAGTCTCTTTCCAAATAAATCTTCTTTAATCTTTGATTGGGAAGATTTCCAACCCAAAAAGCCCATCGTTATTATTATGTTCTTGTATTTGTCTCTCATTATCTCAAAATAAGGAATTTAAATTACGCATTAACATTGCAGCTAAAATGAAAAAGAGTCCAAATTGACCTCGCCCTGACGTACAGCTTATTTATTCATTAATTATTCACTATTTACGTGTACGTTGAGAGACGGTGACAGAGGAGAAAAGTAGAACTATTTTGTACGATCCTCCTAAAACACACCGAAATTTTACAAGTACCTTTACGCAAGGTACACTTGTAGATTTAGATATCATGCTTAATTACTCTAAGGGCTGGAAAAAGAGAATTTTTTTTACCGTATGTAGGACTAAATAATGGAAAAATTATTCTCGCAATAATTTCCATTCAGAATTGCTATCGAAGAGCATTTTTGAATTTTTATGTGCAAATATATTAAAAATTCATAAATTGTGAACGATTTTAAAGTTTCCGAATGATATTTATCCCAGAAGAGAGCTATCAGTAAGAAATAGAATTTGGAAGAAAAATAACAACGCTTTGTAATATATCATGTTGTTTAATTTAAAAGAATTTAATTAAAAAGAATGTGGTCGATTTCAGCTACTATATAATAACCAAGAGCTGAATTGTAAGGAAAGAGAATAAGTAAACAGAGATAATGGCATGGGGTTGGAGGGAAGAGAGCCACCCGTTGTCAAAAGTGATGAATGCTAGTAAGGATCACCGATCATCCGAAATTCTAGAGTATTTTATCTTTAAAACAGTAATTCCTCACTTAAGTAATCTTACGATCTAAACAACCTAAATCCTATTTACGGATCTTTAACGAGAGCAATATGCGTCATTAATCACGAAAGTCTTTTAGAAAAATCAATACAATAGTCCATTTATTTTTTACAAAATGCAGTACTATTTTATCAAATAGGACTATGTGATTTCAGAAACCATGGATAAAGAAGTATTTTTGGATTAGTATTAAGACCCTTGTAACTTTTACATTTATTCAGGTGGAGTCCACAGCATTGCCTTAAATGATCGTTATCTGTTAATAATGGACAAGTCATCGATTTTTCCCAAGTTAATTTGAGGTTAAGGCTGTCGATAACCCGATTGTAACTCGTGAAAGATAGAAGCGGAAATGTTTCAGGATAAGCTGTTGGAGTAAGGTGTTACCCCTATTGGATCGTGTGTTTCATTGCTCAGCTATAATTCTTAGAAACGAATTCCTCCTCTTGTTCTGTCAAACTACGTTCGCATGTGTTCATGGATATTAATAAGTTATTTCTCCTATTTGTGCTGTTTTAAAAACTTTTGTTGTAAATTTTTCAAAATTTAACGGAATCGGTATGAATCATATGAAAGATCTTTAATAAAAAGACAATGATAAATGCGATAATAATGATATACCAATAATACAATAAATATTAATCTCGTAAAAGCTTACGTTTGGCATGTCTACATTAATATTTTAAGAATTTAAGTCTACTATCTCGAGAAAGATTAATACGTTCCTTAATTTTAATTTACTTTTTTAGAAGGGAAAGATTTGGTTGAATTTATCTACAGAATTAAATTTCTCATAGCGCATAAGATAAGAGAGGATGTTGCACTCTGTCTTTGGCAACTGCTGTTGTTTAAAGGAAGAACATGAAATAATAATTTAATTAATGGGATCCTATAATTCATTTCAACTAATAGTGTAGATAAATCTCTTTTGCTCAACATTTTTGCCTATAAAAGTCATAATACGGGCACTATTAGATAGCGTAATTCTCAGGAAGAGAACAAATTAATGAACAGTATAAATACTTCATGCATATTTTGTAAACCTATGCACAAATCCAAGTGTATATTGTCTTTGAGCGTTATATTGATTGCAAGTTTTGGGAAGAAAAAAGGTATGTCGTGAGATTAAATAATACGTAGATTTACTGCTGATTGACTGTTAGTGCATAAATGGACTAATTACACGAATGGATTAATAATTACGATATTCCTTATATATATTCGCCGGCACATTTTCCTTCATCTGAATGTAAAAGCGAAATTTTTCTTCCTTAACCCATGCCATTATTTTATAAATACATTTTTCCCTCGCTTAAAATACATTTAGGAATAGGAATGCATTAAATGTAGTTATATCCTGAAACGTAGGTTATACACAAAATCGCTTTCGTGTCGCGGATTGCATACGTTGCAGGATGCTACATCAAATACGAAATCTTTCGTTTCGTAGAGAATTTATGCGATTTCCTGATTAATATCAGATTACTACTATTATTAAGACGAAATAATTAAGCTATTTGCAGATGCTTTGGATCTTGAACTCTTCAGAATATCTTAAAAAAAGGATAGAATTGGATGACATTAAAGTAAACTGAAGAATAGAATTTTTGCATTACATTGAAGTTATCATCCTAACGGAATTTACATAATGTAAGTTAGCATAAATTTTAAATACATTCCATCAGCAAGAAATTGGCTCTTCCACCTTTAATCCGATTTGAGAGTCAATTGGCTAGGCAATCGATTTTGCCAATGCATTCGTCCTCTTAAAATAGATTCAAATGCTATTAAAAGGGAAATAAGAAAGAAAGTGCAGTTCCATTGTTGGAGATAGAAAAGGCGGAGGAGATGTGTCCAAGATGGAAGAGAGGTTAAAGTGGGCTCCATAGGTCACGTCTCTTGCGGCAGGAGTGAGTTCGACGCTCGCCAATTTCCCACTCAACTCCTCAAGCGACCTTTTTCGCCCTTTGTAATTTCCAGCTTTGTCTCGAAAATCTCATCTCAAACTGCACACATCTTTCAAACTCACTTTTCGAATGCAAGTTTCTTTCAACTGCAACCCAAATAGTTGTAATATCTAAAAGTTTAATCTAATCTCTTTGTTGCTATTATCATAGCTTCGATGATAGAGTCGTCACCAACTTAGTACTCTTTTAATACTTGATCTTGAGGGTGGAGAACTAAGGAACTGTTTTTTCTTTTCAACTCTAATTTGCTTTGTTTAGCAGAACTCTGAGGATTTTATTAATCTAAAAACCAAACCATAGTCAAAGTAGATTAGTTTGGTATTAGTGTGTATATAGACTCCCAGATGGGCAAAGCGTTCGTCTTCGGCGGTCGCGGTTCGAAATGATCTCGGCTGTTTTTTTTAACAATACAATTACTAGTATATAAAAACATGATGGTGGATTACTTATTGGAAGAGAGTACCTTTATATCTCTAAACTAAGGGGAATAAATTTAAATTAAAACCTCTAAGATACGAGTGAATTTTGAAAATTCCTTGCTTAACGTATTGATAGTTGATTCCAAAACTTGCTTTTGTCATCAATGGCAGAATGAGAAACTATACAACATTTTAATATTCAAAGGAAAAAGTATTACTCTATATTCATGAAGTTCCTACCTTGAAAATAATTTTTATAGTCATATTTTTCGGTGATATGATTCACTGAAAGTCTAATAAGAGCGTGAGCTTGCGTGTAATAGCGTTTTGGTAATACAAATCCGTATTGAATCCGAAACGCGCGAAGACCTGTTTAGGTTTCAGCTTTTCATACTTGTGTAAATATTTCCTGCTAATAAAATTTATTCTAATATTTCATCAGAATTTTACATACAGCAATTACTTTGAATTTATAGCAAAGATCCGATCAGCCGGGACTCGAACACGGCATCTAGGAGTTGGAGCGCTTACCGTTACCGTTAGAATACATATATATATGGATAGCTATTTTATTCCTTTTTTTTCCAGCATTATAAGATATAAGCAACCTTAATTTTCTCTCGTGATTTCTACTCGCTTCCCCTTCCCAGACTTGCGTTCACTCCTTTATCTATTCTAGCTCTATCTATCTCTGGCCATACGCAATACTCCCTTTTCCGAAGCTGATGCTCATTGATTTCCACTCTCGCCCTTAGCGAACAAACTGCCTTCCATTTTCCACTCACATCACTCTCTCTCTAAATGCATCCCCTCTTTTATTCCGACTTAATGCTTTGCCATTTTCCTTTCCCGATGATCCCTATTCTCTACACCGTGTTTCCTAAAATCTTTTCACCACCGATAACAAATAGATTCCTGATAGCCGAAGAAGCTTCAGAACCCGATAAAAAATATTTAAGGACTTACCTAGGAGTGGAGCTATTAAAGAATATAGAGCTATTTCGAATATAGCTATTTCGTTATGATTTTTGGCATCATTGGTAAGTAGAAGTGTCGAGCCCCTTTTTAACTAAAACGATAATGTGTATGAAGATGCAAACATTTGTGTAAAGAGAAATGAGAGAGCGACACCGTAATATGTCTCCTGAAATGTGATAAAGAATAGTACTATTGAAAGTGGACATTATAGAGATGTGGACATTCCTTAATACTTTCTTATAAAACTCATTTCTATTAATAAGTTTTATTTGGACATACTTTGAAGTGCATTTTAATAAGACAATAATTTTGTCGTACTTCATTTAATTTTAAGTATTAGCAATCGATGCTAGACTAAAAATTGACCTCATTGAGATAAAAAATAGCACGCAATCATTTCTTCTTGATTATGCATAAAATGTAATATTTTCCTTTTTTGTTGTGGTAAATATTTGTAATAAAACACGTTTCGTAGTATCATCACATTAAATATAGGAACGAATATTGAAGATGGAATGAGACGTTTAAAGAGTAAGTGCTTCAGAAAAGGGATAAACGTGCAGTAGACGTGAGGAATCCGAGTGAGGCATGCATTGGAGTGCACGAAGCAGGTTATCTCTGTCTCATCGAAATTCTTTCAGCTCCGTCCTTTGAATTCCAAACGTAGAATTTCCGAGAGAATATGTCTCAACCAGCGTTCTGAAGATATCTTGAAGCGATCGGGAATGCAATAACTGACGTTTCAGGAATGGAAATCAAATATTTGTTAACAACATATTTGGATGCAGTCGTGCACGAAAGCACCTGTTGTTTCCATCATACCTGTCTGATTTATTTGCCTGTCTATATGAAATTTTCGAGAAGAGAATAATTGTTTTTGGAAACTTCTCTACCTTAGCATACAGTTTAACGATTGTTGAAAAGAAAGAATAAAGACAATATTCTCGCATGTTTTATGAATTCCTTTTTTTCGGTATATTATTTATATATTTTCTTCCATTTTTTAACATGACTATAAAAATAACACAGGTCTTTCATAGTAATCTTTTATAAGATAAATGGTGTTTCTTCACTGATTTTAATGGGGTTTTCTGAGTTTCGGAATGCCCTTCATAATTTCCAACCACGAATAGTTTGCTCGAAACTTAAGGTAGTTTGATACACTGGTTAAAAAAACACCATTTCGCAAATACGTAAAATAATATTACATTTCCCATTCTTAACATGATTTTTCATTCATTCATGATTTGGGATTGAGAAATATTCCGTAGTCTCTCTGTTGATCTGTGAAACCTTTTCTTCTTCTATTTTTGTTTCCTTAATTTTCTTTCGCTGTTTCCCGATTTCTTCTTAAACATCTAACAGTAGTATTATCCCATCTTTCTTGGTAACCATAATCTCAATGGCCATAATATCTTTCTCCTCTCTCTAGGCATGTCATTAAATGGTCCACGATTAAATGCAAGAAATGTACCTTCAGATTGCCAACAACGCATTCAGCAACAGCGGTCTCGGGTTTGATTCCGGGTGAAGGTTTACGTTGAAAATGACTTCAACTGTTTAAGCATTTTAAAAATAACTAAATTATAATATTTATGATATAATTACAACGTTATTTGATAACTAAAAATCATTTTCTCGGGGAAGTGTATTTGGTAATTAAAAGATTTAAGTCTAACAGAAATGTAAAAGCTAACAGTGCTGAATATATATCATTAGATACTTAATGGTCTCTCATGGAAATGGGATACCATTTCCTAATTCAACACAAGCCCGCAGTATTCTATAAAAGAATATAGAATTACTATTCTGTCTATGTTAATTATTATTAATACCAAATATTGCAACTGCTCCCTTAGTCTTCCACATCAAAGAGTGTCTATGAGAAAATCCCTAGCAAAACAATATCTTAAGTTTGCTGCTGTACTTATATCTCCTTGGACTTCTACGCGTTAATAGATTAAAATACGTTGTAGGGAAAATATGATCTCTGATTAACTAAAAGAACGGATACTATATAAAATGTATATTCTTCATTTAGAAAAATCTGTTAAATAGGATGAGGAAAAGTTCTAATTTTGTCATGAAACCTTACCGCCTGTAGTTTCTGAAAATTTCGAATCGATTAGCACATTATCAAAGCCGTTCTTTAGCGAGTTTGCCACCTTGTGAGTTTTAATAATATTTGGTTTTAGTTTGGCCTACCTTTCTGATAAACTTTAAAAAATACCAACCTTATTTTTGTCTAAATCTTCCTTGATTTGAAAGATATTTTATTACCAAAATTGAACCGTGGGATCATATCAATAATTTATTTAATATCTTTGATGATACATTAGTTATTTTTGAATTCCATACGCCGTGTACTGCTCGGAAATGACTCTCATCTTTCTGTTTTCATATTGCCATCAATTTGTCCTCTCATATTTTTGCTTATGATCAAGGATATCGCTGTTTTGGGAATTACATACACCAAATATGCTCATTACGAATGATTCACGGTTTAAACTAAAAACTCAATAATGTGAGAACATAATGAAAATGTAAGGCACCCTAACTTCCGAATCAAAATAAAGAAACCTGTGTCTTACTTTATCAATAGCCAAAACCATCTTCACTCATTTAGCGTATTCTTCATAATTCACTCAATTACTTCTAAGTTGACTCTTAATTCTCTACACACTGTAATCTATCTGAATGAACTGGCCATTTCCAAAACACCTTCTCCTTCAATTCTTTGCTTTTTCCATCATCTACATTCGGAGTAGATATCGATTACTCGCACGTGAATCATCCACTAATAAGTAGAATTATATTAGATAGTAAACGGTTCGGGAGCTGCACAAAACACAAATGTTGCGTAACGATAAACTTAAAGTAAGACAATATTTCTTGAATAATAGAACTATGTAAGTTAGGAAAGTTGCTGGGTACATTTTTAGATGTACTATATACAGCAAAAAGATGGATGGAAATAAGAGTATGGAATTGGATAAAAACAAATAATATATAGGGAGATGTAGAAAACATTACGTTAAGTGACGAGATAATTAGAATAATTAAGACAATATTATTAGAATAATTGAAAGATGTAAACGATAAATGCGTCGAAGGAATTTCTTTTCGTTTGTAAGGACTCCTTGCATTCTCAGCTTCGCAATAAGTTGGTCCAAATCAAAAATGTCACAGCGGAAGATTGGATTAAGCGTTTCTATCCACTGTATAGAGACCCGATATCTCCCACTTTTCGTATTCTCTCGGCGTCCAGTAATTTGTCTCACTTATTCCCGTCTTCTATAGAGCCATCTATCTTCCGTTCCTGCAACTTCGCTGTATCCCTTTTTAGTCTCTTTTGTCCATGCGAGGATCATAAGGAACTCCGGTCATAAAATCCGCCCATAAAAATCACTTCTTCGCCGGAGTTGTTTTCGGACACGTCGCGCCATCACCAGCACGCGCTCGTCCATTTTCTACACTCCGTATTGACGCCATCCAAACCTTATGATGAATTTTCATCCTCCAGCGCCATCTGCAGCCAAAAGCGTGGTCTCGCGTCCGTTTATGCCCCGTGCAAAATTCCTCACGGATTCTTCCGCAGACATCCATTTGGACCATATGGTGCGGCAGATTCTCCAAAGAAAATCGTTTATCTTTCGGTCGCAAGGTCCGCTGAATGGTCCTTTTTACGGCCACTTCTTAAGGGGTGATTCGATTTTAAAACGAGGAGGTTACTTTTCCTTCCACATGTTCATAGTGGTTCGATTATGGGATGTTTTATCCATCATTAGGTTTTTAACTGAAAATACGCTGTTTCAGATGGTAATCTTTTTGTCTTCAGTGTAGAGGGTGAAGAAACCGATAAGGTTTCAGTTAGTAACGGCGTACTCATCTTCACATTAGAATCTACAGATTATCTGTCGTCATTTGAAGACCAATATTATATAATCATTCCGTAAATAATCGGATGGAACTTTTTAACTTTAAACGCCTTGTATTCCATCTAAACCTGGGTTTTGCCTGATTCGGGTTTTGCACTTCAAACCTGCGCAACTTTTGAAAGGGAATCAGACTAATTAGACAAGGTGAGGAATGAGGTAGTTTGTCTGCAGTGAATTAGAGAGCCAAGTGTAGCAATTACCAATTCAATTACACAAATTTTTTATATCCCCTTTTCTTTGTAGGTGTTTTCCTACAGTGGAAAACATTTTCTATATCAAAACTATGATACTATATCTAAAATGCGAATTAAATTTTTGTATAATTTGTTACATTATAAGAATGTTTATAATCTTATAATAATATAATATAATCTTAGAATATTATCTAGTTCCGATTTCTTCCGATAAAAAACGTTTTGAATGGTGTTGCATGAATATCACTCATTTCATTAAGGGCTTCAGTGTCATGGAAGCCTTAGTGGATTTTATACTATCGAATTCATGAATGTGGCTGACCAAAGTAAATGGAAAATATATTTATGATCAACTGTGGTAATAATAATAGATTGATTACAGACCATCTATTAATAATTTTCCTTGGAATCATAATTTTAAGGGATTCAGTTATATCTAACTTAATATAAAATGAAATGAAATCAGTGACTTGATAAAGACTAAGTAAAACCGTTCGTCATGTAATAAATGTATGTGGAAATGGTATGTATCCTTTTTCATCTAAAATTTCTTTTTATTTTGTATAATTTCATGAATCAATTCCACCGTAATTGAAAGCGCTGCATTATTATTTTGGAAAAAACTCTACCTTCACCGAAATTTAATTTAAACATGTTACGGAAGATTACTTATCTCGGAAAGCTCGTAAGGGCCTTTCCGAGTAATTTAAACTCGATTAAATCTAATCGTGGAATGAACTTGTGGAGATTTTTGCTTGTTTAATCGTCTGTTAAAATGCATTGAAAGAGTTCATTCAAATCAACCGATCCAACGCTTTTGAATGATTCCTTGACCTATATCTTCTGCAGGGAATTCCGTTTATGCATTTTGAAAGGCGCTGAATTTCTGATTCTATCGAATGGAGGCATTTCCACTTGTTAAAAATCGCGTCAATCATTGGATCCTCGAATCCCTTTCTGCGTGATGAAATATTTCGATATTACCTTCCAAATCTTTTTGTCGACTTCACATGAATTGATTCACTGAAGCCACTTAACCTGTTTTCACGTATAGGCCAAATATAATGTTCAATCCATGTATCTGTTTGAACTTGATGGGTTACGTTAGTGCTAAGAAACACTGAAAACTTAACGATCAGACCACATGTACGAGGCAGGAGGAAAAATTTTGTCCCTGGAATTAGACTAAAATTACTGGAAAACATTCCACAGTATAGGTAGAAAAGTTTATAGTAAATCAAATAATCGTACGAGAGATAAATTTTCTAAAAAGGTTATCTGCAAACCAGGGTGTTATTCTGAATTTTTTTAGAACCATGCTCTTGAGATATATTATTTTCGGTGAGGGAATTCCCTGGAGATGTTAGTATACAGGGTTTTTCATCAGGAATAACCCTTAGGTAAATTAGATATACGAAATGAAATTTTAAATGTTTAAATTTTAATTTTAATTTATATCTTTTTAAGAGTAAAATAAAGCTTCATGAAATTGGGCAATTATTTTTAAATACCCTGTTTATATTTACAAAGCGATTTAAGTGCCTGATGGAATGATAGTTGCGATATAATTTAGGAGAATCTTTTCCACTTTATGTGATGATTCTACTTTCATGTTTTATGTAAGGTATATTTTGTCTTTAAATAAATTTCCATAAGTAACCTGTGTCTCAAAAGCTATAATAGAATTGTTATAATTTGTTTTGAGAAATAGCAACAGAAAAGGTACTAACTTGTGAACAGTTTCTTCTTCAGTTCAGTCAGCAATGCAAATGTTATCTATCAATCTCTATTCTGCTTTTGTTCTTTAAATAAAATTTTCCGAGCATCCTAGACCTACAGTGTACGCAATTAATACAGATGTTTTGTATTGTTCAACACTCCACTTACGGAGAACCAAATGCCTACGTTGTGTATTCGCTCGCTGAATGGTTTCTTTTACAAACCACAACTTAACTCACCTGCACGTAATTGTCAAGGCCTTTTCAATGCGTTAAAAAGACATATTTTTCTAGAGAAACTCTTTTTTCATATTAGCTCGTAGTTGAGCTTATTTTCGTTGTGTTGCCTAAAGAAGAGTAAGCGAAGTGCACTTTGCATAAGTAGGTATATTAATATGCATGTCTAGGTGTATGTATAAACGAGATGATCTTGTACGTATGAACGAGCTGAAATTCTCGATGAGCAGAATTGGTTATTTTGAGCCTCCACGGAAGCGGAGAATAAATGCGAGGATTCCTGCGGATAATCCGGGAGGTTTTAAAAAAACGGCTGCATATTCATCCCTCTCTCGATGTGTGTATGCGCCGTTTATACATTTTCCCTTCACAGCCAATGAAGGGGGCCCTCGCAGTTTGTTTATTTTCAAGTCGATTCTTTTGTGACCTCCAAACGAAGGCAAAGCGTGAGGATATTTCGTATCATTTGCTTTTTTTATCCACTCGCTCCACTTTCTTTTCTTCGCTGTTTTATGCAACGCCCTCGTTATCACGCAACTTTTTCCCTTGCTAATCTGCTTATTTTTTCAACTCTCGCTCGTGCTTTTCACTTCCCGTGCTGGATCCGGAGCTCCCTATCGTTCCTGATGAAAGCTATGGGATACGTGAGTCCCCGTTTTGTAAAATAATGCAATCCACCTGATTTACCATTTCAATATGAAGGAAACGCAACACTATTCTCATTTGTGTTTCATCTACTACCAAAAGTACTTGTTCGTTAACCTCCTTGCAGAAATTTAGAGTCAAAGTAAAGTGTACTTTTTCTGTACGAATCTAAGACGGTCCCTACTCTTCTGCATTAAAAATGGATGTGAAATATTTTTGGATATTAATCGGAGATACTAATGAAAACAAAAAAAAACAATTATTCGTTACCTATATATTTAAATTAATTTAAAAATTATATAAAAATTTCGATTAAAACGTATTCTTTGTTGGTCACAATCATGCACTAAGAGACAAAGGTTCTCCAAGCGCCGACGGCGGCAACCGTCGAGGGCGATTCCCGGGAAACGGATAATCGCTTATCGGTCACCAGTTATTCAGAATCCCAATGCGCATTTCGGAAACAATGCTTTCATCTTCATAGGGGGTCCAATGCTGAATCATTCACCGTGACCGCCGAGGAATTATCCGTTTCCCGGGAATTGCCCTCGACGGTTGCCGCTGTCGGCGCTTGGAGAACCTTTGTCTCTTAGTTCATTGAACGCCGAGTTCCTTTTTCTTTCTTCTTACAATCATGTACTCAAAATCATTTCGGTAAACTATGGCTTGTTAATAGATTAAAATATGTATTCAGATAATGTAATCTAATTGAACTTTATTTAGCTATTCCTGAGAATATAGCATTTATTATTAGTTATTAGTCATTTGTCATATTAATTTATTTATCATCATCGCTCATTTGAATAACAGTACATAGTACGGAAGAAATTTTCCTAATGAAGGCTTTTAATGAGTACTCTGTTAGCAGCTTCATTAGGTAAACTTAATATAATAGTATAAATAATATTATATGCTATACTTGCGACTTTATAGATCGAATTTAGTACACTCAAAACAGTTTAATTATTATTTATACCATGCAAATTTCACTTTTTTGTTCCTTAATGATACCATCCGAGGTAGGACATTCCGTCAGTTGAAAATAGAATGTATACTACATTGATGGCTGTATTATTTTCTATAACAGTTTAATATATTCATAGAACGTCGAAAAAATGATGTTTTCATAAAAATTTCAGGTGCAACTTAAGAAAGAGTATGAGATGAAAATACGCTTGAGAAGGTACCCAATGGATGAGGAGCCATTTCAAAATAGTAGAACTAATCTAGTTGGTACCCAAAGAAGTAGGAACTCCGGAAACAAGGGCTATAAAATCCTGCTTAAGCATTCTGTGAGAATAAAAAGTACTTTTACGTGCAGAGGCGTGAAAACGAAATATTTTGAGGAGGGTTTACACGAACAAAGATACGACGGAGGATTTCCAGATGCTACAGCGGGAAGCTCAAAACAAAACATAATTGTTCACAGTGAAACTTGCACAAGCAGAAAAGTTGCTCGGCGATTTTGTCAACAATCACGAAAGAACAGAAATCGCGATTTCAAAGTTGGGATATCTGTGTAACATCAGCAGCTGCATAATCCTTAGCGCATACAGATTAACCAAAATAGCTATATTGAAATTCCATGTAGTTATAATCTACAATGTGGAACTTTACATAGCTCTTATTTAATTTATTATCGAATATCGTACAATGATTCATCTATCAAAAATTCTTATTTAAGTCGCCGAAGGAATGTTTACCTAAGAAATTCCACGGAGATGAGACTCTTCCCGCAAAAGAAATAATATACGATATACATTTTTAAAAATATTACCACCGTCACAGATTTATTAGCCTCAAAGTTTCGGAGCTCCATTTCATCAAATAACTGTATGTCTAACAATAATATCTAACAATATCAACAACATCATTATATCATATAATTCATTCTCAGTATTCTCATGATTCATTCTCAGTACATCTATTCTCTTTCCTGCGCGAAAAGTAAGTTTTAATAAGTTTCTGAATATCATATCTACAAAAAAGTTTCCTCTTCGAAAAACGTACTTATTTCTTATATCTTGACTTATTTTTTACGATTATTTTGGGATTTTCTTCCTTACTTTCAAAGATTTATTGTTATTTGAACATTTTATGTAACTTCATTATGCATTAACTTTACGTTGTAATTTATTTAGTAATATACTCGATGTGCTTCCTGAATCGAGTTTCATTTGAAACATAATAATATATAGAATATATGATTTATTAAAGTTAATCTCAACTTGTGTCTCACTAAATATTTAAGTTTGACCCATGGTCAGTTCAATATTGTCCCATGAGAAACACATTGCAGTTAACGTTGAGAATTTCCTGAAAGCATTAATTCGAACGACAGCTGATTGTAATCGGCACGATACTTAATTATCATATACACCTTATTCTAAAACAACCCATAGTTTGTCTCGAGGTGGATATAAATATTCTTTTATGATGAATGAATGGTAAATAGGAATGGCACAACCGATTCGAGTAGGCTTTGATATGCCTCTTCCTTTAGAGGGAATCATTTTAAGTGTACGTTTGAGTTATTCCATTTGCAGTCCGAATTGGGTTTGTTTTGAATGTCGATTGTGTATTTGACAACCCCTCCAAAGTATGTTTCTAAATTTCTAAGGACCACTAAGATTAAGTACGGCATTGAAGTATGTTAATGAGAAGTCCTAATTTGGCGAATCAAATATAAGTCCGTTTCTGTGTATACCTGGAGATTAGGTTGCACCACCACTTTCACTCCTGTATGCGAGTGCGTGTATCTTATTTTTATGCATCATTCATATTCGAGAGCATCTTAACATTGTCTTTTCCGCACTTTTTCCATAAAATTTTTATTTTCATTTCATTTCCTCGTTTTATTGACCGTCCTAACACTTTCCCCATCTTTTCCTACGAATATCTTTTTCCTCATATACATTTTCCTCCATCTTTTCCCTTCACTCACGTTTATTCTCTCGTTCCGCATTATTTTTCCCTCCCCTCTAATCTCCTCTCGCCTTTTCTCGCAAATTTTAGACTCATTTGAAGAGCTTATGCCTGTATAACTGCGTCGATATTGCCGGAAATGTTTCCCCTTTCCGCCGGCGTGCATCCGTGGCGCTACGTGCCAACGAGGAATATAAAAATGAAATATGCATACTTCAGGGACAGGCTGTTAAAATATTCCGCTGAGCACCTAACCGTGTTCTCTGCCCTTTTAAAAAAAACTCTTGTACCTCGGTTACACATTTTTTATCCTCCTAATCTGTGTTACACTCGGGTTACTTTCCGAATTAAATTTCTTTCATTCGCGGACGTGTTGATTTTTCTTCTTTAGTTTGAATGGTGTCATTTTTTATAGCAGAAATGGTGATCATCGGTATTCTCATGTCAGAAAGTTTCTCTTATTTATAAATATCACACAAATTGTTTATTCTTACACGTTAACCGAGTCATGAGCGCTATTATTACTTGATTTACGAGGTTTTGGTAAGTTATGCTCGTGAAATATAAAATATTTGCTAAACAATATTCGGATATGTGTGCAGCATAGTATCAGTAACTAGAACACTAAAGCTTGAATTCATAATTAATCCATGGTGAATTCTATTCGATATTCGATTCGATTTCAGTCGAATGACTCCTCGAATTCTTCTATCTTTTTGGAGTTTTATTTTCAAAAGATCATTAATATTGAATCACTTCTAGTGATACTGAAATTAATTTTATAATTTATTTCTAAATTTTAATCTCTAAAATTGGAAACTTGCAAACCTCAATTGGATACAAAGAATATTCCTTATTCAGTGTAAAAAATGAGAGTGAAGGAACAGTTGATATAATTTCAAAGTTCCCTTTTCAATCATCAAGCTTGTTGGTGTTAAAATACCATTACCGTTTGTAATACAGTCCTCTTAGTTAGAAAGAGTTCAAATCATATTTCGGTTATGACTATTGCTGTAGACATTGGGGAAAACTAATTTTGTGGACCTAAAGCATGAGCTGCTGGTATTAAAGACTATTTTTTAATTTAGAGGTATCATAGCTGATAAGACATTGACAAGGAATTCGGAGGTAAAAGTGGCCTATTACGATATAAAGGAAATCGTAAGTTGCAATATAAACAGGTACAAGCTTTGGCACTCAAAGTATTAGTAAGTATGATCCATAATGATGTACACAAGCTCTCAAAACCACGATGTTGTAATTTATTTCGTTCATTAGGATATAAACCATACTGATCATTTAGATACTCGCATTCCCAAATGTGCTCTATCACTTTTGTTCAGAGTCGTTCGGTGAAGGTCCGCGATCTCAGCTCTTCCAGTAATACCAATACGATTCTCTCTCTTAGGTAAACTTGGCTCAAGTTCAAAACGTGTTATTTCTAATTTATCCTACTTTAAATTAAAGCGTTCAAATAATATTTGGAGGAATTCCGTCATTTGAATAATTAATTGCAACTTACTTCTACAAAACAATTCAGCATAAAGAACATGTAAACATTTCTCTATGTATAAAAAGAACTTCCGAGCTCTTTCTGTTTATTGCAAACTGATTAAAATAATGACTTTGTATAATCGTAGTTTGGCTTCCAAGAAATTCAACGTTATTCTCATAGGATTACATTCGTAATAAATACTTTCGAAAGGAGATGCCGCTGGTGTTGGAGACACACTTTGCAAAGAGTGGAGTCCTAACCTTGAAACGGACGTAAAAAATAAATCCTTTCAACCCTGCAGCGCCGTGAGACTTCTGCAGGCCATGAAGGCGTCCTTCACTCAATGAACGACATATCTATCTTTCTGCTTTCACATCATATTCATTCAGCATTCATAGTTTCAAATATTCCTCTATTTTCTTCATAACTGTTATGCTCGTTTGTTCTGTGGAACCCTCTGTTTCAACATATGTGGTTAGTCTTAGTTATTTATTCACAATAAAAATCTTAATTCTACGGCACTTAAGTGCATAACTTTAAGGGCTAATATATATTCTGTCACATTTATTTACTCCTTTATTTATATGAAACAATTATTGGGTTTACGAGAGGCAACGTAACGCGTCAGAAATAAAATTTAATATGCAATCTCAAATCTCATTTCATCCATCAAAGTCGCGCACTACACTAAACCCACACTCCAATAATCATTAATATCCTCCTGTCAATAAAATTTGTTGTAATTATCCTGATGCAGAAGTAACTAATATATATATATATATATATATATATATATATATATATATATATATATGCAAACTATAAAATCATTGTAAAAAATGAACTGCTGGAGTGTCATACTCCGTGTTAAATTTGACAGCTAGCAAGTTCATATTTAAATAATACGAAAAGTTAAATTGATTGCAGTCTCTCGTCGAAATGCTGTACTTAGGATGGCACTAAGAATATATTCACATATATCTCTAATTTGCTTTTGATTATCTATCAGACTCCAATGTATCTCCATCTAACCCTAACTAATTTCCCCAATACTTTTTGTTTATAAATAAAATGGAACTCGGCTGCTAATGAATTAGAGGTTTGAGAAGCGTTATTTCAGAATGAAATACGTTTAGATTACGTTAAGATTAGATGGGAGAATCCGCTGAGGATGACTATCAAAATACGCATCCAATAATTCAGTAATCCTTGCCTCAGTTCTACGGTGCCTGTAAGCCCGACAAACAACTAGCGGATTCTTTTCAACTTCTAATTCGTTAACAGTCGCATTACAATATTCTTTTTGGAATTGTCTGTTGAATTCTCCCGATATTCTACTCCAGCTTTTGCCAAAATGTTTGAGTAGGGGATTCAAGATGGTACCTCAAGTAAAAATGATATAAATTATGCATTAAAATCAATAGAAGTCAATGTTTCAAAAACGAGTATTCATATAGATTCATAATATATTCAGAAGTTTATTCATACAGATGCGTATGAAAATGTGACAGGGCCTTCCGAAAAGAACGAATCGATTTCACCATATTTCATAAACATTCGTAATGTTTTTATCGTTACGATCAGTTTCTTGAGGGATAAAGATTAGAAATCGGTTCATTTTTCTGAAAGCCCTTGTAATAGATTCCAAAAATAAACTTCAGCATCCACGCAGATAAAATACATCGTATCTGAGTTCTAGTGCGCCTTCTATTGTAACTCTCATTCACTTTCATTTTTCGTCTTCACCCTTGGGGTCGAAAGAGAATATCTTCGTTTCAGTCCTCTTCAACAGTTTAATGCGTTTCCCCAGCCGCTTCTAAATCCTCTTTCCTCCTAAAATATCCGCTTCGTATTCCTCTGTCGTCCCAATAGTTCCGGTCCATTCCAGAAGAAAAAGTCATGCATGGATAAATAAGGCGCGTTAAAAGTTGCATCCGTACGTGAGAGAGCATCTTGTCTCTTTGTTGCTATTGCCTCGGGAAATTTCGTTCGTTATTTCTTTCAGAATGTCGTTTTTCTCGCAGTTTACCGAAGAATTGAGAATCGGAACTCGTGTGCTTCGTCGTGGAAAAGTTTTCGAGGATATATCAACTGAGACCGATTGTGAGACCCTAGAAAAACATTATTATTCATACATACTTATTTTGCTATTTCCTTTTTTAAAATTCTTTTACGATTTTTTTTATATATTGTAAAAATGATTTTAACCTTCTCATCATTTTCATTAAGATTTATTTCCTCTCTTTGTTTTTACTCCATCTTTTGTGCTTCCCGCAAAGTAGTCCCCTCTACAAATTGTGGGGATATTTTCCCATAAATTACATCTCTCCTACTTTTCTTTTTACTTCTTTTTTATATATTTTCCCTCTCTTTTTTACTTTCAAATAATAATATCATCCGAGGATCGTTGGGAGAGACGCCCGCTTAGTCCTGACCCCACCTAATAAATGGTATAGTAAAAATAGTATTGATAAGACTCTTTCCTATGTTTCCTATCTTTGCATAGAATTATTTAGCTTCGATAATGACAATTCAATACAAGTAAAAGCGTCTTTTAGAATGAATATGCGGAGTTATTCACCTCATTTTCATTTAAAATTCCTTCTAATTCAAGGTTATCCATTCCCTTTGCACTTTGGATCCATCCTTAACACTTATAATTTATGAGGAAAACAACAAATTTTAATCAAGCCCTACCGTCATATATTACTATACCGCTCTTAGAAAGCAGAATCATGAAACATATTATGCATAATATGCATAATATGTTTCATGATTAAATATTGTATTATATTAATATTAAAATTATGAAACATATTATGCATAATATGTTTCATAATTTTAATACTTTATGCACAATATACTATAGTATATTGTGCATAAAGCATAATAATGAAGCAAAAGAATGGTTTTCAAATCATTACGAGTGTTTAAAGCAAATCGAGTCACTGTATTTGTATTCCACAAAATCGTTGCCAGAGATGAACGGCTCAGTGACTTATGAATTTATCTCATTAAACAGTGACTTTGATGGTGAAATATTAATTTACTGATATGCACCAGCCAAATCTTCAGCAATTCGACTAATGCATGTATTCCTTTTACATCATGAGATCTTGTACTTAAGTTACGGAAACACAGAGAAACATGTTTATACATACAGGGCACAGTGTGAATTATATGGGAAATTTGGCTTGTATATCTATGTTTGCTTCTTCTACAGATCCTTGAAGATTTGAAACCTAAGTTGTTTTTACAATGTCAAGTTTTCTGTCTATTTTCGTATCCTTGGTAACGGATTATTTTGTCCCACATGCTGAGTGCATTCAGAAATACCTAAATGAAAGAAGGCTGCATTATCATACAACAATATAGTCTCAGCCACAAATATCTTCCCTCCGAGCAATAACGATTCCTAATTGAGCATTTTACTAAAACTCTCATCATTTTTATGCATAAATGTCCCGTTCTATTCGAGACCATATAAATTAGTCATCATGAATACCAATTTTGGTTGCTGCTCACAAATTAATTTTAGCATTCGATTTTTCACATCTTATTTAATAATGAAACAACGTAACATGTGTGCCGAGACTATTGTTTTC
This sequence comes from Pachydiplax longipennis, assembly GCA_036926295.1. Taxonomy (NCBI): domain Eukaryota; kingdom Metazoa; phylum Arthropoda; class Insecta; order Odonata; family Libellulidae; genus Pachydiplax; species Pachydiplax longipennis. Next base: position 778,518 of record JAVFKF010000085.1, on the reverse strand, counting down.
CCTCTCGTAATTAGGGAAAGAAACCCTGTGAAACACGAGTAAGCTGAGAATTAACGAGCGCAATGTAAATGTGATTTCCTCGAGTCCATTTGTATCCAGAGTGTCACGCTCTTGAGCTGTTTTCTTTTTCCCCCTTAAGATGGCTCCACCGTCTTCTGTGGCTTGTGTGTGCGGACCACGTTTTGTATTTTCGCCGCGGGAGTTATTGCGGCATCTCTCCCGCGGGTGTCATCGCGTCGTCTTTTGTTTATCGCCCGCCTCTTCTTCTCCCAGACATTCCTTCGATTTACATTCGCAGTTATTCAAAGGAAGCCATTCCATTGTCCTCTCATTGATCGTAATGAGCGTTCATTGTAATTTTAATTTCATCATTATTATCTATGCTTAAGTGACAGTATGGCTGCATTAACCACCGTTAATAATCACCGTAGTGCAACGTATCCCATCCCTGTTACTCATACGGTTTTTAAAGATTAATTTCATGAACTTCGAGACGAGATAGGAATATGAAATTTAGGGATTCATTAGAGGTCAGTTTACTCAAGACATTTCAATGCTTTTCTATCGAAAGCATCTCTCGGTTTCACTCTTTAAGGCTCAAAATCGCTTTCATAGAAAAGAATGATCCTACGAAATCTAGAATCAAAAGAAAGGAAATGTAATTACTATTCTCCTTTTGGTTGCAGAATATCGTTTTCGAGTCGATTAAAAATGAAAAATAAAAGAGGCTTTCATTTGAAGTAAAATTGTCCCTCCCGTCTAAATCCAGGAAGAATTTTACATCAAATGGAATCCTCAAACAGCGAAAGACTTCGTACCAAATAGAGGAACCTTTCGTTTTCAAAATCATGGAATATGTTTCCTTCCATATGATTTCAAAGAAAACCATTCACGAGTATATAATACGTGATATCGTTACTGTTCACATCATTGTTCTTGAGGATACATCAGTAGAATTCGGTCATAACGCGTGTCACTTCCACGTGATTTCAAACACTTACATTGACAATTTCCTGTGTTAGTAGTAATTTACATTTTGGTAATTTTTATTTCGACAGACGTGTAACAACAACGCAACTACAAGTCAATGCGGTCGGCGAATTATTCAAAAGTAATTGGATATGAAAGAGAGGCAACCGTCGGAATGTAGATGTTACATTTGCGAAACATTTATACTTATGTGACAAAGCTGTTAATAAGTATCATGTCAGAGGAAAACAACAGAGTATTTTGTCAATTTCCGTAAATAAATTTATTTATTTATTATTATATATACTATATATATTATTTTATTTAATAAAGTTATATAATTTAGTTTTACTCGTTTATCATTGTTTCCCCCCTAATGACACTGGTTTCCGAAAGCGCGAGTGTCCCCTGCATTATAGTCAATCTTCACTATAATTTGGCCTAATATAAGTGTCTATGTCTAGTTTAAATGAGTTTAAAACAAATTTTTAGTGATATTATTAGTGATATGATAATTTTTTCCGGTAGATCATTTTCACTGAAAAATATCACCTATTCTTTTCCACAGTACCGTCCTTTTTACAATGAAATTCTCCGAGAAATGGCCAGAATGAACTGAAACATAATCGAAGACTACTCTCAGCATTCCCTCTCTCTTTGCGTTACACCGGACGAACACCTTTTCTCATCGCATACTTCTTCGGATTAATATATTTATTTGTGTATACTATATCAATATCTATATCATTATCTTGTATTTATTTTTCATTTTGTATATTCTGATTATCATTGTTCTGAATTGTCGAAAACTCCATCTTATAAGCCAAAACGACTAAAATTACACTTAAATTCCTTAATTATTTTTGATTGATAATATTTTACACAATATATTTATTACACTAATTATAATTATGCTGTATTATTACACTAATCTGCTGTGGTTTACTACCACCACAACTTGAATGGGCGTCATATATAATATTTATAGCAACGGCCCCATTGTTGTTATTGGTAGTTACGTAAATAAATAAATGTTATATTGGAGAGAGGCGTAGAAAATTGAAAAGAGAAACAGTACTCTCTAATGAATGAATACTCATTTTATCGAAAGAATTTTATCATTGTGCCAAGTAATTTTTCATGATATAATTCATTCACTTCTCTCGTCTTTTTTATTATCCATGTATCTGTTGTTTCCTTACCGGTATTTTTGACCTCTACCCTTAACTTCTTTGCTCTTTTTCAATCTTTCTTCTTTATAAACACTTTAATTCTATTTTATATTAATTTACCTATATATGCAAGGTTTGCTTGGATCAAAAGTTGTGTGTGAATTTTAACGAAGTATATATTGGCAATTACAAATTTGATTTTAGTGCATCCCCATTGTAACTATATAATTTAATTTCATTTTATAGTTGCCTCCATTTTTTAATTAGCACATATGATTTGCCCTAAGTCACCTTTTCGTTCAGAATTTTACCTTCTACTCTCTTTCCCTCATTTATTCCTCGGCGTTCTATCTTTGCTTCATCATCATTCTCTCCAACGCCAAGTTTCCTCGGACACTACCGGCCTCCCTTTGAACTGTCTTAGAGCATAATGTAACTAAACCAATGTGGCGGCACTGGCATTAAAAGCTTCTTTGCTGCCCTTCCTCTCAGTGAAAGTGAATGTAATTAATTACTGCATTAATCATTGTTAAAGCGATTTATGTGGTTATTCGGGTCTTAAAAGGTAAGCTAGTTTGCAATAGAAATACGATACACTTATAATTACTGTTCTCTAATCGAAATAAATTAAGATATTTCGAATGATCTGATACACGTCCTACACAATTACTGGAGTTGAAAAGAAAATTAATAAACATTTTATTATTCTTAATTAAGGATGAAAAATAACTACATTGCAAAACTTTTCGTCGATGTATAGACCGCTAACCATTAATTAAAATAGCTTCCAAAATTTCCAGGATGCCGAGCGAATATGGTTTCCAATAGGAATCGAACCCGGGACCGTTTTTACTGAGAGCAAACGCGTTACCCACTTGGATATCCTAGGAGTATAACTGTATTTTTAGTGTTGCAGAAATGAAAAACAATCTTTGGTACATGAGAGTCCCTCGACTAAATACTCATGCGTATGGTGAAAAGGAGACCAGAAATTTCCTATTTCATCTTTAGAGATCCGCTATAAATTATAGTAATTTTATTGTTAAATACGCTTCGATAGCTGAGGCTGTTTCGTACTTAAGCTTCCACCGGGAATTGAACCACTTACGCGAAAGTCTAGCGACTGCTCACATGTTTTATTGGTGCTATAAAATTATACAAAAGAAAAGTCAAGAGGATATTAGGGGATTTTAAAATAAAGCACAACATTTCGGTGATGAGAAAATGATGAGGTGATTAAAAATAATTAAATTTTGAATCTATATCCTGCTCTGTATTTAAATGGGTAACAAAATTATTAACGATAGAATGATATGGAATATTAACTAAGGCAAAGTAGACTCCCTCACAAAATTAATTATCACTTTATGTTTGACATACTGCCATTTCTCACATTAAGACATTATTAATGAATCATTGGGAAATAGTGGATTTATGTTCCGTATGACTTTTTGTCCATATTTGTCGACATAACTACAAATTTTTGTTTCGATGGAAACTCCTGAAATTAGTACTTCTCCTATCTTATCTTCTGCCTCGTTGAGATCATCTGAAGACTTTTAAGCGATTCCTAAAATGTTCGAAGTAGACTTAGCAAATAGAGAATCTAATTAACCTCGAAGACTTTCCTCCATTAACATCAACTAAACATTCCCTCTTTTTCCTTATCTATCTTTGTTCTCTCAAGATTCCCACGTTCCGCTCCGAAACTCAGGATCCCGTCGGAACTTTGAGCGTCCAAAAGCACAAACGGCGGATGGAATATTCCCCGTTTCGCCAGATTCATATCCTCCCCCAGCATTCCCTCTTCTTTTACCACTTCACAGACCGAGAAAACACGAGTCTGAAAACCATAGCGTTTGCCTCAATCCCACACGTGCTAACAAAAGGCCCCCCCTCCTCATTCCCCTCTCATATCAGATACGTCTTTTATCCCCTCCCCACTGTTTCTTTTTCGGGGAAGGCGGTCGATTGCATTCCGCCTAAAGGGCCCGCGAAATCTCCTGCATTGCGATGATGTCTTCTGCGGATCCTCTTTCCTTGATCGGTTCCATCAGGCGTTAAAAAAGATTCGACGGTAATCCGGCGCGTGGTAGTTTCAAGCGAATGTATTCAGCGAGAGAGATCTCTTGCAGTCGATTAAATAGTAATGCAATTATAGTATAGTAATAGAGTGAAATAGTCAAATCTCCCTCGGCAGCAGCCAAGTACAAACTTGTAAGCGTTGAGCAGCCACAGCCCTAAATTTATAGGGAAATGGATGAAAGTTGGGAAGTTGTATATGCCTTATCCTTAGCTAGTAACATGAAGCAGGAGTTTCGAAGTGAAGATCGGTTCTTTGAGAAACGCCTCATACGTTCCATAATATCCACAGAAGGCCCTTGATATGAGATTTGCACGATTCCTATTTACTGTGCTCACATTTATTTATTTTTCTTCCTTTCATATTACACAATAGAACTAGAAGAATAACTATTTAAGAGAATTGAGAAGAATATGAAGTACTGCAGAGAGAGATTTCGATATTATTTGAAAGATTATTATTCGAAATTTCGTTATTTTCGTTTTTTTATTTATCCTTTCTTGTATTCGGTTGTATATATTGTATTTTAGGAAGAGAAAAAAAAACATATTTTTTCTACGAAGGTAGTTTAGTTTAGCTCATCAATGAATAGATAACAACTCTTAAAGTTATTCACTAGTTTCGTTAGCGTCCAGTAATTGACCCGTCGGATCATCATCGTACCTACATTTCTGAATGTTTTTTTAGCGTAAATTTTCCAAAAAACTTTAAAACACTTATCTCTTGCTCAATATGGAATATTTTGGATGTAAAAACATAATTCATAATTTATTTTTATGTAATAATATAATTATTATTATATTATATATTTTTATATAATAATTTTTTATTATGTATGTATCCCTTATACCATCTGTTTATATAAATTAACCGGAAGTATTTCATGACTATCAAAATATCGTCAGCTGGGACATAACATCTATTGCGATCTTATTCACCACTCTTCAATCAATGAAATACTTGGTAGTGACCAAATTTGTGAAGTCTCCACAACCATCTCTAGAACCTCCTCCATCGTTTTTCTATCGACCCAACTTACTTTCTCCATTCTACTCCATACCCACATCTCAAAAACCTCCAATGACATCCTCTTTTCTTAACGTCCACGTTTCACACCCGTACAACATTACACTCCACACCAAGGATTTTACCAATCTCTTCCTGATTCCTTTATCAAGTCCCTTTGTCGTCAGTTCCCTTCGTTTCATGAACGCTTCTTTAGCTAAAGCTATCCTTTTTCTAATTTCTGTCGAACATCTTCCATCCTTAGAAAGAAGACTGCCCAAGTATGAAAACTGATCTACTTGTTCCAGTTTTTCCCCATCCACCCTTATCGTTAATTTAGTATTCTTTCCCTTTGAACTCATAATTTTGGTCTTTCTAACAATTAATGATAGAAGGGAATTCCTTGGATTCGAAAGTAAATCCACGTGTTCATGTGGTGTAGATAACTTCATTCATTCATTCAGGGGATAAAAGGTCTTTATGAAGAGCATGCTATTGCTGGTTATGAGAAAGAGAGCATAGAATTGAAATTGAAACTTTCTTCGTAACTTTCTGATGGTGAATATATGTTTATACATATATGGCACCAAACTGCATTCAGTGAGTGGTTTGGACTTAGTATTGGCTCTCGTTCTTTATCAAGTTGCTATAAGCATTCCCTTGTTCAGTTTTTATTTTCCTTTTCTATAATGTTTGGGAGTTTTCTTTAAAAATTATAGTTTTGATATAATGAAGTTTGAGTAACGATTGTATATGAATCAGAACTTGATTAATTTCGTCTTTACAGATCTAGTAGAAAAATGTTATCACTTTCTATACACTTTCAGATTTGGAAATTACAACGGAATTACGTTCTTCAAATTCCAAAGCATCTTAGTTTGATTTACTCGATCTTCATGGTCAATCGTTTAAATGTTTGCCTATTGCATTTTTACAATTCTGTTACCTCGTTTATCTCCTAGTTGTTTCCCTTTCATTCCACTGCTTTATTTTGATATTTCATTGCGCTATACTTTAGGAAACAGAAAAATGCTCTCAAATTCATCACAGTTTCGTACATTTCTGCACATTTATCCGTTCTCATACTTCAAGCTTGAGTGCTTGTTTGTGTCGGTGGCTGGCATTGTTTTCGGAGTTTGTCTATTAGTTGCGCTGCGAATAGAAATGCGTGAGAAAAGAAAGGAGGCTTTTAAAATGGTCCCGCCAATATGCGTCTGCGCCCTCATTTTCACGACCGAAGTGATTTTTCAATGTGAGATTGACGTTATTTGCTGCTTCCATATCTTAGTCCCTTCATAAGACGAAATTTTAGTTCCCGTCATACATTCGATGTGAAAGTTAACAATTTCAGTGAATGACATCTCTATGATAATTAAATGCGTAACATAGTTTATATCACCTATTGAAAAAAGAAATGATTTTCGGAAAAAATTGAATGTCTTCAGGTAATGAGAAACAAGATTCTATGTATTCAATAACGATGCTGTAAAAGAAATAGAGGCTTCTTATACGTCTGTCTAGGTGGAATCCGGTTTATAAGAAATCCTAGCTGCGGGATTCAAAGACATCTGCGTAGCTCGTTAAGTCGTCGTCTAGAAGGGTTCTTTGTCATAGTTTTCAAGGCAATAACGGGATCCCCAATATGTTGTCTCGGGTAATAGTCGGCTAAGAATTTCCTTGCTAAGAGAAAATCCAGTAAATCTATCTAAAAGTCTGTTTCTTACAATGAATTAACTCTTATGATGCTAGGCTGTTGAGTAAATTCATGTCAAATCGTTAAAGTAGAATATGGGGCTTTCAAGTATCATTTTCACGGAATAATGTCTTTTGTCTATCCCTAAGTCAAATATTTTTCCATTTATTTTATTAATACCGAGTAGAGATTTAAAAATCTCCTTAAGCTACAACGGATAACTGATGATTTAGTGTTGATTGCACCGTTTTCCAGTAAGTATCTCAAAGATAGAATATCGTCGAATGAAAAATATCTCAAACAGGACAATTATCATAAATTATGTAATATTTAATGAAAGGAAATTATGTTGACATTTTCGTGTTCAAAATGCCATCTTCAGAATATATTAGATAAAGATCAAAGTTAGAAAGGTTTCAAATTTAGACATGCTTTGAAATCAAAGGATGCATATGTTTTTCAGTTTCATCTACATCTACATCTACATCTGTACCCTGCAAGCCGCCTTTCGGCGTGTGGCAGGGGGTGCAAGCACCAGGACTCTATTTGCCCAGTCGATTATTTTCGCGTATTGTTCTCGGAAAAAAAGAATTCTTGAATCGACTGGTTTTAGCATCTATTTCTCTGATCTTTCTCGCTGGATCAGAACGGCCTATATAGCAAGGAGGGCGCATAATATCGGCTACATCTTCTATGAACGTGCTCTGTCTGAATTTATCAAGTAATTTAAATCTCTGATTGAGCCTTCTTTCTTCTAAAGATTCCCATCCTGCCTCCTGAAGCATCCGAGTAACACTTACCGATTTATCATAGCAATTTTTTACAAAGCGTATTGCCTTTCTTTGTACCTTTTCTATCTCGCGAATACAACACTTTTCTGCGGGGTCCCATACACTGCATCCATAGTCGAGGTGAGGCTTAACTAGCGCAAAGTACTATAATATCGCTCGCGGACTTTTTCTTCGCTTTTACCGACTATTCTTTTGACGAAGCCTAGTTTCTTAAGAGCTCGCCCACATATGTTATGGATGTGGGTACCCCAAGTTAAGTTATTCGTGAGGGTTATTCCGAGATATTTTACCGAATCGACTGTTGATAATGTTTTCCCTCGAAGGCTATATGAATTATGATTGGCAAAGGATTTTCTTTCGAAAAACTTAACTACTGAACATTTATCTACGTTGAGCTCCAATTGCCAGTCGTCGCACCATTTTACTATTTTATCTAAGTCATTCGACAGGCTTAATCTATCGTCATTACTTTTTATTTCTCTGTAAATAACCGTGTCGTCAGCAAATATTCTAACGTTACTGTCGATGTGTTCATTAAGATCGTTAATGTATATTAAGAATAATAATGGCCCGATTACGCTTCCTTGTGGGACGCCTGAGGTCACCTTGACTAGGTTGGAACTAATACCATCTAATACTACTCGTTGTTCTCTATCGGACAGGAAATCTTTTATCCAACTTATTACTTGTTCGTTGATGCCCGCAAGTTTTAATTTGTACAACAATTTACGATGTGGGACTTTATCGAACGCTTTCCGAAAATCCAAAAATATTGCATCGACTTGTCTTTTACTTTCGGCCGATTTCAAGATATCGTGAATTAATAACGCTAACTGTGACTCGCAGGAACGTGTCTTACGAAAACCATGTTGATTCTTAACAATGAATTTAGAGGTTTCGAGAAAACCCATTAAGGAACTTCTAAGGAACTACTAAGGAATTATCTGTGCAAAAAGGTTCCAAGTTTCTTCGGTATTTAAACGCATCGCGCGCGTTTCGTAAAAGGTAAAATCGGAATTGAGTTTATTACGAAATCCTCCAAAATCGGCTTTAGAGTAGAGATAAATTTTGCGCTTGGGTTTTTGGTGCCTTGTCAAGTTAATATCGATATAGTTTATGCCGTGTGGCAGTGTGTGAAACGTCAGAGGCCCAAGTCTGTTATATAATCCTGTTTTTAGATAGAATTGAAATTCGTATATGAATATTTCGACTACATAATAAAACGCCCCATAAAGTTATGGGAGGAACTTGAGTTTACGTAACTGTAATCATGACAAATATCTATTTGTTCTACTCGAAAGAAATGGTGAAATCCATTCGAAACACAGCATCTTAAAAGGGATTTTAACTATTTCAAATACCAGATATAACTCACAGAATATTCTATCATTCCATTCAATAATGAAAACTTAATATTTAAGTCACGGAGTTGAAAAGTTTGTAAGCAGCTTTGTTTTGTTACTACCTAATTTGGATGGCTTAATAGTTCAGCTTGCGTATTGTTTTCAAAACAATGGTATTCCTTTGCCTGTCAAATATCTGTTATTAATGCCGTATGCTTTGGGAAAATGATTGTTTCTTTTGATTGCATTTCTGTTATATTGAGGCAAATTATTAGCAATTTAGAGGTAACTTGGGATACTTCTCCTTTCTGATGAAATCTCTTTCGAATGAATTATTCCCCACGCTTTTTTGGCAGTCATTGGATAGTCATTTTTCCCATAAAATGCTGCTTCTCTTTAAGCACCTTCATTTGCCATTTATTCATATTAGTGAGCAACTGTAAAATAATAGCAAACGATCTCTTCCCCTCTTTCCCCACTCCTTTAATGGTCACCATCCCTTCCTGAAAGACTCCCTATTATACATATTGCTGCTTTTATTGGTTAACTCACACAATGGTCAACGATTAAGCAAAATTTCGAATGTATTGAGGCCCATATTAATGATTAGACAAGTAAATTAGATAGCCGAATTATCGCTCGGTTCTAGATAGCTAACCAGACATCGGAATTCATTGAAGTGTGTTCTTACAGATAGGTCGTACTTCATTAAAGAGGTAATCGGCTCTTCAGAGGAGGAAAAGAGACGATTGCGATCAGATTTTTATCGGAATTTTAAACTCCCGCGCCGATAAACTACTATTAATGGCACCACCATAACAATTGGCGTTAAACTATTGCACTTCGCCGTTCAAGTTTTGAACTTCGAACGAGGATTAGAAGAAAGAAAATGCTCGTTTAATGATCAAGAAAATTTGAATCGGTGGGCCTGTTAATTAACTTGAGGAGGCAAAAATGAAAGAAAGTACCGCAAACGGCTTCCTTCTCGGCGATAACACGATAGAAACAGATTATTACGACAGTTTTCTTAGGAAAAAACATCAAACACGTGTTACGCTTCTCGAGAGTCATCGTGGGACGGAATTTTTGAGAAAAACTTTTCCACTTGCTCCGAATTATCTGGGCGTAAAAATCTCTCATATCCGCAAAAAATCTCCCCTTCGAAAAACCTATCTTTTGGGTGGAAAGTTGGAAACCCTGAGGCAGAGAAGTAACAGAAACCGCGTGGGTCGAAAGGAGCGCTAATCTATATGAGGAAGATATGAGAGCAGTAAATCTGAAGTGTTTGAGAAGAAGATAAAGGAAAGGAGTTAATAGGAGAACAGAAGGGAACGGATATTATCCAAGAAGACCAGATGCGAAAATATGTTATAAAATGGGCCAAGGAAACGGTGGTGAGGTAAAACACCAGTAGGACACCGTTCATCCAGTAGGCTCGTATAAGAGGGAACTACTAGGAGAGATGAGATTGTTTTCTATTGCTCTGACTCAGAGTGTGTGGAAAACATTCACGCAAGAGCTTTAGATGACCCAATGAACGACACTTTTCATGTAAAAAAGAAGAAAGAGGAAAAAAATTGGAACGCGACTTAAAGATTTAGAGAGAGAAAACACTCCATTAGTCGGAGAAAGCGGTTCCTAGGTACAGAAGTATATAGAGAAGGCCTGGATTATTGACTTCTGGAGAAGTCTTTGTCCAGCATGCCAACTAAACACTTTTGATGATGCATTTTCTTCGACAAGAGATATAATTAAAACGATGTATGTATATCACTTACAGAAAGACCCTGGTTTCGATGTCTTTAGGTCGAACTGATCCCTGGACGATGATTTTACTGATCGAAATCCTAGATTTTCTGAAAATTTCCCTACAAGTATTTTCTGTAAGCAGGTTCTTGGTCTTGTATAAATAAATCGTTTTGATTATCTTCTTGTTTGAATGGAATATCATTGGTTAATGCTCAAACTATTGATAATATTTTCTTTAATCTTTCTCTATAATTATATTTTATAAAGGTATCGTCTATCTTGGAAGTCGTAAAATAGGTCGCCATAAGATGCGATTTTTAAAATTCGATCTATATTGGTGCAAGAGTAAGATTTTCCCAGTGGTCGGAAGGGTGTTGGGAAGTAAATATAGTAAGAATAGATTAATCGAAAAAGGTTATATGTAGCGTGACAAATGACGCATAAAAGAAAAAGATTAAAATTAACGAAGTTTTATATTTTTCTACTTGAAATTGAGTAAATATCATTTCGTAATTTTTTAATATTTTTGTTTAAATGTTTGTGGATAGTTTCAAATGCAAAATCCAATGAAAATTAAAAATACTGCTTGTATGAATGGGTCACAGGCAAAAGTGCATATTAAAAATGGTTATAGAAGGCATATATAGCAGGGTTCCCCAACCTTTGTTTCCCATGCCTTCTGTTAGCGAAAAACTGAACGAAGGTAGATAAACTAGATTATCATGCTATAAAAGGGTCTCTGATATTTCACATTGGCGCAGTCCGACCACGTTTACCATTACGCGTCGGAATGGAGGACTTTAAAATATATTTCTTTTTATTAGTTGGAGTTGAAGCAATTGGATGGTTTACTTTCAAGCTAAATAGTGTACGAGGAACGAAAAGATAGGGAACTCCTGCTGAAAAGTTTACCATGAAAGCGGATTAACACGTAAATAACATTATAATCTTCTAATCTATAAATTATTCGTCATGAATCAAAGGGCATCATAAGTAGTACAATAAAAATCTAAGAAGAAAGAGCATTTCTCTCCTTAGTATCTGAAGTGGGAATAATAATTGGATTAAGTAATATTCAGGAAAGAGAGAAGCTTGTAGAAGTGTTGAGTGAGAGAAAGTAATCATTATAAGCAAATGAATGAAGTGTTTATACGCAACGACAAAAGGTCGATCAGTTGAGGGGAAGACTGATAAATGCAGATTATAGCTGAAATGAGCTTTACAGAATCTGAGACACTCATCTTAAAGGAAAAGAGAATAAACATGGAGGGATAAAGAATTATTAAAGGGAGATTTCAGATTGAAAGATGAAAGCTAAGCAGACTTAAATTTTGCTTTATATTGGAATTACCTGATACAAATCGTAAATTTCGTGGAACTTATTAAGTTTGGATTAATCTCGTCTTTGTTATTTTAGAGGGAAAATTAGATTCATTTAAGAGCAGGAATTCTTATATCCGAAGATTAACTAGGTTAAAAAATTTGAATAATCTACTGAAGGAAATAAATTTCTATTATTCTTTACTCTCCTTTATTACTTCTCTACTATTTTACAGTACTGAGATATACTAATTAAAAAACTTTACTGTGAATATATTTAATGTGTGATCACCAACAAAAAGAACTTTGTGCACATTTCTTAGAAAGCTTTCATGAGGACACTTTTAATCACCGAGTGGTAATTGTAATCTAGAATGTGAGTGTAATGAAAAACTTCTATAATATAAATAACCTTCTGTAAAAATGGGAACTTATCTAATTTTTTAGAATAATTATATATTTGTTATATTATTTATATTATGAAAACCGGATCCGGTAATATCTAAGGGTGCATTCGAAATTATTTCATTATATTCCATTTTCTATTCCATTAGCTTTATTAAGGAATTTCAGCTAACTTTTCGTCATACCCAGTCGGTAATTGATGGTGTTGGTTTCATTAAAAAAAGAAAGTGATTTGATACATGCTTTTTATTATAGAATCATAAAATTATATTTCTTCTTCCTGACCTCTAAATTAGGAGTATCAATGGTTTACAGAATCATGGCAAAGTATACACATACGTTGTGTCAATCAAGCGTCATATATGTGAATCAGTTGTCAAATACGAAGTTAATATGCTTAATTAAAAAGAATCGTTTTCTTGTAAGATAATATAAAGGATGGGTGAGTTCATTTAAATCAGTGTTCGCCAACCTAGTCACTATCGTACCCTAACAAGCGTTTCCGGGATGTGAACATTTTCTTGATCGACAGTCGACGGCAATTCAATCTTTAATAATGGTAAATAAGGCATCGATTTCCTCTAGCTCGTAGTTCGACTGCGGCCCCTTTGATTACCAACCTAATAAATAACTTATTTACGAAAATTGATGATATCAGGAATAAGTCAATATCTTTTCATAGGATGACATATATTTCCAATCGCTCGAAATATTCCATAACATATGACAGTGGGTTACAGTAGCTAATGATGCTTGAAATTTTCTCGTATCAACTGTATCTGGCTCGAATCCCGCCTATGGTATGTTTCAAGGCAAGCTAATTTCCCGAAGTTAGCCGCTGAGTCAAGTACTGAGTATTTCCGTAAGAATATTCGACGCAGTTAATCATCTGCCGATTCCGTGAACAATTATAACTTAAGATAAAATTCACAGTCGCTGACGATGTCTTGTGGAAAAGAGTCATGAAGAGAAGCGTTGGTTTTTCCCCTAGAATAATTATTATATACTAAGTATTTATATTATTTTATATTAGAATTGGTTTTCTTCTTTTAACAAATAAAACCACGAAGTTAGAATTCATCGAATAAGGGATAGTTTTACTGTAATTCCATAATAGATTTAATAATGAATAATGAAAAGTTTTAGCGTCTGATTTCTTCATTCTACTCTCGCAACTCTAAGAATTATAGACCGCCATCATTCATAAAGATCACTACTCCGTTATCATTAAACTGACACACGAAAACTTTTCCGATCGTGAGGATTTGTTTTAAGGAGTAGAATTTCACAGACTCAAGAATATCACGCAGTTCACTATTAGCATTCACCTCCTAGCACTGCTGATTTTTATTTTTGATTGATTATTAACTAACTATTATCAGTAAAGGATTAAAAATAGACCTGAAAAAATAACTTTTCGATGTGAAAATAATTCGGCCTAGTTATAATATTTTTCTTCCAGAAAAATCATGAATATCGTTTACATTAATGCATCTAATATTATATGTTCAGCTGCAAGCAGTTCTCGAATTCTTGACATATATTTTCTCATTCTCTTACCATCAAAGTCTACGAAGAACGAAAATCGGGCTCTCTGAACTGTGAAATTGTAATTGAGAATTGAAATGCTCAAATAAATTCCTTAAATAATTATAACAGATAATCTTTTAGATGTTTATTACTGTAATCGGAATGGAAAACGACAAAGCAAAGCAAATAGTAGTTATTATGTAATTATTATATGTACAAAACGTCATTATATTGCTATATAGGAAGCAATATTCACGTATGGTAAAATCTCTCATCCCGTGAACATGGTTCTGTCTCATTTCAAGAGCATGGATAACCTAGTTCCTACCTTTTATAAATCCCATCACTTTTCCCTCAGCGATGACAAAACCAAAGCGAAGCAACAGCCTCGCGACCAAATTTATTCGGCCTTTTAGAAAGGAAAGATCGATAATAAATGAGTGCGCAGTGAGAAATATCGTGGAAGTTGGGTGAGGGAAATGTATGAGGTGCGGTGTGCCGTAGGATGTGTGCTCTTAGTTGGGAAGCCCCGAGGTGAAGGAGGATTCGGGACGGTGATGAATCCTCCACTTCAAAACGAATGCGCCATTATACTTAAAGGGAAAATTAACATCCGTGATGTCCGGTGACCGTTCCCTACGATAATTGATCTAATTAGTTGCCTTAGCGGGGTAAATGAGGCCTCTTCGGTTTCCAGGGCAATTGGGTTGATACATGGATACCGGAGGATAATGTCGAATGAAGGTGTTTGATTGGTCATCCGGAAGCCTTTAATACGTCTACTTTATAATCGGGAATGGGTTTGTTTTTTCATAGGAAATGAGTGTGTGCTAATGTAAGCAATATACCCCTTTCATATGTTATGATAGCATGAGTATATCTAGCTAAGCCTCAACCTGTGTCTTTAAGTTAAGCAGTAATTTTAGATTCGAAACCTGATGTGACTTATTACTATTCAAACTTCTTTTACATTTTATTTTACATATACCCTGCCTTTTAGCGTGTGGCAGGAGGTGCATGCACCATGACTATGCTTTCCCATCCGATTAATTTCGTGAATCGTTCTTGGAAAAAATGGATTCTTGATTCGACTAGTTTTAGATTGTATTACTCTGATATCGCAGAATCAGAGCGGCCTATGTAACAAAGAGGGTGCAAAATATCGGCTAAATATACTACAGATTTCATGTTTGTAGTTGATATACTCACGAATACATTTTAAAATAAAAGGAGGTTTATTTACGCTACAAAGTTATTCTAATCCCTTTCTATCTGGTATCCCGGAAAATAACACACGCTTTACAAGACTGTTTAAAGACAAAAATGCATTTCGGTATGTATAGGGTTCAGTACAGGCAATCAGCATCACACTTCCAGCATATCAGTTGCATTTCCAGGGGTTATATGCAATATAACTTTACTATGAATAAACTTATGCTCCTTTCAGCCTATTCTTTGCCCTTTAACAAATATTTCGCAGATAACTACTCAAATATTAATTGCTCGCAGGACTGATATCATACTTGTAACTACGTATACTTTCAACTAATGTTTATCTATACAAATAAAGTTTTATTTTATTCGTAACTAAGGTGCAATTTTATATCTTATATTTTACATCTCACAGAAAGTAACCATCTCTCAGACTTTTGCGGGCAAATTTCTGCATTAAAATCGTAAAAATATAGAATAGGTCATTATAGATCTTGAAAAAGAAAAACGTTAAAACTATTTAGAAATGAATAAGTTTCCTGTTAAGTATCATATTTTTCTACTTCTCGCTATTGCTCATTCCTATACTTCTTCCAACTTAATCTGCCAACTCTCCCTTCCCTTTTCTCGTTCCAAAACCATCTCTTAACGTTATAAACTTAAGATATTTATGTCTCTTGAGTTGTACAATTTACTTCGAATGATTTGTTGCCATATGATGACGCAGTGCATTCGAAAACGATCGCAATCAAAAAATGAACCTGCTTGGATGAATGATTTTTCACTTATTAAAAAAATATATTTATATTTACGTTATCGCACCCTAATTCCATATCTTTCAAAGTAGTAGATTTAAAATGATGATTAAATGAAGATCAGTTACAAATGAGTGAAATAACAATAAGAAACTAAAGACAATTTCCATTTTTAGAGTGCAAAAGGTAACTGATGTAGTGGAACTAATTCAGAGGCAAAATAGAGACAGTGACTGAGAGAATAGGAAAGATTTAGAGCATTCTCTAAAAGAACAAATGAATGAATAAATAAACTCCTTACCAAGAGAAGACGAAAATTGAACTCTTTTCCACCTAACCTCAATACACACGTTAAATGTGGGTGAGGGATAGAAAGGTGAGTTAGTTTTGGGTGAATGAAGAGTATTTCGATGGAAGCGAGCTTTGGGTTTTACTGCTACACTTTTATGCGTGGCGATCTCACTTGCGTGCTTTGGAAGGGTGGGTCTGAGTTATTTACTGCTGATTCGAGTATTGGATGTCTATTCCGTTTCAATGCAGCCCAAGTTTATGTCTTTGAACAATTCTATCATTTCCGAAGGGATTCCAATTGAAAACGGAAATCTATTTCAGGATACGTCAAAGAAAGTACTTTCGAACAAAGGTTTTATTGTAAATTGTGTGGAAGATCTTCATTGTATCAATATCAGATACGCTGTTATAAATTTGAGTTGACATACATGTCAAATGCATGCATAGTTTAACTGCTCTGTCTATTACCCATACGAAATATTCTGTTTGACTAAAGAAGAATACAAATTGAGCACTTCTCCAATTGTAGACCATGATACGATTAGAGATATTTTACTCAATATAAATAAATATGGAGGACTTCATTTATATATCACAGTATTTCAGCGGTTCTTTGTTTAATCCAACACCAGATTAACGATAAACCTCATTTTACTACTAATGCACTTTAAAGTGAAGGATTAGATAAAGAATTATTTGGTTTTTCTTGAATGAGCTATCAGACATTTGAAGTTGCACTTACGAGTAACTCTTAAATGAGGCAATGAATATTGCAGTACAATATATTAGGTTTCCTTAGATATATAGACTCTTAGCTCGAATTTATATGATAATATACATTTTTCTGTTTTCATTTCGTTATTTGGATAAGATTTCATTACACTGTGAGGTCAAAATTAGTTTCAATATTTTACTATTTGAATTTATTATTATTTGAAGTATGAAAATTGGAATAAACTAGTTGCCCCGTGCGAAAATTTCGCAGACGACATTGATACTCAATTTCCCCAACGAATTACATTATAGTAGCAAACACTAATCACTACAGACGAATACACAAATACTAAGACCGTCATATTCCATGACAGTGTCAGTTTCGACATACCTCGTTAGTAGCGATAGGTATCGGTATCTATACATCCAGTAACGAAAATCTATGGGCAAATTCAAACTCTTGCGTTTTCTAATCCCTTACCACTTGAACCTTAACGAAGTCCCTAATATCTTAGAGAGTGTGAGAAAGTAAATGTTATAGAATGTTTTAAAAAATTTCTTTTAGCACTATGATCACGAATAGTACGCGTCATTGATATAACGACGTATATATAATTTATCCTATACCGAATACCTCAATTCACTTAATGTAGTTTCACATCACGAATTTAGACAAAAATACAAATCACCACTACAATACATCAGTACCACATTGCCACCATCACATTTTGTTCAACTCTGTTCTTTTCTAAATACCACTTCCTTTTATGATGTGTCGCTCAAGGCTTCGTGTTTAACAGATATAACCAAGATAAAGCAACAAATATACCTCTTGAATCCACGTTACTTATTTATTTTCTATCTTTTCTCTTCGTACACGAAATATAAAAATAACTACTACTCGTCTGCAGTGAAGTTGTATCTCATAAATTCACTGAATCAGATTTATTCAATTACTGAAAGATATATAGTCAGCAATAATTAGTTGAAAGCTTGTTGTCCTGCCGGCGTAGAATGAGAGAAAATGTTACTAATTTGGGAGAGGGAAGCAAGAGGGGGAAGCATCTGCGGTGTGAGTCTCACTTTCATAAGACCATACATTGTGATACATTGTAAAAGTGCTAAGTAAAGTACAGCAAATGTAGTAAACCCATTGCCCGCATTTTTTGAATGTCTCTCACACAAATATTGTAGTCAATCATGGTATTTTAACCCATTCACAAAACATAGATTTTAAAATAGGTACTACTCTTACATCTACTACTACTCACTATTAAATTGGTTGAGCATCTTTTTGTACTCCGGGCATAGCGAATGGGAATGCAAGCTTGGGCTTCGTTGCGCTTGTATTCCAAAGAGGTGAGTTTTCTTGAATCGCAGGTATGATATCCTATTATTTACTCTAAGATATGAATAAATGTTGTATATTATTTATTCTGTGAGTAAAATAGAAATACTAAAAATCATTTGATAGGGTATATAGAAAATTTTCAACAGACGAAAGTTTCACCAAAGTAAATTTGAATACTCGGAAAACGACCTAATTATTTTGATCGCATGACTCGTAATTAAAATCTCTAATTATTCTATGAATACTCCAAAATCTAATTGTAATATGGTCGATCTTAAATTAAAACTACCGGGAAGTAATATGATGGAAAATTGTTCAAACATACCACACGATAAAACCGTGACGCAAACTTTCATATTCGGCAATGTTCATGTTTCTTTGGCCGTCGTTCTGCTCCCGTGAGATGCAATGTGGTTTGCTTATTAAACTGCTGTGGATGTGTACGACATCGAGGTCTTCGTTCATGGAGACTATAATATTACTTACTAATACTGCTTCAATCAATTTATGATCGAGAATGTTATCCGATTATAAAACTTGTTTACACTCGTCACTAAGTAAACAATTTTAATAAATACACTTCAACAAACACTAATCTTTACAAACAAATACACAAAAACTAAAACATACCTAAAAATACACACATTCATATTTTTTATCAGTGTCTGTTTCGATATACCTCGATTGTAGCGATGGATATCGCCTTCTACACATCCAGCAACAAAACTCAATAGCCAAATAAAATGTCTTGCGTTTTCTAACGCCATACCATATGAACCCAAACAAAATCCCTATTATATTAGAGAATGTGATAGTATAAATGTTATCGAATGTTTTAAAAATTTTCTTATAGTAGTATAATCACGAATGGTGCGCGTCACCACTATAACGATACATGTATCTTATCCTACACCGAATACCTCAATTCACTCAATGCATTTATGACTAAATGAATTATGGTAAAGATACAAAATATCACTGCCAGCTTTACCTAAATCTGTCGTTATAAAAACCACTTCCTTTTATACCGGCAATGAAGTGTCACTTTAATAACTAAGATAAAAGAACGAAACATACCTTCTGCATCCACGTTATTTATTTATTTTCTATGTTCTTCTCTTCATACATGAAATAACTACTACTCGTCTGCAGTGATCTGATCTGGGAGAGGAGAGCTAGAAGGGAAGCTAAATGTCACACTTTCATACGAATACATTGTGTTACATTGTCAAAGCGCATAGCATTTTCCCCGCATTGAAAGTCTCTAACATCGTTAATGTGGCAAAGTAATACATTTTTGTGCTTCGGAGATAGCGATTGGGAATAAAAGCTTGGGCTTTCGTTAAGCTTGTACTACATGCTGGTGAGTTTTCTGAAATCGCAGGACATCCTTTTCTTTACTCAGAAATATGATTAAATATTGAATATTATCTATTCAATGAGTGAAATATAAACAATAAAAATCATTTGATATCAGGTTTAGATATATAGAAAATTTGCAACATACGAAACCGGGAAGTAATATGATGCAAAATTGTTCAAACATACCACACGATAAAACCGTGACGAAAACTTTCATATTCGGCAATGTTCATGTTTATTTGGCCGTCGTTCTGCTCCCGTAAGATATGTGGTTTGCTTATTAAACTGCTGTGGATGTGTACGACGTCGAAGTCTTCGTTCATGGAGACTATAATATTAATTACTAACACTGCTTCAATCAATTTATGACCGAGAATGTTATCCGATTTTAAAACTTGTTTACACTCGTCACTAAGTAAACAATTTCAATCTGTATATAGCAACCCGGGCCTTTTTTCGTCTAGTAAAAAATGAGATGATTAAAATTTTATTTCAATTTGTTTAACAAATGGTGCATTTTTGATTTGTCTGACTATTTTTCGCAGGAACCTGACAACTTTTGCCATCAAACGGTCATTCATTTATATATATTGATGGAGTAATAAGGGAGAAAAGTCCCGATCACCAAAAAAGGATGTTTTAAAATAATATATAGATAGATAATTCGTTGCTAATGGAATAATAAATAAAAGTGACGTGAGTTTTCTGAGCAGTGTGTTGCTAGGGATGAATAGTGTGGAAGAAGAATCGATATTTTAGAGATTTATCCGAGAAAGCACATTTGCAAGAATAATGAATCCGAAATAGCGTCTCCATCAAATACTTTTCATACATCAAATACAGATATCCATTATTTCCCTACTCATAAGGCGATTCTTAAATTTGGAATTCATAACCAATGAAAATAACTATGAAAACATAATAAGTGCGAGAGAATGAGCCCAAACGAAAGAAAATAAAAAAAGAACAAAGTTGATTTCTTTCCGTGGATGGAGAGTTATTTTAGAATACGAAATTATATACGTTAAACCACGGATACTGTTCTCTATAAAAGTTAAAAATGGCATAATAAATTATTTAAAAGTTAACTTTAATAATGTGTTATTTTAGTAGTAGAGTTTTTCCATACGATGTTATAGTGCATTTTGATGATTAAAATTAAGACGTTCTGCAAATTGAAATATGAATTATTAACTTACAACTTGTTAGTTAAACTAGATGAATATTCTATGGTATTTATAATCGCTATGTTCGTATAAATATTAATTTATAAATGTGATGCCTGTAATCTCACTAAGAAATGTGTTGCAGTTTAATTTTGTTTCGTTGTATACCTTTTGTCCCACGTCTCACTACTTTTGAGTGTCGAATATGCGATTACATCTCAAACATTGATCATAAAAAGTTTAACGTTGTTTTTAAAGGTAGGGAAAGGTAATTCTTTAGAGGGCATTAATGTAAAACCTATAGGTCGTCTTTAAAACAGTACTGAATGTCAGCTTAGCTTATTTCTAGATACAATTGACCGTCATCTAAAGTTAAAAAGGTTAGAAAGTTTAAAATTACACATGTATTCAGCATTTTATAGTTTATTTGATATGGTTGTTATGGGCCTATTTTAATTCAAGTCGCACAACTTTAAACATTATCATCCTAAATATTATAAGGTGCATAAATAATAATAGTTTTCAAATTTCTGTGGGGGTTAGCTTTCGTTTCTAACTGAAATTACGATGTCTCGTAACTGATTCTAAACCGATAATCATGCTATTCTCATATCTTTATCTCTCTCCCAAACAGTTATAATATCGAAAACAAAATTCGGCCCATGACAAGAGTGAGTTTGTCGGTGACAGCGACGATTGAAAGCCGTAAAATATTAGGAAGGACATTTGCGGTGGATTATTTATATTTTAAACCCATTCAATCTTCTAACCTACAAAAAATATGTACAATGGATATACAAATTTTCAGGAAAAATCAAACACCAATGATTAATTACTAAAAAGAAAAACTGTACAAGAAGCTACTATGACACAGTTTCAACGTTTATCCACCAAATACCTGAAAGTATAACACCTATATACCGACCATCTCAGGACAGCATGCCAGGAGGGTTGTCCAAACAGTACCCTCACGAATAACTAAACTTGGGGTACACACACCCATAACATTGTGGGCGAGATCTAAAGAAACTTGGTTTCGTCAAAAGAATAGTCGGTAAAAGCGAAGAAAAAGTCCGCGAGCGATACGTATTATAGTACTTTGCGCTAGTTAAGCCTCACCTCGACTATGGATGCAATGCATGGGACCCCACAGAAAAGTGTTGTATTCGCGAGATAGAAAAGGTACAAAGAAAGGCAATACGCTTTGTAAAAAATTGCTATGATAAATCGGTAAGTGTTACTCGGATGCTTCAGGAGGCAGGATGGGAATCTTTAGAAGAAAGAAGGCTCAATCAGAGATTTAAATTACTTGATAAATTCAGACAGAGCACGTTCATAGAAGATGTAGTCGATATTTTGCGCTCTCCTTGCTATATAAGCCGTTCTGATACAGCGAGAAAGATCAGAGAAATATAGTAGATGCTAAAACTAGTCGATTCAAGAATTCTTTTTTTCCGAGAATCGAAAGTATCTCATACCTCCGAGAGAGGTATGAGATACTTTCTATTGCTAGTAGTAATTAAATTTGAATATTTCTGTACTAAAACATAACGGACGAATCCTATATTCCCCCATTAAGTTGCCAAGATTAACACATAGTTACACATAACTCTCGGACTGGTTTAACTGAACGAGATTTATTTCATAGAATGCTAATGCTATTCACTTGTAATATTATTTGTAAGTGTCTTTTGAAATTTCATGCAAGAAATGATTTCTCCAATTTACCATTGACTATCACTTGACTTCAGCATTAAATTTAATTTTATGAGGTATGAGTGATTTTGATTCAATTGTCTTTAACATTTTTCATAGTTTCAATCTACTTTCTATAGACACTTGTAACATTTTGACTTAGTGAGGGAAGCTTAGGCAACATATTTCATTGTATATCTGCCCTAGTAAGTCTCATTCCTTCCAACAACTCATAGAACGCTCTCTATAGTTACTAATATTGAGGCCTATGTACTTTAAATTTCGTTTTCACTACAAGCTGTTACTTTACTGTACGTAAGAATTTTTTTATTTATTATTACTTACGAGTTAACAATGATCTTGATAAATAATGTATTATTCTATTTGCAATCTTTGAATGTTTCCCATTTAAACTAGGCAGTAATGTCTTTCTATTTTGAATGGGCATTTAGCCTGTGATTATTTTTTTTTAATAGATAACATTCTCTAGCAAATGCCATAGGGCAGGTTTCCAGTGTATTTTTGCACAAGAATTTCCGGGTTTTCTTTATGTCGTTTCTCCTACATTAATTCAAATTTTGATCGCATTTTTCTTTTCTCCATGAATTTATACCCCCACGGTTCTATGTTACGTTTAGTAGGACGTTCCGTTAGATTTATCTCAAGATTTTTGCATTAACATCATTCACATAGAAGACTACAAAGTAGGGGTTGTTTAATTTTTCATAAGAATGGTTTTATAATTCAACTAAAGTAGTGTAACACAGTAATTCATACAACATGTTTCAGTTGCATTGGTGTAAGGTAGTTGCATTTGGAATATTTCTTAAGATAAGCGTAGAACTATCAGTCTAGGCTTCGTGAAAAATCCAATTTTTCGAGTTTTTTTCCATCATTTTAAATTTTTTGCTTAGAAATTTTCCATCCTTTTTCCTTTTGTAAGTTATAAGATTCTGTTTTAGATTCTTGTATTTTTAGTAACGAGCTTATTGTTCTACAGCCGGAGGTTTAATTTTAACATTTAATCTAAACTGAACTTTTATTTGAATAAATTCGTTTTCCCTTAGAATTTACTGCATAAATCTGCGCAATTTCGAGACTGTGTGTGTGTTCAAATTGCAGAATTTACTCCCAGATCATTTATCTTTCTCAATTACTTTAAAAGTGAATTCTCTCTTTCAAAGGTTGGCTATCAAGAAATCGGTCTTGAATGATTTTCGTAACCTAGCTGAATTGAATTGAAATTAGAATAAATCCAAGAAATTATTTAACTGGGAATAGGTATTTCTGATTGATGTGCGTGTGTGTTTTTTTATATAAAACGGATATATTGGGGGAAACCTGTATCCGTCAAAGAAATAACAGACTACAATCAGTACTAAATAGAAATAGTTAACTGTAATTGTAGATAATTTCCATACAGAATATGTACTCTCTTTCGCTGATAATCTTTTTTAAAAAAAAGACAGGAGGTAGATTTTTCTAGTAACTTTTCAATGCATGCGAGATACGAGAGACTATCTTGAGTCGGTCAAAAGAGGCATGAGATATTGAAATTTAAAATGTATGGGTATATTTGAGAAGAGAAGACTGATCATTAAAACGATGGATTGCTATTTCTCATGGTTTACGCATATAAGTTTTTGTAAGCTTGGCAACTGATTCGACGTCATTTGTACTTTCATTTCGAAAAGTATATATATATATATATATTTGTACAGCTAATCACTTTTCCTTTTATTCGCTTTCTCTTGGACACTGTCCGTTTTGTCTTCGTTTAATTTCAAAAGAAATAAAAGGAAAGTGAAGTTCATTGGAAAACGACATCGATACCCAAGGCCAGATGGCTCTCTTTAAGTTTCACTATTAGGATATCAGCAGCTAAAATAGGTTTGTTTTCACTGAACTTCGAGTCCAAGCAGGAGTTCAAGTTCCCTCTCATTTCCACAAAAAAACACGATCAGGTTACATTTATTATTGTCAAAGTTTCTCCTCCAGTCAGTATTTAAAAAATTCATTTGTAGCGGGTTTTCAGGTGAATGATAAAAACACAAAGTTTTCTAGGAATTACTTTAATGACACACGGGCAATATACACAGGCACCGCGACCACGTGAACTGACTCGGGACACACACACACACTAACTCCCACACTCTCCGCCTTGTGGCGCTCGCTCTCCACAAAATGGTGGAGCAAAATATAGCGGAATAAAAAAGGGGGTTCACCCGCTACACATTGACTTTCTGCCTAATATCACTAAGTTATAATATGCAAGACGGTTAAGAATAAAACAGAGAGTTAGCAAATCAACATTTAAGGATGGTAAGTTTTACTACACGTAAATGATACCGGAATTTCTCACTTAGAATTATTTTTCAATGTAATGGAAAAATATCTTATGAATACGATGTGCGTTTTCCGTTTCTAACACCGATATTCACAAACAAAACTTTTGAATTTCCTCCTCTCTTCCTTCTTATTGCTATCTCCATTATATTCTTCAAACATTTAATCAGATTATTATTTCTTAATTTTAATCTGACATTACATTCAAATACTCTCGTAATTACAGTAATTTCATTGATTACGATCCCAAGGTAAAACTGACTTAAAAAGACTAACGATACTGGGAATCGGAAGTATTTTCTTTATCCAAATTCACCTGAACTACTCCCGTAATGAGTGAACATATTAAAATTCTATTTTTCATCTTCGGTAGAAAGATATTATAACTTCAACTTACATAGGTATACAGTTGAATAACAAATGAAAGGGTTACCGACCAACTGATTTTCCAACACTTGTATTCCAATTGAATTTTTACTGCTGTTGTTTTGGTATTAATTGAGAATTACGCAGCGATTGGTCAAATTCAGATAGAAATGAGTTGCTAAGTATAGCGAACCACAGCTGAGTCTCTCCTGAACATTGTCTTTGAGGTGACAATCTAAAATTCCTCGTATAACCTTAGCTCTTTACTAATTGATTTTATAAGTTAAAACTTATATATATATATATATATATATATATATATATATATATATATATATATATATATATATAAATGAAATGTATTCGTGAGTATATAAGAAGAACTCTATGAATTAACATATTTGTTCTATTTTCTTGCAGGGAAATTCAGTAACACTAAATCCTGAATTGGACGTGAGTAATCAGTATTTTCTATTCAGTTCATTAATGCCATATAGGCCTTCTGTTTCTCAAAAATCTTTACTTTAGAGGATATTAATGCAAGCCTTTAAATGTAGTCACCTTTCTAAGGCTTAGAGCTAACTTTTGAGAACTGTCCTCTGCATTTTTAAAAAGAAGAGAATTTTAACCATCAAATGGACTGATAATATTGAAGTTACACAACTCTCAATGTGATCAGTGATATATTGCAGCCAGATAAAATTTAAATCCTGCAATGAATTTGTCAACAGTTGGCTGTAGTTTTCTTTCGAAGTGCTCCATGTATGTACATTCATAATTATCAAATCTCTATGCGTTCATTAAAGGTACTCGTATGTGCAAGTGTTGATTTCGATTATATTTTCACACAATCTTTCGAGATACTTCAAATAATAGAGCTGCATATACCGGGAACGAATATTCCAAAACTATATGAAGAGATAAGAAATAAAATACTCCGTAGTTTCCGCAGTGTTACGAACTCATCTCAAGATTACGTAAATCGGAACCGGTCGGATTATAAAAAAAAACTATTCTTTGGAAACTACAATATTCAAGTGAATCAGAAATAGTCATTAATCTGGAAAAAAGTAGCAAATACGTTAAATATAAATAATAATGATTCACAATGCGACTCTCGGGCTTCTCCCAGCGCTAATAATTTATCAATCGCGATTATAAATTGTAGAATCGTCAAAAATAAAGTAACCGATTTAGAACATTTCATTCGGAGTAACGATTCAGATATTATTATAGGCACCGAAAGTTGGCTCACAGAAGATATTTGCGACTATGAAGTATTCCCGAAAGATTTTAAAATATATCGTAAGGATCGTCAGGACAGAACGGGCGGTGGCGTATTTATAGCGGTTAAAAGTTTCCTTCAGAGTAGTTTACACACTTTTTCAAATAGCAGCATCGAAAGCGTTTGGTGCAAAATTATTCAAATCAATAAGCCGAGTTTAAATGTGTGTGCTTTTTATCGACCACCCAACTCTCCACGTCAAGTCTTACATTGCCTGAATGAAGAAATTAACTTTTATTCTCGTAAAAATAATAACAGCATTACTTTTGTTGGAGGGGACTTTAATCTCCCGGATATCGATTGGCCGAATCACGTAATTAAGAAACGAGCTCGGGATAGCGATTCTTGTAGGACTTTGTTCAGTGTTATGCAAAAAAATTCGTTACATCAAATCGTTAAGGAGCCAACTAGGGAATTAAGTATATTAGATCTTTTTTTAACTAACAGCCCCGAGCGTGTAAGGTGCGCATCAGTATGCGATGGGTTATCCGACCATAGAGCTGTGATTATAGATATCAATATTAACTTGACAAGGCACCAAAAACCCAAGCGCAAAATTTATCTCTACTCTAAAGCCGATTTTGGAGGATTTCGTAATAAACTCAATTCCGATTTTACGTTTTACGAAACGCGCGCGATGCGTTTAAATACCGAAGAAACTTGGAACCTTTTTGTACTGATAATGCGTAATAATATGGATAAATATGTTCCCTCCAAATACTCTAACCAAAATAATGAGCCTAGATGGTATAATAGAGATACTAGGAAAGCGTTAAAGAAACAAAGACGATTGCATTTGAAATTAAAAACCGTTATGAGGCTTCCTAACAACATAATAACGGATCAGGTAAAGGCCGAATATAAACGAGTAAAATCAGAAACAAAACGAATAATGCGTGATGCCCTCCGTCAATTTAAAAGGAAAGTTTTATACGAATACTTAGACGAGGACCCAAAAGCTTTTTGGTCGTACGTGCGTGAGGTCCAAGGTAAAGTTCAAACCGTA
The DNA here is from genome assembly GCA_036926295.1 of Pachydiplax longipennis. Lineage (NCBI taxonomy): Eukaryota > Metazoa > Arthropoda > Insecta > Odonata > Libellulidae > Pachydiplax > Pachydiplax longipennis. The sequence continues at coordinate 750,909 of JAVFKF010000085.1, read as the reverse complement.
AGTTCGTTAAAAGATAACAGCGGCAATGTAATTAACGATTCTAAGGAAAAAGCGAATATCTTAAATGAATATTTCCATAGCGTATTTACGTCCGATATTACATTAGGCGCCCTACCAGTAGTTAATAAAGCAGAAACAATGTCGAATATCACATTCAGGGAAGACGGAATTATTAAACTTTTACAGCAGATTAAGCCAAATAAAGCTCCTGGTCCTGAGGATATACCAGCTCGAGTATTTAAAGAATTAGCTGAGAGCACAGGCCTCTATCTTAAAGTAATATTTGAAAAATCTATAAGCGAAGGTAAGGTCCCAAAAGATTGGAAAATTGCAAATGTCACCCCAATTTTTAAAACCGGCGTAAAAGATGATCCATCGAATTACAGGCCCATTTCGTTAACTTCATTGAGTGGTAAAATAATGGAGCATATAATTACTAGTTCCTTAATGGGTTTTCTCGAAACCTCTAAATTCATTGTTAAGAATCAATATGGTTTTCGTAAGACACGTTCCTGCGAGTCACAGTTAGCGTTATTAATTCACGATATCTTGAAATCGGCCGAAAGTAAAAGACAAGTCGATGCAATATTTTTGGATTTTCGGAAAGCGTTCGATAAAGTCCCACATCGTAAATTGTTGTACAAATTAAAACTTGCGGGCATCAACGAACAAGTAATAAGTTGGATAAAAGATTTCCTGTCCGATAGAGAACAACGAGTAGTATTAGATGGTATTAGTTCCAACCTAGTCAAGGTGACCTCAGGCGTCCCACAAGGAAGCGTAATCGGGCCATTATTATTCTTAATATACATTAACGATCTTAATGAACACATCGACAGTAACGTTAGAATATTTGCTGACGACACGGTTATTTACAGAGAAATAAAAAGTAATGACGATAGATTAAGCCTGTCGAATGACTTAGATAAAATAGTAAAATGGTGCGACGACTGGCAATTGGAGCTCAACGTAGATAAATGTTCAGTAGTTAATTTTTTCGAAAGAAAATCCTTTGCCAATCATAATTCATATAGCCTTCGAGGGAAAACATTATCAACAGTCGATTCGGTAAAATATCTCGGAATAACCCTCACGAATAACTTAACTTGGGGTACCCACATCCATAACATATGTGGGCGAGCTCTTAAGAAACTAGGCTTCGTCAAAAGAATAGTCGGTAAAAGCGAAGAAAAAGTCCGCGAGCGATATTATAGTACTTTGCGCTAGTTAAGCCTCACCTCGACTATGGATGCAGTGTATGGGACCCCGCAGAAAAGTGTTGTATTCGCGAGATAGAAAAGGTACAAAGAAAGGCAATACGCTTTGTAAAAAATTGCTATGATAAATCGGTAAGTGTTACTCGGATGCTTCAGGAGGCAGGATGGGAATCTTTAGAAGAAAGAAGGCTCAATCAGAGATTTAAATTACTTGATAAATTCAGACAGAGCACGTTCATAGAAGATGTAGCCGATATTATGCGCCCTCCTTGCTATATAGGCCGTTCTGATCCAGCGAGAAAGATCAGAGAAATAGATGCTAAAACCAGTCGATTCAAGAATTCTTTTTTTCCGAGAACAATACGCGAAAATAATCGACTGGGCAAATAGAGTCCTGGTGCTTGCACCCCCTGCCACACGCCGAAAGGCGGCTTGCAGGGTACAGATGTAGATGTAGATGTAGATGAATATATTTTATTTCTTATCTATCACGTTCGTACAAGAAATTTTAAACCTACTCAATCATATGTGAGGAGAGATTTCGAAGATATTATTTCTTTACTTTTGTTAATGAAGTTTTACGGACAAGATATAATTTCGGGATGGATCGTATATTATTTGGGGGCGAATTAGAAGGGCGGAAATTCGAGACAGGCAAACAAACATGCCGTGGCAACGTGGTGGTATTGCTTGAGGAGCTTTCAAGGTCCAGTGCGAGTGCCCATCACAGAGAGGGAACTGTTTTAGTCTATTATTGGCACCGAGTTTACGGAAGACTTCGAAGTGATGGAGCGAAGAGTCGTACAGCGGGAGTCGAAGGCAAAAGAGTCTTTGGATTGGGGAGAGAGAGGGATTAATTTGGACCAGACTAAGAGGTGCCGGTCTTAATTTAAACCTTAAAAGATGGAGACCAAGATGGATACAAAGCGGAGAAGAGAGAGACAGAGAGAAACAATGTGGTATTAATGTTGAACACATTTATGTGCTACCTCTTCCCTTGAGTTATACCCTTAGGATAAGGATATTCGTATATATTACGAGTTATAAAGTACGGCTGATAAACTAATACGATTACAATATGAACAATATTAAAATAAAATTAGTGTTGGATATTATAGAAACGTACTAGTAAGAATGTACGTGCATCGATACGTTTTAATAAATTGCAGAACGTATGTCGTCTAAAACTACTTAAAAACATTTAAAAAAAGTTTGTCAAACAATAAGACCGATAGCGATATTCAGTAACACTGAGTGTTATAGCATAATTCGTACGGTAAAAATAGTTATAAGAGTTATGTGATAACAATAATGATAAACATTTTAAAACGCCTGAAAATACTTGCATCGATACGATTAGATAAACTTGGTACTTACACCCCCTGTCATACGCCCACATATGTAGATTTAGATGAACAGCAGAACCTGAGTATACTTGTTTTACAATTGCTGAACAATTTATCAACAGCAATTGTTATGCCTTTAAAATAAGTTAGCGATATTCGTTAATACTACAATTTATAACATACGTATATCAGCATAATTTGCACGATTACGTAAGTTATAAACTGTATTTACGAGATAAAAATAATGAAATACACCAAAGCGAAAATTACAGTTAACTTCTTAATTCGCCCTTAAATGTTCAAAATATACCATGAGAACATTTCCCCGTGTGAGGTTTTAACCCTGTCCGCTTTTGCCGTTTGCGGTGATGTCATGTAACCGATTGTGACGAACCCAGGTCTCCCCCACACAGGATACCTGCCCGGGAAGTGGGAGACGTGAGCTCAAGTACCAGTCATATCGGACTGTTTCGTTCTTGATATTTCTTCGATCTCACAGAACGGTGTCATAGGTTCTCCAAATATGCGACGCAATTTAAACCGGCTTATTACCATGGTGAGATAAATCAGAGATTGGCTTTAAATTTAAAAATCAGAGTCCAAACGCTAAGTACTTAAAACAAATATTTATAAAAAATAGTATTTAAAACAAAAAAATACTTGCATCTTATACCTTCGGATAGGTTTATGTACCTTAAATTTCCCTACTCAACGCCCTTTTTTCACTTTTAGTCAAAAAAATTCTCATAGTATACATTCTAGTCATTTTTTAATTTATACTAACGTGTAGAATCCATAGTATTTATCACGTTTGAAAAATCCTACCCAAAAGCTAAAAAATATTCCGGTTCCGGCACGTTTCTAGATTTGCAGTTATTTTTAACAGTGAGGACGGATGGTCCCTTGAAGTGTATCATTGTAATACATGTCGGACAATAAAATATTACGGAATACCATTAAAGATACTTCTAGTTGAATGGAGCATCTTCTAAAGCGGAAATATATGAAAATTTAAAATCGTTGTATTCCTCATAGGGAAGTTTATATCATACAGTTATAAAAAGTCTATAATATTTTTGAGATTAAATCCCTCAATTACTCAATCCCTCAACATTATTTATCTTAAGCATTATGATATATTCAAAAGGATAACATTCAGCACAAACGATTCGCTTACTTTAACTAAGAGAAATCATGTCTTACGTTGTGAATGCGAGTAACTGCAGTTAGGGAGAATGCAAATGTTATTAATTGGTATTATATGATTTGAAAGCCTAAACTGGCTCCAAATACACAATAGAAATAAGTTCCAAAGCATAAGGTATATCGAAAAATAAGTTTCGTATGGATTTATCTTGGAGTACTTAACTGATGATTGTATTGTAAAATCTGTATTCATAAGCGCGCAGTGTGTGCAAATAAGTGTATGATATTCTCTTAAGAAATATTAAAAATTTTCAAGAGGTCTATTGGTAAATCTGAGATAGTTTTTACGATAAGGCGAATTACTATATCGCGAAAACTTCTCAAAATGTTCTCAAAATCCCCATTCAGTAAAGTGATTCGATTTCAAATTTTTATCGACAAACTATAAATATTGCAAGAATTCTCTCCTGTGACTTTATTTAAAAAGATTCGTAAATGCATATCTCAGGAGAAAATTAACACCACTGAAAAGGTAATTGTATTCCTGACCGCCAACCTTTCCTTAAGCTTTCTAACAGTTCCTGATTCTTCCTGGTTCGAGTCGTACGCTCTGTACTTTTACCACACCAAAACTTACTCCTGAGCGCTGCAGACCGGCGCTCTTGGCGGTTCTCTGATGAATCAGCCGATGGGGGAGGAAAGGGGGGGATTGGGGGGGACAACCTATAAACCCTAAGAAGTGGACCCTCCAGGCCGTTGTGACGTGCTATAGGGTTCACCTCTATGCCTAGAGGGCCCCCTGCCACAACTTCAAGGACAAGCTCCGACCTCATAGACAGAAAGAACGAGCAGGTGAGAAGTGAGTGCTTAGTTACCTCACCCCTGCAGAAGAAGGTGAAAGAAAGGCCCCTGAAATAGATGCCTGCCTCTGTAGGCCCACAAGTAGGCTAGGTTTGTAGGGAATGCCTTCCCCACGCCCCCTACAGGGCAGGTGGTTAATACATTCATGGTGAAATTTCTTGAGAAAACTACTGCCAACTCTTGACAAAATTATTGCAGCATTTAATTCTGTTCTGGCTGCAGTAAACCACCGTTCGTGCTGAGTTAAAGAATTTATTGAACATAAAATATATTACTTAATTGGTGGAAAAATTTTTATCTTTTTATAAAGTGCAGAGGATAATAAAATCAGCGTGCGAATGCTGGTTCTTAGAGCAAGAGAGCAACTATTATTGTAGGCGCACTATACTCTTGAACATCCTCTTGAATAGAGATTTATTTCATAGCTATATGAACTTGAGAGCTTGAATCATATGGTCAGAAAAGAAACAGAGTACTCACGTTTGATTCAGGAGTTGATGATGCTGAATTTTCCTGTGAGAAAAGAGAACAAAATCATTAATAGTTATAATCATATTTTATATACTTATTTATACCGTTAATTTGCCACGAATCCATTAAATTTTTATAGAGGATTATAAAAGTGTGATACGTTTTAAATTTTAACATACATTGGTAATTGCCTGAAAAGGAAATATTTCCTTCCTGTCTAAAAGGACCGATCGGAAAGCGGCGTAATAACTCAGTCAACACAAAATCAACATCTTCTAAACAACAAGCACATACGAATAATACTGCCGGATATTTTCCTTTGAGGTTACCCTAATTTGTTTTGTTGTTCAATGTTTTACAAATCGCCGTTCGAACTTCATCTAGAATAATCGTTAGTCGATTATGGGGAATAGTTTGTTTGGGAAATGTTTCACATTCCTCATGTGGATCATGTATATTTCGTTTAATAATTAGATCACAAATTTGGAAACTCTCTGCCCCCTCTCTGCCATTTATCTAGAACTGCATAGAATTTCCAACGAAAAGTATTCTCTAGGAAGATATATCTAGCGAATGAAGGTATCAGCTCATTAGATGTGAGTTGTTGGTAAAAAATATATTTACGAAGCATTATATTTAGCTCCGAAATTTTGCAGCGATACCATGCGTGAGAAAAGTAGGGTAGTAGCTTCAGAAATACTTTTGTCCATAAATTTTTTTGGCTATATTAAAATTTCTCTTCAATGTAAGAATCTACTAACCAAAACCTGTTTACTCTTGTAAACGACTGCAAGTACAAAAGTATATCTAATCTAAAAATTTGCTCAGTATACATTTCAAAATGCACGCAGCAAATGACAGTGATAAGCAAGAGAATATCCAAGCTCCTATTCGTGATATTACGAGTACAAACAGACAAAGGATATCATGTTTGGAATACGCTAGTAGCGTACTACAGTCGAATTATATTCGAGGTGAAAAAGCTTGCTATAGCATTCCGGTGTGTTCACGAAATATATACGTTTAATTTAGATGACCTTAACACCCTTAAATATTGACTTGCGGACTCTCTGCAGCATTTATAAGCGTACAAATGATCAGTCTGCGTCACCAGATTAAACCCAATGAAAGACTCATGAAAATACTGGAGGATGGTAATAAAGGTAATTCTACTGTATTTGTTCACGAAAATGAGAAGGAATTTAAACGTCGCCATACACTTGAAGGTCAAAGAAAACAAGGCCAATTCTATTTATACTACCTTAAGAATGAAGGAACGGAAAACCATCTGTCCCTGGAATAATAGCGAAGTCGTTGCCATAACCTTTCTATGTACGTACACTTCATTATCCTCTCATTTTTATTGAATGTAAACAAGGGCAAAAAGGAAAGTTCCTCTTGTCTAGGACGAAATGAATGAGAGGAAAAGTAACTGGCAGGTGATACAAAAATCGAACTAAACAAAGGAAAGGAAATTCAAAATGACTCCGAAACATTTGTTGCATATAAGCAAAGTAATCGTGTGAATACCCGATAAAATAGAATTTATTTACCTTTTAGAATGTATTTATGCAGTTAATAATTGATATATAATATAATGTTTTTGTTATCGGAGAGATGATTGGGGTAAAGAAGGCGCATAGATGTTGCATTGTCCTTTGCATAGATGCAGAATTTATTTTTTCACACGATTTTTATCAAAAAATAAAAGGTCCGGTATTCATATTGTCGAGTTTTATTTTGGTTTAAAGATCAAAACAAAAAATCGATACAAGTTACAGATTTTTCATGATTGCGACTATTCATTCAATTTTACGATTTATTTTGAAGCATGGTTGCTACAATAGGTGCTTAATGTTTAACGTTTTCCGGGATTATTTAAACATTTTGTAAAATGAGTGGCTAAAGTAAAGTTCTCCTGAATATTATCATATAAGTTTTGAAATTGGTTAACGCGCATCTACTGGACCGAGCTAAAAAGATCGCGGTAACCGAATTTCATGTTCAGTTAATCACTTGATGAAGTGATTTCAGTTCCTTCAATAAGATTCTTTCTAGAATAGATCTTTTTCTATTTTTCAATAGATTTTTTCTTCTTTAAAAAGAGTATCATCAGTTGATATTCATTAATTCATTGGGAATCTGAACTCATAAATGTTGATTATAAAATGATGGGGAAATGACGAAGAAGAAATAAATATTAAACCCTCGTGGAATAACTTATTAATTATGATCCCACAAATAATAAAATCTATGATCTAGAAAAGGAACAAGTTGTGATTTATTTATTTTAGAAAGTAATTGGTAGAGGAATATTTCCTTCATTTTCAGATAACCATTTTCAGGTTGAGCGTGATCTCGTCTTAATGATTGATACGAATTAATATACGTTGAAAGTTATAGGAGACATAAGAGACTAATGCAATTGCTCGTTTTATCCTTTTAAAGTTAAACTTAATCCAATCTACTCAGATTTTTGAATTTAATATAAGGCTCACTAAATGAAGATTATTTATTGTTCAATAAATTATTATTAATTGTTTCTGAACAACTTACAACTTGTTTTTCTCCCATTATCCTTGATCTCTTCAGTGCCCTTCTACGATTACTCCGGAGAAACTCACAGGTAAAGAAGTGCCGATAAGGGAAGGAAGTCACAATCTGGAAAAAAAGAAACACAATTTTAATTCATTGCTGTATAGTAAGGATAAGTTGGGGTGATGTTCTATTGTATATATATAAGAGCAAGGAGTTGTCAATATCAATTCGGAATTTGACTACGATGATATAAAGAATATCCTAATCCGCATCGTTATTCTTTTCAATAAATTTATTTGTATTTTATTTAATTAATTGTAAAACACAAAATTCGTAAAGAAAAATAGTAATTCTAGTAATAAATACAGTTACCGGAAATTTTGAACTAAAATGAGAAGGGAAACTCGATCTAATAGTGTATGAAGAATAAATAGGGACCAGCTTGTAAATCAAGAAAGGAATTTGAAATATTCAGTTAAATTTAAAAATAAATACCCAACTCCTATAAGAGTGCCATTAATTACTGAATTAAACCGTTAATTTAACCCTTAAATCAATTAAATCAAATGAAATACCTGAATATTAGTTATGAGAAGCTTTTTACTGACTTGGTTACTGATAGCTTTTGAAAATGAACGCATTTTAGTGAGGACGAAAATTTGTGGGAACTCAAATTTGAAAAACCAGATGCACTTTATGCATGAATCAACTATTATAAGAAATTAAAATGCTAAAAGCTGATCCTAAATTCTATTTTCAAATTCCAATGTTCATTCAATCAATTCGAATTTGAAAATAGAAATCCATCAATGAATTAAATCTATCGATTTAAAATCATCTTACTTAAAAATTTTTACTAAAATATTACTAGCACAATAAATTCTACAGAAAAGTAGTTTGTTTTATTCAATTCATAGCGAAATTAAATCTTTTTATGGTTATTTAAGGAAGTATATCTGATCGTTTAGTGATAGCGATATTTTTAAACTGCGAATAAAAGGTCGTATTAATTGCAAATGAGTTCCCAATCAAAATTAGATCAAAACTACATGTTCAGCTGATGGGAAATCACATTGAAGATAAGGAAATTATCCAATTAATGTAATTAATAGCAGATCGCAAAGTTAAACTTAAAATTTCAAACGTAAATTTCCGTTAAAATTCCAGATGGCATGAAAGGCTACAAGTAGAAAAATAACGGAATGTCTATTCTATATCAGAAATTGGATAACGTAAGGCGTAACTGGAGTTGATTGCTCAATTATACGACTTTAGATAATCATATAAAAATAAGTGACACAGAAGTATTAGTCGCAGCTATTCAGAAGAATATCATACTTCACAAATAAATATATTCCTTAAGTTTACGCCCTGAAAATAATTACATATATAAGAAACAACAGTTCACTATATTAACAATTTCGTTGAAATGCAAAGTTATTTTAGAAAATTAAAAAAATACGATTCATGTTACTTACCAAACCTTAGGAAATCCTTAAGAAGTCCTATGGTCATCAATTACTTAGGAAAATGTCTTCTTTTTCCTTAATTAATTATAAATCACGTAAAAACTGCAAATTTATTACGATATACTTAAATTATACTTTACGATTACTGAATTTTGAATCTACCCAACACCAAGAAATTCAAATTTTAACGGATTTCTCGAAAAATTCTTCAACACTTCTACACCCGGCGAGGTTTCCAAATCAAATAAGAATTTTGCCGAAATTCAACGGTTTTAATAACCGTGAGAGGCTGTTCAATTTTCTGTCACCCCCCCTCTTATCCCCCTACTGGAGAAAGTTGTAACTGATTCATATGTATATACTAGCATTTAAATAAATTTTCATTAATTTAAACAAAATTTAAATTTAACCCCACATTTAACAGAAAAATAATAAAGTTTCGTGCTTTTTCGATGTTTCCTTTCGTACTTTTACTCGTTTCGTCGTAAAATAAATGATCATGTGACGTCATCATGGCGTTTGTTCTACGAATTGTATGCGAAAATGAAAGAATTTCAATTATATGATTATTGTAACAAGTCCATCGAATTTACAAATAATTAACATTATATCTACGTTTAATTAATATATAAATATTATAGGGCGTAATTGTATTGTAATACTTTCTTTGTTACATCATAAGCATAACAGATGAGATTTTATAAATGCTAATAAAATGCAAATCGTTATATTTTTACCAATAAAGTAATAATTAAGATAAATAATATTTAATCATTCTCATAATCATTTCACGGAATATTGCAAAGAAACGGCATTTGATGTTAATTATAACTTTCCCACGCTGTTATCGATACCTTTCGACCCATTCTTTCACACATATTATGGTTAAGAATTTATCGCGTATTATGACTTTATCGAGTAAAGTATTTCTTTCGGCCGAAAAACCTATATTGACAGCCTACACGGAAAATAAGTGCTGAAGATGTATGAGTAAATTAAGGGAATTGAGCGGCGGCAAAGGAAAACAGATTTAAGATGTATCATTTTGTGGGAATCTAGAGATATATCTTTGTTGATCATATGGTATTGGATAGCTTTGCCTATGAAACATTAAAAGTTCGAAAATGATGTATAAGTTGGCAAATAAAGTGAATGATTTGCAACAATTCAATTCCCTCAATAGTACGTTCAACGATGTTCGCCGTGCTCTTATTAACACGCCATACACAAGTCTTTCAACAAATACTTTCTAACTAACATATAATTGAATAGCTTACGTTATTGTCCAACTAACAAGTCCAACGGCGAACGGCGAAATCTTCTTTTCGAGCTTCTATGATGTCTTCCTTAGACATCTTTTCCTTCCTTGTCTCGTACAAACGTTTTGCAGGTGGCGAAGAACTACTTCGTGTCACCATTACAAGTGCTCTATACTTGGAAAAAGTAGGTGACTACAGACACCTTAATCCTTCGATTCCTACTCACGCTATTTTCAAGGAAATCACTGAATGTAACGCTGAATACACACTACACAAACTCCATTTCACTTCTCATTATATTTGGAATTCAGAGAAAAATGTGAAAGACACCATCTTGAACACAATCCACTCAGTGAGACAAAGAACAAAGAAGGTTATGTGGCGCGACGAATGTTTCGTTAGTCACGATTTTGTATACCATAATTCCTTTCAAAAGCGCGGAAACACGTCAAGACCTCATGCCATCCTCAAGAAGAGCTTTCCCATGCTTCTACGAACTTCAAATCTTAATTATTTGTCATCGGTAAGTTATATTTGAAGTCTTAGGACAGTGTTATCTGGTGGAATATCAATCGCAATATGTTTAGCAAGTGCTCCGAGTGTATGTGGAAACCATGATAAGGTGTGTTTGTGCATTAGAAACTCATTACTTAATCGTTGCTTAGTGTTACGATCGGTGATTTTTCAAAGGGTGTGTCAAAGCATAGCAGTGAGAACAGCCTTTGGTTGAATACTTATTTCATCCTTTGGAGTTCTTATGAAGGCAGGTGTTGACACAAGAGTGCAGTATTTCTGTAAAATTATAAGTCTGTAACTCAACTGTGTTGTTCAAGATGCCATCGCAACCAAACTGGATGGATTTCTTGGTAGAGATTAATGGATACGGATTCGTCGTGTCGTTCGTCGTCAAATATTGTAATTTACTTCAATTGCAATCTGAATTGGGTAAGTGGGCTAATAAGTAGAAATTATTGTGAATCATACGCCATGAATTTGAATTTGAACCACATAATTTATTTCAAAATACCAAATTCAGCTTGTAGATTGCCATTCATATATTTTTAAGCTAATTTAAAAGACGTAGAATTATGAATATCAATTTGGGAATCTTTTGATTCCACATTTCTTTCACTCATTGGCATAAGAGTAGCATTGAGGTTTCTCTGTAACTTTATTTGTATAAGGGCTGGGTAGAAGTTCCTTTTCAAGCTATGGAAGTATTTGGAGAAGAGATGAGGCTTACCAGGCAAGATGAGGGATGAGGTAGCTTTCTGCTGCATTATTTAAACTGAGCCTGAATGCAACATGTGGTCAGTTCTCATGAAAGTGTACTGTAGCGTAGAAGTTTTCTTAATACCCATTGAAAAGTGTTGAGATTGTTACAATGATCAAGAATCACACATTTTTCAGTTCATATCATATAGGTACTGCCATGAATAAAACTAGGGGCATGTAATTGGAATATTTCTGTACTAATAGAGAACCGAAGAATCCTCAATATCACAGAGTTACATTTAGCATCATATTTCCTTAATGAAGCATGCTATTTTCATGGTAAGTTTGCTTGAATTTTTCCCACATAATTCGCAGAGTGGCTTGACTCAAGGGGATTTATTTCACAAAAAATTAATGCCATTCATATGCCAAAACTTTTGCAAATCTCTTTCGAATTTCATACAGAATATGCATACCCCATTTACTATTGACTAATAGTAGTCTTGAGCAAGTATGATATAATTAAATTCTTCCAAAGAATGAGTGATTTTGAATCCATCATCTCTGAATAACATGAATAGTGTTTTTCATAGTTTCATAGTTCTAATTTATGTTTACACTCTTAACATTCTGGTGCTGGGAGCATGTATTATTCCAGTGTATTTTTGTACATGTATTTCATAAGGTCGTTGCGTGGTCGTTCTCTGGCTCGTTGAGGAAAGAACGAAAAATACCTTCGTGTTCATTTTGCCTTGTAAGTCTCACTCTATTTTCAAATTGGCCTTTTCTGAATACTCGAATGTAGGGAAAAGCGTAATGAATAACCTAGGCAGAATAGTATTTTGTTTCTCCTCATAGTAGGCGTCTATCATATGTATCGGATTATTATCATATATATAGGATCTTTTTCGTCCCCATCCCTTTTACAGTAAAATGTGCGCATTTACGTTTTGTATCGTTGACTGGGTAAAGGTGTTATACACTTTTTGTTTTTAGTCTCGGAGGAAATAACTTGTTTGCTACATTCACGACGTCGGATGAATTCCTTTCGGGTTAGAGATATGTCTAAATATTTCTGAAATAAATATTAGAGTCGTTGATTGTCTTTAATGTAATTAATAGAAATATTCTGTGTGTTTGTTTAGATTCAACGATATTTAGATGTTTGATTTTATTCGTTACTATATGACGTATTAACTTAAATACCCAAATCATTATTCCTCTTCTTACGATATTCTAGTTACGTGAATGTATTCCGCAACTCAAGAAATATATTACGTACGTAAAGTTACGTATTTAATAAATTTTATCTTTCATTAGTTTTTCTTAAGTAATCAATAAAAAGGAATTCAAGGTATTGCGTTATGCCTTTGTTAAATAGATGGAAATGAAACAAGAGGGATGGGAATCATAACCTATTTGGAGATTAGCGAAATCATTGTGCGATAAAAGCACTGAGCGTTAAAGTAATTCATTTTCTTAAAACTTTTCAAATTAAATTATTATTATTTTATACCTATAAACTTTCAATTTAACGTTAATAAGTAATTATAATTGTCACTTTCTCCGGTAGGGGGAATAGAGGGGTGGTGGACCGAAAGAGTACAGCCACCAAAATCATCCACCAATCAGATTTCACCATTTGTTGAACCGTTGATTTTTAAGGCTAAATCTTTATTTAAAATAGAAATTTCGCCGAGTGAAGACGCCATGATGAAATTTTCAAGTATACCGTTAAAATTTAAATTTCTCGATTTGTAGTAGATTCAAAATTGACTAATTGACTGGAATGTACTTTTAGCGTAACGCAATCAATTTACAACGTTTAAAAATCATAACTTTATAAAAAGTATATAAACGGAAATACAGTATTTCTGGCTTCATGGCATCTCTGGTGGATCGTTGGAATTTCTTCATATGTGGTAAGCGTAATAAGTCTATTGTATTTAAGTTACTTGAGTTACTTCTGAGTTTTAAGATAGTCGTTGATTTATTGGGTCTTAAAATGTTATTTATGTGACAGCCGTTCGTGAAGAAATTTTTTCGTTACGTAAGACACTTATGATTAACTACTATATTTAACCAATGTCTGCGTGGTTCATCTTTTAAAGGATTATCTCAGTAGCTTTAATTTTTTTTCGTGTTGAACTGCGTTGGTGGATTATAATCTCGTAAATTATTTTAAAGTAATACTATTTGTTGGTTTCATCGCTTACGATTGACTAATTTCGTAACGTAGTGGATATTTAAGATTTCGACCTTCAATACACTCGCTATGTAAGACTATTTCAACAAAAGATATGATAAAAAAATTAATCTCTCTTACGAATTCTTTCCTTTATATCGATGAATCTTTATCTCGTAATTTTCCTGCTTTTCCATGATTTATTCTAAATTAATTCAAATTTGAGTGCCTTTTACTTGCCTTGCCTTCAAAAGCCAAGGTTCTACTTTATGTTGAATAAAACGTTTTTATAGTCAGTTTTCTCATACTAATTAATGAGTAATAATTGTTTTATTGTTCACAATAATAATTTTAGTATTGAATTAAATTAGTATAATTCTGTAACATTAAGGTAATGTATACAAAGTGTTGTTTCGCGGTTATTGCATTTGGATTTTTAAATATTATTTTAAATGAACATTACAGAATCAGGAGATGTATTGTAGAAATACAATTTTTCAAGTTTCTTTCCAATATTTTAAATCTTATACTTCGAAATTATGCATGTATTTCCTTTTTATTATTTATTAGATTCTAATTTACATTCAATTTTTTAGCTGCTGAGGACACGCTTACTGATATTATACTGAACTCCAATTTAAATAATTTAATTTTCCCGATTGATATTGACTACATGAATACAATTAGTATTTATGTTGTTTGGACTTGTTTCTAGATTTTATGCAATTAGCATAAACGAAAATTTTTAACAGAAATTGAGCTTATAAATTTAAGAATTATCTTGCAGATTTTTGTCTTTCTGAATCACTTGAACCTTCAATTTGATTATCGATTCAAGTATGTCTTAGATGTGATTCGCGAATTTTGAATTCTTACTTATTTACAATAAATGAGTTTCATAGTCTCACATTCTGTGGTTAGTTTTCACGAAATAATTCTTTGAAGTTGCTTGTAACTGAGGCTCGAACTGAGTCGAATTGAAATTTGTAGGAATCTTAAAAATTATTTAATTGTAATCACTATTCAGTAGAAATAGTCAACAGTAATTTTATATGAATTGTAAATCAAATTTCACAATTGTTGCAAAAGATGTTCATTTTAAAAGCAGTCTCAGTTCTATATCTACTATTAGTTCCTATTAAGTCAGTTTGGATATATTTTTTCTTTGTGCTTGTTAGATAGTGTGTATTAGATGTACTACCATTTTTCTGTATGCCTTTTTGTTGAATTAAATATAAAAATTATTCTACTGTATTATTTATGATGTATAATAGGATATTTTTAAAATATATTCCTAACCAAAATCCTAATCTGAATCATCATCATTGGAAACTACTCGCTCTTATATATCCATAATACAATATTACCCTAAATTATACATGCTATTCATTTGTTAATTAATGTGGTGTTTCTTTTTTTCCAGCTTGTGACATCCTTCCCTCCTTGGCACTTGTATTATCTTGGAATTTCTACCGTGTTATCGTGGAAGGGCAATAAAGAGGCATAAGCAGGACCAAGGCTAGCCGGAGAAACGCTAAAGGTAAGCAGTTACCAATTTTTTCACTTTTGAATATCGTCTACGGATAGTACAGTATTAATGCTAAAACTTAATGCATAACTCGTTTATTAAAACGTATGACATGAAATCTCGGCTGGCCCGAAATGCATTATTTGTCTGTTACTTCTCGTATAGGCAATGTATTTTAATTCGTTTCAGAAAATAACCTTAGATGTGAAAGAACGGACAAGGGAAACATCTTTTCCGCAAGAAATACATTCCCACTAAATTCTCCTGATAATAAATAATGATATTTATAATACGAATTCAACCCACCTTTAAAAATGATAATATCGTATTTCAAATGAGTTTAAAAAGTTTCAAATAATACTCTATTTCTTTTTAAGGTAGCTTAGTTGACCTACAGTCAATTAATTCTTGAAACGTTTTTTCATTACATAAATATGAATTTCTTTCCCTTAAATAATAGACGATAAATATCCCTTTCTGTAACACAAAGCGACGGATATCTTTATCTATCATTATCATGGAATTCGGTTATAATGAAACACGTCGCACAGTGGGCTAGAATCGAAGAAAGCTGGCCAAGAGGCCGAAAATGGTTTCTTTGAGTGCGGGTTTTGAAACTTCGCATATGAATTAAGAAAAGATTGAATTTTACCTGAATGTTAAACTTTCCTTAATTCCATGTCCGTTGTGTAAAGTAGAGGTATCTAATTCCTCTCTAAAACTGTCTTCACATATGTTTTAAGGATAATTAACCAGAATTTAACATGAAAGAGACCAATCGTTAGACTTCGTATCACCAAAAGGACAGTGAAACTGCATTCTGGGATTCCACGGTGGTGAGTCGGAACGCGCCGCGCTTACGAAAAATCGACTTAACTCCCAAAACAGCACCTGAATTGAAACAGTTTCTTCGGATTCCACATATAGACACTTCTGAGTATGACGTGGTATAAGAGACTTGATGCATTAGGGCCGTTTTCCTATTTATATTCCTTACTTTATCTCGAAAATTGTCCGAAAAAGCTGTCCGCCATTTTGTTGCTTTAAATGAGCATAAACTCATTTTTGTACGCGGTGATAGCAGCCAGTCAAAAGATAAAGAATTGTTGTAGATCATTGCATCGTTGTTTCTTCCAAAAGTATCTATTTAAACCCTCCATAAAAACGCAAACTTGAATGTTTATCCGAAAAATTCGCGACTGTCCATTTCTGTGAAAATGGTTCAAGTTTGACGCCATGTATCTTTTTAACGCATAAAGATATCGAAAAACGACAAACGGGAATATAAAATTCAATCTTTTTTTAATACATATGTGAAGTTTCAAAACCCGCACTGAAAAAAACCATTTTTGGCCTCTTGGCCAGCTTTTTTCGATTCTAGCCCACTGTGCGTCGGTTTCATCGCATATTAATTCGTTTTAGGCAATACACTTAGCACGAACAACGGTGGAGATGCTAATGTTTTGTTCCAGCAGGAAATTTCTCTCGCAAAGCCATATCGGGTAGCAGAACACATAATTCCCATTCAATCTACATTTAAGTATTTTGAGTAGCGTTTGTATTCTTTTACTTTATAGGAAGAAAATTAAGACCATTTATCACTCCACTGGTGAAAACTTAAATCATTACTCAAAATATCTTCCTTTACCATATGAAAGAGGAAGAGAGATCCTAATAAAGAGTATGCTACACAAAGTGAATTGTTGCGTTAAGCAATATTAAAAAAATAATTTTCACAGATTTATTATACAAAAGAAAAAATGCATTATTAATGGGATTTTAATCAAGAAATAATTTATCATTTCGTATTTGAATATCGTTTAATTTTGTTCATCATTGCTCAATTATATATTATAATCAGCATTTGTGAGTTCAGTTTCCAAATTCATTCAATCAATATCCACTTACGATCCTATGTATTTTGAATTTCGTTAAATATTTCTGTTTAATGTAATTAATAACACACTTTTAAATTTTTCGCTGGATACGAAATCATTTCATTAATCACATTGATCCACTACATAGCGCCAATTTAAAATCTTTCGTTTGTTATTACGTGAGGAACATTTATTTTAACCCCTGATTCTACAAATCGTATGAATAAACCCTTAAACATTTAAACCTTCGGAGCATGTTCAGTAGCCATCAAATTTCAAAACAATCTAAACATTCACTACATTTTCGTCTTCAATTCCGTGAAATTCGATAACTTTAATCAATTTTTTATAAT
This sequence comes from Pachydiplax longipennis, assembly GCA_036926295.1. Taxonomy (NCBI): domain Eukaryota; kingdom Metazoa; phylum Arthropoda; class Insecta; order Odonata; family Libellulidae; genus Pachydiplax; species Pachydiplax longipennis. Next base: position 733,444 of record JAVFKF010000085.1, on the reverse strand, counting down.
TTTATCTAAAGTAACGCTGTACGATGTATATCAGGACCTGCATGAATTTCAGACTATAACTGATCCTCTTCTAATGTCGCAACTCTTATTTCTATAATTAAAATCACGTGAGAAATTAAAGTCTAAAGCAGTACAAAGAACGTGCTGTCTTAAGTTGGTCATCTCTTGGAAATAATAGACATGATCCCAAGGAAGAATAGACTTGATTAACTTTCACCTTCACCCATTCCTTGTTTATATAGACATGAGATGAATAAATCTATCAATCTTCAAATGTATATATATTCGAGAAGGTAATCATCAGAAAAATAAACTTCCTTATACACGGGTATTCGCGATAACTGTTTCGGCGTCATATCGACTTTCCTTTCGTTTCTTTTGTTATCTTTTTGAGTAACCTGCCAGTCACTTTTCCTCTTATTTATTTTGTCCTAGATACGAGGAACTTTCCTTTTTGCCCTTGTTTACATTCAATGAAAATGAGAGGATAATGAAGTGTACGTATATACATAGATAGTTTAGGGCAACGACTTTGCTATTATCCCAAGGACAGGTTTTCCTGATCCTTCACTCTCAAGGTATTATATACTGAAATGGCCTTGTTTTCCCTGACCTTCGAGGGTATGCCGACGTTTATGCTCCCTCTCATTTTCACGAACAAATACAGTAGAATTACCTTTATTACCATCCTTGATTCTCCAGTATTTTCATGAGCCATTCATTGCGTTTAATCTGGTGACGCAGACTGATCATTTGCACGCTTATAATGCTGCAGAGAGTCCGCAAGTCAATATTTAAGGGTGTTAAGGTCTTCTAAATTAAACGTAAATATTTCATGTATACACCGGAATGCTATAGCAAGATTTTTCACCTCGAATAGAAATCGAATGTAGTATGATACTATCTCATTCCAAACATGACTAACCTCACACAGGAGATACATCGTTGCAAAATTTCCTCCTTCGAATTAATGTATTATCACTAACGACTCCTCCACCAGCGACACTAACTAAATATAATTTTTTATTACATCCATCCACTGGAATATTTTCACCTGGAAATTTTAAATTTTGTGTTGGAAGCAATGTTATTTTTTCTTCTACATATGCCTTAGAAAGGAATCTCAAGATTCGTGTTGAAATTATTAAACCAACATTCCTCTGATGTTCCGCTCTTAGAATATTTAATGTTTATTCATCATTTCTGTCACAGTTATATTCTTGCTTCCAGTTAAAACGGTAGTATGTGTACTTATGTAAGCCAAACTAAAAATAGTAATCTCAAATTTGAATGTTCAAAAATTTTATTTGTTTTCTATTTGAAGTTTAGCAGATGATGATTTGCCATTTACTGAGTTTTTAGTCAGCTTTGCGATCTGTGAAATTTAGACAGAAAGGAAGTGTGCAACTCAAAGAATCAGACACAGTAGAATTCCTCACGAAATGCATCATTGAAAAGATGCTCTAAATATCTTCGTATAGCTTAAGTATATTGCAAATTTATTTTTAATGTTTAAAATTATGATAGATTCGTGAGAGTATAATTGATTATATAATATATAATAGTAATTAATAATATATTTATTCTTTTCCCACAGGAAAATTCAGCATCATCAACTCCTGAATCAAACGTGAGTACTCTGTATTTTTTCTGATCATATGATTCAAGTCTTAAGTTCGTCTAGCTATCAAATCAATCTTTATTCAAAAGTATGTTCAAGAGTATAGTGCGCCTTCAATAATAGTTGCTTATTTATCTTTGCATCTAAAAGCTAGCATTCATACTCTGATTTTATTATCCTCTGCACTTTAGAAAAAGACAAAAAGTAAACCACCAATTTAGTAATACATTTCATGTTCAATCATTTCTTTAACTAAGCAAGAACGGTGGATTACTGCAGCCAGATCAGAATTAAATGCTGCAATCAGTTTGTCAACAGTTGGCAGTAGTTTTCTTAAGAAGTGCACTATAAATGTATTAACCACCTGCCCTGTAGGGGGCGTGGGGAAGGCATTCCCTACAAACCTAGCCTACTTGTGGGCCTACAGAGGCAGGCATCTATTTCAGGGGCCTTTCTTTCACCTTCTTCTGCAGGGGTGAGGTAACTAAGCACTCACTTCTCACCTGCTCGTTCTTTCTGTCTATGAGGTCGGAGCTTGTCCTTGAAGTTGTGGCAGGGGGCCCTCTAGGCATAGAGGTGAACCCTATAGCACGTCACAACGGCCTGGAGGGTCCACTTCTTAGGGTTTATAGGTTGTCCCCCCCAATCCCCCCCTTTCCTCCCTCATCGGCTGAGCCATCGGAGAACCGCCAGGAGCGCCGGTGTGCAGCGCTCAGGAGTACGTTTTGGTATTGGTTAAAGTAGAGAGCGAGTGACAAGATCTGGGAGGAATCGATAAAGATTAGGAAGATTAAAGAATGATCAAAAGTCAGTTAGTTATCAATTCAGTATTAATTATTATCTTCTGATTTTTGAATTTACGAATCTTTTTAAATAGGATATTTTTAACATCAGAGAATTCTAAAAATATTGATAAATTGACGATATAATTTTGAAATCGAATGTGATTAAACCTTGTGATTGAAGTTAGAAACGGGAGTTTACATCAAGGGAAATCCACACTTTTCCACGTAATTCTTCACTTTCGATATCTCTTACGTTTTGGAGCTTATTCTTATTGTGTTTTTGGTGCCAGTGTAGGCTGTCGAAACATTTACGGCAATGCAATAGCATTTGTGCATCCCCAGCTGCAGTTACCTGCATTCTTAATGTTATCTCTTAGTGAAAGTAAGCGAATGATTTGGGCTGAATGCTATTCTTTTAAGTACAGCTAGTTCCAAAAAAAACTTACCACCTAAGCCGCAACCCGCATAAGAGGCAGTGAATTTCCTCCGAGCGAGCCTTAAGAAGTGAGAGAAAGAGAGGAAAAACATGGCGGAGATGGTCTGCTTGAGTCATAACTCCGCCTGCAGAGTTGAAATGGATTTATTTGCTTTGTTAATATTGCAAAGATTTATTAGTATGCTGAGTTTGGTGGCATTGGCCTAGCAGAATAGTATTATAACAATACGGATGTCGTAATGCAAGAATTCAGTTATTATAAAATGGTTATAACGATTCAGTATATATTCTAGCATTGCTTTTCGCACAGAGGGAAACGTCGCACACGAGGTCCCGTTATTCCGAGGCAAACCCCCTTCCCCTCATAAAATTTGAGTCTGAGGGCGAAAGGCACGAGCAAGTCGAAGGAAATTTTCGCAAAATCTGCCTCTGAGCCGCTCTGAGCTTATGTTTAGGACTGAGATGGGAGGAAGAAAATTTCCGCGCAGTTTGAATCGGTGTCGGACCAGAAATGTATAGACCTCGAATTCGACGCTTTCGCTTGCAAAACTCTGCGGTTATAATTGGTGGTATTATATAATATAATACTAGCTAATATTATGCATCGTTCAAGAGAGAAGTTATTAGCCTTTAAAATTATATACCAAAGGAGTCTATATCGATCACCAGTTTTATCACAGCCTGTGTGAATGCAATCTACACAAGTAAAGTAAGGCACACTCATGGCCATATCTAGGCTATTACATTAATATGCTACATTAAAAAACAATAAGTAAATATATAGTATGAAGTCTTGAGGCATTCTCTGCGTATTTTAGATACATTTTGTTTCATTTGATAAGCATCGAAATTGAAATTCGATCGGTAAAAAATCAGTAAATTTTATCAGCTATGCAGTTGGAATTTTTACTATACCGTCCAAATCAATTGAGAGAAAATGTGCTAGAATCGATTTTCCTCAATGAATAAAGATGACGGATACGAGACTACCATCTTTCACATTAATTTTGAATTAATTAATTAATTTTTTTCGGTGTCATTGAAGTGTGAATTGTATAAACTTGATTTCTTCTGTGGATTCCTCTTGAAATGGTTGCAGTCACAAACCATTACGTTCTTAAACATTCTTCTCGCTATATTTATCACCTTTAAAAGTTCTAAAATACACAAAAAGATAGTGCGAATGAGGTTTGGTCATAATGCTCATTGAATGCTACTGTTAGCTATGAATGTAAAATTTTCAATTAATTTTGAATGTATACAAAACTACCTACATTATTTATATTTCAATTGTTTATTATAATGTTTACAATTATTATAATGTAGAAAACGTTAAAAATACGCAAAATAATAGGGACTTGGTGAAATAGTTTTTCCCAGGGCCTTTTTACCTGTAATTCCAACCCTGTAATATCACATGGGGAAGCGCATATGAGGCTCATGTTGAAATGTTGCTTCCCTCGGTTGATGACTGGCCCTGCGTAACTCTCATATTTTTCGACAGAATTTTAATGATTGAGATGAATGGGTGGTGGTTTGGTATGGCTAGTCTATCTACATATTTATCGATTGGTGATATTGAAAATATTCCTTCGTATTTAAAATGTATTGTCTATGAGAAACTTTTCATCTCTCCACATTCCGTAACAAATTTGAAAAGCAAGATACAGGAGTGATTGGAAGAAATGAATAAAGCAATGAATTCACCAGGACTTCAAGAGGGGGACTGTTTTGATAGAGATAGGGAAGTGAGAAGTGACGGCAACAGTAATACATACACTCACATGAATTTAACAACCAAAAGTGTAAGAGATATGTTAATTCCAGATTTTTGGATGAATCACAATAGGTAGGCGCATTTTTTGCTTTCCTAGTCGACCAATTGTTTACTTTGAGTAGGAGGAACGACCTCTTTTAAAAGTATAACCCATTCGCTCACCTTCTCAACTGCCTCCAGAGAAACTACTCATTTATCCAATTTAAGTAATATCTTAGTCAAAAATGATTAACATTCAAATATACAAGATATAACATCGATGGCTCATCATACTTTCAGAAATTTCCTTCTCATGCATCAGTTTATTCCCAAGATCTCCGAAATTGTATACTATATCGATGTTCAATGTTTTATAGCAACCTTCTCTTAATTCTATAAGAAAGTTCGAGTAGTTCACTAAGCCAGTAACTAAACCATCTTCTTATCAGCAATTTATTTTGGAAAGAGATTTTGAGTTTTTTTAAACCAATATAAATCGCTAACATTAGTATTACTACCTATGCAAGCCAATGTTTTCTTCTAAATAACTTTAGAGATATAATTTATCGGTATTCGGCGTATAAACTTCAAGTTTCTGCGACATTGAATATGCGGAGTGTCTACAATTCCGTATTTACGTTTCAATTAATATTTTAGTGATATTATAATAGAAAATTTAGTCGATCTAGTAAGATCATCTTCAATGCTCTATCTACTTTGTATCATAGATGTTGTAAGAGAAGTTAAACGATTTGGTTCTCGTAAGCGTAAAGAATACATATTAGGTGGTATTTCTCTAATTAATTTTTCATTTCTCAAGTAATTTCAAACTACGAAATTTTGAGCTCAATATAGAGACAAAATAAAGCATAAAAAACAATATTTATAAATAAACAATCACTAGTTGCCCCGTGCGAAAATTTCGCAGACGATCAGTAATACTCAATTTCCCCTACCAAATACATTAAAGCAACTACTCTAATCACAACAGACGAATACACAAACAATAAGACATGCCAAAAACATCGTACCAAGAAATTCCATGTCAGTGTCAGTATCGACATATCTCGTTAGTAGCGATAGGTATCGGTATCTACACATCCAGTAACGAAAATCTATGGGCAAATTTAAACTCTTGCGTTTTCTAATCCCTTACCACTTGAACCTTAACGAAGTCCCTAATATCTTAGAGAGTGTGAGAATGTAAATGTTATAGAATGTTTTAAAAATTTTCTTTTATCACTATAATCACGAATAGTACGCGTCAGTATAACGATGTATGTTACCTGGAATTGAAGGAGAAGGAATTAAATAGGGAATGTGGGGGCACATGAACGTACCGAAAGGCAGAACACTTTATATATATAATTCATCCTATACCGAATACCTCAATTCACTTAATGTATCTTTACATCACGAATTTAGACAAAAATACAAACATCACTACCACATTGCCACCATCACATTTTGGTAAACTCTGTTCTTTTCTAAATACCACTTCCTTTTATGATGGGTCACGAGGGCTTCGTGTTTAACATACATAACCATGATAAAGCAACAAATATACCTCCTTATTTATTTTCTATTTTTTCTCTTCGTACACTAAATATAAAAATAACTACTACTCGTCTGCAGTGAAATTGCATCTCATAAATTCACTGAATCAGATTTATTCAGTTACTGAAAGATATATAGTCAGCAATAATTAGTTGAAAGCTTGTTGTCCTGCCGGCGTAGAATGAGAGAAAATGTTACTAACAGTTACTAATTTGGGAGAGGGAAGCAAGAGGGGGAAGCATCTGCGGCGTGAGTCTCACTTTCATAAGACCATACATTGTGATACATTGTAAAAGTGCTAAGTAAAGTACAGCAAATGTAGCAAACCCATTGCCCGCATTTTTTGAATGTCTCTCACACAAATATTGTAGTCAATCATGGTATTTTAACCAATTCACAAAACTTAGATTTCAAAATACTACTCTTAGTAGAGAACCCCGTCTACTACTACTCATACTATTAAATTGGTTGAGCATCTTTTTGTACTATACTCCGGGCATAGCAAATGGAAATTCAAGCTTGGGCTTTCGTTACGCTTGCATTCCATAGAGGTGAGTTTTCTTGAATCGCAGGTATGATATCCTATTATTTACTCTTAGATATGAATAAATGTTGTATATTATTTATTCTGTGAGTAAAATAGAAACACTAAAAATCATTTGATAGGGTATATAGAAAATTTTCAGCAGATGAAAGTTTCCCCAAAATAAATTTGAATACTCAGAAAACGACTTAATTATTTTGATCGCATGACTCGTAATTAAAATCTCTAATTTTTCTGTAAATACTCCAAAATCTAATTGTGAAATGGTCGATCTTAAATTAAAACTACCGGGAAGTAATATGATGTAAAACTTTTCAAACATACCACACGGTAAAACCGTGACGCAAACTTTCATATTCGTCAATGTTCATGTTTCTTTGGCTGTCGTTCTGCTCCAGCAAGATGCAATATGGCTTACTTATAAAACTGTGGTTGCGTACGACGTTGAAGTTTTCGTTCATGGAGACTATAATAATAATTGCGAGACTGCTTCAGTCACTTTATGACCGAGAATGAGTGCTTTATCCGATTTTAAAACTTGTTTACACTCGTCACTAAGTAAACAAATTGAATCTGTATATAGCAACCCGGGCCTTTTTTCGTCCAGTACACAACGGGATGATTAAAATATTATTTCAATTTGTTTAACAAATGGTGCATTTTTGATTTGTCTGACTATTTTTCGCAGGAACCTGACAACTTTCTACAGAATTTTTGCTATTGAAAGAGTATGTAGCAAGGTTACGGAACGAATTAAACTCGTATCTCGAGGTATCACTGTACATGTATCTTATCCTACACCGAATACCTCAATTCACTCAATGCATTTATGACTAAATGAATTATGGTAAAGATACAAAATATCACTGCCAGCTTTACCTAAATCTGTCGTTATAAAAACCACTTCCTTTTATACCGGCAATGAAGTGTCACTTAAATAACCAAGATAAAAGAACAAAACATACCTTCTGCATCCACGTTATTTATTTATTTTCTATGTTCTTCTCTTCATACATGAAATACAAAAATAACTACTACTCGTCTGCAGTGATCTGATCTGGGAGAGGAGAGCTAGAGGGGAAGCTAAATGTCACACTTTCATACGAATACATTGTGTTACATTGTCAAAGCGCATAGCATTCTCCCCGCATTGAAAGTCTCTTACATCGTTAATGTGGCAAAATAATACATTTTTGTGCTTCGGAGATAGCGATTTGGAATTTAAGCTTGGGCTTTCGTTAAGCTTGTACTACATGCTGGTGAGTTTTCAGAAATCGCAGGACATCCTTTTCTTTACTCAGAAATATGATTAAATGTAGAATATTATCTATTCAATGAGTGAAATATAAACAATAAAAATCATTTGATATCAGGTTTAGATATATAGAAAATTTGCAACATACGAAACCGGGAAGTAATATGATGCAAAATTATTCAAACATACCACATGATAAAACCGTGACGCAAACTTTCATACTCGGCAATGGCATGTTTCTTTGGCTGTCGTTCTGCTCCCGCAAGATGCAATGTGACTTGCTTATTCAACTGTTATGGTTGCGTACGACGTCGAAGTTATCGTAATAAACTCAATTCCGATTTTACGTTTTACGAAACGCGCGCGATGCGTTTAAATACCGAAGAAACTTGGAACCTTTTTGTACTGATAATGCGTAATAATATGGATAAATATGTTCCCTCCAAATACTCTAACCAAAATAATGAGCCTAGATGGTATAATAGAGATACTAGGAAAGCGTTAAAGAAACAAAGACGATTGCATTTGAAATTAAAAACCGTTATGAGGCTTCCTAACAACATAATAACGGATCAGGTAAAGGCCGAATATAAACGAGTAAAATCAGAAACAAAACGAATAATGCGTGATGCCCTCCGTCAATTTAAAAGGAAAGTTTTATACGAATACTTAGACGAGGACCCAAAAGCTTTTTGGTCGTACGTGCGTGAGGTCCAAGGTAAAGTTCAAACCGTAAGTTCGTTAAAAGATAACAGCGGCAATGTAATTAACGATTCTAAGGAAAAAGCGAATATCTTAAATGAATATTTCCATAGCGTATTTACGTCCGATATTACATTAGGCGCCCTACCAGTAGTTAATAAAGCAGAAACAATGTCGAATATCACATTCAGGGAAGACGGAATTATTAAACTTTTACAGCAGATTAAGCCAAATAAAGCTCCTGGTCCTGAGGATATACCAGCTCGAGTATTTAAAGAATTAGCTGAGAGCACAGGCCTCTATCTTAAAGTAATATTTGAAAAATCTATAAGCGAAGGTAAGGTCCCAAAAGATTGGAAAATTGCAAATGTCACCCCAATTTTTAAAACCGGCGTAAAAGATGATCCATCGAATTACAGGCCCATTTCGTTAACTTCATTGAGTGGTAAAATAATGGAGCATATAATTACTAGTTCCTTAATGGGTTTTCTCGAAACCTCTAAATTCATTGTTAAGAATCAATATGGTTTTCGTAAGACACGTTCCTGCGAGTCACAGTTAGCGTTATTAATTCACGATATCTTGAAATCGGCCGAAAGTAAAAGACAAGTCGATGCAATATTTTTGGATTTTCGGAAAGCGTTCGATAAAGTCCCACATCGTAAATTGTTGTACAAATTAAAACTTGCGGGCATCAACGAACAAGTAATAAGTTGGATAAAAGATTTCCTGTCCGATAGAGAACAACGAGTAGTATTAGATGGTATTAGTTCCAACCTAGTCAAGGTGACCTCAGGCGTCCCACAAGGAAGCGTAATCGGGCCATTATTATTCTTAATATACATTAACGATCTTAATGAACACATCGACAGTAACGTTAGAATATTTGCTGACGACACGGTTATTTACAGAGAAATAAAAAGTAATGACGATAGATTAAGCCTGTCGAATGACTTAGATAAAATAGTAAAATGGTGCGACGACTGGCAATTGGAGCTCAACGTAGATAAATGTTCAGTAGTTAATTTTTTCGAAAGAAAATCCTTTGCCAATCATAATTCATATAGCCTTCGAGGGAAAACATTATCAACTGTCGATTCGGTAAAATATCTCGGAATAACCCTCACGAATAACTTAACTTGGGGTACCCACATCCATAACATATGTGGGCGAGCTCTTAAGAAACTAGGCTTCGTCAAAAGAATAGTCGGTAAAAGCGAAGAAAAAGTCCGCGAGCGATGTTACTTTGCGCTAGTTAGGCCTCACCTCGAGTACGCATGCAGTGTATGGGACTCTGCTGAAAAGTGTTGTATTCGCGAGATAGAAAAGGTACAAAGAAAGGCAATACGCTTTGTAAAAAATTGCTATGATAAATCGGTAAGTGTTACTCGGATGCTTCAGGAGGCAGGATGGGAATCTTTAGAAGAAAGAAGGCTCAATCAGAGATTTAAATTACTTGATAAATTCAGACAGAGCACGTTCATAGAAGATGTAGCCGATATTATGCGCCCTCCTTGCTATATAGGCCGTTCTGATCCAGCGAGAAAGATCAGAGAAATAGATGCTAAAACCAGTCGATTCAAGAATTCTTTTTTTCCGAGAACAATACGCGAAAATAATCGACTGGGCAAATATAGTCCTGGTGCTTGCACCCCCTGCCACACGCCGAAAGGCGGCTTACAGGATACAGATGTAGATGTAGATGTAGATGTAGAAGTTTTCGTTCATGGAGACTGTAATGTTAATTGCGAATCATTTTATGCTCGAGAATAGATGCATTATCCGATTTAAAAATTTGTTTACACTCGTCACTAAGTAAACAAATTGAATCTGTATATAGCAACCCGGGCCTTTTTTCGTCCATTACAAAATGGGATGATTAAAATTTTATTTCAATTTGTTTAACAAATGGTGCATTTTTGATTTGTCTGACTATTTTTCGCAGGAACCTGACAACTTTTGCCATCAAACGGCCATTCATTTATTTATATTGATGGAGTAATAAGGGAGAAAAGTCCCGATCACCAAAAAAGTATTTTAAAATAATATATAGATAGATTGACGAGGAGCTTGATTTATATAAATTGACGATAGGCACATTACTTATTTTTTCGTTTTTGTTGTTGAATTAGTTATTTAGAATAAGCTAATACAGTTTATGCCATTCACTTTAAAAGCAGAATATAGAGATACTAATTCAGATATGATGCACCCAAACATTTTCAACTTTATGTTATCATTCAGATTTTCCGAAGGTCCTATTTCAACTAGAATGATCTTCCTTGCATTACCATTAAAAAATTAACATCTTCGCAAAATTCGTAGGGAATTATGATGTGCCTAGGATGAAGGATGATGCTACGAAGGTCCTTGGAGTGAATGTTGGAATAATGGATTACATATAGAACCAAGAATATTTTAACAGCTAAGGTATGAATTATGAGAATTAGAGGAATATTCTTATATAAGTCTGATTTCCATCCGTTGGTTTCTATTTTTAGCCTATTCTTCCATGACTCATATTACATTCATAATTATTGACGGTGATTTTTCTTTTAATCATTATACACCATTCAAACAATTCGGGTTATATAGTTTACTTGAGGCATTCAAAAACCGAAGCAGCGATCATTAATCATTAGTCTCACTTTCACCTAGCGCATAGTTCTGAAAATCATTTCAGTATAACAATAGAAATCGTGTTGTGGGTGTTTTCACACCCCCTGACATACGTCATACGGCGGCTCGCGGGGTATTAATGTAAATGTAAATAAACCAGATGTTAACGTGTAAACCTACAATATGCAAGTATACAAAAACCTGGTATTTATCTGCAATATGCAAATCAGTCTTAAGGTTCTGATTTGCCATACTAACTGTTGTTTCTTAACCATCTGGATTCCTTGCAAGAAGTCCTGAAAGGTCGTCTACCTCAAAAATAGAGTTGAATATTTTCATTCCCTAAGGGAATACCCGCGGCGAAGATAACAAATTGCGGATCCACCATTTCCCACCTTACTTGTGATCGGTCCCCGCCACCATACCCTAACCTTAGATACCTGCTCAGCAGGGGCGCGGTCGGTAATCCTCATTAGCGCTTTCAAATTCGCTACCCCGGATACATACGACCATCCACAATATGCCGAAAAGGGGGTTTTCTTTCTCAGAGCGGAGTTCACATTCACCCATCGGCCGTTTTATGGTTCCTTTGAGAAAATAGACAATACCTTTCGATGGACGAAACAAAAGAAAAAGAAACAACAAAGGAATGAATAGGGGATACTCCTAGGGCCAGGGTGGAGGTCCTCCGCTCTCTCTGAAAGACTCAGTAAAACTTCAGACGCGAATTTGTCAGAAACAGCCAAATCTCATCTCAAAATCATAATGCTTCATCTGATACTGTCATCACGAATGCCTGATGGAAGTAAGAACAGAATGTCATGTTGATGCATATATTCTGAATTACCTAATGCTCTGTTAATTGTAGTATCAAGCAAATTTTATACCTCTCTGTATTGAAGAATAATTCAACTGCGAAGAAATCGAGTCAAAATTTGCACCACGGGGCAAGAAAGAGATTTAGCACCAGATAAAAGTTGGGACAGCATAATTTTGCAAGGAACATGTACTTAATTTAATTAAAGGGATGGTTTTTCTGGGACTGGCAATGAACAATATTTTCGGATAAGTGTTACGAGATGCTGGCGTTAATTTCGTCGTAAACTAATTTTTAATTCGATACTTGAAAAAAAATTGTAGTCCTCAGTATTTAAATTAAGAGTGCTACTATTCTAATATCTATGTTATTTTCTAAAATACTAAATTATCAATTTGAATTTTAAGCGATTACCTTAGAAAATGATGATATCACGGCAATTAATATTTTACTTTCTATCATATGATTTGGTGGTATTTAAAATTTTTATAATATTTGATGTAATTATCTGATGTAGTTGATCGTAATTTACTTGGTTTACTTTATTGTAATATGTTTTGGGTCTAATTTTCAGAGCTCTTTACCAGGTTGACTTAAAATGATTCTTTCTCAGTGTATTCGTCCAGATTAAGTTTCTTTTCATCTTTGCTTTCATTAGTAGGTTTCGCAGTTTTATCATGCTCCCTTTCTCGATAGCATTTCTTCTGCAACATAAATTAGTTGAAATACAGTTGATTGTGTTCATATACCTAAGTATTCTTTATCTCCTTGCAGAGTTTTCGTTCATATTTCTATTTGCGTCATAGTCGTGAATTTCCTCTAAATAAATTTAAAAGTTCCTCCTGTAGGCGTCAAGAGCATAAAAAACGTAATAATATAATCCTTTTCAATCTTGCAATGACATAATGTTTTATTGGATAATTGAAGCAGCTAAAGTAAGTTTACCCGATGTCTCCAGAAAAAGGTGAATTACGCAGAAGTTTCAGGCCGAAATAAGGAGATCCGATGTTTATTCATTTTTTAATACTATGCTGCTGTCATAGTAAAAAGTAACACTAAATTTAAACAAGATTTCGTGCTAGTAAAGACGATACAAATACGTTCAACGCGTTTCCCAAGGGTTTAAAAAGGCGCCATCACAGTGCTCCTCCTTCCAAGATCCAATAGAATGCGTGGAAAACTCTAGACTCGCTCTCATCGAGCTTCAGGTCTGTTATGCGGGTTGCGGCTTAGGTGGTAAGTTTTTTTTGGAACTAGCTGTACTAACCACCTGCTTTGTAGGGGGCGTGGGGAAGGCATTCCCTACAACCCTAGCCTTCTTGTGGGCCTACTGAGGCAGGCATCTATTTCAGGGGCCTTTCTTTCACCTTCTTCTGCAGGGGTGAGGTAACTAAGCACTCACTTCTCACCTGCTCGTTCTTTCTGTCTATGAGGTCGTTTCCCTGCTATCAGAACAGGTGGCAGAGTGGCTCCCTAGGCATAGGGATGAACTGTATGCGCTGTTTCCAGTTTCCCAGATGAGCCTTGGTTCGACGCCAGGGAATCATAACGATTCTACCGTACACTTCAAACGGGGAATCCCGAATTATGTCTTAGGAACTTACCGATATCTAATGGACTTGTAATTTTAGAAACGGACCAAATCTACCAAACAGTATGTTAAATCTTATTTTCCGAGAAGGTCCTGGGTTCGGCTCCAGGCGGTCCTAAATCTCCCATAAGAAATGTATGGCGGGATACTGGAGTTTTATAATGAGACATTTCCAAAGAAGATAGAAGTCTGTAACCCGGTATTTTGAGTAGGCCCCAGAGTACGTTTTACAAAAGCAGTTTACCGTTTCCCTTATTGTCCTTGGTTCATCGCCAGGGTACTAATTGCATTCTACTATACAATTAAATGGGATATTCGTAATGTTAGTACCTTCCCGATATTACATCGATTCGGAATTCAGCATACCATAAGAAGGGTCTTTATCGATTAATGATCGGCGGCAAAGTTTACGAAAATGGACCTTGGTTCGATACCAGACCTGGTATATTTTCCCGTTTTAATCTACGCTTACCTGAATTTAAAAAGATTTTGCAAGCAGTTCCGAGCGTAATTGGATGTTTTGGTAAATTTTCACCAAATAGCTTGCAATATATAAGCGACTTTTACTCGTAATAATGATATTACAATATCACCTAGCATAATTTCCTAAAGAATCTCCTCAGCATTTCTTAAGTTCTTATTTAAGTAATAACAGTTGTGATGAAGCACAAAAACGTTAAATTAGCAGCTAGCTTTAGGAGTATATCAACTAAAGGAAAGTAAAATCTAGAGTTGCAACAACTTCAGTGATGAAATGTGATGCAATATTACTTAGGATAATTTAGGAATTTTAGGGAGAGAGGAAGGATGGAAAATATACTGACTGAAAAAACTAATACGACACGATAAAAAACATGAAAATAAATTTCATTCCATTTAAAATGGAATTAATCACTGCATTGTCATTTATATCACGAAACTATATTACGTCTCAACTTTATTTATTCTCCTTCCAAGAATAAGTACTTAGAAAGGTATTTTATAAAATAGCCATAATTTGTTATAATTAATTTTGTAGGAGCGAGCAGAAAGATAAAAATGCATGATCTCTGCATTTCATATCTAAAATCGTGAATAATTCTCAAAGAATGGAAGAAACAAACAAAAGTCACGCGAAAACGCATTTCCTAAAAAAACAGGCAGTATAGTATGTATCCAATACAAGGGAGGCTGATAAATGCAAAGCCAATAAAAGGAAATTTCGCAGCATTTGAATCCTACCCTATTTAATTAACTTCTTTTAATCACCAGTTTATACTTTTAAAATTTATGTACGAGATCAAGAATTTTGTAGGAGATGAAAAGATGGTTCGAGCAAATAAAACGCATATAAAAATCGTGAGAAAATAATTCAGTTTTCATGATAGTCCTGCACATTTATGTGGAAATTAAAACGTAAATATAATGATGATAAGAAATTCCACCGATAGACTTCAATGGTATCAATTCTGCTTAAGGTTGCTACGAAATTCACATTCTAAACTTCGTCTTACAGTGAGCATGTCTGATGCAGAACACACCTTTCGCCATCCTGAAGTGTTAAAAATCTTAAATATTGCCGTAATGCATTTCACTCGGGAGAATTTCGCACCCACCTGGCGTCGAACTCACGGTGATTTTGTATCTTTTCCTCCACTTATACAAGAGAAAACGACGGCCTCTCCAACCTACGTGATTTTGATTCCTCTATCTTACCAGGAAGTACCTCAAAACAATTTTCAATTATCCGTGCAATGCATTCTCATGTGAAAATTCCGATTTTTGGGACCATGCCAGCGTCCATACATGAATTATCCTGGTGACTACAGGGTGGGGCCAGTACGTCGTTAAAAATTAACGTCAATGGCACTTGTGGAACATGGTCAGAGTTCGTATCCCCTATATACATGGCTGGTCTGAAAAGTTTCCGACATTTCTCGACACGTTTTCTGAAAATTTTCTGAAGGTTTCTGAAAAATCTGGGGTCTGAAACTTTTCAGACCACCCTCGCATATAGGTATATCCGGAGAAGTAGCTATATATAATAGATATAAAGGTTTTCAAACAGCATATGACCCAAACGTGTTCTCATGTTTCACTTAATATTAATCTTAAACTATGGGTACCTCTTACTATAGTGAATAGAACGTTTTTTGTTTCAAATTAACATGAAGGGGAATTCCATGCAAATATAGCATCAGCAAGATACTTTTTTCGCATCAATTCCTTCTATACTATCAGCAATAGCGAGTAACTTTTATATTATAATTGCAATAGGAGGATTTGATCCTGCTATGCATAGTTGAATCTTTTGAGATAAAAAACACATTGTTTCTGCTTTTCCACCATAGCATGCCAACCTTATTGTTAATATGATAGATATGCAAGATTGGATACATTCAACTAGATTTAATTTCTTCATTCAACTCTTCCCTCAGATATTTGATTATCTGAGGGTTGTTCTCATTCTAAGAAGAACTACTTATTTCAAGAAAAATTTACAGTTATACGAAAAAAATAATATTCCTCTCTTTTAACTATATTTAATTTTAACTTTTTCTATACTCAAACCAAAGTTTGAATATAGTTAATAGTTTCCCAGCATCAATCTTGGACTGTTAAAATCAATTTCGGAGCACATTTATTTGAGCCAATGGTATAAATTATTTAAAACTGTTATTCGTTCGTACATAAGACGCAGAGACCATGTAATAGGACCATCTTGGTTCAAAGGCTATTCAGACCTCAGTTTCGTAGATTATATTACGATTGAGGTCACAACGTGCGTCCTATTTCCAATGGATAATCGTTTGACCCCCTCAAGTATTCCACTAAATTCCATGAATATGAAATTGAAGTCTCCAATGTTATCCTAAAATAGCCTCTAGCCTTAAAGAATGCATTCCATCATAACTATTATAACTTCGTCTAATGGCTTTAAATAGTTTTTAAGCTTTCCGAAGATACCCGAAAGACTTTGAGCGTGTGAAATGTTAGGTATCATTTATAGTGTGTATATGCTAGATAGAATATTCTTATTCAAGCTAAATATTTAATTTCACATTGAATTTAAGTCTTTCTTATTTTATCAAATACAAAATGTTTGGCATAAATATAGTAAATTGTAAATTTATTGAATATGAATCCCACAAGAGCATTAATGCGCAACACCCACAGTTTTTTATGCAATTATGAATCCTAAAGTATCAGTTTGAATGTCAAACTACTTAAACAATATTTATGATAGCAGAATTTGATTTTCCCGCTTAATAAATATTTCAGATTATTATTGCTGACAGTTATTCAGAATGAAAGCGTTTCAGTTGCTTCAATTACACTTACTGAGTAAGTGGTATTGTTTATTTTCACCTCTCTTTTTCTTAGGGAACGACTTTATCATAAGTTACTTTGAGTTGCATTATCTCCAAAATCTAGAAATTTTGAAAACGTTGGCTAAAACTGACAGAAATCTTTATGTTACCGAAAAACAAAGTAAGCCGGTATATTTGAAAAACCCTTCGGACACTGTGAATGAAAAATTGCGACTCACGAGTGATTGGTATGGTAGGTGATAAAGATGCTAAAATGTCGCAGAAATATTTCCTGAAGTGTTAATAACTCAACCCTTTGTATACGAAATAATAATCGTACTGTAACTGAAATTAATCAGAACAAATAATAATAGGTTTAATATTATAAGAGCAAAGTTTACATTGCTTCTCGATATCCGTAATTCTACAACTCTCTGAAAGTAAACACCATAGGCTGTAAAATTTGTAGTGGAATGATGTCGATAATCTTTCTCTAAAATATCTCTCAGGCTTCTGAAATCCATATCTTCTGAAGCCATTTTCCCAAATTAATATATGCGTAGAAAAGAAGTTAGACGAAAGACGATACTTCTTAGGCTCAGTCTGGTTCAAATAGTTACTATTGTAAAATTACAGTACTTTACTGAAGGTTTTCCAATAGTTTTGCTATTTTTTTTTCTGAAATTGTGCTTTGTCAAAAAACTAGAAGCCAGTTAGGGTTATCACGCAAGAAAATCCTAAGTTTTGATCATATTTTTTTCTCGTCACAAAAAGAAATACCAAATGAAACATTTTGCGATTCATATGTGACTGCTGACACTCAGACTTGTCGCGAGAATCCCTTGTTTTAAACGTCACTGCGAGGCATTAAGAAAAATAAAAGTAGGAATTGAAAAGAAAGGGTGAGATGAGGGATAAGCGCCGTCAATATTCCTGATGATGGATCGCCGAAACCTGTGCTGAAACTTATTCGCATTCCGACGGAAAAACACACAAATAAATACATGTATCTCTCACGTCCTCCTCCGAAAGGCCTTCTTCATTTATCTTCATATTTGCACTTCGTTTTCCCCCCAACAGAGGCGTCATATGAGCAGCTCTTTCTCCCCAAAAGGAGATGCTTTCCTTAGCTCACGTATTCTTCCGCCGTATCTCTTTACCGAGCATAATCTCATTTTCTGGTTGCTCTAACCGCCGTCTTTATTATCCTGAAGGGTACCGCGCCTCCCACAATTCATCTTTCCCAAGTTTTTCGGTGTTGCGGAAGACTCGATAAAGTCGCCGTGCTGAGTGACGCCTTCTTTAATGCTCCTCGTGATGCACTCCGCCGCAAAAGATTAATACAGACAATCGCTGCAGCCACGTCTGCACACTGATGTGACACCATTCTTATTTTCGATATGTGAACGGGATAAAAGTATTAGAAAATTCAAATTTTAAGAGTATATGCAAATGAAGATAAGTACAGTGAATTCTTTTGGTTATCCTAATGGTTTAAAAATTGTTATCATAGAATATTTTAAGAACAACATGAATGTAAATCGAAACCGATTGATATGAACGATAAACAAAATCCAGGTACAGGTCTTCTAGTTAACGAAGTCTGTAAGCTGTGAACTAATATGAATTAAGCTAGCAAGGAATTAATCGCCACGACTGATAGCTGTATGAATTTCTTTGCCTTATTTTTTCTAAAATTATTTGCGGTTTCCTGGAATCAATATCAATTTATATTATGAAAGAAATATAGTATTTATTGCTTTTCTAAGCACAGAAAGCAGTCACATTGCAACACGCAGGAGTAAACGAGCGCATAAAATAATTCAACATATTTGTTAACCTCAAGCCTAAATAAATGGTTCTTTTACTAACATAAGACATCTTCTATAACTCAACTGTAGATTCCTGTAGAATAGGATATAAAATATATTAATTAGTAACTAATCTTTGTGTGTTATCTCTTCAGTAAATTCCATGATTTAACTTTAAAGTATCCAGAACTTTGAAAAATTCCATATTACCCATGGATTACAAATATTTACATGGCTATTTTCTATTAATCGTGGCCAAATTCGCCGCTTTCGTAAGCTAACATTTCGAATTACAATCACAAACCTGCAAATCAACAATTTTGAGACTTTTAGTACTAAATTTTTATGAAATACACAGAATTTTTGAGTTCTTCAGCTATCGGTTTACTACTGTAGTATGTTCAGAACCTCAAAAAGGAAGCCAGAAAACAAGGAAAAAGAAATGAATGATGTTTTTGATACAGAGATTTCGATATTTTTAACATTTAAATCGCTAATGATAATTTCCTGTTCATTTGACTGCAGAGACTCCTTTAAATAGACATCAATTCAGCTATTCATAGACGGAGGCAGTTAATAATATTTTCGAGCCCCCAGAACTTCGCAAGAAGTATCATCTTCCTACCGACGGAATTTATCGCGGAAGTTATAATCCTCCGAGTTAATTTGCGCGTA
Organism: Pachydiplax longipennis; assembly: GCA_036926295.1. NCBI lineage: Eukaryota > Metazoa > Arthropoda > Insecta > Odonata > Libellulidae > Pachydiplax > Pachydiplax longipennis. The sequence continues at coordinate 713,985 of JAVFKF010000085.1, read as the reverse complement.
ATTGTTACTTATCTCCATAATTCCGAAGAAATTTGCATGGAAAGAACCACAGGAATGGACTCTAAGCCCTCTCGTTAATTCCTCACACGTCCGTTAATTTGCCAGCTCCATATAAATAATATCTCCGTAGGATTCCATACGGATGTTCATTAATCCTCCCTCTCTTAATTCTTTCCGCGGAGTCAATCCCAGGGAAATTAACCGAACCACGCCTCCTTCCCATCAAGTTCTTTTATTTCACATCCAGAAGATTCCTTTCTTTGGAGAGAGAGAGGAATAATAGCGAGAGAGGAGGATCTCCGTCTCGATTGTTCTCGTGGGGGGCCCTCGAACCCTTTTACAAAAGGACCTTTTCCGCTCTCGAAAATAAAACCCTTTTATATTCTTATCCTCTCTCTCATACCCTCCGGTTCAAAAGCCGCGCCATTCTCCCCTTCAGCCACTGGACTATTAAACCATTTGCTCCGATCCGAATCTTCTCCCTCTCTTTAGAATCATTCCGACTCATTTGCCCCATAATTAGCGCGGAGGAAGGGATAAATGATACGGAAGAGGTAGAATTAAGGTAAGATAAAGGGGTAAAGATTTAAAATGTTTCTGGAAGTGATGAACGGAGTATTGCGGGGATGATATACTGTGCATTTCCGTATATTTTTGGAAGAGTAGAAATGGAAAACGTAATTGCGACACGAGGTATATATTTTGATAAGGCAATGCAAAAGGGCACAAATCATACTAGTAGACGTGGCATAAAAGACTGATTTTTGTTTTCAAGTACGCATTACGAGAAATCATAATGCCATATTCTATTGGAGTGTATTCAAGTGATGCCATACATCACGGGAACATGTAGAAAGGTACATCATCGTTGCGAGAATTTGGAAGCAAAGCAGTTGACTTTAATGAGTTCATAATTTATGATGCAACAATGTTAATTGCAGACTAGAAGAACATTTAGACGCTTCAGGGATTAATTTTGCGGGGCATAACTTTGGGCCTTTATTTAAGCCTTAGGAATGATAATACTGAGTAATTCTCTCTTGTTGTCTGGTAGTTCCGTCATAAGTGATCATCAACCGTCTTAGTGTCAGGTAGATTTGTTCAAAATTTTGTTGTGCAAGCAAGTTCAGAAATTGAGAGCAAATGCTCATTGAAGGACACTTACACTGAGTTAAATCCAATTTCCACAAGATGACGTAGGAAGAAACTGCTGGTAATAACATAAGATTGAAATTTAGTTCTTAAAACGGGTTGAGAGATCAGAGAATAAAGTTTATTACGTACATACAAAGCATTATGAAATTTATTTTGATATAGAGTAACTGATGTAAGTGCCATAAGAAATAAACAAAATAATGTATAAAATTTAATTTATTTACAGTAGAAATATATGATTAAAATTAAAAATAGCTTAAAAAGAAATAATGTGGGCATTTTCTTTTTCAATCGAGATTTTCTTTAAAGATTTTTGAATGGAATAGCGTTGCAGTGAAAATGGAGCTGTTTTAGCAAGGCGACTGATTTATCGAAGATACACAATGCGATCTCATCTCTCACAAGTGGAGCAATGCGATCTCATGGCGACCCGTTAGTTCTACATTATCGCAGAGAAGAATGAGTTCTACTAACTACGTTTCTAATTTCACATCTGTCTAATTATGCTCTTATGCTGCCTTGTACAACATTTCCGTATCCAAGTATACTTGGATATCCTTCCGAAAGCTATCTTCCAAGAAGGCATGAACATTTTGCTACTGTTATCCGAGTACTCTTCCCTAGAAGAAATCGTTTCATAAATGCCAAATACAGTTTGTCTGCTTTGGACCTTTCCTTGTTCGCAGACACTCGAAAGTCATTCCGAGAGGTTGTAAACCTGAAGGAGAAAATGTATACTTAAAATAGAAACAAAGGGCTTAAGGATGGTTTTACGTGAGCTTAATCTTCTTAACGTGTCGAAATAAAGAGGAACATATATAATGATGCTAAAACTGAATTTGCGAATCATTTTCTATCGCGCTATTTATGAGATTTAGAGTTGAAAAGAGAATCAGACAATGTATGGTTTTACTGCATTAATAATCATAAAAATAAATTATGATTTGTAGAATTTCAATCTCGGTTGTAAATAGATTCGTGCTTTACTTCTTAGTATTAATATCATGAAAGCATAAGAACTTCCTTAAATGATCCACCCGGTGGAATTTTTTTTCTCCTTTTAATTAGCTCTATTGACAGCCGGCATACGTTTTCCTTAAGGATCTATCTCTCTTCTTTACATTTAACTCACTTTTCAATCAAAGTTTTGGAATCTGTAAAATTTCCAGTTCAAAATCTGGCTGGTTCTAATTAAACCGCGAGTACAATTTCCTATATTTAGACGTTGCGAAATTTCTTTTATGCTATAGCTTTCTTTGTCTATATTGGCTTTGGCTTTCAGAAACCATTTTTGTGCTAAAAGTTGATTGAGGATACCATCATTATATTTTGTTAGGTTAGTATTTTATAAAGTATGCAACTGGCAATATTTTAATTTGTCATACTTTAGTCACCGAAAACTGGAGGAACCAAAATGAAAATCCTTTTTCGTGGCTGATTGAACAACTCTTTTGTGATAAAATTCAACTCATTTTGGAAGATTTCTTAATATTTGCTGAAAATAGTATACAGTTATTCACTCTACACAACTCTACTTCTCGAATCCATTACGTTTGCGTATCGTGAAAATAAATTCTCGATTTGGCTTGTTCTAGAATTTAATTCCTCGATATTTCTCGCAGTGCAAGAAATAAATGTGACAGCAATGACGCATAATATCGACTGCATCATCTCAGAACATATTTTCTCAAATTTGTAAAGTAGTCTGAGCCTATTTTACCTTCTTCTTTCCAATTATGAGTTCTGGAGCATCTGAGTAACACTCTTTGATGTGTCGTGGCAATTCATTTCAAAACTTATTGCCTTTTTTTGTAAGTTTTCTAATTCACGAATACAGTACTATTCGATGAGGTCACATTTTCTAACTTTTTCTGAGGTATAACTACAGCAAAGTCCTCCATCATCAGTGGAAGTGTTTAAATTGGCAATCAGTTTATAATGCGACTTAAAAATCAGTCAATGAAGGTTAAACAGCATTTCCATGAGCACAATCAGCCTGTCGATTGGTCGATACTTATGCTAATTCTTGGGTTTTGTAGCGGACGGATAAACAAGCAAAATTCCCTCATTCTTGTTACCTTGGATGGAGGTATGATATTTTCGATGATAATGATATAACCATACTTCGGGAATTCCCTAAGCATAAGAACGTACGGCATAACACAGAATACGTGGACATCATTCATCCGAAATTGAAACGGATTTCAAGCACTTCACCTCTGTAACAAACGCCGCTTATGGCGAATACGCGGTGGTTGGAGATAAAAAGTTTGGGTGGAAAAATGCAGGGAGAGTGAGTTGAAAGTGGTAGTTCTCTGACGAAACAAAGGCCGTCTGTTGCTGGCATAGAAGCTTTGAGAGATTGGAGATTGGAAAGAAAAGGTTAGAGCCGTGATCAAAGGGATAAGAAGGGAAAAAGAGTAGTTTCGGATTCTGGTTTGCCAGAGAAGGAGGGGGATATGAAAGGCAGCCGAAATTGGAGGCATTAAATGCCGCAATGGAATAAGGAAAAATCACTATGAGACATAAATCTTTTCAAGTTGGTCGGAAGTAATAAGGATTTACGGTACTTTGGTATGGACTCGGTATACTAGGTCAGCGAGGGTTTATGAAAGCCCCTTCGTTTTACAAAGGTTTATTGTTTTATTTCGGAGGGAGAGTAACCTTTGTTTGAGTTCCCAAAGTAGGCATTCCATCTCAGAATTCGAAGTTAATAGAATTTTGAACCGCATTGTTTACGCTTAGATACGTTTGTCCCTGATGAAATGTAATAGGAGTCAGATGCTGCTTTGTGTTTGACCCAAATCTAATAATAAAACGCAATTATTATTACCATTTGTTACTTACCTATTACATTGCCAGACGTTAGGATCATTTACTTCAACATTTTCAAATTACCTTATTCTTAGGTGTATAATAATTTTTATCGCATATTAATATTATCATATGTAGTTAAAATATAAAATGAGTTATAATTCAGCAAATCAATTTTCCTTGAAATTTCAATTGATGAAACTATTTTTTGTGCGTCTCTGCATTATCATTTGAATTTAGCCTCAATGCCGCATTATCTATATAATAAAAATTGAATTTGTTTATTTTGAACAATCGTCATTCTTTCCCATTCATGTATTCGTATTTAAAAAATACGCTATTCAATTTTTTTAAGGAACTGAATTTATAAAAGAAAAATCTTTGCAAATTGCTTGCTTCTGTATAAATATTTCTGAATTGTTTACATCCGAATGTATGTTACCTTAAGAATCCAAAAAATATCTGAATGGATAAATATAGTTGTTGGTATTTCCATAGCTTATAAATTAAATCCATGTCAAAAATTTGATTCCTCAATTAGGGGATAAATTAATAAATTATAACCCCCATATATATTCAAATTCTCATTCAAATACTATGATTTTAAATTCTTTAGTAAATTATTTAAGTCCGTGCAATATTAATTCCAGCATCGTGATTTAATATTTTCAATATTTCCTGCTGATAAAAGTGTGTAAACAGAGCAGATATACAAAGATTATTCTAAAGGAAAATTTATTCTAAATTGGTTTATACCAGAGGAATTTTTGATTGACTTAAGATAGTCGTCACAAGAACCGTTCCTAAGCAATCCTTTAATCCTCGTATACATCTCTAAAATCTTTTGCTTCCACATTCCGATGTCCTTTGAGATATTTATACGTCAATTTCACTGCCGAAATCAACGCTGAAATTTCCCTCGCATTTCTTCTCTGAGCCTTAAACTCTCTTCCGGAAGCATAAGCAAAGTCCTTATCTTTTACGAGCATTGATTGGACCGTCATCCCCATTATTTTTTGAAGCGTTTGTTCCGACGAGAAATAAAACTGAGAGGCCAATTCGGAGCCATTGTTCTCCGAAGCCTCAGAAGTGAGCTCTTTATTCAATAAAAGAAGAAAATTCGGCTCTTTTTCTTAAGTCCCTTTTGTCCAAGGAGAAGTTTTTCGCACTGGAAGGGGCATAAATTTGAGTGTTCGGATGGAATGCAAGGTAGGTAGGTTCGAAGCCGGGTCACGTCACTGGGAATGGGACCTCTGGGTAATACGAGGGAGGACTGGAAGAGAGGCATGGAATGGAATGGGAGATGAATTTGGGAAGGAAGACTTGATGCCGCGGGGGACAAGTACGATTTAGTCGCTTAGAGATGGAAAGGGCTGTGTTTGATCGTGAATTGGATATATTGATCGGAAGAAATACTTCCTTATCAGCGTTTATAACGAGAGCTTATGTAAGAGCCAAATATTAGAGGAGTGAATTTCATCAGTGATAAGAATTTTATTTTAAATTTGAAAATATTTTGTTGCTTCTCATACATGCAATAAGAGTATTTCCAGTACTATTTTGACAGTATTGCTGTACTCGCTTCTGTAACGAAATTAATTTGATAAATCGTGACTTCGTTGAATTCCACATCAACCACAGATTTTGAAATTCACGATTTATCATTTTTCTATATTAAAGATGATGCCACATACATATCTTGATAAATATTATTATTACATTCTGACAGTAAGAGACGTAGGTATCGCTGAGGATTTTGGATCATTGTAAACCAAGTAAACTTTTAAGGGACAGAACTGCTTCACACATAAAGCATTGTGTAATAAACTACGATTAAAATTTATAATTGAGGAAATAATCATTGCAATGAGTAAACTGTAAACATAAATTTCATAATTTGAATACTTAGAAAAATAAAACAAAGATTATATATCCGTATTCTAAGACTCGACAATTCTTTTAGCCAAATCAGCTGTGTTACTGCAATAAATATATTCACATACATGTTACATATTCATCATAAAACTAATTTTCCAAGCAGGAATTCAACTTCTTTATTGATTACCAACTATTCTCAATGGCTACGTTGAAATTATTTACATTTCCAATATTTAGCAATTCTTTTTGTAAGAAATGAAAGATTTCGAAGGATAAATGGAGATAAAAGGAAAGAGAATTTCTCAAGACTCACGCCTTTATATGCGAAAATAACTGATCCTTTTCAAAGCATTAAATATATTTTGTTCTGAATATTAATACAGTTATCAAGTAGTTTATTCCTTTATTTTATTTATTTTTATGCGAAAACTTATAGGAATTATATATGCTGAAACCCCTAGGTTTTGATCTTTTAACTATTAATGAATAAGTGCGTTGATGTTATTTTGTTTCTTCGAAAATGGGAAGGATATTTTTGTATTAGATACAATTTTAGCAGCTTTTGAGTCATAAGCAAAGGCTTGATATAAGCATAATATGTACTCCACAAAAAATTTCAAATTCAGCACATCTTAGTTTTGTTATATTTTACTGGACTTGTCCTGAATCAAACCTGTCTAATGATTCATTTAAAAGTAAACCACCAGTTTTATGAATGTGTAATGAATGATTCAGTGGTTTATCTAGAAACAATGTTTTTCTTAAATCCGATTTCATTGAACTTTTGTATCTGCCTTGTCCGTGTACTTTCGTCAGGTGATGGGAAAAACACCTTCGTGTTATTCTCACATTATTTTAAAGAGATCATTGCATATACTGCGATGTGCATTACAAAGTTCATTTAGAACAAAAAATTTGAAATTCTTTTTTATCTTTAAGGAATTTCTCAGCTAGATGTATTAAAACAAAAATCTTATATTACTAAAATTAATTTTACTGAAATAATTACGGATATAATGGCAATTCTAATATTAATGCTCTACTTTATCGGCCGCTCTTACCTTAAGGCAAAGCCACTGATTGATTTTGTGATATTAGCGGAAAATTCCTTATCTCATTGATTGGAGTTTATATTTATCAATGAATAGGTAGATCATATCCGACAGTAAAATCTTGCGAAATAAATATAATTTGAAAATTAACCTGATGTTTTCAACATTCTCTTATCTTAAAAATACAAATAAGGTTCTATATATACGAGGTTAGTATTCGTTCAATTAGGCGTTACACTTTTCTATAAAATACATATTTGATGGACAGTTTGAGGTTCAAATTCTCTACGATTGGCCATCAAATCTCCGGAGAAAGGAGGAAGCATAATAGAAAAAAATAGATATTTTGCAGAGAGAAGGAAGTTACTATTTGATAATTTGCCTATTAATGTTATCTGCTATCTGCTAGTTTATACATATCATTAAGGAATCAGTCCTTATGACGATTGCAACCTTAAAATCCACCGATAGCTAACAAAATCCATGTAGAGGTAGTCCATGATGCTCACATGTTGAAGTAATAAGGAATTCACTCACAGAAATGTGTATTAAATAAGTAAATTTAAGGTGCACAAATAACGAATATCAAATACTAGTAATATGTATAAATAGTACTTTCTTTATTTCTCACGTTTGGAGTGATGTGTTGAGAAGCAGATCTGCATGTGAAACATTTTTAACTAATTAAAATGAGAAGAAAGTTTTACGAATGAATTCATTAACGTTCCGCAGATTTATCAAATATAAATCTCTTTAGTTCAATGACTGGCCGAAGTGAATCTCAATAATTGGAATCGCTCTAACATCAGTAAATTTCCTCATATCGTAATCACGAAAAACTGTGAACTGTGTACTTGAAAATTAAGTATACATTTTCTTCAATCTTGATATGGTATGAAAAAATTCCATTCATCCATTGGATGCAGACAAAATACTTTATGTGTGGTGGTAAGCTGATTTGGCTCCAAACATGAGAATAAAATACAAGATGAATTTTAATGAGTTGCAAAAGTTATAAGTTAGTATATTTGATACTCATAATTTTCTACACCTTAAATTTTCTATTTAATACACATTTCTTTAAATATAACATATTATCACTTAACATGTGTGCATACTTCCGGGTATTTTCTACTACATGATGTTTTCGTCGCTCTTGCAAACACAGAAATACAATCTGTATATTTTAACTTGTAAAATATAATGAATCGCTTTAGAAACCGCAGGTTCACTGAAACTTTCTAATGAATGCAGTTTTCCGCTGTCTTGACTCGGGGAAATTATGCATGCTGATTGAAATTCCACCAAAAACCGCGACTCCGCGAGCTATTCGGAAGACAACTGAATGGTGTTTAATATTCCTCCGAACGTAAACATCTGGTGCATGTACAGCGTGAGTTATCCGAACACCAGATTTGCAGAACTCAGTAAGATGTCTCAAAATCAGATTCTCTGCATGAATTTCAGCGAATACGTCAGTGGCAGGCGCGAAAGACTTCCTTGTTGAGAACAAACGGTTTTGGAGCAAATAAAACATGGCAGAGATCCAATAAAAAGAGGGGCAACAGTTGAAACTATCGATCTCGGCTTCCACAGAAGTTAGCGATTTAATTGAACTCGACGTGTCTCCGTAACTGGAAATACATGATCAGGGGGTATTTGTCTTAATCAACGTCTTTAGACTGCTTTCGAATCCAAAGCTCGTGCCTTTACGTCAGAGTTAAATTATAAAAATATGTGTCATGTTTCTTTGGTGATTATACGTTATTTTCAGTTACCTTTTTCCATTTACGCTCTTAAAGGTCTATATTTAGGCGAGATTGAGACAAAAAAAAACTCTTCTTCGATGTAACCTGTTGTTATATTGATAAAAATATAAATTATGTATGTGTGATTAGAAATAGAAACTTTAGAATGAGTAGACGTAAAAAGAACCTAAGGTATTATCTTAGGAGAAAAGATCCACAACGCCCATTACAAAGGATGTGAAACTCTCTCAAAGCACAATCTAAGAGATGTAATGGACATAAATAATGAGAATATACTCACGAAGTGTATATTACGAACTCATACGTAATAATAATGACATTCACTTACTTTCTTTGCTTCGATATGTAGAGTTAACTTTTTAAAGTTCGATTGAAACGGAAGAGCGCCATTTTCTTATTTCAACGAATTCAGTTTTCGTACATTCACAACACTTGTCATTACATGGAGTACAAATTCAAATGGATAACTAATAAATGATGATTTCTCTAATTCTTTCATGCCTGTTTTACGTTAAAACTTAGAAACTTACAGAAGCAATAAATACTACTGTGCTGTTATCATTAATGGAGCTTAGCAATTACGAAGTATTGTAATTTTCAAGACCTTTTCTTTTCGAGCTTTACCTAAGTTTATATAAGATTAAATTTTAAAAATAACAGTAAAACCCAGTTAAGATACATTTTGGAGGACTGTGAGAAAATCGCGTCTTAAAGCGACATAAACAGGTTTTTATATCTATGAGAGGGTTTAATGAGGAAGAGAAACATCTCATTACTTATTACAAATCTTTCGTAAGACTTATTCTTGAAGCGATTTTCATTTTTTGTGTTTATTATGCTACATTATACAACAATTACACATTTTTATCCTTAAGACTTTGTCAGGAAGTTAAATCTTTTCTTTCTGTTGATTGATTTTGTCCCAAAATAGACCTTTCGTTTTGTAGTGTGTTATTTCGATCCATCCATTGTCCATCATCATCGAAATCTGCACAGTTAAGATCATAAGAAATTTCACTTTTGATGTATTTGTTTTGCATATCAGGTATCAGCTCAAAATTACCGCAAGCGAATATTATCCATTGGAAACTTTTCCTGGACAACTGATTCCACTGCTTTTAAGCGCTTAACTTCCCTTGCTTAACATTAAATGCGCATAGAGATTTATGGACCTGTCTTCCAGATAACTCAAGTAATATTAAATCCTATTCAGAATAGGGTAGGGCTGATGCTTTGAATTTCGCAATGAATTTTAGTACATAATTTTAAGAAAATTCAGTAACTTACCTTCATTCCTTAAAAAGTTGACTTCAGGAGAAGACTTGCGTAGGAGAGGCTCTTCTATTTTTTTCAACTGAGAAAAGTATTTTTCGCATTATAGTGACTAGCAAGGAAACTTTTTCAAAATATCTCTCCAAATTCTAGGTGAAGAAAGGTTTGTAAGTCGTTCTTTCCAACAATATCAATCTCGAGAAACATTATTTATGATTCTGTGAAGGTAGTTGAAGTAATATGGTAATTATAAATTAGGACACGGCAGAATACGAGAACCATTTTTTTCAAAGCGACCGTTCATGGCCTTTTATGTTACTATCGATACAATTATAGTGTCAAAGGAGAAAGCTCTAACAATAATTAGAGTAAAGATGCACTTGAATAAATTTGTTAATATACGATATTCTACTTTAATTGTTTTCGCAGCTACCATAGGTATACGTGTACTTATTCATCACATGTACATGTAACATAACAGTCCTGCATCTAAATGCTACATTAAGATCATTACACAAATAACCGTCATCTCTTGAAGGGTGGTTAACTAAATTTCTTGAAATGCTTTCTCGAGTGGCTTTTTATTTCGCTATATAAGTTTGGAATACTTTAAGATAGCTCGAGATGTTGCAAGCATAATTATTGCAACTTTAAAATATTTTCGTGTCCATAGATCTCTATATTCTTGAAATGGAGCAAAGGATTGAGGATTTATCAAGGAATTAAAAATAATTAGGAAACAATATGATAAGCAACGTGTTAAGTGCAATTGAAACATGGGTTAATTAACGGGTTAGATCGATCTAAGAATTCAACTTGACTTTTTAAGTAAAATGTATATATTGAACATCATAACCTATTAGAATCCTCATCCCAAAATTATGCTTAATTGGGTTATCTCGTTGTTTAATTAGCGTTTCATTTTTAGGGGGTAGTTTTTAACTTGAATAGAGGCCTCTCACTTAGTACGGAGACTTGGCGAAGCGACGATGGTTCCTGTTATTTTGAGGACTAATTATAGTAGAATAGTTGCGCAATTAAACATAATAGTATACTATAATAGTAGGGCAAAACAGTAAAGATAAGACACTGTGTAACAAACATTAATTTGTAAAATGTAGTAATTTTAACGGCAATGAATAGACACTTTTATAAAAATCTCTTTATTTCAACACATTTCTTTCAATATATTTCATAACTCTCCTGTATTTACAACATAAAAATTTCTCTTACAGCATCTTTTTCCTTTAAGATGGCCAACATATAGTCAATAACACACTGGATATTTTCACACTGGTTACAGGTAATCGGACGATATGCAGGTAGAAAATCGACGCGGATGCAAAAGATTTTCCATTTAATTATAATCCAACAGCCTTAAAGCAGATTACCATAGCAGGTGAAATCATACGTTTCCTTCAACAGACTATTCAATAGATATATTATTATAACTTGCGGTAGAACAGACATACACAGGCCATTCAAGTTCTCATTACGTAAAGAAACTCAAAATTGTTCCAATCAACTCTATTGTAAAGCGTTATATTTCTTACTATGCTTCAATATTTGCACCTTTTAAGCGATGATGACTTCTCTCTAAATTCACATTAGGCGGATATATGCAACCAACCGCCGGAGATACAATCATATGCAATACACACACAGTAAACGTTGTTACATTTGATATGTGTCAATGTCAAATCAGACAAGGCAATAAACGTATTTGGTTTATATCGTTCATTTCTAAGGTTAGCTGTTTGTCGGGTTACATTTTTAGGTTCTTCAGAACTGCCATCTCAATTTAATAGTTCGAAATTTGGGACCATCGTAACGCGTTTCACTGACTTAAACATTATAACCACAATCTCAATTTTTATTGCTAAGTATCCTACTTTTAGTACTTGATATGTTAACTTTTGTCAGCCTGCAACGGCTTTCTTGTAAGAAGTATTATTATATCATTGTCAAGCAGCAGATTCTTTCTGTACAGTTACGTCATACAGTCTTTACAAACACATGGAAAAGCAAACTTGGTGAATATAATCGCAAACAAATCTCGGGAAATTTTCTTCCAGGAATATTGGATTGCATTATTTAAACGGTGAATTACAGCTGGAAGCAAAGCGACATAGAAATTAATTCAAGTTTTAAAACATACCTCGTATTCATGATAAAGGATTTGGAAAATGTTTCATTGATTCCATATTTCTTTGAATACCAACATATGACAGCTCTTGGAAAGATCTCTTTTATGTTACTGAAGTAAGTAGTCGAATTAAGTACTTAACTTAAATGATCATAGAAAACGCTCTCAGATAGAGTTACACATTTATGATCTGCTTCAGATAAATGAATATATTCAAGAATGGTAATAACCGATTACATCTCTCAAAATCATTCCGCGATAATTTTACTCTACGATATGTTTGTCCAAAACATGCCATTTCCGCTAATTCATGTTTCTAAAATGATCATTAAATGATAGAAACTAGCTTTAATGAATCGCATTTTTACGCTTTTTAATTCTGATACGCCGTCATCGGCAAATCTCTTTTCCGGTTGTAATAAACTTTATTAACAAGAAATTTTGAAATAGTTCCAGTAGACTACAAACCCTTTAGATATGAATGTGTTTTCTTCTTCTAAGTATATTGCTTAAGCGAAACTAATATTTCGAAATTTCTTTGGAAGACTTTCATTTTGAAATCTACAAGTGACTTAAAACCAAACTAATCAGCCTCATTAGGACCAAAAAAACGTCACGTGGACATTTTAATGTCAACTTGAACTTAATAAATTGTGATTTCGCCATTTCCGTTTTGAAAACATGACATCCCAAAATTATACATTTTGAAAATGTAACCAATACTTGCGATTACATAGTTAACAAAAGTGAAATATATGATAAACCATTTACTCCTCAATACTGAGATTTTAGTAACCTTTTCGACATTAAAATTTATCACCAACTCCATGTATAAGCTGAATTTCACTGGGCCGTTCAACAAGTCATTCCTAAAACATTTTTTGTATGTAACACACTGGTAACAGTTTGTTATTTTAGCTAGCATACGAAAATATATGAGGGAGTCGCAGTGGGAATCATTCATTTCGCCTTTCCTAAACCCTGAATTTCACTTACTCTAGCCAATCCATTTCTTCATTACATACATTCATTTTACATTCTCGGGAGCCCAGGATTTGATCAATCGGAAAAATCATACATCTACAGCTAATTTTTGGGATCCGTCCTCAGAGTATTACAAGTATTTAATGCAACCACTTTGGTGGTACCCATAGCATGTCTATTCAGTTACGGCTCTGCTCGAGCCTCCGTCCTCAACAATTATAAAACGTCGTCCCACGAGGTTCACACGACACCATCTTCACAACCGCAAGCAACAACTTAAGCCTAGATTAAACACGGATCGGTTAGAGGAACAATTAACATTCTAGCATTAACGATTCATCACAAGTACCACATATAAATTTCCTCCCGAGAAATCAATTTTTTCATTAAAAAAGTCCGTCCCCACCAATTCTCGACTAGGAATTGCACATAAGACTCCTCATATCATCGGTACCTCCCACGTCGGCCATTAGTAGTATCCAGGGGACCGTGTTCCGATTTCCCCCGCGACGCGCCGCCACCTCCGTTTGAACGTCGGTTACTCGTTCGTATTCCAGTCCACGGAAGCCTAGGGCGCTCCGGCCCATAAGGTTGATATGTGTACGACGGGGTGGTAGCTCACCTTTGGGAAGAGTATTGAAGGAGTAAAACGGAAAGGAAGGAAAGATAACCGCTGGACATTCCAATTGGATATTCCGAAAGCGTCCTTTCTGTGGCTTGGGTGGGGGAGGAGAGAATAACATCGCCCCAAATGTTCTTTTTTGAATCGTTTTCTCCACCATTTTGCGACGTCCTTCTCCAAGATCCTCCTCAGTGCTGTTTCCAACTGTTCGCTGAAAAGTATTCCGAAAGTTTTACTATTTGTCAGGAGGAAGAAGGGTTTATATCTGATGGAAGGGGTATGAATTTGGGAACAAGATTATGTGAGTTAAACGGTTATTCTATGAGTGTAGATTGAGCAGTTATCTTAAATTACCTGTCTATGTTTATTTAAGAAAACTAATGCTTACAGCAATTAATCGAGCAGTGGATATTTAACCGCACGTTGCAAGTATAATTGATTTCAAAACTCATTATTTATAAAAATTGTATGATATTTCATACTGATGTTTTCACTTTGACAATGGAAAATGTCGTCATTTTGAGAATGGTAAATGAGTTTTGGATATGTGTTCAAATACTCATGGAATCAATTGTTCTACAATTTTAATACGCAACGAAACCTCTATAAGTTCAACAATTATATGAATTAATACGAAGGTTAAAATTTTAATGAGAAAGCAATCCTTTCAGAAAAAATGAGAAAGATGTAATATTATACGATAGGGTGATATTTTCTATATTCCTGTGATTCATTGTTTAAAATACAATGCTAATCAAGCAATATATATAACGTAAATAACTAAACTAACCTTTGTAATACACTTCGCGATGCATACTTGGGCAGTATTTTCCTCCGTTGGTTGTCTGTAATGAAGAAAGTATTGACATAAAACACTCTATTAAACAGATTCATAAATGTATATATTATATGAAATACAGCAAAATTTGATTCATTTTCGGCCAAGAAGAAGTTCATCAGGAAAATATTAGTGCTTGAATTACATGAAGTTGCTCCTCTGGTGGCTTGTGAACAATTCGTTACCGATAGACCAAGTATTTGAATACTTAAAAATTGAATTTTCACTCTTTAGTCGATTGTTATTGATTTTTGTGATTTATAATTACTTTTAATGCGTTAATTAGTTTTAATAAGATTAAATTCGAGTAATTGGTACGATTGAAAATGGGTTGGATTATTTCCTTGTTAATGACTCATTATTAATCACATGTTTTAAGGATATTACATCTTTGAGTTGTTCCTCACATACGTATTCAGTAGTTTTTCTGTAAAGTTGAGGTTTTACCTGCTGAGAGGTGAACTCAATGTTCGTCCGAACGGGCCTGTGATGAAGCGGTTGCGGAGGTCGGAAGTTGCTTCCAAGAGGAGCTCGTGGGTGTTTAGCGTCTCCTTGGACCAAACGACGAAGGCCGTACAGCTGCAAAGAAAGGTGGTATAATTTGATTCTTGGAGTTCTTAAATTAGGTATGTTTGATAAAACATCAATCATGTTTCCGTAATCTGGATTAAGGTTGAGGAACATCATCCTGTTTCATCTTGTGGCCGCACAGAATACCCTCAGGGCCATACATAAAACCATAACTTGAGTAGGGTTCCGTCAAATATCTAAACATCAAAGTCATGCGAGGGAAAACGGATTGAATGGCCAACTGCTGTATTTTATACTTCATTTTCACTTGACGTTATAATGAGGAGTGGAAATCAAAATTAACTACGAACATCAGCTCCAGGAAATGAAGAAAAGCCTCTTAAGGCCGCGTGATCCTCAACTTAGATTTCAACTTCATTCTATTGGAAGTGTTTTCTTACACTATAATACGTTGTTTTTATATGTTTCAAATCTCGATTTTCTATTTTCAAGTTACACATTAACCTTTGCTTTAACTTAAAAGCTATGCGTTACTTATATCTGAAAGGTTTGAACTTTTAAGCTTATTGAATTTTAACTATTTCTAATTCCTTAAAAGCAAACCGTGAGGCCATAATTCATATTTTTTAATGTTGTAAGACTCTTTCCGTTGTTTTGAAAATTAGTTGAAAAATATGTTCTAAAATTTTCAGTTGTTTTTGTTATGCAAATTAAATTTAAATTCGATTATTTATTTTTTATTAGAATTTCACATTCACGACGGAATTTTGTTTCTCACTGGATGATTAAGTTGAGATAATACTGACATCAGCAATGACAGTTAAATTGTCATGCAGTGAAATTCATTCTATTCTATGGAAAAGTATTTCACTGAGATTAGAGTTGATGAATTGTACTTTCTTTGACGGTGATAACAGCTTGATGGTTTCATGTAAAACTTGGAAGAGGAACTCATGTTGGGAGAAGTTAGATTACTTTCGAACATTTCCTTCATTCAGTCAACCAATTCCAGTGATTCCATTTCAGAGTATTTCTCTAATCTCACAAATTATAATGGAAATGACAAGTGAGTAGAAAAGATCGAAAATGTCTTCAGAAATGTTCCTTTCCTTTCTGGTGATTTGTATGTTAATAATTTCTCGAGGGCATGTTTTCTGATCAATTATTCTCATCATGCACCAAACTACTCCGAATCTCAATTTTACGCCGTAATATCATTTTTACTATTCGGAACGTGCGCCAACTCTCGTAAGAAGAAACTCTTTGGCTCATCAGTTTTCCTCTTCCATTTAACACAGGTCATGACCCTGTCATCTGCAAGATAATCCAAAGGATGTGCCCCTTATCGCCTCTCCCTTATAAAGTGTATTCCGCCCCGAGAGAGGCCAAACCAACACGCCTTGTTGATCCTTTCTTTTCAAACGTCTTTTTCTTTCTCAACCCTTTGACTTTTCAACCGTCTCGAAAACCCAGTTTACTTTTCTTCTTCCCCTTTATATCGCTTCCTTGCTCTGCTATCACTCCGTCGTTTTCGGATACTTAATTTCCATTTTTCAGATGATCCTTCATTGTATTTATCATGTATCTTTCAATCGGCACGTTTTTCATTTACTCCTCTTACTTTAACATTTACTCTAGGGTACCATTTTTCGCATGCTGTCGTAGTTTATTACTTCTTATTATTCCTCCATTTACTATGCATAAACTTCCCTATCTGATGTCTTTGCGTTGATGCTTTTTTTAAATCTATGTAATTTATAAGATTGCCTGTGTTCCTTTATTTTATTTACATTGCACAATTTTGCATCTGAAATTTAGAATAATTAGAAGCACATTTTCTTGTTATTTCGTGAAAACATTATAATGCCTATGAGCTGACGATTCAATTGCATAATACAAGAAAAATTAGTTTTGCGAGGTAACAATTTCCACAAGTTGACTCACTATAATATTTCGTAGAACATATAGCACTTTCCTAACTCAGGCGATAAAAATATAATTAAAATTAATTTTTAGGACCATAATCTTAATTTTATAGTCAAACTATTATACTTTGATAACATAATTAGGTCTCAAAAGTCAGATTTTAAATATCAGAAATATAGTAACTTAGATTTAATAACATAGACTAGAATTTAATTCACCCCTATTAGCCGATGCTTCCTTACATATATTTAATTTACACTTGCTTTCATAATGTATTACATTTTTACGTCATCTCTTAGTACAAGCAGAGGCCAAAGATAATTTGCCAATATGAGTATTATCTTTTTCCCTTCAATTTGGATTTTCTCCATCTCTCACAATTATTTTCACCTCATCACTTATTTCTTCCCTCATTGTCCGTTATCTCCATTCCCTTGTTTTCTCCATATCCCATTTCTTATCAACTTCCATATTCTTTCCCCTCTCCCATTTCATCTCCCCGTCACTTTTCTAACGTCTCTTGTTCCCTCCCAAAGTCTGTTCCTTCCCAACCAATCAAATCTAATTGTTTCAGCTCGGCGGAGTTTCCCCGACGTGATCTGCACCCGCAACAAAACAGGCTGGCCAACCTATGGAAGAATCGTACTTCTTTATTGCCACGATCGTCGAATTTTCCTCTCCAATTCGCCACTCGACGGGTAAGGCGAAAAATGAAATGGAGGGCAAAGACGAGCTTTTCCCATGGGTTTGCTGCGCTCCCGTTAAGTTGGTAGCGCTTTGGGACTGTTCCATATCATCCCAGAGCAAGAGCAGAAAAGAAAGGGTTATTGGAAGGGCCGGCTTTCGTAAATTGCTTCAGTTCGAAGGAATCACTTACGTTGAAGAGATAGAAAGGTATCCGTGTTCGAAAAAACAACGGCTCGTTTAAACATTTTCATAAGAATAAATGCCCTCAGTAATTAGCAGTTATTATATTGTACGTATATTGGATTGCAAGCAGTTGAATTTTTATTACAAAAATTATCATATTGAGATTAAAAAATCTCGATTTCAAACAAAACAATAGCAAAAGTCGAGTAGAAAAATGTTGTTTCAGTTAAAAACGATTGAGCGTTGCCTGAAACTTAACGACATATGAGGTCATCAAAAGAGTTTTATTTGTATGCAAAATGTATCATAAACCAAAAGATATAGCATTTGGCTATGATAATTCTTGTATGAAATATATTTAAAGTTAGATATAATGTCTGGTATAATATAAAGGTGTCTTTGCCTCTAAAACTACGAGGAAAGCCAACCATTTCTCCATAGTGTGTGCTACAATATAGATTCTTACGAACGTAAAATACAGTAATAAATCATGGTTTTTGTATATTTAATTGAGAAAGCAAGTATAGCGTATTGATATTTTTCCTGCATTTTCAATATTACTCTATCTATTCTAACTGATTTCAAAACTGAATCTCCATGGCTATTCACAGTTTTGAGAAATGTGGCTTAAATTTTAGTCACTATCGGTGTTTTCCTTTTATTTCTCGCGATAATGAACAATCCAACTGAATTCACTCCTTCATACGTTTAGGTACCTAATTCGAGGAGTGTAAAAAAAATTTGTAGGTTCGTGAAATAAAGCAGTTTTAAAGGCATAACAACACAATTTCTATTTCTTTTAAAACTTTCTCATTCTCTCTATATTCAAAAACATTGTAATGATATACAAATTTTCTATATTTAAACGATTTTTTTATAACTTCATCTTATATCTAATATTTCATTTCATGCCATTCAGCATTAAGTTGTTCCATCTTTTTATTGATACATAAGTTATTATATCATGGACATGAAATAATCGAAATATATTGATATAAATAACACCAAACGTTGTTAGTATTAGAAATTAAATTGATAGTAACAATTGTGGATGTCTCACGCGTATTCTAATAACTTGAAGTATTCTAATTACTATTGAAGAATGATGTGATGACTTGTTTCAAATGACACTGTTGATAGACGAGTGGTTTATTGTATTTAGCAGTATTTTTTTCTTTGCGTCTTTATGAGAAGTTAATTCATATGGAAAACTGAAGAAGGCGAAAGAGGGAGGGCCTAATCCTTTAGCAGCGATTATATTTAAGGTAGAATTGCGACAGAAAAGAGAATAAGGAAAGCGCTCATGGCGTTTGAGTGGAGAATAAACTAAATTGAAAAGTATTTTCGATGGGAACGCGAGGTTTCCGCGCTTTTTTCTGAGGAATTGTGGGTAAGGGGAGAAATCACGTGACACCCTCAGCGGGCGACCTAGTTGAAAACCCTCTGGCTTTTCTTTCCCTCGGCTGTCTCATATCTCGACGGCCTACACAACCTGTCAATGTCCCAAACATATTGTGGAAGTTTTCTGGCAGCTTTCTTTTTCCTCGATTCATTGTTTCACCACCAGATCGATACAAGAACGCGCAGTTGTGAAAATTTCCGCCACATTCAATCCTTAGTTCGAGAACTAAATTCGCCATTTTGCGGGCTGTTTTGAATGGAAGCGTACTTAATCTAATTCATCGGCGCAGCTTACGCTCGGTATAACTAATGGATACGTTGCAGCTGTTAATAAGCAAGATATATTTGATACGCGGTGGAGAATGATCTTGCAGATTCCTTTAGCTGTTGATTAAATACCTCGGGAGTTAATGTTTAGCATTCTCTGCATTTCTTATTCAGCGATGAATGTAATTAAAAAGACAGCTGCCATTTTCGTGATAGTTCACGAAAGAATACTTGCATGATGAAAGACATACAGAAGGTACTAACGGGCATTTATTTCTACTATTGATTGTGTTACTTACATGCTAATAACTCCAACATTATGAACTTGCGTCAGTTTTCTAAATATACGCAATGCTATCTTACGGTAAATGAGTTGTACCTCTTTCTCACTCGAAGTATATGATTCATTGTAAGCTTCATTTGCTAAGTCACTTCTCTGTCAAAGCCATTTTCTCTTAATATCGTTTTGTACAGCAAGGATCAAATACTGGCTGATCACCTAATGATTTTTCTGTTTAAGAGAGTGTACTTTAATAAATTTAGAGAGTTCTAGATTTTCAAGTGCAAAGGATCAGATAGTTACGACGATTCATAAATAACCTTAGGGAGTGTTATGTCACCCAGGTTACTACAAAGAAACTATTAGGTAGTAGTTATTAAATTTAGCCTGATAACATTTTCACAAGTCGTTCTCTTCATTGAAAGTTTGTGGGATTTTGTAAAGATTACGATGCTATTTATAAGTAGCAGAGTAAATTCTGATTTTGTAGAAAACTATATCCCCTAAGGTCTATATATTTCAATGAATCACATTACTTCTATTCAGTGAAAACAAAAATTTACTGGAAAATATTTTTTAATCGATCTCGTAATGACTGCAATCGTTAAATCTTAGGCTGAAAGAGAGAGAATCTTTTGTTGAAGAAATAATCACGACAAAAAAGTTATTCAGTGAAATATTTTCCACGATATCACTTGATCCTCAAACATTTAAGGTTTGCCTTTATATTCACGTTTAAGCAGAGAAAATTATCCATTCAGAATGTTTTTGCATTCGCTCAAATTTTGACTAAACGTTATGCGACTTGAAAAGCAGTTTTTTCATCGTCCCGCCTTTCCTTTGCAAATCTTTGCGAATTCAAACTTCATTGTGCCGGTGTTCTAATTTTTTTCCAAGTTTGCAAAGTTTCAAGAATTTATTCCGCCTTATTTTTAAACTTCTCTAGTATTCCTGCATGGGAAACCTCGACGTCTCCCTTGTACTGCACCCTGAAGAATACACAGAAGTTTTAAGGAGTTTTTCCGACCAAAAACTTTACCCAGCCTCCGGATTTCAGGTATCAGATTTGCCTAAAATAAGTTTCCGATTCATGAGTTTTGTGAAGATGCTATTTCGTTAAGAGCACAACTTCATCGTGGAGACAATTCGTAATTATGCTCAAAAGCGAGGAGATCATTTGCATTCCACGCGTTCGAATTTGCCTAACGCTATATCTTGTGCACGAAAACGGTGGAAGTTCAAGCAGTGTTCTAGCAATTGAAATTATTACTTAGTCTATTTATGAACTTCGCTGTGATGTTGGCATTCTCTAATTTCCGCCATACGTAAGTTTTCGTCTTTTTATGTTTTACTTGCACATTATTAGAAGAATATACGTTAGCACTTAAAATGTGTAGTAATTGTGAAATGGTTTATGGAGTAGCAGCACCAAAATCTTTTCTGATTTCTTTCTTATGTAAGGCAGTTAACGAATGAGTATCTTAATAATTTGATCTCATTTAAAGAATGTTTTTATTTTTTTAAACCAAAGGGTATTGAATAATGGAATAGATTCGGGTTGAAATAGAGAGTCAAAATACATCTACACCTAAAATATATTTTTACTTTGTAACCGTTCTTTAATACCTAAGTTACACCTTAATAGTTTAATTTAACCACACACACACAGAAATATTTACGCTGGATTTTTTTATCATTTCAAAGACATATACGGTGACATAATCAACTTTATATTATGTAATTCATATATTCCACGATTTGTAAAGGTATGCATTTTATACTGAAAAATACCGGCTCGAATTACAATTGTAATATTCCTTTGAGTTTAAGTTGAGTGATGAGAAATTCAGGCGTGATCAACTTCAACATTCGGTCAGTGAAATGAAGTACAACTTTATTAATTTTGATTTTTAAAATGACATCTTTTGCTAGATATTTATGTTATTAGGAGCAATTCGAAAAATCTGTCTAAAAAAGAATTTATCTGGAAATTAATGATGAAAGAATCGCAAAAATATTTCTATTTGATGCACAACGTTAGTTTATGAAAACCGTTTTTGATGTGAATAGCCAAAAACAGTCGAATGTTTTCCGAAGTTATCCATTTTCATAATATAAATTACTTCTATAAAGAAAATAATAGCATTTATTTCAAAGGATGAAATGAAATTTGCTCTATTTTTAACTTATCACTTTAGTAGTAATTGTTGCAGAATCAGGAATATTCTTGAAGATATTTCGTATACCTGAAGTAACTCGTTGTGTTATAGCGTTTAATGATCTCTTAATATCTGAAGTAATATGCACACTACGAGGATATCACAGCAGCAACAAGATAGTAACATTCATCTGCAATTAAATCTTAAAAAAGATTTACTGTCACGTTTATTTAGGCGAGAAATTGATATATTTATCCAACCCATTATGCTTGGCTGTCTAAGAAAATTATAATTCACTAATTCGCGATTATCTGACCAAAGCCTCGGATTATCTGCTGATATTAAATTTGGAGACATGCAAGCTCGCGTGCTATGTAATTATGTTCTTTCGAGTGGATTGTCTGAAAGGAAGAAAGCAATTTATTCAGCGGCGCTATCTAAATGAAAAATCAAGAATAGAGCGAAAATCAATGCTAATCATTTTCTGATTATTCTAAAACTACTAACGAATAGAATATATTTCGATATTTTGGAATGAACTAACACAATCAGAAATAAAAGAGAAAAATGCAGGCAGGTATGGTTTAAAAGAAGTAATTTATCATAGAATTGAGATGATAATGATATTTTACAAATTGTATTACTGACTCTAAATAAATATAGAATATTTGTAATTTCAAGCAATACATTAAATATTAAAGACAGCGTATAAAATATTCATTACTTCAGTGTATCATGTAGTCTTAGATTATATTGAGAAGTCTTCCATCAACGGCACCTTCGCGTGTTGTATTTCATACATCAGGTCCAAAATAAGTTAAAATTAGTATAATGTATTATATTATAGTAAGCTTATAATATATGTGATGAGATACCTTCAAAGCCAATTTCAAGGGAATGATTTTACAGAAAAAGGTGCAAATCAACGCAGTTATAGTCAGAACAGTCGAGCACCGTATGTGGTCACTTCACATGTAAAACTAAATCAATGCAAGCTGTCGATGCCTTTAGAAATTAATGAAATAAAGGAATAGACCACATATTCATGGGACCATTCCGATTGAAATTGGGCCAGAAAAACTAAAATAATTCAGTGTTGTACCGAATACAACAGCGCGACTAACGGAGAATTAAATGCCAAAATGATAACATCGATATTTTCCGACGTAAAAGAGAAGTAAAAAGATAATTCAAATCCCAGCCAAAGCTGAAGAGTTCCATAGAAAAACAAGTTCATTTCCTCCAATAATTTCGCTCGGTCCTGTGAGACCCACCTGTTGCTTGGTGATGTATATAGGTTTATTCAAGACGACCCACGTTACGGTCTCGTGGCAGGCAGGGGCTGTTGTGGACCCATCATACGTCATGTAGAAGTCCGTTTCCGGTAGGAGACCCCTCACCGACAGCCGCCTCACCTCCGACTCCGCGCCTGGTGGGAGGACAATTTCATTCGCTTTAATTATTTCACTGATGACGGCTGTTTGGAAGAGTTAAATAGATCGAAGGTAATTAATGCATGATAAGAATTCACTGTATGCTTTCTTGGAAATATAACAAAACTATGTATTAATAAGACCTTGAGCTAATTCGTGTTATTCTATACTAAGCTATATATTAAACTATGAACTAAATTATTTTTACTTTAATGTAAAAGGAAGGTCAGGATCACTAGATGACAGAATAACTCTTGGAATAAATTCCCAGTACTCGTAAATATCCGGTCAGGATTAAACGGTGAGTAGCTTTAATTATTTTAAGGAACTTTGCACATAAGAGCGTGCACCAAGGAAAAATCCAAAGGGTCTTGAAAAAGTCTGACAGGAATCGAATCTTCCTCTATCCGGGCGGCTGCTTTGACCAACTAAGCTATCCGATCAGAAGAAATTCTCAAGCCGCTTTGGGAACTTTGCAGGTAAGGGCCCTTGAAGGAAAGTGTTATTAGATTTATAATGAAATATTTGAGAATCCATTCGGAGCAGGCATATGAAACACATTTTGAAGACTCATTCAGCCCTTATGAAATAACGGTTGTTAATCTGTAAAATAAATTATGAGGTTCTTTTTTAAGTACCATGGTGGTTTTTTTAGTTTAGTTTAGTTTTTTTAAATTTATATCTTTTTGTGGGAATATATGCTTAATGATTTTGGTGAACCCACAGAAATTAATTTTAAGGTAGCATGAAAATTTATGATTAAAACTGAGCAAAATCAAGTTTTTAATATTATATTCAAAGATTTATCCATTTAAATTTTCTTATCGACATTAAGGTTACACCAATTGATAAATCATTTCTGTAATATCAGTAGATATTCAGATTTATATACATTTCTAATAGGCTTCGGAGGGTAAAAATTGAGACATAAATGGCATTAAATAAGATTCATTGTAATTTGAAAAACGTCAAGAAATCTATTATATCAGTTTTGATTTTTATCCCTTATACAGAATATAGTGAAATAAAAATCCTATTTTTCCTCACCCAAAGAGCGAATATCCATAACTTTGTATTCTTCTATGATTTTCAATTATATCTAGGATATTTCCTGCGGGAAATATAATGTTAGAAGCAGTACAATATTAACTGGATTAGATTAATAATATGACTATCTTAGGTATTAGTTTACCATATAATGTGTATTACTATTATTCGTTTTGTATTTAACTGATCTTTCAATCTTTATGTAAGTAAAAATTTAACGAATATTTGTTGGGAGCTTCGGAAAATAATTAAACGAATCTCTAACTTGCCAGTCACTTACCTCAGGTGCCAGCCTAGTTATGTATTTGACAATATTTAACAGAAATCCCAAGGAAGAATAGACTGGGAAAAAGTCCGACGGTATCGGGGTGCAAAATCACCTGATCCCATTCCTTATTTAACAGAGCTTATCTATTTAATACGAAGATCCAAGCAAAAGATTTACGATTGTACGAAGAATTCCACATCAGTACTTAAAATAACAAGACCACAAGTATTCTTAACTTTTGAGTAATTTAATCTTAATTTGACATATTATTTCCTTCGGGTCCTCTTAAATTACAGATTTTTACGTCTTCAACATTTCATTGTATGTAACTCATTTGATTCAGATGCCATATCCTGTTGCATGATAGCAAATCTGGTCCAGTCGGATAATTATAATTCATTTTTATATTTGATTTTAATGAAAGCAATGTTACTTTCCGAATTATGTTTCCAGATTTTGGACGGCTTAGTGAAAAATAATGATAACTTTTGCTAGAATACAAACCATTGTAACGTTACATAGATAAAATTCATAAATATTTTATTTGATTTTAAATAAAACTATTTACACAGGCAAAATCATCGCCCAAACGTCAATAGTCATATTTCGTAATTGATCCTTCAGGGAGTAAAGAGATTGATTAAGTTAAATGCCGCGGAAAACGTTTTGGGATAAAAACAAACATGTGGTTAAATTAAAATATGCTTCCACAGAGAAGGCGGTGATATTAAATGTGAAAGTTTTCCGATTTGGAAAATCAGCTTCATGTTTGTGATCATCATCCTCATTTTAATGCTTGGAAATTGAAACGAATCAATTCTGCTGTAGTGCTGACCCACTCTAATGGGTTTTCCGAAATTTAAGAGCAGTATAAAATATTCTTAATTTAAAGATACGTTCTTAAAGATGAAACGAAAGAAAATATATCATATTTAGAGGAGTATGAAAAATGAAAATTCCGTCTTACCTCCGTAGCGAATTTTGTCGAGTTGATCCGTTAGAAGCCGGAGCTCTGGATTTGAAAGATCACCTAACTGAAATAAAAGAAGAATAAGGATGATGTATCGTGTCGTATTTAATAAAATATTTATAATGATTTAAATCAGTAAGATCATTTGAAAAAAAATCTGAGGAGCACTAAGTTAACGGTAATAAGTTACCTTTCCAAAGGAATAATCATCAACTTGAAATATGCATTTTATCAATCACCTTTCGCTAATTAAATGCATTACTTCCGTCAGCTAGAGTATTCTCGAGGAGGAATTCTCATTAAACACTATTCATAGAGAACACCAAGCTATATGTCTCCCTAATGATAATCATATATAATAATCTACTGTGAATCACATACCCTAATAATCACTCTACTAATCGAATACGTATGTGGTAATCATATATGATACTGATTATGACACATTCTGTAAATAAAAATAAATGTTCTTATTTAATGAACACAACCACAGTCACCAGCACTTCATTGTTTGCTTTCCCTGTAAAACTAACTTCAGCCACACCCACATCTCTTGCTTCCATTGTTTGCGTCTGTCTTTGCGGTTTAAACTCGTTCAAAACGATATGGATTTAATACCATGGGTTTTGTCGCTCTTTTCCTCATCCCTTTAGTCATTTGTTGCTTCTCTCTCCTTTGGCTAATGTCTCTTTTCTTTTAAACATTCCACTTTTAAGAACGAATCCTACCAAACGTTCGCAATAGAATAACTTGGTATGTTTTACGAACCCGGATCTTAAACAAAGCTCTCTTATCTTTGGCAAATGTAATACATTTGTGACAACCATTTCTTACCCGTATCCCAAATTATTTACTTTAAGTGCATTTGCAAGTGTTTTTAAATCCTTTCCATAACATACATTAATTCTCTTTCTAAACTATGATATATATCTATTTAATATATATATATATATATATTATATATACTATCTCTATTTAACGGATTCGGATGATTAACAAAATAGAACAATGTACTTACAAAACTACCCTTTAGGCTATACAATCAAAACATGCGAGTAACCTGCATTCCAGAACTTATTGCAAAACATTAACTTGTCAATCATAATGCGTAAATCGAAGAGGTCATATATTTTAATTTATTTTTTAGTATCCAATCAAATTCTGGTGGCACCGGTATGATAGAAAATTTCTAGGGAAAAATACGCAAACATTACATTCTATCAAAATATCCACGGGAGGTTGATCAAGCATTTTTCCACTTTCATTTAAATATTTGACTATTTCAGGCTTAAATGATTCGACATTTACTCGCTTTAAAGTAAATACGGCAGAGATAGCATTTTCCCTCATAAAATTTTAAATATAAATTTAACTCCGCAAATATTACCAGGGGAATAAAATGAAATATTCAGCGATGGAGGACAAGTGAAGCAAAGATGGTGGAATGGAAAGGGACGATTCTAAATTTCCTTAATTTTCCAGTCGGATTCTGCTGTGATGTAACTGCGGTTGAAATCGTATAATGGGTTTCCTTTGGTTTGGCGGGCGATCTTAAAGAGGATCTGTCATCGGCAAAAGTTTTCCATCCTCTGTTTAGTCTGTGCAAAAGAGGATAATATATGGGAGAAACTGGTGCAAGGCTCAACGAAATAGAATTGATAAAGAGTACTCTTCAAAGGAGTCTTGGAAATTTCAGTTCTCTTCTCGGGAAAGGATTTAAATATGATTTGTGAATTCCTTTATGCTTCGCCAAGGTCATTTTTTAAACATCTTAGTAGTAAAAGAGATCTCGATGATATTTACGGCATTAATATATTTTATTAACTTTTTAAAATTAATATTGTTTATAAACTTATTTTATGAAAATATTTCTAAGTATCTCATTTATTTTAACAATTTAGCCTCTTTTGAAAGTTACTCTGAGTTATTGATAACAATCTATCTTTACTGAAACACTTGAGAAAGAATCAATATTGATAAATGTAATTTACTTTACAAAAATCAAATGCATATTATTTACGAAATCCTATGCTTACTACTAAATTATTAATGGATTACTTCTAAATATTCCTTAAGTCTTAAAAATTATCACAGAGGCTCATAGCATTCTTTCTATTGCTCAAATGTCAACGCTTACTTAGCAAATAAATTGGAAATTAAAGAAGTAATGAAATCTTTATCGAAAGGCAAGTCTTGCGTATAGTACTTCATTATAAATAGATATTCTTCTGGAAAATAACGTATTTATTTATTTATATATATATCGCTGCAATTTGGCCTTGTGGCATCGTTAAATATATGTCGTCTTATTGCTGAAAACAAGAAGACCCTATCCACATCCATTCTAAAATTATTAGTATGGACGAAAACACAGCTATTCCAAAACCATGAAAAATTCGATTATCCGGGACTCGAACCCTTGGAGTTGGGGTTTCACAACTTCGCACCGCATACCGTTTTCGTTTCCAAAAAGTAAGTAAGATTTTATATAGATATATTGTGAATATATTTGAATTTATAATACCCGGCTGATTATTCGTTAGATTGGAAGAAGGGATGATTTCTTTTGAGAAAATACATATTTTTATTTCTTCTGCTGCCTTAACCGTATTCAGTTTATTATCAGATCTGGTTCACTTTAATTGAATCCTCAAAATAGAGGTCCTTAATAAGCGTTTCCTTTTTCAGGAGATTCCTATATATTTCACATAATTGCCTAATTGTATGTCTCATTAATTTCTCAAGGGAAGAGATTATTAAATTCTATGTAAACTGTGGTACTCTTCCCTAATTTTTCATTGAAATAATTTAATATACAAGGAAGATGCTACATCAAATACACGGCTTAAATGATAATTTTAAGTCAATAACTGCAGCCCACAAATGTTTTCGACATGCTTAAGAGGTAAATTACATAAGTATTCAAGATAAAGGCCATTAATTATGATCAAAATACAAAAAGTAATTTTTTTTACTAACAAATTTTCCAATTCACCGATTCGACAGATTAATAGCATTCAAAGATCTCTCAGAAATAACCATCTGTAAATGTAGATGAACTTGTATTTGAGGCGTTTTTCAGATTTTTCTTGAATGCATTAGATCAGAGGTAGCCAAAAGGTCGACAATTTTAACTCCAAGTATTTACGTATGTAATATATTTACGTTCCATTATATTGACTTCAAGATTCCAAAGTTTGAATAAATTGCAAAGTTATCTCAAAAATATTAGTCCTTATTGTTTCAACAAAAATACTATGGTTTATTTATTTAGGCGGTCAAATAATTAGTTTCAAAGTCTACCGCAGTAGGAAATAAGTTAGATTACTCTCTTTTGGATCATTTTCATCATACTCAGTGCTTTGAGTAGTGGTTTTGTCAATATCATAACGAGCCCTCCAACGCTTCTTATCTTATGCTCACTTTTTGAGACTTCGATATAACTTTTTGTAATCTTTTCTCATATTTTGAGAACTTCACACTCGTACACTAAATTCGTCATACATATATTTTAAGCCCTGATTAACCTCGACATGAGGCGTGTCTCTCGAGAGCATTAATTGCGAGAGATATATGCAGACAAAGCGTTCCCCGATAGTTACCCCAGTTGCCCACCACGTTCTAAATCTAATGCCTCATCTCATAACGGATGCAGATTCCGTTACACCCGTGCGCGACACACACTCTGGAGAACGTCGACACGAATGTCACGACGGCTAAAAGCGATTAGGGATCGGAAGAAGGGAAAGCACACGGCTGATTGAATGCGAGCACCACTTCGGGCGAGAGGATCTTAATTCAGGAAACGTAAGCGGAGCCTCAAAACTTATGCCTCCTTCCTCTCGATGACAGTGAAATTCTATTCGTAAATCTTCCATTCCCGACCGAATCCCATCTCTCTCTCTCCATCCGCTTTCCTCTCTCCCATTGTGCCCAAGTGTTTCGCACTATCTATAGGTTCCTCGGTGAGCATACTATATTGGCTTTTGTTTCGGAATTGAGAACTCCATTTATTTTATTTCTTAAAGGCACGATAGTACTCAAGCTACCGAGGAATGGTCGAAAATGACTCTTCACATTCATTTGTCCTCAGTGAATGCTGCCGAACTTTTTCTACTTTCTTGCAACGACTTTCACTTGCGTGTTTTATTTTCTCTTTGTTGACGAGCGTTTGAAGAAAGTTCTTGCATTTAATCTTAGCAAATCATGACTTAGTGATTCTTGAATTTGTGAGTAAAACTGCGAATTTTTAAATATTTTCGGTTTTTCCGAACGCTTTCGGCATCAGTAAGTAAGAAAATAGATCCAAGTTGGCTCTCCAATACTCTAACTGGAGGTGTTTATTTTCGGGTGATAAAGATACATACGCTTCTCTTATTTACCACGAGACTAAGGGACGACATTGGTCTTACATCATACTTGCTTTTTATTATTTTAATTAAAAAACGTTATCGTAAAGTACACGATTCAATTACATCAATGTCTAAAAGCAATCCTTTTTTACTGCAAAGAATCTCAGGCTTGGGCAATTTACATCCTACATTTAATCTTAGTATCCATTTTTTATTCACTGAAAAAATTATGAAAATATCATCACTCAAAAGAAAAGCTGTTCGAGAGAGACTAAAATCGCGGCTCTTGCGATTGTCATATCTGCCCGTACGATCGCCCGTTAAATCGTTTGCTGCCAAATCGATTGTAAAATGCGTTCCTGTCCATTGAATCTGTTCCGTGGATGTCTG
Organism: Pachydiplax longipennis; assembly: GCA_036926295.1. Taxonomy (NCBI): domain Eukaryota; kingdom Metazoa; phylum Arthropoda; class Insecta; order Odonata; family Libellulidae; genus Pachydiplax; species Pachydiplax longipennis. Next base: position 683,561 of record JAVFKF010000085.1, on the reverse strand, counting down.
AATAAATCCCTGCTATAAATGGAGACAGGGGTATAGCATTTATGCGGATTATTCAGATTTGTTTGTGGTTTATAAGGTACTTCGCCAATGTAATGCCAAAAGTAGTAGCAATTACAAGTAGCTAATTAACAGCGATGGCAAATTCGTTTTATAAAATGTCTTTTCAGGACACTTTTGTTCGCAGTTACTCTTTACCTTCGGCAGATTCTCTCCTATTTTAAATTATGGTTTACTGCATAAGTATAATTCCTGCAGACGCAATAGCAAATGATTTGACCAAAGAAGAGGCTTGTTATTCCTAATGTTGCCCATATCATGACGTTAGTCTACATAATCCAATTCAATTAGATCCAATCAAACCACATCTAATGCTATGTGATTAGGGCTAATCCAATATGGGTCGATGTAATCCTGTCTAATCCCCTCTAAACTTCCCTTCGTCTCCCCGACTTTCAATAATCTTTCTTGTCAGAGATGAAAATCTTTACGTGCTTCTTTCAACGGCTCATCTTCATCATTCACTTCATCCGTGATGTATTCGGGTGCGATGTGTTCGGATGCGATCCCTGACGAGGTGATTGAAAGGGAAGGCATCAGGGTTAAGAGATGGTAATCGAGAGACGGGTTTGAGGCTACATATCCTGTGTGTGTGTGCGGAGTGAGTGGAAGGGGGAGAAGAAAGAGAAGCAGATGTGCGATTGCTGTTTAGAGAGGAAACAACGAAGAGTTCCTTTGCTAGAGAAAGATGCAAATACATTCAAAGGAAGACTGTTTCGTTGAGACGAAATCCTAGGGAAGTGGCGCATTTACGCTTCGTTTATCCTTTATTTCTATTTAGAGGGATTTTTTCATTTTGAGTCCTAAAATTTTCAATCTGCAATGATATGATAATCCTCCGCGATATTTGACTATATAAATTGATTTTTGGCTATCCTGATGAAATCTAATATGGGTATTGTTAAGTATAGATATACGTAGGTTAGTGACGGACTCTTTCTCAGAGGATATTCTTTACTAATTATTAGCGATATAATTCAATAATCACCTGCTTCTCTATGCTCTCAAACCATTTCTATTTAAATATTTATTCACTAAAAATGTGTGAAAATTGGATTGATTGGAAGAAAGGACTTCTTAGCCTCGTTCATACGTTGTTCATTTATTTACTATCGGAAAAGTCAAAATCAAGCCTTTTTGTCATTTTCTGTATTACAACTATTCTATTACCCCATGTGAAATTCAATTATGAGAAGTTTTGAGTTTTTCTCTGTGGTTTAATTTTCAAAAATATTTGATTAATCTGATAATTTACGAATATTAATTTACTTTTATTTCATAAATTATTTTCATATATTTACTTAAATTAAAAATGCATAGCTTATATTGAGATTCTCTTATCCTTTTTTGTGGAACTGATACCATTATGATCTAAGTTTGCAATGTTTTGTTACATATTTATTTAACCTTTATTAAAACTTAATGAGTATTATTCCTATGTTTATTACTTTCTTTCTACGATGCATCTTAATAATTTTTGTTTTTATTATTATTTTTATTTTTGATATACGGGATAAATGCAATACGGGATGATTTGGTCCTAATATCGACTGAAATAAAGTCTTATGTATATATAATCGAGTAAGTCCGAAGGCACATGAAGAATACATATTTTCTATAGCAATGGATATCATTCTAAACGTTCCTTAGAAGAGTGAGAATTTATATAATCCACCATAGTTGCAGCCAATGCGGTAGTTATTCCACGTGTGAAAGGAGAAGATGCAGTGAAGGCAGAGAGAGAGAGAATGATTGTGAGAGGGGTAATGGATGAGGAAGGAGAGATCAAAGAGACGGTGATTGGAAACAGAAAGGAGAAGTGATGTTAGGCGGAGTGATAGGTTAACTGATTAGGGTTTGGAGGAGCACCCACTCCTCCTTTGGGATTCTTATTTTCTCCAACTTGAGAATTTACTCTCTCGCACGAAATTTCCTTTCATGAGCGTGTATTTATCACCTCAGGATAAATTGAGGTTTCAAAGTAGCTGGAAATGGGCCGTTAATAGTTCTTGTTTATTCTTACTGAGGGTGCTATATATAGTAGAACTCGGATAAACGTAATTATTTGGGAACATACATCGAATTCTTTTTTATCCATTGTTGGCAATTACTTTCTCAAAATTATTTAGTTTTCTTCTCTATCGGTGGTACTGCCTTACCTTTATGAATAGAATTATTTTCCTTTTAGTGTGAGGATAGAGAAGAATGTATCTTTCATTAACTTGTCCCTCAGTCTTGTTCATGGTTGTGATGGTATGACCGTAATGAAGGATGAGTACTATGGCATCGATTGAAGTTCTTTTTTCATTGAATTTTACGAAAAATTGTGCTACTTGTAGAATCATTGTTTCATACATACATGAACTAGTTCTGTTTATGGTAAGTGGCTCAGTGAAAAAAGTAAACTATTATACTCCACATCTTGCCTAGTAAACTTCAATTTCCGCTTCTAGATCTTCTTAAAAAGTGATGGAATTTTAACTTGTATTTGGGTTGATCTTTTAGAGATACTACTTTTACCGTTCTTGATTAGATTTGGAGTGATACACTTTATGCCAAATAAGGAGTTAATAAGCATAATTTTCTAATTGAATTAGAATCACATTTAAATTATGGATATAATCCATATTTTAAATGTGACTAAGCATTATATAATGTATGCAAATATTTACATTCTCTTACTAGTGCATTGTCTGTGATTAGATCCCATGACTGATGTTACTCAATATTTACTACGATATCTACTACTCAATGATAACTACTTAAGTTTTGAGAGCTATGTCACGTTAACACGCATCTACGCTATCATTATAAAAAATTAAAGTAGTATGTTTATTATCAAAGGTTAATTCACTTTTCAAGTGGAGTGTAATTCCCGTTCATTGCTTTAGTTCGTATTCTACAACAGTTTTTACACATTCTAAAGTTCCCTTATTAAAGACGTAGGATTAGGTAAGTTAGCAGTTGGTGCTAAGAATAAAACATTTTTATATACTCTCAGTAAACGTCATTTTATAATTCATGGCTTACATAAAATTTAAACTAACATCAGGCACCTTAAGCAGACTACACAAGTAAGCACTCTACATAAATAATTTGCAAGAGGAAATAGAAGTTGCATTTTCCTTCAATAACTCATTCGACTAAAAATCTTATTGTTGAATCTTAATTGCTTTCCATCGAGGATTGATAAAAAACTTCGAATTGAACTTTACGGTTTTCTGGTCCACTCCTGAATCCAAATAATTTTCCATTTATAATACAGTTACTTCAGAGAATTAAGTCTCATTCAGAAGAATAAATTTTCGTAACATGAGTTTACATATAATTTTAACGTTACGTCATAAAGACATACGCTATAAGATTTTCATGAAGATTAAAGCGAATATATTGAAAGTAAATTAGTTAAACTTACTCTGTATAATCCTATGTATGTACCTGTACCTCCTCTTTAAAGTGTTTCCCGATAATCTTCATTTTCGCCTTATAGAGTTCACTTCTTAGGATTACCAGGATATTTTATTCCGGTCCTCAAAATGTTTTTGCGATAAAATTTCTTTTGATATCTTCTCTAATACTTCCGTAAAAGTGTGATCTCTCGAAAAACATGAAAAAATTGGAAATTTGAATAAAATTTCTATTGGAAAAGCGATGAGGCCGATGATATCTAAAGTTCAAAAATATTAGTCAGTAACTTTTGGTCATCGATTCCGAGACTTTCTGATTGCAGCATTATTATTATTTTTTCTCTCATTTAATATTAATGTGATTCCAATAAGTTAGTCTATCCTTGAGTCAAACTTAGCCATTAGGGAGTACTCAGGTTAGAACGGAATTATAAATATAAAAGGAAAAGAAGGATAAGGTATTCAAAAAGTAATTACAAGTATTTCGACAAATAAAGTAACAGAAAAATATATTGCAGGAACTGAAATAAATAACTTAAAGCAATCAACGAAAATTAACTGTATGTAACAAAAATAAATATATTGGGAACTTTGGAGTTAACTAAAAATTGAACAAGAGATCCCTCAGAAAAACAAACTACGCCATATTTTATCCTGATTTAACATGGGACAAAAAATGGGACGTGATAAAAATAATACCGTTAATCGAGGACTGCATCATTTTGAATCCTCAGAAATCGAACCGTTCAAACGACATTAGGCTCAACACGAAAACTTGCGACTGTATAGTACTGTTGTTCAGAGAAATGTCCTAATCTTGCTCCTTTTACCTCTACTCATTCAGAGAATCATATCTCGCGGGCAGAAATAAATCGCATGCCACTTTTCCGAGATTACCCTGTTTGATATCTAGATTCGTTTTTATGAAAGCAACCAAATTTTTGATCGCTCGAAAACTCATTAACGAGCACGCATTCTACTCTTGACCGCACTAATTTTCCTCGATATTCTCGTAGTAGAACGCTTTCTGGAGGTACCCATAATCATGTTTTCATCTCGTCGGTAACTTTAAAAGGAGGAAAATGGCCAATCCATTCTTTCTTTTGATGCTTAAATCACGGGTCCATTCAAATTATGGCACTCCGAAATTGCTTTTGAATTACAAGGTTTCATGGCTCTCACAATAGCAGTTTTTATTTAGCGGCAGCTGTGACATGTGTTTTTCTTTCTTTTGAGAAGCGATCCAAAGTAGATATCGAGTAAATTTATTTAAAAGAGATGTATCTAATCTACTTTTTGGATGAAAATATTTTAAATTTTTTTAACCCTAATTATCATGGTTAATAGCCTTTCGTGATGCTCAGATGAAATGTAACATTCAAATGTTAAATATCTCCTATTTATATCGAAATTAAGATGACAAGGATAGCTAAAATCATATATTTTAGCCTTTGTTTCTCATAATCGACAAACATACTTCACTGTTACAAGTGAAACAGTTGAAATTCTAAAATAAGATCATCTACACATTGCAGTCACATCAATTTACAAATTTTCTCACTGATTTTAAAAATATACTCTAAACGAAATACAAATTGTTCCTTACTTTTGCTCTTAGAGTAGTGCCAGGTAGTGAGAGACTACAGGAAAACCGTCTTTATAGTGTTTTTCTAAAAGTTTGTAGGCGTTAAAATAGAAGAAATTTCATCATATTGAATAATTGCATTTTTTTGTTAACTCCAAATTATCCGCTTTTATTTCTATTCAGAAAACTAAATATTACGTTATACATTGTTTTCTATCAGCATAAAAGGTATCATATTTCTCTAAAAATAAATTTCCGATTCTTCACACATCGCATGAATTTGGCCTTAATGTAATTATGTAAATTATTTTAATAAACAATTTCGGGTCAGGCCTACGTGGTGGCTTTATTTTTTTTGTTTTAATCCAGTGTTGAAGTCAGTAGCAATGGATGGAAGTCGTGTCAAATGCAGTTTAATTCGAGGTTGAGTTCAATAAAAGATAGATTCTCTCATCTTGGGAAATTTGAATTTCGTTCTGGATTCATTTCACAATAAAACTTAAACAACCTGAATTTTACACGAAAGTTTTGTACAATAATATGACTGTGAGACCATCTGAGATTAATACTTAACCCTTTTATCTTCTTTACTGAATATTCAGTGAATGGATATATATTTTCGTCAGCAAAAAATTGTTCTTGTCCATGTAATTTCTGCAAAGTTGTTTTATGGTGATAATAATATTATTTCAACCTAGTGTAATGATATTTAAAAGTTTATCCTTGATAATTTGATATCGGGAAGAGAATATGGATAAGATATCCTTCTACATCTACATCTACATGAATACCCTGCAAGCCGCCTTTCGGCGTGTGGCAGGGGGTGTAAACATCAATCGATTGAGCTACTTTTTTAGCCTATTACTATCGCGTATTGTTCGCGAAAAGAATGAGTTCTTAAATCGACTAGTTCTAGCGTCTATTTCCTTGAAGATGAAAGAACTAATTCCAAAATAGTCAGTCGATATGGTCTTTAACGAAGTCCATAAATATTTCATGCAATCAACGACTGGCGTTTTTGACGTATTTCTAAAAAATAGTGATGGTTATAGTAATATGAAAATACTCATAAATAATGCCCAAATTGTGCATTTAAGTTATCTTTAGGAATAATGTAATATGTAAATGTGTAGACGATTTTCAGATAAATATTCTAAAACCAGAGTTTCACTAGAGAATAATTCCACAAAGTATCTTTTCATATTTTGTTAACGCTACGATATTGAATAAAATTGGGCTGTGTTATCAGTTTTTGCATTTAAGTTCAATTAACAGTTTCTGTGTCTTAACATAGATTTTGCTCACGGAACTACAGTATTTAATCACCTAATACTTCCTCGGGTAGAATTACAAATATATCCTCGCTATTCGACTCCTATAAGGCCCTTCAATTTTCAGAATGTAAGAATTTTCATAACTGATTGAACTTACTTTAATGTATACAAAATCACGATGCAAACATACTCTCACCACCCAGGTTTTATTGCTTGTTATCATGCAACTGATCCTGTGATTTTCACCTGATGATGTTACCATGCATCGAAACCTCGGTCGCGAGTGTGTTTTTCCAGCGTGGTTGCGTATCGACTAAATTGTTAGTTAGTTCAATCACTTTACTTCTGCTTAGAATCGTATTACTAGGATCTGATGGAGTTCTAAGCTATGTTGCTTTGAAGGAGAAAATGTTTGGAAGTAAGCAGACATCTTTTGATGCTAAGAGGAATATTATTAGGCCGTACCTAAGGTGGAACTTCTTAAGCCTATTCCTCACGCCACACGATGAGAATATCGTGGGTGCGAGTAAACAGTTTATTCCTCATACTGCAGGTGTTTTTCCTAAGGGCATCCCCACTAAGTAAGCCGCTTTCACTCCTGTCCGTCCCTCATTTTCGTATCCACCGTTTTTCTGCCCTCAGAGCATTTCCAGCTTGACAGCGGAGCTTTCAAAGCGTCGTAGCACAATTTATCGAGCACTAACAGAATAAGCCGTTTCCTGTTACCAGAATGGCAGCCACCGAATTTATTAATTCCCGCGTAACGTAGGCAACTAACTTGGTGCCCCTTAAGGTCTCTCTTTTAAAGCAAAAAAGTGGAGAGAAAGAAGGGTCACGACACACGAGCTGTCGTACAAACTCCCCTTGATAAGAGAATCAATATTTCGCTTGAGCGAAATTGTCCATGTTTTCCTTTTCTTTCCGATTAAAATGGAATACTTTGCTTTTGGATTTGTTGCATGTTTTTATGAATAATGCAAGTGGTTATAAAAGGGCATAACTTGGGTTATGGCCTTGCAAATACTTGAATACGACTAAAACGTATTGCCGCTAATCTTCGTATTTATCGAGCACTAATTATATACAGTCTTCCCAAAGCTAAAGGAAATAATTAGTATTTTCCTAATTGCCTTCAAATGGTAGTATCTCATTGTTTAATGATCCGCTTTTGGCCGTCTCCAAAACTCAGCTCAGTGTAAAGATCTAAGGTAATGAATTCTTTACAAAAGTAAAGTACACATTAACTATAAAATAGACAGAGTATATAAAAATTCATTGATTGAATAATATCAATTTTGATCAACCTATATAGTAATTTACGCAGAAAACTAAATTAATTATCTATTACTGAATTATCACGAATTTTATTCAGCAGAATAGAATACCTGTCTCAGATTTTATCGAGTTTTTGAAATGGAATGTAAACAAGAATTAATAGGTCAGCAAAGAAAAAATCTTTGTACTTCAGTCTCAATATGTAAATTAGTTAAAATTTAGCTTATTTTGAAAAATGAGCTTTATAATGATTAGAGGCTAATGATGCAGAATCCGTTCGCTGCTGAAATTGTTTTCTCATCTACTGAATAATCGTTCCGAGTTTACGTCTTAGACATTCTATGGCAAGTTCAGCTCCAGATTGTTAAAGTTGGGTTATCATATTTTCATAGAAAATTTCCTTTTCCCAGCATGAACTAGTACTAAATTCAGTGGTAATATTTTTAAAATGCTAGGAAGAGATTCTTATAAATAGGAATAGGATTCTTATAATAGAAGTGAGCGAGCAGCTACTGTAGTCTTCTCAGTACAGTACTTTTTCCCTTATTAATTCTAACTTGAAATTTGCTTACGAAACTTTATGACTAAGTAAATTGAAGAATTTCGTGATCCTAAATTAAAATTCTTCTGGTTTTTAATGAGAGGGTTTTAATACGTCTTCGTATATCGTTTTTACTCTATTGAATCGCGTACATTTAGGATCGGCGAATTCGGATAATTCTCGCAACAGATCCGAGCCAACTGGTGCGAATTGATGTGTCTGTCAACGCAAATTGAATGCTTAGTCAATCTGTCTACCATTCAAAAAGAAAAGTATTTCCTAGATCGAGCAAATATTTAAATGTTACTATATGAATACATACTGGTAATTTACTCAATTCGTTCTAGTACGTTATTTTCTCTTTCCCTGTATCAGTATTGGATGAATTTTTCACCATTAGATGTTTGGCACAGAATTGATGGCTAAGTGAAGACTCTGTAACTGCTAGAGTTGGCGTGACTCTGGCCAAGATTATAATTTAAAAGCAGGAGTCCAATGAGAGATACCTCAGCCAAAGCGTGACTCTCCCTACGAATTTTTCGGCTATCAGAACATACTTACCTGGTGTTTTGTACTCAAATAATATAGATTTGGTTAAAGAATCTTTTTGGGAATACTTGTGCATCTATTTTATACAAATTTTTAAGGAAATATAAAGTTTTGATTCTTGTTTACTAGTAAACCAAACTGCATGAGAACAGCCAATGCTTTCGAGTATTTAATTATTATTTGCAATGAATGAGAAATATTCTTCCTGCTAAAGAAGGTTGCATCTACTGGATATGATTCTGGAGTGAATTTTTTCCATTAGCTGAGGTACTCTGAGTATTGAAGTACGGCATAGGATTCAGCAGTAAGTATTAGCATCACCGCTTCTTCTATTTAATCAATTTAGCACAGGAATTTATTTCGAGACGCATGGGAAGAATGCCAGTGCAAAGTTTAGATAGGTATTCTAAAATGAAGGACTGCTTCACATTAAGAATGCCAACCTATCACAACATTTTATTTATCCATAGAAAATGTCAACCGTATGCAGTGAATGTGGAATAGTAAATTAATTATATATGAAAAATTATCAACTAGTTGGAAAATGTTGACTTATAATCAATAAGAAAATAATATTGGAACACAACTTCTAATGAAAAAGAGGTTTAACACACTCCGTTTGTCTGGACCAATGCCCATTTCTAGAAATCCAAATGATGTTTTTTAATCCCGGCCTTTCTCGGTATCAGGAAGATCTGGGCAAACAAGAAACGACTAACGAAGCGTTTTCTATCCTTTATGCAATCAATATTTATGTTTTTCTATAGGTACTCGATTGCCAAAATCTTTTCAAGACATAATGAATTAATATGGTGAATTTTTATTACAAAATGAGTCATAGAAATACAGTAGTGCATTACTAATATCAATTTAGAGTGAGATCGTAATCACAGATGTAAATTACACAGGAATTTTCACGCGAGATAAAAGTTAAGCATTCTCATTCATATTTCCTCCGGTCCCTTTGGGCTTCCATAATTGAAACCTCGTATGCAAACGAATCTTTCTACGCTAACCTTTGCCTTTCTGTTCTCATCTACGCTTGCCATCCGAACAACCCCTTCCGACTATCAGAGAAACCACCTTAGATTATATTCAACAAGCACCTCTCTTTCCCCATTCGTTTCTCTTTTCCCAACTTTTCTATTCTCTCCAAGAATAAATAATGTACGCTCGGGATGGATGTAATATTTATGCATCTCCGTATCTTTTGCCTCGCCTTTGACGACTCATCCCTCTTTCGACCCAAAGTAGTTTACGATGGACACGAATGGCTTTTGCGTGCTTTTCCCACCAACAATGGGGGCGCCACGGAACGTCAAAGGGGTTGAAATGGAAGGTTGGGGAGTAAGGCGAAGAATAAAGTAAAGATAATAGAGCAGCAGAGTTCAAATGAATGTAGGATTTCTCTCTCGTTGCTGTTAACGGAAGTTCTTATCATCTTCGCAGTGATGGGAAACTTTTAAATAGTCACACGCGAGAAGGGATCATATTCACGAATGTACGAATGGACCGCGTAAATTCTCATAACAAAATAAAGGATTACTACCAAAGTATAAGCATAATCAAATTATACTTATGTAGAGTCTGAAATTATTGCTGTGTAAAAGTAAATATAATTCGCAGAGGCGGCCGAATTGTGGTTGAAATTAGATTTAATTCTAAGGGAAGGAAAGGTATACATTTTCCGCACTTTTTTCTTCTTTTCACTACCGGATTCTGTTTTATATTACTATTATCAGTTCTAAAACAAATAAAAAATTACCGAAGAAAGGCGATTCACGATAAGAGTGAGTGAGATTGAGTTTCGTTCGATGAATTTCTATGTGTTTAAGACCTGAAAATGGAAACGTATAGCGGATATAGGTAATATGCAGTATAAAAATTGCGAGGAAATTTTAATATGTCTCCTTCCTTTAAACGTAAATAATGTGTTATGAATGTTGTCAATAAATTCTGGAAGAAGAAAATGTAGTGAAATTTATCATGCAACTCATGCTGTGTGTCGTAGTTAGCATCTACTAATCATCACCGCTTCTAACTGTTGGCATAGCAGTAGAGAAAATACCCTCTGTAAATTGTGTTGGTCTTCAAAGTTACTGATAAAAGAAACGGAGTGAATTGGAAAGTAATTATTCTTATGATTGCCGATAAAAGTCAAGTATTGATTCCTTAATTATGTCTTTCGAAGTAAAAGTGTCTACGTCAAAATAACTGTATAGTTTATGTATAACGTAAGCGCTGATAGATTCCCTTGTAATCTCTGATTTAAATTCAATTTTATGCTTGAGATCTTTCATATTTGTTTTTGCATCTTCCGTAATAAACTTGCATTACTATTTGTGATGGATAATTTTATGCGATTGACATTCATACATCCGAGACATTACCGGAAGTACGAATTTGTGAAGGATATAGATTTGTATGTTGTGGATATACAAATGTCGCCAAACTTACCACCGGATTACATCTTTCAAAGCTGAATTTCCTTAGATGTAAAGTTATATCTGCTGTTTTTTATACGTAAATCATGCTCAACAACGAAAAGTAAGATGAGTCGAAAAGTAAGATGAGTAGGGGATTGCCTGGTAGGGTGAAGTACGGCGGGGACTTCGTGCGCCCCGGGACCGCTTCGGTAGCCGTGAAGGCCTATCAGGAACCCTGAAAAACCTTACTTGAAAACTCATTTCTATATTTACTTTATGTTGGCTTGTATGGGTGAGGGTATCAAGGTAGTTTTAATATATATGTGATGTAATGATGTGTATGTGATCTTAATATGTGTGTTCATAAATAACATTTGTCTTGTATTGTGTAAATAGTTCTTACTTGTACTGTGTAAATAGTTCACTGTTGTATTGTAAAAATGATTTGTATATTATGACAATGTAAGATGCTGCCACCTGGCGAAAGTCAACTCGCAGCGTGAAATAATAATGAAATGAAAACTAAGCATTTCATGATGGATATTATTTCCCATATAAAAACTCAGTATTTCTAACCTTGGACGTATATCTGCCTATATATTGTAGTTATTATCAGTAAGGCAGAGTTGAATGAAACATAATAGTTGAATACGGTTCTACGAAGAGAGTACATTCTTATGATGTGAATTAGCGGACAAATACATAGATAATGAATGGGAATGAGAAAGATTAAAATAGAAAGTACGTTCGGAGAATGAAAAAGCGGGCGGCGGAGGGAAAGAGAAAGGGAGATTAATGTGATAGGAGGGAACTCATGGGAATCAAGTAGTTATAAGAGAAAGGAAGGAGAGAATGAAAGAGACGGAATAAAAAGGGCGGGATAAAGAAGACTCTGAGAATTTTAATGACCTTCAAATCTATATTATTTTGTTGATTCAGAAAGGTCAGTTTTAGATGGGGAGTGAAGGAAAGGATTGTTCGAGAGAATGGAAAGGGAAAATGAGAGACCGTTAGGTGAGGGACGAGAGATGAGGGATTAGAAATACTTATTATTATTTATACTTAGAAATATTTATATATAGGTTGTGCAGGAGAGGCAGACCTTTAAATTGTCTTACTGTTGCCTCTTCTGCGAAGACAACTTATTAAACCTTCTGTCATATGAAAGTAATCACTCATGGAAATTCTTGAAATTAGCCCTTAGTTCAACGTTAGAAGTTATTTAGAAGAGAATTTTAACGCAAAGAAATATATACCCACTCAATTGAAATGATTAATATGTACAAATAGTGGAAATGGCTGGGAATTTTTGAATAGAGGTAGCGTAGAAATCATTATAAATTGGACCGTAGCTTTTTTCATAAAATAAGTTCTCATAGAAGCCAGTTATTACTTTACTATTTAAAAATTGTCATTTAAAACCCATTATAAATGCTTGTTACTTAAAATAATTACTTAAAATTGTTGATTAAAACTAATGAATTCTTCTCAATGAAAGGATGTGTACTTTTTCCACGACGTTCTGGCAACACCCTTTTACCAGATGATTGGGTGTTGATCTTCAATATCTTCAAAATCGGTCGTGCATTATTTGTTTAAATTATATTTTGTGGGAAATGTACAATATTTTGAATTCCTTTCGTTATGGATTCCCACAATACATCGCCTGAGTAAAAATTTTCAAAGAAACATCAAATATATGAGAAATACTCTATAATACCCTTTTGCCTTCGGCAAGTTTCAGTATTATATATTAAAAGATTTTGCAATTTGTTCCAGAATTTTAGCTTTAGTAAATATGTTAAAGGCTGCGATGATTACGCGCCCTGTCTATTAGTTAATCAGAGGTAGCAACCGGACTGATACCACTTGGTTACTTCCACAGAATGTACATTTTATTTTATTTCATTTAAGTATGGCTCCCATCTACGAAGTTGAGCTTAGTCATATCAGATTCAATATTAATGAAGAGTCTACAAAATACTACAAATAGCAAAGGTCAAATTCGCTATCTTACGGGTTTGAATTAATTGCATCGAGTACAAACGGAACAAAAAAGTAAATGAGAAAAATTAAAAGTGAAAGTGAATAAGGTTGACAAGAAAGGAACGAAATGAGTAAATGGAGAAGATGCATAAATATGAAAGGGGCGTAAAAAAGGATGAGAAAGGTATGGCGTGATGAGGAACACTAGCGTTGCGTGACGGAATGGCGTGCGTAAAAGGAAAATAAAAAAGGAAAGATAAAAGCAAATAAGATGATGAAGGGAATAGATGTGCGAGTGCAGAGAAAGAACTGTTGATTTCAGTAGAAGAAAGGTTTTTGAAATGGAACAATATTTTGGACGGTTCGGTGCCTATTTTGTGTCAAACTAAGCGATGCATTTATTCAGAAGTAAGTCGACGTGAGACACGAGAAATCCTACTTGGAATTTCAAATGAGGGAGCGAAGAATAGCTCAAATCAATTACATATCGTTCTAAATTGCATTCCGTCACCGTTCATTCAATACCTTTTCAAGATAATTTTGCCTTGAGAAATCTTACACGTAACGGCAACACGATCGCATCGGTAAAAACTTCAGATTATTGGAACGTGAATAATGAAATCAGTTTTGGAAAATTACGTATTAGAATGATTTTATATTTTCAAATATTGTCATCAGCGAACTGAAGATACTAAGGAAATCTTAGAAATCTACATCGAATTCTAGTCCAGAGCTGTGAATCATTTCTCTAAAACTGATTTTCATTAGAATCTAAATTTTGTATTTACTATAATAATAAACTTGATAATATTATGCCGAAATAACTTTATGATGCAACATTCCAGACTGCGACATTTACTAATTTGTAATTAAGTCAAACATCCAATGTTCATTCATACGAAGTTAAGAGAACTCCAATGTATGTTTTCGTTGATAGCTCGTAATATGTGATCTTAATTAAAGCAGATAAATCCTTGGTACAGACAGATTTTTTAAAACTGTATATAACTACCATCAAGACTTTAATATGCTTTAAATTTTACTTTAAAGGTTTATTGATATCGCATTGCATGAAATATCATTAACGTAGAGGTTTCGGTAATTGGACTAAAATTGAATTGCGAATCGAAAGTGACTTAATATTCACATGAGATATTTATTCTAGATATTTCATCTATTATTTAAAGTTTTGCTTTATATTACTATAAGCCTTAAATGAACTAGAATAGACAGCTATGCTATTGAATTGCATCCTATCTCTTTCAACAGTATTATCTTTAAATTAGATTAAAAATTAAGTCATCTTATTGGGTGTATTGTAGAAGACTTACCGTCTTCTACAATACACCCAAAATGGATTTCTGCTGTTCCACTGCCGATGTGTTTGTTGGTGTCATATTAAAGTAGCGTCGCAGCAAAAAGTTGCTTGTTGTGTAAAAATGAGCAAAACAAACCGCGTACCTTATTAATTCTCACGATTCTGACCGATATTGTTGCGGACTTGACTAAAACACGAGAAATATGATATGAAAGACTTACTAAATATACTTTCACTCTTGTATACACATATATCCTTATATATGAATATGAACTCTTCACTTTAGTATTTCTAAGTGCTTCGTTGCCTACAGGCTGTGAACACTACTATAACTTTGGATAGTCAAGTTATGCATCTTCATGTCTTTGCATTTCATTGCTTAAATCTTATTGTCAGTACGCCTGAGAACTTGCATAAGGCGACTGCTGTTCATTACAACTTGTCAACACTGTCTCATCCTCCGCTATTGTCTCAGGGTCCTCTTCCCTTATTTATTCCTCTATGTTTTACTCAACGAATCTAAATTTACATATTCTATCGTAGATGTTAGGACATTTATACATTGTTATGGTATTTTTCGTTAAAAACGTATTTTCTAAAATAAACCATGCATTTTTTCCTTAGATTTGCACTATAGTTTTAAATATATTAAGATTTATAGTTTAAATATATTAAGATTTTTTTAGTGTGCACAAATTAGTAACATCGACTTTTATATAATCTCTCCCCATACTAGATCCAAGGTGTTAGGAGCTTTTCTATAGTAAGCCTTAAGATCTTATGTTGTTAAAAACATGACAATACAAATGTAAATTATAGAAATCCATTACTTGTAACATAATTGCAAGCTCATGGTGAATTTCATCGATTTAACCCTCTCAAGATGAAGTAAAAAAAAAACTAATGCTGCAATACGAAAATTCTATGATACTAGAACGCCACACAGAGAGCTAGAATGAAGAAAAACAGAGCAGGAATACGAATGCGATTTAACGTGGACATTATTAAGCAGTTATTTACAAGTCCCTAGAGATTAAAAGCACTATGAAGATAGGTGGATTATTTCAATATCCTTATGCTTTAGATTTGAGATATGATATCCCGCGGATTCGGTTCTTGCAGCCATGTCGAAAAGTCGGTTTATTTATCTGCGTCATAACTCGTCGCGAAGTTTCATTTCAAGTTCCTCTTTAGAAAGCATCAAAAAATACCGTGCTATAGGTTAACCAGTGTACATCGATATCTTTTCATGCTATTCTACTCGCTCCAGGTAAAAATTCTCTCAAAACAAGGGTTCACCATTTTGTTTTATAAAGTATGCAAATATTCAACAGTGATCATTAAAGTTGACTTTTATGAGGCACCAAAGATATTTTTATAACATCGCATAATAATTTTTTGGATGAGTTTATCAATATGGATTCAGCATCGGCTCAAAGTTGAAGAATTCGGAATATCAAAGACCGGCATTTTTCGCAAAATTTGATCAACTTTGACCTTCTGTGTTGTTCTAGACCACTGTGCACCAGTGAAAATTTGATAACAAATCAAACATGATTTTTTATACATTCTATTAAAATGTTTGGTTTAATTTAAAGATTGAAATGTTCTGGGAAATCATCTTAAACCTTAAAAGAAAGTAATATCTCTGGGTTAGACGTATCCCAAATCTAAAGTCGTCCTTGTATCTTTGATAGTACATTTCATTTTTGGGGACTTTGAAAACTTGTAAATAACATATTTTCGTGCTTTGAAACATTGGAGACGTGATCTTAGCTACAAAATTAAGTTTTTTACTCAAAGTACCGTCTAAGGAATCCGTTATCAGCTGGATCTATTTCAAAATAATGTCTATAAGGAGAAACAAAACTTGAGGGAAATATGTTGTCGCTTCTTTTTTTATTTCGTACTCTGCAAGGCCTCCGTCGGACTCACAGGAGAGGTATTACAGAATTAACGCAATGGATGTAATGAGTCGCGATTTTGAGTGATCGGCCATGATCTCGTGATTACGATAAATGACAAACGTCCATAAATTTCACGTCTTTCTAAGACTCCACTCGAAAGCAACGCTTTTTGAAGTCCTTCGTTTCTCTACTATCCATTTTTTTGACGCAAACGTGAATTTTAGAAAAAACGCCAATGAGTTAAAGAGAATATTGCATCCCAGTAGAAACTCCTCTTTATTCATGGATTTATATTTCTGTATTGCTGAGAGATATGTTTGAATTTAATTTTTCCTCCACAGAGTTGAATATAGTATTGTATTTCAATTTACGAGCCGGGTTACAAATCCTTGGATTTTCAGATTCATTTTTCGTAAAATATGAGGAATCTTATTATTTATTCATCAATCTACGTTTCACTCTCGATTAGCGCTGATTGATGTTCCAAAATATATGTAGAAGAAAAAACTCATATTGTGCAGTTTACTTAGATGAGTTAATGGTAAGATATCTCAATTATTCGATTGTTGCCTCGCTGTCACTGATTGAACTGAATCCTTCCATTGTAATCACTCATAAACTAGGGGTGCCGCCTCATCTTGTAAAGAGTCAAATAATTTAGCAGTCTCCATGTTTTAAATTCGATTGTCCATTCAATCGCTACTTATTTTTTATCTAATGTTTATGATACAATTTTATGTTCAATAGTAAATGAGTCAGCATAAAAATGTTGACTGTTTCCATGGCGTGTAAAGGGTGAAAAGCGTATAATTAAGTTTAGAGAAAGAAATGAAGGAAAAGTAATCGCCATAGTCGGGAAGCGGATGTTTTTCTTCTTCAGTTAATTCGTTGCAATTGAATTTCTATTTCTTAACTTTCAATTCTTGTTAGTATTAAGGAACATCTTAACTTATAGAATCAACACTATTACCGAATAAAAACCTGAGCTCATTGATTTTACAATTATTACTCAATTGATAATTTATTATTATTGCTGTGCTATCATGAAAAACAAATCTTTATAGTAAAACTGTCACTGTTTCTTAAGTAAAAAGATATTGTGAAGAATGTAAAGAAAGTAACTTCACGTATATTCCATGTAGTGTTTTCTGCCTAATTTTCCTCAATTATTTTATAGCACAAACAGAAAAACTGTGGACCACTTTTAAATAGAAAAGAGAGAAATATTCCGATGAGCATCTTATTCCCTTTGAGTTGTAATTTCGAAAGAACAAAATTCGGGCGTTCCCAACGGATTTGAGAAAGGGAATTTTTTCCAGTTGAATATTTGGATCGGATATATTTCATCCCCTTTGTGTAGCGCAGTCCTGCTGATTGGATTCTTTTCATTCCAGCGTAATAGACGCTCCTTCAACGAGAATTCTCACGCTTCTTTGAAAGAGGATCCATTAGAGACCGTCGATAAGTGGAATGGGATAAAAGTATATCGGAGTGCGCTTTTTGTGCCCGTTTAAAGGAAGGAACAATTCAGTGATTAAAAGCTTTCGAATCATCTTTTACTCGGCTGCATGATGGTGGCGCTTTATCCAATAGACAATCTTAGAAGTGCTGCGCAAGATATGGCGCCCCTAAGATGTCACTAATGTAGGTCGGACGGGAAGAAGACGTGACGTGTGGCAGTAAATCTTGGTATGCAATTGTGGGAGAGCGTCTCGAGTGGACGCCTGTGTTGTGGGACAGATCGGGAGCGATGCAAATTAACATTGAATTCCTTTCGTTTGACAGGTCTTGGAGAGCCAAGGAATAATTTTCTTTAAACTCGACAGCAGTCATGCGATTTCTCATGATCGCGATTCCCTCCTTGATTCCATTCTCATCTGTTATTCGAAAATTTAGTTTCTCCAAGCGGTGATCAAATCAATTAGATAGATGTTAACTGATCATTTTTACACTTGTAAAATCGATGCGTATCAAAATGTTCAAAAACGATGACTTTAGATGTTATCTTCACCACAGGGCTCTATCACTGCATATTCTCTAATGAATCAATTTTGCTTTGCTCTGTTCTCATGGAATAATATATTAACACCTATACTATTCATCAAATAAGCCTTGTTTTTTGATTTTGTCTAGATATTCGTATACAATTCCTAATCTGTGGTGCATACGTCGTATTAATCCTAATATATTTTCAGAATTTACTTACTATGCTATATATTATTTTTAATTTTAAAGATGTCTACAAACTCATGATTGACTCTATATCTTGCATTAAGTCAGATGGTAGTAGTAAATCTGTAAATATCTTTTTTACAACCATAGCTGTCCTTAAAAGAAAGCGTTTTTCATACAATAGAAAGGCCAAAAACAAATGAATTAGATGAATTTAGAGACTCACCTGAAGTAGTAACGATACTCCGACGATTCCTTGTGCTTTTTGGAGGGATTCAGAAAAATTCCGGTACAATTGCGAGTTGAAACCAAAAATCTGGATCTGAAAGTAAGGAGAAAGAATTTTAAGTACGTTTAACACAGCAATAACTATCTTACTGAACTCTTTTAATGGTTAAACTAATTGAAAACTTCAGTTCTCCATTCGAGTATCACTTCCTTTTCAATTCTTTTATACGCTTTTTACTACGCTTTCGATACAGCTTACTCTGTGAATTTCCAAATTCTTTCTTTTCTCTATTAATGACTCTACTTAGTAAGATTTAAGGTTTGGAGATACTAAAAATCAACTTTGCCGATGTATAATCGAAGTTAATACATAAAAAGATTAAGGGGCATTCGGTGCTCTTATGTTTAGTAGCCGTAATGGAAAAATATTTTAGATTACTTATGATCAGGTTAATATATTTTAAAAAGAGTACAGCTATTTGTTAAGGTATATACCGATAGAATTATGGCATGAACCACTTTCATGCTGGAAAACTACGGAATTTTTTATAAAAACTAAAAAACGAATATTAGTTCAAAAAGAGTTACAATATAAAACTATTTCTAATAATCTTTTATAGAAAAGCAGACTTGAAAATGTCTGACAGGATCGGGATGGGAACCGGGATCTTACTTAATCCGGGAATTCGCTTTAATAATAAGTTATCGAGCCAGAATATATCTTCTTCGTAGGCTATGGTTATTCAGAGCAGAGGCAAGTCCTTATGATTTTTCCGCAGTGCATACCCTTAAAAGCAAAAGCCCCTCATCTTTTGTAGAATTAATACAGAGAGATGTATACCAACTGCTAATAGTTGGTGATAGTAATTGGAAGGTGAAGTTGATTGGTGCATTTACAATTCCTCTGTTATGTATATCCATGCGAATTATTTTCGTTCATTGGAAATAAAATACCGACAGAACACTTTAAGTGAATATAATTAACGCTTAATTATGAAATGCCATTTTCTGTACCTGGTATTTATTTCCACTTTAAAACCAACACTCAATCAACTTTAGATATCGTTATTTGCTTTCTGAACTGTTTGATAAAACAAAAGAGAATTAGATGCATACATGGCCATCTCTTTAATTGAAAAAATTACTTTCAGTTTGAAGGGATGGCTATTTTCTTTTTCTTTAGCCTAAAAGAGGTCATGCATATCGCTGTAATCACAGGTTGCAGTAGTGATTTTAGCTATGCAGACAAATACCATGCAATCGTCATAGAAAGACTGAACGAAAGAGGTGAATGACTTTGCAATCAATGAAACATTTATAATGTATAAGAGACCTCGTGGTTTGAATGAAAACTTTTATCGCAGATTCGCCTCGGAAATGTCTTCAGTTCCATCGCAGGATCACGGTGGAATGAAGAGTTAGAGTCTTAAACTCCAAATTAACTCTTGAACTGAGCTGTTGTTTCCGAATAGAAAACCGAAAAAAAATCTCCAACACATTCAAAAGGTCTAGAAGATTCCTCGGAAGCGTCGTTTCCGCGGAAGCGAATCCCTTCCGCCCAAACATCGCCTGTGAATAATTCATACTCCGAGGCACCTAGTAGATTTCACTCTTACGGCAGCCGAAGTAATTTCCAAAACTTTTTAGCGGCATTTTAACTGGAAATAGGAACGCGGGGAGAGCAACCAACTCCGCAGGGGACAAACGGGCTTCCTCCCCTAATGTCTGGCAAATCCCGAGGAAATTACGTATAACCTCTCCCTTTAAAACCATTCGCAACTTCATTGTTATTCCGCAGTCTGGCACACAAGACGTCGTGATTTGCGGCGTACAAGGGGAAGCGGAAGAGCGGCGCGAAACAGACCGCGAACCCGGCGACTCCCCTCGTCGCTCGCCGGTAACTTTTTGGCCAAGTCTCGGACGGCTTTTTTTCCACCTTTGTGCCTCTAGAGGGCCCTAGTTCCGCAATTGGCCAACGTCTCCCACGGAAGGCATCCAACTTGGGCCAGACTTAAGTTGGACGTGGAAATTAGAGTTTGCGGAGGCACCAGAAGACGGAGGTCGAGAGTGTCGCTAGAGGTAAATGGCGTCTCTTAATTGCTTTTCCTTCCTCCCTCTGTGAGATGCATTATGTGGACCTTTGGCTTCCTCTCCTGGAAAATTGAAGTATTTTTCAACTGAGCAGAGTTTCGATACTTTTTCAGAATTCAAACTGAAATAAATGGTTTCGGAGAAATGCTCCACTGTGCTGTGCTGTGGCTGGAAACAGTCACAATGGATAGTTTAAGCCAGGCGAATGTTATTAAGGGTATTTAGTTTATTTTTTGCCATTATAAAATTATAATGGAGCTTTGTTTTAATCAAAAATTTTAAATCAAGCCATCCCCAGACCGTTTAATAATGTAATCCAGCATCCATTTCTTGGATTATGATAAATGTAATTTCTCTGAATTGGAGCATTTTATTATTCCTTCTGATATGGTAAAAAGAAGTAAGTATTATTCTGCAGAAGTAGCCCAAAAGGAAAACCTTACTCTCTTACCCAATTACATTTATAATTTCCTTTAACAATTTATTACTATATATTATATAAAGATATATCACTATATTTATATGAAGATGAATCAATAAATTCGAATGTAATCGATCATTAATCTAATGTAGCCAGAAAAACTTAATATTCTAACTTAATAATATAATAACTTAATAATCTAACAATAATAGCAATGTTTCCTGTAGTTCTTTTATCACATAAACTTTTTTATATTCTCAAGGAGCTCTCAGAAATTATTAAAATAAAAGAATTTGATGATAAACAATCAAACTTAGGACATAAACTGATTTCTTTTGCGCCATGTTACTTTTCTGCATTTTTTGTATTTCATCTATTTCAATCCGTTATTCTACTTCAGATTGGTTTCTCTTAAGCAATAATCACCTATCACTACCCAGCAACTGCCTACAATGCTGCGAGGAACGTTATTCTTAATCTTGAATATTTACATTCTATACATAATGAAGGAAAGGTACATTTAATGAAAGAGAAAAATGATAATCTTTCGAAAGTAACATTAATTCAAAGCATTTAATCTTCATTATGTGGCACAATTATGTATAAATATGAACATTCCAAGATTATATTTTATTTATGTATATATTGTAGATAGATGTTATAAAGCCATGATTTGAGTTTCATCGTTTTTTTCCTGCTCTAGTTCTACAGAGAATATTTCGTGTCACTCTTTCAGTGAGCATAGCTTTGAAAGAGCATTATTTCCACCATTCTGCCAAAACTCACGACACTTGGTTATCCATCAATGAGTCAAAGGTAATCCATTGGCCTCAGTATCGGATTTACAATCACTTCTCCCATGTTTTGGAAACAACGTTGCTTGGCTGAATGGCCGTCAAAAAGTGAAACCTCTATTTTCCCTCCAAAACCGTTTAATCTCCAGTTTGAGTCTCTCCTCTTTAAACTCCTTCTGCATCCCACTTCCTCCGTCGGTGCCCCACTTATTTAAGTCGAAGGCCGTGCAAATGGAATAACGTCACTCTTCCCTCTCCTTTTCCGTTGCCACCTTCAGCGGACGCTCTTCCTTACCTCTCTTTGCTTCCCTTTTGGGTATAATTACATTTGCGTAAGCTGTCGGATCTTCTATTCTCTACGCTGAGGATAGCGCTCGAATCAATTTTCTTCCAGCTTTTGCTTCGCAATGGGGAAGTGTTTAGGGCAGTTCACCTTTCTGCGGGAAACTACTGTTAAAATGCATTGCGTTATTGCGATTCGTTTTGCTTGCTTATCAGCTTTTCAGAAATTAAGGAATAATGTTCTTGGAATAATAATATTAAAGGGATATGTATATTTACGAATATGGATCTTAACAATTGTGTAACATACAAATAACTTTGGAAAGAGGAAGACTAATTGCAAGGTGAAGAGTGAGGTAGTTTCTCACCGAAAAGAATGCTATGAGTGGAAAACATATGCCAAAGTATGGCACCCAATGAAAGATCTTTTCGTAGCATTCAAGGAAAAGAAACCCAAATGAATGCCGCATTTGGCATAATACATGTTTAAGTAGCTTTAATATCACACCCTTGGCAAGGTAAAGAGAAAAGTAAATAATGAATATTTTCTTTTTTCCTGCAGATAAAGAAATAGATAATTTCCCCATTCATCTAGATATGGCAGCAAAAGAAATTTATTGGTCCCTCTATCAATCATGTCTGATGAATAAATAAGCATATTCAGCTTTAAAATCCACACGGAGTTTCTCTATTGATTAGTAAATTGCATATCTTCGGTCAAAGATTCCATTATTATTCTCGAGAGAAGCAATTCCAAAGGTGATTCGAAGGAGTTCATTAAACGAAGGAAATGTTACTTACAGCAACCTACTTTTACTCATTATTATAAAACGTGAAATATATCACAATTTTCATTATAAATAATTAATAATTAATAATAATAATAATTCATTTAGAGGTTAAGAGATCAACTTCCATTTGGCTACAGCATTCATTCGATACTATTGTTGTGAAAATAGTAGACAGTAGGCGATCAATAGCTGGGTATTAACTGAGTTCCATATCAACTTTCTTTGAATCATCTGTTTTCGAGGAATGTATATTTTTGTTATTTTCTTATTGAGGCACTCCTACGTATCAATAATATAGATATAACTACCTCTTCATGAAAAGATTGATTAAACTTTCTACTAAAGATATTTAAGTTCTTTGTCCCTGGATATATAGGCAACCAAAGGAAAATGTCCGTACTGTGGGAAGCCGATGTTTCAGGATACAGCCAGACACCTCCAACCGTCTTCTGATAGCGATAATATTAAGTACAGTTTCACACATACTTTGAATGTTTCAAGTGAATACGATTGTTATTTATGAATTTCGAAGTGAGAAGTCCTACACATTCACCCTTTTGGCTCCCTTAATTTGGTTTATGGATGTAATTTCTTTTTAATCGTGATTTTTATAAAATAATTTTCCGAAAATAAATATATGAAGAAAGTATTTATAAAGAGTAACTTTTCATAGAGAAAGTTAATAGATTATGGTATTAAATATATAAAGAATTTCCGAGTAAGAGGGCAGTTTTTAGTCCTAGCATATTGTTATGTGCATGTAAAATTTTATTCCTTATTTTAGCTTTGTTTAATTATATTTTAGAAATGAATTTGTTTGAATAAGTGAATGTTTTACTCTTTACAAAAGGGAACTAAGGGAAGGACTAAATTTTTCGTTTCATTTCGTAAATTGTTACCAATACAATATCCACCCTTGTCTTTTTGGTTTCAACGCTATGTTTCAAATATTAAATCGCAAACATACCAAAATTTCTAGCGAAGAGATTTCAAATCAGATAATTTCTCTGGTTTTTCATCGAGACCTTAGATGTACTTTACTTCCACACTTCATTATTCAATCGAAAGTTTGTTAATTTGGTATTACCGTTCTTTCTAGTTCAGAATGTTTAACGTAACTAAAATTAAAAGTATCTTCAACGTAAAATACAAGCAGTTGCTCCAGAAAGAATTTGTAAAATTTATTTTTAACTCAGTATTATTAAATAAGTTAGTCACTTATGTCTAATATTAATAGAAATATTCATAGTAAGATAGAAGAGATGATTGAGTTTTCAAATTTACAAATAAAATCACTTTTCGCTATAATAGAAAATAATTTAACCACACATAATCTTTAGACAATCATTTTAGCAAAGTTTATATTTTTTATGCAAAGAAAGTTCTTTATAACCACGAAGAGAGATTTTGTGCTTCTCATGGAAGAACTCTGCAGGAATTACATGTGTCGACACTCCACGACAAGGAATATTATGAACAACAACGTGTCGCTTTCCGCACCAAATACTTTCCAAACTTACTTCCGCCGGGAATGCGTATCCGTTGACCGTGTGCTCGGATCCCGCGTCGTTCATCAGCCCGAAGTGGATGTGTATCTCGTGGAACTGATATCGATAGGATAGCGGTCCTCCCGTGATGTTCACGTGCCTCGTTGTCGTGTTGTCCACTGTAAACACGACGCTATGTCCCGTGTTGGCGATGGACCCGTGGATCTGTGGAGGATAGGAAATAACAGCTGCAGCAAATTTTATATCCCCATGCGAACAAGATGTCGAGCAAGTGATAAGGATGACGGATAAAATCGCGACGGAATGTCATTTACAAAAGGGTTTTCGGCTAATGTTTTGAGGTTTTCACAGTGGATTCCACCGCACGAGCGGACGTGGAAGAGGTGCAGGATGCAGTAAAACTACAATTTATTTCGAGGGAGAATTTATCATGGGCTTGCTTTTAAAAGGCACGCATAGACATCCGATGAGTCAGGACCAAAAGTTTGAAGAACTGTGGAGGTATAAAATATGGTAAATTTAACAGAATTTTGTAATGCATCTATGCACTGAATAAGGTAGAATTTATGGGTACAATTATCTTATTAAGAAATCCTAGAAGGGTGATACTCTATCTCTGAAACTATAGGAAATCGAGGCTCAAAATTTAAATCATGCAGACTTAATTTAATTCTTTGGATAACTTTTCATCATTATGTAACTTACAGCTCCAAATTCTCTCCATGACTTTTTGTTGTTAACGCCGCTATTGCAAATTAATATTTGTAACATAAATATCATTATGATCTTCATTTATTTAGTCACGACAATGTGGAAAATTTATCACAGCAGATTTCTGAATATTAATTTAAAAAAAACAAATCGAAATTATGACAAATATTACTCTTGTAGGTGTGATTGCTGCAGATCTGAACAAAAACTAATTAAAAGAAACTTGAGCCACTGCCTTAAAAATAATTTAATTGAGAGTAATATAAGAGCTGTAATTTTAAGAATTTTAGAAATCTTTAATCTTTACGATCTGAAAAAACGTGTTTTAAATTTAAGAACACTCCAGGAAAGGAATGCATCTTCCATTGTCTGTATTCGAGTTACTTTTTGGTCATATTTTTGGAGATTTTCTGAATGATTGGTAGCTTATTTATACTATCTAAAGCTAAAATTACACTCATATTGGCTATTTGTTAGAATGATTTCTTATTTCTTTTCAGGTAAGTGCTGCCCTCGATGGACTAGTATTTAAAAGAATCATAACATTAGGGTGTTCCACGAATCCGTGTTTGGTGGAAAGAATTGCTAGTAGTTTAGCTATATGTAAATAGTATTACAGATTTTTATATTTTCTCAATAGGTCCAATTTCATGGACATAATTATGCCAGTTTACTTGCCTTTATGTATTTTAATATCTTTATGATAAATTCTCTAAAGAGAGATTCAGAAAAACGGCTTGAGATAGATACATTGACCGAATATTCAATAACATTCTTCTAATAACAAGAACTTTCTTAGGACGGAAATGGAGGAAACGAGATGGTAATTTTGCTGCTCAGTCATTTGGGGAATAATTTATATCATAATTAATTCATAGAATTTTATCCCGTTAGTTATCTATTTCATTGATTCATTTACTGTTTAATATGTCTCTGTATGTTGCACTATGGATATTCCACAACTGTAATATAATATCCCAATTCTGTAACAAATTCAAAATTTAAAATGACTTCTCGCTAACTCTATGTGAGGGATATTCCTGTAAAGATATCTATTGTGTTACTTAATTAAAGTAATTTGTAGGCAGAGTGGTGATTCACTGTATAAATTTATGATAATTAATAAACAATCGTGAAAGTTTGATCATAATAATTTAACATTTATTAATAGTAATATGTTATATAAATTACACTACGAGAATCCAGTGTACTATCTTTTAGTCATTTTTCCTTAAGATCTCGAATTAATTCGAATACAAATCTATGAGAGTAAATTGTTATTTGAAGAGTATTCGGAGGTCGAATTTTGTTCAGATATGATCAAGTAGATTAAAAAGGTTCTTTTGAAGATTGAGATATTTAATGTATTGCAGGAAAGAGAATTGATGATAAAAATATTTATAATTAAAAATTGATGGAAAATATTTTTGAGTTACAAAATACTAGACAGTACTTCCCTCTTATAATGCACCAACTTAACTGTAATATTGCTTCAATTTCGAAATAGCAGCAGTGGGCTGCTGTTTAAAGAGAGCGATTTATTGCCAAATGTAATAAAAAATGAAGATGATTAGTTACGGCATTACTTTAGGTATCTCCTTTTACTATTTAAAAAATCTCTAAATTTCTTTTACTTTCTCGGATGTATGCCGAAAATAAATAATATCTTATATAATGAACTTAATCTTTGTAGCTCCTATAATTGATATTTAGTAAGTACTGTCCCACAACACTATAATGTTATTAATAATATTTCTTTACCTCTAACAAGTAGGTTTAAAAACTGGGCATTCACCCTCAACACTCGAAAGCAAACCCTTGTGCCCTGAATGCAAATTTCAAAGGATGCCTCAGGGGAGGTCTTTTTCCAGACCCCTAGCAAAGAGCAATAAAAGTATAAAGGCACTTACCCTGTACTTGTCGATGTGTAGGAGTCGGAGGTTTGGGTCGTAGAGAAGTCTACTTGGCTCTAAGTTGACCGGAGACTGGCGTCGTCCCTTGTTGCAAAGGGACCACTCCGGGTTGATTAAGCCCCAGAAGGCTGGACCTGTAGAAAGAAGAGAATGATATCATACATGAATTGTTAGCCATAGTTTACATTTCGCAGCCTTGTTTATCTCGGAGTTAATTGGGGAAATTAAAGTCCTCCAAAAGTAAACACATCCTTAATAAAATAAGCTTCCGGAGAAAGAGAGAGATTACTCACGGGATGTAAGTTATATCGTGTCACCGGGAGAGCATTTGCTTCTTGGAATTCTTTTTTCACCTTGGTTAACGCTTTCCGGTTCGCTAACGTATGAGAGTCACTAAATCTAGCTATTATTCAGTAGATGCTTCAGATGCTCCTTGAAAATGTGAAAAACTACCATAAAAATATCCGTGAATGATAAAATTTTATGCGGTGTAACAATTAAGCTGAAGATTGTGCGAATAAATGATAATAAATAAATAAAGAGTTGCATAAATTTTTTACATGATAGTTGTACTACAGCAAGGTAATATGAAAGGAAATTCAAGGCTGGATTGAAGTGATTATCATTAAAATATAAGGAATAAAAATATGCCTTTACCATTCACTCGGTGGCTTATTGCTGCACTAAACAGTACACTATTTACTATTTAACGGAATTACGTAAGCTGGAAAATAACATAGTTTTGTGTTTGTGTTGTGTTAAATGAAGATTTAATGCAGTTACTTATCTTTATTTTCAATTTAGCGACTCAATAATTACCCAACTAGAGGAACACTTATTCGTGGAAAGAAATGTGCTTAAATCACAATCATCTCCACAGAGTCATCGCTACTGATGCGAGTCTCTAAATGATTTGAAATAGTTTTCAGATTAATTTTCCTCTATCTTATTAAACCATCGTCTAATCATAAGGGCTAGCTAATTTTGGTGGTTATTACTGGTAGTATTTCTTGATGGTAAGGAATGGCATATGTAAATGTTTGGTAGTTTCTTAGACAAGATGTGGAATGAACCGGCCGTTTTACTTTACTAGCATTCCAATTGAAGGTCCCGGGGTTGAATACCGGATAATCCGATATTTATGGTTAGGGAATCCTTGTGTGAGGAAGAGCATCCAGCCGTAAAAATCAGCACAAAATTCATTGTGATTACAATTATAACACTAAACATCAAAAATGATCCCACTAAGGAACGATGGGTCCAAAAAGAAAGCTTTGTATGAGAAGCAAGACTTTGTGGATTTACGTATGGATATGTATACTCTATTGTATCACCATGGAGATTCTATTTTAGTTAAAAACGTTCTTTTCATTTGAATAACTTTTTAATCGGGAACGATTGTAAACAGGAATTCAAATTTTATCATTAGTTATATGTTTACACAGACATAAAAGTAGTTACTATAGAATACTTAGAAAAGTATCTTTCCCAAAATCGTGACTTTTTGTGATACTTACAATATTAATGCATTTGTTATTTTATATAATTTTGATAATTACTCAATTATATTATTTGTATATATAATATAAAATATACCTTTGTAGGATAATTCTCATTTACAATATAAACTTGCAAGAGATTAACAGGTGAAAAAGTGTTTTAATTTATCAGATAGATGATTAAGTAGTAATTATAGAACGTTGATTTTCATAGCAATTCCGGTTGCACGTTTGAAAGTATTAATCGATGTTTTCTGTTGATCCTAGACTTAAAATCCAGAAACAGGTAAAAATTCTCCTTCCAAAAAGGTGCATCTACATGACTAAACCGCCTTTCGGCGTGTGCGAGGGAAGTTTAAGTGGATAATATTCACTCTTAATGCCCTCCGATTTGACGTGACTCCTAAGCGTCCGTCTGAACTCATTTGCAATATTCTCAAAACGCCGTCAAATATTTGATTACTCATATTTCATTAGGGCGAAGAACGTTCATCTCTCTAATCGAAATAACGTGTTACGAGGGCGGCACTCGATCAAAAGCAGCATCCTTAATAACACGCTATCGCGGCATCGAAAATACCATTCAACTGACGTACGACGAACGCGGAAATTTTTCGAAGAAATAGCATTTCTCATTTTTTCCCTGCTCGTTCCCTTAAGTACTTGGTCCGCTCGCTTCTGCAATCTGTTTCCACAGTTTGCGTGGTCGGGAGTGATAATGTCAGAAAGTCATTGGCTGACGAGGGAACGAGATTTTTTATGCAAATCTAAAAGGAAAATTGGTGATTATTTTTTTCGCTAGGCCATTCCGGCGAACAAAGAATTGGAGAAGAGCGGTGTAAGGGGCTAATCTCGTTACGCAATTACAACCTTTTCCTGCTTTATGCACTCAACGCTTATTAAGGACTCGCGATTAAAAAAAAGGCCCTCGTACTCTTTATCCGGGCGCTGCTTTCGGAGTTTCCGAAAGTGGCTTAAGGTGCTTAATCAAACTTAAGCGCATTTTCTCGTCATACCCTCTGTTTTAAAGTCCATGGGAAAATCTTGATTATTATCTTACAGAGTGGAAGTTAATTTACTTCAGGCTTGAATGTAGGTTGACTCGGATTCTGCTCGATTCTTGAACAATTTTCGTCTTCAAGAACACTAATCCAGGTTTTGTGCACAAAAATTTTCCGGTGCTTTGTGAGGGAATTCTCCGAATTTGACTGGAGAGGAAGTCACGGTTATTTAATTACAGATTTTCATTACCGAACTCAATTTCATCGCTTCTTCATATACCTGATTTTGCGTAGCTCTTTTAGCAACACAAAACTGAAGCATTTACGTTCAAATAGTTAGGCAAGAAACCCATGGGGATTTCCTATATTAGTGATTTTTCTTGGGTATATTTGCCTTTACTGGATTTTCAAGTTCAACAAAACTTTACTTATTTGTTACAATATTATGGTATGCAACTTTAATGATTTACAGTTGCCTTATTTATAAAAAATCTCTTAATTTGTCAAAAATAATACGCCTTTTTATAAATATGTATCCGAGTAAGACATTACATGGTTTGCCTCTTGCAATAGCGGTACCGAGTTCGATTTCCGATCGATGCAGCTCACGAAGCACCGGTATATTGAGGTGCAACGACTAAGATTACAATCTTTATGATCATCATTTTAGCAAAGAGAAACTAAAAATAATAGATTCTATACGCTTTCTGAAACAACGGACGCCTATGTCAGCCTCCTAAGATTTGCTTGAGTTAATTCGTGGACTAACATGTTTTGATGCGTCACGGTTGTAATATTTAATTAATTTTAGAGTTGACTTTTCATTGACTCTCATTGACTAAATTTTAGAAGATTTTTTTATATGTGCGAGAAGATTTATAAATCCACAATCTTTAAATGAAATTATGTTTATGAAAAATGAATTTCACTAAAATTTAAAATATTCTACATGAAAACTTTCGCAGAAAATCTTTATTTTACGACTAGTACCAAATAGACCATCGTCACTTTTGATTCTGTTAGGCCTTAAAATAAAGTGATCAAGTAGAATTTTGCATAGCGAATTTCATTTTTCCAGGAATCCACCAAGTGAAGGTAAATGAAAATTACATTTGTATCTAACATGAAAATACTGACCATAGCAACATGGAGTTATATTTGTCTTTCTCCATGAATTCTTCAGAAGCTTCCAATGTGTTTCTAAGCAGACCCCAATTCTGAACGGTTAATATTACTTCCGTTGGTATTAAGGGAACCGTATTTCCGTTGATTTCACGGAAGTGCCTTCATCTAGCAACATTGAAGTTAATTTTATCTTGGGTAGTTGTTTAAATTGTCTACAGAAACAATTATACAGCATCCATTCAATGTTATAATCCAAGAATTATTATCAAAATGTGTTTTGATTAAATCTAAACGTTCTACTAACAGAAAGAAAGTAAGCCATTCAAAAAGAGTCGAATATTTTACTTCTCCATTTGGAGCAGTCGAAAGAACAATGGGAAACAGTCTTAAATTCGGACACATTTTAATGTGGGGCCAAAACACCAAATGACTGTGTTTCTTAATTCAACCTTCACCTAGTTTTGGAGGCGATGAAACGAGAGAAGCAAGAAGAAAATCCATGAATGTAATAAAGCGTAATGGTGTTCTTCAGTGATTACTCAACTTACTAATCTGCGATATACATTCTCAAATCCTATTTCTCTCTCACAAGTAAGGCATCAATTATAAGTAAGAAATTATTGAAAATAAGAAATGCACTGCGCTAACGTTTAGAAACAGAGATATTAAGAAATATTACAAATATTTATTATAATAAAAATATAATAAATAATATAATATTATTTATTATAATAAATAGGGGAATTTTTTACGAAACTTAGTTATATTTCTTAATAAAAATAATTTTATTTCCAAATCTTACGCGATAATTTAGGTAAAGATCTCCAGAATAACAAATTAATTATAAACTGATTTCTACTCGATTAAAACGAATTCTGTTATTTTAAAACCGTTGTCTTCTATCGAATGAATTCTAAACTAGAACATCCATATAATATGCACAGTAATCTTTCAAAGCATTATAAAAACCTTTCCTCCCCGATGCATAATCTATATTTGTGGTAGGCTTGGAAACAGTGAAATAGAATCCATACTTAAACTTGTGAAAATAAGAAGTAAAAGAGTGCGTAAATAAGCAATTACTCCGCGTCGTAAACGGTCGGCATCATTTGCAAAACCGCCACTTTCAGGAGAAACATTTGGGCAGCAAAAGAAGTGCTGATTCCGTATTCTGAAGATACTTCTCCAGGGAACGTAAGCGTTTGACGACAAGGGTAAAATAGCGCTTCCTTCAAAGAGAAAAGGCATGACTATGAGTAAGCGGACGGAATATCAGATGCTGTGAACAAGTTGGAATGAATGATGAGTTTTCCGAGAAAAATTTCCGGCGTCATAAACCCGAAGAAGCTTGAAATTCCATTAGGCTTCCTTAAGATTTTCCATCTCGTTGGATACACTTTTAAAGGACACGGTCTTTTATTGGCTTAAATTCAACACTAACTTATCCTCAGCCTTTTTAGACATATATTACGATTAGGTTTATTACAAATATGTTTAACTACGTCTAATACAAGACTTTTGATAAATTGCGACGTTAAAAAGTAAAGAAATTACGTTAAAGATAATGGTGAATTCGATCTAAATTGTACTTCCAATGTATTGAATTCGAACGACCAATTTAACGGTAGTAAAATTGAAATCGTCCGCAGAAAAGCAGCTTTAAATGCATTGGATAAGCATAAGAAGGTGTAAGAGAAATGCTAGTAATCCTAGAAAGGGAATCCTCTTTAATAAGAGGAGGAATGTCAAGAAATTGTTAAGCGTATTTTGGGTTAGAATAACTCACGAGTAGAATTAAAATGCAGTATCGATAAACCAAAAGAAAAAAGAGATCATGATATAAAAATAAAATTAGGGAAGCAGAGCACTCATAATTTCGGTCGTTTTAATTAACTGGGAAGTTTCTTAAGTTTGATTGTTACTTGAGAATGGGAGAATTGTTGTCAGAAGACTTGGCATTCTGTTTTATCCATCTGCTTGTTTAATATCATCCATGGCTTTCTTTGACTCTGTTACTAAAATTCATAGTAAGTCATAAGTTATAGAAGATTATAAGATTCGGGGAATAAGATTTTAAGTAATACATCAAGGTGACAAACACTAGATGCCACGATTTAATGCGTAAGGTGATGAAATTGAAGGCTTTAATTTTTCGCAAGACTAATTTAAAATATTTCCTCTTTATTAAAAGTACTTTTTATATTTGGTACTCATTGCTCTCAGTTTAAGTAACTTAGTTATGAACACTTCCTTTCCGCATTAAAGTCATTACAGCCATTCACTTAAAATTCGCATCTAATCCCAATTTCGTAAGTAGTCGGACGCGTTAAGGTTGAGGCACGCAAATAATTAAAAATATCAAATGAATCGCCCCTCATGAAAAGAGAGTTCTTCTAGGAGGTTTTTATAATATTAGCAATTATAGCGCCGACTTTAATTAGCGAAATGGGTTAAATAAACAAGGCACGCAATAACAACCCCTTTAAAGCTCAGTTTTTGAGAATGGCTAATTAAGAAGCACGCGTCGCTCATTGCGTGCTTCCATTTTATATCTCTGCTCGCAA
This sequence comes from Pachydiplax longipennis, assembly GCA_036926295.1. NCBI lineage: Eukaryota > Metazoa > Arthropoda > Insecta > Odonata > Libellulidae > Pachydiplax > Pachydiplax longipennis. The sequence goes on along the minus strand of JAVFKF010000085.1, from coordinate 650,136 downwards.
TCCATTATCCGGCGAGAATTTTCCGCCGCATCAGATAGCGGAAAATTGCCGGGACGCAGCATCAACATGGTTCCAATTTTACGACACTTCCATCCGGTTGCGACCCCAACATCAATTTTCCATCCCCACCCTTAACCTTTTCACTGCATAAAAATCAGATAAGGAGCTGTTAACACATTTACCGCGGCCCTCTATGGCGAGACAACAATTCCGCCGCCTTTTCATGCAAATGACGTCACTCCCACGCGCCAATTCCCGCTCAAATTTTCCCCGTGTTTTGTTTCTTCAAGTTCGATCGAGTCGAATTCTTTTCTCTCGTGCGTTCAGATTAATAATTGTCGCCCTTTGGTCACTGCCTTTCACACTATCTTAGCATTGCGTGACGAGTGCTCCATTCCATTACTCCTCCTCACTATTCTCTCTTGAGATTTTTCTTTCTTATTTATTTAGTGAATGAATACCATATCAATCGGGGGATATTGAGGCAAAAGGTACCCTTTCGAACCCTCTTTATTCTTGGAATTGACAGAGATAGCTCGGCAAATTTTGGAAGATGTACCTGGGATTCTTAGAGGGAATAATCCCACACGGACTAAGAAGAGATAAGTAAAATATCTTTCAGTAATAATAACTAAAAGGTATAAATGCAACATTGCAATGTTATGCGAGTAATTAGGCATAAACTGTATCAAAGTAACTAGTTAACAAAATTAGTAAAATATACCAGAATCATCTAAATGAATAAGAACAAATTGGCAAAAAATTCACGCTGAGATACATAAAAATACTGTAAATAAGATGCAAAAGAGCTCCCGAATAGCCATGGGGCCAGCGCGTTTGGTGTAAGTGGTCCCGAGTTCGATTCTTGGGAGCTCACAAATCTGAAAGGACCTCAGCTGTCAAAGCTTTTATAAATACCACTAATACAATACAAATATATAGAATTAAAAATTGTACCTGAGAATGCGTATTCCATAATAATATGTAGAAAGGATGTCTCACTGTGTGTAATTATAACTCAGAGTGCATCTTCTATTTTAGCGGATTCCAAAGTCTGTGCCGAAGTACAATACGAAATATTGAGTTTGCGGCGAACTTTTCTTTGATTTTTCTGCGCCATGGTTTTTTATAAAAGTTAAAAAGTTCTTAAAATAACTGTTGATTGATTTTCTTGCGAATGTCAGCAGTTATTTATCCACTATTGATAACCTAGTTGGTGAGCAGGTATAATTGATGTATAGAATAAACAGTTGCTCTTAGATTAAGTGCAATATTTTTGGATATCTGTTTGTTTTTTTTTCGCTTTGAGTTTTGAGAGAATGCAACATCACCTTAACTTTCGCAAAGAGTGTTAAATTAGCATAATGAATGAAGAAATGTATGAAATAAGCATTTTACTATGATAATAATTCCAATTCGCATTCTAAGTACTTTTCCATATGTTTAAAAGGAAACCTACCATTAAATTTGGTTGTAATGCCATAAAACAAAACAAATTCACAACCCTTGTGTTTTGTGGGAAAAATAGTTTGGCACACATTTTATATTTAGGTTTTTTCCGTGTTTTACTTCAGCGACCTCCGTTACATTTGAAAAAGAATTTTTCAATAGAAAACGCAGACTCATTCTGGAGACCATATTTTCCTGAATTCATTGAAGAAAAATCAATTTCCAAAGCAATGACATAACTAATTTCATCACTCAACGAAGCAATTAATTGGTAAGGAGGGATTGACAGTCAATAAAGGATAAAAGCCGGTGGAGACCTGTTCACGGAAAGAATAGCTGCCAACTCTCCATAGCTTTGAGAAGTACATCGCAAATTATATAAAAAGGTTGAAATACATGTGTATAGAATACCACCTAAATTTCTCTTCAGAGTTTTAACCGAATGTATCACCTAACTCAGAAATAACTGTTACTCCAATTCCTTTCCTCTCTGAAATCGCGAAAACTTTTATTTTATACTTTTTATCATTATTTCATTCCATAAAACTATAATTATCGTTACTTGAATGTGTTGATTTTCTTTCTTAATTATTTTTAAACATTTATTTCACAAATAGAATTGTATAAAGAAGGAATAATTACCACTGCCATAGTTATTAAGTTAGTAGCTGCACTTCCTGCACACCTTGCACACTAAATCATTATGATGCGTAATGCAAATAATAAAACAATCTAAACCTTTTATTAGGAAGGACCATACTGTCTTCCCATTAGTTATCTACTGTTGCCAAAATAATAATTTGAACATCAAGATCAATGGCTATATTTTCTCTCAGAATATACATTGACTATCAGATGTGAGAAATGCAAATCCATAACTCATTGCTTGAGATATGGAGGGTCTAATTTTTCTCCTTGCTGCTCAGGTGTACTTGAAAATCCTCACTCTGATGCGAAGGAATTTCGTACAAGCCATTTGTCTTCTCCGTGAAATACACATTAGCGACAGAAAATCTCCCAACAAAGTGCGCATTTCTCGAGGACTATATATTAAGTGACATTTGCCACATTTCCAGCTCGTTATACAAGAAGTATTCGTTAAATTCTTTCAGTTAGAGCATCAGTAATTGCTCTAGATGTGCTCGCAGGTAAGAAACTCATCGACGCGTAAATTTTTATTTTGGCAGCTATTTTCACTCGGGAATGACCAATTTTAAAAGATTCGGTGTGAAGCAAAGCAGAAAATAGCAGCCGACACCCAATAAAGCAAAACCCCCACCCACACCAAATTGGTTTCTCCATGCGGAAAGCCATCGAGATAGGCTACATCATTATTTTAACGGGCACATTTTGGAACCTCAAATTCCCTTATTTTCCTTCCCTCTTGAGAAAACACCCGATAGCCCATTCCAAACCTTGATGACTGGGTCGTTATCAGGTGATAAACTCTTCCTATATCGTCAATAACTTTCAATCACGTTATTTCTTTGGCACACCTGCCCCGTTCCACTTCCAATTAACCTTTGCCACTGACTCCCATCGCTCCGAATCCTCCGTCATCTTCTCAATTACTTATCGAGAATAACTCCCTCTGCCGATAAATCATTTCGTTATCGACACTTCCGTTCATTACGGAAGCGCCCATTTTAAAAATATTCGCCTGTAACTAATCGGTTGGATAAATTGAGGCGATATCGATTCTATATTGTCTATAAGGATTGGAGTCTGTTTTCCGCCAATCGCTCTGATTAGCAGAAGAAAACGATAGGTTTCCCTAAAATAGTTACGTAGGTAATTTCGGCGCGTCATTAACGCGTAGGTGTCCTTGACGTATTCTACTACGAACCGCTACGTAACTTAATTAGTAAGTTGACTTGATCGATTATAAATTTATATTCTTCATTCATCGGTGAGTTCATTATTTAAATACATACATGCTACGAGCGATGTGTCTATACTAGAAACGGTAATAGTGGTATGATTTATAAGATTTAAATTACACTCTTATGATAAGTACTCAGTATGTCAAACTGGAAAACGGTAGTAAAAGAAGAAAAGATTAAAATTCCCACCAAATTAAAAATCACCACTAATTCCAACGAATAAAGTCCTGCTCGCAGGTTAGCGTGAGCGGACTATTATTCTTCCTTAATTAGCGGAATCACTATTCTTAGCATACAACGACGACTGTAATAGTCATATCGATAGTAAATTTAAAGTAATTTAATACCCCTACGTTATTTACAGGAAAATTGAAGAGACCATAGTAGTCTTGTCGAATGATTAAAATAGATAAACTCAATTAGCTCAGCCTTTATGTTCGTAGAATTTCATAGTTAAAATAATATTATTTTTATTTCGCAAATAAAAGTAATATTCACTTTAAAGTTAAAGATAGAATTATGAAGCGGTGAGATGCTAATTAGAACTAATTGTTGACAAATGATCATATTTTAACTTATTCGAAAATAAATCTATTGCCAAATATTATTCTTACATCTTCTGAGTTATTTTCATTATTATTCGTACATCTTCAGAGTGGATCAATTAAAGCAGAGCAGTAAATTTGGTGAAATACCTTGCATAATCCTCACGAATAAATTCACATGGGATACTCACATCCGTAATATATATCGTCAAGGGAAAAGTCGATAGTAGCACTTACGCGAGCGGTGCTATTTTACACTAGTTAGGCCTCGTTTTGAGTATACGTTTAAGTACACTCGTACATGCCATGTATGGGACTGAAATGTGCTACATTTGCTAATCATAAATATTCAACGAAAGGCAATATGTTTTGTAGAAATCTACAACAATGATCGATGAGCGTTACTCAGATGTATCAGGGTGCAGTATGAGAATTTTTAGAAGAAAAAAGTCCAATTAAAGGCTTAATTCACTAAATAATTAGAGAATGTTTACGAAAAGATATATCCGATAAATAAATCTCTTTCCATTGGCCGTTTTGCTACTCTGAGAAAAATCAGGGAAGTAAATGCTATAACTAGTCGCTTCATTTACTTCATTTTTAAGGAAGAAGGGTCATGATACAATAACCCCATTCCACACCCCGAAATGCGGCTTTCAGGGTAGATATGTAACTGTAGACTTCATAAATTTGTCTCTTATGAAATTTTACAAGTTTATGATCTTTGGAAATATACAGAGATACTTCAATTAGTAATAAGAAATTATGCATAGAATTGTGAATCGTGTAGAAATTTAGTATTTAATTTATACATAGGAGCTAGTTGTTTATATTAAAAACTTTGACATTATATCACATTTTTGCCCTGCTAATACCCTGTATAAGGATTCGCTAAACCCTTATACTAGGTAAAGATTTCTGTCTGGGAAGGGTCCTGCAAAGCCTAATTGCTTGCATGTATTTGTGAAATCAGCAAACGATATATTTAAATGTTTAACATTCAATAATATTTTCGTAGATTAGTATCTTTTTGTATGCAATGAAATAAAAGAAAAACTATAACCCCTAATCGCATACAATCCTGATGTAAAATTTGTGATTGCAAATGCCAAAGAAATTAACATTTTATTGCATGCTCTTCCCGGTGCTTACTCTTCTAATCTGTTACATATTTTACTAAATACCATTATCTGGCTATTTTTGCGTATTACCTCATTGTCTGGAATTATGCACTTCTACTATTTCACCCCGGGGATGTGTTAGCCATCGCTGATAACCAAAATTTCAAAATGTCAGTTAAGCTGCCATCTCATTACAGCTTATTCGCGTTTATATTAATCAATTGACTATTCAATCCACAACAGAGTTTGGTTTCGATCAAAATTTCCTCGATATTTTCATTCTAATGATCAACTCCCTTAAAAAAATGGAAGCAGAGATGTCAATTCACCATTCTAAGGCCACACGCGCATTTTCAAGTTCCATTATGTTTTTTTTTAATTTAACACCCAAAATAACATTTTTGGGATGCCTTTTCAGCTATAATTTCAGCCTCGTGCCCACACCCCAAACACGCCTAATATCCCTCGCGCAGATCATCAAAACGGCGGAATTTTACGATTTTAATTTCGCAAAAGAAATTACGAGTGGTCCCCGAAGATGTTAGCTTAGTCTTTATTGGTTCACTCTATGTGATAACACCAACCAAAATAAACCCGGAGGAAAATTTATCCCCGGAATAATAACTCGAACAAGGTAGTGGAGAGGGTAATTCCGCGAGGAAATCTCCCTTCGCTTCTCATTTTCCGGCTGCAGACATCCGTGGATGCGATAACGAGAACTCCGGAGGGTCGATGGCAGGGGGTGTCAAGGGGGCGCTTGTGGCGGGCAGACATAAAGATAATTGGCACCAAGGAAGAGGGGTAATGAAAAAATAGAGATCCCGGATAAAGTTGCGGTAATAAATGGGTAAAATGGATGGAAATCAATCTGGAGGGATTTTCGAAGGTGTTTGCGGAATACCGTTTAATTTTCCATGGGTTACAGCTCTAAACTGAACTTTTCTCAAGTTGTAGTTTAACGTAGTTTCTGTAAAGTTTTACAGGTTTTACATAAATATATTTGATAATCATTGCATGACATCTCACAAATTATTATTAAAAATAAATGGGCGGAAAATATTAATTTTATTGTTTGAAAGTAAAATTAGTCTGTACTATAGAGATTTCGTAAACTTCCATCAGCGATATAAAATGAAAACTAAAATTATGACTACGCTTCTTCATTGAGTTATATAAGTACGCTCTGTCACTTCTTGAATTTATTCGCTGAGGAATAACTTTACAATGGTAACCCTTATTGAAAGTGAATGAGCCTTTTGGTATCCTAATATTTGGTACTACACGCAATCCGCTTATTTTTTATTAATATAGCTATGCAGAAATTCTCAATTTAATAAGGTTGTCGGTGTAGAAATGTGATTTTCCTTGTGTGTAAGCATATTGCTATGAGGATAATGCATAAACCCTTTAATTCGTTATAGAACATATCTAAGCTGTATGCTTATTAAAATCAGTTTGATTTAAAATAAGTCCCGTATATTTAATTTATACTTCAACAGTAATAAAGTTTGAACAATGCAAGACTTAACGTAAGAAAACAGCAATTATCAGAGGTCATGTTATTCCATCGAAGTCATTGATTGTTCCATTCATAAACAGTCCGTAACTCCAATCAGCAGCATTACTCTTTACCGCTTTAACTAACATAAATTAAAGTCATTTAAAAATGTTAACAATGTGAAGTTGATACGCGAATAAAGATAATATTGCTTGTGAAATATCGGTAAGTAACACAAGACCAGATATTTACCCGATACAAAATATTGCAGACTCTTCTTCCAAGTACATTCTCTAAAACTCGGTAAATATACGAAAAACCGCAGCAATACGTAAATGCCCACAATATCGAGTCACACCGTTTGAACAACTAATATTTCCTCTCTCCGAAGCATTTCCCTCCCTGAATCTCCGTGTATTAACCTTTCAATCCTTTCCAGAGATTAATTTATTCAAGCTCCCTAGCAGGCAGTCTACAAGGGAACACGAGGGATTTGCTTGGGGCGATCGACTTTCCAGAAGCAGTCATCAGCAGATCGATTCCTCAGGGAGTGCTGTTTAACGCTATGCAAATGACCTCTTCCTTCTTAACGACAACGTGCTGCGCTTTGGCACAACGTGCTGCGAACAACTTCTCTCGCGCATAATCTCAAGCAGGAGTCATCAAATTATTGCCGTTTCTCTCCCATCCAAATATGTCTATCCTTTCATATTCAATAAGGCTCATTTAAGTGAATGGAAACGCTTATTGGAAGTTGCAAAAACCGTGCTAAGAAAGGTTATGAAAAATCTTGTCAGTGGGTACATCTCGAAACACATTAACTGCTTTTCCAAGTAATATCAGATGGAGTAAAAAATCCGATAGTTACGTGGAGCGACGGTAAATGTATGGAAATGTACTCGAATATATTCCTAGTCCGGATTTAAGTGAGCTCCGTATATATTAGGAATACAGCAACAATTAAGATTTGCCTCCTTATATTAAAGTAATTTTCATCTGTGAAATAAAAAAAACCTTAAGTTGAGATCAATACGCGGGATTAATTACGTAGCGGTATACTATGATAATATGAATGTAATTGTGATGATTCGTGTGGCATGATATATAAAATAATATAATTTGATAGAAATATATGAAAGGAAAAAAGCAAACGCAGAATAATATATTCAAGATCTTTTCTTTCTATCAGAAGATATGTCCTCCTCTGGTATTTCAAAAATGGAAACTCATTACTAAAGCGAGACTCACCGACATAGTGGAGGAGTAAAATGACCATCTAAATCGCCAGAATTTTGTTTAACGGATATTGTTTTAAAATTTTCAATGTCTTACTCAAATCCTGTAGTTCCAGGAATGTATTTATGATTAAATTTTCTTCTTTTTAAATGATAATTAATAAAAAATATTATCATAGATGAATTAAGTAAAAGAATTTTACAGAATTATTTGATACACCGAAGTTCTAAAGATATGAAATTCTCCAATAATTAGAAAGATTCATAAATTGTAGCTTTCATTTTTATAATCCAGGCGGTTTGTGGTCTGCAGAGGATCCTTAAGGGTCCTAGAAGTTCCAACTGTTAATCTTTTCGGCATCCCTAGAGAAGCTAATAGTTTCCTAATCGCAGCCGCTTCCAACTCATTCAAATGAAGGAATTTTGCTATTCAAAGCGTTACGAAGGTCTTCTACCTGTAGCAAGCGACTTTAAGTATCCATAAAGCATGGACCGATTTCAATTATTCAATTTAAATGCTAATTTTAACTTTACAATACAAATCACCTCCTACTCCGTAAATAATACATACTTTCACTACTCGTAACTACCCTTGAATATTTCTCTTTTCACTCACTAATATTACTAACCTCATATTTAGTAACTCTTGGCGTATACTATTTAGTATGTTTATATAGTAAACAGTGATTCTCTGCAGAATTGAATAAACTGGTTCGGGAGTCTCGTATTTTTTCCAAACTTTTGTTATCCGAATTGTTTTTCTACATATTTCCAAATCTTAAAATACGCGTAATCGGAACTGGAATTTCCGTTTTCTTTTACTTCCTGCGTAAACTGTGAACTTGTATAACCTCCAAATCATCCGTTAGCCGAGTTTGTTAGCTGATTCCAAGAGATAAAAAGAAGAACAGTTCGTTAGCCAATGCATTTGCTGGAGGTGTTACTTTTCCGCAAGTGTATAGATGAGATCATAAATAACCAGGAATAAGGGTACATTAAACATTCCATAATATTGACTTTCTTCATCCTGCCTCTGTGCGGTCACTTTCCGAATCCGAAATTCCCAAGAATCTTCAAACAAGAGTATAAAATAATTGTTTGGATTGGAAATTTTTTAACTTGGATTATAAAGACATTATATTTTTTAATATTATAGTTAATATTTCTCAAATTATTATTACCAGGTATTAAGGTCTGTATATCAGATTAATAAAGTTAGTAATAATTAGTTATTTTCATATAAATATGTAAATTACTGAAACCTCAGTGAAAATCTGTGGATTGTAGTAATTATGAGTTTGAATTTCTTCGTATTTTGCTGTATATCTCCATTGACGAAATATGATGTCATTATAGCGCGAGATTATATTAAAATGATTCACGATCATAATTTGTCAATAGTTATCAATTTATTGACGAAATTTTAAGGCTTGAAATGGCCAAGTGTGTGATAAAAATATGTTCTAATTTCGCTTTAACTCGTCGATTTGGACCGATAGCTACCAAAGTTCAGTTTGTTCTTACTGTGATTCTTTTCTCTTAAAATTAAATTTTTAACGGGTCGTGTAAAGAAACAACGGTAACAAAAAGGTAATTTGTTAATAACTGGATTTGTGCTAGCAAAGAATTACGCAAATATCTTTTATCCCGCAAAATAAAACGACATAAAACATCGAATCGTCGAGCTTCGTTGAATGAATCTCAAACGGTCGAAATTTTCCTTAGCTCAAATTTGATACCAGGAAATTTCATATTGCTGGGAGTTGTGAAATACTCTTGGATTCGGGAGGTATTTATTTTGGCATTGGCATCGCAACGTGGTATATTTCCAACTAATGAGAGGTTTTGCATGACATCTTCTCTTGTATTTCCTTGTCATTTATTTCAAGTCGAAATAACTCGTTCGAGATGGGTCACAATTTAAAGTAGAATTCTCTTGACTCTCTATCTTTTCCGGGTAAATAATGAAATGTGCAATTTTCTAAAATTAAGGCGAATCATCCCAGAAAAGTTGCGATTCAATTTCAGTATATGGCAGCACCGCTAAAGTCAAAGTTCTTTTACTTCTCCCCTGAGTATGGTTAATCATATTATCGATTTATAAATGGTTCGGTCAACTGAATTATAATACAATAAACTCTGCGAGGAGAAAAATTTCCTTTATAACTAGTTAATCGAAAAAAAATATAAAACCAAAATGAAATTTTTCGGTACACACGTAGAACTATATTTTTAAACCCGTAGCTTTTTCAACATTTAAAATTGAATGTTCCTGCAATATCAATAATGTAATAATGCAATAACTGTTAACTGCAACGCCGCAGCAGGACGTGGGAGTGGGGATTAAGCAGGGTTTGCGATACTCGTATGTAATCACACAGTGTTTCTTTATCAGGCTCTTCCATCGAATGCCTTGGCTTATCGTACGAGGCTTCGGCTGATCCTGTATATTTCAATATTTATACTTTTCAAAGCAGTGATATGTTTATGGATGAGACTATAGAGTTCTTATAGCGTAATATTCATATCCCAACTTCCTATTTACTTTCCCGTATATTTTAAGCAATGCATATATAGCTTATACTGAAATTTTGACCCATTTCTAGGCCTCAAATAATTTACACTAAAATATTATAAATTCTATTCTTTTTCTTTACAATCGTCTTTTTGATTCAAAGTTAGGTAAACTTAATTGAAATCACATCCCATAACAGTGCATATGTATAAAATATGTTTCGGAAATTCACATGAAATCAAAGCGGCATGGATTTCAGTCTATCCCACTGCTTATAGAGTATTGTTTACATCATGACGAAAAGGTGGTTCTGCTGCCATAGAGTGAAGAACAATTTAATGACTACGAAGACTAGCATTAATGTGTGCAAGAGGGCTAACGAATGTGTATATTAGCTTAATTAGAATTGAATGGAAGGGAATTTTGAGCCCCTTTGCCTGCTGATTCGTTAACGGAGATTTCCGACGTAAATTGTATATGTTCCTCGCACGGTTTCGGCTGCAGCTTACGCACATGAACGGCCCTCATCCAGTTACGCACACTTCACTTTGCTTCGCATTTTTAATGCGGAAAGAGAAAAGTAATAAATGAGGAAATTAAACGTTAAGTGAGGCAGTAAAGGGAAAGCGTTAGAGACTCATAGGGAAATTCGTTGCGGAAGATTTTAAAGGTTATAAAAAGGATGGCCACGACCGTATTCCCCTTTTTAGCAGTTTGTGGGGAAATTAAAGCCGTATACAAAACGCTTGTTGTAATAAGCGTGAGGCTGCAAAATGTAAACGAATTTGTGGTTAAAAGGTGGGCGTAATTGGGGAGGTTTACGAGGGGAGCTCTCAGAAAGGAAACATGTTAAGGAGACGGATGCTTTGGGAAGATATTAATGACGGAATGTCGGAAGGGTTGGCAGGGGATCCTTAAATAATTAAACAGAGACAGGTTTCTTATATGAAACGAGAATAAGTATGCCATAATTGAGAATAAAATTAGCTTCAAGGAATTGATATAACGGATTACTTCAATTTTTAAACTTAAGCAATGAGCTGAAACATCTATGCAAACTTAAATGAATCGTTCAATTTTTCATGTTGGTTATTGTTTTCAGGATCAGAGACATGGACCATTAGGAAAGCGGACCAGAGAAGAATAGAAGCCTTCGAAACCTGGTGCTGGAGGAGAATGCTGAAGATCAAATGGACAGATAAGGTAAGAAACGAAGAAGTATACAGAAGAATAGAAGAGGTTAAAACAATATGGAGCATCATCCGAAAAAGAAGAACCAGATGGATTGGACATATCATCAGACACAATGAATTTGTTAGGAACGTACTTGAGGGAAAAATAGAAGGAAAAGCAGCAAGAGGAAGACCAAGAGATGAATATATTAGCCAAATAAAGAGAGATATAGGAAAGAAGAGATATCAGGATTTAGTTAAGTTAGCTTTAGATAGAGAGGAATGGAGGGCTGCAGTCAACCAATCTACGGATTGAATGACCTATGATGAGTATTGTTTTCAAATACGTTGAGGAAGTTTCAAATTCAGAAGAACCTGAAAATAACAATAATGATTCTCATCTTCTGTTAATGGCAGTTAGTTTATCCATTTTACATTGTAAGCGACTTTAGATTTGCGAATAAATTTCATCTTCAATTTTCTTACATTTGAATAGAAGTAGTGAAATTATTCAATCTCAGTAACATCATGCACATGTAGGTCTTAAATACATCTTCCAATGTCCAGAAAGCATTCGAATACTTCTAATATTAAATTTGTGAATAATGAGGGTTTATATTAGTAAGAGATAGCATTCATTTGGTCCGTTAAGATTAATAACAAGTTTTCTTTCCTTAGCATCCACTTATAAACATATGAAATGCAAGAATAAATCGCTTAAAAATGTTATTACTTCAAACTTCACGTATTCCAAAATTTCAAAATTATTGAAAATATTCTTTTAAATACATTTGGACGGCTTTAACTCAAATTTGTTATGCTGATTTGAAAAATATTCCTCTTCCGTATTGATTCCATTCATTGCTTGTCCTATTTCCGAACAATTTAGAGAGGAGAACACATAGTCATGGTTGAAGGAAAAGTGTAAAAGAGCCTTTTGCCTTCTAAAAAAGGAGCCTTTGGGTGGTGAAATCGTCACTGCGATGACGACAGTTCTGGAAGGGTTTTCTTGATTGAATGTTGTACAGCGGGGATATTCTCTGTGATCTCTAAGATTTATAAAGGCTTGTAATGAAAACCAAAATATCCTTGAATACATGCGAAAAATTCATTTTTTACGTATTTTGTTAGTATTTGCTTGATATTTTTCTATTATGAATGTGATTTTGTATATATAATTTATAAGTATTATGTTTGTAAAAGTATTCCACAGGACTATGATCCTTATTTAATTTTATCAATAACATACCTCATGTTTGTTGGAAGATATATTGACAAATCGATGATTTAAGATATTTTTATCTCCCTAACACGGTTAAATAAACTTTCATTAATATCTGCATTCGTATAAATCAAACAAAACTAGATATTTTAACAAAAGATAATAGTATTGCTGTATCGCTCCGTCACTTCGCGCAGATTTCCACCAGGAATCGAACCCCTTCCTCCATATACCCCCCTTGGCTATCAGGAAGCCCCTTTAGCAGAAGTTATCCGAAGAAGAAAAACATCGCTTAGAAATGAAAGAGCAAAATCCTATGCTAATGAAAGTTATCAACACCCATGAGAATAGTCGGTAAGCGTATTAAACGAGATAAAAATCGAATACTTATCTATAACTCGGATGCAGTTCTACGAGAGTGGGGTACATGAATAATCTCGAACGAGAACAAAGCAAGGCACTTCTAGCGAGAAAGGGACTTAATTTCTCCGTATTTGCATAATTTTGAGTGACCACAAGAGATAAAGGAGTCGCGTATGGAACAAAGTCGAAAAGACTAGTGCAAAAGGGGATGTCAGGAATCGAGACGGCCTAAAGAGAAAGGAAAAGTCCAGTGTCACGTTTGGGGAGATTCTTTATACGCTTTTTATTGGCTTTCTAAGCACGCTGTAACCATCTCAGAGTCTTTTATTCTCGGAAAGCAAGAGAAAAAAGAGGCTATTAAAACAAAGTGGATCTGGTTTCGAAGGAATGGAAGAGTAATATTACAGAAGAGATTGTTAATCCACGCCTATGAGGTCGCTGTCTTTCTCTTTTGCTCAATTTACACTTAATTTTCAACTAAAATTTCTTTCATCCCTTCAAGAATGGGTTTGCGTATAAATTTGTTGACGTATTTTGTTCATATTCATTTAAATGGGTTCCATTTTATACAATTTAAGTTAGAAAAAGTTGTGAAACTGTATTTAAAATAGTATTTTGCAGGTATCATCACGAAGTTTTCTTTTCTCTTTCCAGAAAAATTGGCTAAGACCAACAATGTCATTGATATTTCAAGAAGACGTCAACTATTCACTTAGTTAAAAGACACTTGAATAATTCCTTTCAAGTCATTCCTACATCGTATATAATATAAACAGTTTTGGGTATACATTAAGTTAAATGAGGTATTTATAAATGAGACCGCTGAGTGAACCGAAGATTTCTGTCAATGAACCAAAAGTGAAGTTTCCTGTACACCTAAGTAAATTTATTAGCGATTTTAAAGCTTGCTTTAAAGGTTTACTTCCTATTCAAACTCTCGTAAATCGTTCCTTTATTTATTTTAAAAGATTAGTATACTTATCATACAAGTTGCTGCTTCCGAGATATTATACCGGTAGCTGAATAATAATCTGAAATCCTTACTAAGTTTTATGAATGACTGCATTTTATCAACCAATAACTATGATACGATACTGGTGTAACGCGGTGATTGAGTAATCCCTGATTTCTCAAAAAGAATACTTTCGCAAATCCTTTCGTCCGCCGCAGGTTAATTGCAGGAAATACTCAGCAGGAGATAGAGGTACTGTGGTTTCAAGTTACTCACTTCCCCTCACCAAGATGACTTACTTTGGAAATGCTAACTTTCCAGCGTAAGGAGAATCTCGTGAGAAGTCTAAACTACTGTTGAGATCATGAGCCTACCACTAACTTGCATGCTTCGTATCCCGTTGTATCTTTAACCTCGGTAGGAAGTTAATGATGTAACCTATTATGAAGTTAAGCTCTATTCGCTGTTACATTGCTAATGAATAGGAAAAGCTTTACCAGTTAAGGGTCGCCCAACCGAGCTTACAAAATATACACGGATTTAACCTAGAAACATACTTTTCTCCGCAGTAAGACTTTTGGAGTTTAATTGTTACTTGTGTTAGTTAAGCGATCTTTAAACATATCAGTCAGTCTGAAATACGATGATTATAACTCTTTTCCCCGGAAATTATTGAGCGTAACTATTACTGTATTCTTATTAAACTCAAATCGTCGAATACGTTTTTAAAGGTATAAACATACGTAGAAAGAATGGTCCTTTCTAATATTCTCGCGGAGTTTCCAAACTGAAATTATTCTACAAAGCTAATTGATGAAACTTAAATAAATAACAGTATTTACTCCTAAGGCAAATGTATGAATTACAAAGGCGTTTCCCCTTGCCTCACTCGGCCTTTTAATGAAGCTTCGTTGGTGTTCTTTCCTTAATTTGAAATGCATTGAGAGGCGCTTCATTTTTCTCGACATACCCAAAATGCATGTACAGCGACAAATTGTATTTTAGAACAGTAGGAAAGGACTAACTAATAGGGATGAAGACAGGTGAAAAAAATCGTGAAAAAGGTTTGCCTGCATAGTTCTCGTTTAAAGAAGAGGAATTGGAACATCTTGGTGGTTAAAATCTCTGCCCAAAAAGTGAACCTGGAGTGGACCCACCTAAATTCGTGTCTCAATCATTTTCTTATTATTTTACTTCTGTTATTTTTTAGGACTAACCACTATTTAGATTTAGCCAATGAATTACTCAAATATAAATGAAGGGTTTGATAATTTATTCTTAATAATCAGCAGCTATAATTATTATCATGCCATTAGTCAATGTAGACTTTTGACTGTCAATGTAGACCTTTGCTGACATTAAAAGAAATTTCTCACAAAATTTTGGAACATTGAGAAGCTATTTGTCAGAGTGTTGGCAATTTCGAAGAAACAATGAAGAGTCACGCCGTCCAAGCGAGTTTAGGTCAAACTAGTCGGTTAAATGAAGGGTCGGTTAAGAGAGTGTTAATGAAACGAGACCATCCCGTCATACAATTTTATCGCTTCTTAGACTTTACTACGAATTTTTCCATTTATTAGGAGTTACTGTGACGTTTACGGCCGTGATAAACTTTCGTGAAGAATATCACATTCCACTTTGTAAGATTACTAAGAGGATAGTAATAATAAAAAGGTATAAATAGATGTAATGTTGCAATAAATATGAGAAGGCTGAATTTCTTGGAACGCCGTGACACTTGATAAAGAATACCAAACTTAAGAAGTCCTATAAAATATATTAGTATCATAGTGATAATATAATTATCTTGTGGAACTTACTAAGTTTAGTATACTATACTAAGGTATAATATTTAATAATATTTTTCTTCGGTCCTTGTTACCTCCATATATAATTACAACTCTTAGGATATATTACGATATCCATGTATCTGATATGTTAAGTTTCCAATAGGAATCTTTTATTTACCTACGCCTGGATGGCGAAGTTTTCTTCGCAGGAACAGGAGTTCAAATATTGATGACAATGCTGATTATCATCTATCGATTAGAAAAAATTATGGGATTTTCTTCTTTGAAAGCTTTATGTCACCATTTCGTTGAACTCATATCTTATCTATTGCTCAACATTAATTTAATAATGCATGTTAATTATCGAAAAATAACTGAGTAATGCTAGCGATGGAGCATTGTTTTCATATTAATATGTACTATATAATTGTGTAGATGATGCAATTCAAATTCTTCTGTGGTTGTAGTCATTGGGCTTAATACAATTTTTTTCAAAATCACAAAAGTTAAGGTCTGTTGGTGTTATAATATATAACAATTTCAACGTTAGTATTTACATTTTGTAAAGCCAAAGCATTTTGGATTAAAATTTTCAATCTAGTTTCATTGACACACAAAATTTGTTTTTGAATTCAATGCGTGTTTCGAATGAAATGGAATAATTTGAAAACAGAAAATTATGAAGCACAAAATGATAAATCAAATTTCTAATGCATGAAGTGATTTAAAAATCAATGTGGCGTGTTTCGGTATCTTCATTTAGCGGATAAATCATGATAAAATAAAAATACTTTTGTTGCGAATAGAGAAAATTGAAAAGATTTAAACACGTCCGTATTTCAGCACGCGAATTTCTGCGACACATTATCTGTTATAGCCTTGTAATCGTTCGATGAAAATCCGATGGATACACAAACTCACAAATCCATTCGATAAAAAAAACACGGATCGAGAAAACATCGTTGCAATTCCGCCTATTAAGTTACACAAACAAAAAGGGGGGAAACAAAACACATTCGATGGATGAAATATTCAAATTAAGGATTCCTACATGTTTCCGATGGAATAGGAAACCAAAACAGACATTTTTTCCGCGGCGATTGCACCCGAAAAAGATAAAAGGTCGCATCGAGCACGGCGCGGGGAATACATTTAGATTGGAAGACGAATACATTTCCGAATCTCTCCCATAAATTAAGTCCAGAGGTCATATTCCACTCGGGAAAAAAGGGAGCAATCCCATCCGCCGACCAGAGTGGGGAGGGAAACAATTTTAAAAATTCCAAAAAAAAAACTCTGAGGCGTGTTATTAAAAACCGCCGGACCGCCCGCAGAATTCACCCAAAATCCTGAGAACAGCGGGGGAGGAATCCAAACGACTACCCACTTTTTTATCGTTTTCCTTTTATCTGGAAACTTAGAGCTTTTTGTTTTTATTCAAGGATCCAATTTCGCGAAGTATTGCTTCCCCTTTGGAGTTCCGTAAATAATTTTCTCCCAAATGAATTGGTAACGGAGTCTCACGTAGGCGGATTCCAATGCAGCGAAGGCGGAACGCTGTTGAAGATCTTCAATTAGAATTTATTATAACTATGATTTTAATCATTTTATATCCGTCAATTCTGCTTCTTGAAACTCAAGGAGAAGAGTTATTCAATTTACCCAGTCTTATATACAACTACTAA
Organism: Pachydiplax longipennis; assembly: GCA_036926295.1. Taxonomy (NCBI): domain Eukaryota; kingdom Metazoa; phylum Arthropoda; class Insecta; order Odonata; family Libellulidae; genus Pachydiplax; species Pachydiplax longipennis. Next base: position 632,706 of record JAVFKF010000085.1, on the reverse strand, counting down.
ATTCAAAGGCTCCGTCGCGTAATCTTGAAGAAAAGGTATGCGCACCATATTAAGTCGATGAAAATGGTAAAGATGGAACAAGAATTAATTTAATATAGAAAACTTTGAAATATCGAGCCGTATGTTTTCGAGTCATTCCTCTCTTATGAGTCTGTATTGTTCAGAGAAAATGCTACTAATTTCTCATTTTACAGATTTGTTGGTGAAATTAGATAATAAAGTCAATTAATACCTGGACTCGAACCCGCGCCTTCTCCTATCCGCACGGCCCACAGGCTCTATCCTACAATCTTCCAAAACGGCATTTATTAATTTTTTGAGTAGGTATTTTAGTTGGAAACAGATTCTCTCGAAATCCTGATGCTATCACACTTTTCTCCATTTTCTCTTGGGATCATTTCTTTCGTTCAGTATTTTTGGAACGAATATTTTTCTTTAAACTTGCATTTCTTTTAACGCAGCTCAAGTAATTTCGAAAATGTTTAAAAAATATGAAGATGTAAGATTAAATCATTAGTTTTATAGCTACGTAATACGTTATTAGGAAAATTATAATGCAGTAATGCTTTATTGTAATGAACAAAATAAACTATTCGTACACGTAAGGTTCTGATAATCCAAAGTTGTTTATTAAGTCAATATTTTAATGAATGATATTTGATTAGATTACAGGAAAAATATAAAATAAATTATTTTTCATTTACGAAGAAATAAAATAAAATTATTTTTGTATTTCATCTATTGTTATGGAGCGAAATGTAAATCCATTTTTGCTCTAAGATATTGTCGGATTTAATCACTATAAGGTAAAAAGATTGAAACAATTCACTCTCTGGTAGTAACAGTTGAGCAGCTATCGAAATTAAATTAAAAGTTGAGAAACGGAAATATTTTATTTAATTTATTTCCCAGAGAATTTCACATATAAGTTCAATTTATTCGTTTACATTTAAAGACAGCGTTTGGAAAATACCATTTTCAATTCTACTTCAGAGAAGCGTGTCCCTTGTAGAAGAAATATTTATCTTTCTCTTAAAATCCGAACCTTTTACAAGAAAAAAACGCAGTTAAGCTTCACCGGACACAAGAATTGCAGCATTTCTTACAAAAGCGGATGATAAAGGACAACTTATTACTTTAAGAGAAACAGTTCCTTCTTATACATGGGAATTTTGCTTAAGGGTGGGGTAAGCGCGTCCCGAGCGGTGAGATTAAAAAAGACGATAAAAATCAAATACCCAAATTGAAAATCGGAAGTGGCTTTAGGAGTGGCAAGGTAATCCGTTAAATCAATATCCGGTAGTGAGGCGGGTTGGGACGCGGAGAGGGGAAAGCTATTTCATTAATAAATCCATCAGAGCGCTGATATCTGCCTTCGGTGTGAAAATCGCCGTTTCGAAAACTCTATCATTTCCACTGATCTCTTCATCTTTCTCTCTCCTACCACTTCTTCATCCGCCCACAAATGTTACTCCGACATCTTTACGATTCCTAAATATGGATTTTCTACCTCTATCTGTTTCTATATTTGCAATAACGTGAAAATGCAAACATGCAAATTTCATATATAACATACTATATTGTATATATTTTTAAGATTTCTATTTCCGTCTTTATTTTTTATTCTCTGTTCATTTTTTCCATTTTATCTATATTTATAATTTTATCCCAGACTTAAAATATAATACGCATAAATTAATGGAAACATAAGATTTGATCAAATTATCAATACAAGAATTTCCGCATAAAATCCAATGACTATGATTATATTATGCACAAGCATGTATATTATTATCTCAGTTCATTTTAATCTGATTGAAAATTATTTGTGAAATTCGTAATTAGATATAATTTTTCTCCGAACTTTCATCAGCTTCATTAGTGTAATGAAGGGGCGTTAAGGAAAATTCATAGTACCGTTCATTTAATCCCTGAATACGATTAAATGATTTATTTCATGCTTATTTCCAATATAAATCAATTACTTACTCCTTATCTTATACTTTCTCCTTTCCGTTTTAATTCCGTTTTCGTATTTAATCTTATAGGAAAAGTTTTTCTACTTATTATACGTATTCCCAGGAACTGTTCCATGCTTAATAATTCTTCAGATCATCCTTAGAGGCGATTGCAGCAGGTAGATTTCTTACTAAAATACCATATTTGAATCGCTCTGCACCTTGGATTTATATCAAATTTATTGCTATACATTGTTCTAATAGCAACCTCATTAATGTAAGCATTTTCTTAAGTTCTAAGCAGCTATTTTAATTAATTTTTTGATCGCACAGAAGTTAACATATATTAGTTACTTCCCCAGATGGCTTCCCCATCCCCTTGTCGTTTTATCTAGCCTCTTGTTTTAATTTGGTCGCATACATTTTCTTTTCTCCAGCTGTATTCCCTACTCCTCATCCTTCCGTCCTCTCAACCGATTTCTCTCTCGGCCTCCATTCCTGATCAATCCATTTCTTCTTTGACAGAACAACATGAGGCGGAATTGCCGCTCTGCTAGGCCGTATTCACCCTCTTCTAATAAAATACACGGAATGTCGCTCATGAGCTGTGAATGACTCTCGGAGACCACATAGCGTGGTTTTCAATTAACTTTATTGCATATATTATTAATAATTATGCAGTTATATTCTCAGACAAGAATTTAATTGTGTGAACACATATCAACATATTCTGAGGGACAAGTTAGATTTATGATACTGATTTCTGATGATCATGTGAGAGTTATGAAGTGAATGATAAGATCTCTACAGGTTGTACTCCTTAGTTCAAATCATGATGTCCAAAAAAAATGTAAATTAGAACAGAAAGATTATAAGAATATAATGTCTTGGTTTATTCGATTTACTTTTGTATAGGACTGCAGTATTTTTATAACGTTTTCGGATATTAGAGAAAATAAAAATCCGTGTCTTAAATAAATCGATTATATTTTTGGTAAAATTAGATGAATGGATTTGGGGGGCGAGAAGAAACGACAACCATTGGACAGGAGAAGCTGTTAAACAGGCACCAAGAGATGCGAAGAGAAAAAGTAGAAGGTCAAAGGATTGATAGAACAGAGGAATTGAGGAAGTGTGTGTATTTGACATGTATACATGCCATCTCAGGACAGGGAAGGGGGGTCAGAATACAAAGTCGGATAGAAAATGACTGATAGTGCATGTTATGAAAGAAACATGTAATGAGAAAGAAAATAATAAGTCAATTACTTCTTTCTGTAATTTTATTGAGAATGAGGACGTACGAGGTTAGAACGAGGATTTTCTTTGATTATAAATAATGTAAATATTGAGAAAATCTATGGATAAAATTAACATGCGGGATATCAAAAAAACCTCAATATGAAGCATAACATTATACACTTCATTTCCTTTATATATAAAAGAATGTTCAACGGTTGCAAAACTGTGAAAATAAATTATGACTACAGAAAAGTGGCTTTGATCTTTATGCACTCTGACACAGCTGGAAAGTATTTTTTTGCGACCTCAATTAGATGTATAAGGTAATGTTTTAATTAACAGCAGATATGATTAAACCGCGTAGGTTTATTTTGTTTCTGAATTAATCAAATTTAAATTAGTCCATGCTGCTATAGGGCATACCGCAGCCATTTCACGGAAACAAATGTCTCCCGAAGCATTACGGCAGTTGTTTAATTACATTTTATTACATTCTCATTTGTTGAAGCTCGCGACAAAGAGAACTGTGTGTTAGCTATATTAAAACATTTTCCGGAAATTATTAGGTATTACAATGTCTTCATGTAAGTTATTATGTAAACAAAAGTCTTTTCTAAAATTATGAAAAGGAAAAAAACTAAACCCCTCTGATTTACTACGCAAGAGTGTAATGTATAGCGTAGTGTATTGGGTAATTTATAGTGTAATGTACAGTGTGATAACGTTTTAGTTGAAAAATAATTGAACAACCAACTAAAATATTTTTATTAGTATAACATCCTCTGTTAAAATTAGTTTTCTCATATTTGTCTCATTTCATTAACGAAATGATGTTTCTCAATAGAACCATTTCATCAAATATTTCTAGGCATACCAGTTATAATTATGCTACGCTTTTTAATTGGATTTCCTATTATGGAGTTCCTTTGAAAACAGTTAGCTATTGGTTAGTTTTCAGATATCGTTTTCCTAAACCTTTTCATTACACATGCATTGAAAATGACAGTATAAACATGAACACTCGAATATATTTTTAGGCGTAGTTGAAAAATGTAGGAACTAAAACGGTACCAGAAAATCCTATTTCAAGTGCTCTCTTTCAAGCAACTCCTGCTTATTATCTTTTAGGTCAAAGAGTGATTATGCCTGAAAATATGGGGATGAAACATAGAAACTCGTACATTATCATCCAATCATAACAGTCTGATAAGGTAAAAACAATCACAGCCCTAAACAGCAATTCTTTAATTATTGACGCATAGCTAAAATTATTAGTTATACACAAAGAAAAAATTATGAACTCTGTTACATTAATTTCACAATTGTGAAGTTTGTTACTGTGCAATTTACTTTCTGATCGACACTATTACATTTTATAGAGAATGAAGTTAAAATTGAGCAAATAACAAGTTCAATACAGTAAAATATTCAACATAGAAGGGGCTCTCGGATAGCCATGTGGGTAGTGCATCAGCCTTTCCTAAAATGTTCCGATTCAGGGACATATGGAACAAACATAATTATCAACGAGTTTAATAATTCCAATATGTAATATAGTAAATCTCACGCCTGAGAGGAAATTATCAAATGACTATTTAATTTATGTCATATTTAAAAGTCAAGCGATGCAATATTCTTCCAAGAAAAATGATTTTCATTTCATGTTAATGGGAAAAACTTTTATCGTGTACCGAACACCAAGCCATTGTCAACGGAAAGACAGGTTTTCCTTTATTTAAGTACTTATAGATTTAAAGCTAGAACGGAATCTCGTATCGATCAGCGGTTAATATTTAAAAGGCATCCGCATGAATGCTCATCTCATTTCGTATGCATCGCTTCAATATATTTCGATTGGAGAAATCAATTCCATATCAGAGTCGGCGATGTATGAAATCTTGAGGGAACTTGTGTCACTTTCCGCAAATTGGAATTCGCTGAAATATCGCCCGTCAAAAGTGGTCCGTGCGATTTGACTCGCACATCCATTTTTTCCCACAACGACAGCGCGCTACAATTTCTTATCAAACGCTAAATCATCATGTGGTATATTTCCTAAGCGACCTTTGATCAGGCGTATAAAAATGAGCCCGCAATCCCTGCTCATGATAAAATGAAAAATGACATAAAGGGACATCAATTACGTTTCCGCAACGTGCATAAAAGATTTGATAAAGTTCAGCGGTCGCGATTCCTGGAAAGAAATTTTCAATTAAATGATCGTATCGAAAACGGAAAGGGCAGAAAGCATGGCAAATAATTTGCACGAGAGCCCGACTTCCTGGAAAAATAAATCAAATTACTTTCCTTGATTTAATGTTTGATGAGCCAAGCGCTCTTCTAAATTATTATTACCGAATCTTTGGCTAATCTTAATTAAGATATTGTCCGGTTCCTTAGGTTTTTGATCTTTCATCAGATGAGCTAAATACAATTTTCTCACTTATCTTTGATGGAAATTTTTTACCATTTCAGACAGATATTAAATATATTTTTACACACTAAAATTATTTCATTAGTTAATATATAACTTATTAATAAATTTCACCGAGCTAAATTCCGTGCTTAACCACAAATGTCGATTATGTAGCCTAAAATTTTCATATTAAAGGTGCTCCTACATAACAGTTCAATTAATTAAATTCTTCAATCAAATTATACCTAGCTAGCTTCTTAGTTCCTCTTTATTTATTTTATTTCGTCTTATTCTCAAACATGAATTATAATTACAAGTAAATTCATGTCGGCACTTAAGCAATGGAATTTTACCATGTGTTGCATCGAAATATTTTGATTCCAGCTTCGCTAATAATTTAATCTTTTCATGTACGTTTTCAGTCATTTTCCGGAATTCATAATTTTCATACATTTAACCAAAATATTGTTCTGATAATCTGGTGTACATTATTAAATTAAAATGACACAAATGATAAGATATTAAACCCCTAAACACAAACTTGAACACATGCTCTACAAAAATGCAAAGCATTTGAAATTTCCCAGCATGAATCGAAATTATAATATTTTGATCGAATTCCTTAAATTAAGACGCAGCAACAATATCTATAATCTCCTAAACTAATAAGGGAAATATTAACTCTCATTCATATTCTAGCATCTGTTTTTCGTATCTTTTTCAACAAACTTCCATTTAATGATAATGATTTTGAAACATATATAGAAACGTTAGTTTGTGACTAGAAATGTATTCTTATCTTCAGCCGTTCGAAGTTTTGAATGATTATCAGTCAGGAATTAAGGAAAACAGAAAAAAGTAGAGGTTTAGTAAACTTAAGGCTCACTAAGAAAAATTAAACTCTCTATGGAAATACCCTCAAGAAACGGTACAAAAAAGCTGAAAATGTTTTGGTCACTAAACTTCAAAAAGAGGAACATCTAAATTTGATAGTGAAAAGAAGGCTGTAGAAATTCCCCTTTACGCAGAATAGTAATGAGAGTTTCATTAATGAGAGAGTTTCATTAATGGTCGTACTTATAGTTAACAGCTGAATTAGTATTTACTTTCTAAATCTTTATCTCTTCATGAGGAAATACGTGTCATATTTCGGTGTATGTTGAGGTTTCGATGAATGTAGTTCTTTGCGGAGACAATTTGAAAATCATTGATCTGAAATCGGTTTTTCCAAAGGACGGAGACCAAAGACGGGAAATCATTAGTCGGCGCATTAAGGCGAAAGGGGAAAAACAATCCGGATTAAAAGCAGCGCGGAATGAAAAAGTCCACAAACACACGGGTGCGCTGAATAAAACCTCTTTGGTTTGCCCATCTCATCAGATACGGCAGTTACCGAGAAGTTTTCCATAATTTTGCATGCTTTCCTCCGGAGAAAAATAAAACCGTTTGAGTGTTCGATTTCCGATAGCGCCGCCAAAGTGAAGCGAGGAATATGGATGAGAGGAGGATTAAGGGTGGATATAAGGGTGGAAAGGGATACGAGAATAAGGGAAGAAAGGGATACGAGAATAAGGGTGGAAAGAGATTCGAGAGAAGAAAGTGAAACAGCAAAATGAAGGGATTTGAAGGCAGGAAATTTTGGTTTATTGCTTGATATGTAATACAGTTGGGTGATGAGAACTATGTGTTCTTCAGGACCACTGAAGTAGCCATAAGGAATTATCAGGAACCCTGAAAAATCTGCAAGTTTCGCGATATATTTTACTATATACAGTCAGTTTAAGTGATAATATTGAGGGAATTTTAATGTTTATAACAGGTATTAATTATTGTATTAATCATAGCATTAATTATTTTTAGTTATTATATTAATTACTGCATTGCAATGTTTTACTGAGAATCATTGGGTAAATCATTGTATTTAATTGATTCTAAACATTTTCACATAATTTGAGCACGCAATATTGAGTTGTATCATAAATTGTATTTATACAATTAATGTGGTGATCAGTCATGTTAGCTACTTGAGCATTCGAGAGTGCTTCTTATTGAAAATAATTAGCGTTTTAAACTAACGAATTTATTCGAAATAATGAATAATTTTTTAAAAGTTTGTTTAAAATTTTGTAGCTAATTTACTTTATATTTATTAGCCTCCTTTTCTAGAATTTGAGAATGAAGTTGGTGAATGGTAATAAAGGGTATGAATGTAATAGTAATAAATGTTTGGTGATGAGGTAAAAATTGTAAAATATTGTACGAATAGATGAAAGATTCAATGGTTTTTATTCGAGAACAGCAGATCTAGAATCACATATATTTAGTTCGGAAGTCAATCATTCAGCTGCAATTCATATTAGACTGTAAAAATCAGTCAAGTCGGATAAGAACAGAAGATTCCCGGTGCATACTTTCATAAGCGCTGCAATCCAGCCGTCTAAAATTGAAATTTAGCTCATATAATCAGCTAATTAAACAGTTTATCCTTCTACAATACAAGTGCTAACGATTACAGGATGTGGGACTTTGTCATGCGTGTAATTAAGTTAGTCCGTTGCCGGTGAAAACACTTCCGAGGACAACGCTCTCGAATTATGCGTGTAAAATTGATATGAAATGCGTCAATCGTTGACCGTTAATGACTGTTTATTCTCGGCTAATGATTATTTATATTTGTTGATAACCTATAGAAATCATCCTGAGTAATTAATTTATATCTCTTAAATATCCGTTTCCGTCGAAAACTTCAAAGAATTTCATTATTCCTTAACAGAGCAAATATAAGAAAAGACAATTAAATATTTAAATTTTCTATGAATCAAAATAAATTATAATTGCTGTAATCGCTGGTGAATTTTAAGATAGTTTAATTATGTTTTATTTAAAACGTTTTTGGATTTAAATTAACTCGCCCTTATGTAATAAGCAGAGTTCAATTCACTCAGTTTATAAGACCCTTTCCATTTACAAATCCATTTTTCTTTTTTTTTAATTTTAACTGCAATTTAAAAAAAAAGATTCTTTAATTCAATTGCAGTTGCTAGAAATATGAACTTAGTTATAATTTAAATATTATTAGTATTTTACTTTTTGATTTTTGTTTGCTGTTTTTGAATATTCACCAAATGTACTCTACTCTGTACTAATTGTGAAAAACGTAATGTGATCATGAATTGTAATGCCAAACAGACATAATGTAATTACAAATAAATAGTTGATAATCCATAATCTGAAAAGAATTCCAAAAAGAATCGTGACAAGGATAGAAAAGTTGGATGGAATCTGTTTAGCAGGAGTTTGGATTGATTGAGAGGGCCAAAAAGGATATGGAAAGTGGTCTTGTAAGTGGGTTGGATAGGATTAAGAAAGGATGGAAAGTTAGAGAGGGGAGTCGATTCCGACGGGGAGGCCATTAATCAAATGAGTTATAGTACCATCTTGTGCGACTCAATTTTTGACATATTAAGTTCTGAAGTCTTGACGCAGGGAATTTTAATTCTTCGCCGCCCTCAGAAATATATTTCCGAAGCGATTCTTTGCCACGCAAACTATTCCTTCCTACCATTCATTCTCCGCACCCATTCATCTTTATTAAGTTTCTCAAATATTAAAAAGTTTTCGGGGTTGCTTACGATCCGGAAAAATAATATTAATGTATCGGTCTTGCTAGTATCGCTCGAGATTAAGTTTCTACTTCGTCCCGCACTTTCACAGAATCTGTGAAAGTTCAGGTTTATCTAACCGAAGCGCATTGCCCAAGTCGGATGAAAGCTAAAATTTTCCTCCTAGTTATATCATTAAATATCCCAGTCAAAATAGTGGAACTGAATTTTTATTTATAAAACTGTCTTTGCATACATCTGATCCCTCTGAATAATCAACGCTGGAATTTCCGATAACTGCGCTGTTTTATATATTCACGTATATATAACTTTTCCATAAGAATAGATCCGTTAGGATAAGAGGAGAAGAATAATTATATCTGTATTTTCTCTTCACCGTGATGGAGTTCCGCAAAGTGACTTACATTGATTATGAAAAAATTCATTATTTTTATCAGTGGATGAAAATAAGTAATGTCTGAATAGCTTATTCTAGTAAATGATGGAGTATTTTAAATAGAAGAATTTACCAGTTTTGGTTCACTTTCAAGATAACTATAATACTCAAACGATAAATAGAGGTGAATAATTGTTAACATATCGAGAATCGAACCCAAATCCCCTTCTTTCCATTCTAAATCTCCCCCCAATCAACCGAAATACCTCTCAAAACAATCTCATTATATTTTCCATGATATTTCACAAAGTTAAAGCGCAAAATAAATTTCCCCTCCCCCCAATTGACCTATATTGAATTGATTGGTATGCATATTTGTTATTAACATTCAACCTGCCATCTAGAATAATTCCTTTCTTATGGAGACGCTGATCAGTGACTTTGAGGAAGGCCATATATGGTGCAAAGAAAGAACGTAGAATATTTCTATAACGGGTTCAAATCACTTGATTTTCATAGTACGAAATTATTCCCTTGTAGTAAAATTCGTATAGTTACAATTAACCCCACAGGCTTCAATGAGAAATTTTTCGAGTCCTTTATTTTCATGTAATTTTCCTTTAATAATTCAAGCTGTGTCGAGATAACCCTTCAATTACATTAAAATCAGTTGCTCTCAAATTTTCTGAAGTAATGCTCATTCATTAACAGTGTTCATTTAATGACAGATTTCCAAAAATTAAATATTTTATGAGACTTTTCAAGAGTATTTTTTGCATCTCTTCAATACCGGGACTCTGTAATTAACTTGATAAATAGTTACTTCAATTCACGCATTCAGCTTGATTATTGATAATGGGATTAATTTCCTCAAACAAAGTTCTTTAATTTTAGTAACAGATTTGTAAATATCACTTTAAAAGTTATGAAAAACATCTCTTCTCGACAAGTCTTCTCGATTTAAATAATTCATTCGAAATTTAGTACTGTTTATTACATTTCAAATTCTGTGATATTTACCACGTCCAGATCAAACAAAATCTGAAATTGTATTTATAATTTAAATTTGGCATAAGGAATATTGCATATACTCTTTATTTGCTTCTAATCAACTTTTTCAGTTTACGCTACGAGCATACATCCTTATGGAGCATTTACATAAACACACAACGTCGAATAAAATTTTTCACTTCGTCCATGCCTCGCTTCAACTATTTTTCGTAATTACGTAAATAAAATCAAAGAAACAGAAAATTACAGAATAAATCTTAATTAGTGCTTAATGAGCTTCATTCAGCATTGGACCCCCCATGAAGATGGAAGCATTATTTCCGAAATGTACATCGGGATTCTGAATAACTGGGACCGCTAAACGATTATCCGTTTCCCGGGAATCCCCCTTAGACGGTCGCCGCTTTTCGGCGCTGGGAGAACCTTTATCTCTTAATGGATCCCCTGGTAAATTATCCCTTGATAGAAACAACCTCTGGATGGAATATTTCTTCGAGACACCAACTGTTCGGCGGAAAATCATTGGTGGAAAGTCTTGGGTGAATAGAATTTTGAATCAAATGTCTGTGGGTGAAACCTCTCTTGGGCGAAACACTTTGGATGAAACGCATTCGAAATTTAGGAATATGTATTTCAGGCGGAAACCCGAGTCTAAATTTATGACGTTTATGTTTTACTCTTTTGCTTCGTGGAATTTCCTCCCTTTAAATGCATTGTGCGAAAGATTTTACACGATAAAATTGACAAAGCACAGAATAGTTTTCATTAAGATTTATAATTCCATATCAGCTTGCAGACTTTCAAAATGGAAATGAGAGAATCCGTTAATTTCGTAAAAATTTTGTAAAATAAAAATTGGCGTGAGAGGCACTCTTTTAAATTGCTTTAAGGACTATGCCAGCAATAGACATCAAATGATCATCAAATTAAATGATTACTACAGTGAAATAAAAACATCAACAGAGGAGTTCAAGGTGCTGTGCTAGGATCAATCCTCTTTATATGTTAATGGTATATTCTCTATAATTAAGTAAAATATTTAAGTACGCAAACGACGTCACACTTATCTCTGCTCATGAAAACTTTGAAACATCTACTGTAAATATAAAAGAAGATCTAAACAGGATTATAAAGTGGTGTCATGACAATGACTTATTAATCATTGAAAGCAAGACAGTTGTAATGGATGTAAAAAATAGGCCTCTAATAAAAGACAGATTACACATAATAATCCATAATCATACTTGCCTGCATGTGCAAAATTTTAACAATTTAAAAACTGTTTCATGTGGTTGCCATGTTATAAAAAGCATCAAACCACTACCTTGGCATTATAATTGATGAAAATTTCAAATTTGAAAAGCACGTTCATTCTGTCTTAAGCAAATTAAAGAAACTCTCATATCAATTTTATTATCTCAAGGACATGTTGCCCTTAAAAACTAAAAAGATAATGTATTGTACCCAGCAGGGATCTCTCTTAATGGCATATGGAGGAACCTACAAAACACACCTTGAGAGTAATGAAATTACAGAATAGAATTGTAAAATTCGTCTCAAATTATACAAATATTGAAAACAGAAATAAATGTTAACTAAAAGCCGATGTCCTTACCTTCAAACAACTACACAAATTTGTAATACTTACAGATAATTATTCTAGTAATAAGGATAAAAAGACATTTGTGCAGCAACGTAGTGTGCTAAAAAGACCTAGAGTCAGATACCATATACCTCACTACTTCAACGATCATGGTTCCCAAAATTCAAATGTACTCCACTCCAATAATATTTAACCAACTTCCATCACGACTTCACGGCCTTTGAAGGCTAGTGAGGTAAAGATGAAAACCAAACAGTGGTTTCTCCAAACATGTAATCTGCTGCAATAATTTTATAACATGTTTATCTTGATTTATCTACTTGAGAATATTGTACTTTTATATTACTTACATTTTATTATAAATCTGTTGTGCTGTAAATCATGTATATTCTCATTTATCTAGTAGATTATTTGTCAATCTTAGTTAGTTCAACAATTTTAATGTTATATCAGATTTTATGAGATATCAATTTCTAAATTGTTAAAACATACCTATATACAGCAGTAGTATGTGTATAGTAGTATATGGGTAGTAATTTTCTAACGTTTGATTGTAAAATTAAGCACCCTCTAATGATCCCCTTTTGGCTCAGGAGGACCTTTGCTGTAATCTTTATTAAAATATTTGAAAATATGTAATATGTATGTATGACAAAATATTGGTGGTACGAGAAGAGAAATGATTAAGGTATTTGATATTCAAAAAAGTTAAGTTATACCAAATTAAGGGATATTAATCTCACTCTGTTTATTAAATAGTCTGAATATTGCATTAATTTCTGGAATTGCTAAGGTTTATTCCGAAGTTCTATAAAGTAAACATAGCGATTACATTTTTCAAGCCATTCTCTAATTTTCTTGAATGGTTTCGATAAGCAGTTTGTATAAATTATAATTTCAAGCGATTATTATTATTAAGCGATTATTTATTTTCGATATTTTTGTATATTTGATATTGATCTACCACAGCACGAGAGCAGTGGACAAGCGTAGTACGAAAGTCCTCGCCTCCAGTTCACGGGAATTTCAAATAACCGATTCGCATAGGAATCTCCTGTTTCCCAACCATCGAGCGTAATTAAAATAAACTCTTTCCAATGCATTTCTTTTTTGCTTTTCTAAGAGTTCAGTCAACGCATGCCGTCAAAAACGTATACATCTTGTTTGTGTAGTTCTTGAAATGGCCATCGCCCTTTGATGTCGACTCATGGAAACTTTATTAATGGACTTTGAATATTCTCTTTCTCAGTATCGTTTCCCCATATCAGTGCCACTTTTTAATCAGCGCTCCCGTACCTGGGAGGAATTTTTGTCGAAAGGACAGAATTTGATTCTTTAAATTACAGAAGCTCTGTTTCGAGCGGCACGAAAAGTCAAAATTCAATTCTGACAACTTTGATCATTCCACTCCGCAGTTACCTTTCCACCCACTCATTGCGAGTATATTTTGTACTTCATTACGATAATAATCAACCTTTGATCGCAATAGACGTTTTAGCCTTATTAGTTATGGTTTGAATGGTTTATAGAAGAAATTAATAACGTAAACTGTAGGTTACTGTATATTAAAAAGGAGTAGCAGAAGGAAGATATCAAGTTTTTACTGAAAATATTTTGGTAATTTACACTCTTATTCGATTATCTTTTTTTCCTCTGAGCAAATGAAAAGTACTTGCAATAAAATAACTGTCTCAGAGATTCTATATATCCTCTTTTCTATGAGTTTGTATCAAAAATATCATATCAGCAATGAATATCTAAATTGAAAAAGTAAATAATTCTATAATTAATCCCCATCTTTAATTTAAATCAATGTAGAAGGCGTGATAACTAACTGAAAGGGCTTAATTTATATCGGCTAGATAACAAAAAGGAATCTGGGAGTTTTCGAATATCGCGTATAACATCTTTGCATATGGAAAGTTAAATCTCTGCTAAATTTCAAGCCATGATATGCCAGAACTGTTGAATACCGCTGTTAATGTAAGAGCATCGAAACAGAAGAGATGTCACATAAGATCATATCATTAAAATAAAACGTACTACAATTCAACTAACATTCACAAGCGCGTGCTTCTACTCAAATAGTCACTAAAGATGGGTTTTAAGATAACAGCCTATTTTTGTTTGCCCATTCACAGAATTCGTACCCTAAATCCTTCATTGTTAATCTCGTTGGTCTTAGATTTCTCCGAAAAGATAAATACTTCACCAAGTTTCATTTCGGGGTATATTCACAAACAGCCTTTTCATTTGCCCTCCCACGATCTCTCTCATGCCATCTTTTATACTTTCACGACCGTTTTATATCATCAGGTAAGGTGAAACCGCATTTAGGTCCCTTCCTCGAATCCTTGTGTGAAAGAAAGACATCAACTTCTGGAATACATTCCGACGATGAGGCAAAAGGATGGAGTGATACGGAGAGAGTGAGGAAATTAAAGAGAGGAAAAAGGAATAGTGAGGTGAAAAACTAGGGAATTTCACAGGAGGGCATAAAAAGAGAGGAAGATATATGAAGAACTTATATCTGTCTATTCAGTCTTATATTTTTTCAAAAGAGTCAAAACTCAGAAACCTAACTGCAATATTTCTTCTCATCACAAAAAAGATGTTTTCCTTCCATGGCCCATACGTCAAAAGAATTTTCGTTCGCACGATCTTTCAATTTCATAATCTTATGAAATCACAGGTAATGTAATTTTTTACTATCTGTTGCTCCTTCTGCCTTATCTAGATCAATGGACCATTCATTTTAGTCCAGAGAAAAATGAATCCTTAATTTACTTTTGCTGCTTTTGTCAATGATAAACCGAATACCATTATTATTTAATGAAATGAATTATATAAATTATTAAGGAATACTGACATCTCTGAGAATAATTCTGCTTTGGGGCTGAAAAACACCGACCAAAATAAAGGCATAGTGCTGCTTCATACAAAAAGAATTTCGCAATATATGATACACATATGATAATCAATACATAAGTGGAATAAACAAAAAAACGAATATACCGTGATTTGAAAATATATCATCCAAATGCCAACGAAAGCAAAGTGAAAAAACAGAATATGCTAAAGTAACATTATGAGCGCAAATTCAACTTCTTCATATGACATTAAAGAATTTGGAATGGCTTTGTTGAGATTGCTAGTGTAAGGCAATTATTGCCATAAAAAAACAAAATAATTTTGGTCCGAGATAAATACATATTCTATAGGATCATAGTGCTTCAGTCCACTCTCTCAGATCAACTCCATCCTCATCTCTCTAAGTAAGTCCCTCTGTTTCCATATATTTTGCTATCTAATATCGGTGAAATCAAGGTTCAATGCGGCTCTTCTCCAAAGTATCAGACTATCACTTTAAAGAAAATGTATTATAAACTCCGTTGTTAAACATCTCTAACATATTGCATCAGTTAAAGTGACTTTAAAAGCTAACGATTGCTCTCTCCTATGATTTTAAAATGCTGTAATCAGTTTTCAGTAATAATATAATGATTACAAATTTTCTCCTTGTTTACCCGACTTCGGTGGAAATTTTTTAATGGATTCACGGATGACATGTTTATTTGAGACTTGCATTTACCATTATTTGTGAATATTAATGAATATCTCTCTTTTTCTATTCTATCCGCGTGTGCTACGGTTTAATAAAGCTAATACTGTCAAGTTTGAATTTAAAAAGCATTTATTTCGATATTAGGAAGAATTTAATTTGAAGAAGAATGCGTTCGCCTCAAGTAATCACGAATTAAATTTGTCTTGTCATAGTTGAAATCTGAGAGGAGCTATACAGTAAAACATTAATTTTAAAAATAAAGAAGGATGTTTCAAAAATATCATGTATTATCAGGTCCTGGAACAATATCATGATGAATGGAATATTTTTCTTTTGTTTTTTGGTATGGATTTCAAAATAGATTATTCCTTATGTTTGTTCTTGTTCATGGCTGTGATCATTTAGGTATGAGTGATGCTGAGATTGATTAAGGTCTCTTCTTATGGAGCACTACGAAAAGTATCATTTATGGAGATGTTAGATAACAGCTCAGTGAGGAAAGCAAGCGCTAACTACCTCACTCCTCATTTTGCCTCATCCCCCTTTCCAAATGATCGTGGACGAATGACCAATCTTAGGGCTGAAGTACAGAAGAGCGTGCCTAAATGAAGAGATTGAAATATATAAAAGAAGCGACTTGTACTGTTTTATCATCGGATGTCACTTCACGGATTAATTTATAGAAGAATCAATTTGATAGGGATTGGGTTTGAATCGAAAATAATCTATGGCAGCTGACGAGACGAGAGATATAATTATTTCGAAAGAGAAAAATTGAATTGAATGAAAAAATGAAAAAAATATATTCTAAATTATATGAATGAACGAAAATTATTTTATCTATTTTCCAATGATCATGCCGTTTATCATCGTGACATTACTTCCTATTCAATTTCTATCAAAAAGTACGCACAAGCGACAGTATGCTCAGAGAAGAAATTAATTTAATGATCGATGGGCAAACAGGACAAGGAAATCATGATTCCAATCAACTGAATTTAGGATTTGAATGATTTGGAGTTGACTAAAGAAGTTATAGCTTTTATTATCTGCAATTATTTTCCGCAATATTATCCGTATATAGATGCTGCGAAAGGTTTTCTGGGGGCCTTAAGCGCAGCTGTATATATTATATTTTTCCAACGTAATGTATTTTAATCATTGATTTTAATATTTTTATATATAATAAATGCTAGATTTATTTTTTATGACTTTATAACTGATGTGCATTTTGACAAGTATTGAACTTTAAATGGGAGAAAACTAAGATTTCAAAATTACAAAAAGGGAATTTTCGGAAAAAATGCGCTTCTAAGGTGCCTATAAACTACTAGTTAATTGTAATTATATGTATAACTTTCAAGTTAACGCAAGTGAGTCGAGGAATTACCAATTAAATAATGATTGCTTCTTTTATCTTTTGAGGAATCCACAGTGTTAATTCATAACTCAAATGGATATAAAATTTTTATTTTGTGTTTTCTGTCAGTAATCGTCTTTACTTTTTGCAAATAGAATGCCTGTTCAGTAGCATTTCAAAAATTTATTTTGAAGATTGTGTCATTTCAAATTCGAGTCGGAGACAACTTATAATGGAAGGAAAAAATAAGCGAATCTTTGGATGAAATATCTTGTATATTATTGGAGTTCTCGTTTTAATAGTTTTGAATCTCGTCTTGATTGTTTCAATGAAGGAGACGATATACTCGTCTAAAAAACACCACTTGTTTGCTTCAATATGTTAAAACATATAACTGTATAAAATTAGTTTGAATTTGCTCTTAAGTATACAGTTACTCATGTTTGTGACTTTTTCTATCTTCCAAGAATTATGCCAGACGACAGTTCCAATCTCTACATTTACTGCTAAAATCTTCGATAGGGAATGAGCAATATTTAGAAAATATGAGGAGGATTTCCTCCTTCTCTGGACCACAACCATATCAGTAAGATAGCTCAATCAACACTTTCTCAGAATTCTAACTAAAATCTTTTTAGGTTTTAAATTAGGTTTATTTTCATTTACACCGAATTTAGGATTACTAAACAAGCGTTCTCTTTTTGGCCGACGATCTTATTTCGATTTCGCGAGATTACTTGATCATTTTCCGATATTTTTGTGTTTAATCTAATATATTTTTTATTTATGAATTCCTCAACATATTCGGTGGAGATGACGATATTTCACGTTTTGTTTAAATTTATAGATAAGCGCGCCACTGCAACCCTATAAACAGCATTTTCATAGTATTCAACAGGGATAGAATAAGATTAAAGCCAGTATACAAAGTCACACATATCTTTAAAATTTTCGCTATGAACTAGAATTAAGCAAATGTAACAAATGAAGGACCCTTTTGTGTATCCAGTACCGAGACACCAAAAGATTAGGTAGGATGCGGGAATAATGTCCCGCATCAGAATGTAAAGAGAGCTTTGGTACTTTTGAGGACGCTAATTATCTCTCATCTTACTTTTCCATTCAACGAATTCCGTTCCTCTCTTTATCCTTTCTCATTGATTCGTCCCTCTCTTTCCTTTCTCTCGTGCACAACCCTTTTCATCACATATACCTTATCAATCCTATCAAGGCATCCCAAAGATAAAAAATAACCCTTTCTCTCTTCTTTACAAACTCTCATATTTTGCGTCATCCTCTCTTATCTCTGCCAACGGCCTCTGCTCCTCATCTAATTTACTATACACTCCCAATTTTTCAACAAAAATTTCCGGCACATTTGTTTCCATTTCCTTTGATTCTCTCTCGGATCTGTTTAAGCGAATT
The DNA here is from genome assembly GCA_036926295.1 of Pachydiplax longipennis. Taxonomy (NCBI): domain Eukaryota; kingdom Metazoa; phylum Arthropoda; class Insecta; order Odonata; family Libellulidae; genus Pachydiplax; species Pachydiplax longipennis. Next base: position 614,127 of record JAVFKF010000085.1, on the reverse strand, counting down.
ATTCTCGTGACATTTTTTCTTATCCTTAGGATTCTTCGTGCTCTTCAAAGCGTGTTTTCTGTGTTTCGAAATGTTAGTTAAATTCATCCGGACTGCATATTTTGCTATCCGAAGATCTTGGTTGCGACGTCGCTCATGAATAGGGATTTTTTTGTCCGCAACAAGAAGGCATAATATCTCGGATGTTCTCTGGAAATATATAAAAAAAACTGCAAGCTAACGCGTCAACAGGCACTTGGAATATTATATGCGCTCTATTCAACACCTTTGCGAAACAACTTTTTATTACGTTCGCTTGCTCATTCGTCCCGGGTTACTCCGACCTCGAGGTTTAACTGAGTTTCCACGAACACTAGCTACGGCTATACGGTCTTTTTATGAATTCCATTCATCAATCTCATGTATTTATCCGATATCCGACGTCTGCAACGCCTCGCCTTTTATTCATCTGCTTTCCGGGTTCCAAAAAAGGATTCCCTTTGATAATTTTGTTCCATTTCTTGACGCTCTCGCTAGCATAACATAATTTGTCGTCGAGCGTGCTCTTAGACGACGCTAATGAAAGCAAATTAGAGTCGAGCATTGCTGACTCCCTCGTTCTATTCATCGATACCTTCCCATACAAAATTACCTTCTCGCTCGTTTCAAAAGAATCTCCATTGATATTGTGTTCAGCTCAGTGTTGATCGCTCGCGGTTATCTTCACTCTTCCTTTCTCTATAACTTAACTATTTTAGAGAAGAGATGTTTTATCAAAACTATGCGCCGCAAAGGCTCAATCAAAGACAAAAAAGCAGCGCATGAATAAAGTTCTTAACCATTCGAGGTTATTAGGGTAGTGATAGAAATGAGCCACCTTGTGTTCACCCTCTGTATATGTTATTCTGGGAAAGGAAAACACAAAATTTATATTTACTATAACGTATGAAAATTACAGTGAGAAATGAATAACTGTGATGACTGAGAGACCCAATGGTCTGGTCGTTTCAAATAATCTGTAGAAAGTATAGTTTTTTTAGAGTAGTTCAAGACCTTAAGTAATGCTTCCATCATATTTTATTTGATATGATCTTACTTAATTTTACTTGTTATTAGTTTTGTCATTCTGATATAAAATATCTTTTTCTGTGGAAGATAGTTCAAATCTCAGAAATAATCTTCTAGATCGTATCACATTAGAATAATTTGTCTCGGAGCCATGTCAACTAATATATTGTTAACTGCATTAAAATGTTATCTGAATATCGAGCCTTCTAAACGCGCACACTCGTACGATCTATGTCTTCCATTCAATCCTAATTCACTTCTTCTGACTGTACCAAACATTTTATACAAGAGAGATGTTCTTCATGAACTTGCGAAGTAAATCCAGGCAGCGCTCTTATTTGAAATTATCGCATATCTATTCATTACAAAGGACATTCCCGAATATTGCGGAATTTTCTACGTACTTGTCTATGTCCGGGCGTGCACTTTGTAGAAGCTCTCTCAAAGAGATATTCGCAAACTTGGCACGTCTTCGTGGAGGAGCCAATCAAAAGAAGTGTTCTTTACAAGTGGCGGCATCTGCGTTTCAATAAAGGAGGCTTAAGATCACAGGTTGAGAAGTGCTTTCTTATCCAACCAAAGGAGATCTTTACTATTCATAAGCCATTCTCCGCGAGGAAAATGACTCACGGATTATTATTTTTATGCACTGGCTAACTTCCTTCTCCTTATGTTACATTACGTTCGGCGATATCAAATCTTTTCTAGTGCGGAAATCTTGAATTCCTTTTACGATCGAATCAGTTTGGATTCTGCGAATTATAATATGCGACGTGTAAGGTTTTCTTTACATTTCAAGATAGTGTTATGTTAAGAGGTAGAAAAACTCAAACACTCTCTGAGGATAGCCACTGGAATGCTGTGTGATTCTTAGAAGGTCAGTATTCCGCTGGTTATTTTCTCCATTCGGGGAAGAGTCTTTAATTGACGTATTCAGCTTACGGAGAGTTATTCGATCTCTTACTCATTAAGTTCTAATTTCTTTTCTATCTGTATCGTGATGGTCAAATATTTATTCAGAGATGCAGTGAACTACAATGTCGTAAAAACTGGCATTTATGAATGACAGTGAATAACAGTATAAGCAATGTCCGTATTTATTCAAGGGGTTATTCATATTATGTGCCATTAGCTAGCGGGCGTATGCAATAGCCTACTTAACAAGTCATTCTGTTCAATTATAACCTACTTCTACACAGCATTTATGAAAGGCAAATATATTTATTAAAATATCTTAAACGAAAAACAATGATCCATCGATAGGCCACGAACTTGCGGGGAGAAACCCCTAGAACAACAAGTACAGAACTGTTTTTAGGTATAGAACTGTTTTAAAAACAGTTCTGTACCTAAAAACATTCTGTGCCTAGTAACTAACTGTGTAACTCCTTTTTAGCGAGATGAAATTTACTTCGAAAGGAATTTTCAAATATTTCAGATCAAAACTTCACTTAATTGAATTACGATTGAGACGTCGTCAATTTCTCCATGAATACGGATCTCAAATTACGCTCAGCTTTCATATTATACAAACTTTATTCCTTGAGAGAATGGGTAAATATGTTAAATTCTAATATAATGAAATTGTTAAGAAGTGCAGCAGACCCTGAATTCTATTGAAGCGATTGTGTTTTATTTATGAATCGAACTGTTTATCTTTCTCCAGAGATTCTGTAATCACAGGTACACATTCGAGTGGATACGCATGGAATCCGTAAAAAAAAGCACTCTTGAGAATTCCTTCTCGCCGAATGTTACTCCACTAGAGAGCTAATCCGTTTTAAGCTCTCATAAATAGAATTTACATTCCTTTAAGTAGTGTTTTGCCTTTTCACGAGTTTTTCCGAACGAAGCACTCTGCAGGATGTACGGGAATCCAGCCGAGTCTCAATTATCGCTCGCAAAAGGTCGAGTACTACGGAGAATATCCTTTCCATTTGGCTCTCTCGAAACCTTTACATGGAAATAATGTCATTATTTTACGGATGAAGTCCTATCCTTACTGGTAGTTTTCAAATTTAGTAGTCCGTTTAAAAGAATTAAAGAAAATTTATTACTTTTGTGATAAATTTTGCGAACATAGATCAAACCCAAAGTCGATGGTTTAAATTTAGCATTTACCTGATATTTATATGCATTGTGAAATCTTCAACAAATATTCATAACTAACCTAATCCTGCATAAATTCAAAAATTTTCCCAGAAACTACGCCATAATGGTTGAATCTCTAATTTATGAGGATACTATGTTTTACGTGCTTTAAAATAGTGTAATGTAAAGCTCCCTTTGTGGAATTTCGACATGGCATACTATTACCTTTCATTTTTTGTCATACACCTGTGTTTAATGCTATATTTTCACCATCTAGAATAATTTGATAGTCCATCATAACCTCAAATAACATAATGGTACTGTAATATTTTTCTCACAGATGAAAAAATGTAAATAAAACAATAAATTCAACGGTGACGATTGAGAAGTTAATAGAAAATTAAGGAATATATTTGAGTTATTGCGACGGAATGTTTTTGATTCTATTCCACAATAATTCCACATTACGTTTATCAAACTTAGCTGAAGAACTACTTGGTCGTCTGAATGAAATATTAGCTGGAACAAAAATTAGTCTATCGATTGATTTTACGTTGTAGAAAAATATATCATTTTCATTTTACATATACATAAATGTTACACTATAAGTATTACTATATTACTATAAGTACTTTCCGTACAGCCTTACATTATGTCAGTTATTGAAAGCACTGCTCTTCTGAAGATATAACGCTGGGATGTTTATCTCTCCAATTTTTCCCTCGTTCTATGCAAATTTATATCGAACTTAAGTAGAAAAACGAGCCATTAAATGTTTCATGTTGAAATATCATTTCTAGAGTTTTTTCCAAGAAAACCCTGAAAAATATGCTCTTTACTTATCTGCCAACATCGTATTGCTCTAATTTTCCTCTAGTTTCATTTATATCCATCAGAAGGCAAGATACTCATATCTTGTGTCTTGAAAGAAAACCTTTTCCTTGTAATCTTCTGCATAAATTTTCACATACCTTAAATTATGAAGATAAAGTAATCGTCAGTAAAAGTGGCGCAGAAAATACTTTATCAAAATAAAAACTCAAATATTGAGCGAATGTCTAAATGATTTTTAAAAAATGGAATATTGCCACAAAGTAACAACAATAAAAACTCTTTTCTGTTATAAATTTGTATCTTCTGAGGAAAGAGAAAAATGGAAACCTACACATTATTCCTTGATTTCCTGGTAATTAGTGTACGCCCCAAATTGCCAAGGGGGAAAGCGGTCCCGGGTTCGTCTCCAGGTGGGGACTCACACAAAAATGACTGCAGCTTTTGAAGCAAATTTGTGAAGTTCCAAATAATAAACACACCCCTCTTTAGCAATAATTAAAATCAAACTTGTAAATGATCAGTTTAAAGTTGATGGTACGAAGATGGTATAAATATTTATAAAATGTTTTTATAAAATTGAAAATATGGACCAGAAGAGCTGCTGAGACTGAAAAACCCAATATTTATGCGAGAACATAATTTCAGACTTACTTATTTCTCCACAGTTTCAATAAAAACACAATAATTTATGACTAGTTTTAGCAAATAATATTAATCGTCAGGAGATGATTATTGATTGAAACTAGTTGTCCATTTATTAAAAACTGTTTTGGGAAATGTAAAACGTTTCTTCTTCATTTCTCATAATGGTCATCCACAAGACAATGCTTTTTGCTATGAAATTAATAAATATAATAGTTTCTGTCGCAGGTGATTCGTAGGTATTTGTAACGGGTAGGCGACTCGGACCCAAATATTCATCTCGAAGAAGAAGCTCTCAAATCGCGGGGGAGAAGTCAAATCATACACACGAAATTAAATAAAAGATATCGTTATTTCCTCTATCCCTCACTCCTTCAACGGGTATCTCAGCCGAAAGAGGAAAAAAAAGGAACTTGGAAAAAGAGTCACTTCTCGATTCATTACTCCCTTCCTCCCGACTTGTGCTCCCTTCAATCGGAAGGAAATTTCGCTCCGAAAAAATATTTTCGAAGCGAGAGGAGTTGACGGAGGAGGGAATGGAAAAGTAACTAGACGGAGCGGCTTTTAGCAATTCGAATGGATTCCAAAGTAGCAGGGGTGCGAGTGGATGAAATGGGGTGTGTGGGAGAGTCCCTTTCAGTCGGAGAGATGAATGCAAGAGCAGGAGGGCGTGAAAAGAGACCCGGAGTTTGTCCAGAGTTCGTCTTGCGCGGAAATAATGGGGAGGGGCGACCCCAAGTGGCTCAAGGGGATGGATTAAGCAGGAGTTAATATGGAAGCGGTGAAAATAAGATGCCGGTGTCCGATTTCGGAGTCCCCTTTAATGCGACCGTGTCCGCCAATTAATTAACATGGGAATGGACCGCTTTTTGAAGGAGATGCGGAAAAGTTTATCTTATAAATAGAGTGCATTCACCGCCGTATCGTTTTGTTTGTTCCAAAATGCTCTTACGAGAAAAGTTACAGAGAAAAATAAATGGAATGCATTACATCATGCTGTGAAGCATAAAATTTAGAATTTAAATGTTGGAGCTTGTAAAATATTTGGTGGTCTAAATTTAGATGAGATTAGTATGCAAGATGCGTAGATACATCACATTGAGTGATAGAATAATGAGTTCATTACATGTTCGTATACATTGATTAGGTTTTTAACCTACAGCACCAACTTTTCACGTAAGTGGATTAACGTGTCATCAAATGATAAACTTTCATTGCTAACGAGGAGTTTCACAACTTAATATTTCATACATTCTATAGAGCCTGTAAATGTGCTGGCACCATCTACGTTCAAGTAAAAAGTTCGAGTTGAGCGTAAACTATCAAACTTAAACTTTTTTACCATATTGGGAGTATCCTTTATAATATAATGTTAAATATTATTAAATTAAATTTATTATTTTCTAAAGTATTAGATAAAAATAACTTCTCTCTCGAAATTCTTTTATCATATTGAGAGATTGTCAGAAAGATACTTCGCTGAAAGATATTCTTCATCATAATAAATCTTTAGCGAGGTTCAATTTTATCCCTGAATTCCTTTACTTAGAGGATCAATTTATCTTAGCAGATGCGTAAAATTTGGAGAGATATTGAAAAATATGTATCATTTTTAGAAGTTTGACTGTGTGTGAAGTAATTAACGAAATTAAAATGAATATTGTATTTTATTTTCTATAGAATATACGAGTTAACTTAATAATCTTAACTTTTTAGAACCATTTTCTCACTTTTAACCTAATATGTATACATTCAAAACCATTCAATATTTAAAAATGTATTTATAGCGGTAAAATGGTAATGAGATCAATGCTTGAATACACGTAAAATGTAAGTAATTCATGTCCAACTTTGTTCCTAAAAAAGTTTCAAAGACGCCGAATGTCCTTAAAGTTCGGCACCAAGTCGTAATCTATTCGGAAGCAAACACGACTTAGGTGACACTAAGTTCAATAGCAGTGAACCCCAATCCTCTGAAATGCGGAAGCGCAAATGAAGGAGTGCGCAGTGAAGTGTTATTGCTAAAGAGGAGAGAGTAGAAGCATTGGCTGGTCATCAGCACAGATCGGCTGAAGATTGCCACTCACCCCAAATGGATGGCATCGCTTGAAAGCCTTTCTCTTGACCTGTCCGACTGACCGAAGGACACGCCCCCTCTCTCACTGTGTCAAGTGAAGCGGAAGGGAACCTCGTCTTATTCTGCATCGCCTTGTCCCTTATGAAGTTCTCTTTCAATGCACGGAATGTGTAAAGGTTTCCAGTTATTTTCGGATTCAGTTCAGAGAAGTGCAGAGCATCTTCTTGGATGCGACGTGATGTTCTAGGATAATCTTGCGTATAGTAAGTGAATATCAAGTCACGGAGAATCTAACTATCGTGTTATTTCGTTTTATTCGTTTCGGGAATTTAGAGCCTATATTTTAATCGCAAGAAATATTTGAAGCTATTTCTGTATGATGATAGAACATGTAAAAATAAAAGTTATTCGAACATCTGTTACGTTAAATTCAACTTTAATTCATAAAGTAGTAGCTGAAATTAAATCAAAAGAATTCTTTTCCTCCTCATAACCCGGCGCAACTGTTGCTATTGCACATATAATTTTCATGAGAAAGCACAGTATATTGGATACTATTTAACCAGCTCGCCTTCTCAATATTAACCACCATCTTGACAATCTTAGATAACTTTTCGAGGTAAAACGTCTTTCAAAAGACATCAGAATATCTGGAGGAGAAGATTGTCATTTCCTATTGATCGTCTTTGGGGTACAATACCTTATTCAAATAGATTAATTTCACATTTAAATTATGTTGTACTAACAATAAAGAAGCAATTGAATCATTCACGGTCTGTACAAGAGTGGTGTGTAGCACCAGAAAAACTAGTTACATTGTAGGTGTAGCTACACTTAGTTTGAAATAAAAGTTTAATAAATTATAAACCAATTCACCAATCAAAAAATTAGGGTTTTATCGTAAATAATTATTGATAAATCTGTAGAATCTAGAGTTGAAATCTTTTCCTATGTAAATCAGGGACTTTTGCTTTTTTGTCGTAACTACGCGACAGTAAAACCTTGCGTTCTTGTGGTTGCATTAATTCTAAACAGCAAAAATAATATAATCAAGTATGTACATACCTGTTCCTAAAATGTTTAATGACCCTGTTTAGATCATCCGTATCTGATGACCTCATTGATCAATCAGGAGCACAAATGTAATAATCGATACAAAGAGCATAGATATCAATGTCTGAAGTCGATGATTATTCCGATGTTTAGCTCAATCGGAAACGTTTTTGCTAATTTCATTACATCGAAATACTTTGCGCTTCGGAAATTGCTATATATCTTCTAAAAAAGAACCCAAGTGGAACCGAAATCACCTAATTCAATTAAATTTAGCAAATGGTCCAACGCGGTTCCCGCGAATGTAAGCTTCGTTCAAATGTGGAATTTCCTCTGTTTACGACATGTGTACCGGACAACGGAGCTTTCCTTTCCATTCTCGTCCCGAGGGAATCCGGCATCTATTGGAATTGTATCTGGAAACCTTTTCTGCAGTTTCATTCCATCCGCCAAGATGAGGAGCGTGACTTGAGTTGCGAAAAGGGCAAGGAAGTTATAGTCTTTCTTAATGGCTTTCCAATTTATATATTCCTATTATAAGAGGACGTTTCTTTACCCCTAAATATCATCGCTTCGGAGATATATTCTTCTGATTCTTCTCTTTCCCAAACTAAAAACAATGCTTAATTAGATTCCTGAAATCCAAGGATATTCAGACTATCGTCCAATTGTGTTGGGGTTTAAACTGCACGCCTTCTCGTACAAAATCGTTTACTTCAATCTTGTTTCTTTCCTTTCAGGAGGTCATATCTGGTCAACAAATTAATGTATATGATAAATTCATTTATTCACCATCAATTTAATATTTCGTATTTGCAAATAAAACTTTGAGAATTTATGGGCTAGTATCTTAGTGTTAGAAACAAGAGTATTTGAGAATGCTATTCGCGTTATATTTACTGAATAATAACTTTTTAATAGATATAATTGAATTGTGTTGATAATTAAATAAGGATAAACGTTTCATACGATATTAAAGAGTTAATTGCTACATTTTATGGAAATTTTCAATCGTGAGCACAAACCTGAACCCAAACATAAATGTGTAAATCTTTTAGCGTACGTAAACAATGACAGTAAATTTAAAAAAGGCTTTCTTATCCCTGAGACGATAAAGTCGGTCATGATGCTATTTCAAAGTAGAATTTGAATTCCTTGTAAAATAAGAAATCAGACCGACGATTACCAAACATTAATTTAATCAAAAATTATCATCCTCTTGCGATTTATTTCAGCGCCTGCGCAAAAAAATATTTCAGAAAGACTAAATATCTTCTAAACGATGAAATTATGCCTTTTAAGGAACGATTGGCCTTTGTGAGTTAATATCTCCCTTTCTGTGGATCCAAATTCTGCTCTCTTCAACTGCATATAAACAGTATACCTTGCAATCAACACATAATCAGCTAATCGTCGATTACTTACCTTGCGCGAACATATAGAATAAAAATGCTCAGAATATTTATCTGTTAGTGAAAAAAGATTTGCGAAACATAAAAGGGTCTGTATTATTTCGAAGATCACTAAGAATAATATTATGCCGGCATGAAGTAATGAGCGCTCGGATATTGAGGCCCACGAAAGGGTTGGATTGGAGAACTATTGTTTGGCGAGAAAATCTTCACGCTGTAACACTCGCGCTTAGGAATCTCTGGTAGGAAAAACCACTTAAATCTCGCTGAAAGCTTTCTTTGCCTTTGTTCTCAGGTGCAATTAGTCGAACGTCCGTGCTCCACTTGCTCTCTGGAAACGCCACGACTTAATCAGCCGTTGAAAAGGGGAAACGAAAATGCCATTTGCCGAGAGGATTGGAACTGCATTCGGAAGCCATCGAGGAATAGGGATAAAGAGGAATATATATTCGGCCCACAAAAGGCGCGGAAAATGAAGAAAAAATGAGCATCGCGGTTTTGCAAACACCTCCCCGAATGCTTCACGGGACATCGAACTTTCCTGATCTCGAATGGGTTGCAAAGAAATCTCGCACTCAAACAAATGTACTTCAATTTTCTTTGCGTCTTTTATCTCCCCCACACCAGACTTCAGTTCCTTTTCGGCGTTGTCGTCGGAGTACTTAAGATCTTTCTTGTCTCCAAAGCGAGAGAGAGTAATGGTTGGATCGTTAATGGCAACGCCGATGGAAGCAGTCCCACAATTGTTTCCTCAACTCGCAAGGTTTTTAAAGTCGTGCCGTTTGAAGTGCATTGTGAGATTCTTCTGTTTCTCACATTCGACTCCGGCTAAGAGCTCCTTGATGGATGTGTAACAATGCGAGACTCCTATGGATTTCTCTCGATTTTTACTCTTTTTGTTTACTAAGCCCCGTGGAATATCACGAGGAATATACGTAAGCGACGACTAATCAAGCGCCTGTTTACTTCGGAGGGGTTCCATTCCCCGTGACCCAATTTTCGCTGCGTTGAGACGTTCGATCATGACTTCTTGATGACGCCCACCCAACAAAGACGACGTTTTCGGTATCCCTTTTCCCTCCGAAGATATTTCGACTTCGCTTTGAAAAACCAGGCGACGAAGGCGACTGGAATTCGGCTAAGGAAAGAGCTCTTTGCAATTAGGGATAAACGCTGTTCAATTTAGGTATCTACGAAAATGGTGAATAACTACAGAAAAGGGGTATCGCTTTCGCTTGAGAAATGAATCTGTATCTGTCCAAAAGGCTTAAGTGGAAGTTTTGAGGAATAATTTCTCGTTGCCCAATGTGTTTGTATGTTTTCCTCAATTGCAAAAAATCAGTACAATAAAAAAATTGTACGCAAGCTAAAATTTTTTTAGAGCATTGACACTTTATGTTCCTGTAAGATCTCTAATCATATTTATCACTTCGGAGATTTTGAGTGTCATAACGGTGCTATTATATGAAAGGAAAGATGAAATAACATAAAGAACAAGAAAAGCAAATTACCCATTCATTAATAGAGGTATTATTGAATCGAACGCTTTAGCTCGTAAATTTCTCATACCAATGTCGATAAATGTAAAAGTGCCTAAAAATAAGCTTTAAACTAGAAACAACTAGATGTATATTATTTTGTTACAGTTTTTATGACGTACAATGTAGTATTTATAGTTACTTCATAAGCTTCGATGTATTGGCATGTTTATGTAATCGTGCTTTGATTAGTCATTGTTGAATTATCTGTTAGGTTAATGACTTTATAGATATTCCATGTATTTCAGCATATCGTGCTATTATATAATTCTCTCTTCTTTTATGAACTAAGGTTTTTATGCATTGTGTAATTTATGAATTGCATTAGTTTTTGGAGAGATACTCAATTGAATTGTTACACCTACAAATATGTACATAACTATCATTTAAAAATTAATAATTTGAAATATATAATGTTTTCATTACATAAGAATATGTTTTCCTTCCGCTATTCCTGAATATAATCTCAGTTAGCACCACAAGTAAAGATGTTCCAAAACCGGAGGATTTATAAACGATAAACTTACTCAGCGATATAACTTTTGATCTTGATATGGCCTTGCTTAGATGAAATTTTATTATTTAATGACATTTGGTAAATATTTTACGAATTATTGCTGATTTTGATGAATGAGCGCTATTTTCATAGCCTTTGAAATATGTTTCTTTTAAAATATTTTCGCATTATATTTTTCTACCCCAGACTTACTTACAGTACATTATCTTGATAAAGTCACTAAGAAAGCTCCTTGGCTAATCTCTATCAGTTTTCTTCTCTATAAGTTGCTTAAATTTGAAGAGAAAGTCATGTTAACAAATTGGAGAGATATTGCTTAAAGACCCGCAGCTTAATGCTATGGCACATATGAAATTATACTTCATTGCTGACTTTCTGATGATACTAACAGAATTGTAGGATACATTCAAGGTGCTCTTTAGGTAGTAGATTATTTTCTTTACCTAATTGCATTCATTTAGTCATTGGCATTAATGATATTCCTGTTCTTCTATATTTCTATGATGATAAATTACCATTTACTGCCAGAAATATTTGATTTAGATTTCATACGATGTTATTGTTATCCCTTAGTAAAGATCACATTTTGATCATCGACTGCAAGTTTGAGCGATGATGTACGAAATAATAATTCAGTCTTCTCGTTTGAATGAATAAAAGCTCAGAAGAAATAAGAAATATTTACTCTGCAGCGTAAATTAGATTCAGTAGAATTTTTGGAATAATTCATTCTTCTCCCTTACCTAGGTGTATCAGTAGAAAACAACCTGCACAACACGACTGACGAAATATTATTAACTTAAAATTTTATGTAATTCTTTTATTATCGGTATTCATCTTTGTTTAAACAAGTGATTATTGATAAGAGGATGTGGAATTATAGAAACCCAAAGGGAGCGACGAACATCATTTGTTTTTTTTATTATGTTACCCATCAGCCTTCAGTTAACGGTTTTGAAGCAAGGCCTGAAATTCATTTATTTATGTAAGTCTAAATCGCTTGTATCCCCTCTTACAGAGAATTTTCTGTGAACATTCTTTCCTGTGAAGTTGAAACATTTCCTCCTTACAAGCGAAAGCAAACAAAGAATTTTTAACTGGCCTCGTAAAGGAATATTCGATCTCTTCAGAGAGAAGGGTCCTTTTAAAATAAGAACCGCCAACTTTGCAAAAGCAGACTCACAAAGGTGGAATGATACGAATTGGTGTTTATTTTGCATCGATAAAGAGGCATTCATTTCATTCCGAAATCTGGGATAACACCACTCCTCTCCCGATTTTTTTCTGAAAACATTACAGATTCGTGGAACCCTTCCTTCAAACTATTCTCTCGAAACGGAGAGCACACAGGAAAACCTCATTTTTACAAACTCTCTTTCTGTTTGCTTTCGGTTCTTTTCAGTTTCCCGTCAAAGAAACCTTCCTCTGCATACGGTAGCCCTCTGAATACACGTGGCAAAGTAAATTATTTCCTCACACTTGAGCGTTTTCTTCCTTTCACACGCCACTTTTCTCTCCTACGAGTATTCCATTCTTCCTTTCACTCGTTCGAATTGCGTTAACCTTAATTATCCTGAAAGTATCTTATGTTTATAATCTATAGAATTAAAGGATCTGTTTTTGTAAAAATTAGCACTTCAATAATATTTCCCTTTCTGAAGGGAGGATGATGACGAGGCAAACAAGTAGAAAAAAGCACTTCAATTTGGAGAAAAGGAGTCTCTCATAAGGAAAATTTCATTGTTTTTGCTGGTTTTAGCTTTGTGTAGATTTCTTAAAGTTGTTATTCACCTATTAAAGACCACTCGAAAAATGCCTGGAATTGAAATAAGATGGTCAAAAGGTCTAAACTTGGTAATCATCTTCCATTTATGCATTCAACCCGAAGAGATATCTACTAATGACTCATATCATCATCTAAACTAATCTTTTTTAAATTTCTCAGCAAGCTTTTAAGAGCCACTCTTACGAGAAACATTTTTGTCTTCTATATAAGGTCTGTTCGATTCTATAAAATTGTACGATGCTGGGGAAACCGAAAACATCAAACCCAGAAAAAATATTTTTTCGAAGAACATTTCCAACCTAACCATAGTAATGAAGGAGATTATAGTAATACTAGTGAATTCCCCCGACAAAAATGACGCAAATAAACTTAAATTATAGAGAGATGCACTAATATTATCGAATATATCTGATCCTTACGAATAAGAAGCAATTAAATTAATTTAAATGTCTCTGGCTTATTATCTGGCATGTAATAATTTACTTAAGCAGGCCTTTAAGTAAATTATATCCTTCCCATACAATCATTGTCAAACTGGCCGAGTGGTTAGAGTGTATGGCTCAAATATCCGATGATTATTCAAAAGATCGATGGTTCGAATCATGCTTCGGGAAAATTTTTTCTCGAAAATTTCTGGAAAAACCGGAATTTCCATTGCTAAGATGATTCGTAAGAGGAAGCTTAGAAGTTTCCAAAACTTGTTTGTTTTAATAAAGCAATTCTTTCCTTGGCTACACTTTTGTTTATTTTAAATAGGCAAAATTATATTTACATTATCACATCTCAATACATTTCCAATACTCAACTTTATTTCTTACTATAAAATATGTAAATATACTCCTATACACTCCTATAAGATATTGACTTGATCGAGAGCTCATTTCCCATACATTTTGTGTGAACCTTTCTTTTCCATATACGAGGGTGGTCTGAAAAGTTTCCGACTCCAGATTTTTCAGAAATCTTCAGAAAATTTTCAGAAAACATGTCGAGAAATGGCGAAATGTCTTTTCTTTTTTCAGACCACCCATGTATTCTTATGGAAGGTACAATCGCCTTCGTTACTGAGGATATGTGTTATTTATAAAATTACACTAATTGTTCGTAATTTTTGTCGGAATTCTCGCAATTTTGACTCGAAAACGGTAAACCACGAGCAAAATAAGAATCTTTATTCATTTTCCTTTATTTCGGTGCTTGTTTCGATTTCGTAGGATCATTATTTCTGATTTAATTTAGCAAAAGGAAAACAATCTGCATTCGATCAAAATGAACTTTTCGTGCATTCCTGATGGGAGTGTTTTCTAGTCGTCCAGAGACGAACCAAGAATATTTTGGATAGACAAATATCAGTACGGAATGCTCCCTCGGACGTATTTTTCATTGTCGCGAAGTCAAAGTTCCAAACATTTTCCGGCGAAGTGAATACTAGACATTAGTGTAGTAAGATCGTTTTTTTGCTACAACTACTCGAATTTCGATAATTAAGAAAATTCTTGGCGCTTCCCTTCGTCATCATCTCCGTGCCTCATCTTCCGTCGACGCATGGGATCTTGTTTGTCCTTCACCGTGCGTGCTGCACGTTATCGCCATTCCACTCATCGCTTCATAGAGTGGAAGGCCATGCTTTCCACTCCAATCGTTAGGAAGGGGCGAATCTTCGTCAATTTTTACTCGTGTTTTCGCCTCTCTCTTTAATACTTTGAATTGTCATCGGATACAATTCTTACATATTTAAGGCTTAAAATCGTGCATTATTATTGAACTCTATTTGAGTGGTTAGGCCAGAGTGGGATTTCTGCCCTTAACGTGACAGATATTCTATGAGCATTTACCTTCGTAGAGATTGCTTTATTCTACTAAGCTATTCGGCCAGAACATTTTAGTTGAATAAAGTAACGTCCTGGATAGAGGAAGATCCCGGGTTCGATTCATGGTCCCGTCAGACTTTTTTCGAGTCCGTTTTACTTTGGGATAATTCCTGAATGCACGCCCAATCTTAACCCTCTTCCTTCTCAATTACTTTCTTCACCACAGAACTTAGATCAATAAGCCGCTTTTCAGTGTTTCCTTACGTCACTTTCTTATGAATTAAACTAATCTAAAGAAAAATCACAAATGAAGTGTTCCTTGAGCAATGGAGTGAATTCTCGATGTGATCGCGATGCCCTCTCACTAATGCATTCAAAAATCGTTATTCTTCCCTAATTGACTAGTGTAATGCTTTATTATATAGTAAAAGTGACCATAATTAGGAAACTAGGACGCTTATTTTGTGCAAAAAGTATACCATTCATCATAAACGTTATGAAATGCAATCAGCATTACACAACCCGTTTATAGCGCTATTCCGCTTAATATGCGGCTTTCGCTTGGTCTTAACCTTATTTATAAAATTCTACTAGGAGGGAATTTAAAATTATTACTGACAGTATTTCCAAGAACTTTTTCTAGTAACCCTTTTATTTTCTAAGTTATATCAATCTTGATTGATACCTGAATTAAAATAGTATTAAAGAATTTTTCGCTAAAAATTGTTTCGTTACAACAATTCTAGCGAAAAATAATTCTCTTCTTTTTCGAATGAATTAACTGATGTATGAACGCACAGTATTATGTGAACCATTCAACCGTTTTATCCCAGTCATATTTATCCACGCACTTTAATTGGGACACGGCTTCGTTGGAATATTTAGAAAATTCCAGAGAGCAAATCCCGCCTTTATCCGTGTCCCAAAGTGGCGGCAGTGGAATGATGGGTTAGTTTTGGCGCAAATTGCTTACTTTTCTAGAGTTGACTCATTGCAGTCAAAGATTTCGAACTGAGAGGACCTGTCTTTGACTCACAGCGTTGGATATGCAGACAAAGCAAGAAATTTGGAATTTTTTTTTAAATCTAGCTTTACAATATCGCTCTCTTTGTCTTACAGTAGCCTATTTAATAATTTCAATCAACTTCCAAATTGGTAATTTTATGTTACTATTGGAGTTTACAATGCCTTCTCTCCTTTACAGTGTTCTAGTGTATGTTAACTTCGTCTGTGAACGGCAAGAAAAGTTTGTGATAGTGTTCGCTGTGATATCCCACTTTTGGATAATTCTCTTCGACGTTGGAAAGCACAAATCGACGGACGGCGGAGCTTCAGAGGACTATCAGCGGTCACTTTGTCGGAATATGGGTACATATGGGTATGTACATTTTACAGTTCCGTCTTTGCGTTGTAAGAATTTCCCAAGTGTTAAGAATCACTCGATCGTTTCATATGGAATGATTCATAAGTTTCAGATATCATTTGGGTGTCAATAGATGATATTTTTTTCGCGGGATAAATGTTATTCAATGCATGTAAAAGGTTACTATTTTCTAGGTATCCATGTATCAATCGAGCTATTTTTCTGCTTGAGAGAAAGCTTTTCATTTACCTTTCAGCGATAAATATTGATCTCTACAATATATTTCAACAGATAGATACATAAATATAATGTTGCACGGACAGTTCTGGCATCTGCACGCGATTTTCGCATCATCTTTTACTAATAATTGATTATTCTGTTATTTGCGCCTCTTATTTCGATCGAAAGTATGAACCAGTTTGTATTTAGCTTTGATCAATCGAATGAACTCATGCTCTAAAAAGTCGAAATTTTTTGTTATTTTTCTTAAAAATTGTAAGTAAGAAACTATGATCCCAGAAACAAAAGCTCCCTTACCTTATCTAGCATTTTATAGCCAGTGCATTCCAACACTACATTCCAAAATACTTTCCTAAGACACCATATTCACTCAAGTTAATACTTATAAAATTCCAAATAATTAAAGCTTAAATTGCGCATCTGTTTTAGGTAAACATTATTTCCAAATAATGTGTAGCAATTTTGTTACAGCGTATTTTCCTCTGTGTATGCTTTATGACCGTAGACTTTTCACAAGTATTGATTTCATTGAAGTGGTTTACCACCTCTTGAACGCCAGGAGAGTTCATTTTATTATTTACCACTAGATCAGTCATTTCCTCTTTTACTATATCGTTGCTTTTACACTGCTTCCATAATTGAATCTTCATGGTATTTAAAATCTTATTATGTAATTTCATCGTGAAAATTAGGTGTATATTGTATAATGCGCAATTAACCTCATCCTTTAACTTTTTCTGTGAGAAAGATTAAGTTGCAAACTCTGTTCATCCAGCATATTTTAGAAAATGTACCTTGTAATATTTTTCCAAGTTACTGTCTTTTACTGTACTTTAAATTTATCTGAAGGAAGTTCACAAAACCTTATGTTCGTGAGATACTCACCTTTCTATGAATTTCTTTCGAAGGTGACACTTATTCTTAAGTTTTCAACGTTTATAATCTTTCACCTACCTGAAATGGAATAAAAAACAAATATTAGTGAATTGTCAACATAAAATAGTTTATATAGACTAATATATCGAGTTAATTTCTCAGATGTATTAGCAAATTCACCATGAGTGTAATACTTATATAAAGAAAATCAAACTAATTGCAAAGTTGAATGTTTTCTAATACGATACAATATGATAAAGTTTATCATGAATCAATTGTCATATCATTAAAAACCCCTCATTCAACAGTCGACTTAGGATATAATGTAAAAGCATTGATAATATTAGATGTTAAAGTTCACAGAGTCTTTTTAAAATGTGTTTTCTTATCCGTCATGAAAACACTGAGAATTAGGGAATATTTGTTATATAAAATAAACAAATATCTTCTTTATTGTGAGTGAAACACCCACAAGGAAGGGATGTGTGAAAAACCTTCAAAATGCTCCTGAGAAAGTTAATTTAAATATAACAAAACAGAAAACTCTTATCATAATCTAGAAATAAGTAAAACAATCTGCAACTAGAAGCACACAAATAATGTACACTACCGAACTTAACGCTAAAATATCAGATAAACTACATAGAATTATAAATGTAAATTACACTATTTATTTGATTGCTGAAGTTACTTCCTGACACATGTTGACAAAGGTAAGGTAAGGATTGGCATAATTTGATATTAAAAAGAATGTATAATTAAAAATAATAAGTGGTAGTTAATGGCTCTATGAGGTATACACATTACACAACCACTTTAAAAGTTGAACCCGAAATGTTAAAACATATATTTAAATACAATGATACTAAATTGTGCTAAACGCTCACTAAGATTAGAACCAAGCAGCCACATTTAGCAATAACCATATCTCAACTTTCTTTTAGACTGTCGCATTAAATCTCTTATACATGGAGCAATCTCTGTATTTAAATAATCATCTCGCAGAATATCCAACACCTTTTCAGCCTCAGGTATTCTCGAAATCGTCGAAAACGAAAAATTCGTCGCGTTAAAAATTCCACGCAGCGGAAATTGTTTTCATGGTGTGGACATATCGCAGAAGAATCTCATAATTTGATATGAAAAGCTACACTTGTAATTCTCATTGCTGTGGGAGCTCGGCCGAACGTAAAATACAGGTCGCCACTTTGGTAAATGTTTCAGAGAGGATTTTAAGCGCGGCCAACGAAAAAGAGTTTCTATGCGCCGATGATAAAACTTGCGGAGTCTAGCGGTGTTGAATCGAGGTCGCGGCGTTTGCTTCCCCAAGTTTGGAGTCGTCTAAACATTTTCCCTCGCAAGAGAATAAGACGAAACGGGAAATCCTTTACATCATGTGATTGAAAGACCGAAAGAAAACAGCCTTTTGGTTAATCTCTTTACAAACGATGAGATCAAAGAAAATAAAAGGAGTACACAGCACTGACTCTAAACGATTCGGAACCACGTGACAATCTTGAACGCGACTATATCTTATGAACACATAAGTAAGGTTAATAAAAGGAATAATAACTTAGGTATCATCGATTGGAAGCATACGTCATAGGTCGGATGTAAGCCTTATACACATTTCCTCTCCTCTGTGTTTTGAGCTTCACATCGGCAAATACGTCTGTGTTGCATCTGTATTTCGGTCTTCTTATCGATCTTCTACTTATTTTGAGAATTGCTGGTGTTCAAACATCAATTTATCAGGAAAGTTAAGGGGAATACGAAAGATTGCTACCGAGATATCACTAAAAACAGTTAACATATCAAACAGACCCAAATAAAAACGAAACATAGCATTTCCACAATTTTTATTGTTTATGTTAAAATGATATATATTGTTTTAGTTATTTATAAATAGCGTTGAACAAATTTCAGCCAGAACAGCTGAAGTTAATAAAAATCATATTGCTATTAAATTGAAATATCTCTTCTATAAATATCTTTTCATATATTGTTTCACTGATAATTGAGTAATGGGTTTATGACTTTATAATCAACTAAATATAATTAAGTTTTACTTTTAAAGCAAGGCTAACATTAAGTAAGGTTAAGGTTAGGCTAAGTAAGGTTAACATCTTTACAGATAACGTAAGAGAACATGACCTCCACTGAGTATGGCAAGTCGCTAGAACAGAAAGAAAAGGAAGCCATAATATCTACCAAAAAATTTGCTCGTTTGACAACAATGACAGTAAGCTATAATATTTTCAAAAAAGCATAAATAAACGAATCCTTTGCAAAACATACGTCTTCAGCTTAAGTTAGATCTAAATAAGAAGTGATAGGAAATATATCGAATAGCTTACCTGCTAGGATTCCTTCTGCATATTTAATTTCGCATTCTCACTCCGGAATTCCGAGCTTAATTATGTAAAAGTAATAAGCCTCTTGCCGTTAAGTATATGATGTTGATTGAACTGGATTCATCGAGCTTCTTAAATTAAAATCTTTCCATGCGATACAATATTTAAGTAAAACATGAGATCTGAATGTAAAAGGTTTACCAAGACTATACAGAAGATATAGAATAATTCAAATCAATTTATTGTTCACTGAAATATTAGTACGTGATTGTAAACTTGTAAAGGAAAGTTCGTTCACCACTACCTCTACTTTTTTGATGTACTGATTTTGAAGTCGAATGAAGGGATATACTGCAACATATCAGATATTTTGAGGGTTTCTGATGCTATTTTTGAATGCATTTGATTCCCTGAACGGATTTTAACTGTATAGTAGCTCAAACAAATCCTCCTATTTTGTCGTGAGTTATTTAATCAGCATTTAATATGGAATGAGGGAGAACGTCATATTTTCTTGGAAGATTCTTATCGGAAGAGCTATAGTGAATCTCATTTAAGAATTTAAGCTTTATAATTCTGATTATGATCTTTATTTGTCGAGAGGAAAAGCATATTAGTAAACTTTCCACACATTTTGATTTTGTGGTTTCTCTACCAGAGTAGCATCAGCTTATGATCCGTCCACGACTAATTCCTAACCATATCGGATTTATTTTTAATATTTTGGTATTTGAATCGATCGATCAATAAAGAATATTAAATTTTCAAAGATAAAGGACGTGAAAGAAAGTTCTAAAAAATGATATTTCTTATTAAATGATTGACATTTTAATTTGTACGTTTAGCTAAATTACATCGGTGAAAACGCCGGGAGCAGAAACGTTAATAAGGAAGTAATCAATTCCTACGCGTGGGTTATACTAATTAATTGCAAAATTTTAAATCAAAACTGAGAGAAAATTAGGAACTGGGAATTAAATTGATGACTATTAGGTATGGATATTTATCCGTTTTTAGATAGTCGTAGCTTTTAGTTTTATTTTGCTACTCTTTACTTACAGTTAGTTTGTCTTTTTCATTTTTACGAATAGTTTTAACTCCACTTTGTAAATAAAATCTCTGGAATCTTATTTTGATGAAATTTTGAATGCAAATCTACGGAAGATGTTTATGAGTCCTTAGTAATTATAAGCATGGTGCAAAGAGATAGTATCTAAGACTAGTAGTGTGAGTAGTTGTGTGTTTATCCTACAGAGGAAATGCAGAAAATTAAGAGTAAAAGGATTTAATGGCTAGAGAATAAGAATAAAGAAGTACAAGGGTGTTGTAAGTAAACAAGGTTTATTTAAACACATATATTTATTAATTTGCCCTTTTTAATTAACTGCTAAATTTCTCATATATCATTTTTGCAAGTTTTTATTTTTCAATGTTTTATTCTATTATTTTTGTGATATTTATTATTTTCTCATGACGTATTCCTGCAACTTCCTCTCTTTTCATTTAATTTTATTATTTTGTTATTACTTTTGTATTTTAGTTTGAATGTTTTATCTTATTTTATCATATTTTTTATTTACTTTGTTTACTATTGCATTTTTTCTTTTTCTGATTTTATTTTATTATTTTTTGTAATTTCTTTATAGTACTGCTTTTCTAATTTTCTATTCTTACAAAGTTTTCTTTCATAACTTTTAGCTTGTACTATCAGTAGGTTTGCGCAGGTTTTTCACACCCCCCTTCTTTGCGGGTGTTTTCCTACAGTGGATCTTTTTTCCTAAGATGTCACCTTAGGTTTTTTTTAAATCCACTTCTAAATTTTTCTTTTCTATTTCTCTATTCACCTACACAGAACTTTTTATGTGTGTATTATTTTTGACGAAAGGTTAGATGGAAGAAGAGACTATTCAGTCTCAATCTCGCCTTAAATAAAGACCTTGTAGACCTTATATATTTATTTTACACAGCAGAAAATGAACGATAACCAAATTTCAGAGAGTTTCTCTTGCCTGATCATGGTGTGGAAGCTAACTTGTGTAAGAGTATGTATTTTAAATCATCATTCTATAATCATAAATGCATCAATATGTTTATAACAGTAGCTAGTAGCATTTCTGATCTATTAATTCTTTATGAATAAATAAAGTGGATTGACTTCGGCCAGATAAAACAATAGAGTTTGAATTCATAAGGAAATAGAGTTGCTTTTAGGATTTGGCCGTGTATCAAGCAGACTGATTTGATATAAGATTAGTAACGAGCTTTATGTACGTATGTAGATGCAGCTCTGAGAATTTTATCACTTATAACATAAAAATTAAGAATTTGATCATTTAGTGTGTTAATAATTTACACGAGTTTGATTCTGGTCCTGTGCTACTGAAGAAGTGTACAAATACGCTATACGTATAAATAATACTATATACGTATATATACGTTACTTCAGTAACGGTTGTCGTAGTGATTACGGAGGATTACAGTTTCATCTTTTCTATATAGTTTACTTTATGCGGTGCGAAGTATAAATCAAGCCGGTTTATTTCGCCTTTGCTGAGGATTACAACTCTAATGAGGCCTCTAAGTGTGAAAGAAGAAAGAAACAACTACATCTGAGAAATGACAGTATGTACCAAGATGCTGAAGAAAAGCAAAAACACAAAATACCAATGATGGTGAATTTTAGAGATTATCCGCAAGCAAAACATCTTGGAATATTATCCAAAGCAATAAATAACATTAGATTATATAGCATATCAGATCACCACAACGGATTAGTTTCTTTTCAAGCTTTTAAAGTAATTCTCATATCGCAGAGGGTGGTCAACGAAGAAATAGAATCAAGCGTCTCCTTCATTTCAGAGATGGCGCCACACGTTATTAAAGGAAGGGTCATCACATCTGTGGCCGTCTTAGAGGGGTAGAATCTTTTATTTTCCCTCCAAAAGTCCAAATTAAAAATTCAATTAAGATTTTGATTTCGTATTCCAGAATCAAATATTTAGTTAGTCTTCCTTTTCCTAACGCTAGATCTTCCCAAGAATTTAAATACAAAAGTCAGATTTCTGAATCTCTATATATCACCATAAAACTCCAGTCTATATATGTTGAGAACGTGCAAAATATTTCCGCTACAAAACCATCAAAGAAGACTTAAGTAGATATGTTTATGCAATCCATAAGAAAGCAAAAATTAGACAATAGAAAAGGTTTGAGTACTGATCAGATTATTTTAATCCCACAAGTCACTGTTGGTTTTATACATATTACCATATACATATATCAATGTTATACATATGAGTATATCCAAATTAAGAGGGATTGCCTCTGGTCAAATTCATCAGTTACTAGAGGATATTGGATTGATACATTAACCAGCATTTATGCCACTGGGCTATCGTTGTCCTAGTTAGTTAAAGGAGGATTTATTTTTAAAATTATTATTCTAACAAGAACTATATCAATAAAGGTAACCAGTTATTCCTTAGTTGTTCTTATTAATCTATTCTTTTTCTGCATTAACAAAGAAAGATTATATATTATCTATGATTAGATTATAAGTATATTATTATGAGTATATTATATATTATATGTGAATAGACCTCTGATAAATGAGAAATTGAGTTTTAACAAAGAAATAGCTAGCTTTAGCTATTAATATTAATTAATAGCGTTTAGTTAAAATCACAATCATTTGGGTATTGTTTCAAGTAGTTTGACTTTGGTTAGATAAAACCGCTACCATATTTAGACAAAACTACAAGCTCAAACTGAGAATTTCATCGTTTAAAATAAAGAATTTCAAGTACGCTGCTAGTCTACAGAGAAGTTTGATTCAGTCCATCGCGTTACTTATGTATGAGAGAATGTATGACCGAGTGCTACAAATCCAATAGATTGTGCATACGTTTACTGTGGAAAGAGAAAAACATACCTTATCTTTTGTATATTTGCATTGTATGGATAATGTATCTACGTAATAAAAATACCTATTTAAATTGCTTCTCTCCTTCTTGACGTTTGGAAGGAGTGTTAGTGAGATTGCTGATCTATCCTCTCATCGTTCGACTATTTCACACCCTCGAGTATTTGAGACTGGAATCATATATGAACTTTCATGAACGAACATTTCATCTTCCTTCTATTATTCCCTACGCCATGCACTATATTACCTAACGATCTTACGTCCAACAGTACAACTTAACTCTTAACTCAAAAATTATAGCTCTCTTAAAGATGAGTTTATATTGAAAAGTAAAAGCTTGAAATTGCGATGTCTTCTGTAAAGAGCAGATTAACATGCCTCTGAAGTATTATATTAACTTCTTTATAATAATTCAATACTGTCATTACATATCTTAATATCGTTATGTTTTATACGTGTATACTACCTATACACACTGTTTTTATCAGGATTTTCCATAGAATAGGAATGGTGTTAATTTTTTAAAATTATTAAACTGTCGTATGCCAAAATTCGTTTCCCAAAAGATAGCAAGTGCCTCAATTGCAGCTTTTATCTCGTCTTACCTTGACCCACCGGAATGAGCATAGGGTTATATAATATGAAGATGATACTTACTATTCCATGACCTAGACAGTCGGTTATTTTCAAATGCTACAGCTAACCTCAGTTGGAATAGAATCGTACTTTCACAGTCCGACGCCGGGCTTCGATCAGATAATCCTTTTGCTCCGAAAACATAAACATATAAATTGTCCTTGAAATATTGCTCCGTTTATCTCTCCATGAATTATTCGAACGCATTTGCGTATCTCGGACGAATTACATAATTTGTTTCTGCTCATTAATCTCCGTCTAATTAGCGGAACCGCAATAAAGGGACGAAGAAGCAGCATTAAAAGGAAGGCGAAATAAGAGAGAGATTAGCGTACTGTCGGAATTCGCCACTCTCTAATCTCCTCCTTAAGGACATTAATCTCTCTCTGCCTCTTCCTTCTTTCTTGTATAAGGGCATATTTTCGCCTAGGATTTACAGTACTATTCTGGGTGAAGGAGAGTACCTAAAGTCCTCCAGCTATGTTACTCGGTGCTAGTTAGGCCTCCTCTTGAGTATTCATATGTAGTGTATGGGCTGAAAAGCGTTGTATATTCGAATTTAGGAAAGTCCACTGAAAGGCCTTTTAAGAATTGCTATGAGAAATCGGTGAATGTTACTAAGATACTTCAGGAGGAAGGATGAAAATCTTTGAAAGAAAGAAGATTAGTTTGCTTAATTAATTCAGAGAGAGTAGAAGATGTATCCGATAAGGAACTCCCTCTTTGTTTCATAGGTCATTTTTGATACTGAGCGATACGCGATGGCAACAGATATCGCCAAGGAAATAAACATTCCATTTCCATAACTGTACTGGAACCTGCGACAGGACTACTTTGTGAGGTAGTCGTTCCTGACTGCCAAACAGTGTATCGATCCAAACAGATAACCGAAATAGTATTTGCTAGAGTAGAAACCGAAAACGGGAATGAAAGCCGTTACTTATTCGTTTCAAATTTTTCCTTACTGTACAACGTATGTTTTATTTCAGTATAATTGGAGGAATGTTTGATAAGCATTTATTACTAATAATAAAAACTAGCTATTTATAACTTCAATCTAACATTCATCGTAATAGAACCTAGTAAAGCCAAAAAATAGTAAAAGAAACTTTCAGATGAGGACAATGCAATGGTTGGATCGAAAAATCATGGTTCAGAACAGTTCGACGTTGGAATAAGGGACGAAGCACAAACTTCGTGTTTGACCGCGAACATTCGATATTTGCATTTTTCAATTCATGTCCGTTATCAATGCATAAATAGGATTTCTAAAGCGTAAGTCTAGGTCTGTCCATGTTGTGTTGGTGTGGCATGGTTAAATGATTGTGTCACTTTTTACTGAGTGTTCTGAAAACAGAAGGTGAAAGGATGAAAACATTTCTAAACAATGTCTAAAATATCCGCTGTTGGGACATAGTAAAAAATAATATGAAGTAATCGTTGATGTCAATGTATAAAACTATAAGATCGACCAGGAAACCATACCAATTTTATAAAGTGGAAAGTGTAGACATAAAACTTTTGAAACAGCGTAACAAATGATTAAACAACAACCGAAGACCAGGGAAAAGCATTTTTTTAATTGTATGACATTATGATAGCCAAATGACATTATGGTGTATTGAGAAGAATTGCAAATTACAATCATGAGATCACATGAAAAGCCAACTGCAAAGGCTTTCTAAGAAAGAACGTCAGATACGCAATTTGAAAAATACGTTTTCGTCTTCTGTGAATGAGAGGTTCCCCTTATTTTTTACTTAATTTTACTTCGCTGAATTCAATAAAAAGGACAGAGGCGTACTGTAGGCCTTATGAATGATATTGCTCATCTAGTTTAAGTAGTCTCTGTTAGAGAATTAAAGCGATGCACCATTCGAAAGAGGATGAACCCATTACAGCTTAAATCTTACGGGAGGTTTGTTTTTCTACTGTTCCAAGAAAAAAACATTCATGAAATAGCGTATCACTAGCAGCATTTCTCTGGTGGAAGATAGAAAATTAGAGTCACAAAAACCTGATATCGTTGTTCTCAACGCAGCTATATAGTCTGTTTGTTTCTTATTGGGTATGACGAATGCGATACACTAAAATAAAAATTAAGTCCTTTCATAATTATTATTATAAACCTTATCTTTAGTTTGCGGAGTTGTTCCCAACTTACAGAGTAAACGAAAGCTCTTATTTACGCAGTCATTGACCTGCTTGCTACTTTAAATTTTAAATTTCGGTCAAATAAATCCTTTCCTTCAGCTTTGAATGAAGCGTTTAAAGTATGACTCTGTTTTCAGTAATATTTCTGCTCATATTTCACAAGCGTGATCAAAAATTACTTCTGTAAGAAACAAAAAATTTACTTCTTTTTATATTAATAACATTTCGCAGGGAATAATTATAAAGCATCTCATGCTGTATTAAAAACTTATGATTAATTAAAGCATTAGTTTTGGTAGCCTCATACTAGAATACACCGATAAATAAACCGATTTCATATGAAAGTCAAGGTAAATTGTCAACACTATAGATATTACCGAAAATCTAAGTGAAATTAAACTACTGGAAAGATATTTGCTGGATTAACACCATACGAAATATTTATTGTAATCAGTTTACAACAAAGATAAAGAATTTGCCCTCTCATTTTATATGTTACCACCCTCTCCTCCAAAACCCCATTCTTATTTCTGCCCTCGAAAAAGATTGCAGACAGTTCTATAGTATTAATTAGAGGATAGCGAAATTTCAATAAAACCGGTTCTGCTTTTATTAATTTATGGATTATACAAGTTCTTTTTGTTTATTGTATTCCGATTGCTATAAATTGTTTTGTGGATAATAAGTGGTTTTGATGTCTTCATCTGAAACTATGCGAGTGATATAATTGCTAAATGTTTTGTTTACACTGTTTTCCATGGAGAGACTCATATCTGCGGGAAAGGCCTAAGAATGATACTTATGAGAAATCTTCAATAATGTCACTCACCTAAATTGGTTCTTCTGCGATATAAGAAAACGATTGAAACCTTAGCATTAAATTGCTTGAGAAATATATATTATTATGAATCACTCTAAGTCATCGAATGTCATGAAGAGACCATGTAAATCTTATGGAAGCGTGTGTTCCTTGCTAGAGAATGGCTCGCTCTGTTCTTTCAGAAATTAATTTTACTCTATGATGGATGTCTTCGCAATCAATTATCACGAAATTCCCTTTTCAATGCAAAAGTCTCAACTACACCTGCGATTCTCCCATAAGTAATACACGTTGTCACTTTATAAGGTTGGACATTGAGTAGAGGAAAAAGGGATTGTAGAACTTGCGGTGTTAGTGTTGACATCCTCAATCATTACTTTAAATTATTGATCTCTTCATTTAAAGAATAAAATTAAACAGATTATGTTAAAACGGATACTATTGTAGAGGTATGTGGAGTGACTTCATTTTTCCTTCTACGAAATCAAATTCCGCGAAGAATCCTTCTCGTCAGTTTTAATCTATCTGCATTATTGATAAAGCCAGAGAAGATAAAAGTTATCCCTAAAGCAACTTGCGCATTCATTTGTAGGGAATTCTCTTTTTTGTATTTCATTTCTGAATTTCTGAATCGTTTATTCGGAGAAAACAATTCCGAATTTACTCGCCAATGTTTTATACGCCCACCATCGGTTATTCCTGGAAAGCTAAATTTAAATTATCTCCCATCACAGAGCCCCTTAAAAAAGCGTACAAAATTAATCTTTGCGGAGGAAAAACCAACTCGAATTTAATTAATAACCCACTGGAAAATGGCCGTTCATTAAGGTGTAAAAAATTCTCCGATCCGTCGTCCTCGGCAAACTTCAAACGATCAAACACTGAGATATAACAGGTGTGCGCGGCTGAATTTTAAACGGGTTTTAATTGAAAAATCCATCGAACTCCTGTCAACACGGCGAACATCAAGCGGCCGACTTTTTTCTTGTTTAAGGCGGATGCGCGTGTGAAATAAAGATTAGAAGGCGCTTCGGAAGAAGAAAATGTAAGAAACATTTCCCCAATTTGCATAATGACGGAGAAGAAAACCATGAGCGAACTCGCAGGGAATAAATCTGGGGCCATTTTCCCAGTGATAAAATTCCTTACGATTTAGACAGCGATCTTGAGGAAACTGTTGTCTTGGCAACTATCAAATCCTTTCTTACGGATTTGCAATTCGGATTTATTTTCACCATGCAGAAGTTCCTTCGTTAGGAAAGCTAGGCTTAGAACCATCATAATTGATGCAGATTTGTTTCTTTTCTTGATAGCCGCCTCATAAAAAACGTGGATTAATGAAGCTGAATTCTCCAACTATGGATGAAACGTATCAAACAAACACAGCAGACCATAAAACTGCTGCTTATCTTCATTCATGATCTCAATGGGATTTTATTAACATTTTGAGCACATTACTTTACTTGGTGGAAGCGCATTCATTAATAGAAATATTCTGAATTCATCTTACCGCATTAGTGAGTATGAAAGACGTAAATATTTCGTGGAACTAACACAATTCATCAGAGGCCGAATTGATGGATTCTTCCATAAGGAATTTAAAATTATTTTTTACCCTTTACAGGTTTCATTTAATTAACAATATTGAATAAGCAAATGTTTGTCCTACGAAACCAGAGAAGTACCAAAAGAAGGAAAATTGAATATTTTTGACTTTGGATATAGGTTTGGGGTAGGAATGGCAAGAATTCCAAGATAAGGTTTTGAAAAATTTTGTGCTTATAGAGAACCCGTCTCCTTGACGAGCAAGGCAATTGATAAAGCTGAGATTATACTTTTTCTTAAGGAATTTGGGAATTTCAATTCATTTGAGACTATTGGTAAAAATTGTTAATCTGGAAAGGAGATGAAAAACTGACGCAACCGGGACTACAAAGCTATCCTATGAAAACGTTCATGCATGCTGCTCATTATAGGTTACTAATTACACACAAAATATATAAATATTAATAAACCTGATAAAGCTACTCGAAGCTGTTTTACTTTGAGCTTACAAGCCAGTAAAAATAGAGAACATAAATGACTTAACATAAATTCAGTTACCTTTTATTGCATTTTCTTCTTTATTCGAGAGAAAACACTCATTTTGCAAAATAATTTAATAAGGTTTCCGGTGGAAAACATCTCGGCCATCGCACGTATTTTTTCCATGGTTGTACAAACAAGTAAATACGGAGAAAATGTGCGAATGCCTTACTTTACGCGTCGCAATTTCTCATATCAGCTCAAACACATCTGAGGCGACGTTTAATTCCTCAGATTCTTACCTTTTCGGGCCGCTTTCATTCCATTTTATTTATTTTTTTGGGAGCGCTTGAAGATTAGGCACGTCTTTAGGAAAAAAAGCACTCTTGGGGAGAGAGGCCTCGGAGGAATGATGCGTTATCGCGGTATAAAGGTGCAGATTAAAAGGATGGGAACTTATGTACTATATTTACGGCACGTTCTCAGAGAGAAGATTACTCTCTTGACATTTGGTGTATGTGCGCATGAAATGTGTTTGTTTAGTTCGATGTAAACGAATGATTCGCCAATGGGGTTTGTAGTCGAATCTTTTCCTGTCTTAGATTCCTGATTAGATTTCCTATTGGGGTTGATTAATGAAATTCTTAGAAGTAAGTTAATATTAGAAAAAAGTTCTGCTTTGATTTTTTGGCATATAGTCCATGAAAAAATTTTGATACATATACATGTTAGACTGCACAGTCACTTTTTTCTATGTTGTTTTACTTTAATGCATTTAATTGCTTTTATAAATTACTGTTTTACGATAATTTTAATGCTACTCCTCATAGCGTAGCTCTTCGTTCAATTGAAACCATCTCTTGCTTATTCTTCTACTGATAATTTACGTTAAATGAATTTAAAGCACGTTTAATTAAAGATTCTCTTCCAATATATTCAGTTCATTATATCGACCATAATTGCCTCCTCTGTTTATGTATAGGGATTGCTAATTTTATACCCTTATATCTTTATTGCTAAACTAATTATATTATCTATAGAATATCTTCATTGTCTCTATCTCAGTGTATTGGCTCTTCCTTGAAAATAGAAACCCCGATGGACATTCTCCCAAATGAGTCATCCTGGTGATTTAGAAGCTATTTCTTTTGGAGGCTTCCTTTTCGTATTCGGAGAGTTTTTCGAACTCTTATTCATTAACAGCCGAGTTTCAATGTATTTTCTTTCTTTATTTTTGTCAACTTATTGAAAACAATAACTTTGAATACTGACACTATTATTAGCGTCAGACACTGATAAATGAACGGATAGCAATATCAACCCATAAAAGCACACGCAATTTCTGCACAGCGCTTGGCTCACGAAGAGTAATTCTTTTTCCACGGAAAATTGATGTTCTCATCTGGCCCCTACGATATAAAATCTTGGGAGTGCGCGCGTAGATTTCGATAGAAAGGATTCGATTGAAGGAGCATTTTTCATCATCGCGGTAAATAGGTTAAGTGGGGAATGTGTATTCTGAGTTTCGCCTCTATCTGTGTCCATATTGAATATGGGCCGTCAGAGACGAATGTAACGAAAAAGTGTATCGGAGTTGAAACTTTAGGAATGCAGTCTGTGGTGCGCTGAAGTATCCGCGGTGGTAAATAACACGACCTTTTCATCGGGAGAAAATTTAAGCTGCTTCGGGTTCAATGGCAAAAATTAAAAGAAAGGGATCTGAATTTCTCTGGGTCACTCGAGTCCTTCAATCAACTTCTCCGGCTGTAGCATCGTATAAATAATATACGAATAATGTTATATTAAAAATATGCAATAAGCAATCCAAAAAATTATACTGACGAAATTCATTTCCAAAGCGAAGGTCGATTTCAGATTGGCGCAAGTTGTTTTGTTATTGATTATTTGAAGCCAGCATGTCTATTTTTAGATGCATTATTGACATCCTTTTGTTTATCCTTCCTTTTTTGTTTACTTTTGCTATTTTGTTTACCCTCGCCATGGTGTTTACTTATAGAGAAATATACAGTCCCACGTTCCTCTTAAATCAAATCGAAGCTAATCTCGGCACTGAAAAAAGTATCGTCGAGCACGTTCATGTCGTTATGCCCGCTCCGTAATGATGCTTAGTTTAGTAATAGTAAAAATTCATTTCTTAAGTTTAAATTTACCATGCGAGCATTTTCTTATCCGGTCAATGTGGGCTTTTTATTACCGTGTTTTTATCCTATGGGACTTACTTTTGTCAAGTGCACTTTTATCGTGTTCGGTTATGTCGGGGAATCGTTTATATATGTGTCTGAACGTTATAGTTTTCATTCAAGCACTGGAATCCGATGCCGCAGATCGGCTGCTCTGCCGCAAAATAACGCAAACCTAACTTAAAATAATTCGCAATCTTAAGTTCTCCGTAATTGTCATCGAAGGTAAAGAAATATCATCTTTAATGGGCATGATTTAGCCGAAATGCTCCTTTTGACGTGGGTAAAGAGAGTACAAAGAGCGTGTCGCATTCATTTGGACAAGGAAATGTAAGTTGCGGCAAAAGGTGGCAGAATACGTGTGTCTCTCGTGCCAGTCGGGGAAATCGCACGCATATGAGGATTCATATATACGCTACGATGCTGCACGAAATGTTTACCGTCTCTCCAAGTTGAGTGTAATATAAGTTCTGTGATTAGCAGTTCAGCGCTTTTTGTGAAAGTCCGCCTACAACTCACGGGATTAAAGCGAGCTTCCGTCGCGACTCATATATGGGTCGCCTGATGGAATATTCTGGATGGCTTTAGAGGCTATTAAATGTA
This sequence comes from Pachydiplax longipennis, assembly GCA_036926295.1. Lineage (NCBI taxonomy): Eukaryota > Metazoa > Arthropoda > Insecta > Odonata > Libellulidae > Pachydiplax > Pachydiplax longipennis. Next base: position 582,125 of record JAVFKF010000085.1, on the reverse strand, counting down.
TGCGTGCGATTGAATCTACGAGATAATCCATAAACTAGAATACAGAAACTGTATTACTTTAGAAACGATTTTTACTGAAGAGATTATAGAAAAGTTTAATTACAAATATATTAACTTCCTTTAAAACAAATTCTGCTGGATGGTGTGAAAGAAGGTTGAAACCCTCTCAAAAATATGGATATCATCCTAACATTTTGCCCAAACGATCCAAGCCAACTCAAGCAAAGAATGATAATGCAGTAGTGATTTCTTTGTTGCTCCTCATATAAAAGGAATTTTACGCATATAAAATCAATGCATGTGAATCAAAATATCGTGTAGCGTCTCGCTGTTGGTTTCCCTTCTTCAAATCTGAAATGATTAGATAAGGATTGCTTCTCAATTGAAATCCAGAAACACTTGGTTTCTGGAAGAGGTATATTAGTGCTTCGGAGTGCAATTTTCACCTGTGATAAGTTTCTTAACAATTAATCGAACGTTTTAGGATTGATAGGCATAATGTACTCAAACTATATAATATCAAGTGAATTTTTAGTAAAAAAAATCGCATCGTTTTCTTGGATTCACCTTTATACAAATGGAAACGAATTGATATGGAAGACCAGAAACATCAAAGGGTAAGTAGAGCGCAACCAGGAAAAGGTAGTCTCGAAATTTATTTGAGAAGTAGGGAAAGAGAGTCGTGAGAAAAATTGCTCGAGGGAATGATATAGATAGCCCTAGATGGAGAGTTGGAGGTGTAAGGTAGTGAAGCATGCCCTTAGGTTAAAGGCTTTCCTCGTATATGGGATAAATTCTTGCCGAGGGAATGTTTCAGTCTCAAGAGAAAAGAATGCTCTCAAAGAAAAGTACGGTAAAGGTTAAACTACGTTTTTATGATATGTGTAGCCATTGAGTTGAATCATATCCAAATGATATAGGTAAACCATGGTTTGTTTCAATTCCCAAGTACCCACAATCTGCTTATCTGTTAGCAATCTATTTGAATTGGAATATTCGTGTGATGAGTATAGTCTATGAGAATAATTGCGAGTCAAACAATTAATAAGGGATGCAACGATGTAACTGATTCTTTACATCCGTCATAATGCCTATTCTCTTGCAAAAATAAAAACATTACAAAAGGAAAAACTCAATCATTGAATTATCTACCTGAATAAATACTCCACTCAGTACTTCAATTCAAGCAACTTCAATGCTCCAATTTCATATAAACATGGTATCATTGAAAGTAGTTAGTAGAAGTTGAAACTGCAATAGCACATAAGACATCAACAATCAACTAACGAAATTTACAAAACGTAATGCCAAATGGTTCATAATGCATGTAATTTTATAGTTAAACTACCTGAAAAACCCGTTGATTCTCAACGGGAAAGTCAAATAATTCTTTCCAAAATATAGTGTGTCTTGAATGTTGTTATAGCCCCATTTTAAACTTTGATGGTAAATCGTCTATTTCATAAGGAATATCGCCTGTTGAATATTTCATGTAAATGATTTTAGTCTATTAGATTAACTTTCTGAATCTTAACTGCAGTCCTTAATTTAATGATTCTTTAAAAGGAATCACAAAACAGAAACACGCTCTAATTAGTATTTTATGAAATGGAAGAATTAAAGCGAGACTTTTTGAAAAGAATTTTCCATCATTAAAAAATTTCAATCAAGAACCAACTAAACTTAATTAATTTTAACTGAAAAAAATTTTAAGTCACATAAAACGGGTTGTTTTATGTTTTTAAGACATTCTATATTTCTAGACGAATGACTTAATTAGTGCAACTTGCAAGGCAGTGTAGTGATTTGGATGCAGAAATAAATATTTACTTTTGCAAAACGCATAAACGAATTTATAAATCACTAATTCATATATTACCCCTATTGTGCGATTTCATACTATTATTATTTCTAATTTAATCATGCAAAAGGGTTGTTTTTCGTGATACTGTAGCATACACACACGACGCCCTTAAAACATTGATTATATAGCATAGACCAGTGAATTTCCCCTTTTGAAAATGATGGTAATAAATATTCTGCAGAAAAAGGTTCTTCTATTATCAATTCGATGTGTGAAGGCGTTACTTCGAGGAAGGCTATTATAAATGAATAAAAACACTGGTACACTTCCACAGACTTAAATAAATAATAATAAATCTGTGGAAGTGTACCAGTGTTTTTATTCATTCTTCTATTATCGCCTAAATCTTATCCTTCTGAATAATAAAAATTTGATATCATCCCCCTTCACTGACACAATGTTTTTCTATATTGTGAATGAAAAAAGAACCGAATTATTCTTCTAAGTTGTTCCAATTTATCCCACGTGAAGTAAATTTAAGGGTTGTATTCCCTTCGGACCTTGTTATTGCAGAAATATTACATATCACTGATAACCAACTAGTGTAAGACAGCTGATGAAGTTTTTATCTTTCAACGTACCAGAGGTTAAAATCATTCCAAATATTGCGTCATTTAAATCCGTAGTTTGATCTACTTTATTTTTCGTTAAGAATATATGAATAAAAGATGAAAAACATTCATTAGTCATAGCATGTACTGCTGTCATTTATTCTGAATATTCTGATATTGGTCCTTTTGCTGCTACAGTATTGACGAGCCTTCGCCGAAGACTGACTGTTGGAAGAGGGTATTCTATTGACGTATGAGGGAAGTACCGTCGAGTGACCCTGCTGACTGCTATTTGACAACGAAGGAGACCAGCGGCTACTGGCGAGGGCGATCAAATGGCCTGCGCTGGATCCCATTCTCCTCTAGTATGAGGAAAGTGGCGGGGAAATATCAGTGACCAGGAAAATAGGTGTTCTAACCAACTTGAGGGGATCTTGCACGAGGTTTGGCGTTTGAAAGGAAGGCAGTCTTTTCGGTGTTTCAGTGCAGTGAAGTGCTCTTTCACAGTGGTGACCAATCTTATAGTGTGTTATACACAGGAAAAGTGTATTGTGACAAATTGTGTTCGGTGAACGGATGGATGGTTGGTATGATGTCAATCAGATACCTTCTTGGGGGTAAGTGTATGATTCTACATATTTTTATTAATTTATGGCAGATGTGTTTGAATTCAAAATTGCAGCATTATTTTAAACGTGGTGCATGGAATTATTGCAGATAGATTGGTACTACGCAATTCAAACATAAGAAGCCATTTATGTATAGAATTGTTCATCATCATTTCTTAACTTCATTCGCGTTGGAAAAATGGAGCTGATTAAGAAACTATCCTTAAATGGTCGTACGTTGATTCCAAAAAATCTACACTGCAAATCGGTTCCAAATCCATACACTAATATTGGCTCTTAGCCGCGTTACTCTATCATTACTTTCACACGGATCTAAATTCTCCGCGTATTTTTGATGAAATCCGCATGAACATTTTAAATATTGTAATACTAAATATCTGAACTTCCCATTGAATCGCAGTATGGAGCAAAAGTCGGAGAATGTAAATCTTCTTAAGAACTCCTTGACACTCATGGCAAAAAAATAGGCGGTGTAGAATATTAAATGTTGAATTGTGTTATTCTTTACTTCAAATGCTGTTATGAAAGGATTTATGAGCCAATAAAGTAATTTGAGTGTTGGTTCCTGCATCCCCTGCTAAGCACCGAAGGCATCACCATGTGTACATGCATAAAATGTTTTCTCGACGTTACTCACGTTACTTACAACTTAATCCACTATATATTATTTTAAAACATCCTTTTTTGGTGACCGGGGCTTTCTCTCTTCTTGCTCTATCCATACATAAAGCGGTTGACCATTTGGAAGAAAAAATTTCCCGATTCCTGCTAAAGATAGTCAGAATTATGAAAAATATACCATCTGTTAAAATAATTGAGTTTATATTTTAATCATGTCGTTTCGTCCTGAACATAATGATGCCCGGATTTCTATATTGGTGAAATTTTCGTCTGTTGCAAATTTTTTATTTACCTAATTCTGATATCAAATGATTTTTAGCGTATTTATTTCACGTATAGAATAAATAACATAGACAATGTATATACACATGATTGCCGGTGTAAAAGGAGTGGAACTTAGAACAACTGAGTTTGTGTAAAGCTGGCAGTGATGTTTTGTATTTTTGTCTAAATTCATTATTTGATAAATTAATTGAGTTAATTGAGGTATTTGTTATAGGATAAGGTACTTATATCCTTATAGCAATTACGCGTACTATTCGTGACTGTATTGCTTAAGAAAATGTTTAAATCATTCTGTAACATTCATATTCTCACACTCTCTAATATACGCAGAATTTCGTGGCTTGTTGCGTAGACATCGATGCAAACGAAGTAAATAAAACGGACACAGATAAGGAAGGTGCGAATTTTAGGAATTTTTGATTTTTTGCGTATTCGTTTGTAGTGATTATTTAGTTTATTGAAATGTATTTGGCTGGGGAAATTGAGTTACAGTCTTCGTCAGCGAAATTTTCGCAACGGGCAACTAGTTATATTTAAATAATGTTTGCAAAGTCGAGATTTAGAATCTTTCCATAAATGGCCACACTTTTTCTCCCGCAAAAACACACTAAATTGTTTCTAAATCCAAGCATTATGTAACCTGCCACCGCATAATGCGAAGTTTACGTGTATTCCTTATGAGAATGGGTTTTCTTCTCTGGGTTCGAACTGGGGACCTATTAAAATAAATAAAATATATTGTATATAAAATATAATGTATATTAAAAGTAGTCTATTATCAGCGCAGGGAGAATTTGTAAGAATCTTGAAAGTTAGAGGGTCGTGCAATTTATGGTTCTCGTTTTTTAGACGAACAGACACACATACATATCATACATACATACATGCACGCACACACACACCTTATTTTAATTTATTAGGAATGTGATTTAAAGTTATGATATGAGAATAGTCTATGGTTAGTATCAACTGCAGCGAAAGAAACGCAATATCAATATTTAAAAATATTATTCTAAAGTTCCTTCTATTTACAGCTCGATTTCTATATATTTGATAGACAAATTTCTATTAAGGAAAACCCTTACGTAAAGATTTATTATATTTTTCTTACGAATCGGAGTCATTTATACGAGACAATAAGCATTTTCTAGGTACTTGAGGTATTATGGTGAGTGATTAACTAATTTGAAAACAAATTGTGTTAATAACTCACGTTTTACATTGGCGAGTGTGTTGTTGTTTTTGGATTTCAGAAAATCGGTAGATGTGCCTTAACAAAGTGGAAATTTCTTTCATTAATCCATTTATTATATTTAAAGCTTATTTAGTCCTTGAGGTGATCTTCAAATTCAAACTTCGAATCCTGTAGATTCAATACGTCTATTTGAGTGACTATGAGATCTATAGATTTAAATTTATTGATGGAGTTTTTGAAATTTTTCATTTTAAAGAATTAGGATAAGTACTGGAATATTATTTTAAATAGCGCGAAAAGGCGAACGTGTCAACAAAATTTATGTACAAGTTAATGCAATGTTTGAGCAGTTACTTGTATCGGGATGTAACATAATTAAGAGAATATTTATTATTTCAGTAACATCGAATGAAAAAGTTTGATGAAGTCAAGTTTAAGAGCGGAATATAGGAAATGTCATTACCAAAGATTTCCAAATTTTAAAATTCAGAAAGCGAATTGGGGAAAAGATCGAATGTTTCATTTCTTCCAAATCAGCGGTGACTTTTCTCTAAGAAAAACCTTTTCACTTCGTGTTTCGCATTTCAGAGGTCTTTAATTCTAATCTCATCGCAAGAATTGAATAACTCAGATGCCATCCTTGGATTAAAATCTCCATTACGGAATCCGTCGGCGTGTCCTTCAACTTTTCACATTCCATCTTTTCCCTTTCTCATTTCGAGTTTTCCAATGAACTATTTCAGCCGTCGCCTTGTCACATACACCACAGTCGAAATGCCTATCTCATGGCCATATTATAGTAAAGCCCAGTATTTAACAACACATGTAGATAAGATGTGCAGTCAGATCGGAGGGGCGCGAATGCAGGGATTAGACCGGCCATTTCTTGGAAATGTCCTTTTCCGGGAGAAAGCATAAATACCTCAACATCACGCTAGCTCCATAGTACAAAAATGTCGATCCCACAAATTTTGAGTTCGATGTTTTACTTTCTTCAGAGATTTTCTCTCAGAACATTATTTTGTTTTTATTTCTTCGTTTGCATCATCCTGTAATTTTCAGGCTTGAAAGTTTATTTGAATGAATTATCAATCATATACTTCTACACCCATAATTCGCCAAACCGTCAATATGAATGGTTATCAACCCGCTGTTCTATGAAGATGACGCAGATGATGATGTTTATGCTAGTTATTTCCTTCTAATGGAGTAAAATATATTTCTCTTAGTCGATGAGTTTGGTCCTGACTTCAACGTACGGCGCTATATACTAAAGGCAGATGCTATTACCGATAGTTTCACTTCCAAGATGTGTTTTTACACTCATTTGGAAAGGTTTATAATGTCAAATTACAATGAAGAATAAATGTTTGGTTCTTTACTTCTAAATGCGTATCTACCAAATTCTTTCGTTTATAATCTAATAAACTTCCGTTTCTATAGTTTTAGTATTTGGTTCGTTCTCTGTATATTTTCTCTGCTCTCACTATCGAGCTGAATATTTAAAAAATTGTTTGCAACTGATGGGATTCTGATCATTGCTTTATTCGCTCTTAGTTTTATTTTCAGGTAGGGATAACATAGAGTTGCACCTACTTCGTGGAGTAATTTAATCCTTGAAATATTCTCTAAGTATTTTTTCCTAGACTATCAAGATAGCTGAATTTCCTTGTCTAAGGATTAGTGAGCGGTAGAACGTATAACTGAGATATACTGAATTATCAGAAGCTTTCGAACTACTGTTTTCCGATACTTACGCTATACGGTGTGGGCGTAACGGATATTTGTAGTATCTTTAATAAAACACAATTATTAAATTCGTTTAATTACGCCTCACATGATGCACAGGTCACGCATTGACTAAATATTTCATTTTTATGCCATCAAATCAGCAATTCCGATTTTTGTAAGCACATTTTGTAAGCGATCATAAGTTGGCTTCCCAATGGGAGAAGAATCCCTCTAATCCAATGAAATAATAATTATTGGATTAGAAGAGCAGCAAAATCAAGCGATTTTTAAATACGCGACGACTAAAATGACGGATGTACCATAAAAAGAGAAGGAATGATACTTTTAAAATATTATACATCCACTTTGCATTATGAGGGAACACCATTGACCCAGTGGTTAACCATTAACTCTTATATTGATATAAACTGAAAAAATCTTTCTCTCTAGTGATATAATAAAGTTAGGATAAATTTCCGGTGAGGAAACTTGCTGTGAGTTGAAACCAAGGATTACCTTATTTGAGCGATTACCACAGTATCCAACGATACATCTCACAGGAATTTGACCGCATGGCTTCGATTTCTATCGATCAAGTAAAAGGGGAGGGGATTCCACGCAGCACTCGATGATGGACTGAATTCCAAAATGGAAAAAAAGCTTTTTTCGTAGAGGTCAGAAGGCAAGTCAATCACCTGGGCCCCATTTCTTCCACCTTCTTTATCTTTCTGCTTTACGCTCTTCCACTCCTACGGAAAACTCGCCGCAAAATGATGCACAGCCTTTATAACGTATCTCTTTCGGTCTTTTACTCATCCTTCCCCTTTAGGTTCCTTTTCAATCATATGGTCGCATTCCCTTCGTTGAACTATTCCTACCTCATCTCTAAACCTACTGTACTCAAGTCCAGTTTTCAGGAATAATAAGTTGAATGATGCAACAATTTACATAATATTACATATTTACAATCTTTTCTTTTCATAAATCCGAACATTTTTTCCTCTTTCCTGTAATTATTATATATTATACTATAGCTTATTGATTTCATGTGCTTTTAATTAAATTCTGAAAAGGGATATCAAGTCTAAATTTTGCCCTATAATAAAAAAAAATTATATTTTATCCTATATTATACTTGTATCCTGCAAGCTGCCTTTGAGCAAGTGGCGTGAGAAATAATTTTATTTTCCAAATTGTAGTGGCGCACATCGTTCACGAAGAAATTAAAATTTCAGCGGGTTCATTCTTGATCTCCGTCCTTAATTTTTCAACATCTGTCCCAAATAAGTAACGGAATGAACGCATAAAATCTACCTAGTCTTCCAAGAAGTAGCTATTACGTGATTAGGACGCCCTAATGTGATTGTGAATGTAAATTCTTAATTTTATGTAAGCTATGTAACTGAAAACGTGGTGCTTGATTAACAGAAGGTCGCAGCTTCCTTCCTGCATTCGAGGAACGTTCACCGGCATATTCGGCGATCGGAGTGTTTTTCTAATCAAATATAATATCAAAATATATCTCGACCAATACAGATCCTCACTAAAATGGGTCATGAATCAGATGTAGGAATGGCATAATGACTTAGATTTAAGAGAAAGCATTTTATTCACTTTGTCGCACAAATTTACTTTTCGTATAACTTCTAACTAATCTGTTTATAAATATTTCACAGGGCTCTCTGATAATATTTTCGATCGATAAAGTAGTGCATGAATTGTTTAGTTTCGGATTCAAAAGAATCTGAAAACATTATTTAAATTCTTTTCCTATGTGTCTGCATTTTGTCTTTTTCCCTCGCATTGTTTCAGCTTTCTGAAACTCTTTCTTTACTCAACTTTGTCTTTGCTGCTGATACGTCTTCTCAAAACACTTTGTTTTAGTTATATCTTGACATTATATTCCAATCCCTTATTCTCTCATTTTCCTGAAATACTTTTTCAGAGGCAAATCAAAAATTTTCTGTGAATGTTTTTCCCTTGTCCAACTTTATTCACCTGTTCCAATATGCACCTTTTATAATTTCTCGTGACTGACATCTACTTGTATGGCATCGAAATATGTGCGATCCAAAAGACCTTTCTCTTCCCACAGCTTTCCTCTCGCACTCAGGTCTTTTCCCTCTCTATCCTTTTTGTCTCCTTCCTTGTCATCTTTTCATTTGTTATGTCAGTTTGTTTCTTAATGTTCCTTTTCATATAGATGCCGCTGTCTTCCCTTAAATTCATCTTATACTGTATTTATTTTATATACATTCACTTTTAAAACATTCATCGGTGGAATCATTAATGCATGTTAATGATAATATTTTTTAAACTCTTCCTTAACTTGATTATTTCTATTAGAATTGCTGGTATCTCAAAATCACATTCCCATAAGTGGTAATCTACCTTCGTGCAAATATCTATTCGAATATTTTAAGAACGCGGTCGTTTTATCATCTAAATACATATTTTTCATAAATTCCATCCAACAAATTATGTTACCCTTTTAATAGTAAAGTACGTTCTTCTGGTATAAAATTTCGCTTCATTAGTATTACAAGTTTTCTATTCTCCTTTAATCTCCTTTTCTTTTTGTAATTTACAGTTGACTAAGTGAAGTGCCCGTTGTTTTTCGACGGGAAATGAGCATAGAATTACATATAGTAGTCCTATAAGCACAGAAGAGAATTTAAAGTCTATCATCGTTCAATATCGCATTTTATGAAAAATGTAAATTCTCGTCTATTTTCTTCAAAATTAAAGAATTCTCGAATTAAAAATCATACTTCGCGGCCAAAATAAGAAACCTAATTCAAATTTTTTTTGCTTGTTTTGAATTCGAGCAACTAACCTTTCCAATTTAATTTTTCAAAATAATGAAGGCCAAAAACTGATAAAAATGAACTGTACATGCATATCATGAGGGAGCGCTCTGATTCTTATGGATCGAAGACGTGGACTATTTTCTTGAATCTGCGCAGGGAAGACATTTAACAATATGTAAATTTATAAGGATGTGCAGCATCTGGTGATAGCGATTTCAGTTGGAATATACAAACGTTGACTCGAAGATACCAATGAACACCACCAGCCTAGATGCATATTTGCAGTCATAGAATATAAATAAATAAACCTATATTTATTTATAAAGATACCTTGCAACTTTGGAAGTGTACTTACAAGCTTCTGTTTATTAAGAAGAATTGGATTTCACGCTAAATATTTTGGATGTGCAAGATTTCTTCCTTCTGAAATGTACCAAGTTTAGTTATCTAATTCACTTCATCGATTCTTTCTTGTACACATTTGTTCCCTTTACTTCCGTTTAAATCTATTTTCAGATACAATTTTTATCTTCGATTAAAAATTTACTTAAATTTTCAATATTTACCTCCCTTCCATCTCTCACATTTAATCCCTAATTTTCTTCTTTGTTTGCCCTTCCTTTCTTCCTCTGTTTGTTCTTTCCCGCTGCCACTCCGACCTCCATTACGCAGCTCTGCGACTCTATTTTATTCTCTTTTGTTCAATATTCCATCCCAAATACGCCGAATCAAAGATTCCGTCCACGGCTCCCGGTGTTTGATTATCATTCCACCGAAAGCGCCGTTTAAGATTATGGATGGCCCTAATGCGATGAGTCGTTACGGGCGGTCATTCTTACATTGTCTTTTGGTCATTTAAACTCGTCGTCCTCTTCAAGGAGTTAAAAGTTTTAATGGTTCTACTATTATGAGTCGAGCATTATATTTGTGCTTGCTTTAAGTGTACTCGTGAGTGTATCTTTTGGGAATTTTGAGCTTTTGGAAACGTATCCTTACGTTATTCTCATATACATTCCGTGATTTTCATTTCGGAGCCACTTTATTTCTCTCGAGTATTAAATCTCAATTTACTTTACGCGTATGAGCCACATTTTTCTGGTAAATTTCTTCGTATTTAAAATTGTATATATCTGATTCATTCATAAATTCATTGCGAATTGCGTAATATCATAGTGAAGATGATTCGGGATTTTAATACTTAGAATGAACCTTTGGATCGTCTTGGATTCCCTTTAATATATTGCTGATGGAAATATTTATGCCGTAAAGATTTTGAAATTAATAAAACGTAAATATTATATGTTAAGAAAGACTTTGGTTAACTATCTCATAATTACTAACATTAATAAGAAACTTATACGTATCTTTATGATTATGCAATATTAATGTTGACTACGACCTTCACTTTTTCTTTCATTGATTCTCTTCTTTCTTCCTGTGTCGATATTATAATAATTATCTTAAATTGTGGCTAATACTCGGAAGAATTTTTCGATGTAATTTATCTGCAGAAAGACAACAGTTAATAATTTTTCTACAATGCTTTAGTTTATTTTAATATAATGATCGAAGTTGGTTATAAGTGCAAAATAACACTCAATTAAATAATGGTACACATATTATGCAAGTGATTATCATTAAGTACTCAACCTGAAAGGTTGGTATGAATTCCTTTATCACCACAATATACTATCAATGGGTTTGAAAAGGAAGTTTCTAATGAAATTGAGGAGTAAGATATTTGACTCTGAGCTAGAATGCTATGACTGGAAACTTGTGCGTGAGCAACAGAAATTCCCTATTAATCGAGAATTCATAGAGACCGAAAGGAATGCTCAGTCAATAGACATAGCTTCTATTGTGTTGCAACTATGAGTAAGACAGAAAGTGAAACTAATGATGAGAGAATAAAAGCTTTCCATAAATCAACATAGGGTCGCTGCAACTGCAGTAAGAAGGCAGGTTGGGTGGTGAAACTTTAGTGTTCATGACCAGAATCAGTTATTATAGTATATATGTTAAAAATTAAAACAATTGATTGTTCCGAGGATAAGCTTTTTGAATCTCACCCGTAACTCTGAATCCCTTTTTCTGTGGGAACGTAGATTACGAAAGAGCATTAGAAATATAATGAACTCGTGAATCTAATGAATAAATCGTTCCTTCATTCATCATTCCTTTCAATTCGCTTCGCTCAAATATATTTCCTCCCCTTTCCTTGGCAACCCTTTCTTTCAGTGTGTATTTCATTCTTGTTAACTCTCCCTTTTTCCCGCCTCTTAGGAAACTTGAGAAGTTTTAACAAACCAACTCCCATTCCTCACTCACCTCCAAATATCCTTCCATTTCCATTATATCCACTCCCAAGTTTCCTACGACACTTTTTCCCGTTTTTTATTGCGTCTTTCCAAACTCCGCCAGCAGCTACATTGCTTTCGTTTCCGTGGCTTTTTCGCACCTGCTGACGCCCGAATTTCTGTGATTGGTTTTCCGATATCGCCGCGGTCCCCACTGCGATTCCTCACACATCAGCCGGCGATGCTTAAACAAATCTTTGATCATTTACTTCTGGACTTATGAAGAAGCCCAGTATCTCAAAGGTTTTTGCGCCGTCTTTAGAATACATTTTCCTCTTGCTTTCTTTCCAAGAAATACAAGTTATCTACTGCATTATTTGCAAGGGAGCTATAGATCACGGTCCAAATAGCAATAGATATTGGAAGCAAGATCAATTTAATGAGTCACATGTATGTATTTATGTAGGCAATTACAATCTTAAAAAGAAAAAGTTCGTTACTTCCAAAGAAGATTTTATTGACATCTACAGTTGATGAAACATGTCGAATTAATGGCTGCTATGAAAATTAACATTTTTCTTTTCGAGATGGTTGCTGTGAAATTCCTTGAAGTCACGAATTATCATATCGATTTTATTTTAGAAATTTTTCACTTCTTTGGATGAAAATTACAGAGTGGTTTTTGTGAGCCGTCGAGGAAAATGTCAAGAATAATATTCTACGGACAACTAAAGTCGTTGCAAATATAAACTGTCACATAATAAACTCGGTTTTGTGAAGTGTGTAGTCGGTAGGAGCGATGATAAAGTGAGCTACGTTATTATTGGATTTTCCATTTAAGTGTGGACAAGTGTATGAATTAGAAGAGACTCGTGTATCGTTAATCGTTTCGTTAAGAATTGCTAAGGCAAATTGATAAGTGTAAATAAGATTTTTCTGCACGTATAATGGGGAATTTTAAGAAGGCAAACTAAAATTAGTAAATTCGAAAACAATTGGATGTCTTACTTTTGTGGGTGACTGGAATGAGCCGTTCCGCTCCTGTCAGATATTTTTCATGCCTGTTTTTCCTAACTATTTATTGAATATAATACTCATATTTTCAGAGAAAGTCACTTTTGCATGAAACATGGATAGCACGGAGCCGATATGTACTCTATACTTCCCCTGAGATATTCTCAGGTAATCTATTGGAGTGACGTTTTGCTCTGAGAATTTTGCTATTTAATACTGCCTTACGTAAAATTAAATCATGGCTTAGTAATCTCCAACTTTAGTCATTTACCAATTTCAGGGATTCCATCTCATTTACAGAAGCATACGTTTTAGTGATCTTCTTTTCCAGCTTCATTCTCATTCACGAATGAGGCATTTTTCTTTGATGACTTCGACTGAACTTTTGGGGAGAACACCCAGGAGTGGAAATAAGAGCGCCATTTAGTTATGTATTACATCTTTTACCTGGCTTTCTCTAAACGATGCTTTCCTTGAAGTTAGTATCAGAGGAGAGTTGAGCTCTATATTTAAAATGCAAATCACACGTGCAGAAGGTTATCAATACACGCCTTTGGTTAAAAATTATTATGACAGAGGTTAACCATCATAAAAAATGTCCGAGGCAATTTAGGTTTACAGGTAAAGTTAGAAAATTTTTTTGTCTTTGCAATACATACTTTTAACTAATTTCAACGCAAAATTTTGCTCTGGATAAGATTTTTTGGTCATACACGAAGTTGATATTCCCTCTAGGCATGATAATAATGATACTGGTTATAAGGTACATCATTATGAATTTGTCCCAACGGTTGCATCAGTTTACGTGATTCGATGCGATGGCACTTTCAGGTGATGAAGATAGAGAATAATAAGAACTGAAAGATAAGGAGAAATAGAGAAGAGAGTAAATCTCCAGAATTGCCACTTACAGAGATCTCTTGAGTATATAAGAGGAGTCTCTATGGGAATTCGTCAATGCCTTCTTTACCAAGTGAGGAGAATTCTGACCTAGATTCATTCCAAGACCTAAGAAGCCACAAATCACGCCGATATCTGATATTTATTCGCTATAAATTTATTGAAGCAAAATGTTTTGGAAAGTTATTTTACTAAATGACTAGCATAGATTAAAACTATGATTTCGGTACTAAATATTTGATTACACTTTTTTATTTTACCTCGGTAATGACTCGGAATAGGATATCAGGTACGATTTTGCATTTTTTAGGTTTCTCAAACCAAAAACTCAAAATAATAAAGAGTAATAGTAGCAAAACTTCCCGTGATATTATATTCTCATTAAAATTCATTTTTGACTGTATAAACTTCACAGCTAAAGCACCTCACTAATTAGCAAAAATTTAGAGAAGCCTTATCATTATTAACAATATTTCGTTCGTGGATATAAGTTGAATCACAATACGTCTCTCAAATACTCTTAGGTAACCTCAAACCAGCGGTACAGAACTTAAATCAACTTGGAGAAACTTCTCCTCCTTTTAGATTGATTTCACCTACTTCCAACTTTTCTCTAATTATATTAAAATCCAACCCCTTCACATGGAAACCACTTCAACTGCTTTGCGTTAATTCGCAAACCTTCTTCGCCTCGAAAACTTCTTAAAACACGTCTCAACGATTTACGAATCCATGACAACGAATCCCTTCCTTCATTCGTCTTCTCTCGTTCTCCAGTGGAACGCACCTTCATTAGTCACTTGTAAAGGTAATACGTGGATATAGCAATTGATATAGCTTTTCAATTAACTTAGCGTGTTATCAGGGGTAATTTCGATGGATAAAAAACCACTAGACGCAGGACTAATGATAAATGTGAGTGAGAGTTTAAGTAAATTTTATTTTCCGTCGAATTCCGAAGATTGACAATAAGTCCCCATCTCGAAATCCGGATTTCTTTTTACCTTGCAATTTCTTGCCGTACTTGTTCTATCTTTTGAATCTCATTGAACTGAGCTTTCTCTTCTTTAAAGAAAAAGTTTTACAACATGAAAAAGTAAAGCAGGCATATCGAGATTTAAGGAAATCGTAAATCAGACTGAATAAAATCAAAGCAATGATAGAAGAGTCATGAGATGAGGTAACTAAATGGAACTTTTTCCATCATCGATTCCTCATTAATGACGCGTTATCTTAAAGGACAATTCAACTTGATTTAATTATTCTACTATATTTGTATCGTGAATTTCCTCTGATAAATAGTTTAACCTAAGTTTTTTCGCTTTCTTACGTGAATCTTCATTTATTAACAATAAGTTAAAGGTGATGCTATTTTATTCTAAGAAACTAACTTTAGACTTTCCTTTCGTTGCTTTTTCTCCAGTGAGCTTGATTTTTTCTGTTAATCAGGATATAATTCACCCTAATATGTTCTTTATTTATAATATTAAATAATATTTGTTACAGCAATTCAAAAACTCATTGTCAGCGTGACTCTATGCACCAAACATTCAGGATGAAAAAGTGAAAAGTGTCCTTTATAGCCTGCATTTAACATACTGGTAATTGGATAAGATTGCACCGATGCTCATATTTTTACAGCGCTTCTTCGCAAAGCCAAGTTTATCCACGATGTAAAATCGCAACATTCTACTCTAAAGACTGATAAATACTCGACAGCATGGAAATAAAAACCCCCAATCCACTTCCACGTCTCTTAATATTTCCTTTCGAAGATGTCTTTTCGCTCTGCTTTGCCCTCCGACTGCGATCGCCTCAGGCCTTCTCTTTCCGCTACAATCCTGTTATCCCAGACGCCTTTATTTTCACTATTTGAACTTAGGGACGAATTCGATTTGCCCCTAAAACATTTAGTTTGTCGCGATACTGTTTGCCAGGATGGGAAAGAACCACCATAGAAGCCTCGCAGGATTTAGATGGAAGAGCAAATGAAGCAATAGCACGCCGTTACCTTTTGTTCATATAAACTTGGGAAATTTGTAATTTTGAAAGCTTTTGTTCAATGTTAAATGCATAATTTAATGAAATTCCGATCAAACTAAGGCGTTACTTGGTGGAAATTCTCCATACCTAAACTCAAAATAAATATAAACTTGGTCGGCTCCACAAAATCTTTATTATCTTAATCTACACTACCGGTTTAGTTAAGTGGTATCATCTTTAGATGGTTCTTCCTCTGAGCAAGTAGTGGAAACCGGTAGGGTAAAGTAATATAATAAACGGTTTATGAAACTTAGCAAGCTTATAATTATTTTGAGTTTAGTAAATTCAATTCGTTGACCGTTCTAACGTACATTGCAATTTCGAAACGATCTTTCATTTGTACCTTCAATGCATGACGTTCTGGCAGAAATCGCTTTTATACTAAAACCTTGCTTAAAAGCATATGCTTATTTTAGAATATACGCCAACGAATTACTCAGAAGTCTTTCTCAGAAATATCTATCTAAGATCGCAGGAAAGATTAAAGTAAATATTTTATTTATAAGCTCAAAATATGTTGTGTTCTTATGAAAATAATAAATGTACATTTTTAAATCTATGTGAATTTAATTCACATAGATTTAAAAATGTACTTGTAACTATCTTATCAATACTCGTATTTCATTTTATTTGTTACTATAGGAATAAATGCTATCGGACAATTTTCAGTTGCTGGAAACCGGGCAAAGAAAACCTTCAATAAACATTTTACCGAGATAAATTTCTTATTATTTTTATTCTCCGTAAACAGCTCTAGGTACTGGTAAATATTTTCTTTATTATGTCTGCATAACATACATAATACTGTACATAAGTTTCCTTTTAGTAGTTACTTGGTTCTAGATATTTGGCGATATATAACAGGCCATCTCGGTTTACGTAGCTGTCACAGGGAAATTCCTACCATAATTTCGAGTGGTCAAAAAAAGAATCCCTTACATCTACAGCTGTACAATTCTGCCATATTCGTTATGATACCTCGTTACGGGTCAACATTTCTTAAAATAATAAGCATTTTTGGCGTGTGACTCAGATAACCTTAGGCTTTTGGAACGACTTTAGAAAAGGAGGTTTATGATGTTTTGACTGTGATTTTTACCTGTTACTTATTGATTTATTAATAAGTCATTTAATATGTAATACTATATAAACTATTTCTTTATTTAAAGATTCACATACAGTACTGACAACATTTTACAGTGAGTAGCAACATAAAAGAACGCAAAAATTACAGTAAATAAGCACGAATGCATGGTATAAAAATAGAAATAAATGAACAAAAACAGACACAGACCAGATAAGATGTAAGTAGGAAACTATTTATAGGAATCTTTGTACTGAGATTCTTGTAA
This sequence comes from Pachydiplax longipennis, assembly GCA_036926295.1. Lineage (NCBI taxonomy): Eukaryota > Metazoa > Arthropoda > Insecta > Odonata > Libellulidae > Pachydiplax > Pachydiplax longipennis. The sequence continues at coordinate 564,833 of JAVFKF010000085.1, read as the reverse complement.
GAATGGGTAGAGCGACAGTCTGAAAGGGTTGTGAAGGGAGATATGAAATTCAGAACTTCACATCTGCGATATTAGCAGTTATACTCCTCCATATCTGAACTAATAAAAGTTACAATCTTGGTTTATCATATAACATATCGACTACGGATCCGTTACTAGATAACATTTTCGTGCGGCATCAAAAAGGGATATTAATATAATGGGCGATTCTGGGGTTGACGAAGTTTATAATTAATTATAGTTTAGATACACCGTTAATGCTTAAATGGAATATGCATTCATTCTTTCGTGTGTAATTAGCCATAGATTCCATCATCGATCTATTTTAGTCTTACAATACATCCTTCCAAATCGAACTTGCATATGCCGCAATTCTTTTAACGAATGTCTTAACATATCTTAGTTTCTCTTTGCCTTCGCCAATTTCTTCTTGCTCTCTACACATAAATCTCAACTGGACTTCTCTCGCCCCACAGTAGGAATGCATTTTACAACATGGCGCCCAAAACCGCAGTATTTTTCGCCTGAAAATTCCTCCGTTCTTTAGCTCGCTTTATAGCGCCGTTTCCTTCTGCGGCCGCCACGCGGAATTCCGCCCAACCCTTCTTTTTACCGCACGTCTCGAATAGGCTGACGTGTTTCATTGTAGTGTTCTTTGGCGTCCGATTGAATGTGTGAAGACACATGGGTTTATGGCTTTTTTTAATGGCGAACCCGAGTTCTCTTCCGTCGATTTATTTGCGTTATGTTTATTAATTTTAAGAGTTAAAAAGGAAGATGGCATTATCTATTCTCAGTTTTGCTGTGCGACATTCTGCGTTGTAATGTGTACTTGGTAAACTTGCCAAATAGATGAAGAACCGTTAATTTGCAAATTAGTAAATAATGCAAAATAATACGTAACAATTACTTTAAGCACAAAATGAAAAGTGTAAGATTGATTTCTCACAGTGAAAAACTTCCTTTCCTGTTAGAAATAAGTAAACAGACCTTACTTTTAGTGATGTTGGGAAGAAATTATAACTCTTGTATTAACGGAACAATATGTTTCTTGTTGAATCCGAGAATAATCTACGCTTTGAATCTGTATGAAAATTTTAGAAATTTTTATGCACGACCGTAACGCCCTTATTTAATTATTTTAATTTTTTCCCAATATGGAAGACATGTAAAGTATGGTGATTGTAAACGACTAAATTATATAAAATGACCTGGTTTCTCCCTAAAATTTCACAGTATATTAGTCATAAATAATTTACGCATCTTGTGCCGCTAAAGAAGTATCCATACTTGCATAAGCGGCTTTGGTAGTAATTTGCAATAATCAAATTGAATTTCAGTTCTGTTTAGACTGTTTAATTTTGTTATTTCTTAAGCAATTGAAGGTTTCTACCAATGAATGTCTAAAATGTTCTGATAAAAAATTAATAAAATAAGAAATGTTGATTATCATTCTTTGGAGTCCACTCACCTAAATGTGGCCGATGCTAGGAATACATGGATAACCAAAGCCGTGGATTTTTTAGTAAGAAATACAAGAGTGATCAAGCAAAAGCTATACATTAATGTTGTACTCAATTTTGAGTTATTTGAATTAATAATCCTACATCAGTCTATTTTTTTGCCTAAAATTCTTTCTTTGTTGGACAAATAGCATTTAAGGAATTCATCCAATATTCCACTCATCAATTCAATATGTAAACTACTTGTATGCCGAGTATATTTCGACGAGGCATTGTTTCTGATATACTAAGCACAAAATAATATCAATCATCCGTAATGAAAATATTTTAAGCTCATGAGGAGTGCAAAAAATACTTTAAATACGGCAGGACATCTATAATTTTTAGGAATTTTGATCACGACTTGGAATTACTGTTCTATGATAATGATTTTATATCACGCGCTAAATTGTTTGCATAAGATTAATTCAATTATGTTTCGCTAGAATCGCGGATATAATTTCTATAACAAAACGTGTATGAATACAACAACTCTTGTTTAAGCGGAAAAAGTGGCAAATATTTTAACAGATTAACATGGATGCCAATTCATATACCCCGTTTTAGTAATCGCTCACGACATCAAAACATCGCAAACCCTGAATTTCCTTTTATACTATCAGTTTAAAACCTATGATTTGCATCTCAAACCATCGAAAGAGCTTTAAATGATTCTAGTTTTATAATGTTTAATGTAATTTTATAGTATCTTTTATGTGAGGGTATTGATTTCAAATGTGTTGAAATGAGTTCCAAATGTGTGAAGAACAAGTGCATCTCAAGTTTCTTTACGTTTGAGCGATTTCTCCTCCTTTTTAGAAAGGTATGAAAATTATTAAAGTGTCGCATTTGTCGGCTGTTTCCTCCAGAGGAAAGGTTTTGTAAGAAAAATGGAGTTGACTCCTAGTGTTATTTGGCCGCGATAACAAGTGCCTTAGAGGGAATCAAGAGAGAGTTCACTTTAGAAGTAGATAAAATGCAATCCAACGGAGACGTGTCACGAGGGATAACAGTTTCCTATAACCGAAGAACAGCGAGTAAGAAAAGGAAATGCAATAAAATACATTTTCGCGATGTCATTCGACGGCAAAACTCCATCGAAAATCATTTATGTTATCAAAATTTTGCTTTAGATAAATTTTTCGAATTTAATCGAAACAAAGGAACCTTATGCATCACATGTGTGTTACACGAAAGGCATACACTAAAATAAATTCGTCAATAACTTCAAAATTGAAGCTCCAATGTATCACGTTGTAATAAATTAGTATTGTTATGATCCCTATTGAAATATGTAGTCTAGGAATATGGTGAAAATGCTGAATGAATTTTAGCTAGCAGCCGCTTTAACGATGGTCATTTATCCTTAAATTTCCAATTTACATATTATTTTCCGATCTGGCCAATCACTCAAATCAAATACAGTATAGCGTATAAAAAGTCTCTTAGAGAAAATTTTCCTAAGATGATTTTCTTAAGATGAATTCTTTTTCATGTATATGCTTCGTATAACATGGCACAAACATTCTTATACACACATACCTCCATCATATCTAGTAACTAGCCGAAAAATCCGTTACTTCTCAACGAAAAAATAAAATATTTCTCTCTACCATGTTAATCGTGTCTTGGATGTTATAATGACTAATTTTTAAACTTAAAAGATGAAAAACATTCATTAGTCATAGCATGTACTGCTGTCATTTATTCTGAATATTCTGATATTGGTCCTTTTGCTGCTACAGTATTGACGAGCCTTCGCCGAAGACTGACTGTTGGAAGAGGGTATTCTATTGACGTATGAGGGAAGTACCGTCGAGTGACCCTGCTGACTGCTATTTGACAACGAAGGAGACCAGCGGCTACTGGCGAGGGCGATCAAATGGCCTGCGCTGGATCCCATTCTCCTCTAGTATGAGGAAAGTGGCGGGGAAATATCAGTGACCAGGAAAATAGGTGTTCTAACCAACTTGAGGGGATCTTGCACGAGGTTTGGCGTTTAAAAGGAAGGCAGTCTTTTCGGTGTTTCAGTGCAGTGAAGTGCTCTTTCACAGTGGTGACCAATCTTATAGTGTGTTATACACAGGAAAAGTGTATTGTGACAAATTGTGTTCGGTGAGCGGATGGATGGTTGGTATGATGTCAATCAGATACCTTCTTGGGGGTAAGTGTATGATTCTACATGTTTTTATTAATTTATGGCAGATGTGTTTGAATTCAAAATTGCAGCATTATTTTAAACGTGGTGCATGAAATTATTGCAGATAGATTGGTACTACACAATTCAAACATAAGAAGCCATTTATGTATAGAATTGTTCATCATCATTTCTTAACTTCATTCGCGTTGGAAAAATGGAGCTGATTAAGAAACTATCCTTAAATGGTCGTACGTTGATTCCAAAAAATCTACACTGCAAATCGGTTCCAAATCCATACACTAATATTGGCTCTTAGCCCCGTTACTCAATCATTACTTTCACACGGATCTAAATTCTCCGCGTATTTTTAAGGGAAAAAGCACCGCACGGCTTCAGGAAACGCATTGGTTTTCAAGGGGACTGGTCGTTTATCGAGATTGTGGCAACTCGATAGCTATATTTACGCTACTAAAATCTGAATTCTAATTTATTTTACTTCCTTTTGGTGCCGATCTCGATATCGTAGTTAGTTGGAACTGTAATTTGTGATAGAATTTTGCCTGTCATGGTTTCGTACGAATTTTATTTTCGTAGGACCGCTTAAACTTACCTGGGGTCGATCTGAGGACACTTAAGTAAAGGAATTGTAGATTATTTTATCAATGTGGGGAGTACGTCATTTAAGTTTGACAGTTGTGCAACTTATGTTAATGGGGATTAGGCGATCATACATACAAACGTATCTATATAGTGGAAAGTGAAATACGTTTTTACTTTGACATCCAGCTACTGACGAAGTCAACATTCTGTTGATTGCTATTTTCATAATTTTATATCCAAAGTGTTTAATGGATAGGATCGTATCAGAAAAGCGAAATATGTTAAAATGAGATAACTAACATAGTTCATCTGCGTATCTAAAATAATATAAAGTATTATAAAAAGTTTTTAATTTGACATACAACTACTGCAACATCTAAGATTACATCGTTGGCTATTTTCAGATTTTCTCAAACTTAAAGTTTTCATTGAAACATCTCTCTTTTGTGAATACGATAGAAAAGTGCTCGTTGATTCTTAACGGGAAAGTAAAAATTTCTACCTTCCGTATCGATAGCATCTTGTATCTTGATGTAACTCAGTTTTAAACTTTGAAGATTAACATTATATTTTCTTTATTTGTTGGGAACATTTGCGAAGTTTTCAATCTTTTAATACTTAAAATTACGCTTTGACTCGTTTGTGGACTTACCAGAGATGAAAAGTATTCATTAATGGAAGCGGGGAAGCGTCAATTTTCAATAAGATGAAATATTTTCAACTTCAGGTTCTCGGTTATTGGGCGAACATGAACATTTTAAATATTGTAATACTAAATATCTGAACTTCCCATTGATTCGCAGTATGGAGCAAAAGTCGGAGAATGTAAATCTTCTTAAGAACTCCTTGACACTCACGGAAAAAATAGGCGGTGTAGAATATGAGATGTTGAATTATGTTATTCTTTACTTCAAATGCTGTTATGAAAGGATTTATGAGCCAATAAAGTAATTTGAGTTATGGTTCCTGCTATGAACCTATTTATATAAATTTAACATTTAAACATGCAAAGATATACTAATTTTAATATATTTATTCAACTATACATGTACAGTGGGAGAAACAATTATCGCAACACCCTTTGGCGTCAGAGCGCGGATTACATCGGAACTAACTGAAAACTCTCTACCACCGACAATTCGGCAACTCTGAATCGAGCCAGTAAAAACCGCAATATTCAAACTTCGTACAAATGGGAAATAGGCTTTACGTATCGTAAATATATGCAGACCTTTAAGATCACCTTTGCGAAATTTCCCTTAAATTGGCTGTGCCTCATTGCCTTTATTTTTTGCTATTTGTTATTCAAAGCTAGTCGTGATCAAAATAGTTATCTAGAATGTCATTATAGTACGTTGTGGGATAATGACAAAGAAGAGTATTTGATGGCGGAATAACAGACGTTAAATGATTATTTTGCGGTATTATCCTGCGAATTTAACGGTTAAATACTTTAATACTTAAGATTTAATACTTTGAATTTTGATGGAAAATAATTCTCACGAATAGGATTAACCATTTAAGAAAACAAATACAGAAATCACTGGGATATGTCCTATTCTTGCCTTTGTATTTTCTCTCCAGCAGTGTAGTTTCCCACGGCATATGGTATTACAAATATCCTTTCGGTAAAATAATTTCTAATTCGTGTGATGAGGAAGTTTATTCTTTCTTGGCGCTCTTTAGCAATTAACGTGTTGACAGGAATTAGTATCACTATTATTAGCTTTTAGGTGGTGGAAACGGTAATCAACAATTTTCAGCTCCAGCAGCCTATACGTAATAGTGAGTAAAAATTATGTAATAATACGTAATAGAGAATTAAAATTCACGATTAATTTCATCATATTATAAAAACAGTTACAATAGAATTGATTGATGAGGGTTAATGCAATAGAAATTAGCTTCATAGTGTTTTAGTCGTTCAAAGTACGTAATATACGAAAACAGATGCTTCGACTGACTGTTAATTATCCATTGGGCATGCAGTTTACTCTATCTAGAAGACTGCGCGATTCAACTACTACACTGTAGCAAGAATCATTCACTAGATATAAGTCGGATGAATATAGTATTCGCAGGCGAAAAGTTTGTAAGAGGCCGATATTTACTTTTCTTATTTCTCCATAGCGATGACTAAAATTTTCGCTTCAAATTTGATAGATATCGCTTTCTCTACGCTTAAATATTTTCTAAGGCTATTTTCATTCTTATATTAAGCGTCATACGCAACTTTTATTCTATACTTTAATAAACTTAGTATCCACTTTACGGACTGTTCCGGAAAATTCCCGCCCCCCTTTCCCTTCACGAGGACCGACCAGGTAGTTTTAGTGTCGTTTACTACGTGATTTAGCGGTTTAAATGAGAGCGAATTTACGTAGACAAAGTTCTTTTGTAATTCAACAGTAAGAATAGTTACAAACACTCACGTAAATAGGCAAAAGGGTATGCATGAGGTTACTTCCAAAAAAATAGAAAAAATTGCAACGGTGAAAAGAAATTTCACTTAAAAAAAAGCATAAGGTTATACCAAATTTAGGCCCAGATTTAATGTGCGAACTGAGAGATCTAATAATAATTGTCGTGAATTCCAAGAGCTTACGTAATTAAAAAGGCGGTATTCTTTAACATTACGATGAGCACATGCGGGAAAATCATACAAGAGAAAAGTTAGTTTATTGAAGATATTGCTTTAAGCGAGATATTTAAAAGATCCAATCATTGCCGTAGGAGGAGATTCTGACATAACGCATCTTAATTGGGATTATCTAAAATCTCTAGCTGCTGCTCCAGCACTAGTATAGAGAAAAAATCGCTGCACTGAAAGGGAAAGCCTCATCGTGCTTAGAGAAATTAGGAGTCCCTGTCAAATGATTCTGGCTGTAAAATATAAGTCAACAGCCACTTCTTTCCAGTGAACGACTGAGCCTCGAATCCTTGGAAGCTGAGACGCGGAAAGCACATTCTTGACCGACTATAGCTAGAATCGGATCCGAATCCTTCAAGTCAAATGATTCTTTTTGTATTGAATTTCATCCCTATGATAAATCTATATATTCAGAAAAGGATAAATGTATGTAGCAATCATATCTTACATTCGCTCATTTTGCCAATAAGAAAAAATAACAAAAACTCATTTAATGGAAGGAACAAGCGGAAATGGATCTGAACCCCTTCTTTTACCGATCGGATACGTCTGGCAGTTGCACAATCAATTCTTACATAGTGGTTACAATTATGATAATTTCCCACAAACTGAAAACTCAATATCAATTGTTTTTTATTATTAGCTTATATTATTAGGTTAGTAAATCCTCGGCTAATACATTTTATGAAGTCAGAGATCAATACTTTAAAAATGAGTTTTTTTAGATAATCTTCTAAGACTGAAATAATCCAAATAAATAATGACAAATTATTATTATTTGGGAATTGTATTTCAAATCATCTACGTTTTTCACCTCCTGTATGGACGCGATAGCTTTCCTCACACAAAAGAATGAATGCCGTATACACATGATGTGGTATAATGTTTGTTGAAAGAAGGAGCCGGGCCACTAGGTTAACTGTTTTATCCTTTTTGGCCGATAACTGCGAGAATTTGAACACGTTTTTCAGCTTTTCTTTGACACTCATCGAGAGTCAAAGGAATGGCTTCAGGTTCGACTGTAGCGTTACGGCTTTACAAGAGTCCCTCGGTGGGAATTTGATCCAGCTGAGAAGATCTAATAACTGACGGAAGCTCTTCAAAAACTTCATCGGTTTACATCTTAAAGACAAAGTAAATGAAATTTTAGTACTAGTAATGACAATTGACAAATCGTTACAGGGAAGTAATCACAAAGACAGACAATTACTTTTTTCTCCGAGCAATTAGAAAGGCTGATAGAGTAGATTAAGTGATGATGGTGTTATTACAGCCCCTTCCTTACGCATATGGTGGCTCGCGGGATATACATCTAAATCTAATATCTAAATCTATGTTATTTGTATCGAAGTGAGAACTCGCGAATTGACCTTGTTGTAGGCGAACAATAATTAATAATAAACAGAAAAATGTCAATAGTTCTCAAGACTTCTGTTTAAAGCCTAAAAATGAAAAAGATTCGCTTGAGCAGTATGTTGGCTGTCCGTCTCTCGAAGTGAAGACCTCAATAATTTGATAGTAATAATAAGCCTGAGTGAAGCTCCTTGCCTTGCCAAATGACCTGTTTGTTTTGGTGAGTGACGCATAGGCTTTCCAAAACCCGCTGCACTGGAAGCGATAGGCTCATCGTGCTTCAAGAAATCAGGAAGCCCTGTCAAATAAAACACTTCTTTCTAGCGAAGGACTTCGAATTCTTTGTAGAAGAGGAATTTCCGCTGACACACGAAACATGTTCTTGACCGACAATTGGAATAATCGGTTCCAAATCCTTGATTAACCCAATTATTATTTTCCCATAGTGAATTTTATTCCTCCGATAAATGTATATTCATCACAGGGGTGCATATGGCATGATATTTGGCAACCATATGACACATTCGTTCATTTCCCCAACAAGAGAAGTTTAAGTTAAAATGGACATTTAACTTGAGCGGAATTCGAACTCGTGCCCTTCATATGCCAATAAGATGCGTCAAGCAGCTGCACAATCAACTCTTAATTAGGAATTGGTTGTAATTATGACATTTCCCAATAAACTGATAAGTCCATTTTAGCAGCTTATTAACAATTTTATTATGGTAGTATAATACGACTTACGAACTTTATAAAGTCAGACGTTCATAAAATACGTTTCTGTATTAAAAAATTGGGTCGTCTGTTAGAAAGTCCTCACTGACTAAAATACGCTAGAATCATAATATTATTTGGGAATATTTTTCACGAGTGCAAATACATCTATGAGCCCCGTGGTTAGGAAGGAGCTTTGAATTAAGGCAGAGGATAGTTTCCACTGGGTGGCTGTAAAGGGGAGGGTCCTTAGTCCAGCTGATAGAAGCACGAAAGGGAAATTCTTCGCGCCTGCAGTGCTTTGAGGTGCTCAATATATGGTTAAAGACTTTCCTCGCGAAACATCGAAAACTGAATGCATTTCTACGTGAAATCAAATGACGCAATGACTTAGGGCACCGAGCTCGCTGATGCAAAATGTAAGAAAAGTCCGATCTATGCGCAAAATGTATTCGGTTTTTATGCAATCCTGTTTGTATTAACTATGGAATTGGTACTTTTCCTCTCAATTCCGGACATACAAAGATTTCACGTATTCTAGGATACGAATGGTGTAAATAAATTTCTATTAAGAATTTCCTTCGAGTGAAAGACTAAATTATGGAAAAATTATATTCCCTAGACAAAATACAAATTTTACTTTGTGGCATTGTGCCATCTTAGTAATTACTCTGACGAATTTTCGATTTCAAATCGCTGAATGAAAAACTTTAGACGTGTAATTAAAGCCCTCGGAAAGTCGATCGCAGTAAATCAATATCCAATGTTTGAACTGGACTTATGAACATTAATATTTACATTAATATACAGCGAGTAGCAGTAAGACGTGTGGCCGTGTGTAAAAACCAAACTACCTAGATAATTGTGTTATTAGCGCACCTTAATTTATCCAGAAAAAGAGACTAATACAGGCCATCTGTTCTCGCTATAATCTGGTAAAATATATGTTTTATTCTCCAGACCTTAAAATCCCGAAAATTCGGTCTCCAGACCGAAAATATCGCGTTCGGTAAAGATAAGAATCACGACGTAGCGTATTCCCTCTCTAACCTAATTCGTCCTTATTTCTACATATTTTTCTACGTTTCAACCGAACATTATTTACAAATAAAGTCCCAATTATTATCCAAATATTTTTATGCATCTTAGATTGCAATAGTAATTAATATATCTTTAAACTCTAATGCTATAAATATGATAACTATCTGTGAAAGAGAAATGCCGATATAAACACGACGAACTCAAGGAAAGATCGCGCGAAGGATTTAAGAAGAGATCGAAAGAGAGAAATTTTGAGTACGTTATAGGCTCCAACTCAAATATTACCGCTTTTCGAGGCTTTTCTCAGTGTTGTCAGTCAGTCGTAGTAAGTAGTTTTGCAAGTAGTTTCTGAGAATTCCGACTCAAGCGCTCGCAAAGTGTTGCGATAATTTATTCCCCCACTGTACAATTTTAAGTGATCTCGGCGTTATTCGCAGTTGGCAACTTAATTATATTTTGATAGCGTTTGTAAAGTCGAGATAAAGAATCCTTCGATAAATGGCTGCACTCTAAAATGTTTCCTAATGCGAACAAATTTTTTTTTAAATTAGCTTCCATTCATGTATCCAACAACATCATTCTAACCATTTTCTCATATGGATCTAAATTTCCAGTGGAATCTTACGGGATAATGAACAAGCTCGGTGTCAACAGTCGCGTTGTTCGCCAAGGGGACTGGTTGTTTATATCCACAACATTTTTCGTCATTTTCATTTATTTTCACCGAAATCTCATCATTATGACTTGATAATGTCATTTGAAGACCAAAATTAAAGCCCTTGCTTATTTTTCTTTCTTACGGTGCTTGTCTCGATTTCGCACGACCATTATTTCCAGTTGAATTTTAGAAAATTACTGTAGCCTGCAACCGCTTAAAGTGAAGGTTTCTTTTTTTTCGTATGAGACTTTTTAGTGTCTGGGTTCGAATTGGGAACTTCTAGGTAAATAAAAGTTGCATATTATCTGCGGAAGGAGTACATTTAACAATCTTAAAAGTTTGAAAGTTGTGGAATTTATGATTCTCGAGTTTTAGGAAAGCATACATTTTATTATATTGGAAGGCAAAGTAATTGTATTTTATTTCAAAATTTCTACTTGGCTACGCATTCGTGAATTATCACCTTCATTTATCGCACTCCTGCGGCTCGGAACGTAGCATTGTCTATGCTTTTCAATTTTAGCCAGCGAAAGTAATTTCATAGGCTGTCTGCTTTCGCTATGCCTTTGCATCCGTTGTCCTTTTTTCCTTTTTAGGATGAAAATAGGATATTTGATAACATCCCCGTTCTGCGTCCTCTCGCTCCTGTTCCTGTGGGATTTTTACTTTATTTTCTGAACAATAATCTCACCAACAAAATCTTCAGGGGCCTATAAAATACGCATTTTACTTTCCATTTAGCTATCGTAGCTTAGTAGAAATTTCAAGAGTATTTCTCTGGGTCTTGCTAGTTCTTTTTTCTGACTCTAGAAAGCTGAATACAACGAAATTCAAATTTTCTCACATTTACCTCTGCGATTTTAACGTAAATCTTGGTTTTGAAAAAAATTCTATATTTATTTTATCAGAATTAGGTTTTTCGTTTTGCTCATTAGAATATCTTTTATTTCAAAACAATTCTGAAAAATTCTGTAAATAGCCCTAATAAATTCGTTTACGATCATTGCAATTCATATCGGTTTATTTTCTGTTTGGAATATTCATCTAAAACCATCATATTTTCTAATTCTTTTGGAATGGAAATATTTACTATTATCTGCTCCCGGAGAGGTTTGCTGGCCTACAGGAATACTTATCATTTACTCAGAATCCTTTTGGTTTTATGATTTTCTTGATCTGTTTATCACTTGATCTCGGAAATGTTCTAAGCCTCTTTAAGGCATATAGAATATCTCTATCATAGCGTGAGTTATTGGGAAAACAATTGAAAAATAACTATTAAAAATGAACTGCTATAATTTCTAAAAGTAAAGAATCATATTTTTTTAATTAACAACCTTGATAAACTTTGATTAGGCTCACGTAAACTGTAAACATACTTATATCATTTACAATTTCTCATAGTATCAGCAATTATACGATTTCAAATCTATCTTTTATACATTTCCTTTCTCATTAGGGATAAAGACAATTTTGTTGCAAGAAGTAAACGGAAGTGTTTCTAGCTAAAGAGTACATATCGAAGATTTCCTTCGAAATTTTTACCTATATGTTATGAATATCAATCTATAGAAACGAATTCTGCTTTTAAAGCGCCACCTTGCCTGCTTGAATCGCACGGATTTTGAGGATTGAAATATAATTGATAGCTGTGCAATATAAACGATTTTCGATGCAATATATAAACAATTGATTTAAACCGAGTTTATCTTCCTTTTGTATTTAGTGTTCAATTTCACCCTCCATTCATTCCTCTGGAGGTTTCTCCCACACCTCAAAGGAGCTTTTGTTTTCTTTAAATTGCCCACGTTTCGTTTCCTTGAGGCCTTTTCTCGATCTGCTTTCCTTCTTCTCATCCCTTCGCTCCGTTTATTCCTTCCCTCTCACTTTCCCTTTGTCTTTGCGATCCTTCGTTAAAGTTCCCTCTGAATTTCCGTATTCTGAATGTGTTCGTTTGAGTTGGAGATGTTATGGATGAAGATTACTGAAAGTAATGCATCCATCTGAGGTTAATTTATCATCTCTCTCATAAGTTGTAAGGATGGACAAAGTTGATGCGTACAATTTCAAATCAAATGTCAATAAGAATTCTAAGCGTGACGTTAAGCTTTCGATTAAACGTAAAAAGGATGAATCATTCCTTCCTATTAAAATTATTCATCCTGAAATGAGAGAGAAATTCCAACAATTCTCTGCTACCTCTTCCATTTTCAACGCCATTTTCTCGTCTTTATTTTCATGGAGTTATCAATAGTATCTCACAAAATTGAAATGAAAACTAGCACTGCTACAAATTTAATTTTGGAGTATAAGAATGGCACTTCTGAATCCTCAGCTTAGAAAATAACTGATTTAAGAAGTATAGAGGTCCGACGAAATTTAATTAAATGACTTATTGGTCAATATCTCCATGTTTCGATAAATTCGTGAATAGTTATTGTTGGTTACATAAGATGCATATCTAAAAAATGTATATTTTGAAATATAAGTTAAACAAATTAGATATGTAACTTCGTTTTCCATGGTGATATTTGAGATATTTAAGGAAAATACAATGCAATATTTTATTAGCCATTTCATCTTCCATCATCGTTAGTGTCACATCAGTATTCTTTATTGTATCAGAAAAGTGTGTAGTTTCATTATTCTGAACTATATTGAATTCCCGTTGTCAGTATTGATCAGTGTTAGGAACTTCATATTCCCTTCAAGTCACTAAGTTTCCGCTTCTCAGATATAATCTGTCCTTCTTAATTATGCGCAGTGTCTACATCCTATTCTGCTGTTATCTAAATGTGATAATGTCAAGCTCAATTTCATGGAAGGGACCCATCAAATACATTTGTTTGTACTTTTCACAAAATATAATTTATTCCACAAAAGTAGTTTCAACTATCATTATCATCATCATCAGCCATTTTCAATCCGATGTCGGATGTATGCTTCCCCAAGAGCTTTCCAATTCTCTCTATTCTGAGTTTCTCTTTGCCATGTCACACCTAAGTACTTAATGATGTCTCTGTTCCATCGGTCCTTTGGTCTTCTTCTTGGTCTCTTCACATCTCTGGGTGTCCAGTTCAGAACCGCTCTAGTCCAACGGTTGTCGTTTCTTTTCGCCACATGGCCTGCCCACATCCATTTCAATGATCTTACTTTATCTATGATGTCTGTCACTCCTGTCTTCATCCTCACCCAGGTGTTGCGTTTCCTGTCTCTTCTTGTGATCCCATACATCTTCCCATTCTTCTTTGCGTTGTCTAAAGTCGTTGGGTTATTGCTGCGTTTAACATCCAGGTTTCACTTCCACTGGTCAACACTGGTAGAATGCATTGGTTGAAGACCTTTCTCTTCAAGACCATTGGCATTTGTGACTTTAGAATGTGTGCATTTCTTCCGAAGGCACTCGAGCCGAGTTTAATTCTTCTGTTTACTTCGTTAATCCTGTTGTTCTCTCCTGTGGTTACTAGTTGTCCTAGGTATGTGTATTCTGAGCAGACATCCAGAGGCATCCCTTCAAATTTGATTGGTTCTTGTGCTACAAAAGAGTTATGTATCACCTTTGTTTTTGTTAACTTTATCCTGAGTCTTATCTTATGTCCTGCTGTGTTCAGTTCATCAAGTCTTGAAGCTAGATCTTCTCTGTTGGTTGCGAAGAGTACTATATCATCTGCAAAGCGCAGATGACTAATGTGCTCCCCATTAATCCGCAGACCTTTCTGCTCCCAGTTCAAGGTTTTAAGAACTTCCTCCAGAACAGCTGTGAAATGAATTGGGGAAAGGCAATCTCCTTGTCTAACTCCCATCTCAATCTTTAGTAACTTCGTGTAGCATTACTGAGGCTGTAGCATTTTGTAAATGCTGCGTAGGAGACGGATGTACCCTGCATCTACTCCTTGTTTTTCCAGAGCTTCTAGTGTAGAAGAGGTACTTACCGACTCGAAGGCCTGAGCATAGTCCACAAAGTATAGTACTAGTGGCATCTCATATTCATTCGTCCTGCTGATTATTTCTTGTAGAGTGTGGATGTGGTCCATAGTACTGAAGCCCTTCCGGAATCCTGCTTGCTCTCTTGGCTGGGCATACGATAGAGTAATTTTTGACCGTTAAGCTACCTCATCAATGTTTTGTAAACAACAGGTAGAAGACTGATGGGGCGGTAATTTTTCAGCTCTTCCTTGCTTCCTTTCTTGTTCAAAAAGACAATTCATGCATGGTTCCAGTCCTATGGGTCTCTTCCTTATTTCCGTTAATTAGAGACTAACTGCGCTAAACATCTATTCCACCAAGTTTTAAATATTCTGCTATCACTCCATCTATGCCTCCTGCTTTTCCGTTCTTCGTCTTCTTTATTTATTGTCTGCTGTATCGTCTGCAATTACTTTTTCTGGGAGAATAGAGAGGGGATGTTGTGAGTTTTGGCATGTTTCTTGCTCATCAGCATTTTCTTCCTTCCTACAGAATACTTCAGTTTCTTCTATAAGTACACCTATTCAGGCCTAATAATTTTCTATTTCCAATAATTATAAATTGAATTCACAAAGTAATACAAATCATATGATTTCAGCGATAGTTTCCTCAGCAATTCATTCGTTTCTCATTATTTTTCTGCATTCCTTTTCCTCCATCTACTTCAATATTCCTTATTTTTCGACTCATAATTCTGATTCTCCTCTCAGCTGTTTCCATTTCCCATTCTGACCGTTCTCCTCAGCGGCCGCAAATTTTCTCTTTGGTTTTCCCATATCTTTCCCATTGCTTCCCTTCCTCAGAATTGCTTCCTTTTTATCTCCTTCCCTTATCGTATCCTGCCTTCTCAGGTTTTCTAAAATAAAATCCGCACTCTTATTCTTACATCGAAAGAGAATCGCAGCTATTTAGTTTTCCCGGAAGACTTTAAATTATACGGAAATATTAAAAATATGTTAGGTTACCTTCGTACTGGAGAGGGGATCACTTTTGTTATTATATTCAATGTAAGAATCTTGACTTTTATACCAACTAATACAGATAAAAAAGAGATGAGATTTTTAAATAAGATAAATAGGTAACTCTTTACATGTAATAAAGTTTGTTTTTTTCCTCTTTTGAGGAAAGAGCCACCAAAATATATAGAGAGAGTGCGAAGTCCCATGTCTAATTCACACCAGTTGCTTCTATAATGAGAGTGATTTGAAATTTTTTCGTTCTCATTACCGTGGAAAATGTTTTCGTCGAAGTTATTGTAAGGTAAAAAAACGCGATGTTGTATAAGCAACGAAATAAATGAAGGTGGTCTGAAAAGTTTCCGACCCCAGATATTTCAGAAATCTTCATAAAACTTTCAGAAAACATGTCGAGAAATGGCGAAATGCCGGAAGCTATTCAGACCACTCGTGTATCTACATCAATGCTTGGCTTGGAAGTTATACATCAGTATTACAAGGGATATAATGGTAGTAATTTTAAGAAGAAAACAATTCGGATCGTCATTTACAGTATATAAAACTGCAATGTTATTGGAGAATGATTATTTTTATTGTTTTATTTATTATGGTTTAGAAGGGTTAGGTGTATGCTATTATAGATTTACATTTTAATAGGTTAAATTTAGTTCCTTCATTTTTGACGGGAGAATACTATGATTAATGATTGCTGAAGCCCATGTAATTGCACCAGACTAAGCATATTATTTTGCAAATTACAGGAATGATGAAGTTAAATGCGCTGCTAATGACCATTCTACGTTTGAGATAAGCTCAATTTCTTCATTAACTTGAAAATCTCTCAAAGATTTAGCTTGTCACCGAAATGGGCTAGTCGTAGAGAAACCCAATTCATTCCTCCTTCAGAAGAAACTTCCTCTTGTCCAGCCGACGTAATTGAATTTTTTCATCAATTTGCGTTTGCCAGCGAAGTAAACATCGAAGGAGAAACAATGTCTTAAAGTAAATTAACCTTTAGATTCCACCACAAGATATAAAAAGCATTCGGTCTTTTACGATGTCGCTCTTTTATTAGGTTTATTATTTTGAGATGGATTCCCATGTATAATGCGAAAGGAATGTCGTCGTAGAACACGCTTTTGGGCTGTTGGGTGATCCGCTCGGAATGAAGTTACAGAACCCATTACAACCAGGAGATTATAGGTAGGGTTGACTTACATCTATTTTGAAAATAAGAATAATGGTAATAATAATTTTACTGCTTAAATACAGACCGAGAGCTCCTGGATAGCTAAGTGGGTAGCGTGTTTGACTTTGGTGAAAACGTTCCTCGGTTCGATTCCCGGATTAATTGTGCTAGACGTCGAGTCACTCTTAAAAATAAACCAAAAACAATCAAGCCATGAAAAACTTCCGATTCCTAATGAAGCGAAATAAAGTCATCTGAGAAGGAAAAAATTGTTGAGGGATATCATTTCATGGTTATCAGATGTAAGGAAGGCAATAAATTTAAAGAAAAGGAATACATAACTAGAACGACGTACATATATCGATACCTTAGTTGGGTCACGTACAGACAGTAAACTTATTTCTAGAGGTACGAGGTGAAACTCGAATATTTTGAGTAAATTAAAAATTCTATTGCTGGAATAATGAACACCATCCAAGAAAAGTGTATTATATTATGACAAATCTTTTTCGTTAAAGTAGATTCCCCTTTAGTCCTCGACTACCTCTCTTTCTTCCTCATTTGACCCTCCATATGCAATTTGCACCTGGATGTTCTATTTCTTACATCAATTTCCATCCTCATTGTATCCGTACATCTGCGATGGAAAAGGAGAGCGGATGAATTTGAATAGGTTCGTTTCTTTCATTTTAAGATCAGAAATATATTGCTAACAGTTATTTAAGAATACGTAATTTAGTTTCCGTCTAATACTCTATTTAAATGTGCCATCGAGATAAGTTGTTATGGTAGACTTTCTTATTAGTTTCTTCTGCCATTATCAAGTCCGTTGGTTTAAGTGCTTGTCGTCGTGCCTATCACTAAGAAGTAAATGTTTGAGCAATCATAATAGAGTACAATATTACTTAAAAACAGCTTATAACACTGAAAATGGGAATTACTGTTGACAGAAATTGCAGACTGCTTTAGGTAAACGGAACGATTTCATCCTCAGATACGCATCAACGCTGTCATGTTCTATAAGTAACAAAATATTTAACAAAATAAATTGCCTTTTTATCGAAAAAATACTGTTTTCACTGTTTTCTATACCCCGGCAGGTGGCTAACGGGGTGTCAATGTAAAGGGAAAGAAATAATTGTATTTGAGACAATTTTATATTCTAGGGAATCACGGGAAAAGTAGTCCTTAATTTGACTTCCTCATTTAGAGTTCCAGGAAATTATGGTGTTGTATTATTTCTGTAGAGCTGAATCGTTAATTAGATTTTCATCGCATATGACAACTTTAAGTTTTCCCCGTAAATAAAATCATAATCTTGATATTCATTAAGTCTAATACTAAATCATAAACTGATTTCGGGAACCATATAAAATGTGTCCCAATAAGAATGTTGTGTTTAATTTTTGAAACCACTAATTATCTGAAAAGTTGAAACATTTTATTTATTAAGTTCATCAATACACAATGCGTTTAAAAACAATATAGGACGGATGGTCTCAAAATTGTGTCGACATACTTTTAAATCGGCTCAAATGCAATTTAACGTGCATTTAATGCAAAACTTTGCATTCTTACCAGGACAATTTTTACTATCATCTAATAAAAGAATTTTCATTTTTTAAGTTTCGATTTATCAACGAGATTTTCTTTTAATATAATTAGGTGCTATCTTTCTTTGTTAATTATTTATCTGGTAATCAATGAAAATATATATGATATTTAATTTCATATCAATGCATATTCGTATAATTTATTAATTTCTACTTTCAAATATAATGCATAACGTAAAATATCGATTGTTAATAATATGTTTACACCGATTAATTGCCGTAATTTCCAATGATTTATCCACCAAAAACTACCTCGGAAATATTTTTACCAAGAATCTTTTAATTTTCCTCTGAACCGCCATAACGAACTCTTGTAGACGCCATTCTTTTCGTCGGCCAATTTGTGACGCCCATAAGTGGCCTCGAAGGCGTGCGAAAGCGCCTCTGGAAGACAATTTCATCCCTTCGAAATTTACTTTCCAATCTAACCGAGTCCCTTTTATTTTGACGGCGCTCGATTATCTTTCCTTATCACTTCATTCCGTGCCAAACCGCCTATCTTACCGTTTGTGCGTGGTTTGCTTAAACTCGTAGCGAAACTCAATTTTATCGAGAAAGGGCGGTCGGTTTGACTCGAATGAATTGCTCATGTATTTGTCTTCAATTAGGCCTCGGTGATACGTTTCTCAAGATCGATTGCCTTAAGTTGGCTTTTTTTTTGCTCCTTCGACGAAAGGCTTCTTAGAGAAGTGATCCACACAGCACAATCTATTTTATTGTCGTAATCGATTCAAATGCGGAGGAAAAGTGAAGACAAAAGATGTAATAAAGTGTGGGATAACATAGTGTACAGTATCTCACAATAAAATGTGGGATAAGTGACCAAAAGAAAGGATAATGAGCAAGGAATAATGGGGCACTTAAACTTACCGAAAGGTAGAACAGAGATATGAACATCATTTAATCAATGGCGTGATGTATTGTTCATTCATTCAACCTGATACATACACATAGTATAAATAGAAAATTCGTACAAAGCATAATGTTGATTATGAAAAGATTAAGAACTTTAAGTTTATATACATATATATATTCTTAGTCACGCTGATATGTTTCACTTTTACTTGGCCTTTTTGGAAAACTTACTGCTATCTTATCATTCTTCATAAATTTAAGTCGGTGGGGTCGAGTTACTGCAGCAGGTTATTGCCTCAGTAACATCTCTGTATATTTGGCGTTTTTGACAAATTTTGGCGAACTAAGAAATCAATTTTCCTCATTCAAACTCAGTAAATTGTTAATCACTAAGCAATACATGTAATATTTTGCCATTTAATCACTTCAGAAACATCGAAAAATCATCAGAAAAAATTGCGAATTTTTGACATTTTTTCACAAAAATTGAAAATTTTGACTAAATTCAGCAGCCTCAGGACATATTCCGATCGAGCTGAAATTTCTTATGGTGTATAAGGACCACCAACCACAAACTTTAAGCACTAGCCGCATATCGATTTCGAAAAAAAAGTTTTTTCGATCCACCCTAATATACACCCCTGCGAAGATGAAGATTTCTGACGATGCCACTATAGTGTGTAGACATTTTCTGATTCTAGGGTGGAATTTCTTAAGGAATTAAATTAGAGGCTTAAACTATAATTGAAAGTGATCTTTCTCTTTGGACCTGAATTTGAATGAGCTCCATCTTCTCTCATGTACTAAACCATTGAAATTATGGCTGGATATGAAAAGAGAGGTGCTGCTATAATGAAAGACTCATAATCTTGAAAAGTGTGTCTTGAAGTATGATTGAAATTATTAGTTGGTAAATATATTTATTACTTTTGGAATTGTCAAGTGAAGACACCTCAAGAGTTGGTTAAAAAGCTTCTCGAGAAGGGAAAGCGTTTAACTTGGCGCGTTGGTTCGTAAGTTAGTTACAAAATATAGTCAAAAAGTAGAATTTTAATTTCATACTAATATTATGAAATACAGGAGGAAGAGATGAGATATCTATACCCAAATAGTACCTACTCTTTTGTTCAGTTGTTGACAAAATATTCCATCAAATTATAGTAAATTAAAAGATAAGATCAGATTTTATAAGAAATCTCCTCGTTGGTATAAACGTTAATTACATATCCTATCTGAATAATCGTTATTAGTCAAATAATCCAAAACTATTTAAAGTTCGTTTATTTTTAACTATTTCAAAAGTTTTGATATGTTTCATTGCATAATCGAACTTGGAGTAATATCATTTTGAATCGTTGTAATTTATACAGTATATGTAACAAATAGTACAGGAAAGTTAGGGAAAATTTTTTCATTTCTTTTCTTTTTACTCTCTTGCGCGTTTTAGAAATTTCATATAATCATAATATGAATCGTAAAATTTCATTAGTCACTCAACGTAATTTCAGCTTATTATCCTAATGTCTTAATTTCCTTCCTCTGTCTCTAGTTCCTGGATAGCGTCTCTAACTTAATGTTTTTGGACCACAAAATTATTCCACCTTTCATGTTTCCTCAACTTAGCTACTTTTACATTCCCAAGCCAAAAAGGACGAGGAAGAGTTGAAAAATATCTTTCTAAAAGTCTCTCATCGCAGTGCTAAGCCAAGATATAACTTCGAAAATATAAGCGAATGCTAAGGAAAAGGGAATGTACATTTACAGTATTTGGCCTCATTCATAAGTGTGGAACGTTATATAATTTACTGTGGCCATATTCTGTTTCTATTTAAACCGAAGAAAACACGAATCTGTTTCCAAATGAGGAGAAAGCTGCGTCAATCATAGAAGGACTATTAATTTGCGCATACGATTTACAAGTTATAATAGACTTTTAGATTAAAACGACGCAGAGTATTCACTAAATATGCTTGTCTTATCTCCGTTGATCAATTAAACCCAAACGTCGGACAATTTCGAAAAAATGATCGATTTATTAACAAAAAGTGTTTATGCATATGTATATGATCAGCTATATATTTCATAAACAAAGAGACAAATGTTTGCTTTCGATTTACATTTTATATTGACTTTTGGATACGATTGTAAGAAGTTGAACAAGCCTAGTGTGCTTCTCTATCTTTTACCAATTTCCACCGAAAATTTCACAGGAAAAAGAGAGAACTATTGTATCTAAATCAATTAATATTTTCGATATTAACTTAATTATGTCGATTTGGAATGATATTTGAGTCTTATATCCAATTACGAAACAATTTTAGCTTCAGTCAGACGAATATTGTAATAACCACTCTTAAACTACGTGATATTAAAATAGCTGTAATCGAGTTTAAATTACGTTCTAATAACATGTCCAATTACGAGAAGCATTTCAATTTGCGTAACTTTAATCTCCGACCGTATCAATTTAATGAAATATATTGCTTTTGTTTGTGCCTCAGATATCAAATCAGATGGCGAAATCATTGAGTTTCAGTCGACTCGTTATTTCCGCGATTTGACAGTTCATTTTCTCCGCTCGTTTAGGTAAACCCACGGAAATCGCGGCCCAACCGCGATTAAAAATCACCCGCACGCCTCCTTAACAACGCCATATAATAAGCAAATTGCATGGAAAAATATAAACATATCCGGGGTAAATGTTTGTTCGGCGTCAGATAAAGGAATTCAATCTCATTCCGCTCCTCTCGAAACGATGTTATCTTCTCCATAAAGGCTAACGGTGTGAGTCTCATTATCACTTTCTC
This sequence comes from Pachydiplax longipennis, assembly GCA_036926295.1. Lineage (NCBI taxonomy): Eukaryota > Metazoa > Arthropoda > Insecta > Odonata > Libellulidae > Pachydiplax > Pachydiplax longipennis. Next base: position 542,789 of record JAVFKF010000085.1, on the reverse strand, counting down.
TTCTTCGTCCGCTTCACTGCCCTTCCCCACACTCATTGTGTGAAGTACACCTTTGAAGTGTTTTAATCGTAGTTTTCCTCGAGTACAGCCGAGGGCTCTATGGAATCACTTTCCTTCTCCTCTTTCTACTTCTTCATCGCCTTCCTACGGATTGTACTCGAGTAATTACTGCTATTGTGTGCGAATGGATCTACCGTGTTTTCTTGTCTCGGCAAGTTAAATTGATATCTACACAAAGTGAACACGAGTATTTAATTGAGTATTAACTACTGAATATTATATTAACTAAACAATTATTATATTACTTAGTTGTCGTAAAGTTTAATTTCAAGCTTTGCGGCCTAATCTTCCGTCCATAGGTTCTGTTTTGCCTCTTTATCTCTTCTGTTTCCCAAAAATGTTCATTAAATTACTCCTCCTTGTTCTGCACATCTTCGAATTGAATTATTCGATACATTTTAGCAGCTAGGAAGTTTTCATGCAGCCAAATCTTATAAAAGCAATATTTATTATGTATATGTATATATTATGAATAATGAGTTTTTCGTCAACTTTAGTCTAATTTTTCCACATGACGACGATCATTGAGACTTTGTGTACATACATTAAAATTTAATGGTCTTTGGGTAACGTATACAATTTGTGATTTGGAGCCTCCGAAAGAACTTGTATGTTGATATAGTTAAATCGGTGCTTTTAAGCGTTCTTTACTGCGTGAATTCTGTTCTTAAAATTTACTTCTATTCAAATATTTCAAATAAAACAAATATGATGCCAGCGTCACACATTCAAGTATTTTTCACAAACACGAAGAATGCAATTGAAAATCAAATAATGTCTTGTTTGTAGGAAGAAATTTAAGTCTAAAAATGTGCGAAATTTCAACTTTGATATGCAGCAACCTAAAAGAAGATACTGTAATGAGTTTTTGTATCGTATGATTACTACTTCTTTTGGGAAATTAAAATGGGTTAGACAATGATATCTATTTTTCAATTCGAAAGGAATTGTGAAAATGTGCGAAACCTACAGATAGTAAATAAAAATACATACACATCTTATTTATGAAATAAATACGCTTACATAAAAAGAAAACGTACATTATGAAATATAAAAGATATAGTAAATATATCGAAAATGTTAGCTGAAAAATGCTATCCTGAATCTTATATCTTACTCTTTGTACTCTCTTCCTGTTAAAAGTAAGCGATTGCGACTCAAAGTGAAACAAGCACTTCATCCCATTGAGAGGCAGAATCAGCGCAGAAACATGACGAATGGAAGCTTTCAGACTATTAAACATTCTTTTGTAAGCATCCGACGCATCGCATTTGACTCTTCTTCTTTGAAAGGGACCTATCTAAATACTACTCACCTTATTTATCCTTGGTTATGAACCGAAGTCCCTTTGAGGAAAGTGCTAATTATCTCCCTTTGAACTGTGTGCTGCTTGCACAACTCTGCGATCGAATGCTACTTACGCCTCTTGACCCGATTGCATTGACACGACTGATTGGGAAGAGGGCTTTTTCCCCAGTGTCCGGTTTGAGGATTCTTAAGACGAGTTGAGGTTTGAAGGAAGTTCGGCAGTTCTCAGATCAGCATGTGCTCACTTAAGGAAACTCCCGCTTTGACCATACACACATAGACTTGAAATTTACGTCGAGAAGATACTTTTTGGATAACTTCAATGGTTGAAGCCTTAACTTTATAGAGCTCCGTCATAAGAAGCATACTTTAGAGATAGACTATCTGAGTAGCTGTGGAGTTAATTGTGTCGCCAGCCTACCATAATGATAATGACTAACGGAATTATATATAATAAAAATAATAATATACCCCATAATATCCAATGTCTTGAATACAATCGACCAATTCTAAGAATATCACAATCAAGTGGAAGTTTGTGACCGAATTGTAAAATCTATGCTTTTATCTTTAGCATTCTCTAGGCCATTTTAGGACATCGATCGGATGTGCATAAACGTCTCATTAAAAAGATACTCCTTTTCATTTTTATATCTATAAACTACTTTTTTACTTCTAAGTTTTTTATTATAATATCAATCTGGAAAATTTCGATGTAGATAGATTAATGCTAGAGGAATGGATGAATACGAAGATTAATTAGGAGATTATTGAGAGATCAATATTGAAAAATTATACAGTTGGCTATATTAGTATATTCACACATACAATCAAGATCACAAAACCTAATGCATTCAACTTAATTTTATTATACCAATACAAAGATAACTTTAGTAGGTGCCCAGATAAATCTACAAATCCTTGATACAGACATGTCCATAACATCAAACTTGAACTGGCATCGTTTACTGAATCCTAAACCTTCGATGAAAAATGTGAAATGATGAATGAACCTTTTAATTTTTATGCGTTAAATTTGTTTGTCCACTTCAGTAACACATTTTTGTTGGCATAAAATAAACATCGTTTGATTCTAAAATGTTTGTCATGTAACTTTAGGTGTGCGCCAGTATCGTTTTTCTTAAGTATCAACTAAATTTAGTCTTTATTAATAACTTTTATTAATATAATGATTTCTTTTATATTAATAATTTAATTTAATGCCGTCTTTATGGGCGAAATTAGGACAAAGTAGTCCCATCTTCCATTTAACCCATTGGGTAATATGGGATTTTGAGATTACAAATTTATAAATATTACAAAAATTTATAAAATTATCATGGATAAAAAATACAAAAGTTGAAAAAATATTGTTTACATATAAAATAAATATATATAAATAAATAATTGATTACATGGAAGAGAAGACTCCATAGCCTAAATTTCTCCAAAATCAAGATGCTATTTATTTACCTTGTTAAGTTGAATATTACACATGTTTCTTTCGATACTGGATGGTTGAGAGGTGTCTTTCAAGAACTTTTTATTTCTGACATTAATGGAAAGATACTGAGAAATGGGTTGTATCGAATAATTGAATTCATTTCGATATATGAATATCGTTCAATTTTTTATTGAATGTCATCTAAAGAGCTATCTATACTGACATAATGGTGCTCTGATATGTATTTTTTCCTCTTAATATATTTCTTGTAGGTATCAAAAACAAAGCATTTTGTACCTTCGATTGGAGTAGTTTAGGTTCCAGTCGGATTTGGGGATTCGGGCTGCATGGACAGTATTTAGATTACTCCTCTTATACTTTAATTGGATTTAGCGATTCATCAATTTGACTCACCTTTTGGATGAATTATTCATATCTTTCAGCTGTTATCATTTGCAAGTGTCTCTCCAAAATAATTTGCCCTTCAGTGTTTATTTTTTCTCTGATTTTATTTAGACGAATGTAATTATAATTTCTCATAGAATTCACTTAAAGCTTTTCCATTTCAAGTTTTTTTGAACTTCTTACCTGAAAGATATCAACATTTTTTGGCAAAATAACGATTTCGAATGTGTTTGGCAAAATATAATGTTACATCTAGATGACAAAGATATTCACTTAGAACAGTTAACTTAATTTTTGGTTGGATGAGTGTGTTTGATGAGTAGAGAAATGGCATGCTAGAAAGTGTGTTCTCTTTCACGCTGGAGAAGGATTTTAATATTTGAATATTTTGTAGAATGTTTGAAATGCTTATTTCCCTGTGATTTCTCTTTATAAGTGAATTATCGCGATGTGTCCATTTATTGATTTCATTTTATGTAATTTTTGAAATGTTGTTTGCTTTCGTGATGTCAATGTGATACGCAATCTTTCATTACATCTTTTTGCTAATACTACTAGAAGGTCTTTCATACACCCTTTTCTGTGGGCGCATTCCTGATTTGAATCTTTTTTCCTGAGATAATACCTTAAGTTTTTGTTACATCCACTTCTAAAGTTTTCCACTTGATATCTATTTAAATATATATTTTGCTTTTGATAAATGTAATTGAATACAGATTAGATAGAAAAGATACTTTTAAGTCTCAATCTCGTCTAAATAAATACCTTTTAAACAATAGTCTGGGTATTAATGTGCATCAAAGTGAAACATAAATGAAAAATACAGAATTGAATGTGCAAGATTTTCAACTTGGAAGTTCCTCGTTTTCTTTCCCTCGTCCTCTGAAGATCTCCCTTGTTACCGTCCACTTTCGCCCTTGTTATCTCAGTCTTCCTCTCTTCTTTATTTACGCTTTAAACACTTGTTCCGTGCGGTTTCTCGATGGAAAGAGATTTCGACTCAAGATCTCATTAAATTTAAACTTTGGCGTCGAAATCCTCGTTTCTCTTAAATGTTTACGACTTCTAAACGCAAAAATCAACCTTCCCATCTCACAATGCTTCCTTTTGCATTCCGAGAACTCAACTGTACGAGGAAGATTTTAATCCGCGAAAATATTTGATAAAATAGATTTTCTGGGAAGAAAAGATTCCTTCAACATACCTGTGTGTTGCTTATAATAGATATATTTATAACATGCGATCATGAAAATGAGATAGCGAAAGCTCAAAGAATAATTGATTATCTTAATGCAAATATTAATTCGTCCAAGATCAGTGGTAGATATAAAGGGGAACTTTTGAGTCCACACCGGGTACCAAGGTGTACCAATAAAGTTTCCCATTTCTTACTGCCCAATTGATTTTGATTGCCTTAACTTCGAGAAAGTCCACAGCAGATAGTAAAATCTACATTTTATAAAGTAAGCAGCTAAAAACAATACTTATTATCTAAATTTTCTATTTAAAACGGCCTTTATCGATCAGTAAAAACTTGTGGAAAATACTAAGAATTGTTTTTAATTGGTTCTACATGGCGTTCCACAAAGTTTGGCAGAACTCCTGGAGTTTGGCGTTTATGATTGAGTAATTAACACTATAATTTACTCAATTTGTGTAAATGGAGTTTGCTTGTAAAACGGTTATCATAATAATGATTGTAATGTTTACAAAGCTATTATCCGCTTCTCTCATCCAGAGCAATCTTTGACTCTTCTGCATCCTCAGTCAGATAGAGAAGGGAAAGTGAATTCTTGGTAGAGAAGCACATCTTCGAATCAAGTTATCATCTCAGAACGCTTTAACCTAATTTCCTCCAAATAATATTCCACGCTACTTGGGCGCGATATCCTTTTACACACTTTTTTTGTCTTTTCTCGCCGCACCCCACTTTACCTCTGCCCCTTCCTTTTCAACTTTCCCGTATCTCCTTGGGTCTCTGCCCTTATCCCTTTCCCTCGAATTTGAATAATGCAAATTGGCCCATGGGATTGTTCTCGAGAACGAAAAGAAAACATTATCAAACTTATGTAAACGTCTCCTCCTCAAACTCGATCTTCCCTTTACTCTTTCTTCCTCCATTCGCTCTTCGATTACCTCATTGTTCCGGATTCAGACGTCATGTTCTTGTTTATCCGTACCTTTGTAAACTCCTCTCCTTTCCCATCTTCGTATTCCGTTTGGGTCCTCAGTGTGTAAATTGAAATGCCTTGCTCGGGTGCCTGCTCTACTCTGGGAGATCAATGTAAATTATCCCTGTTTAAATTTAATTCGCGTTAATTTTACCTGAATATATTTACGAAAAGAATGCTAAAGCGCTGAAAGAAGTCATCGAGGGGATACAATGAATGCTAAAGAGAGAATTAAATTTTTGTTCTCTAGTTCATTCTAAAATTATTTGGTCACGTTCTGATAACTATCGGACAGCGGGAAATACCGGAAATAGACAAAAACATACGTTGAAATCATGTTTTTCATATAAAGGAGGAGAAAAAAGTTATCACAGGTCAACAGAGTGACTAAAAAGCATTTCTCAATAATAACTGCGTCTTAAATGTCATAAACCGTCATAAATGGCAAATTTAATTCTGTTTTGCATGTTTATAAAATAGTGTTTTATTACAATTAGTATATGATACTCCTTTATTTTGCAAGAAAAATGTACGTAATGGAAATGAATGGAAATTATTTTCAGACTCAGCATTAAAATTTGGAACAAGATCCTCATATTCTTAATTTATTTATTGTACAAATAGTTTCCCTATGAAAATATCTGGTATGTATACAGTGAAACCTGTCTTAAGCGGAATCAATGCAAAGCGTTTCTCCTATTTGTCCGAATGGATTCCGCTAAAGTGTAGACTCCATTCATTCTTAGTTATGTTTATATTTATGCATGTGCTTCTAAGGATATGCACCTCCACCGGGAATCGAACCCGTAGAACATGCTACCCACTTGGCTTACAGCAAGTACCATTCTTAATTATCAAAATCTCAGGAGGTATAGTTATAAACCAATGGAATTAATTTATATAGTCTTATATCGATGGCTAATAAGTATTTTTGCAGACAAACGTCAGATATCTTCTTCAGCATTGTTTAAACTCTGATCCTTTTGTAATAAATTCAAACTTATTCTCTCAATTGATATCATAGCATAATTTAGTTATTTTAATTAGTTAGCCATTCCGATTCTCTAGTTTCTTAGTTATTTACGAAAATGTTAATAAAAATACTAAGTACCACTACGGTAATGAAGTTTTTACACCTTCGAGGAAAACCACTTCATTCGAAATTTGGAATTCTTTAATTCTAAATCGAAATTAATATTCCTTTTAAGATAAAAACCAAATCTATTGGCGTTCGCTCGGATCAGATATCTGAGTTCACCGTGAAAATGATATCCAGTACATGAAATGCCTCATGTTTGTTGAAAATTGTAAATCACATTTCTTAAAAATAGTATTAGAATGGTAATGAAATGATGAATTTATATTTAGTTTCTGGAGAAATGTTTTAACCTTAACGAATTATCTCTCTGTAGCTCATACATAAATCTCAAGTAGCAATAACGCAAAAATATGACTTTGTATGTATTCATGAATGTTATTGACGCAAAGAATATCTATTGCAGGTTTCCTCATTCTATGAAAATGCCGACCTGACTTCAGTGGATTTTTGCTGCCACAGCTGTTCCATGTGAGTTACGATTCCATTGAGTTTCCGAAAAATTAATTACTAGTAGATGTCGCAACAATTCTAACCGCAAATTCTTCTCGATTCTGCTATTCTTGAATTTAATTATGGATTTACGTTCAATGGTTAATTTATGATTCACATAATACCGCTGAATAAATGTCGACGGTATATAGAAATAAGAGATGCACTTATCATTTATGGGTAATATATCGAAGATTACACGAAAAAAATCAGTGCTTTAGGCTGCTATCAAAATGGAAAAACGAAACATAGAATATATAATGAGAAGCTTTTCGGCTCATAAGCTTTGTTAGCAATCTTTGGGTATGCGTTAAAGGTCCTTTTTTTAGAGATTCGAAGTTCCATAAAAACACTGACATTTTCGGAAATTGTTGTGAATTTAGATGAAAGATAATCAAAATATTGTCGTAAAGACGATGTTTTCACTGAGAGTAAACAAAACCAGAGATAAAAGTATTCGAACAGTTCTAAATAAAGATAAGTTATATTCTTGTAACAGGAATATTTTTTTTAATTCATGAAGATGCTTTGTTGCTGTTATCCCAAAACATCAATTGTGATCTTCTTGTGGTATGAAATAAAGCTTGGAAGATAAGTTTATCAAACTGAAAAATTATTGAGTAATCCGTTAAATATCCGAACCGGATCTTTATCCTGTGGATACTTTCTTCAATCAGTGAACAGAAAATCAGAATAAAATGAATATTTTTAGACGTAAGAAATGCCGTGGAAATACGTATATTGCCCGTTTTTCATCCTTCGGATATGATTCTAGATCGCTAGATTGCATAAACTCACCATTATGAGGTAGAAGACGGAAGGTAATTAAGCCAGAGCTTAATGAGCGCCGTAGAAGATTTTCAGTAACCGTGGAGATATTTATCAGCGTTTTAACCTCCGAAAACTTCCTTGTATTTTTCGAAGAAATCCGCTCTGATTTAATTTTTCCCAAAATCCCCTCAGACACCTCCGTATCCCTCGCATCTCTTGGGCGACACGGAGTCACTTAGCTTGCCAAAATGACTTATCTCTCTCCTTTGAAATCTCCTTCCATTCCTCCTCCCTCCCCTTTAATTACAATGCCCTGAGACATTTGATATTCATTTTTCCTTCTTCTGTTTTGTCCTCCAGATGCTCAATCCCTTTCGGCGTGCTACTTATTAAAAACCATTTGTTATCTCCGTCCACTGCCTTGTGTTTCTTTTTGCTTTCCTCGGGGGTGAAACGCTTCTTTTTTTAAGAAAGGAGACAATAATCTTTCTCTTCCTCACGACGTCGTGTCTGTTTCTTATTCGCGATGATTTTTTAACGAAACTGCCACTTTTCTCGACGTTTTTAACCTTACTGAGACGGTGTAAATGTTACCTCTCTGCGTTTCCATTGCGAACTTCATCATTCTGAAATATTTTGTCGGCCACTCTGTGTCATTAAGTGCTCTCATTTGATGTGCTGGCATTTTTCCTACTGTAATGTTAACTTACGTTTACGGAAGCTTGTTTTTCTTTAGACAATTTTCTGATCTCTAATGATGTGACTTAAAAAAGTTACTTTCGTAAAGATGGCAAAGTTTCATTAAAGTTCTGCAATGTTTTATTTCCTATATTTCAACATTTAATTAAATAGTATTTCCTGCATCTCATTAATGAATATTCCGTTTAGATACCTTTGAGTTAAAACCGTATCAGCATTGAATTTAATATTTTTACCTTCCGATTTGGTGCAAAATAGCTTAGAAAATCTGTCTTTAATCAAAATCAAACAATTTCATTTTGGTACATTTCGTAGCTACTACTACCAAGATACTGTGTACATCTAATTTACAAATATTTTAATGCACTATGGGTTGATGCATGTTAAATTTTACGATCAATACATTCGATTATATTCGATCACTTAAATATTCTTTAACGTAACTTAACAACAACGAATAAAATCGGAAGAGTCACGAAAATTTCGCTCCTTAAATTGCACTTAATGGTCTTCTAACAAAGTCACATTCCATAAAGAGTATTCATTAAAAAATACAATCTTCGTATGCCTATAAAAAAGTATCGGAGATAATCGGTCGTCAATGTTTCTCAGTTTAATACAAGAATATAATTCAACTAAATTATTATTGTGTTACTCATATTAATTTTAACTTCCTACGCCGAGGAATGCATCTGTATTAAGATGTTTTTAAATTAAGATTACGCATCTTTATTTTAAGTTGTTTATCTTCAGCATTTTTTGAACGCGAATCTTATAAATAAACATTTTTATTTCAATCTCTTTAACATTTGTACAGCTAGTTCCAAAAAAAACTTACCACCTAAGCCGCAACCCGCATAACAGACGTGAAGCTCGATGAGAGCGAGTCTAGTGTTTTCCACGCATTCTATTGGCTCTTGGAAGGAAGGCACCTTTTTAAACCGTTGTGAAACGCGTTGAACGTATTTGTACCGTCTTTATTAGCACGAAATCTAGTTTAAATTTAGTGTTAATTTTTACTATGTCAGCAGCATAGTATTAAAAAATGAATGAGAATCGGATCTCCTTATTTCGGCCAGAAATTTCTGCGTAATTCACCTTTTTCTGGAGGCATCGGGTAAACTTACTTTAGCTGCTTCAATTATCCAATGAAAACTTATGTCATTGCAAGATTAAAAAGGATTATATTATTACGTTTTTTATGCTCTTGACGCCTACAGGAAGAACTTTTAAATTTATTTAGAGGAAATTCACGACTATAACTCAAATAGAAAGATGAACGAAAACTCAGCAAGGAGATAAAGAATAATTAGGAATAAGAACACAATCAACTGTATGTCAACTAATTTATGTTGCAGAAAAATTCTATCGAGAAGGGGAGTATGAAAAAACTTCGAAACCTACTGAGGAAAGCAAAGATGAAAAGAAACTTTATCTGGACGAATACACCGAGAAAGAATCATTTTAAGTCAACCTGGTAGAGAGCTCTGAAAATTAGACCCAAAACATATTACAATAAAGTAAACCAAATAAATTACGATAAACTATATCAGATAATTACATCAAATATTATAAAAATTTTAAATGCCGCCAAATCATATGATAGAAAGTAAAATATTTATTGGTGTGCTATCATCATTTTCTAAGGTAATTGTTTAAAATTCAAATTGCTAATTTAATATTTTAGAAAATAACATAGGTATTAGAATAGTAGCACAATTTAAATACTGAGGGCTACAAAATTTTTTCACGTATCGAATTAAAAATTAATATACCACGAAATTAACGCCAGCATCTCGTAACATTTTTCCGAAAATATTGTTCATTGCCAGTCCCAGAAAAACTATCCCTTTAATTAAATCAAGTTCATGTTACTTGCAATATTATGCTGTCCCAACTTTTATCTGATGCTAAATCTCTTTCTTGCCCCGTGGTGCAAATTTTGACTCGATTTCTTCACAGTTGAATTATTCTGCAATACAGAGAAGTATAAAATTTGCTTGATACGACAATTAACAGAGCATTAGGAATTTCAGTATATATGCATCAACATGTCATTCTGTTCTTACTTCCACCAGGCATTCGTGGTGACGGTATCAGATGAAGCATTATGATTTTGAGATGAGATTTGGCTGTTTCTGACAAATTCGCGTCTGAGGGTTTACTAATTCTTCCATGGAGAAAGGAGAACTTTCCTTTCCTCCACCCTGGCCCTAGGAGTATCCCCTATTCATTCCTTTGTTGTTTCTTTTTCTTTTGTTGCGTCCATCGAAAGGTATTGTCTATTTTCTCAAAGGAACCATAAAACGGCCGATGGGTGAAGGTGAACTCCGCTCTGAGGAGAAAAACCCCCTTTTCGGCAGATTGTGGATGGTCGTATGTATCCGGGGTAGCGAATTTGAAAGCGCTAATGAGGATTCCTGACCGCACCCCTGCTGAGCAGGTATCAAAGGTTAGGGTATGGTGGCGGCGACCGATCACAAGTAAGGTGGGAAATGGTGGATCCGCGATTTGTAATCTTCGCCGCAGGTATTCCCTTAGGGAATGAAGATATTCAACTCTATTTTTGAGGTAGACGACCTTTCAGGACTTCTTGCAAGGAATACACTTTAAGATGGTTAAGAAACAACAGTTAGTATGGCAAATCAAAACCTTAAGACTAATTTGCATATTGCATATAAACTCCAGGTTTCCTATACTTGCATATTGCAGGTTTACACGTTAACACCTGGTTTATTTACATTTACATTAATACCCCGCGAGCCGCCGTATGACTTATGTCAGGGGGTGTGAAAACAACCACAACAGGATTTCCAATGTTACTGAAATGATTTTCAGAACTATACGCTAGACTAATGTTTAATAAGACTAATGATTAATGATTGCTGCTTCGGTTTCTGAATGCCTCAAGTAAGATATATAACCCGAATTATTTGAATGGTGCATAATATGTATAATAATTAAAAGAAAAATCACTATCAATAATTATGAATGATGGGTAAAAGGAGTCATGGAAGAACACGTTAAAAATAGAAACCAACGGATGGTAACCGGACTTACATGAGAATATTCCTCTAATTCTCATGATTCATACCTTAGCTGTTAAAATATTCTTGGTTCTATATGTAATCCATTATTCCAACATTCACTCCAAGCACCTTCGTAACACCCTCATCCTAGGCACATCATAATTCTCTACGAACTTTGCGAAGATGTTTTTTAAATTTTTCATAGTATTTTTAAATAGTAATGCAAGGAAGATCATTCCAGTTAAAATAGGACCTTCGGAAAATCTGAATGATAACATAAAGTTGACAATGTTTGGGTGCATCATATCAGAATTAGTATCTCTATATTCTGCTTTTAAAGTGAATGGTATAAACTGTATTAGCTTATACTAAATAACAAATTCAACAACAAAAATGAAAAAATAAGTAACGCTGCCTATCGTCAATTTATATCAATCAAGCTCTTCGTCAATGATTGTTTACTTTATTTATATAAATTGTTTTTTATGCTTTATTTCGTCCCTACATTGAACTAAAAATTTCGTAGTTCGGAATAACTTGAGAAATGAACAATGAACTAGAGAAATGCCATCTAATATTTATTCCTTACGCTTACGAGAACCAAATCGTTTCACTTCTCTTATAACATCTATGATACAAAATAGATAGAGCGTTGAAGATGATCTTACTACATCGACTAAAGTTTCTATTATCATGTCACTAAAATATGAATTGAAACGTAAATATGGAATTTTAGATACTCCGCATATTTAGTGTCGCAGAAACTTAGAGTTTATACGCCGATTACAGATAAATCACATCTCTAAAGTTAGGTAAGATTTAGAATAAACCATTGGCTTGCATAGATAGTAATACCAATGTTAGCAATTTTTATCGGTTTGAAAAAACCGAACTCTCTTTCCAAAATAAATTGCTGATAAGAAGATGGTTTAGGTTCTGGCTTAGTAAACTACTCGAACTTTCTTATAGAATTAAAAGATTGGTACGATACATTGAACATCGCTATTGCATACAATTTCGGAGATCCTGGGAATTACTGATGTATCAGAAGGAAATTTCTGAAAGTATGATAAGCCATGGGCGTTATATCCTGTATATTTGAATGTTAACCATTCTTGACTAATATATTACTTAAATTGGATAAATGAGTAGTTTCTCTGGAGGCTGTCATAAACGGAAAAATATATGTTGGATGAGAAAATTGAGAAGGTGAGTGAGTGGGTTATACTTTTAAAGGAGGTCGTTGCTCCTACTCAAAGTAACCAATTGGTCAACGAGGAACGCAAGAAATGCCATTACCTATTGTGATTTATCCAAAAATCTGGAATTAACATACCTCTTACACTTTCGGTTGTTAAATTCATGTGAGTGTATATATTACTGTTTCCGTCGTTTCTCACTTCCCTATATCTATCAAAACAGTCCCCCTCTTGAAGTCCTGGTGAATTCATTGCTTTAACCACTTCTTCCAATCACTCCTCTATCTTGCTTTTCAAATTTGTCATGGAATGTGGAGAGATGAAAAGTTTCTCATAGCCATACATTTTAAATACGAAGGAATATTTTCAATATCACCGAGCGATAAATATGTAGATAGACTATTCATACCAAACCACCGCCCATTCATCTCAATCATTAAAATTCTGTCGAAAAAATATGAGAGTTACGTAGGGCCAGCCATCAACCGAGGGGAGAAAAATTTCAACATGAGCCTCATATGCGCTTCTTATCCCCGTGTGATACTTACAGGGTTGGAATTACAGGTAAAAAGGCCCTAAAACTATTTCACTAAGTCCCTATTATTTCGCGTATTTTTAACGTTTTCTACATTATAATAATTGTAAACGTGATAATAAACAGTTGAAATATAAACAATGCAAGCAGTTTTGTATGCATTCAAAATTAATTGAAAATTTTACATTCATAGCTTACAGTAGCATTCAATGAGCATTATGACAAAACCTCATTCGCTCTATCTTTTTGTGTATTTTAGAACTTGATAAATACGAGAGAAGAACGTTTAAGAACGTAATGGTTTGTGACTGCAACCATTTCAAGAGGAATCCACAGAAGAAATCACGTTTATTCGATTCACACTTCAATGACACCAAAAAAATTCATTTTGGATTCAAAATCAACGTGAAAGATGGTTGTCTCGTATCCGTCATCTTTATTAATTCAGGAAAATCGATCCTAGCACATTTTCTATCAATTGATTTGGACGGTATATTAAAAATACCAACTGCATAGATGATAAAATTTACTGATTTTTTACCGATCGAGTTTTAATTTTGATGCTTATCAAATTAAACAAAATTTATCTAAAATACGCAGAGAATGCCTCAAGACTTCATACTACATATTTACTTATAGATTTTTTATGTATTTAAAGTAATAGCCTAGATATGGCCATGAGTTCACCTTACTTTACTTTTGTAGATTGCATTCACACAGGCTGTGATAAAACAGGTGATCGATATGGACTCCTTAGGTATATAATTTTAAAGGCTAATAACTCTTCTCTTGAACGATGTATAATATTATCTACTATTATAATATATAATACGACCCCTTATAACCGCAGAGTTTTACAAGCGAAGGCGTCGAATTCGAGGTCTATACATTTTGGGTCCGACACTGATTCAAACTGCGCGGAAATTTTCTTCCTCCCATCTCAGTGCTAAACATAAGCTCAGAGCGGCTCAGAGGCAGATTTTGCAAAAATTTCCTTCGTCCTGCTTGTGCCTTTCGTCTCAGACTCAAATTTTATGAGGGGAAGGGGGTTTGCCTCGGTTTCCTAGGAATAACGGGACCTCGTGTGCGACGCTTCCCTCGGTGCGAGAAGCAAAGCTAGAATATATACTGATTTGTAATAACCATTTTATAATAACTGAATTCTTGCATTACAACATCGATATTGTTATAATACTATTCTGCTACGCCAATGTCACCAAACTAAGGATACTAATAAATATTTGCAATATCAATAATGCAAATAAATCCATTTCAACTCTGCAAGCGGAGCCAGGACAGAAGCAGACTATCTCCTCCATGTTTTCCCTCTCTCTCTCTCTCTCTCTCACTTCTTAAGGCTCGCTTGCAGGAAACTCACTGCCTGTTATGCGGGTTGCGGCTTAGGTGGTAAGTTTTTTTTGGAACTAGCTGTACATTTCATTCCTATATTTGTTGCAATTTTAATCTGCTGGGAGACTCCAAATACCGATACCCAAATCATCTTAGCATTCCGAAAGATAAACATCAAATCAGACATCCATCCCATCAGTCCGAGAAATGTTCATTCAGTCGAGACAGATATTGAAGACGCGTAATGATGTAATCCATTTCTCGAAAGGAATCTTCTTTTGATCCTCTGTATACAGCCACTCACCTTTTAACTAACTTCATACACTCCTTTTCAACTCGGACTTCCTTGGAAGTTTCTCTCCATCTCTTGCTCTTCGCCTAATTACGCCATGCTTATCACGGACTCATCTCAAACATTATCCTCGCAAATCTCTTCTTCGAGAGGACCTAAGCAATGACCCTGAGGCACTCTTCCCAATCAGACGAATCGTTTTTCTTTTAGCTTTTCGATATCAATTCCTGTACTTCTAATACATTCCTTTGAAAAATATACCTCCGACCCTCTTTCAAACTGCAAGGTCGTAATATTTATAACTGTTTTTATGAACATTCTATTATGAAGTAAAGCTGAAGACTGTATGTAGAGTATTTACTGATAAGGAGGGTTTTGAGCATTTTATTTACAGCAAGAGAGTTTATTTAATTTATAAGTGTTTTCCCTCAGGTGAGCTTTATTTCATCGATGTTTTACACTTTATTTTCTGCAAATACTATTTGCTCAAGAATAATACCTGCTCTTCAATTAATATTAGAAAAAGCAACCGTTCAAGCCGTTACCTTATAAAATACTCTTAATGCCATCTTTAGTTTACGAAAACGTGTTTGATCACTCATATTATACTATGAAAGAAAGTAGTAATGTTAATAGTGCTGCTGCAGCTAAGGCCAAATCGCATATACGTATAGGTCTCCATCAGAGTAAGGATTACAAGGTTTCAATTGAAATTCAAACTGCATTTCTATTGCACACAAAGTTTAAATAGATTTTCCACTTCAATCTCACATGTGATACTTACAACGGCATGTTACTTACTCATGTAAAGAAGTTAGCTGATAAATGAGATTTCATCGAGTCTTGAGCATATTTTGTCCTGATATAACTAAGTATTTTTCCGATAGTACTATTAGATTACATTTTCGATATGAAATCCTTAAACATTTTTATGGAATCAGATCTTGGATATTGATTTTTCTTACCACAAAAGCAGTTTTCAAAAGGCAAAACTTTTTATCGAATATAGGTTGCATAAAAAGTTCATGATATCAGGAACAATATAGATATAATCTTAGGTGAAATTATTTTATTCTATTTTCTAGGATTTTTCGCTTTTTAAATTTTTTAGGCTGTAGCAAAATGTTGCCAGACTTCATTTTACGACCTTTGTAGTTATGCAGGTTTAAAAAACCAGTTTAGTTTAAAAGTAGTTTAGTAAAAATTCTGTTTAAAAATAACAAATAGAAAAGTCTTGGTACATGGTTTTATGGAAATCTTGAGCACTATTATGGTTTCTTGGATCTCATACAGAAGGGATTAATTATTTTTCTGGAAGAATACGTTTGAGATTTTTACGTAAAATCGTTTGTGGTGAACGCGATGGTTCAATGCCGGCAACATAAGATGTGTGCATGCATTCAGAGTCTCTTACTTTAGCGAAATCATACATTTTTTAGGGTGGTTTAACTGTAGATAATACATAATGGGCCCTATGTTACAGAGACTATATCTTGTTGTTCCTTCTTTCTGCTTAAACTCACATGCCGTCACACTATATATAATTGAGGAGAAGTAAAAAGTAGGGTGTGTTAATACATCTTCCAATTTAAAGAATATGCTTAATTTTCTGGAAAAACGCCCACAGGCGAAGAAATAAGAATACATAATAACACAGATATATTTTTAACAAAGCTTTAATCCTCGGGGTCAGAGGAAGAGGTCTTAATCGGAGTGACAGTCACGCCATCTAAAACAAACCCCGCCCTTCCGTGCATCTCAAAAAAATGAGTAACTTCCTTCGTACGTGACCCTCCCAAATATATCCCAGGGTGAATTTCTCCTCTCATTACCTCGAGGACTGGGATTAGCCTCGAATAATCTCACCCAAGTGGCCTTCTCTACTATTCCCCCACTCACTTTTTGCGGAATACATTCCGACGCCCGCTCTTAATATTTCTCATTATGCTTTTCCTTTTAATTGAAGCCGTTATTATGCAGTGTTTCCCCGCGCGGCGCTGCAGTCACAGCCGCTTTAATAGACACGCTGAAGATTAAAAGGATGCACAAAGCCAAAAGGAAAGCTATTGGGCAGCCAGGGAAAAGTTTCTTTTTTTCCCTCAGAGTTGGACACTTGTTAGGAGGTGACTTGCGTTTTTAACTTTATGATATGTACTTAGCAAATTACAGTTAACTTTGATATTGACTCAAAGTAAAGAAGAGTTATTCGCCTTGTGAATGCCACAAAGTCTGCATGCATGTGTGTTTTATTGCCGGCCATGTTTATTAATTCCCTTTCTGACCTCTTCCATAAGGCTTCGGCTTGTTAAACGAGCTATTTTTATACGTAACTCATGCTGCTGTGCTAAAGGTACGTTCGACTCAAGTTGTGTATGCGTAATTTTAAATGCTGCCGTCAAAAGATCCTGTTACGGTCTAGACGACTATGAAACGACCTAACAAAGGAAGAAATCATGGAAATGAATGTATTTATAAGCTATTTTATTTAGAAAAAGTAACTTAACACTTACACAAAATAATAAAATGGGGATTTACCAAGCGAATATATAAACATATGATATCTAAAAGCTATTCTTGTTAGAAATGATCAATTAACACAAATACAAAATATCAAAATAGGAATGTATAGTATTTTTAGAAATATTTATATGTGATTTCAGATAGTGAACGTTAGATCGCAAATGATTTTACTCTGAAAATTTATTCGCATTTTTTATGCATAATTGGAGTCCATGAAATAACTAATTATCATGATAAAGGTAAAAAATTGAATATTACATAGTAATTACGAATATTATTTAAGCTTTGGGAGGCATTTACGAATAAATTATTTTGACCGGATGAGTATTTCTTTACCATTATTAGGGTATTTACTGGAATCTGACGTATCAATGGTTTTTTACGCCGCTACTTAGAATATTTAATAATAGACAATTTAATATGTTAGTGAGACTACATTTTTCTTTAGGTAAATGTGTATATAGAGAAATGCTTTGGAGATTATTACTCACCTGATATTCCATCGTATGTCCACCACTCCTCCCAGCTCACTCCACTTGTCACTGTAAAAATAAAGAAACTATATTAGCATTTAGCTTGTCACTACCCAATATTTATAATACTAAATATAACTTTTTCCTTTAAAAAGAGAATTTCAACGGCACATTGAATGAAGTGTTAATTTCGCGTCACAACTCGAACATTTTCATGAAGGCAATTCTTGGTATATTCTTACTTGGTAACTTAAAACCATTTGATAACATATTTCATGTACTGATTAGTGATCTTGTTTAATTTTTTATGCAAGAGAATCTAACATGCAAATAGGAGAGAATTATTGTCCAAACATACGCATCGGGAAAAGAATTTCTTATAGTTCAACTGCGATCTCTTCTTTACTCTCTTAAAATATGACGCCATTCTAATAGCATCAGATTCTGTATCGAGTTAAATGTGTCACGTTAATAAAATATTTGACTCTAAACGATCCTGCAGAAACAATGCAAATGCTAATTCCGACCAAATCGTCTTTACATTACTTCGCTAGGTTTAAATCCATATTATGAAAACACTTCTTATGTATTCTCAATAATTGTAAATGGACTCTAAATCATTCTTCGTAATTTTTTCGAGCATCAGATAAGATTTAAAATACAGTGATCATGCATAATTACGAAAATTATTTGTAAAAGATGAAACAATTTCTTGGGATTGAGGCCGCTTCCAATTTGAACTTTCCTATAGCCTGAAAGTGTTTCGTTCTCGGCCGGATCGTTCATATCACTGTGAGGGAACCAAACAGAAAAACATTCGATTCCTGCGCCTAGGCAAACATTGTCAGGCCGATATCCGTGCGTCGACCAATAGAAAATCCCCATGCAAACTCGGCAAAACCATAATTTTCCGTTGCGTGCCAATTAACGCCTTGGGAAATAACACCGCTTTCGTCATCTCTGAAGAGCGTGTCTTCCGTGGTCGCCTGTTTACCAGCAGCTTTCGAATCGCTGTCTATTGTCCGCCGTGTTTGCCACACCCAATGTCTACCCTTTGGGCCAAAGCCATTGACTGAAACATTGATGCCCTCACGCTTGCATAGACATGCCATTCCCGATATTTATTTTTGGAAATGTCTATGGGTGCATTGTGAAATGTAGTTAAAATGTCGCTAAAGAAAAAATCTTAAATTCTCTTCTATAAATAGAATATTTGATCGCAAATCACACAAATGCTTGTTATGAATAATTGATTAACGCAATGTGATTCTATTTTTAATTTAGTGCAATTTATATATGTTATGTTAGCTGTGCATATAGGATCTTAGCTGTAGGTGCATGAGATAGCAGAGCATTCTATACGTCACTAAATAAAGATAAAGGTCCTTAGATCAACCTATAAAGCCACTACACACAGTTAATAATACTGAAACGTATGCATCTAGTTTGCATTATTTTCTCGTTTTCATTAAATAAATTATTGCAATTTTTATAATCACTAGGTTCCTTCTCGTATTATACTTTTTTTGCTTTCATTGAATATATATATATATACATTTATACATACACTACTACGGAATACGAGGTTAGGTGAAAGTCTCGCATAGTACTAACCTCGCCAATATACGGCAATTGTGATCGGAATTTTGTTTGTTTAGTCATCTCAAATTTAAATAATTTCCATTGGTGAAACACTCCCCATCATCCTCATGTCATTGTTTGAGTATCATAAATTGCGTTCACATATAAACCGTCAGTGGCAGTGGATGTGCATCCTTATTCATAGATTTTGCAACTCTAGAGCTAGATCGAAAAAACAGTCATTCGTAGCTCTGCGTTCGGGGGATTCTTTCCTCATGCCATTTTTCCTCGAAGTTTTATAATGAAGTAACCAAACTATTCTTCTTCCATCGATTACTTTTTCAAAATGCCTCTTTTGTTGATCCGAGCTTTTCTCCTAAGTTGAATCACACCCACTGCTGTCAAATCTAAATTTTCCGCATACAAACTGAGTGTTTCCACATTCGGCCATCTCTGAATCCCTCGTTTATGTGAAATGACCTTTAATTTGTTGTAGAATGAAACAAAATGATTTAATTTGCGAAAAAATTTATCTCCACGCCTTTTTTCAGTAGTGAATGTATATGAAAAAAGTCGTCTCCATTTCTAAGACTCGTATTCGTAGATTCCTTAAAAACTTGTCTCTATTAGTTTTCAAAAGGCATTAGAAAGGAAATAAGCAAATGCTTTGTCAAATTGAGAATGTTTATTCACGAGTTGTCAGTGGAGGATGGGAATGAGCCACAGTGACCTTTAAGTTGATTAATGATCATTATGGAATACGAGTTCCACATTTTGAAAATTATCCAATAAATTGTTCTTAAGCAAGTTATGTGTAGAAACCTGGAATATTTTCTTTTTCCATTAGCAGGGAAGAGATGCATTAAATTCTCAAGAAAAAGTTTCTTATCTTTGTATTTTTCTGGTTAACCATCCTTCTAATTATTTTATGATAATTTACACTGCAAAAATGATTTTCATTTCATAGTAGAAAGCTATAGTATACTGCAGAAACCTATGAAAGTTGGTTTACTCCAAGCTTTGATAGCTTGCAAGTTGCTATCGATCTTAGCTTATTGATCTTATTGCTCTTAGCAGCTAGAAAGATGAGAGACGATATTTCACTCATAAAAATTTACAACTGCTGAGTGATATGTATCTGTCTATCATTGCTTAATTTTTTTTAATATATGTGCTAACGTTCTTAGACGCCTTAAAATAAGTAAGCATAATGAATCGTAATCTCCCATTCAACTTGTAAAAACCTACAACTGCATTTTATTCTAATCGTTTGTCTTTTAATAGTATTTGTTTCCTCATTACATATATTTTTCACCTCCCATTCTATACGCCATTTACGTGCGTTATTGCCTCAGAGAGTTTTAAGGGAGCTATACATAGTACGGGACCGAGATGCTTCATGAAAATAGATTTCATAGATTTCTTCAATAATCGATTAAGTTCCTAAAGACGTGGTGTGTCCCTCTAGATACCACAATCTCGGTCGTTTTATCCAGAAGTTCGTATTAAACGAGCATAAGTAAACAATGTTTAATTAATTTTGTTAAATCTGTCTTGCCTCGGTTTTTCGTTGTGTTGCTCGTAATGTTACTCATTTTAAAATTTCTAAACGCAGAGGAATGTCATACTTGTGCGAATCGATCGATAATGAAGCTAAAGAAGCAAACAAGAGTAGTTATCTCTTTTTCCATTCGATAAATTTCCTCCTTTTATTGTACAAATGAAGATGGTGTGAGAAGTAATATTCCTCCTCTTTGTAGAAGAAGCACTTTCAAGTCTTCCGCTATGTTTCCTTGTTTGTCGTCTCTTTGTTGACTGAATGAATACTTCACTGTTTTCTTGCCTCTCAATGGGAGAGACAATTTATCAGTCGTTTGAAGTTGCCGCAATGCTAAAGCTTCTCCGTATTTACCTCTATTGATACTCGAGAGACGAGTATTTACCTGAAAACATCTCTCCGAGTCTAAAGTGCACGGTATGTGGTGTCTATTAAAGGTCTTTGCGCTTAAGTTCAGCGATGTGTTTCTATTTTTTACCGCCCACTGCAGATTAAACCCCATTAAAGGTTATTAGGTATTTTATCTAAATTTTCAATCTTCTTTCCTCTCCAATGCCCTAGTATTTTCGTTTCTTGAATGACGTTATCTTAAAAGAATTCTCACCGCATATAAAAATAGCTATTTATATATTTCACTGCAAGATAATTTGCTCCGATGAGTTCTTTTGGTCATACATTTTAAGTTGTATAGATATATACGATATAGTAAAGGATAGCTGATAGATATTTTTGATTTACAACTTCCAGTTGTCAATTAAAGGTAAATTAATAGATTACCTCTGTTATTCTGCCGTGGCAACATAGAATTCTTGGTGATTATAGTCAAGATATCTTTGTCTACTTACGTAAAAAAACTGTTAGCTGAGATCTGCTCCATCTCTCATACGTGCGGATAGGGTTTCCTTTATTTCTTAATTCAATTTTTTCCTGCAATAGGTAATCAGAACCGTAGGTAACGAAATGAATCGCATAATATCCTTGAAAATGTTAAAATTCATTACATTTTTCATATGAATGTAGTTGACAATCATTTATCCGTAATTTAATTACATTATTCGTAAATATGGATATTTCCAAGTTACAATTGGGAGCTTTTTAAAATAAAAGTCTTCTTCATTTAAGCATGAATAAGAGGGTACCGAAAAATAATGTTGGAAAGAAATTTAATAGCAATTAGCCTTAGGTAAAATTTCGAATGCTCTACATTGTAAAAACCCCACTGCGTACGAATGATATACTTTACTAAATTTTTCGTAAAAATTGACATTAACTTTTTATTTTTTCTTGGTCATCCCATCCTTGCTTTAACTAAACCTAATAAGGATACGCAGAAACTAAATTTTGCGGTTAACTGCCGAATTTAAAATATTTCGCATGTCAAATATCTATACAGAAGTAATATTATTCTCAGAACCTTCAGGGCATTACTATCTAAGGGAATGAATGCTTAAAAACTAGTTTTGAGAATGATTTTTGCTTTATAGATTAATTACCCTGCAGGAAAGTAAGACTTTTCTGAAGATTGTATGCATATGCAAGTTATACAATGATGAAGTTCAGAAATGGTATTCCTAAATCGCTAAAAATCACATAAGAGAGAGAATCGGTTCGACGGATAATCCGCCATAGGTAATCCACACGGCGTCTGAATCAGCTGAGAAACATGTCCTGGAGATAGCAGCACGTATTCATAGAGAAACACCTTTAAATGATCGCTTAGGAATTTAAAGGAAACAGTCCGTGGATCGATGTGAAAACGCCTTCATACGTATTTTATTCGACTCGCAAACGTAGCAGTTCGTAAACGGATGATGAAGGGCATCATTGCGCCTCAATATTCCATGGCGTCCACTGCGGTCCTCTGCTAATTCTCTCCGTGGTCGCTTTCCACGTCCTTGACTCATTTTTATGAAAATTTTACGCTGCAAACAATTCACTACATCTTAGTCCTTCGATTTTCTCTTCGCATCGCTTAATACGGTCACCTTTTCTTAATGACTGTCTGTCTTTTCTGGTGTCTGCTATATTATTCATCCCCATTCTTTCATACTCTTCATTCCGGTTTAGTTTTCTTTTCGTATACCTGATTTACTATTCTTGACTTTCTCTTTCGTACTTTGTGTGCTCTTCGGTCCGTCTTATATCTATTGATTTTCCATTCGTCTTTTTCTCCATCGTAGTGGGATACGTATTCTCACGGCATATACTGAAGTATGAGTTATTCTGAAGAAAGGCATTCTCATTTGTTTCCTATTATTGAATACAATGAAAAGAAATAATCTTTATACGAAAATTATGTCAAAGTCTTTCATTTCATGGCACTCTGTAACAGCGAGGATAGCAAAAAATAAACACCTCACTCCTCATATCGCCTTGTAAGCCTCATTTCCTCATTAGATTATTTAAGACTTAAGCGAGTTGCGTTCTGTACTGGCAGGCTTTAAATTTATATAATTATAATATTCCCCATTTCCAATTCTTGCTTTCCTACTTTATCTATTGTTGTATGAAGTGTTAGAATGTAACTCTGTTACATTCTAACACTTCATATTATATTGATACGAGAATTTAATTTTTATATAAGCAGTATTTTTCTATGCAAATAAAAATAATAAAACTTAGAGGTAATTCAAATAGTGATTAGCACATTTCAATTATGTTGATAATTCAATGAACGAATGGCAATCTAACTCAAAGAGGCGAATGTATTTTCATAGTTGTCAGATGCTCTATTCTCTACTTCCTCTATATTTTCCTAAATGTATATTCATTTATATGAGAAAGTGGCAGATAAAGAGAAATTTATAGTGAATAGGGGGCAATGTTATGCATCGTCACCTTAAATATCTTTAAAAGACAAATTAGCGTTTCAACTCACTGGTCTCTTATTTCCCACCATAGACTCTCCGATATTTTCATTTATTATCCTTTCTTTATATTTTAGTCAAATGAAGGTATATATTCCTCACTTCACTATCCAGGGATTTGAATCTAATTACACCATCACGAATCCTGTAACCATTATTATAAGAGAACTCCAGGCCATAACCTACTTTTGCATTCATTCAAAATTCAGGCCGCTACACCTGGATCCTGCACGACAAATATGTCTCTCCGATGATATCAACTTTTATTATGGTTCCTACTTTGTTTTCCGGTATCGAAAAGCCTCTTTTTCCATTTATGGCGGTCATAAAGCGACGATCATTCTTATAGTGCCCAGTTAAACGATCGTTTATGTACTCTGACGGGAAATTGGCGCCGAAGTTTCTTTTATTTATGGAGTTTTTGATCGTTGGAGAACGTCCGTAAAAATTGCTACCTTCTATCGCATAATTTTGATATCCAGAAGCGTCCTGTGGATTCAGAGAGGAGATCGAAACGTGGATGGAAGGTGCGCCTTTAAGTTCATAAATTTCAATCTAAAGTTTCTGTTTTGTAGCTTTGAAAATGATTTAGATGCGACGTGCAGTTATAATGCATTACTTTCCTTCCGTCGCCCCTTAGGACCGGGGCAAGTGGGGCAGCTGCCCCGCACGCGGCGCTACGTCTCTAGGGTTCTCGTCAATTATAGAAAGCAAATATATAACCAAATTTGAAGTGGTAGTTTTCTCCATTCATCTGCTTTATAATCGTTTTATATTTACTTAAAGCTTAAATTAGAGCAATAGACAATACATCGCTGCTTATGGATTTAGAGGTCAAAGAAGTAAGTTACACTTTTAGGCCATAAGTGAAATATTTCTAATATCACGAAGATCGTAATTCTATCGTATCAGTTCATACTTTGTTTCTGGGGCGTAGTAACGTCTTTACATTCTCCCGCGCTTTTACTACGTTCAGCACTTGACTCTTTCTCTCTTAAAGTATAATGCGAAGCCCTCAAATAAAGAAGAAATTCTCGCAAGTATGGTCTACTTTCTCAATTTAGAATTTTGAGCTTCAATGGGGATTTTTATGACGAACACTCAAACTGTTATTTTTCCATGGCCTCAGAAACCCTGAGGGGGGCTTACTTTCTTTGCAAAGATGAAACCACTATAACAATATCTCAATTTTATTGGCTGCGTATTCTTCTATTAATTTTCAAGGGTATATACTTCTTTCTTTACGAACTTTATTTCGTTACAACTTACTGTGCGAGCTCGAGAAAGTGTAAAGTCGAGAACTTGCGGTTATAAATCAATAAACCTTAAAGAATTGCTTTATTATGTAGAAAGAGAATCCTGCAAAAAATGGAGGTTATTAGTAATTAGACGTGAAGAATAATTTTCTTAAAATCTCTCCTTTCAAGGGATATCACAGTAATAAGCGAAGGAAATAATTCAATTGATTATTTGCATCATTTGCTACAAGCAGATGAATGAGCTTCATTTCTTAATGCATACTTGAATTCAATGTTAAAATTAGGAAAGAAAAGGGCAGGGTTTAAATGAAGATGTAGACATGTTAGATTATTGCTCACAACGAAATAACACCGTAAAATTTATCTACGTAATTATACAATTGTGATATTGCTTTGAAATATAGTGAATAATGTAATGGAAATCTTCTCGAGTGAAAGCAAAGCAATCTTATGAAACATTAACAGTTTTAAATTACATTCATCATGGAAGCTAGAAAACATGATAAATCACCCTTGCTCCTTTAAACAAAGTAGTGCAACATTTAAAGAATTTTGCCGCATTTTTAATATTCGTAAATACTATCCTAATAATATTTTTTGCAAAAAATCATAGATGAAAAATAGTTATTACACCGTTAAAATCAATAATGATTATTATTTATTATCAAAGGTTTTCGATTAATGATTTCTAACGCAAAGATACGTCAAAGATTAATTCTCTAAGAAACTTATAGACTGTTTATACTAAATTATTAAACATCGGTGGGAAGGAGAACGAATGTTACAATTAATCCTTTTGTAAATTCTTATCTATGGAATAATTCAGTGAGTAATATACTTCTGTTTAGCGATGCGTTTCTTACGCCGATTCAGAGTTTATTTATATTTTTCTTTCAATCGATTAATTTACACTGTTTCACCCAAATCGAATCGTCTTTTATGCATTCGTGAAACTTCAGTGGAATGGGATTTCCTTTAATATATGGAGTGGGAAAACTCGGCTAGGAAGAAAATCATACCCAAGATCTAAAGATTCTTTTGGAAATCATGGCAAACAAAGTTTCCTCTCCGAACGAGTACCAATTTACATTTAAATGTATCTCCATTAAAGGAAAATCGTCAACGGAACGTATATATTGATTGAGTAGATATTGATCTGAGTCTTGGCTATGATGGCACCCAATGCATTTGCTGCTGCTGTGAGATCGTTTGATCTGAGAAAGAATCATTCATTGAATTTGTTTCCATTTGACGATCCATTCTCGAGAACAAAGCAACCGTATTCCTCACATCTCATTATTTCAGACTTAAAACGAATTAAATGCATTTGACGAGGATTATTAAACCTTTTGATGATGTCGATCCCACTCGAGTGGAATTTAATATTTAATGGCTCTAAGTTACAGAGATTTCGAATGAGGAAACTTAGTTTTCGAGCAAATTAAAACGGGAAACTGGGTGAAGGTCGATTCGAAACTCCATTCCCTTGTTCTTTAGTTTTGATATTCATCCGGAGTGTGATAATAGCAAAAGTAACTCATGCAAGTTAAAGTTCACTAAATCTGGACTTGTAATTAAGATGTAGATGATACTTGGGAGATACTAGATGGAGTATGTTATTATATAGATTATAATTATAGAAGTCCTGAACGGTCCTTTCGGAAATACAAATCGAGGTAAGGATTTCTGGCAGGGAAATATCCAAGACTTCCAAACATATCCAAGTATTTCATGCTAATGAAGGGAATCAAGATTGGTACATCTCTAGGAAATTTACTTGTTATTTTCAACTTCCTGCTCTCTAGCAGAGTGACGTAAAAATCGATTTCAGACAAATATCGACGGATTATTTTGGTAACAGAAACGTTTTTCCATTTTACGTTAGTACCATGAATACTACATATATTTCATAAATATATAGTATTCACAATGAAATACATACGAATACACGGGTAAATACAACGGGCTTTTATTCTATGCTAATAGATTGTAGAGTAATAAATTAAATACTATACTACCAAAAAAGAACTCAGTTTATGGTAACTGAAGTAATTATGCAAATAACCTGTTAGCTAACTTAAAAATAAAAGTTCGGAATTTACCTCGAGTAAATTTATTTTCTATCATATTTCCATGTTATTCATCTTGAAAAGAAGAAATCTTTGTAACTTCCAGGGTAGATTTTTAATTCGACATGTTTCGTCACCTGAATATGTAATCTAGTTAATACTGAGGAAATGAGTAAGTCCTTTAGCTTTCAAGATGGTTGCTGCAAAATTCAATGGCATTCAGATAGACCGGATTGATTTTATATCCATACAATATATGCCTTTAATCGCATAATTAAAGATATACACTTGGCTTTAGCATACCAAATATCTTCAGATCGTAAAATAAATAAACATAATTAGTAAATGAACATCTCCAGCTTGGGAGTTGGTCTGCAGTTAGTCTGCCTAGAAGTCACACGTTCGAATCCTTGTTGAGCTGTTCATTTCTCGTCGTTAATAACCCTCATACAATGATCACGGTTGTTAATGAGAGTTGGTAAAATGAATAAATAAGCAAAATAAAGTCTTTTTCGGTAGTTCTTTAACATTACGCTCAGACCTTGTCATGGAATTCGTCCTACTGATGCCTTTAAATTCCCGCAACATAACGATTTATTTCCACAACAGTTTACAATTAATACAGTATCCTCATACCAGGATGTCTGCTCGTTTTCCACGCTTTGAAATAACTCGCTCCCTTTGCAATCGATCCCTTTATTTCTTGAGCTCGCTTTCTTGCTGCGTACGCAAAAAACCGAGCGAAAAATTCTTTTTTTATAATGATTTCTCTTACTCTTGTGTCCGTGCCGGAGATCTCCTCCACGTGGCTCGTTTAAATATTTAAGCCCACTCCTCGTCACTCCCACACGCGCGCTTTCATCAAGATGGAGAAGATGCGACTCAAGGAATTATTGCCATTTCCCCCTTAGTGCATTCCTTAAAACTCAATAGATTATGTTTAAGTTGTGATAAAATCCGGAGAATAAATACCCTGCAAGCCTCCTTTCGCCGTGTGGCAGGAAGAAATTAAGCGTTAAAAAATTAACTTGTGGTAATATTTGATTCTAAGAGCATGTATAAGGAATAATTATTTAGCACGCACTATTTAAGTCAATGCAATGGATATACTCATATCTAAGAGATAAGGGTTCTCCAAGCGCCAAAAGCGGCGACCGTCTAAGGGCGATTCCCGGGAAACGGATAATCATTTAGCGGTCCCAGTTCTTCAGAATCCCGATGTACATTTCGGATGAAGATGGAAGCATTGTTTCCGAAATGTACATCGGGATTCTGAAGAACTGGGACCGCTAAACGATTATCCGTTTCCCGGGAATCGCCCTTAGACGGTCGCCGCTTTTGGCGCTTGGAGAACCTTTATCTCTTAGTTCATTGACCGCCGAGTTCCTTTTTTTCTCCTTTCTATATACTCATATGCCGTATCTTAACAGGTAAAGTTTATGGGGAATTGTTGTAGTTGATTCTTGAATTCAAATAGTGTTTGTGTTTGTTTTAGATTTACTCTCAGGATTAGTTTATTTTAATAACAACTCTTTAAATTGTTAATTAGGGTAGCTTGTGAAACGTAATAATTAATGCACGGGGTTATAAGCTACCGTCTTCTGTTATTGTATGCATAGAAATTTCTAAGTTTATTTACGCTGCAATGTAAATTGAGGTTGCTACTTTTCCTACAGACTTGACCAGCTAATTTGGTGTTGTATTTAATATAAATAATAATATAGTTTTGTTCACGAGGAAAGATGATAACAAATTGAAATGGCTATTTAAGGGCTTTCAAGAACTTCGAACCGATTTCATGAAGCTATATTCTATTAATCTTAGAAATCGGTTCATCTTTTTGAAATATCCACCATTACATTGTTTTTTTCATGAGGATATTTTCTCGGAGATATTCTCCTTCCTCAGGACAATATCAATCAGATGTAATTCTCCCTAATTTACAATTTATAAAGTTAAACGGTCGCATTGACCAATCGAGGTGACTGATGAATGAATATATACACAAATATGTATTGTATGAAAAATATCCATTGATATCAGTAATGGTGATGGATAAATTATGAATAACTATTGTCTCGTCCAGATGCATTGTCTGCATTCAAAGGATTGCAGAAATGAAGGGATATCGCTTAAAAGTGGTGCTTTTATCAATTCCATGGATTGTTTGGTTATTTTTCGCCTCTCTTAGAAACGAAATCCGATGTCGAAGTCATAATCTAAATTTATTTTAAATTATTCAAAAATAAATTTTAAAGGTTGCTTAAAAATTCCATACATTAGAATAAGTGCAACCATCGTAAATTGATTGGTACTCTTCTTCAAATCTTCAGTATGTGATTTACCTCGTACCCTTCCTTATAGGGGATGTGAGAACTGGTTTTTTGAATCTACTTTTTCTCTCTAATTACTTGTTTACTTAAGTGATTCGTATCAAACTGACGCATCCAAATCATAACGTATGTACATCACTTTTACAGTATAAAAAATCGTTGATTGCGAACTGGACGGCAGATTACATGTGAAAAAGTACAAAGAAAGCAAGAAAAACTAAATTTATCACTATCATTCATGTAATAATAAAAAAAAAATGGTAGACTATGCAAAGATTCTGAATCGGCCTTCGAAGATGTAATCCCTGGAGAGACGTAGTGCTGACCGTCACTCTAAATCGCACACTCTTTTGCAGTTAACAGCAAAACTAAGAAATACAACGAATTGATAACAAATAGTGAATTCAAAGTGTTCTCTGTTGAACGTCATCTAGAGCCGAAGAGTTTTAGTATATTCCACAACGCTTATTTAAACGACATGTTTCAATCGTAAATTAAGGATCTTCAGATCGTTTAAATAAAAATTGTGAAAAATATATTACAAATATTTATATATAAATATTGATTTTAGATGGTTCAGCTAATGGCCTAATTAATAGCATCAGAAAATACAATTAATTAAAACAACTTTACTCCTTTCCGAAAGAACCTTGAATTAAATAGAAATGGACATTAAAAGCGATCTCCGCCTCTTTTTGGCTATATTTCTTCTTCGCGGCCCAAATTTTATGCCATCTCCAAAAAGGTGAGCATCTCCTCTCGGCGATTTGGATGACGTGAATTTCTTGAGAATATGTTTTTGTCTAATCGAATTATCCTTCTCAGAGAAAATCCTCTAAATTAGAAAATTCTTTTTTGAATTCCAAGTCACGTCACAGCGATTACGAAATCTCGGGATACCGTCCAATTTATCACTCTCGAGATTAAGAAATGAGAATTCCAGGCTTGATCTTGATTACAAGAAAAAGGGTTAAGATATCTTTGCTCATAATTTTGTATTCTGAGCTTTAATTGCTTTATCATTATGCCAAAGATAGCGTTCGATAAAAAGTTGTGTTTTAGGTAAATTAAAATATAGAATCAGTCTGAATTTATCAAGAAAAGTATTTTATCTGATTGTTAATTACGCTATCAATTGAAGGAAAAAGTATCAATGGTAGGATTTGGATAGTATTTTTTAACATTATGTTGTTTTTCGACACCATTTCCTGATATGCGCTGACATATGTGTAAAACATGAAACGATTATAATTTATTATCATAAGGTTTGTCTAGTTCACCGGTATTCACCATTTCCATTTACTTGTGATAGACTGTTTCATTTTTAATATGCATATACGCTGTTATACGGTTATTTATTTTACAATCATGATTTAACTTTATTTCTATTTGGTTTTGTATATTCTACATATTAGTAGAGAGGCTTACAATATTTCCACTTGGTGACAAAACTATAATTCATGCCGACAGAACTGACATACACCACTATATTATTCCATATACCATCCATCTTTTTAATTTCAAGGGTTCCTGCTTTATGAAATGCTGTCATCTTTTGTCCCTGAAACACCATAAAATTTCTCAGTTGTTCAGACCGCTTTCACCAAAAGAAGAGGTTAGGTAAGGAAAAATAGCGATAAGAATGTCATTGTTTTCTCAGAACTGTTTATAAAAATGGTTGCTTAGAAGTTCCGCCCAAAATAAATTAATCCAATAAGCATATCTTCTGAATATTGAACAATTATTATTGAAGATTATCTAAATGGATCCGCAAATTCATCCGCTATTACTAGTGATGAAATACGTTTAGGAAGAGCAAAATTTAGATGAGTTGTCAAAACACAGTTCCTATTCTAGGTTAACAGAAGTAAATATCATTATTAGAAACGATTCTTTATCGTGAAAAATCGCAATGGTAAAATGTAATAAAAAGTTTAAGTAATATTATTTCTTGTTTCTGAAATATGCACCGTTTAAGAAAGGTGACCTGAATGCATTCCTTCTATATTTCCATTTCTAATTCTTCCAACTTTGCATATTTGGGAGAAATTTTACGGAATACTTGAACAGGTCTTGGAAAGGTCTTACTAAAATGTTTCTCCAGACCTAATTAAGTCAGAGAGGAAAGAAAGACATTCTTTCTTATTTGCTACACATGACAAAACTAACGATTACACTCTTGATTAGCATATTGAATCATCTAAATTTATTAACTGTGAATTCTTACAATAATTAGAATATAATTGAAATATTTATTACACATTCTAATAAAACTTCGTATAAGAATGAGACAATGCTTTATACTACGCGATTCTCCCATCAAGAGTGAGGGAAATTAATTTTCCTTACTTTGAATATTACCTTCTATTGTGTATATCTGAACCTATTAGGATATAAGGCGTGGATTGTAAGACTCCAATAAATTTTTACTTCGTTATCTTGACTATGAGAAAACAGCACATAATATTCCTTTGAAATTTTAAGAAGCACACACACAGCAATAAGTTTGCCTCTTCATTTTTTTGTTGGCCTAAATTCCCCATGTATTCTTACGGGAAAACACACGAGCTCGGTTTCCCTAATCGCCTTCGTCGTCAAGGGGACGGGTTATTTACAAACATGGAAGTTTACTAAATATTCATATATTTTATCCACGTTATCCCAGTTTCGAATGAAAACTACTAACATTAATTGATTACACCTTCTAAATATGGCTCTTTATTCAGTGCCATTACTTCAGATATTTCTTTCGGGTTTCTCGGAGTATTACTTTTAATTAAATTCAAAAGAAGACACAAGAGATGAAAACGAACCTAAAATGCATATTTCGTGGAAATAAAAAGTAACTTCTCGTTATTAAGTGCATCGATTATACTTAAAAATTTACAACTATCATTTGTTCTGCTTTGAGAGTGAAGTGCGTTTAGGGCTGAGTCTTAGTAGACATTCCTGACAAAGGGAAACAAACTTCATGGAATTGAACAGAGAAAAAAACATTACACTCGCTAATCGCTTCATATATGGCACCCAGACTGGCTCGTAAAATTTTAACATCTGTTCTATTGTAATTAGAAAACGAATGAAGACTGTTTCAATTTAATATTATTGTCAATTGAAATAGTACGTGTGTTCTACAGGGTTAGGATAGGGATGGTCAGTCTCTTGATCATAACAAAAATGTAAGGGACACATTAAATCCAGAGAAACATTGAAAAGTGAAATATTTTTCACAATTTAAACAAATACTGAAAACGTAACAAAGCCTGCGTATCTAAATTTTGCTGAGCGCATTCAATAAATGTATTTAATATTCTACGGCGTGTTACTGTATGTTTAGCGCGTCTCAAGTATAACTGAATTGACGTACGGAACATGAAACCTTGAATAAGGATGTCAATGAACTGGGATTAATTGAGGCTTAAGATACCTCGTATATATCTCCTCATACAATAACTACTGTAGAAATGGATTAACACATAATGTAAGAGACCGACATTTCACGTTAACCAGATTGTTCGCAAATGCAACTCACCACTTTGCGTTCCGTACAAAAGAGTATGTCTTCTTTTTTAATGAAAAGCCTACCATTTTTTTTCAATTATTGATTACATCTGCATTTAAGTGTGTACCCTGTAAGCCGTCTTTCGGCGTTTGACAGGGAGTGCATAAAAATTTTATCCATCGTGGGGAGTAAATATACTTTTTACCAGAAAATAAACTTGAATTTAAATGTGTAAATTCAGATGTTGATAAAGTATCAGTAACGTTCATGAGCAAGTGTTTATTGCCGTTTCAAATTTTATTTTATTCGACTGAATTCCCTCCATAATTGCCATGTCGTGTTACCCAAAGAATTTTGTGAGGATATTATACCTGCGGACAGTTTAATTTTGTAAATCTTAACCGTCGTTTCGTGTCAGCCGTTTTGTCTAGAGAATTAACTGATTATCTAACCAAGTTTAAACCGACTTACGTGTCTTCCGCTGTAGTTTTAACCGATTTTCACTGTGTATGAAATGATAATCATTTCCATAACATTTTAATATTTTTTCTGACACAAAATAGCTTTGAAAACACAACCGCCCTTATTTTCTTAGCACGGGAACTCAATATTCATCAAAAATAGCGATTATCCTGTGAAGAATAACCCATTTCTCTAATTCTATTCCGCTCTCCGAATCTCATCTCCACGAATTGTTCATTTTGATCCTTTCTTTAATTTTCGACCTACTGTTGGATGCAAACAAAGTCGTACAGAAGGAGGGCTTCTATTGCTTCTCGTCCGTCTCACGGATAAATTATGAAAATGTTAATTTCATTTTGTATTTCGTTTCTCCGGAAGGAGACTTAATAGGAAAAGGAAGAAAGATACGCCGTGTCTTCAGGATTGATGATTCCGTGAGGCTGATTAGGACTTTTTTCAATCCCAGCAGCGCGGTTGATTAAAACTCTTTAATTTTTTTGGACGTCAAGAGAGGATTTTTTTGAAATCTTCGGCGTAAACATAAATCTTAGCTGGGTGAGTTGACTTTGGCGGATGGTCATGTATCAGAAAATCTCCTTTTACCAAGTCAGGTGTGCAAGATCAGCCAAGGAATTTCGTTTTCCACCGTCAAACATTTATCTCATTCTGAGTTGATTTCTTTTATAATATAATAAGATCTACTAAAATTAATTAAAAAACTCTTCTTTTTGGAACTGTTCCATTCTATTTCACCGTTTGTTGAACTCTGCCTGGGTTATAAAGCTTGTCGTGCTGCTTCTATGCTATTGCTTATTGAGTTGAATTGAATCACGAGATGATCCTGACTTGCTTTGATCACTTTATTCAATTGATTAAAGAAATTCCGAATGAGGGAATTATTTCCTATTAAGAAGAGAATTTCTTTCCAGAGTGAGTGATACGCATATGCAAAACGAAGAATGACTTCTCCGAAGTGTAAAAGGAAGAAAACAAGGAAAGACCGTTCCTTCTCTGACAAAAATATAACTGAGCTCTTAGAACAATACAGCTTAAACGCATAATGTCCTTTCAATGACATTTTAGACGACATTTTTCAATTTCAACTTAATGATAAATTTTGCATAGGCTTTCAATATTCTTTCATTACTATTAAATCAATCCAAAGAAGGCATGAACATTACGTTGAGGCTCTTTTGATGGTTTATAACTTTATGATTTCTTAATAGTTCCAATGATTTTATAGCAAAAAATTACTCGGAAAATATATTTCATTTTGAACGAAGCTGAATATTCCAGCTTTCCTATTTTAAATATCTTTTACTTATCTGATTTTATAGTACAATAGATCTCAATAGAGATTGGACTGAAGGATGAAATGTGTGATACTCCATCTTAAATTCAGGCGATTCAAAATGTATCCAACTCAGTGAGTTGTCTTTTATATTCTTCGTAAATATTACTTATTAGGATATTTAGAGATCTACACAATTTATTATATCCTAAATATGGAAAGTTTTTTACGTAAAAAAATGCTCAGATCCTGAAACAATATTCCAATGTAACATAAAAAATATTTTTTTTTTTCGATTTTATTCTTTACTGTTCAATTTTCTCTGCGATTTTCTAGGTGAAATAATTTCTCCCGCTGCATATTTTTAATATATTATAATGTTATAAATTTGAAAGAGTATTTAAGGAATCGCTCTATAGCTTTTATAGTCAGCAAAGTTTTAGATGAAAGTTATACTATCTGTTATTCGGTTATTTTATAGACAAATTGATCTGAAACTATTTTACTACTGATCTTAATGCCTGAGAATAGAAGTAATTCACCAGTAAATATGGTTTTCCATCGCAAAACTAATTTGAACTCAAATTCGCAAAAGGTAGCTTATTATTACTCGAAGATACCGCATATTAAAGAGATCATCTGGTAATTATTCCACAAAAAAGTTACTTTGGGAATCCAATCAAAGAGGATTTTCCATTTTTTTCTAATTCAATTCCTTTGCGAGAACTCCTTCTCCGACCGAGGCACCCTCCATCGGCAAAATTACAAACCGTGTTCGATTCATTTCTCTCTTTTCGATTTGCATATATTCCCAGCGTCCAGAGCGTGAAAGTGCAAGGAAAAAATGTAATCTCGTCAGTCGTACATTATACGTGGCCACTCTCGGAATTTGCCTCTGTTTTTATCTAAACAACGTCGTTAATGGTCGTTTGCATTGCAGCGTGTTTCTCAAGGAGTAATTTTGTCCCTCGATAGCGCACTTAACAAACATCCTTCCTCTTGATTAAGTGGCCTTTCATGGCACAATCCCTGAGCATTATCTAATCATTCTGTCAAGGACCACTTGGATTCAACCTGAATAAATATTTCCTCCGCTCTATCAGGAGCGCTAAGGTAGAATTCCCCATTTGGAATTATATGTCAAACGGAAAATACGCTCCGGCAAAAATATCAACCCTGGAAATGTTCCATTCAGTAATCTTTTCAATGGTTTTTTCCTAATTTTATTCGATTTCCTCACCAGCAATTTTTGTTTCTTCATTTGAATAAAAAGATGAAAAATAATTATTTAAATACCATTCGTATCGATCAATAGCTAAATACTAACTAAAACTTGCTGTCTGTTCAATATTGTTTTAAAACAACAACAATTCGATGATCGTTGAAAGTTTGACCGTTGACAATGTTGTTTTATATTTCATATGAAAAAATATTTTCCATGTCACCTTGTTTCATCTTTCTTATACTTTCAATAATTAAACTATCAGTTCCTAAGAGATATGATATATATTGCAAGAAATATGTGTAAATTAAAGTGGAAACGATTAGTGGTCTAAGAAATAAACATATTTAATTTGTATTCCCGAAATATCATAATGCTGTAAAAAAAGGAGAAGAAAAAAGATACCTAGTGGGAGACGTATGAAAACAAAAGGGGTATTTTGAGTCCACAAATTAGTCGTCTGTATGACGAAAGTAGTATTTGGTGGAAACTGTATGAAGTGTACTTAGCGAGGTCCAGAGGTGGTTTGTTTTCCACCGCAGAAGTATCCTCGTTGTGCGCGACTGGTAATATAAGATTTAGGCTTAAAGCTGAAGTTCCCATCAAAAGCCCCATTTACGGCCTCTCCTAAATGCATTAACCGCTTCTGAACATTCTGGACAAAATTAACCTTTTCTTCTTTGAGCAAAGTAAATTTATTACTTTTGGTTGAACGAAATTTTAATTTGTGATTGTATTTTTGCATTAAAATAGTCAGCGCAGTTAAATCAATCTTTTATCGTAACTTTACAATAAACAGAAAGCAGAGAATAATATTCTTCACCTCAAGTAATGCATAGTTCAAACATGCCATTAGATTGAAGCAATTTTCAAAACTAAGGAAGTGTTTAAAAATCAGTATAAGATCCAAGATTTATCGATGCAATAATTTTATTATTTATTTTTGGTGGCCTGAAAATATCCTGTTGTAGAACTACAAGAGAAAAGCAAATTGTCGCAATAGACGAGTATAAAGTTAAGTCGGAGCTCGAACCCGGGACCTTGGCTGCGAAATATGAATAAGGAGAGAGAGAATTTAACGTCTAACGGTATTTTGAAGAAAGTAAAGCTTTTATGGAGTATATTTTTTAGGCCTGATGGTGCTGACATACTTCTTGAGGATCGTTTCTGAATATATTATAAGTAAGGGTTCAGAAATTGAATAACCTTATTACTTTACTTCTTAGTTCATTAAAGCTCTGACTGGCTCTAATGTTATTATGTATCTGTTATTTTTTAGTTTTAAGCTTAATTTTAGAAAATAACTCATTAATTTGATAAATTACTAGTCGCGTAACGAACAAAATAGCAGCGATACCAACATCAAAAGAGTAAATTATTTAAACCCGTGCTTTGGATCCAAGATTTTGAAGAAATTTCTGCGAAGTCGTGCATAACAATTCTGCTCAAATTCCCAAAAACCTTGAATTTCAATCAAAGTTTATTGATTTTTCACCATATCAACTCGCATAATTCTAATGAAAATCCCTGAGAAGTTTTCTCTGCCTCGACAGAAATTTAAAAGGAAGCATATTTTGAAAATGAGGCATATCACGCTCTTTGAGAGAGAGAGCACAGCTGAGGTAACGCACAAGACGCGGAACAATGAATTGCGTTGAATAGAAGCACGCGACCTTAACAAAACAACGGGTGACATTTGTTGATTCCGGGATGAAGGGCGGGAAAAAACTTGCGTTTCGGAATAATCGAAATATAATTTTTCCATCTCCCGACGGCAGCCTGGCTTACTTTCTTGTAATTTTATTTAGGGGAAGCATTATTCTCGTTTGAGACGTCACTTTTTTGGCCTTGGATTTGCGCCAAATATTCCGGTAAAGAAGCACGGGTATGGCTCTACCCGAAGGCAATCACCTCGTTAACTTTTCTTTCTCGCGACGCCAGGACGAGAGAGGGTCTTTGTAACGTCCCTAAATAAAAACATGGCAACTGACTGCTCAATATGGAGCAAAGACATCCCGTCTTCATTCTAACGTTCCACTTACGCGGATCGAAAAATCATTACTTTTTACCCTCGAAAAAATCTTTTTCCAGGGCGTGGATGGTCATCGCTGCATTGTGATACGTTGGTTTTCTCTCGGCAGTCAGAAAGTGACCATTTCTCAGAGGGAAAAGTTGTGCAGTTAATATTCTGTGTGCGAATGCGAACTACTTTGTGCTTAAATGAATAAGTACGGCGAGTTTGACTGAGCTTAAGGAAGAAGTTGATTTTTACAAAAGAGGGAAAATGTGTCATCTTTTGCAATGAAATTACCGATCGATTCCCATCAAATCAGGCTTCATATAGTGTCTCAGGTATTTTTTCAATGAAAACATTAATTTGCACTTATGAATTTATAAGTTCTTCAATTTAAACAGAAGCCCTCTTCTTTTGTACAAGGAAAATTTTTTGATGCTTGAAAATCATAAGTCCAAAGAGTAGCAATCGTAATTATTTTCTGAAGCATGGAATTTATCAAATATCGAAGTATTTTTCTACGTTATTAAATATTAACTATACTAACTACTAAAAAAAATATCTATGGTAGAGATAGTTTTTGCTTAATGTTACTTAAAAACTACTAGTTTATTGGACATACTATGGAAGAGTATACCGAATTAAAGTTATTTTTCAAGTTATATTTAAAAATTAAAATTAATTTACAAAAATCACATTCCAATATGGATTTTAAAATTGAAATCATAACCTCCTTGTATAATTGAAATATATAAGAAAAGATATTCTTCAATTTACCATTGAAAATATTCCCATATTTCACAATAAGTTTCATGATTTCATTTTTCGGAACGCTTACGATTGATGTACTTGTTATATAGAGTTTGTAATTGATTCATGAGAATATATCATTATACCCAATATCTAAGGAAAACGCTACCGTCATAATGTCTCAGATTTTCATTTTCTGCACGACCATAAAAAATACTGAAAAGTTTCCTTAATTATGAAGTAATTTCCCTCAGAAGTTATCAATCCGAAGATGGGTATGTCGCAGTCCCTCGGGGTTCGTTTCTCTGTCACTTTCCTCTTCTCCCAATCTTATCTCCTATTGTACCTCCTACTGCTTTCCATTTGCTTCTCATCAAACGCTGTCCTTATTTCCAATACTTTCCTTTAGTTATGGATCTCTCTCCACTATAATCTTCTTTCTTGTCTTGCTATCTAAACTCTGCAGTGTGCCTCATATGCAGCTTTCATTCCACTTCTCTTTCTTCGTTTACTTTCGTTTGATGTGAGAATTTTTACTCTGCTTTTTACACTGAATTTTTACCCTGCTTATATACAACTTTTCGGTTGGAATATCTACAGTGCACGTAGTACTGAGTTATAGAAGAAATCCTTATATGGCCATTAACTGAATAACTTAATTTATCTTATAGTGCTATTTCGTAATTTGCCAAGTACTTAGAGAATTTTGGAGAATTTATTCCATATGCCTGATGTTTCAGTATAAAATACATCTAGTTCGAAGAATTTATGATCGAGAATGTATTATAAAGACTAATGTTGGATTCTACAGCATAACTGTAAGAGAAAGCAAAGAGGAAACTGTTTCTGAATTTATTGTGATGTACATTATAAAAGATAATCAGTGCTGTTTCATCTTCTATTGAGGTTCTTACATAATTTGATTATTTATAGATTTAAGTTATTTTAAAGACTATATTTAATGTTGAAGGTCAGCTACTGAATTCGGTTAAATTTTACCTTGCGCCTCCTCTTAATTCTTTAACTCACAAATGAGATTAAATGGAATAAAATCAGGAAAAAAGCAATTTGTATGATCAATCTATACAAAATACTCGATTTTCACATTCCTTAAGTCTAGATAAAGAGCTTTCCAATAAAAATGTCAATTATCGTATTGTAAACTAACTCACAAGTTTTTATGGTAGGAACATGAAGAGGCAAACATAATAACTTGGTTATGCTTGAAAATACTAGGGGATAATATTCCGTAGAGCAATGACCTAGATTTGAAGTAACGAGACCGGATATTGTATCTTTTCTCTGCTCACCAACAGAAGCGTCACAAAGCAGAAGGAATATCCCATTCTCTTTAACTGAGAACATCACTCGAGTCCTCTTTGGGGATATTTTGGGGGGAATGACTTGGGTGTGGCCACACATATACCTTTGATTACATGTTCTTTCCCCCCTCTAGTGCACATATTCTTTGTCTTTTATGATTCTCCGATAAATGCCGTTCTTTGAACATATCATTAAACTTCTAATGAAGTTGAAATTCTTCAAAACTAAAAGAATGTTTAGAGAGGGTATAACATTACATTTCTGTAAAGAGTTTGTCATAGCTTTATTAATTCTGAATATCTAGAGAAATCGATGCAAAGATATGTCAACGATAGACTTGGAAGCAATTATGATACGTTTCTTGAGTTTTTTTCAGAAAACTATGCTCCTTTCTATAAATATACAATTTTTTATATGAAACATATTGTATAAATTCATGAAAATAACAACTCACATGCTCAAAAACCGTAGAAAATTTGCCACTCCTCCAATCAACCCAACGAAATATTTTTCAATATATTAAAAATTAGGAAGAGTGATACTTTCGAACATGAATATTCTGACCGGATGGCTTAATTGGCTAAAGCAACATCCCGTATATAGAAAGATACCGGCTGTAATTCTCAGTATTTAAGTTTTTCTAGTCCGTTTTTACTTTGAAATTTTTCTTCCAATTAAATAAATTTATGTTCATATTTATCTGTCATCAGTTTAGAGTATTGATTGTGTTCAGTAATATTTTGATACTGGCAGTCATCTTCCTTACGGTTTAATTCAAAGGGATTAATAGCTATCTTTTTTATATAGACTTATCGATGGAATTTCTGTGAAATAGAGCTTAAATTCGATATTAAAGTTAATTTTCCCCAAATTTCGGCTTACAAATTCGTTTTCTCGAACAAATATGTGAACGTAACGTAATCCATTTTTATCCCCAAACACACATATGACTATTGTTGGAAATCCAACGAAAGAAACCAATATAAATGAGACTTAAAATCAACAAAAGGTTCATTGTGTATATTTGAAGTTATCCTTTTAAATCGTAAGGAAAAGTGCTTACCATGGCTAATCGCATCTCAAATATAATGCCTTAAAGGATTTTAGTAGTTCAGAATAGATAGAAGTTGACGAGAGGTGAATGTCGCCTCCTGTAATAAGATGCAGTGAAATGCGAGCGAAGTGTGGATATGACGTATGTTAAAAACATAGGCGCCACGCCCCTTCGCTATAGAGCATTAAAAACAGAAGTTGCCAAAGACACGACCTCGGCGCTCCTTCGAGTTAAACAGTGAAATAAGGCCAATTTATTTATACTGATTTGGAGTATAAATGACGTTTATGTCTATCGTGAATTTTGCATGAGTACGTGAGTTTAGTTTGATCTTTTAAAAATGATTTCAATCATTCGCTCGTTGAGAAACTAAATCCTCTTCACGCCTTCTCTCTCTCACTTTACAGGTCCATAAACTACAGGCCGTCATTTCTGTCGAACGACTTCTTCCGCCTTCGTTTTTCTCTTTCTCGCTCCATGATTTATTATTCGTGCATTTTAGGTCATGTGCGTCTCCAGGAACAATATCCGTAAGGATCACATGTATAACTCACGAATGTTTCTCTCGTTTCTGGTAAATATGAAGTTCGCCAACATTTGGTGCAGTTTGTAAAATAATGCACTTGCACGATGAAGAATTTTCTGTTGTCGGATGCTTGCTTTCCTTATTCATATGGGCTTTCATATTATGTATAATAAAAAGCTTTTACATAATATCTTTAACTCTATAGTGGCATAAATTTCAATTGATCAAATATCGTAATAAACCGAGTTATGTATTTCTGTTTCCCTATGTGTTATGTACGCTTAGAATTCCAGAACTTAATATAGATACCCGATCCTTTGAATTTTCATATCTTCCTACCGTACAGCAACTTAGTAAGGAGAAAAGACATGGTTGTGTAACTTAAACGTACCTAACGTTAAATATCCTTTCAAGGAGTGAACTTGGAGGAAAATGGTAAATGAGGGAAAAAACTTGGGAAATGTAAAATGAGAAATAAAAGGAGCGATAAGTCAAAAGAAAAATTAACTCGGTAACTAATTATCAAAGAAAACAACGCATATTCAATAATATGAATCATGAGATAAAAGTATGGATAAAAGAGAGAAAGGGAATAAAGATTTATCGAAAGAACGAGCTTTAAAAATAGAGATCTTAGAATGAATATAACTGTAGAGAACTCCGGGGGCCTAATGATCAATCCCAGTACCGAATATCATTAATTTTCGTGAGGTGAAAAATGCAAGCAGTGAAATCGAATAAAGTGAAATAAAAATTGACGTAATAAAATTAAGTTTTCTGGAAAAAGAGTAATTCAGGTTATATTCATTGCCAGAAGAAAAGTCAGAAAAAAATCTGAAAAAATCCCAAGAGGTAAATCGTTCATACCCTATCCCTGAACTTTCCATAAATCATTTAAGTAATTAAGTAAATCTATTTAACCGAATGTTTTCTTTACTTATGCGAAAATTTTCGTTCTTATAAAAATGTATGCATAAACTCTATGAATTACATAAGAGAGAATTTACTCTCTTTAACTCTATAAGGATCTAAATTTCAATTGATCAAATTTTATAACGAAACCAAACATTCAAATTATTTAAAAACATGTCAATTTCATGTCACCGTAGCTCGTGTAAGTATAATTACTGTTGTGTTTAGAAAGAGAACCGGAAATCGGATAAAATGAAAAACGGCTTCCATATTGGATCAAATTCAATAGCATTAACCTTCCCGTTCAGGTCAATTATCACCTCTTAAACTATTAAATTACTTTTGCTTCGGATCGAGTGCGACACCCTTCATAAACCTTCGTTTAATAAATTCAATAAATAATTCATATTCCACAATTGTTTTAATCTTAAATATTTAGAGGCCATGAGAACATTTGAAAACCAAAAATTTTAACGCATTTGAATAAATTGAACAGAAATGGCGGTCGTACGAGATACTTTATTTGCGTTTGATTGATTTCAATCATTCCGTTTCCTAAATTAAATATGAGGTGAATGGAGTCATCTCACTCAGGGAGTCTTCGTCTTTCCCCCAAAGTTCACCCTCTATATCGTGTCTGTCACACAGCGGGCGGCGTAAGGCCCACCGCTGTCCCGACCGGATATTGCTCATTTCCACCGCATACACTCCCTCTCTATACATATAACGGACAGAAAAGTCCGACGAAATCCCTTCCGAAATCTCCCTCACGCCCTTTATAAAGCCTTTTACCGCTTTTCTCATTCGATTTTTTCCCCTCGCAAAAATAGGCCGATATCGCATTATCCGTCCGATGGAATCACTGAAAAGGTAGCGTGACTCGATCGCCGAAGATCTCTGGTTTTTGCGGTTGCTTTTATTCGGAGTCAAAAGCTATCGGAGGATTAGAAGAGCGAATTTTTCCCTATTTCAGAAACTTAATTACATGGTCGCAACATTTTTTGCAGTACTTTATATTTTTGGCGGCATCTTCCACTTGTATTATGCTCTATAAATGAGATCTATATCCAAGATTTTCCTTGAATTACAAAATTATTGAATTACCGTTTAATGAATCATGCTGCTGACATTTTATATTTAACTCCTTTTATATCCTGGAACTTTATCATCGATAAATGAGATTAACATTGAAATATATAATACAGTTAAAGCTATGAATACTGAAAAGGATGGTCGTTAGGAAAGGAATAGGTCTCCCGAGAGCTAAAGAA
Organism: Pachydiplax longipennis; assembly: GCA_036926295.1. Classification (NCBI taxonomy): domain Eukaryota; kingdom Metazoa; phylum Arthropoda; class Insecta; order Odonata; family Libellulidae; genus Pachydiplax; species Pachydiplax longipennis. The sequence goes on along the minus strand of JAVFKF010000085.1, from coordinate 498,951 downwards.
CTTGAAAATTGAGAAGGTGAAATGAGATTAGATGTAGATAACGTAACGGAGACTATATACATGGATGACTGAAGTGCTAGAAAGACTTGAGGAGATAATTTGTTAACTATAAAAGCATTCTTAATTAAATAGAACAGAGGAGATGCGCAGTCTCGCGAAGAGAAAAGCCTAGAACTAAAGGATGAAAATGTCGGAATATAAAATCATAAAACAGAGAAAGAAGAAAGAGCGTGACTTATATAGATGAAATTTTAGAGATAATTTATTAAATGATAAGGAAATGGAAGAAAGCCCTTCTAATCACTATTGCTATCTTATAGCCCTATCGTCAAGAAGTAGCTGAAATACTGAAGTGTACATGAAGGCAGTTTCAGTTATAATTTATACCTTTCCTCAATTTTTCTATGCAAAAATCTCAAGTAGCATTTAGCATATATGAATTACTTCCTTCTCTGATTATCCGATGATGGATGGGAAGACAATTCAGTGTGCGAAACGAAGGCATGTAATGCAATGATTTGCATCAAACGGCGTGGCTAAGATCCATCTTCTCTTGACAGGCTAGAATGATACTTCAAAATGGCAGAGGAAAACAAATTGCAGGACTGAGAAGTGTCGCGAATTGTTCTTAGCTGGGAAAATTGCAGAACGCAAAGTGAGATGGATTGGGTGGTGCATTGCAGTGTCTAATCACAGGATGCAGCGCGTCTACAGATTGAGGAAGTAGCATTCAAACTCTAGAAGTAGATGTCAATGGTAAAGTTTGGATGCTTTTTCCAGCGACGGCTTTCGAGAAGGTGATGCTCCGTCCTTTCTGAAGAACTAGAGCACGATCACAAATATCTTACTCTGTCATTATTTCACGACGTAGCACATGTTGTTGGCTCAGAATCACAAATATCATACCTAATAAAGCGTAAATGTTGTATTATTAATGTATTACTCGAGCAAAAAATAGATATGCAATCAAAGAAAGGGAATTAAATCCACGAACAAAATTTTAAGGTGTAAAAGAAAACATTTAAGTTTCCTGTATTTCATGTTTTATACTCTTAAAAGAACCTTGCAGAAAATATCAAATGCGGCCCGCTAGGATTCACCATATGACCCACAGTAAGTTTTGGGAATTATTATCTTTACGAAAATTTGTATTGATATAGTAAGATATATTTTTTAGCATGAAAATGAATTTCAATTTCATAAATTTCTTTGTAATATTCTCCATCCCCTTATTCAATTAGTGATAATATATTTTGGAAAATTAAGAGATAATTTTCTTTCTTTTCTGTAGTGACCTATTACAATGAAATTAATTTCAAATTCTCCGTAGGATTTCGTATTATAAATAAGTATTTTTCCTAAATTAGTGTTTGGTTTAAATTTTTATATCATCAGCAAAATAAAAGATTTTCGTTTGCAAGGTAATATTTTCAATAAATGCAGTAAATGATTTTTTAGGAAAATAAATACAATAACTCTTAGTTTCCCGCCACTCAATGTTGCAATAAGTGTTATGAATTGATGAATGCATGGATGAAGGGACCTCTATGATATTGGTGGCCCACCCGCAGTTAAGAAAAGGTGAAAATAAGCTCGGATCCACCCGCCACTCATTGTCAATTACCGACTTTCGTTATTGAGTAATTACGAAAACTACGATGGCAATGCTTTTTCAAATAATTTAGTTATGCTCTACGTTATTACCTGTAAGCGTCTACTAATTTGTCGAATTAACTCCAGATATAATTCTTAAAGGGTTTGTTACAGGTGGCTAGTAAAATTAAAATTCAGCTGCTCAAGTTAACGCCAAAATCAAAGACATAAATACTGCTAATAGAATGGCGCTCCTTAATATCCCATCATTCAAGGAATATAACCTGTTTTACGAGGGATCTTTGTTACCAGATCGTTAACTGCAATAGAGTTTCCCATATCGCGAAATTTATGAACGAGTATTAAACAGGTTGTGGTGGATCCATATAATAAATCATTCAGCTATTTTGAAAAATAGAACTCTCATTAACTCTCAGTATAATTCAAATATTTAATCTTATATTGTTTCTATTTACAAAATTTATCACAAATTACCCTAGATTTGATCTGACACATTAAGAAAGAAAATGAATCGACGAATCTCGTCTAAGCTTGTAATAAATGTATTGTAGTGAATCCAGAAACCAATGTTTTAAATCACAATAGTTTTCGTCCGGTTTTCGCTCCAGTTCAACTAAAAAACATTTCGATTCACGTCTGGTTTCGCTTCTTTTACCTGCATCGAGGTTCTAATATTTTTTCTTTCCGATTTTCTAATAATAAATATAATACTGAAAGTTTGTTCATTATTTATTGCTTTCTCCATTTACTTTATATTTTAAAATAAAACTTGGTCATTTTTAGTTACAAGTCGAAATTAAACTTGTTTAATAAACCCTTACTTTTCTACACGTGAGTTAATTAGCCTCATTATTAGATCCATTTTGCGCCAGTCATCGAAACACTGGACGCCAAAACTCATACGAATCTGCTCATCGCGAATCGAGTATTAAAAAGATATGCCAGAAGAATGCAAAGGAAGACGTCCTTCTCAAGTCGCGTGCGAGAGAAGTCTCGCGATGTCTTAATGAGATTCTGGCTGTCGACGATTGTGTGTACCAGAGGAAGATGGCGCCGGGCAATTAATCATCGTGTTCGACTGCTTGCATCTTAGAGGGAGTTTTCATCAAAGGATATCCTCGGTTAATTCCCCTCTCCCACCAATTCATTACAAGTCTCTCGTTTAATCTTCGTCAAAATGATTCCTCCGCTGTTTTCTCTATGAGTTTGCTGATACTTAGGATAAATCCTCGGCGGGGATTTTTGGTTTTAATTACATCTAAACGCGGTGTCTATCAAATTGAGACTAATCTGCTGAAAATCGCTAGCGCTTTAGAAATTCTTTCTTAGTTTACTCGAATTACACTCACCATATTTACCGAGGATTCCTAGATTCGACTTGTGTATACAGCAACCTTTAGATGTTCGCTTTGACAGAAAAATATTTAAGAAATCAGTGTCTCTGATGAAATCAATAGAGATAGAAATAAAAAATTGTGTACTTCACTAATGAAATAGTAAAAGTATAGTTATCGTGAGAACGTTGATAATAAGTATTTTCTATTAAATTAAATCAAATATTTGTATAATTGGCAGATTATATGGCCAGTGATAATTTAATGAGAACCATCAAATCCCACCTGACCAAAATTAATCCAATACTGTATTATTAATGAATTATAGCTGACAAGTAATTGGTTGAGTCAGTTGAAAGAGGCGAAATTTTAAATTTGATTTCACAAACCACATGAATTTCTATCTTTGTATTACTTTTCACTGAAATAACAACTAATTTAACATCCTAAGATATATTTACCTATAATTAATACTCTCCCAGTTACATATCCATCACGAAACAATATATTTGACCACAATAATAATAATTTATTTCGCCACAGTACAACTATGTTTACTTAATATATATTCATAGAAATGGTGATATGTCAACTAAAATTAGAGAGAACCTGGTTGATACAGAAATAAAAATTCTATAGCGTGAAAATTCGAGATACTTGTTATTCAATGCACATTTAGATTTGTCCTTCAAAATTTTACCGATAGATTTCAATATATCTGCCTATCCAATACCGCAGATGGACTTTACGATTTAACATTTTAGTATACTTCATTGACATCAATTATTTATTTATTCCTATTAATATTATCTTTAGCAGTTCACAACAGCTCTTTTAATTGTGGATCAGAGTTAATTATTCAAGCCATTCCATCATCAATCTTTCCTCAACTTCTTAGAAACATCTTTTTATCTCTTTCCCATTTTTGCTCTTCCATAAATTTTTCATATTCTGCTTCTTTACTCCCTCATTCTCTTTGTGCCTTTAATATCTTTCTTTAGGCCTTTAGCCCTTAATTATATATAATGCACGCAAATTTAGTTATAAATATATTGACTTTCTCTTCTTTGATAGATACCCGGAGAGATTTAAAAGTAATATCTACGTTATTCTTTCTGTCTTATTTCCCCATTCATCTATTTATATATCCCAATCCTGATGCTCCTCTTAATTTAATATTCATCGTAAGACTTTGAGAGAAAAACTACTTTCTCTTTGCTTAAAAATGAATAGATATACCTGTTGTGACTGCAAATTATCTCATTTACGAGCAATATACTTTTCAGTTCAGTCTACATTTAAAACCTAAATATTTTCGAAAATTTGGATTTTTTCTCTATTCAATGTCTAGTAATGTCACCTACTTGAAGCATACCTCGAGAGTCTTTCTTTTTGGTATCTCAAATATACATTCATCGTCATATAATGAAACTGCTACGGTCGACAGAAGTATATCATGTCATACTTTTTACATCAGAAATCATACACGCCAAGTAAGACCCATTATTTCTCTGTTACTCATCTATATTTTATTAGGATTCACTTTAAGAACCACGTTAACTTAGAGTTAAAAGGGTATTATCACGTACTTTCGATTCTATTAAGCGTAGATTTTGATGGTTCGAATTAGATTCTAATTCAGAATCATGGATTCATAAATTTCGTATAGGTGAAAAAGAAAATGTTGTTGAAATGTCTAACGAATGGAACAGATAAGTCCTTATATCGTATTGAAATTCCTGAGTTGAGTTTATTTGGTATATGAAGAAAGTTTAGATGTCAAAAATATAGTAAATGGACAGAAGAAGGATGCAAAAACATAATTTGGAAAGGACTGTTGGATAGATTTATAAGGGAAGCAAAAGGTGGAAGGGAATACAGAATTAAATCAAATCGATTAATTTAAAGACGTAAATATTTGTCACTAAAAGAATATTCACAATATTCTTTCCGCCAATATTCACTCATACACATCAAGTGTACGTAATTTCATAAACAACTTTCGTATGTTGAGTCGATTCGATTATAACTGGAATTCGACCCTGACTCGGATGTGTGCTACCTCGAGAAAAGAATCGACCGCTCATTCTAAGAATTCTCTCTCGTTTTAGATCAATATTCCTGCGATAAAAATGAGATCCGTTGCATGAATCATTTGTCTGGTATCCGAAAACGATCTCGTCTAAAAATTGTAACATTTTATTTGCCCCAGCTGCAAAATATTTATCGGAGTGAAGACCACGGGAAAACAAAGCCTTAGAAACGTTTGCTGCACGAATCGTGCATTTCGCTTCAAATTTTAATGAAATCCGGAGGAGTCTTATGCTCCCTCAATCTCTCAACAGAGAATTTTCTCTTTCTATTCCACTCGTCATTCCGGTTCATCCCTATCCTTATTTAGAAGGATTCAATAAGATCACCAAGGGAATATCAGTCACGCATGATGTCTTATTTCAGATAAAGTACCGCAAGTACGATGGAATTGATGCTCAATACCCTATTGAGTTTAAAATTATCTGTATTTTAGTTTCTCTTTCATATTATCAAATTCAACGATTTGGAGTGCCTGTAAGAATATTCTAATACTTATTCTATAACCTCGATGCTAAGAAGATTGATTTGATAATTACATAAGATATGTCAGTAAAATCAGTCTTATTTGGGAATATTTCCTAATTATTTCAATTAATTGTGTCAGTAAATAAACTAATTATGTCAATTCTCATTAATTTTTATTTCAGCGTTGAAGTGTTTAATATTTATTTGTTTATAAATACGGAAAAAGATGATTCTAAAAGAGAATCACTTCGTTTTTAGTGTTAAAACTAAACGAAGGACTCAGTTCCCTAATACTTCATTGCTGTGTGTAAGTAAAGTTAATTTTTTTCGGATAATCCCCCCGAAAATTGATATAAGGTAGATTCAGAAATTCTTCCACACAAAAAACAAGTAGCACAATTGGAGATCTTCCCGCGCCTAATTTGAAAGTGATAAAATGTTAACTAATAAAGTTGCCCATCCTGTTCTAGTTAAGTTTCCGTTACCGAGAAAAAGAATGTTAGATCATTCATAACTTATGGAAATAATTGCTCATTATTCTGCAGTTAGTTAGGAATCACGATTGTATATATAATTAAACGCCGTTGTACTAGTTAACAATGATTAAATTTAACAATACTTAGGCGAAATAATTTAACCTTATTCATTTTAAGATAGTCTAGTAGATGTCTTTAAAGCATATAAGTCCAGTTTCACTTATTATCAGCTATAAAACGAATCCTCTTTCATCGTACATCCATTTCTTTTTCCCCTCAGTCAGGAGTAGTTCCAATTGTCCGCTCTTTCTTTCCCTCGCATTCATTTTATCTCATTCATACCATAAAGACATTCCACCCTCTATTTAAGCGCGTTTCCTCGTTCCTCTCCATTTTCGTTTCGCTCCTGCTGCTTTCTACTCGATACTTCCACGAACTTCTCCATGGATATCAGGATGAGAAATTTCGAATCGAGAGCCAATAATAATATCCGACGCAAACCCGTGCTCTTGACATATCTTCTGAAATGAATTCGATGTGTGTTGTACAAGCTTGGGTCATTGACTGCAGTGATATTGATTGCCATTGATAGAAATTGAGTGTTGAACTAGTATCTTCATAGAAAATATCGATTATGTTGTGTTTGTTAACTTTGGTTTGAACTTAGTTGAGTCTATATGATTGAAAATACACGTCAAAAGTTGAAACTGTTCGAATATCAACGAAAATACAAGAGTACCTGCGATTAAAGTTGATTGATTAACTAATTTATAGCTGTACTTTGTGTGTAAGTGAATTTAATCAAGAGACAAAAGTAGTTTTTTTTCGCATGCTATACAAAGAGAACTAGTGGCTTAGGGTTGAATTGCATTTTTGTATTATTTGTTTGTGAGTATTTTAAATATTATTGTAGTATTATTTTTAAAATACTCGAATGTCTTGTTTTCTGAACTTAAAGTTTTGCTCTGTTTGACTGATTTCCCAGTCATACCATTAATTCTTATTAATTCTACGTACAATTAAAAATACAGGAAACTGTTTTGGTTTACGTTTTCTGCAGTGTAAGGAGAATTGAAAGAGAACTGTTCTCCATAAGATATGCATTAAACTCCCTCTTCTGGAGCTGTCTTTCCTTCGCCGCTACTATTCTATTCTATTAATACAAACTGCCCTCCTCTATACCGTTTCTTTTGACTTCTTTAGTTTCTTCATTTTATTCTCATCACGCCGAGGAATGTCAGAAACTTGTTAGATCCGTATGTATCTTTTCATTTTTCTGCGTCTTCAAGGTATCAAAACCATTCCTTAATAAATTAATCTTTCAATCTTATAGAATGATATCTGAACCTAAACCCATTGCCTCCACATTATGAATTACTTACACGCATGAATTTTAATATCAACAATTATTAAGAGGCGTCGAAAGACATTCATTAAAACATCACAAGGAATCGTGGATATGTTTAACAGGGATTAGATTTGAGCTAGGCCAGTTTCTAATGTCTGGGTCGTTGACTTCATTCGTCCTCTTTATTCTGTTTTAACATAGTCTTTGATATTTTCACTTTGTGTAGTTACAAATTCTCATCAAAAAGCTTGAGAATTTATTTCCCACAATATATGCATTCAAACTGATAAATTAATGTCCGAAATTAGTTAAAATTATTGAAGACAACGGAAATTTACTCCAAAGAATCTCTTGCCCATTTGCCCATCTGTATTTTAATACAATTAATCTCGTTTTTGAAAATTTCATTCTGATTAATTTTCAGAGTAAATCAATTGATTGAAGAGTGGTTCACTCGTATAAAGGGATTCCCTGCTCATTACATCCACCTTTATTTTGATGTATTTCGTTTTGCGATTTTAAATCTCTTAAACTTATAGTAAAGAGATTGACTGAAAAAGGCTTAAGTCATGCAAAGGAATTTCCGTCAGTTATATCTCCCCACGAATAATCTGATCGATGAGAGAGTCCTTCTGTCTCCAGCTTTTTCCTCTGTCTCCCTCTACGCCATCCCTAATTATTCATTGGTGGGAATGGGATTAGGACAAGCGGCTTCACGCAGCATTCTTCGGCCTCGAATCCCATGAAATCTGAATGAAAGGGTTCTGAATAGGGTCAGCTCGAGAGGTCGGATCGAAATACTCAGCGAATAGCAGGATATTGTAACTTCGGATAAGAAGACAGTTTAAGGTGAGGAAATTGAAGGTTGAACTTAAGGTAAAAACTATCCAAATTCAAGCAGCAAGAAAGGAGATTTACGTATTAAAGACGTAAGTTTTTTGTCCAGCTTAATAAAAATCTAACGCTGCAGATGTAAGAGAACTTGGTTACAAATACTGGGAAGAAAATAAATATCACGTTCGAGTAGATGCATGAAAATTGACACCATTTCATGTCCTCCGATTTCTCTTTTTAAGTCGTCTGATGATTAATTATTGATGAGTCGATGGATGTCTTAAAAACAGTAATCAAAGCCATATACTAGGCGTAAGAGACTTCACAATTTATTTACATACAATAATTTCACAGATACCTTCAGTAAATACTCATTTTATGAATATGTCTGAGAAATAGAAATCGTTAGAGTAAAACATACGAAAATCATAGGCCTAATGGCTTGAATGTAATTTTTCATATTCTAAATAAAAGGAAAAAGACGAGAAAACGGAAAGTCATAAAATTAGGAATAAAAATATTCCAGGAACCCTGAAGAGGATTAGGAAGGAGAGTTAAACGAATGGAGATTATAGAGATGGTAAGGGGTGAAAGAAAGATGAGGGGATACGGAAAGGGTCTCACGGAAACGAGAAACTTGGAAGGATGCCCTTTCATTCCATCCTAACGTTCTAAACATTTAATATAATTTAATTAAAATTGCTTTAATTGCACGCCCATGCATTAGATAAGAATTTTACTCTGTATCTTTTAATATAGTCATTTACTAATGACGAATCTTTTTCAAGTTAACATGTAGTTAGGAATATAGGAAATGTATAGAATTCATCTGTTTTTCATTCATAAACAGACATCTAAACAGATGTCTGTTTGTGAATGAAAAACAGATGAATTTCTATTACTAGATATCAAAACAGGTATTTACAGTATTAATGACAAAGTCATTAGAAAAAATTGTATTCAAAAGATGCTTTCTTTATTTCAACTCTTTTTATTCTGCTGCTCAGTAAAACCTTAAAATGAAAGTAATTTCAGATAAGCTATCTATTGGGTGATGAATTTATCCAATATCATGTAAAGAAAATTTTCAAGTATCTTCCAGCGAAGAAGAGCAAGTTTATTTGGTGATGTTTAAAACTTTTCCTTAATATTATGCTAAGAATACAAATGGAGATTATCATTTGCTTTCCTGTAAATAGATTCAAAATAATACATCTGCTTCAACTTAAATCTCCCTACAAATTAATGTTTGAATTATTGCATCAACACATATCTTTAACCGTGATTTCACTTTTCAGAGCTTAATTTCATACGATTTATATCAGCTGGCTATCAAGTTTCAGTCATAAATGTTTTGAACGCAGCAATGGTTGAATTTAAAAAAAATCATTCGAGACATAACTGTTGCATACCAGTTGTATTTAGCAATTTCGGTGATTTAAATTACGTTACCATCTTCAGAAGTACATGTATTACCATTTATCCTTCTGAGTTATAGTTCTTTTGTTGTTACTTACCTATGATGGAAAAGAAAAATAATGTAAGAGCTATATTTGGTTACTAAATATCGATTAACTTCAGATGAGAATACGTAATGAATGATTTATACTCTTTTTATGTGGATTTTATGTTGTATTATTTTTATTTGTCAATAAATATTTTTATTCATATTATTGTAACATAGTATTAAGATCTTACAGACTGGTTCTATACTAACATTGTTACTGATCGTGTAGATTTTAATTATAAATTATTTGATCTAACTAAAAATCATGTACAATTTAATTCTGTAATATCAACCACAAAGTGTGGCTAAAGCATAGCGATTACAATAGATGTGATACATGTGGGAAAGGAACTGCATTCTAAGTCCAACACTACGGTCACTACTAAACTAATCATGCAGTATTACAAGTCTCCAATCGAACTATTCTGACGAGCCAAGCATTTATAACCGCTGGAAAAAGTGCGCTGAAATATCTTCTTAAATTAGGTCGCTCAACAAATTTGAAGTTTAGTCACCGGTACAGTGTAGTCAGCCACAGTGGCGCGACTCGTTCTCGGAATTTTTTCCTCATAAACTTAACGAATCCCACAAACACTCCTTGTTTGCGATTAATTTGCCCAACGGAGTATCGCTTTGTCACTCTGATTACCACGAAGCACCTTCTCCATCATTCCTTTCCCTCGCATCCATCTCTCATCTTTGAAGTGCAGTAAACACCCAACGCCCGCCTTGAGCTCAATTTAGAAAAAGGCCCAAATTCTCTGAAAATGCCTTTCAGTCTTAGATTAGAGGAAGTCGGATTGTAAGGAGACAGTTGTTTTACTCACGAACGTACTGCGGATTTCTGTAAGCGGACGCATGCAAGTGTTGGAAATTATTTAAATGCTTAAGCGGTGGAATTATAATCGCTTGAGGTGATGAATAAGGCCCGCACATGTCATAAAAGGATGTGCTTTTGACATGTGCGGGACTCTGAATGCTCGAGAGAGAGGATTGGAAAACAGGAAGTGGAAAAGCATCGACTTTCTTTCGTTTCCTTTGAGTAAAAACTTTTGTCACGCGCGAAAGTAAATTAAGTTTGATCAAATGATTCCTTACACTGCGTTCACTACTAATTGATAAAATTTTAAATAATAGGTACGTAACCATAGCATATTTTTTCTAGTGTAATGTATTTAAGTGTTGTACGGGAATTCCATTTGACGAGTCCCTAGTTAAATAGGACTGTCCTTAAAATTACTCTTGTACTTCATTACCTTTATAGCAATGTGTATTCCAAAGAGATCCCTCAAGGCGCAATAGTCAGTGTTTCGTAGTAGTAGACGTTCTTCGCTGCATATTTTAGTGTTCTTTGGTGAGCTCAGATGCGCATCAGTTTACACTTTTACCTCTTATAGTCAATCACTTTGGAGTTTGCAATTAATTATAAATTACCAGCAATTTTTGTTATATGTGCCCTTAGTTGGGTTGCTGATATGAAATTTAAATATTTAATTTTAGAAATTTAAATGTCCCCATTTTGCACGGGATTTTAAGAATACTTAATTTTAATTAATTCTTTCAATGGGCAACTTTGTTTGAGTATCTCCAGATAATCATTGTGAATAAAGCGCGAGAGTTGCCAATTAATTCGATTAAAAGAAAGAGGTATTGATGGTTTCACGATTTGTTATGCAAAAAGAGTAAGGAAAATCATTGAAATATAATTACAGATAAGGATATCCACCGAAGGACTGGGTTTATGAATCACGCATGAATTAATGAGGTTTTTTTTTGCCTAATGCATGACCTTCTTACAAACAATTTTGACACATTTTCAGCATATAAATATGTCCTTAGTATCCAATATTGTCAATAATTAACTTAAATTTAAGTCATAAATATATTTTGGTTTTTGTGGATATGGTAAACTAATATCCCCTCATTAACTGAACAATTAATTACCTCGATCCATTTAAAAATAAATAAATCAAGAACGAGCAAATAAATCTATAATCTCAGGTGTTGCAAATAACATACTGGTAATTCGCAATATATTTGGCTGTATATCACGGAATATTGTGGCCGATAATTAAAATTGAGCTCTCTAATTAAGAAGTGGTGCCAACAATCGATAGTAAATTGTAATATTTCTCTTTTAATTTCGATCCCCAATCGATGGAAACTCCATATCTCTAAAGGGAATTCCTCGCCGCCATGTGTTATTGGCGCCAACAATTGATCCTGTCTTGAAAGAAAATAAAATAACAGCTGACGATCGACGCCAGAAATACGCGCGACTCATGATTCTCCATAGGTGATTAATAGACCATTAATTCCTTTAAAAACAAATCAACTGAAACAACGCGTTGGAACTCCCCTCCAATGACTTCGAACTCTCAAAAACCCTTTCCACGACACCCTGGGAAAACCCTGGCAATCCCCTCCTCCCTCTGCAGTCGCCAACACCGGGAGAAAAAGTTTGTTTAAAAATTTCCCGACCGCTAATCCGGCGGGTGAAAAAACACGGTTTAATGGGCCGAGAGAAATTCCAGCGGGAAAATACGTCTGCCCCATTCGACGCGATAAAATGCCGCAAATCACCGTTGCAGAATGAGGATGGAACACAGATATAGCTCCGGTTCAATTAAAACATCAATTTTAATCATCCGAGCGGATCCTCGCTATTAGTGAAATCCAAGTGTTGTTTACACTCGTGCCACTAATTGTAAGGCGGCGCCACTGAGTGCAACTCTCTTTTTTTCTATCATTTAGTCGATCGTTTATTCAGAGGGGAAACAAGCAAGAATCGCACTCCAACCGGACTATATTTTTTTGTCCGTCCAGAAGTGATTATCGATGGCATTCTCGGATCAAGCAATTCTTCCGGAGCTAGTTTTCGATTTTACCTAATAAACAATCCCTTTTTTGGAGTTTTTCCATCAGGAAGGTATATCTTTACGTAATGGTTGCAAAATACGCCAGGTTTTATACCGCCGGCTGATTGTCTCTCTAATTTACAGAAAGAATCGAACGGCGTGTTTTATCTGCCGTGTTTCGCATTCCAAAGTTTCTCAATATATTTTCGCCATTTCGATGCACCTGAATTTGTCGATAAGAGAATTGGACGAGCAAAAATTGACCAATAAAACAAATTAAATCTAAAATCCTAATGAAACAATGTATAAATTCTTTACGCAAAAGCCGTTCTGAGGTGATTAAATTTTGCGGAAAAATTTGGCCGAGATGTAAAAAGATAAAATTCAATTAAAGGGTAACCTAATATTAAAAACCGATTTTCTCACCATGCTATAGCGTAGTATAATATAAATTTAAAATTTCCCTTACAAAATTCGAACCTTATAAAATAAGAAATAATAATTTATTACCCTAATTGTTGCGACGCGTTCTACGCAAAAATATGGAAAGAAGTAATTATAATAATCACATTTATTACCAATCATTTAAAAACCAAGGGAGAACAAACATGAGAAACCAAATCGGGACCGGAAAAAAAGAGTGAAATGGTAGGCAGGTGTTTCTCACTGCATTGGGCTGCAAATGTCTACAAGTAAATGAATCACAACAAGGCACTCTTGCATAAGGAGACGTAGAGGATATTTTCAATTTTTAATTATTAAGATTCATAACTCAGGGACAGATCAGTATTTATGAATAATGTGCTTGAATCAGTTAATTCATGTTTGTATGAGTAAGCAATATTTGGATAAATAAAAGAGTTTTTGTTTGGGTGGTAAATTGTTAGAAATCTTTTGCTTCAAAAGAAACGCTTATCGACAGGAAAGCCTAAACGACACACATGGAAAAGAATGCTGTTATTCGGATATCTCTTTAATAAAATAAAAGTCCTTAAAATTCATTGCAAACGAGTTTACATCGATTAAGGGCTAAAAAATCCTCTCAGATTCAGATTTTAACACACTAACTTTATAGGCCCTTTTAGGAAAGAATACACTTATAATGCTTTCTCCTAACTTCGGAGCTACATCTCTGTTATACTCATAAAGTCAAATAACCAAAGTTTATGTAAACGTCTTCTCAAAATTGTAGTAGAAAATAAATTTAGGAAATTTACGTCAATGATCGAGAAAGAAATTCTCCTGAAAATTAATAATTGTTAATAATAATAATTAATTATTAATTAATAAATAATTAAATTATGACTGAACACAAAGAAATATGGAACAATAAAGAATCATATTTGTCCTTCGATTGGTTTCCACAACACCTCGCCTGACACTCTGTGTTTAAAGTGAAATTCCTCCGTTCCTGTTTTTTTTTTCGTTCGTTATCAATTACATCGTAGATTACTTCCTCACTGAAAAATTTATATTTTCATCATATGCCTTCTCAGAAATGTCTTCTCATCAAATAATTTTTCTGTTTGCACAGTATTTAGGAAGAGGCATATGTTTGTCAATACTTTCCTACCTAAGCCGTTATTATATTATGTTGAATGGATATAATTTTTCATAGAATTCAACGAGAAATGTTCATTTAAAACGCCACTATTGAAAAGAAGCTATCATATCATTATATCCCCGAACAATACTGATTGTGAGAGTCAAATGGTTGTTCTTTGGGATCAGTTATAAGTTTTTCCATGTAATTACGCGTTTGTTTTCAGTAAAGTATTGATAATCTTCCTATAAGATTGAGATTCTCCAGAGACAGGGACATAAACAAAAATTCTGCCTAAAATAAGAGAAAGAATTATCTTCAATCGAGGTTGAATGGGAGCAAAATTTATTTACGTTAGTGGAAGTAAGAGGCTTGTGATCCAATCATTTCCAGCGTCTGTCTCGCTTGCTTCGACCATTGATCACTCGCAATCTGAAACACCTTTTTATGTAAAACTTTAAATCTCTGCCTCGAAACGCATCGCTTTCGCTAAAGAGTGGCTTTTGTTTCCTCGCTGGCATCTGTAATCTTGTTCTCCAATAACGACGGCTTTCCTTTCGCTGCATCCTCGCACTGATTACCTTTCGGCGGTTGCGTAGTTTTAGCGAATTCTTGTAGCGAAGGTAAACGCTTTGTCAGATGCTCGTGTTACTACGCGATGTTTTGCTCTCAAAAAATAAAAATATTTCTTCGGTTTGATTTGTCTTATGGCCGATGCGAAATCAAAGGAGCTACAGTATTTTGATCGTATCTGATAAAATGCCGTTAACCCGAATTTCCATTCGAAAGTTGAAAGTAAAATTATTTTGGTTTCTATTGACAAATATTAAAAGTCTTGTCCATAAAAAATGGTAAATGTAATCTCTTTACAAAGAGTAAAAGGTGCATTTTCATGATGTATACTTAGCAAAAATATCCATCAAATTGCTTTTAGCACACGATTGAAACAAAGGAGAGTAAGTCTGGTTATTTTTGAATTTGTCTCCTTCATTTCTTTCTCAAAATTCAAGCATGTGAACTATGCGTTTGTAATCGTCATATAAAGTGGCTTATAATCTTAACTCAGGCTTCCAATAGCACAAGACTCTCAACCTCCTTTCTGTAATGACGATGCAGATATATACTACAATGAGCACCGACCCTATACTTAGGAAAATAATTGATAAAAAATGTATTGCAGCTCACCAGATGAGTCATAGTTAAGTAAGCATTGAAGATTACCCTAATAGGATATCTGAGACTAAACCTTGAGAAGAATGGATCATATCACCGATTTTGGAGTCTTATAATTCAGAAATGACAAAATTTCACTATAATGTTTCGATAGCAAAAACTAGCGATGGAAAAAGAAAGTTTCCCACCAAAGAGACGGTACGTCCAAGGAGTTCACCAAAAGTTTTCACAGAGTTTTCAAAGAGTTCACAAAGTTTATTCTATGGCTCCCAAATTAACCATGGAATTTTAACATTGTATGTGAATAAATACCGCTATATAGTCTCAATCATCTCGTGTCCATGGCAGGTAATTATTTTGACAGTAGCGATCATTACTTATTCAAATTTCTTCATATTTTTAGTTGCAAACACCTCATTGATCACTTCAAAAATACCAATCGTTGAGTCTAAATTAAATCTACCCGATTTCCTACAATTTATTCTCTGATTTATGTTAAAGAATAAATACCTAATCTTCCTGGTGATCACTAAATCAGGCGTTCCTCAGAAAATGAATTTCCATTTATTTTTGGACTTTATTTTGTGAATTGAAAAATGTGAATTTATCGACTGTGAATGTGAAAATCGATTGATTTCGATTTACATATAAATGTGTGAGATATGTTTCCATGAACCCCAAAAAAGCTTGTGTGACTAATAAGGGATGTTTATTAAGGAAAGAAAGGTATCAAAAAGGAATGGGTGAACAATGTTCACCCATTCACTGAACATCCTTGCCTTCTGATTCTCTGGCGGAATAGCTCAACGGAAAGAACCTGGTTCGATTCCCGGTTCCGTCGGACTCTATTCTTCCTTGTTATGTATTTAAATTTATAATATAATAAGAAAGATTCTACTTTATGTAAATATGTATGATTTAGGAGTTTATTCAGACTAAAATATTTCGTAGTTGCAGCTAGGTATCAGCTGTAATTAAATATTTCTGTACATATCATAACTTATAGCAAGGATTTATTTTTCAAATAGTCTATTACTATTGGTGGTAGTTAAAAATATGTTCAGTAATTGTCAGAAATGTTGTATCATATATATTATAGAATCACATGCTGTGTTGTGCCATGTTATTTATTTGTAACACTATTGTAGAGCGTTTCCAGCGGACTGATCTGAAATTAATGTATTAATAATAATAATAGTTAGTAAGAAAAGCGGTTCTTTGAGTGCAACGGTTTTCTGCTTTTAAAACTTTATTATCATAGCTAATATAGCTTCAAACGGTGTAGAAAACTGTTTGAAAATTTACATAAAATAAGGGAAAGGATGGCCTATTATCATGTGTTTGTTTTTTGTTTACTTAATGGCTATTTAAATTGCAGTATTTTTCAACCTCTTACCCAAAAGTTTAATTCAATTTTTACACATTATTATTAACTTCAATGGATGAATTAGAAAGAAAAAAATGCTCTTTTTCCAGAAATATTGTTCGACGCTAAGAACCTTGTTAATAAGATCCTATGCTGAATACTATGAATAATATTCGCCCAGAAATATCCTAGAAAATTATCTCTCCAAAATAATCGAATTCGCATCCAGAGCCGTGGAAAGTAAGTTTATTCGTACAAAATTTCCCTATTTTTCCCAGCCTTATCAAGGTCCTTTCTCAGCGTGAAACTCACAATGCAGATAATCCCAGCAATGGATCCTCAGGAGATAAGGAAAAACACGGACGCAGAATGCATTCATCGCAAAGATAGAAAGAGAAAACACATTTTTCCAATATATTCATTTGTTATCCCGTCTGTCTGCTTAGTATGTATTGAGCGAGCCTTCACCCTTCACTCATTTTATTTTCGCTTCGTTTTTATCAGCAGTCACTGGCTACCCCTCTCCGCGAGTTTATGTTTACGTAATTGTATGATCGATAACAGTGCCAACTGGCGGTGTGGATTTGCATTAACTCCACTCCTATTCATGCTCCCGGACAGAGGGAAAAAAGAACGCACAAAAGGACAGAATTCCGTTTTCATTCGCATACGTTTCAGACTAAGATATGTTATCATTGGCAGGAACGGTTACGAAGTTATACGTGAAGTAGTCAAAGGTGTTTGAATCCAGAGCGTATCAGATTAACTCGTGGTTTCAACTCAAAGCTGGATGGAACAGCTAATTAAAGATTAGAGAACGTAGAGTAAAACATTCTATAGTTCTGAAAATCCGTGCTTGAAATGTATATCTGACTAGATATATAGACAAGATATCTGACAATGGTAATATAAACATTGCTGAACCATAAACCATCGCTGCGGATGAGTAAATCATGGTACATATTTCTTCGTTCTAGAGGTCGTTTCTGATTGGTGGAGGAATATTTGGAAAAACGAACATGGAAAATTATAAACTTCTTTTATAAGGGACAAAGTAACCCTCAATATTTGAGATTCATAAGTAATAAAGAGAAACGGAGGTGATAAATATATATGGTATAACAACCAGGTCTCTCATATTTAACCACTCACTCTCCATTGGCACTCTTTCCTGTTCCATCAAGTCTAGTTCAATTATGGAAAAATCCATTCTATCGCATTTGAAGGGAATATGTGATAATCGATCATTTATGCACATCAGTTTTACTTCATTAAAAAAAGCTTTCCTTAATTAGTTCATTTACTTTATTCGTTTTCATATTGTTCACATTGCTTAAGTGCACTTAATGATTTTATGAACCTCTACAACAAAAGGTCAGTAATGTGATGACTATGATAAAGTTTGACAATGAATTAGTTTTCGTTCGCCTACTTTGCATTTTGTTAGGCATCATAAAGCACTCTATTCTTCTGTAACACAGTCGGACAATCGGCTCGTCCGAAAGAACAATTTTACGCAAATTCTCAAAAACCTACGCAGAATTACTCGCTTCAGAAGGAAGATCGCTGCGGAGAAAACCAACAGTTATCGGCCTAATGCGATTCAGAGTCAACAGAATCTGTTTTCTAAACCATCAGTAGAATTCATGCGCGGGATTATTAGTAAACATTTACTATTTTCTTTCCACTGCTTTCACTAGTTCTAAATGCCGCCGGTGGAATGGAATCAATAAGTTTCTTCAGCGGACCCTTAATTAAAAATTGTCGGAGAAACATCGCTGCGTGGAGATAAAAAGATAGGACGAAACAAAATAGGCGCAGAGAAACAAGTGAAGGTAGGCGAAGACCATCCAAAGGGGAGCATTGTTTCCTCTCTTGATTGAGATTCACAGGAAATTTTTCGAATGAGCAGAGTTTTGCTCCCCTAAGCCTATGGAATATTTAATGGTTTAAAAGTTATTTGATCTCACTCGAAAAATTTTAGCGCTGTTTAATGGGTTCGGAAGAAACGTGGGACCATATTGGTTCTTCTGTTGCTTCTGAATGATTGTAAGGAAAAAAGAAAGCTTTCACTTTATATGTTGTGTTTTCGCAGGGATGGAATTCTCTTTAGAATCTTTACAGAATTAAGATATTTTCTGAGTCCATGTTTTCCTTTTCTCTTTATGACCCTCATTTTATCTCAGCTATATTCTTGTAACTGATTCTTTAACGTCATTTTATTAAATAATCTTCATTGATAAACATCGATTACAGTTTTAGTGGATTTTTCCTGAATATCTTCAGTTTTATTTTCTTGCCACAAATTAATATTTTATAAAATGAGCATCATTTTACACCTAATGATAATGATATCAACATTACAAAATGAATAGAGTTATTCGCGCGCCTATTCTAAACTTACAATAGAAAAATTATAGTCTTCCAATCCTTTTCATAAGAGAGAGTTGAGAATTGCTATTCTCAAAATATGCTATGTAAGTTTCTTTACTAGTTTGCTTCTTAATTCCTCTGTCATAGTCATTAAAAATGTTTCTGTCGCTCTCTCAAGGGTTGATTTCTATTTTAGCACTAAAATATTTTTGCAAAAATAAACCTTGAAAAATTATATCCTGTGAAGAAATTCCAACAAAGCATTAAGCAACAATTACAACAAAAATTACACTACTACAATAGAAGTTCAATCTTTTGTTCATATACGTAAATAATTCAGTTTCCTAAAGAATCGATAAACAAAAATGACGTTTAAAACTTAGTCATAACTATACAAAGCATCAAAATAGGTATTAGTTTAGAATTTAAAGTAATTGAAACTACTTAATCATCAAAGGATATTTTAACATCATTTTTAGCTATAGACGAATCTTTTAATAAGATACGAGGAATTCATTTTCCCAATTTTGGTTATACACGAGTATACTAAAAAAACTTTAAATACTACTTGGCGTCTAACTTCAGGAGAATTAAGACTTTTTTGAAACTTGATAATCCCAAGCATATGATAAAGAGCTACATTTTTACAACTTGGTTCTATATCTTTCACATTTTTAGACTCATGAATAAGAAAAATATTTTGTTTTTAATAGCAGCCAATCGTTACCACTGAATCTAAAAGACAATAAATAATCCGTATATGTGGGTGGATATCTTCACAAAACACACAGACATCTGTACACGATTGAAAACACTCAAGTCCGCCCCATCGAGCTTTTAAGCATTAACGTTCCCTCAAGGGCTTTCCTAGGTAGCCAATCTCTCCCAATGGAAACAAAAATATCGAAAATATCAGTCTATGGCCAAACGTAGATCGCCATTCCCGGACCAAAGCCCATTTCAATTAAGATCTCCAAGAGGATATGAAGAGGACAGTTCAAACAGCAATGGATCGATAGCGGTAATTAAAACACGGCCAGGTGAATATTCGTGTCGCAAAACTCTTTTGGAAAATCCAATCAATTTATTCGAGCGTTACTCCGATAGAAAATAAAACTTGGATCGTGTCTACTGCAGCGCGATGCATTGTGGGAAGGCCTCTTTTAAAAGAGTCAGCACCGGGTAAAGGTGGGAAGATGAGGGAGGAACGAATATGGAAGGAAGAAATGGATACAGCAGAGACAATGGCAGAAGAGAGAAATATACCGTGGTACGATGAATCACCGCCATTACAGTGCCATCCTCGGCCATACAGTGAGATACGCTCTACCGCTGCGTGTTTCCTCATTGTGAATGAATAGTTAAAATTCTTTATTCAGAAGAGGCAAATGTCTCCGTGAAGGACTCGATTCATTAAATTCTACAGTGGTAACTAATTTGAATAGATATACTTTAATTAAAAATAACGGAAGAAATGAATTACGAATATGAAAGAGCGTAGGAACAACTCGAGAAATATTTTCCACTGCAGGAAGCAACCACATAGAAGGACGATCCCAAAAACTAGCCAACGCCTATTAATAAAGATTACTTCATGATTTCGTAAAAGAAATATTTTTTCATTACTAGGACGTAAAAGAGAAAAATCCTATATAAAATTCAGTAAAATACAAGAATTAATTCAAAGCAAGAATTTGTAAAAATTGCTTCACAATAAAAATGTAGAAATAGTAAAATAGGAAATAATAAAATGTAATGAAAATAATACCAAATTAAAGCAGTCAAGTTACCAATATAACTTGTTAAACATATAGGGGTTTCTGGATCAATTTCACAATATCTTATAGTTTTATCCCCGTAGCTTAGAAGATTGTTTACACTTATAAATGAGAATGGAGTTTTTGATATGAAATATTTCACACAAGAAACAAATTTCCCCTTCTGATAACAATTAGAAAAATCAACCTGTATTCTTTGGATCGAAGAAAATTAGAGCTTGAAAATGAATGGGATAAAAGATAACTGAAAATGGCGAATCATTAATGGATGAGAGTGTGCTGTTCATAGTGTTAATACTGCCATAATTATTCCTAGGTTTCCACAGAGTTGAACACTCGAAGCGGTTACTTCTGTCGCAGAAATATTCATTTTGCTAGCTATTATTTTTATTTTATTTTTTATCAGTCATTAGTTTATTACTGTACATTCCTGTAGTTATTCTAATGTAATTCTCAGTTATTTCTTATTCTATGTAGAAAAATATTCAACTGATTTCAATTTAATTATCACTTTGATCCAAGAATCTCGACAAACAAAGATTCATCATTTTACAGAGTTCTTAATTTTGTGCAAATGTAGTAATAAGAATGTATCCTGTACGGTCATTTGCAGTAAAAAAATGTTAATTATTATGACTTCTTTATAATTCAAGCCCTCCAACATGAAAAGAATCCACTTCAATCAAATCACATCTATTAAACAGAAATATGTTGCTATATAATTAGATTTTCAATCTGCGTCGTTACTAGTCGGCATTTTTAACAGACAAATGAAATCAAACATTGGAGCAATATATTGATGTAAGAGAAGTTAGTCACTTATGTCATTATTAGGTGAATATGAATTCTTTAATTGGTTGAGTGTTTTGATTAAAAATCAAAAAACAAAATTCAGTTTGATTATTAATCCGAAGCAATAATGGATATTTCTTTTACACATATTGTTTATAACGTTATTTTTACTCATAATAATGTATCATAAATAAATTATAATAAAGAGAAAATAACTGAGAAAAGTTCTTTAAACGCGATTACTTTGGGTGAAACCGCTATCTCTTGTAATTTAATTTTGTTATATTGAAAAGGCTAAGGTTCTGTGAAGATAATGGTTAATCTTGAGTTTATAACTCGCAAAATCTATACATAAATATACATTTATGATATCAAACCTCTGATGTGGTTATACGTGGGGGGACCCAAAAGTAACGAGAACCGGGCTGTGGAGGGGAGGAACGTCAGGGGACCGAGTTCTGGTTGGTAGGGTATTTTGGCGGGAACTCTCATGAGTCAGTATGCAACGTTTCGTCGCCGTGAGAGCAACTGTTTGTGCGCAGCATTTCTTTTATCAAAGTAACTTTTTCCCATGTGGCGAAAACGTGAGATGGCTGACGCTCGAGAGCAACGCGCGGCGGTAAAATTTTGTTTTCTGTTGGGGAAAACGGCTGCGGAAACTCTTGTAATGCTTCAAACAGCTTACAAGGTTGATGCTTTGAGTCAAGCCCGGGTCTACGACTGGCTTTCGCGGTTTAAAAGGGGCGAAATGACGATTGAAGACCAACCTCGTTCCGGGCGCCCCTCAACTTCAAGAACTGACGACAACGTTGAAAAAATCAACACCCTAGTCCGTGAAGATCGTCGCCGAACAATTGATGAGCTCTCTAATATTTCTGGCATGTCATGGAGTTCAATTCAGAGGATTTTATCAGAGGATTTGCGCATGAGAAGAGTTGCAGCCAAATTTGGCTCACACTGCGTTGTCTGTGAGGCAGTTTTTGAGTAAAAACGGAATGACGCCGATTACTCACCCGCCGTACTTACCTGACCTGGCCCCCTGTGACTTCTTTTTGTTCCCTAGGCTCAAAAAGAACATGAAAGGAAAACGTTTTGGGACTGTGGAAGAAGTGAAACAAAAATCGCTGGAGGGGTTAAAAGACATCCCATTATGTGAGTTCCAGAGCTGTTTTGATCAATGGGAAAAACGTATAGACAAATGTATATTGGTTAATGGAGAGTACTTTGAAGGTGATAAAAATTTAGTGTAAAAATATTGAGAAATAAAAAAGTTTTAATGAAATTTCTCTTATTTTTGGGTCCCCCCTCGTAAATATTCTATCAACACCTTATGTTTTACAGACAATATATTTCTATTTTAAAGTTTTTTTCCTCACAAAATTGCTTATTAACGGCATTCTGTCTTCATGTGCTGCTTTAGCCTAAATACTTCAATCTTGAACTCATAATAGTGGATGAAACTCAAAATAGTGGATGCCTTAACCACCAGCATTTAGAGATTGCAGTTGTATCTCATACTTCGATGCTCATTACTTCATAACTGTAATATTTGATATATTTTTATACGTCCTCTGAATCATGAAATGAAAGTTTTAATTTCTATCTTTTGCCTGAACATGGCAATTGGAAAATTTGTAGCTAACATGGTCTTCGTGGTCGTATAAGTTAGTAAACGGACATAATGTTGTTTGTACATCAGTACTGCACAATTTACGACCAACGGACCGCATATGGTTCGTAGTTTCTGGCTTTGTAAATCAATTACAAAAATTAACAGTTAACTCAAAATTTCGGAGTAGAAAGCTTGAATCAAATACGGGCCCTTGAAGAGACAATTTAAAAATATCGACTTCTCTTTGCATTACAGATTACACAGAGATAGCTACTGAAAAATCGTGATGTATGGCATCGACCATGTATTCGCATGTTTATATTTAAATGAATGCTTTTCGCATATCATAAAAATATCATACTTTTCGGTACATTTATCTGTGGTAAGTCATCAATTTTGTTACAATCATGCTGCCTTATAATACCTGCGGGTGAGCTCTTCACCCGATGTTAATTTTGCAAACTTTTGCGCACGAATACACTAAATATCGCTTTTAATTTATTCGTTTTATAATCTCTGCGTAATTTATTTTTAAGTTAACAACTTTGAATTTATCGACGAGAATAAACGCGAATTTAGAATGCTGAATATGACCTTTGAGTAAAATAGAGAAATCGAGAGAACATCGGGGTCAATTCCCTCACGAATGTGAAGAGGCTGTGGAGAATAAAAGCATTAGAAGAATCTCGGATCCAGAGAGGATCTATCCGTGGTAATTTGTCCCGCATTTGGCCCTTTCCCTTGACCGCTGACAGTCCTCTCACGCCGTAAGACCGCTCTTTCCACCCGCCGGCCCTTCCTTTCCCACGCTAGTCATGCGTCCTGATCCGGGCGCCACTCCCGCATACTCCGTTAAGGTGGAAATGACTCGTTTTTTATCCATTCCCCTTATGGACGGGGATTGTTTACGTCTCTCTTTGTACCCGTTTGGCCCAAAGCTACCGAATTGCACAATCTCGGCGATAGCTCTTTTTCGACTTTGGATAAAAACTGTATCTTTGTCAAATTTCCTCCGCATTTTTTGCTGGATGAGTTTGGTCTCTATTGAGCTTGTGTCGCTCCAACGGCAAATGAATGATGGAGATGAAAGCAATACTCCGTCGATAATGTCAGATGTTATGATCTCTGTTAGCTTGCTTCAGTTTATGTAAAAAGAGTAAAGTCATAGTTTATGCATGTTTTCGCTGAAATAAGACTATGTCTGGTGGTCAATTGGTTATACATTGCAATCGATATCCAAAATATTAGCTTACTACACGTAAAAGCCAACCATTACTTATTATATATAATACATAAATCTTAATTAGACTTAATATAGATTTAAATTTCCATCGCCACCGATGATTTTATAGAATATTTTTGGTAAGAGGATCAAAAATTTCTGCAGGTAATCAGCTGACAGAATCATTTAAATAGGATGATTTTCATTTTATATATTTTCAATTAATGTGTTAATGTTTAAGTGATGGATGATTTGAGAATTTTACTGAGTAATTTGGGATGAAATAGGTTCATGCCATGTTCCCAACTTCAAAGGTGGACATTAGTACACGATTTTCATACTTAATTTCTTGGACTGAAAAATTTCAACCGAATATTATTTATTCTTAATTTTCATTTATGGCTACACTAGAGAGAACAAAACCAAAACCTTAAGGAGAATCTCAAGTAACAAAAACGGAAAATTTCATATACACTACAGAGTTTATATAAGCAATATTTTTTCGTTCTTATCTTATGTATGTCGGTCTGAAGTGATGAATATATCTTTTAAACCAAGCTTTTTTTATTTCAATGCAGTAAACAACTATCGAGTTTATCTTGAAACCCTCTCTCATCCCGAGTCTTTAGTGCTTTAGTAGATTATAAAACGGCAGTGGAATATGTACATTTATCTAGTACATATACGTACTAAATGTCTTCATATATTCTTGAATTCTGCATCTTCCTGATGATTATTCACTCTTTGCCACCAATATCAATTTCCTCCATTATCAAAATACTTTCCTAAATTGTGGTAATACTATCATCAAGTTTTACTCAAATAGGACGTTTCGACTTGTGTTAATCGATTAATCCATCTTTTAGACCTACCCGAACGTATCTGTTAAACAGCAGCTCTAATAATTTGCATATTTCAATACAATTTAGCTGATTACATTGAGAGCGTCGGGATCTAATGCAGTGGCAACTACTTGCGTAATCGAGAATGGCGAACTATAATGTCCATCGCGAAGAGAAAACATTCCCCGAGGAGCAGTCAGAGCCGGCCAAGATAATTACCAAGAATAACATTTTAACTGCTCAATCTAGAAAATTGCTACTGCTGCTCCAAGTTTCATATTATCTCAGTCCTTTCTGAGAATTCCCACAAATGTGGGCGTTGTAAAAGCTCTGCACTGCGATTAAGCTGTCCCTTTCCGTCCGACGGTCACCAACCTCCGAAAAATGAAACCATGCAATTTTGGCATCCGCCTAATGGAAGTCTTCGTCTTCCCTATGCACTTCTGTTGGGACACTCTCTTCTCGACTAACTAAAGCCTTTCTCTAAAGCACTTTGTATTAGATTCGCCTACAGGTTTTTACATGAACACCATTCACAATTCATTCGCCTTCTCTCTTTTAAAGTGTTTCCAATTTCGTTTCATTTCTCCCTCTACTCCTGTAATGTCCTTATCATCTATTCTTTTCCGCAATTAGAACTCCAATTCCGAGGGAAAATTTTATCATTATTGCGTCTTTCTTCATTCTGCTATAATAAAGCTTTGATTTTTTTTAGTTCTCCAATAATCATATTCTACATTTACACGATTCCCTATATCAACCATCATCCCTAAGAAGCTTGTCGTACTAGTCATCATAAAGGCAACTTCACTGAATATTGTAGTATTATAACTCATTATGGGTATCTTTAGTGATAAAATTACATTTATTAATATCGAGAGAATTTTAGCTAATATTTTTAGTAAGGAAAAATTGCTTTTGAAATAATGCAAATTGTCACGATAGTAGGATAATATAAATCTCCAACAACTAAAAGCACTATTTAAATATAAAAATTATTTAGCACAAATCTCTAGAAACCTTACATGCACAAAGACAGAATATGAGTACATATACACATTGCATTAACATAGAAGAAGCTTTTTAAATAATTTTACTTTACACGCGAGCTTAAAATTGTCTTGAATCAGCATTAAAACCACTTGTCAAGGATCACGTCAGCGTTCCTTCAGGGCGGCCCCAACTAATTACAGTCCCCACCGTGCATCACCCTGTCAGGATTGTCTATTTCGTTATCATAAGGCTTATTTGTCATAGTATTAATTTGATTTTTCTCTTTTCGCCTATCTTCTCATCCCCTCCAAAATTTTCTTGCTCCAAATATCGTTCTTGAAACATCACTTCAAAAACAATCACATGTGTGCCTCTTTTTCTAAAACTTCGTTCCTTCCGTTCTTCACTTTGCATTCATTCTCCCTTTAACTTCCCTTTCCTACTCTTTCTTTACCCTCTTCTACTTTGAGACAATCCCGCAGAGTAATCTCACACTTGATACAGTACCAATCTCGTCTTCTGTGCCGACTGACCACCGTGACCAGAAGACGTGGTGGCACTACAATGGCAAATTGGTGCGGTTTCGGCCCTTAGACCTCCTCTTCCTCCTCTAAACACTGTCATATTATGCATTTTAGTACACACCTCAAGTAGACCTCGGAATCACTGTCATTTATCTTTACTGCCCATCGAAGGTTACACATACTGGAAGAGTCAATTTTTACGTATGTGATGTCAACTCAAACCTACTGCGGCCCATTGATTTGTACCCTTGCTATTCGTTATGTTAATGCTCTAGATCCGATTCTCAGTTTTTTTTATAATTTTTACTATAAGATTGAATACGTTCAATCGGCATTTCAATTCAGTTGAATTTTATTCGATCTTTTAATAGTAATTTTCCTGTCGAATACTCCTACTTCGATTTTTTATCCATTGTACACCTGGAAACTTCTAGCATGTTGAAAATGCCAATTTCCATGTAATTTCTATTGTTTTCTCCTTATACTGAATGATTGCACACCTAGTTATTGATTTCATTTTATGTAGTTCTCGGTCATAGTATTGATTTTACCATGTTAGACACAGTTTTCCTTTAAATCTTTTGGCTTGTGCTATCAGTGGGATTTTTCCACCCTTTTCTAAGATAATACCTTAGCTTCATTTTAAATTCACCACTTGTAAAGTTTTTCACTTTATTCCTATTTAAACGTGAAATACTTATGCCTTTATTAATATCATCGATGACATGAAAGAAGAGACTTTTCAGTCTAAATCTTCACTAAATAAAGACCTTTAAGATCTTTTCTTTTTTTCATACTTCCTTAAATAATTTCAAATTATAGAGGAAATAAAACACGACATCAAATTATTTTTTCATTATCGGGAACCTTTAAGAAGAAAATTACATAAATAATAAATGACCCTGAAAAAAAAATACGAAGAATGCGGTGCATATTTTGAAATATTTAATTTATTGAGATAAACGCCGATTTCATGATGCTTACTAATTCTAAATGAAATACCGATTTTTTATAATTTATCGCCGGAAAGTAATTGTTTACCAAGTTACTCAAGATTAAACGGTAACTATTGCGAACATGGTTTGTGGAAGAAAGATTTTAATCGGTTAGTTTCCCTGTGGGCTGTTTTATTAAGTTTGATGTAAATAAGAAGAATAGACTTTTACTATATCACACAATTATAAGTTTATTCTTCTTATTTCCATAATGGAAGATTATTACAAGGTCAAGGCCAAACTGGTGGAATTTAATTTTCATGTTAAAATTCTTTGCAAAGGAATGTTTGAGAGTACATATTTCTGAAGAAGTATAGAAAATGTGTTGCAAACTTAAGATCATGGGGTATTTTCTCCTGATTACAAATGGAAAAAAAGAGTTTTCAAGTAGAAAAAATGCTTTTAAAGCAACTTTTAAGAATGGAATTTTTACATTACTTTACATTATCTAGTTAAGTACCTAAAAAGAAATGAAAGTCCAACCCAATTTTTCTTACGTCTCCTATTCAATTTTTCATTCAAAATTCGTCACATTCCAGCCTCGAATGCTGAAAATGGAGTAATATTTTTTGCATGTGTCGAAAAAGATCGTTTCACAGCAGCGCCACCAATATTTCATTCCTTTCATATCCTTTGTAATGCATTTTCTTCCCGCATGCCTCTAGACGCCCCCATCGGACGAAACCGCTAATTAAGTCCTCCCATTCCAATCACTAGGTCATCCCAAAAGGACGCTCCTCACAATGACTTCCATTATGCACCCTTTCACTCAAATTCCTTCCTCTAGCCGCCGTTAACTCCTTCTCTACGTACCAATGCATTTACCAATGTCTTTTTCCCACTTACTGCGATTTGCTTGCACTTACCAATTTGATTTCAGGTTGTCTCTATTCTGTGCAAAACATGTTCATAAAGAACTTCATATTAATCCTCATGATCTAAATATACACCCACACATGTATGTATCTTTAAGCTACCTTTGTAGATCATTACTTTTCCAAATCGATTACTTTCTCAGGAAAAATAATTTCTTGAATCGATTGGTTCTGCCATTGATTTTTCTCATCTTAACAGCGTCAAAGCGTCTCATGTCGTTATTGGTTATGTGATGATCTTTTAATATATGGGAATGTTGAATATCTTTTAATTTTAAACCTTTATTATAAGAGAGAACATTAGGAGCGTCTATTATTAAAGTAGGAGTTTAAAATATACTTTAAGTTGTAGGGGACTCAGAATTGAGGTTTTTCTAGATTTCCTCGTTCTACGTAATATTAATCTTTTTTAAAGTATCACGACAGCAAAAGTCATTATGCACATATAGGTCCTCTCAAGGGATCGAACCCGGGACCACCTTCAACAAAGCTGACCGCGTTGCCCATAAGGGGTCGTTATGCAGAGCTTTCCTAGTGTAAATGGAAGCTTTACGATTCCACTGAGGAGAAATTTGAGAGGAGCTTCATTGAGGCGATTCCGAAGCTATTTCGAGTTAAAATTCATTGATCTAAAATGTAGCAAGGATAATTAACAGGATTACTTTTATAGAATTTTCCATTATGTGACAGAGATGATCTATGTCTTTTGCTCCAACTCCCATTTTCATAACTTTCGTCCAATATTGTTCTTCTGCTTCCCTAATGTAAATCTATGGGGTTTATTGATAAATAGACAAGTTGTACAGCAGTAACATTCTGCCCTCTTCGTGTGGTAGTTAGGACGGGACTCTTTGGTCGGCATGTCTCCCCATTCGACTGCATTATTTTCGATCGTGGAATAGATTCCTCGAGGGATCGCCATTCCACACTGCAACATCTGCCTTTGTTTCCGACGAAAATTGCATTACGGAAAAGGAAGCAGTGGGGATTGACGTCATCGCCTGTTTGGGGACATTCAGGGGTGATTGACTGGCGAATGGCTTGAGTTGGGACGACTGCAAGTGCAATTTTGCGGAGGTCGTGTGGATGCCGTTTCGCGATAACTGGGATTTCGTGGGTGCATATCAATATTTCTGTGTATATTAACGCGTCCTCTTCTGCCGCTGTCATTAAAAAAGTGTCTTTTCTTTTCAGAACTGAAAGTGAAAATGGGACTATCTGAACCATAGAAATATAAATCCGGTATTATTATCAAGAGATTACTAATACCAATGTCCTTAAATAGCTTTAGTTTTAAAATTTAGAGTGTTGGATGTTAATTTCTCTGGTCATTGAGATTAGAAGACTAGATATAGATAGCAATAATATGAGACGTAATCTAATTTGCAATGAATAAACAGACGTGATCCTTAACTATCAATGTTTCCTTTTGTTTCCCTTAGCTATGCATATACACCCTTTTAACTTTTTAATGCGCTTTGTTTAAACAGTTAATTTTTATCAATGATTATAGCTCGTAAGAATCCTAGTACCTTCAGAAACAGGTTCTCATTAAGTCACCCCACATCATTGAGTTGCTCTATTAGAAGGTAGAATATAGAGTGAAGGAATAACCCTGTAAATAGTTTATGCAGTAACTCGGTAAATAATAATCTATCTTATATGCCATTAGATGATATAGCGAACTCCAAATTCATTGATTAATTTTATTCATTGATTTAATTCACTTGAATTATACCGATAGTCATCGATCTCTAACACTGATATTGTTCTTCAGCATCAATAAAAAACATCCGAATACCTTTGAAACAAAAATGGAAAGGAAATTGATTGAATATATTACATAAAAATTATTAGAGAAACGAGACAACTAAAAAAGGATATAATTATAATGCTCTACAGATTAAAGTAGAATTATAATAATATAAGACGAATTACGAAGTATGAACTTAAGCGATAAGAAGTTGAAAAGACTGCTTGTGACAGATACTAGACATCGAAATCTTAGAGAATTTTTAATAGAAAAGTTTTCCAAATAGTCTAAGTTAACTTGGAATTATTTTCTTAGCCATTACACTGTGCAGTCAAAATTCAGTGCAACTGGTGCCGTTAGGAAGTCGCGGTGAGAAAGAGTCTCTTGCAGTTTCACAGCTCTCATTATTCCCTCCATGTGATAATCCTCTGAGACATCGCAGAAGAGTCCACCTCTCCCAAGTCATCAGGAATTCCGTTATAATGAACGCGATGGATACGAGGTCACCGCATAATTGTCCTTTCGTAATGACTCTTCAGCACGAGGGATGTTTTCGATTTCTTTTGAATATTTCTCGTTGTTCAAATACATCAAAGGGATTTATTGATTCGCCCTTGTGCGATCCAACTACATGTAGAGACAAGACGCCATGATTTAGCATATTCGTCCCAAGTTTTCATCGATTCGATTGGAATTTACATACTGCGGGTCAGAGAGTTTCTTATGCAAGGGATGGGATCCCGATTAAAAAGATTACCTCGCTTTTTAATTTATCGTGTTCATTTTGCTTTCCTTCACTCCTAACGTATTCAGGGTTATCTCATTTTTATGCACTTCGTGCTGAAGTATATATACATAAATATAAATATTTGAATGTTTTATAAATATGTAATGATAATTCTATAGATTCTCCCTACACTCATTTACGATATCGTTATGTTACTTATCCAAACCTTTCTGATTTTATAGCTATGCGTAAATTTAAAATCAAATGATGATGATGACATGATAATAGAAAATGATTCATCAATAAGCAATACTCTTTTAATTTGGAAGATAATTAAAGATTTTCATACGTTCTCACGGTATCCTTTTTCTCGTTTATTAGTGCCTTCGGAAATAAAGTATGACTGATAGTGACAAGTTATTACTACAGTGCTATGCAAGCCATGATTTTATTAAATATCATAATAGTTTGGAGCATATTCGTTATACTAGTGACAAGTTGTGCAAATCCAATGACTTTAGGCATTTTATTATTTCTTTTCTTTTATAATTTTCTCTTACCTTGCAGTCCTTTTTATGATAATTTCGTAATCGATTTTTACGGATGTTGTTAATATTCTTTCTTAACTGTGTCAAAACGTGGTGCATTCATATTAAACGGCCCAATCATTATTGGAATTTTAGACAGACTTTTTTCCCTCAAAATGCTGATTTCTTTCTCCTATTTCAATCATTAACCAGAAAAAAATCATCCAGCTGTCAAATAGCTAAAGATATCAAAATTTCAATACATTATAAGGAAAAACTTACCTCCGAAATTCGGTTGAGAAAAGAACGACCTGAGTTTTTCTTTTTGTAAACTACTGAGAGTCCTACTAACAGCTTAATCTGTTTAGATGTATTACTTTATGTAGGATGTACATCGGGAGTTTTTAGCTTCTATTTTCTTCGCTTAAATCGGCTTCAAAGGCTGGATTTCAAGGCTACCATTAGACCAGAGCGCCTAATCTAAAGTGATCCACTGTAATAAGCATTTAGTTTGAAGTCTAAACTTCTCCAAAGGGTTGCAATAAAAATTCTTAAAAATGAAGCTTTAAAGCGGAATGTGGAGCTCCGACATGAGAGAATCTTCTGCGAGTTCTCCTGGGAAAAGCAAAAAGTGCCTTTTCAAGAGAGGGAACGTTTGCTATTCTTTTGGGAAACAGGCGATTATTTCTCGTTCCTAATCCTTCTTGGATCCCTTTTAAGAAATAGGGAATGTTCTCTCTAAACATTTTTTTTCTCTCGGTTCATGCATAACGTCGAATATTAATGTATTTGAATGTTACAACGTGAAAACTTGATTTTTCCGTTTCGGAAGTTAAAGCTGCACAAATAAACATCTTTGCTATTTCCTAGGCTATGCAAATGATAATTGTTTATTGTAAAAGTTTCCAAGTTCTATTAATCTAGCCTTATTCCCTTTTGCTTTAATATAATCTTGGTTAGGATATGAAAAAGTGCATAAACTTGCCTTCCCAAATCATAATGTACTATCAACGGAGTTCAAACCATAACTCATGGGTTGTACCCAACCCATTTGTCGCGAGTATAGCCCTTTTGGATTATTAAATCAATTAGGGAATTGTACGAAACTTTTATATAAATCCAGTGGTCCCAATCAGTGGAGACGATATTTTACATAAAAGAAATGGACGAGTTAAATAATGATTTTAATAACTTCTTAACACCGGAGTGATACAATGAAAATGGTTAACCTAAAAACATAGCTAAAACAACAACTTAAATGAAATAGCTTGATGACTACACCCCTTGCCACTAAGTCAAAGTCAAGATTGCATTTAATTTTCCTTCCACTCAAATGACGATTTTTATTTACTTTATACGTTACTCTTATTTATTTTAGCTACTGTTGGCGTTTTAATTCTCAGTGAAAATTCACATTGTCTGAATTGGGTCCGATTACTCTATTTCTGTTGGAAAATTTTCTAATGATGGCAGTTAGAATACGACATGATATTTTCACTGGAATATGAGCGCGCATTTCTTTGGTATGCAGATGGTTTCTCACTTATTTAAACAGCATTATGGTAACAATTTTACTAAAAATGACGCAAATAGGCTCTGAATACTTTGAGCATGTATATTTGTAGCATACGATTATATTTTATCGGGTGATTCTTTTTTCGCATTATTGAATTTTGATAAAATTAAGTTTAAGAAATAAACAGAGATAGTTCTAGAATATTTCCATTACAGGTAGATACCACCGAACTCAGAAAACAGGAATTTTAAAGTTCCAATGCAATAACGGATCTTTTGTACGAAGGGATGCGTTGTGTCTGACAGATCTCCGTGTGATGTGTCCAATGAGATCATTTTCTCCTTTCGCAGTTTTCTGGCACAATTAGGAAACTACCTCACTCCTCATTCGCCTTAGTAAGCCTCATTCCCACTGCAAAGCTTTGGGCACTTTTAAGGGGTTATATTCTAACCGGTTTTCGGTTGAATACTTATCAGGATGGCTAGAATAAATAGTGTAACGTAATTTACATTTCAATTCAAGTAATATCACATCCATAACTATATTTCAAATGCAAATATATAAAGCAGAAGTGACGAAATTCTCATGATAGCTTAAAGATTTGTGTAATCTTGTCCGGCTTTCTAAAATTAAACTTACACCTGCAAATAAAAAAGGAGACATCGAATGAGCTACATATCACACAGGTATTTTTCTAAAACTTAATACATAAGATTCTAATCTAAAATCTAATAAAACAATCAGAAAAACACAAAGGAATGATTATTAGATAAGATTCAAAAGTAATAATTTTTCCTTTGTCTGACGAAAAATGTTTATCGAGGAAAGATGATCGAGAAATTCAGGCGGAGAGAATTGTTCTACTTCACTATCATTGACAAGCGCGCCACCCTAACAGTATGTGTAAAATATAATCGATGATAAACTGCAAATATTGAAGAATGGAAAATCGGAAATGGTTCTGGAAAAACAGACAAGGAAAAGAATAGTATTTGTGCCTCTTTTCGGAAATACTTCAGCGTCTTTGAAGGCTGAAAATTTCCTTCAAACGTTTGATTTTTACAGCCTTCGAAAAAGTTTTTCATTTCCCGCCGATAGAATTATCTTCCACACTCTTTCCCCCATTTTTTTCCTTCCACTAAATTTCCACTGCGCAGACACTTAATAGGAAATCCCCGTCTCACTTTCCTCCCATTATTGCGCTTACATCTCTTAAGAGTTAAAACTATGCACTGGTGTTTCCTTCCGAGACCGCGGTGGAAGCGGCGGCGCTAGTGCAGGAAGTAATATTCCTTTATCGCGAGTGATCCTCTTTTTGTTGAGTAAATAACCGGGTTACTTTAATGTGAGAAAAAAAGGAATAGAGAATCAGTGAAAACAGGGCATTTTGCTCCTTTATATTCTATGCAAATTTAAGGTATATTTAAAGAAAATTTGTGCATTTACCGGAATGTCATTGACTTCCGCATAATTCACGCATAACAGTTTGATTGAGGACTATCTTATCCACATCGAATTGATCCATCTGAGTTTCTTTTACAAACACTACTATTTACTTTTACAAACACTATGGGAGGTGCAATACTTTATTTTACTTTTCGAACCGCACCGTCATGAATACGACGTCAAAAGTAATTTTCGTACAGATCACTTCTAGTTGATTTTCTCGTGTTGCTTTTTTGCAAAAATGTCAAAAAATAAAATTCGGAACGAATGTCTCCGCTTCGGAAAGCGGTGTATTTTTTAACTTTTCGTCATTTTCCTTTTATTCTGTCAGCTTATCTGCAATTATTTTTCTGCGCTTGATTTTGTAATCCACCAAGGAAGTAGTTCGTCTAAGATAATAAAAGCGTTTACAACGTAAGAGTCTCCCTTGAGAATAGGTGGTTTTCTTTCATTTGGATGCCGCTTAAGACGACATCCGATTATGAAATGAATTTTCCCGTCCTCAGATGCACTCCAATCCTCCGCCTGATTCGATTGACCGAAAACTATTTTCATTATTCTTCCATAGCTCTTATTATCATGCTGAAAATTGATTCATTCCTGAAAGACCAAAATTACGTAACAGAGGAAATCGATCTTTTTATAAGCAGAAAATGTTTTATAAAAAGACGAGAAGGCAACCATAATTACGCAACAATAGTTCGAGGACCCTAGATATCTACATAAGATATCTAAATAAGATCCCTTTCGATTTCTCTAAAAATCAAAGGGCCAAAAATCCCTTTCTAATGAAATATTTCTGCTACAACTCTATTCCACTTATAAAGCGGTTTCATTTGGTCCCCTAAAAAAGTCTAAACCGAGCTTTACCGTGTAAATTTGAAAAGTAAAGGGACTTAAGGGAAAATAAATAAATGCTTTTTTTAATTAATTTCTCACTGTCCAGAAGAAGATTAAAGGTGACTACGGCATTATTTCTTCACGATTATAAATTAACTCCAGCAATTACGAGTTTTTAAAATTATGTTTAGTTATGAAAGTAATTAATTCTCTTGATATTTAATTCGTATTTGTCTGATTTTCCTGATTTCAGAAAGACCTTAGAATACATTTTTTCATAATCCATTACTAATATTCAATCGAAGATAAAATTGGAATTAGATGCTGATTGGGGCTAAGAACTTCTTTCTTTTGTTTGTTCGGTAAAAACATTCAACTTCAAATAATTTACTCGCCGCCGGATGTCTTTCTCGCAGAAACGCAGTAGTAATCCTGTCACATTTTACGGAGAAGGTGATACTTGTCTATAACTCGAATTGGCGTAACGAAAAATATTTCTCACCGTTGAAAGAATTTCGCATCTACTCCACTTAGTCATTCAGGGGCATTTAATATTTCGAAGGTTACATTTCAGTTTCACCACTCGACGATATAAAGAGAAGAATTCTGAATTTCATTCGAGATCTATCCGTCAGTCAGGTTATATGTAACATTTTTCCGTTGCGAAGGAATCTCTCACCTCTTATCAGAAAGGAGCCATTTGGAATTGAAATATAAAGTTTCCTGGAAATACGGTTTCACCTCCTATTTTGGTTGGTTATGAGAGTGGGGTGACAAGAGAAGGATGAAAAACCAAGCCAGACGTTCCTAGGGGAGGCTTTTATAGCAATAAGGACCCCAAATTGAGACAAACTCCCCGAACGTTCCCAGTCTTATATAAAAGGAAGTTTCTCTCTTGATCAAAAATGTACGTGCGGGAAATCTTTATCCAAACTTTGACCATATTTTAAATTCAACCCCTCGAAAATTCCTTGCGAAAAATTCCCCGTGGCGGCAAGAAAATGGATTGACGAAGAAATTGCGAGTTAAATTTCTGTTCCATTTTATAATCGTTCAGCTTTTGAAACTTAAGGTTGGAGTAAAGTTTCTTGACGGGTGTCTCTGAAATATGCAACTTATGTCAAATAGAGTTAATGAATATGTATTTAAATGAAAAATTGATAATAACATTCTACTTTTTAGCTTTATTATGTCCAAATAAACTATGTCGAGGAATCTTAATATAACTTATTCATTTCAAACAGTGATACTCTTTTAACGATCACGTCAAATATCTTTTATTGGAGTCTTCTATTTTCTATTCAAGTGCTAAGCAGTATGAAAGCTTCGACGATATGTCTTCAATAAGTATTTAAATATCTCAGATTTACAGATTATCTCTCGTTTATATCACTTAATGAAATAAGAAAGGAGCGTTCATCTTCAAACGTAAGCAAAACGTCTAAATCATCTTATTTTTAAGAACATATTATAGTTCCTCTATAAATCAATAGATTTAACAAATCTAAAATTATTCTAACATTTATGACACAAACACTACATATGTTATCTTTCCTTCTATTTAGTCATAGAAGATAATACGAATGACTTTTCACTAATTAATCGTTCAGAAAAATTATTTAAAAAGTTTAGCAGTCGATCAAGATTTGTCTAAATGTTGCAACAGCACTACACAATCATCCTAAGAAGCTAATACTACATTAAACGAACAAATAAAAAGATATCATGACGAGTTTAGACCCTAATTGGCCTCCTTATCTCAATTGTCGATAAAGAGTAAAGTTCATGGCTCGACATCCCTTTGAGATAGAAGGCCAGCGCATCTACTCCCACGCTGCCCTATTTGGCTTTCTACGACCGTCTAAATTGTCAGCGCACACGTTAAATTTAATTTTTAGAATGCAAGAGTTCTTTTCAGAAAGTATGTACCAAATTTTGCAGAAATCAATTGAAGTGTCTCTTTGAAATTCGAATTTATTAATTATTTATAGTATTTTAACGTTCTCTATGGTATATTTTAGTTTTTGATATGTTTTATATAAAATATTTAGTGACCATTTAATAGTAAACCAAATAATTGAGATACGATTAAGGATTTACTGTATTGCCAATTGAAGACTTCGCGAACATTTCCTTTCGCGTGTTTCTAAAAATTCCATCGATTATGATAGATAAACAGCGTTTTCGGTGTACGATCAGAAACTTCCTTCCCCATAGAAATTCCTGGAAGCAATCTATGTACCTCCATTGCCTTCCATCCCACAGTGAAATACCAGAGATACTAAGAGAATCTTTATTGCTATTTTTGCTTCGCTTTATTAAATAAAATCCTCGTTGATCCAGTCGGTGCGTAAGGACTCGTAAAAATCGGCACGTTTGAAGAGGAATTCCATCACGCAATGCTTTCCTTTATCAAAGCGGGCGACTAATCTGAGAAATGGAAACAGCAGAAGTAGATTGGCCCTCCGGCAGATGTCCTTCTATACTGTCAACAATTGCACCATAAACGGAGACCAATCACCGAGGGGCAAAATCAAAATCTTTTACGTCCCACAAGGATGGCATCTTTTGTGCGGAGGATTGCCGACGGTGCAAAAGAGATACCCCTAGTTTACCGTATTGCAAATGAATTGGCAAACACCGACTGTTTGTGCGTGGATTGACCGGAGATCAAAGGGGTTTATGCGCCTTTCAGGAAAATAAATAGCGGCATGGTGAGATTAATTCGAGTGCCTGGTTGATAAGGGAAAAATGTAGGCTGCCGAACAAAAAAGGGGGTTTCTCTTTTCGAGATTCTCTTTATTGAGAGGATAATTCCTATAGTGGGGGTGATCTCAGCGGACTGCATTCGCTTACTTATATTTATCCATTTTCTATAAACAGCTATTTCGTCTACGATTCCCTCTATCGATTACTCCGTTCCTTTCTTCATTTGTGAAGAGAAATGTATGAAAAAGCCCTCCAAGTGAGTAGCATTTTCTCTTGCGTATTTCTTCGTGAAATTTCGTTGTAAAGGTAACGAAATGTCAGCAGATGGCACCATTTTTTCACTTTAAAGTTGACCTTCGGCAGTGGCTTCGTTTTTTCCTCTTTTTCAGCATTAAAGGTTGAATACGGCTCCCATCAATGATTTAACGTTTCGATTTTGTAGATAAATGCCACAGAGTAGGGTTTCGCTGCGGAATGAATTATATTCCGATTTGATAAAAAGACAAAGATTCGTTTCAAACAAATCTCTCTTCAGCAGATCTCAAGTCATTGAAATATTTTTGAAACATACATGAAATGCGTTAGTAAGAATTCCCTAAAATGTGATAACAATAAATAGAGAGACTGTGTACACCAACTTATACCGCATTCATCAAATGTGGAATATAACACCATTGTAAGAGGTGTATTGTATTTGGAGAGAAAAGAACATTAAATATCTTAAATATTTAGAAAATGCACGCACTGATAAATATACACCATAACATAACATATTGCTGAATTTCACAATTCTTTTTTTATATTTCTTTTTATAGTTAATGGATTATCATTACAGTAAATTGACGCAACTCAAATAGAATTACCGCATAAAAAGGTTGTCCATCCTTGGTATACGCAGGCAGGAAACTGAAGTAAATATATTCCTTTGTAAAGAAACCTATTAAATTTTATCCTCACTCTATTGCCTCTTTAACTATTTTCAAAACTGAAATCGAATTTAAAAATTAATTGAAACAGTGCATAAATATTTCAAATAAACCTAAAGAATTGGGAAGGCAAAAAAATAGCGCTGCAAGACCTATTAATGGAGAAGAGTGTTTGGAATTTAATGATTTTACAAATAATTATACGCTAAGGGAATTTTCATGTTCGACGGAATTGTCACCGCACATGTTTATAACCCCATCGATCATCGGGAAAAGATGAAAACCTTAAAATTGTGATGGAAGCAAGAGCGAATGTGGAGACGAATAAGTTCGGGAAATTGTGCGTTTGAATGATTTGATGAACCGATACGACGGCTCTCCACTCGAATGTTTGATTGACTGTTTTTTATGCGGCACAATACTTGTATTTTTTTGTAGACGTGACTTTTTGGGGTCTGTTTGATTGACAATGATGAATGGCTACTCCCACGTCTGCCGATGACTGCGATACGGAAAAAAGTCTTCTCAGCTGTAGATGAGCATAAATTAGAGGAAGAGATATTTCAACTTTCGGTTGGAAATTTTTAAAACCAGAGGAAAAATTCTCCAATCACCGATGTTTAAACAATTGTGAAAGTTGCTTTCATCTTCGGCAAAATTGACGAATTTCCTCAATAACGTGTGCTCGTCTGGATTTGATTAATCAAGCAGGACGGAATTCAATCATACGTATATTTTTCAGGGGCTTTAAATCAAATTCCATTCGAGTACTCTGAATATCTCTGACAGCAATACTTGCCCGGTGAATTATTTTCCGCTTATATCAATTACATTACGCTTATTATTTCTCCGATACGCTTAACCTTACAATCTGTGGAAATTTCAATTTCATTTGCACTTATCCCTTCTTGATAGACATTGAAATTATTTCTCTTACCAACAACCACCACGTGATAAGTGAGCGAGAAAGAAATTCAAATTACTTTAAATTTTGAGTTATTGAATGAAACAGACAGGCACATCCAAAATGTCTTCATCTTTGGAAATAGGTAAGTGGGTAGAGCATTCGCCTTTGATCAAAATGGTCCGTGGTTCGATACCCGGTGGGGTCCCGATGTGTAACAAATTAAGTAATTTATGAAAGCACTTTCACATGTACCACAGTTCTGTCATCGAGAAGGTTTTCGTATGTACTATATGTTTGCCTAGGTGTAAGTACTGTATTCATAGTATCTATTTTTTATATAATTTACTAAAAAGTTATTTTATAAAAAAAGAAAAATTAGTGCTTCAGCGATGACCAAAAGAGCTGCAGAAATTTATTTCGGGAAAATAATAGTCACTTTACATTTATCCTATAAAAATTTTTGATTCAAAATTCAAACTTCTAAATCCTAAGTTAAAATTCACTTTCCTAGACGAGTATTTAGTCACGGTAATACTAAAGTCATTAACGGAGATTTAGAGACATAATTTACAAACTTTACGAAATTTTAGTGAGAAAATGAAATTTTAAATTGAAATTGATGGAAAGGATATTGGGGAGGAAAAATGTAATGTTTGCTTTTTGACGCGATGACGGAGAGAAAATTTATTCGATTTAACGTTGGAATTTATTCCGTCCACCTTCTACATCACATTTCAGCAGGGCCGATTTATCTCCACGTTTTATTTAATTTTTCAATATATACCCTCTTAGAGATTGATTATATGGAAAGAAACACGGGGGCGTTCTCTGAGAAGACGCGTCAGATATAAGAAACCTCAGAAAGAAGATTTTACGCATCCTATTTTTCCCCGTTCGTTTTCCAAATGGCGAACCATTTATGTGCAGATCGAAATAGGAAAGCGTGATTAGGACGAAATAAGATTATCTTCTGCAGTCCCAACACATTCATCGAAACTCTTCAATCCCTGTAAGGACGTTTCATCCAAAGACTTCTCTCCCAGTAGACATATCACCAAACAGACGCTTCACCCAAGGGTAATTTCAATTTCATTCTATTAAAGAAACATCGCATCCATAAATCCACTTAAACAGGAAGTTTAAATTGTACACTGAGCAGCATTGATACAATTTTCGAGATAGCCAAAAGATTTGTTTAATATTGTCCGGAACTCTTAAATCACATAACTTTTGCAAATTAAAGGAAATTACATGAAATGCATATCACAATATAGTTATTAAAACTTTATATATTGGATGAATCAAAAATCAGAAGAATCTACACAAAGAATATAATACGCAACATTTTGTTATATCCAGAAAAAATTGTAGAATAATTTTTCCTTTTCAAAGGAAAAAATATATAAAACCAGCATTAATACAAGATATTATTTTGAAGCAATTTCCCTTCAAAATCAATGATACACCATTTTATGCTTGAAATCGGAATTTATAACTTCAGAAAGCCCGTTTATCATTTGAATACGAATTTATCTCGCATAATGAACGATTAACGTAGAAAATCACTTAATTATTAAAAACGTGTTACGAGAATCTTTATATTTAACTTATTGGGTAATTAATAGCCTCTGGCCATTATGTAAGTTTATAATTTACGTATCGTCAAATATTTTCTAGCAACACGGTTATACAGAAATGATGATTGAAATGAATTCTACTCGTTGAAAATAGCACCGACAATATAGTGGGTAGGTAATGTATATTCCGGTGAAAGAAAGGAAAGCTCATACATTCCGATGGCGTGGAAATCTTTGTGTTATCACGCACTAAAATAAGGCATTGTCTCCGTAGAATTAGCTAGTTTATTTCCTAATACACGACCCATTAGCGAATAGCGAGGTATCGATCAGAGCGTGGAATTGTGTCGCTTATCATTGAAAATGGCTCGACGATCTGAATTTGGGACTCGGGTTGAGAAACAATGGTTCGGAGGAATGGCAGATGAGGGTCCTTTGAAATGCGACGAGTATGGAAGAGCATAAGAGCTATGGAAGAAGTGGAGGGCCTTATTTGGAAGTATTGAGAGGGATGATTGTGATGGGACTCATATCGTGTTCGCTTAGGAATGTACGAATGTGAATGAAAGGAATTGGCGCGCTTTTAATTTAGTGTTGGAAGTTAAATTTTATAAGAGATTATCCGATCGCTGAATATGCCGGTTAATTTCGGAGGTAATCATTATGTATTCACCCTCTGAGGACGGCCAAGATAAGCATTTGGTAATTCCAAGGAGGTCGTAATTCCACTGTTTTCTTCCCTCTATATTTGAGGCATTGAGAGATGAAATAGCAAAAGAAAAATTATTTACACAGCCTTAATGGACCAAAGAACTGTACATTTAAGTAATCTTTTTTTATTGCCCTATTTTTATTTAGTTTCCATTGATTATTCATTTAATATGAAAAAAAATAAACAACTTAGAGAGTCAAACGA
Source organism: Pachydiplax longipennis (assembly GCA_036926295.1). Lineage (NCBI taxonomy): Eukaryota > Metazoa > Arthropoda > Insecta > Odonata > Libellulidae > Pachydiplax > Pachydiplax longipennis. Next base: position 456,489 of record JAVFKF010000085.1, on the reverse strand, counting down.
TGGAAACGTAATTTTTATTTTGCACATTAAGTTGTGCGACTAACCCAAGGTTATACAAGAAGTGAAAAATTGTGACTTGGCCGGGACTCGAACCCGGGTCTCCCACTTTCCGGGCAGGTATTCTATCCATTAAACTACCGAGTCACGCAGTCTACTAATTCTTAGTATAAACTATTCTTTTATTATACAGAAGCTAATTCACTGATGAGAGGAAGTATATAATAAAAATCAAATTAAATTTGCAATCGATGAGTAAATGAAAAATTAACGAAATAAGATCAATGGTTAATGGACGAGGTGATAGCAGGTCTGCCATTGTTTTTCAAGTTATCGAAAATTTTCAATTTCCACATCACAAAAGGTTTTGCAGAAAAATCAAATAATTCATCAGATGTACATATTCTCAAATCATTAACTCGATGTTTTCACTTATGTAGCTAAAGTCATGAAAACTTACATTTCTTCCGAAGTAATAAATCGAATATAAGAATATACGTAACTTAAATGTATCCTTACGTAGTATGTATAGTTCTGAAATTCGAGTGCATGCTATTTCAGAAAGTAGAAGATGAAAATTTCTGTGAGATGAGAGTTTACCTTTAATAGCTAAAGGGTATGAATTGGAGTGAGTAGGAGCCGAAGCCCTCGCAGGGTATTAATGTAGGTATCAAGGATGAAGATAATCGATGAAAGATAGATGAAGAGAGATTATACGATGAAATATTTAAAATCGGCCTCCAGGAAAGAGAGAATTGGGTTCGGGGAAAAGATAGTTCGTCTGAGAACATGTAAAGGAAATGAAGATTCATACATTGAGAAAATGACGGAACTTGAAATTGGGCTCGTTGAATTCGAAAAGGGTTACAATGTAAGGAAATTAGTCAAATATAAAAGATGAGCATGAAAATAGTAAATAGATAAGATTGAGAATTATCTGAAAAGAGACAAACGAAAGAAAATTTGGGAATAAAAAGCGAGTGAAAAAAATGTCACAAATAGAAAGGATAGGGAGGGGATATGGGGAAGGAGATGAATATTCCACCTTAAAAATTAATTGCACGATCGTAAGTACTGTTGAAAAGTGTAAAAGTGTACGTGAAAAGTGATGTAGTATTCTGAAAGATGTTTCATTCTCAGCTCATATATAAAAAGCATTATTATTATTATTATTATTATTAGACACTTTTGGCGGGGTTAGGCCGGTATGGCCTCTCTTCCACCCAACCTTTACAATTCATATAAGAAATACAGTTAACTATATTAAGCTTAAATCTACAAAACTACAGACTAATTAGGAACAAATCAGGTAAATATAAATATAATCATTACGCTCTTATAAAAAGGTTAACAGACTTGTTAGGATTCCTTTGACGGCTAATAATATCCATTCGAGTTGTTTGTTTCCTTTTGCGATAAATTGAAATTTGATGAAGTTCAAAGCAAACTTGCATTTTTAAAGCTTATGCTTTCGCTGCTTGTATTTCCAATTAAGTTCGCAACGTCGTCGATAAATTCTTTTGGCTGTACTTTATTAGGAGTCAAGTGATGCTCTTTTTCTTTCATTCTGCCTTTACTTTTCAACGCTTTCAAGGGCTGGAAAGTGAGTAAAAATCCTTACTCTTATAGTTAATGGCCATTTCGCGATCTCAACCGTAAATGAAAATAATATATTTGGCTTCTTTGGCGATGGCTTCAGTATTCTCTATATTGATCTAATGTTCAGAGTGTGCATATTCGGCGAACTGTCAAATGTTCATCAAAGCGACATTTTACTGATCGTCCTTTTTACCCGCCTTTTTGCAGTCAAATTCATATTCACCTTCAAAGTCAGAGAGTCCTTGGCGTTAGGGAGTCATTGCCTGAAGGAGTGAATCTCACGTGGAAATTGAGAAGTATTCTTGTTTTCGAAGTATCCGAGAAGCGTAAGGAATGAAAGTGAGAATGGATGCCCCAGCACTTGGGAATATTCGTTACGACCTAAACAGCAAAGGTCAAATGCGAAAAACTGACCGGATAGTGAGGGAAAAGTAGACGAATGTAGAGTATGAATCATAGGAAACACAGTGTTAGTTGACAACTGGTGAAACTGGCAGCATAATCGGCGAAATGTCGAGACAACAAACTAATCGCGTTCCGATACTCTTAACGCATCTTAATATAATTCATGATAGCTAAGTATAATTGAAAGTTATATTTATTTCTCATATCTTTAGTTCTTATGGACCCTACCTGACATTATAGGAAAATATCCCATTGAATTAACCTCAGATATATTTCTATCTGTGCAGAGAAATGTTTTTCTAGGATAGACTCTCGCAACGACTGTTTCCTTGAATGTAAGAGATACAGAAAAGAATACTATAGATAATGCTCAAATATGTTAATTGTTTGCCGTTTTGGCTATTTTGAATACGTATGTCGTAATTATTTCACAGCAAAAGAGAAGTGACTGTGTATAATCATATCAGTTTTCCTTATCGCTTTAAAAGTGCTATATCAACCATCTTTCAGATATCTTATTCATAAGAAGTTGAGAGTTACGATTCCATGAACATAAGTAGACGGTGAGAGATTAATATTCTGCCAATGTCCGAAAAATATCACAGTCATATTTTATGATGTGTGATTCTTCACCCTAAACTATGCGATTAATTTGAGTAGGTATTTTGCTCGGAACCCTCGAATACGAACAGCTACTCCTTAGGAATTTATATAAATGCTGAAGGTTTAATTGGGGAATTCCACAGCTTATAATAATGGAAAATATTATCGGCTTTCCTGAGAAATTTATACATTTGCAAATATTTTGATACATAAAAATTGTTCCTTGATTTATTTTATTCTATCAATTGATGTATTTTTTACAAATTTCTTGATGATTTAATTTTTTCAATTAATTTATTTCTTGACAAAAATTTAGCATATATATGGAAATATTTTGAAATATCAATTAGTTAAGATTTGATGGTAGAAATCGTTTATCGATATGTATTTCGCAGGAATGCAAATCAGACAAATAGCGGAAAAGAAGTCTCCACGATATATTTGGCAATTCTCGGCATTCAGAGCCACATTCTTCATATTTTTATTCAGAATGAAACATTGAAATAAAATTTCTCTTTCCTTTTGCTGCATTAAATGGAAACAAAATTGAATTAATCCTCATTTAGTTTATTCGGCGATTTGATTCTCAATCTAACTCTTAACTGAGATGTCATAATATTGAAGTTAATTGAAACCCAGTCAAGACGCCTTTCATTTGAGCTAAGCGAAAAAGTATAACTACCGGAATAGCGTCTAATAAACGGATTAGTAAAATAATTTTTAGCTTTTGCATTAGAAAAGAAAAGGGGAGATTTCTTTACTCTTATCTTTTAAGTAAATTTTGTACACCTTAAATTCGAAGAGTAATCTTCTTTTGTTTGCTTTACCTGCCACATCTTAGCAGATCCGGTTAGCGAACTATAGCGACGTAATAGTGGGTGCCCTCTCGTAACTTTTTAAACAATGTTCAAACAGAGCTCCTTTATCCTTTGTTACTTAATTTGGTAACTTTTATTCTACAATGAAGTAATTTGACCAGGTAGGAGAATTTGAAAGAATAGCGTAAATAATTCTCGATCTAACAAGGATTGGGGGTCGCAGTGCATCCACTGGCAGCAGAGCGTCTTACGCGATATTTTTACTACGATATTCGTATGGTCGGGACCGAAAGATAACCGCGTATTCAGCGGGATTGTCTTAAGCGGGAGAGCGTCTTAAGAGGGAGCGTTGTAAACGAGTTTTACTTTATAAACATCTTGCATTCGAAAAGCAGCTTGAATTGTTCACACGAAGCCTTCCGATGTCCATTTCCAGAAAGTTAAAGGAAAAAATTTAGATTATGATGAAAATGTATGGGAAGACGGCATCGATCTGAAATCCCATTTGAACGAATACCGCTGAAACGGCACGCGACTTAAAGGACGACTTAAAAGAGGACGTTTTCTATCTCCAGTGCGCTAAGAGAGAGTGGATGGCCTGAGCAATAATGAGCGAGGTAAAAAAAAGGACGTCCATCGAAAAAGAGGCACATTTGGTCGTCTTTCACTTGAATATTGGATGCAGGAAGAAGAAATAGGCAAAAATAGTAAGAGCTCTTCTACACGATGCCCTTATCGATTTTCATTACGCTGATTGGAAGGACGTAAACAATGCGTTGTAGGATTTGATCAAGTAGTCTCGTCGGAAGTGTATCGGAAAACATTCGTCTCTGTGCAGCTTGCAAATTGAAGAGCGTGTTTTGTTTAAAGAATATTCAACGTACTATACTGCGAAACTTAATTAATTAAATGCGTTATTTTTACTTAGTGCTCTTAACAAATTGGTGTGCATAGGAGGCCGGCTTTTAATCTTTGGGCTATACATCATGAAAATCATTTTATGACCTAAATTATACTCCCTGTTCAGCCATCCTCCGAAAGGCTGCTTGAATTCTCTATTCCACCGCTATTTTTCTGAAGCTTAGGAGAGGGAATTAAACCTAATTGTCAAGATGAAGCTTGAGGTAGTTTATCTTTGCTTTCCACAATGTTACTACTAATAACAATAATTACAGAATTCGGTGATTAGTAACCTAAATAAATTCACTTCAGATATCCATGTATGTATCACGGTATCTATATATCGTACATAGGCCATAATTTCATTCTTTGATATATCTCTATGTAATACTACTTGTACTAATATCATGATATTTTATTCTTATATTCGGTAATTCGTAATTCGGTAGTGCTTAATATTTATTTACCCCAGAAAGCAGTTCTTTGCCAGATCCTTATGATATTGCTATCATTATGTATTTAAAAATGTCGATCTCAACGATTCGCCCCGCTAAGTTATTTGGAACAAACGGTTCAAGAATTCATCGGTTATATCGCGCTTGTTGCATTTTCAAAGTCGCTCTTTGTATAAATATCATCGAACATATATTTATATCATTTATGTCAATTCTTCGCAAAGTAATTTACCGTAAATAACCATGAATATTATTCATAATTGAATTAGCGCAATAAATAATAATATAATAATAATAATAATGGTGACTTTGAAGAGCTAAGAAAAGAGAAGGTTCTCCTATATTAGAATATCAGCTGCTGAAGAAAGTTTTAGCTGAAATGCGAGGAACGAATGGCAAAATGAGACGTAAAGTAATAATCGGCTGATGCTTTCCAGTAAAAGTATCATTATTATGATCATTATTTCCAGTGGAAAGACTGGGGAAAAAGTGTGCGGATGACCAGTGAAAATTTAAAGGGAAGAGGGAATGATATTTAAAGTAGTGGAATAATGAAGTGAATTAGCATGGCAAGGAGAGGGAAGAATCAGTGTGACAGAAGCTAATCATAGCTAATAATAGCATTCGCAAATTAAAGAGCATAAACACATTGGTTTGAGGAGTGGTATTTGAATAGAATCCAAATTATAAAGAAGGAAAACGAAGAGGAGGGGATTAAAACAGAGCAAATCACAAAGGCAATGAAATGAGGATTAGACGAATAGTAAACGGAATGGGAGGGGTGCAGAGAGAGGTCAATGACCGTTTGATTGATTGGTTGATCCAGGTCTTCATTAAGGAAAAAGAAGGAAGCTGGAAATATAGGGTCATCAGAATCATTGGAACGATATTAATTTTCTCATTCATAAAAAAGAATTTTCTTCTTTTAATTTATCTCACGAAGTCTGATTTCCTTAATTACTTGCTTTACCTCCATTTTCTATTTATATCACTTCATATAACTATTAATCCACCTGAATTTGAGAATTTTAATCTCATTACTCATTTCCTACCCCTTTTAATGCAATGCTTCATTCGATCATGATATCCTCTATAGACCATCCATCCCAAGAGGATAGTGATCACGCCTTCTAAAAATAATCCAAGACAGTTCTTCGTATTTTCCACTCATTTGATTTACGTAATGTTGCCGGTTTCGATGCCTCATGATGACTGTTGGGGTCGATGCCGTTGGCAGTAATAAAATCTATGGAAAATAAGATACTTATAAAGATAACTCTGTGCTTTCTGGTATTAGTTAATCTTCAGGGAAGAGAACGCAGATGATTCCACAAGTAATTCTGAAAAGATCTAATCATGATCATAATGAGAATCATAGAAGAAAACTACAGTGTGCACACGAAAAGGGAAATGAAGTAATTATTACATACCTATCATCGTGAATTCGTTAAGTAGCGCATAATAAGGAAATGCAATTGAAATCTAACATTTAGTTTTAATTTTCGCAGGAGGACTATTATTATAGCAGTAATTTTGAAAGACGAATGACGTCCGAAATCCTCTTAGTCCTCCTCTGAGAATCAAACCCCAGACCGTTGACACCAAAGGCAAATGCGCTATCCAGTTACTCGTAAAATATTATAATAAGAAATTACGTTAGAATGCTCTTAGATATCGTCATCTAGTGAGAAGTCAACAGAGAGTGATTTTATGTCTATTGGTATGGGTTCACTCTAATAAATACATTTAGAATACGGATATAATTGATAAATACATGAAGATAGTTCTGATTTTCAGTTAGTCTAAATTCTATCATAAAATACCACTTAATTTTGGTCAAATAAATAACTCAATATAGACTCAAAATAACCTGTGGCAATGTTTTGATTTATTTTATGGTTGTGACGAAGGTTAAGTTATGAGTCTGATGACGGTTGATAGATGGCCTATAAAAGGTTCATCAATATGAATTCGAAACGATATTGCAAGAATCAAATGAAATAATAGATTCCTAAAAGTCTTTAGTCTTTTAGGAATCTTTTAGTAAAAGTTTAGAAAAAAGAAATTGAAGATAGATTCAAAACTTTAAAGTCAAGCTCAGAATACTCACATCAAAGTGCTTAGGAGTGCTCTTAGATACGCTGAATCAGAATGTTTCATTTCTTACAATTTATACGTAGACCAGGATTAGTTGCGCTATAAATACGAGTTGTGTAAAGTAGTAAATCTGTTGAGGAGGAAATGATGAGAGTAGCTGAGCAACGAGAACTGTCTGCAATCTCGATGGAAGAGTTTTTTGGATCCATCTCGGTCGTTTGAGTGTGTTTTGTGCGGGAGAATCGCTGGGTTTAATGAAAGGATAGTACCCGCTGAGAGTGTGATGCCTCCAATGAAAGGGAGTGGATTAAAAATTAAATGAGAGAATACCCAGCGGTTGGGAAATCCATCTCTGCCGAGATAGGGAAATCATGCAGATAAGGGAATTTTAATATATCGCAATCGAGTTTATAGCGGAAAGGATGGAATAAAGAAGGCTTCATTGAAATTCGCATTTCTCTCATCGAGAGTGGAGCAGACCTGAGTTGAATCAGATGTGATATAATATCGACCGGTGAAAAGTTATAGCGGAATCCTGCATTTGTTGAATTTTCTCTGTTTATTTGCAGCTTTTTGCCAGTTTTTTTTATTTCTTCCTCTTTCTTCTAATTTATGCCAGCAATACAATTCTTTTGGACGTATTAAAATGGTGAGCGATGACCTACTGATTTGAGAAATTCACTCAAACTCGACTAATCACTGGCTTTATTTGTTAGTGTAAACGTTTTCTCATTGAATCCATACAGAATTTGCAGATATATTTTTCTCATCGAAAACTGCGCTAAATAATTTTTTTGAAGTTGAAATGATCATGAATAATCAGCTGAAATACTGGAATCTTTATAAATATTATTGATATATTTGCATTAGCAGTAGATAATGTTTTTCGTTGTAGTAGCAAGTGATAAAATTTGTGTGAAAGAAAATTTCCATAAAATCATTGTAAAACTAGCAACTAATTTCAGCAAAATCGAAACAAAACCTAATGCAATAAATTCAGTAGAAGGCAAATATGTCTTCAGGTACATTTTTCATATTAAACTGTTGGTGTACTTGTTTATGAATTGTTTTTTTGCAGTTTAAATGTAACTTTTTTGGATCAAGACGAAGTGGTGTTTTCGCTGTGTTGCAGTTTTATGATCAATATTTCCTTTCAACTGATATTTAGGAATTAATGACTTTAAAAAACAGAATTTTCTTGTATTTCTTTCTTTTAGTTAGCTTTATCAACATTATACTATGGATAAAAGATTCATGTTACTGCTGTAAAATGAAGATATTACTTATAGATCGACTATTCCTTTTTAAAATAGGTGCTATTTAAGCCAATGTTAATGGAAATCTTTTTGGAGACGACTAAGAGAGAATTTACTGCAAAAATACACATAATATAATTTCAAATGTAAGAAATAAATGAATGTCTGTTAATGTAGGTTGTTACGGCAAAGAGAGAATCCAAAAATAGAATCTCCCGTCAAGACTGGCACGTTCAATCTTTATGGCAAGTTCTAGCTAATTTTAGCTGAGGGCGGAGTTGGCTAATTAAAAAGAGTGAACTCGTGGGAAAGGAAGGTGGAAAATAGTAAGGGCTGAAAGCAGTAAGAAAGAAAATAGGCAAAAAGCCGTCCCTGGGAATTTCAGATAAGATTGCTGTCAAACGAGCAGAGTAATTGATTTAATTGAAGTAATTGGAGATGGAAAATTTGAAAATCAAATAGGATTTCGCGGACGAATTGGCATGAATAAATAATAAAAGCCGGAATGAAGGAAGGAAGAAGTGGATTAGGAATGAGCTAATGGCAACGGAGAAATATGGAAAGAAAATCCGAGGATAATGGGAAAACTTAACGTTTAAAAAACAATCGTGCATCTAAGATTATCACGTCATTGAAATTTGCAGTTAAGAGTGATGTCTAATTAAATTCCTTCATTCAAATAAAAATTATAACATCATATTCGAGACAATAGTGATCTTACTTTTGTAATAGATTCAAGCTAAAAGAAATCATGCATCCCATCACATCAAAACTTAATTTAAATTTCAGTTAGTCATTCCTCTCAGGGAGTACACAGCAGGGGCAAAGGCTGTATAAGACTGGAAGAGCCAAATTTGTATCCCACTTCAAGGACTACAACGAGACAAGTTTTCGCTTAGCATCAGCTGTATGAAACATAGGTTTATAATTCTAATGACATGTAACGTGTAAATTCTATTTTTCTCCCTTTTAGAGGAAAAATGATTTAGTACACAGGTAAAGATTCGTAATCGACGCAAATTTGCCGATGATTTAAAATTTCAATGGTCCAGAAAATTGTGGAATTCTAACATTTACATACCGCACGAAAGAGGATAGATAACTGGTTTAATTGAGTTTTTATTTCAATACTTCCTTATTATTCGTACAAAGAATCTTATAAAAACTGAAAGAAACCATTCCGGGAGACTTTGAAAGTTTTTAATAATATTTATGTCCATCAGAAAAAGAATAAAGGGGAAAGAAAAGGTTGAGAAACGCATTGAGAAATCACTCCGAGAGAAAACTTGTTCCGATCGGCGAGATATTAGTTTGGAAGAAAGTTGACGGAAATGAAAGCAATATGGAAGCGAAAGTTTAGGGGAATGGAATTTGGGAAAGTGAATTCGGAAGTAATTGTAGCGGCCGCATAATCAGGCAAATTGGGAATTCCTACGTTCACGCGAACAGGCCATAAGAGAAATCGCCGAGGAAAATTGTTAAATAATTGATGGCATTTTTACTGCTTCCATGAACCGTAACAATTCTCGTTCGATTCCTTCTGACTGTATTTCCTCGGTCTACTTAGCCAAAGAAACATGCGATTCACCTCCTAACCTATTTTGCCATCTACTCATTGTAAAATCTGTTCTGTTCATTTTCCTTCACCGGAACTTAACTATATTCTGCATCTAATTTATTATTTACCGAAAGTTTATATTTCGTTTTCTTTTGTCTGTTGCTGTGGAAATATTTTACTTTCTATTAATGTGAATTTCCGTCCAATACGGTAATAATAATTTTAAGTATTGGAACTGATTACGGTTAACTCTATGAAACATTCTGTTGCTCTACATAACTATCTCGGTTAAAAGTCGAACTTAAACCGACCGGAGTTTAAGTTTTCTCGTCAATATGAAGTAACCCTATCTTAAGGGGAGAATGATACAAATTGGCAGCAAAGAAAGGAAAACGAACCTCGAAAACAAGTGAACAAAGAGAGAATTGATGACTGTGATGCAGCGAAGGAGAGATTGATAATAAGACGCTGATTAAAGCAATTAAATATCTCAAGAAATTGAAGGTAGAGGAGGACCAAAGAGACATGACATATAAGGCTGGATCTCAAAAGAATGTGAGAAAATGGTAGACAACGCATTTCCTTTTCTCGAGGAGCGGTTCTCCAAATTTCACTTTCTATGATCAAATACAGTTTTCCCCGTAGCAGTTGGTTTAACAAGAGACAAATGATATATGGCACAAAAGAATAAGGTAGGATGAAAACCTATTCTGCGTTGTGCGATATCTTCCAAGTCTTTCGGAGACTTGACTAAGGTAAATAGTGAGACAAATCCCTCCATTCCTTGCAATCCATCATGAATATCTATTGTCCGTTCACGAGTTTCGTGATGTTGTATTTTTTGCGATTAATTGTCAAAACGGAGCTTTACGACTCCACCATGCCATCCCTTTTTCCAAATCCGCATTTTTCCCAAAAAAAGTTGAGAAACAAAGAGCGAATGAAAAACCAAGGACGAGCTCGCATGTCTGCCAAAATATCACCTCTCTGCTCGTATATCCTTCGCTTTATTTTTCGCCAATTTGTTTTTCCATTGATTTATCATTATAATGGTTAACCTCCGTGACACGGCAATGTTGTTTCACGATATCCCGTTCCATTTAAATTTCCCGTCGCCGTAAAAAATTGAATTCTCCGAATAATTGTGCGCGCGTGGGGTTTGTACGCGGATTGCAGTTTGAGTCTGCGTTACGTTCGCATACGTGCGGAATCCCAGAAATGCGAATAAATCAATCGCTTATGGAGAATATTTGCATGCAAAGAGGACGCTTGTCGATTTATTCGCCCGTGAATATCAATTTCAGAGGCTGCAATTATGCGCCGAAAACATTATACGTGTATATTTCTACTCTGCTATCTGTTGTTTGCCACACATCGTGAGCTATTCTTATAATTTTTCAGTTAAATTTCTTTTGTTCTGTTTGACGTAAATATCTGGATATATGTCTAAAAATGGTTTTCTGCAACCATATCTCGCTGAATGGCATATATTTTATTTTTAATTGTTTATAATAGATCGAACTTTATGTTGAATATCGATGATTTCTCCAAATCCTGCTCTTGGCATGAGTTATGGCATGATGATTAAGAATGAGATCATCCACCATCTTTTGAACAATGTAAAATATTTTGTGGAATCGATCATTGTTTCAGACTTAAAACTTAACCATTAGAAGGGCACACATGGTTGTACATGTGTAAATGATAAAAATTGGCAAAAAATAAAAGTTGTTATACGATCGTTATTAGGTTTGCATCGTAAAGGAAGTTTTGACTTAAGTAAATGATCGCTGAAAAGGCTGAATATTGGAGATTTAAGTATGTAACCGTTTGATAAAGAATATTTAACTTCACAGGTTGGCTTATAAGGAAAAAAACGCCCAAAAGAAGAGGTTATAGAAATATAATTCGAAAGAAATTTACTAATTTTGTTTGAGAATAGAAGATTGCAAGAGAAGCGAAGGAGATATTGTAAAACAAGAGAGTTAAGTGATAGACCAATAGCTATCGTCTTAATGGTGAATTAATAAAAACTTCCGACCACTGCAAGTATTTAGGAATCACATTTGATAAAAATCTGAACTGGGAAAAACATATCAATTCAATCGTAGCGAAGGTGTTGAAAATGCTGCATTACGTGATGAGGAATTTAAAGGGATGTAGCCGAAAAGCGAAAGAAAAGGGTTATATGTCACTCGTAAGACCAATTCTTGAATATGCAACCACCGTGTGGGATCCGTATCAAAGTTGTCGAATAAAGAAAACAGAAAAAGTCCAGAGAAAAGCAGCTCAATATGTAATGGGAAGATTCAGAAAAACGGACAGTGTCACCGATATGTTAAAGATTCTTGGATGGGATACATTAGAAAAACGAAGAAAAATAAATAGACTATGATGTATTTACAATATAATGGCAGGTACCGATGGGTGGGATGGTTTTAAAAATTCAGTCGAAAAACCGGAATTCCTCGGAAAAGGTAGTCATGAATTTAAAATTAAACCTAGAAGGCAAAGAACGGACATAGCAAAATATTCGTTTCTCAACAGAGGTATTTCTGAGTGGAATAAGTTACCTGGATCACTCTTAAGGCCCTTGCCTGAAAATAAAAAATCTTTCAAAAAGAAATGTTTTCATGTTATAGTTATGTTGTGAAATACTGTGTAATGTGTAGTAGTCATATAGGGACTTCTGGAAAAGTAGGGGATTGCATGGCAGGGTGATGTACGGTGGGGTTTCTACCCCGTGACCGCTATGGTAGCCGAGAAGGCCTGTCACGAACTCCGAAAAAACCAGAAAAAAAAACAGTTACAAATAATTATTATAAGTGCAAAAGGGTGTGTAATTTAACGATGTTTATGGCTGCCACCTGACAATTGTCAAACTGTAGCAATATATTAATAATAATAATAATAATTTTAACGTCCACAATTTTAGAAGGTCCGTACATTATCCTTTGAAAATTTATATCCGACGATGTCATGCTTTATAAGTTTTTCTTTATCGCTTAGACTAGATGTGGCTGCAAATAAAATAGGAAGTTCTATCGAAAGTATCGGGAGGATGTTTTTACTTTAAGTATGCGTCATCTTTCGTTTTCATGGATGAATGCAAGCCCCGTGGGAACATTAACGGAAATGGAATAAAAAACGAGGGGGAAATCAATATGCGTCGTTCACAATCTTTTTTCGAAATACAGAACTCATACCTGGTACGAGGTAAGAACTTGCAAATCCCGACCGCTGCCATACATTTCGATAGAACACTTTTGCATTTCTTATTCCCGCTAAGAGCTTTTCATCGCCGTGTAGTGACTCTTCCCGGTTTCGTACGGATAACTTTCCTTAGATATGGGATTCGATCGAAGATGAAAACCTATAAGAATGATACTCATGTGAATTCCTTGTCATTCAAAGTATCGATGGAGTGCATCTTCCTATCATGTAAATCTTGTGTCCTCCTTGCCTATACTCGAGTATATCCAAATATAAAAGTGCTGGAATTGTAAGACGAACCACATTTGTTACCGAAAGAAATAAAACTTTTGATTCCAAAGTCCTTCAGAATCATTCAATTTGCCTGTGGAAGCTTCTTTTAATTCAAACTATTACAGCATGATTTTATTTTCAGAAAATATTACGATATTGAATGACCTCGTACTTATCCCTATACATTTCGCTTAGATATTTATAGTGATAATTTAATTGATTTTTAAGTAATATATTTCCATGTAAAACAATTTTTAGAATGAAAAGTGGACTAAACTTCTTGGATTTTTTTTAAATTAAAACACATGAGCTGGTCTAAATGAGTAATTTTTATCATAAATTAAAAATCCTCATTAAAACAAAAAATGTTTTTGAATAAGTCCACATAATGGAGGTACCCGTAAACATCACCTTTTACAATGAATTTTATCATTAATGTATTCGAGATAATCAAGAAAAGTAATAAGTAATGAGTAATAAGGCAGTAAATGAGAGTTTTTCCATCAAAACATTTTACGCAGAAAAGTATTATTATTTTTCTTATTTCCTTACTGTTTTTCCATAAAACAACACCTTTTATGTCGATATTAAAATATATTGTGCCACTGCGGAGACTCATTTGACTCTCCCTCTTTGACAATATCTCACCTGTGCTATTCATCACAGTCCAATATCAAATATCCCCAATTTGAGGGTATGCCAGGACGCCATTTGGCATTCAGATTTTCAAAACTTTTCTCGCTTTCCTTCGGTCACCTGGTGTGATCCCACGATATTGGAAAATTCTTTAGTAAGTCTCCTGTAATTGGAGGAAAAAACTGAGAAAAATGTTGACTTTTTTCATATTTTCACCACAGCCTATTCCTGAGTCACTTTTATCTTTCCTAGATCCACTTCTTAGTATTCTGAGTCCGAATATTTTTCTTTCCTGAATAGGGATTCCAGGGATTGAGGCGTTGCCGTGCGCCGCTGAGTATCAGAAAAACACTTTAGAGATATGGAGACTTTTCTAGAGAGATTTACCTAATAAAATAATTTATTATTATTAAGCATAACATACACTACGATCGCGTTAAGACCTTGAGTGCATGTCTCATGAAACACCGAAATGTAGCAAGGACGTTAGAGAATTATTGGGATGGTCCATATGATCGCCTAGTCACACGTCTCTTGGACTAATTCATCCATCTTCCGCTACTCTACCATTCTCCGTTTGATTGGTTCTGCCTCTTCGATTTCGATTTTGTGTTTTAGATGCCCAAAGCATATCTCCAGGAGATTCTCTTCCGTTGGCTGTTGAAATCTCTTGCGTTGCAACTTGATAGATCATATTTAATACTGTAGACACTATCTTCTGGGACCATTGATTCTATTCCTCATGAATACACCCCTTCAACAACTTTGAAGCTTCAACCCTATTTACCCCAGTTCTCTCGGTAAGGAGGAAATATTTATAAAAGGACGGAAATACGGCTTAAATAGACCGTCACAGGGGTCTAAGGATGGGCCCAAATGCACAATAATTAGGTGAAGAGGAAGAAAAGGACAGAGGTGGGGAAAATGGCTTTCTTAGGTATTCATTGCGTCCTTTTAGTCGCCGAAACAAGTAATCTTCCTTAGATATATTTTTTGTGAATAAAATTGAAAATTTCATTGTACTCGACGAATGAATTTCCCTTACTTCGAGCTTTAGCTATTCGAATGTGGGCAAAGAAACGCAATAGATGGTTTAACCTCTTTATAAGACCGGATTTCGGGTGGAAAAGAGATTCCTCACCGTTGAATTCAGCTCACTATCAGAGGTACTTGCGATAAAACGTACTTCCATACCCACTTCTAAGGAAGGAATGCTCTCGCCGGATTAATAGTCATGTTTGGCTGCAATGAAATCGTGTTGATGGCGTTTCACACAAATATGAGGTTTGCCGTGAAACGGCGTTCGAGCCGCAAAGCATTTTTCCTGAGCGGACAAATAATCGCTGCGTGTTTAGGATTAAAACGGGTTTAATCTGCCTTTTGGCGCCATCGGCGGAAGAACTTCTCGAGCGATGAATGGCCAAACGCTTTTGCCCGTCATTTGTTTCGACTTTTGAAACGCATCATTGCAGTGAAAAAGGCACAAGATGCATGCAAATGGTCTGACGCCTATTTTCATTCATCACTGTGAGGCGAATATATCGAGAAGAAACTCTGGGTTATTCCGCCAGGGATCGCGTAAAAAAGCATTCGTTGAGCACAAAACATACAAACATAGAGCAACGTTATGCCTCTTTGGGTTCAATCTCGGAATAATTTTTTCCAGTTCCAGAGTTGCCTTCTTTTGCCCTGATGTTAATTTTGGTCGCGTCCGCTGGCTTGAAATTGTCACGTACTGTGGCGCAGTTTTGGCGAAAGTGGGGAGTGCACTACACCGAAACTGTCTCCATTGTCAGAAAAATTTATGGAGAATTAAAAAGGGATGTATTCGAGCGTAACGTAAATGCGAATACTTTCGTTTTAATGGAAGAAACTGTCAAAGTTCTATTATAAACTCAAGATGGGAAAAACTGTTGAATCCAACCGCACAAATTCTTGTCTTCTTATTTTAGAAGCCGTGTTTCTGAGAAAAAATGAGGACTTCCACCATCGGTTTCCTTTTATCCTCGGCTAGCCTTTTATGATTCCCAAATTTAATATTTGTGGCAATTTTGATTTTTCATCTCAAAATTACGGAAAATAATGAGGTAATAATTTCTAATAGAAATTAAAACCTGATATTTGTTTCCTTAAAACCAGTTTATAACTGTTTTGTTAAAGTTGAATTTCCTCGACTTCCGCTAAGAGCTTGTTTACGATATGCAATTAAAGAAACATCCATACTCCATATGTAAGGACATAACTGTATGTACTAAGAATTCGTAATTGATTAATGACACTATAAATGATGCACTTGTTAATTACTTAATCTAGAAAGAATTATTAAAATCACTGTCCGTGGTGCAACAAAATTAATTTTTAAAAATCTGTCTGTCTCTCTTCTCATCTTAGAGTAATTAATAAAACTGGAATTTATATATTTCCCACAGTTATTCAAACTTACGTCACGTTAATGCGTATCCTTTTGTACTTCGGAAATTTCTCATTCGCCAACTTTGAAAAATTGTCAAGTAAATTATTTTTGTTTGGATGATTACCGTCAAAATTATACACATTTATGATCTACAAAGAGACAACATCATTAATGCAGACTAATTTGCGTTTTTGCATATGTGATAGATTCACGGAAGTCATATAAACCCCGTATAAAGTACACATTCCATTAACTACGAAACTTTGTTGAAATTAATTAATTTTAAGTTATATATATATAAGCTATATATAATAGATATATATATATATATATATATATATATATATATATATATATACGAGTAAAAGTTGCTTGCATACTGCAAGCTAATTGGTACAAATTTAACAATAATTTCCCCTTACGGGTATCATTTTCGAAGCTTATCCAGCAAAATTCTTAAAAATTGCCGCAATGCATTTCGAACGTGAGAATTATTCATCCATCTGGCATCGAACTCACGGTCATATGTAACCTTTCTTCCACCGGTTCGATAGAAAACTACTTCAAACGCAAACGCTGTGATTTTGAATAGTCTCCTGCATAGAGAAAGGCCTCAAAACAATTTTTTAAAATTTGCGTAAATGACCGCCTGGCGTCGAACACAGGACCCATTTGTGAGAGACAATGGCATACGAATAATAGATAAGCGCCACTCTGACGTGTTTCAAGGTTATAATTCAGTATCTTATCGGGAAGGTAATAAAATAAGATTCCGTTATTCCCGTTTGAAATACATGGTAGAATCGGAATGACACTCTTGCATCGAACCAAGGACCACTGTAGAAACGGCGAATAACATGAAATAATGTTCACAAACGCCTCTGTCACCATTCCGGGTTTTATCTTTCCAGCTTATCGGGAAGGATTTTAAAAAAATCATCCAAGATTTCACCAATGCATTTCTTACGGAAGCATTTCGAACCCACCTGGCGTCGAACACACGGTCATTTGCTAACATTTCTTCCTTTGATACTATGGAAGACCATCTCATCTGCAAACATCGTAATTTTGATTACTCTATCGCATCGAGAACGGTCTCAAAACAGATTGCAAAAATTCGCGCTAATGACCGCCTAGCGTCGAACTCAGGACCCTTCTGTGAGAGAAAATAGCGAATTAACATTAAGTGAGTGCAATTATGACTTATCCCAAAGTTTCGATTCAATATCCTATCGGGAAGGTCCTAAAATAAGATTCGGTTTTCCCCGTTTGAAATGCATGGTAGAATCGGAACGACCCTCTCACATCGAACCAAGGACCGCTAGACGAACGGTGAACTTAATGAAAGAAGGATTTCAAACGCCTCCGTCGCCACACGGAGTTTGATCTTTTCAGGTTATCGGGAACGCATTGAAAAAAATCGTCCCTAATATCAGCAATGCATTTCTTACGGAGGCATTTCGGACCCACCTGGCGTCGAACACACGGACATTTGGTAACATTTCTTCGTTTGGTACGATGGAAGACCATCTCATCTGTAAACACCGAGATTTTGATTGCTCTATCGCATCGAGAACGGCCTCAAAACAGATTGAAAAAATTCGCGCAAAAGACCGCCTAGCGTCGAACTCAGGACTCTTCCGTGAGAGAAGATAGCAAAATAATATTAGATAAGTGCCATCCTTACTTGTTCCAAAGTTTCGATTTAATATCTTATCGGGAAGGTCCCAAAATAAGATTCCGCTTTCCCCATTTGAAATACATTGAGGAATCGGAATGACCCTCTTGCATCGAACCAAGGACCACTAGACGAACGATGATATTCATGGAAGAAAGTTTTTAAACGCTGCTGTCACCATTCAGGGTTTTATCTTTCCAGCTTATCGGGAAGGCATTTAAAAAAATCTTCAAAGATTTCAGCAATGCATTTCTTATGGAAGAATTTTGCATCCACCTGGCGTCGAACTCACGGTCATTTTATAACATTTCTTCCATTCGTAATATAGAAGACTACCTCAACTTCAACCTCCGAGATTTTGGTTCCTCTATCTTAACGATAAGTGCCTCAAAATAATTTTCCAATATCCGCGCAATGCATTCTTATGGGAAAATTGCGATTTTTGGGAATTTCTGGCATCGAACCCATGATAGCTAGCGGCGATGTCTGCATTATTCTGGCGTCTAGAGTGTAGGGCCAGTACGTCGAAAAAATCTGACGTCGATGGCGCTTGTGGAACATGGTCAGAATTCGTATCCCCTATAAATATATAGGTATATCTATTATATATAGCTAACTCTCCGGATATACCTATATAGATACGAGTAAAAGTTGCTTGCATACTGCAAGCTAATTGGTAAAAATTTACAATAAGTTCCCCTTACGGGTATTATCTTCGAAGCTTATCTAGCAAAATTCTTAAAAATTTCCGCAATGCATTTCTTACGTGAGAAATTTTCATCCATGTGGCATCGAACTCACGGTCATATGCAACCTTTCTTCCACTGGTTCTATAGAAAACTACTTCAAACGCAAACGCTGTGATTTTGAATAGTCTCCTGCATAAAGAAAGGCCTCAAAACAATTTTTAAAAAATTGCGTAAATGACCGCCTGGCGTCGAACACAGGACCCGTTCGTGAGAGACAATGGCATATGAATGTTAGAGAAGTGCTACTCTGTCGTGTTTCAAAGTTTCAATTCAGTATCTTATCCGGAAGGTCCTAAAATGAGATTCCATTCTTCCCGTTTGAAATGCATGGTAGAATCGGAATGACGCTCTAGTATCGAACCAAGGACCACTAGAGAAACGGCGAAATTCATGAAAAATGTTCTCAAACGCCTCTGTCACCATTCCGGGTTATATCTTTCCAGCTTATCGGGAAGGCATTTAAAAAAATCGTCCAAGATTTCACCAATGCATTTCTTACGGAAGCATTTCGAACCCACCTGGCGTCGAACACACGGTCATTTGCTAACATTTCTTCCTTTGGTACTATGGAAGACCATCTCATCTGCAAACACCGTAATTTTGATTGCTCTATCGCATCGAGAACGGTCTCAAAACAGATTGCAAAAATTCGCGCAAATGACCGCCTAGCGTCGAACTCAGGACCCTTCCGTGAGAGAAAATAGCGAATTAATATTAGATAAGTGCCATTATGACATGTTCCAAAGTTTCGATTCCATATCTTATCGGGAAGGTCCCAAAATAAGATTCCGTTTTCCCCATTTGAAATGCATGGTGGAATGGGAATGACCGTCTTGCATCGAACCAAGGACCACCGGTGAAACGGAGAACTACTTGAAAGCATGTTTACTAACGCCTCTGTCACTATTCCGGGTGTGATCATTCCAGTTTATCGGTAAGGTATTGAAAAAAATTTTCAAAAATTGCAGCAATGCATTTCTTATGGAAGAATTTCGCCCCCTTCTGGCGTCGAACTCACGGTCTTTTTGTAACATTTCTTCCTTTGGTAGTATGAAAGACCATCTCATCTGCAAACACCGTGATTTTGATTGCTGTATCGCATCGAGAACGGCCTCAAAACAGATTGCAAAAATTCGCGCAAAAGACCGCCTAGCGTCGAACTCAGAACCTTTCCGTGAGAGAAGATAGCAGAATAATATTAGATAAGTGCCATCCTTACTGGTTCTAAAGTTTCGATTCAATATCTTATCGGGAAGGTCCCAAAATAAGATTCCGTTTTCCCCGTTTGAAATGCATGGTGAAATCGGAAGGACCCTCTTGCATCGAACCAAGGACCACTAGACGAACGGTAAAATTCATGGAAGAAAGTTTTCAAACGCTTCTGTCACCATTCCGGGTTATATCTTTCCAGCTTATCGGGAAAGCATTGAAAAAAAATTTCAAAAATTGCAGCAATGCATTTCTTATGGAAGCATTTCGGACCCACCTGGTGTCGAACACACGGTCATTTGCTAACATTTCTTCCTTTGGTACTATGGAAGACCATCTCATCTGCAAACACCGTGATTTTGATTGCTCTATCGCATCGAGAACGGCCTTAAAACAGATTGCAAATCTTCGCGCTAATGACCGCCTAGCGTCGAACTCAGGACCCTTCCGTGAGAGAAAATAGCGAATTAATATTAGGTAAGTGCCATTATGACGTTTTCCAAAGTTTCGATTCAATATCTTATCGGGAAGGTCCTAAAATAAGATTCCATTTTCCCCGTTTGAAATGCATGGTGGAATCGGAATGACCCACTTGCATCGAACCAAGGACCACTAGACGAACTGTGAAATTCATGAAAGAATGTGTTCAAACGCTTCCGTCGCCATACGGAGTTTGATCTTTCCAGCATATCGGGAAGGAATTGAAAAAAAATGACAAAAATTGCAGCAATGCATTTCTTATGGAAGAATTTCGGACCCACCTGGAGTCGAAGTCACGGTCATTTGGCAACATTTATTCAATAAGAACCATAGAAGACTACCTCAGCTTCAACCTCTGAGATTTTGGTTCCTCTACCTTAGCGATAAGTGCCTCAAAATAATTTTTAAAAATCCACGCAATGCATTCTTATGGGAAAATTGCGATTTTTGGGACATTCTAGTATCGAACCCATGACACCTAGCGTCGATGTCTGAATTATTGTAGCATCTAGAGTGTGGGGCCAGTACGTCGTAAAAATCTGAAGTCGACGGCGCTTGTGGAACATGGTCAGAATTCGTATCCCCTATAAATATATATATATATATATATAGGTATATCCGGAGAGTTAGCTATATATATAGATATATAGATATATATATAGATATAGGGGATACGAATTCTGACCATGTTCCACAAGCGCCATCGACGTCAGATTTTTTCGATGTACTGGCCCTACATTCTAGACGCCAGAATAATGCAGACATCGACGCTAGCTATCATGGGTTCGATACCAGAAATTCCCAAAAATCGCAATTTTCCCATAAGAATGCATTGCGCGGATTTTTGAAAATTATTTTGAGGCACTTATCGTTAAGATAGAGGAACCAAAATCTCGGAGGTTGAAGTTGAGGTAGTCGTCTATATTACGAATGGAAGAAATGTTATAAAATGACCGTGAGTTCGACGCCAGGTGGATGTAAAATTCTTCCATAAGAAATGCATTGCTGAAATCTTTGAAGATTTTTTTAAATGCCTTCCCGATAAGCTGGAAAGATAAAACCCTGAATGGTGACAGAAGCGTTTGAAAACTTTCTTCCATGAATATCATCGTTCGTCTAGTGGTCCTTGGTTCGATGCAAGAGGGTCATTCCGATTCCTCCATGTATTTCAAATGGGGAAAGCGGAATCTCATTTTGGGACCTTCCCGATAAGATATTGAATCGAAACTTTGGAACAAGTAAGGATGGCACTTATCTAATATTATTTTGCTATCTACTCTCACGGAAGAGTCCTGAGTTCGACGCTAGGCGGTCTTTTGCGCGAATTTTTTCAATCTGTTTTGAGGCCGTTCTCGATGCGATAGAGCAATCAAAATCTCGGTGTTTACAGATGAGATGGTCTTCCATCGTACCAAACGAAGAAATGTTACCAAATGTCCGTGTGTTCGACGCCAGGTGGGTCCGAAATGCCTCCGTAAGAAATGCATTGCTGATATCAGGGACGATTTTTTAAAATGCCTTCCCGATAAACTGGAAAGATAAAACCCGGAATGGTGACAGAGGCGTTTGAGAAGATTCCTTCATGATGTCCACTGCTTCTCTAGAGGTCCTTGGTTCGATGCTAGAGCGTCATTCCGATTCTACCATGCATTTCAAACGGGAATAACGGATCTTATTTTAGGACCTTCCCGATAAGATACTGAATTGAAACTTTGAAACACGACAGAGTAGCACTTCTCTAACATTCATATGCCATTGTCTCTCACGAACGGGTCCTGTGTTCGACGCCAGGCGGTCATTTACGCAATTTTTTAAAAATTGTTTTGAGGCCTTTCTTTATGCAGGAGACTATTCAAAATCACAGCGTTTGCGTTTGAAGTAGTTTTCTATAGAACCAGTGGAAGAAAGGTTGCATATGACCGTGAGTTCGATGCCAGATGGATGAAAATTTCTAACGTAAGAAATGTATTGCGGCAATTTTAAAAATTTTGCTGGATAAGCTTCGAAGATGACACCCGTAAGGGGAACTTATTGTAAATTTTTACCAATTAGCTTGCAGTATGCAAGCAACTTTTACTCGTATATATATAGGTATATCCGGAGAGTTAGCTATATATAATAGATATATATATATATATATATATATATATATATATATATCATATAAAGGAAAACATTTCCCATTGAAAATCATAGTATAGCATTATACAGGAAAACGGCTGTTCAAGAAGTAAAACTATAAATTACTAAGTTTTAAATTACTAGTAGCAATAGCATCAATTCATAACTACATATTAATTCACTGATTAATAATTATTTTTCAGATTTAATTCACCAACCAGTTGATTTCATACATGAGATTTTTGTTGCTAATTTAAAGAGCAGCGGTGTTTTTATAAATCGGAAAACAAAATAATGCTAAAAATAATAAGAAAATTAAATAAAAATGTATGAATGCGAAGTTAAAAATTAAAGAAATACTCTTGTATTGCAAGGTGAAAGTAATTATCACCTATTATTATTATTATTATAGTCATTATTATTAGCTTCAAAATATCTGAATTTCGTGGCCAAACAATTTAACGCGGTAATTATAAAGTCATTCAGTTAAAGAATTTGTGAAGTTTGAACTTCAGTGAGAAGATCATCATGGCACTAAAAAAAGTTGGGGAACTCGACGTTACATTTTTACGTTAAAATACAGATGGGAATCTGTAGGATTTCCATGGAAATGAAATAATCATGTTTTGGCACAATAACAATGGCAGAGCTTCACCTATCAATTAATTATCCCAATTTAGATAGTTATCCGTTGATCTTTTTGAGCGAACAAATTGGAATTTCCGCTGCATAATTAAATTGACGCAAAGTTTGAAACCAATCAATTTTAAAAGAATCAATTAAAATATAGCGTTGTCCTAATATTGCAACGAGAGATTTATCGAACCGCAGTGGAAATGCTATCCAATGCCCTCTAAAATTATTCCACGAATTCGTGACATTTGCCGAGGATACCACACGTGAAATAATTTGCGGAGGAAGGGATAGGTTTGTATGGAGATTGGGAGCCTAATTTACTGGCTTTAAACGCTTCGATAATTATTCGTTCATGACCAATGGAAATTAAATTTTATATGGAACTCATATTTCGCGAATATTAAAGACACCGACAAATTGATATGTGTAAGAAGTTAACCACAAAGCGACTTAAATTTTAATTACTGATACACAATAAAAGTCCATATTTTATAGCAGCACTTACAAAAATGTTTATCTCAAATATTAAAAAATGTTTCGAAGCTTTTCTGTGCTTCCTATTCTCTTCCTATACAAAGAAGAATGTCTCTTCTGAAAAGAAATTGATCTACTCGAAAGATTGAAGAAAAAATTCTATTGCTAAATATAGATTCGATACGATAACTGCAGAGAATTATCAGCTAAGTATGAATATTAGTGAATACTACTTCCAAAATTATAGTATATAATAAACGGATGAAACACAACAAGAGATATTCCTTCTCATTTAATATTAATGGCATGTTTTGGTTAATAAATTCAATAGCTAAATCATCAAGTATATAGGAGGAAAGTCTCACTTTTCAATTGAATTACAGCTGAAGTAATCGCAATTCCTTGCATAGTTGTGACTTTATAATAATACTGAGCAGAATTTTAAAAAATCTCCACGGTTATGCGAGAACAATGTGTTATATTGATATTGATATTGATTTTATTAACGGGCAGAAAAGTGCCCTTTTTCATTTTATATTGTCACGTTCACATTTACATTTTACACATAATGTGTATGTGTTTTACATGTGTAATGTGTTTTACACATAATGTGTGTTAATGACTATATTGTTTTATTCATGACTATTTATTAAGTTTTGACGATAAAGTAGAATCAATCCAAATAAAAAAACGCAAATATTTATGTAACACATTCATAAACCACAACATTTTAAGTTTGAAACTGTATGTCCGTCCGGGAGAGGGTCATGATTCCATTTTATTAATTATTTAATTGACGAATTCTCTTCGAACATCTTTTTAGTACCGAAAATTTCATATAAGCTGATTCAAATTTGAACATTTTTCTTTATTTAATTTTACATATATGCACACTTAGTATAGCATGGAAATTCGTTGCAATGAGTTGATTACGCACACGAGAGTGTATTCTCGCAGTGAAGCGTTTTTATCGTTTAAATCGTCACCATTGAGCGAACATCTTCGAGCGATTCTCCAATTAACGTTCGCTCGACTCCCACCGAAATTAATTGGTCGCGGGAGAGCCGATAAATCGGGTTTCGAAGGCAAAAAACACCGAAGCAAAATTAAATACACGCTAGAATTAACCTCTTCCCGATAAAGGAAAAATTCTTCCCTCCGTAGAGAGCGTCATAAATCTTTATCCCACCAATTTCACGCTCATAAACCATTGATCAGAAAATTCCCCTCACCAAAGGAATTCGAAGGGAAGAAAAAGCTCTTAACGGAAAGGAAGAAAAACCCATGGCATTCATATTTCCCGATCTCCAAGCGAGGAAACACGACATCGTCTTATAATCTCTTCCGCCATATCTTCCCCTCCAGCTAAAACACCTTTTTACGCCCTCACGACCTTGATGAAAATCTCATCCTTACCTGCAGGGGTTTTACACGCAGTAACATTCTTCTCACGTAGCGCCCCTTCTCGGGGGGCCCCCGCCGAGGCCAAAAAGGGCGAAAAGTGTCTACGATTTAGCGAGGACCCTGCGGAGTCGACGGTGGCGCCCGCCGCGTGACGCGGATGATCTGCTAAGCGTTTATGGAACTCGGGGGGGTGGATTCTTATTTTGTGTGGATTTTCCGGTCGGAATGTGGGGATGGATATTGGTTTGGAAAGGGTGCGCAAGGTGGAAACGTAGAAGGAATTCCCGGAGGTAGCAAGATGTGTCGATTCGGCATGCAGGAATGGGTCCCTCTATATATCCTTAAAACTATACATCGCGGGGTTTAAATTCCGATTTACGAGGATCGTTAATCGATGCGTGTTTTTTTATTTATCATTTAAGGAGGGATTTTTCCGAGAATTTGTGACGGGTCGCTGAACTGTACGCTTGGGATTTATTCTGTCTCATGTTAACAGACGTGATAAATTCCTCACCTCAAATAAATAAATAACTGTCGTCTTTATCGTGCGAAAGAGTTGAAGCCTCTTCTTCCATTCAACCCGTATAAATCATATCGACTAGTACTAAGTAAATGTTAATTGAATTAAACGGAGAAAAAGATGAATTTAGTTATGGGTTTGAAAAACATAAGTGAAGCTTGGAAAATGTAATCCACAGCAGGAAGAAAGGGATATGTGACAACCCTGCATAAACCTACTGAGACAGTTAACAAAGGTAGTAGAGCAGAATACCCTAACCATAATTTGTACATAAATAGTAAAAATAAGAAAATAGATAATTAATCGCGAATTATGTCAAATCGATTAGCTCTCCTCGGAACTTTTATTATTACGTTTTTATTAAATGTCAATGAAAATTCCGACAAGGCTACTTGAGGATGTCTTTTAATATCAAGTTATATACTCTATGTGAAAAGGCTCTTATCTGTGACGTATGGAGGAATAAATTACAGAACAGATATGTATGTACACAATTCGGTTGCAGGATATAATTTGTTAATAAAATTTAAATCACCTCTAACATTCAAATTTCATCAAAATATATCATGCAGTTCATCATACACATTAATATATTTAATTGATATAATAAACATATATATATATATATATATATATATATATATATATATATATATATATATATATATATATATATATATATATATATATATATATATATATATACATACACATATATATACATACACATATATATACATACATATTGAATTTAGATCACTTGAGTTGTTCTCACATTGTGGAGTAAAAACACGTTAATTACCCTTAGTTAGTTAGTACGTTAGTTGTATATTTATTTTACGTTTTAATTATTTGATCGTGATTAAATTAATGTAGAGAAAAATGAGTTTGGGTTTAAAAAAGTCATTGACCGAGAAGAGTTATGTGGAAGGTAATCTACTTAATTGAAGCGGTCAGCGTGTATGATCATTACAAAAATTTCCTCTAACGTGGTATAGTAAAGAACATGTATCATTAGAGCTCATTTCGTTTACGTAGAATTAAAGTATATGTCCTTTCTCGTCGTGAGCTAATCAAAACTGAATAAACTTGGCGTATTCGCCGCTTTGTTCCATCAAGTTCCAAGCTGCAAAATTAGAAATAATGCCATGCTTTCCATTGTTTGGATAGTAATATGAACGAAATAAAACGAAAATATCCTTTAAATCTAATTCGTTTATTTTATCAGTGACACATTTCAAATGTGTTTCTACGAATAAAATAAATATCTTGGAAATTATTCGACGCATTCGCTGCCAAAAATTTATATTGGTGAGAGATGGACCATTATATTAATGAACTACACAGGTTAGCGAAAGAGTAAATCATTTGAGATTTTGTTTTCCTATGTCCGTACAAGCCTTGTATTAATTTGTTCATCAATTTAAAATCGAGTAGCTAGTGTTCCAAATGAATTGTCTGCTAAAATTGAGCCACTAAGTCTTTTGCAGAAGTATGAATGTAACGCAGAAGTTAACCCATCGACTGAGTCTTTTTCACGAATGGCCTCTTTGCATCTGATCGTTTCAACTGAAATATTTTTCGAATTCTTTTCCATAAAATTGCTTTTTCTGAGAGGTTACTCGTCCGAGTTACAAAGAAGGGATACTCGCGATTAATTAAAGAAAGTCCAAAAGTGATATTTGCACATACTTCTGTAGGGATACGAAGAGATTATAAATCGCGTCCAAGGGTGCATTTCACACGCGTATTGATAACCTCGTTATTATCTCATGCGAGTGCTCCTCACGCGTGATTACATTATAAAGGATTGGATGGTAACGAATTCCTTGAAATATATTTCCGGTCAGTGGATGGAGAAGAATCGCGCTCTGCTCAAAGAGACGTAAGATTTAATTTTCCACTGTGCGCGGAATCTATTTTTTGAAAATAATAATTCTTAGGAATCGTGGGGTTTTACTTTGTGTGAGAATTCATTTCCTCTTTGAGAATCAGAGCCGCTCCGGAATTTATTTTCCCGCTTATTTTCGAATTCGTTATCAATACCGAGAAGAGGAATATTTTTCGTGTTTCAGAATATCATTTCTGATAGATATCATTAGTTTTATGCCCCTTAGAAATAAGCTATTTAACATAATACTATTGTGTTATTAAGATAACTCTTACCTAATAACCCTAATGAATTTTATGCTGCATTCAATTATATATAGCGAAATCGTACAGACGGATATATTTTACTTCTCATGATTGTATGCAAAAATAAAAAGGAATAAGTTCTAAGGATTATGTTAGAAGAATATATTAATCAAGCAAATTATTTCATTAGACTCTCAGTTATAGAGATTTTTCTCTTTCTTTTCTATGATATCGAAATTGTCATCACCTCTTCGTACTTGATACAAAGTAAATACATATAATTTCTTACCGTTTGAGTTACTTAACCAAGAATATTCCGAATCAATGGTCTTCATAACCAAATGACGATTCCTTAATAATTCATCGAATCCTATTCAGTACTAAGAATGCCCATGATTTTCATCATTTTATCTGAGCGTTCGACTGTTACATTCCATAATTGTCTAATATTTTGAATATTTTTTCCTTTCGGAGACATGATTATTACAAACTCTTTCAAATTTTAACGAAATGCACTTGCTAAATTAGGTGATATCATTTTTATGCATCATTTTTGCCATAATAATACAGGTAAAGTGAAGTTCTTATTTGTGTTAAACAGGTGGATTTGTGTTCTTCAGCATTTCATTGGCTCTGAAAATCGAATTTTGATAGTCAAAATATGCTTAATTAATTATAATGGAGGTTTATTAAAAAGTATAGTTTTTTGAACGCTCATGCGTATTTCCGAACACATTTTACTGAATATTAAAGTATGTTATATATAATTATCTTAGATCATCCCTTACTTTTTCTTGTATTTTATAACTTCGCGTTGTAACTTCCTAAAGGATCTTATCTAACTGCCTATTCCTGATACAGAAGCATCACAGAATAATTTAATTGAAAAATGTACGAACGCTGACAATTATCAATAGATATTTAGCTAACTGTGAGTTGTTAACGAAATCCTTAATCATCGTCGCTAGCAAGAATCGAAAATCGTTTGTGCAGTTCCATGGTAATAATTAACGTGGATCCCAGAGGTTGAGTGATTCCAAAGGAAAAAATGATCACGTTGGATGACTCCTTTATAAAATTAGTCAACGATAGGGACTAAATCCCCTGGGAATGAGAAATTAAGAAAGCGTGAAGAAGTGGAGGAGTTTGTCCTAGTTTTCGTGCTGTGGGTAGTCATTTACTATCTGGTTTCAATTCTCTGCTCCAGTTGCTAATTGGATGCAAAGTTGCCGAGTCCTGTCTGATGAAAGGCAAATATGGATGCGACCGAATCCAGCTACTCCACTATTAAACTTGTGTGTCGCATGATGCACTCAACATTTTAACTAGGATCTCTGATTTAAGTGATTAGTTGACAGAGCAACCAAGGAGCGTACATCTTTTTGGAGTTTCCCATGTAAATGAGAACTCCGATGTATGGCGGTAAGAGGGAGAATATGATTAACCTTGGTTTTTGCATTTCATTAACGTAGACTCGATATCTCAGGTTACAATAACACTCAAAACAAGAGAAACGAACGACAGACCTTCCTCCATTCAAATACATTATAACAGACTACCGACCAGAGAGCCAGTAAAAATCAGGATACTGTACGATTTCTGTCCTTTCTAATTACTGTTATTTTTTCGTACTATGCTGATACTGAGGGGCCAATTTTAAGATTAGATGGATTTTGAAAAGAGTTAAAATACTATTAATGAAGAATAATGTAATGATGATCGATTTCTAACAAAAGGATTTTGATTCGGCGTTGTTATGAATGAGGTCTGTCACAGTTTTAAATTTAACTGTTCAAAGGAGAAATATCGGAAAAATCAAGCGGAAATATATAATTTGATTTAATTAGACAAGTTAAGAGTCGAAAGAGTGGTTAAATGCGAGATTAAAAGGTGATTCTTCGCCCTGTACTTGTCTGAGTTTCTCATTTAGTCTGAATGTTACATTTCCAAAGTCTCTCTAATTTTGATGCGTTTAATATATTCGTCAGAAGGATTAACTAATTTATACAAAATGATGCGGCATAGTTTTTCGAGGAGTGTTTTCCCTAATATGATAAGTTTTCATTTTTTAGTCACTCATTCCTAACATTATAAAAATATATTCTATAGATAAATTTTCCTGATACGAAGATTGAGTTTCAAATCTTATTAAAGATGTTATAATTCATGAGAAAAATGTATAAACTCAAGAATTTAATAAATAAATTACGAAAAAAATTATCTGCTGAAAGATGAAAGAATACTGTTTAAAAATGTTTTCTATTCTGGTATTTAGAGGGCATGGTAATGAAAATAATACACAAGGAAAGCTAAATTTAAACCTCAGAGGTTTATATTTAGACATTTTGCCAATTCTTCGGAGATTATGCAATAAACAGTTTGATCTCTTTGAGCAGTCATCCTATAGATAGGAAATTAACCAGTAGAGTGGAGGGGAAATGTGTAGTGGGAGTGCCACTGAGGTGATATCTCGGGAAAAGGTAGAAGATTTTGTTTCACACTCATCGCTGTAGCTGGTGCCCTAAAATTATTTAATATAATATTAAGTTGTACTTAGAAAAGCTGAATTTTATGTAAAATTATAAAATTTCTCTGTTCCCTCTTTCGACCGAGTTTGCAGACTTCTTCAAATAACTCACTAAAAACTACGAGAATACTCAATTGCCTCAAAGAGCCTACGCCCTGGGCAGGTGTCACTTCGGCTCTGATTACATATATAAACAACGATTTTGAATTCAACTGGAAACAAACTGATTAATTTGATTAATTAGCTAATTTCACTCTGTATTCGCATTCCACATGAATTTCAATTAATCAGCTAATCACACATTTGCAGGCAAATTCTATTGACCTAAGCGTAATTTAATCTTTACAAGACGCGAATGTCTCCCTCGAGTGTTTTTCTATTAATGTTATTTTTAAACTTACAGACAATTTTGTAAAATTCCGTTTAAATTGTTTTAAGCCGACTTCGGTAATAGTTTAAATGTTTTTCTTTTAGTTTTGAAATTAGGGCGAAAGTTTCTAGTAAATGTTTTGATATTTCGTTAAATGTTTTAACAGATTGTACTGAAATATAGTTACCCAAAAATTTAATTGTAATTAAAAATTATTTGTAACTAAAATCTTATTCTAACTGATAGTGTTTCATCTCATGATTTTAGCAAGTTGAAAGAGTTTTATTCAGGTGTATGTGGTGAATACAACTACTTTGGTTATAGCTCTTACTTTGCTTCCCTTATGGTAGCCACAATTTCACTTAAAATTGCATAACAAGATAAGTAATATTTCCAAGAAGCACATTCTTCTATCAATCGCAATTCTTATCGATTCCTAGAGTTATGATCTGGTCTACGATTTCGGTGTGCGAAATATTGCTCAAAAAGATTCATCGATGACTACAATTTAATTGTTTTGAATACTATCTTAGATATTTTATTCAGACCAATCGTCATTATTAGCATTGCTTACATTATTCTCCCACTTTGATTTTCCTTTTCCTTGGTCATATAAATCCTGATATCAACGCTTTCTACTATTCATAATAGTTCTGTTTCTCTATGGACATGTAATACGACTGATATTAAGTTAGATAATCACTTCCCGTAGCAGCACCAGTAGAAGACAATGTCTGCTTAGGAAGTCATTTTTAAGCTTTCGAAAGAATTCGGATACAAAAATCAAAAAAAATGTGAAGAATAAAACAGTAACTATCATAATCTTTTCCGGATGAATTTCCTTACAAATCTTCACTTTGTTTTAAAATGTGCCAATATAGCTATCTATAGTTTACTGTGTACACAAAAGTATAGGCGATGAAATTATACAACTATGTAGGTTCCATAGGTTTATTTTGCCCGGCTAGTTTTAATAGTCTGCTAACATCATCAGGCACATTTCCATCATGAAGCAAATCTTTCCATATTCTCGCCACCTCATCTTCTTCACTTATTCCCCCTTTTCCTTCTTATATAATTGCTCTAATTTTAAGTAAATTTCCTAATCATGCTAACACGGAATCGATATTAGTCGAAAATAAACCTATGGAAACTACTAGGGTTTTGAGGATAGTAAGCAAAATTACGCTAAAGAATTTATAAATTAGTAGCCTCAAATTAAGATTAGTATTTTTTACTATCCCTCTTCAACATTCTCTCATCTAATTTGTAAGTTATGTTCATCTTAATAAAGATCATTATTTAAGACGTTTCTTGTTGTTCAAAGATTTTAACGTTACTGTATTTGAAAGAAAAATTAGATTTAAAAATTTTCTAGCCTCTAATTCAGAAACAGTCAATGATTTAACTTCTTAATTTCTTATGTACCTAGATTTCTATGATGAGTAAAAATTTACTCTGCGAATGTAGAAATATGAAAATCGCATTCATTCATAGCATCAGTCATCAGGACAACTGTTTGTCATGACAGATTTAATGCGAGTTTCCGCGACATATAGCCGTTAGCAAAATTGTACTATATAAGGGAGAATTTATAGCACATTATCTTTTTAATAATAGTATCTCTCTTATGGCCATAATTTACAAATTTCTTTGGCA
This sequence comes from Pachydiplax longipennis, assembly GCA_036926295.1. Taxonomy (NCBI): domain Eukaryota; kingdom Metazoa; phylum Arthropoda; class Insecta; order Odonata; family Libellulidae; genus Pachydiplax; species Pachydiplax longipennis. Next base: position 424,303 of record JAVFKF010000085.1, on the reverse strand, counting down.
AAAGATATTGAACCTGCAGGTGAAACAAAATCTATGTTAATGTATTTTTAATAGAGACTCATAGATGATGGGATCGTTGACGATAGCCAATGATGGTCACGCTCAACACTTAAAACGGCGGTGACGCAAGCAAGCATATACTCAGAGTTGATATAATGTTCTCATAAAAGGGTAGGTACATGAAGAGCGAAACAAAATTCAAGCAGTCTTCACGAAGCGGGAGTAACTCACCGTCAAAATCTTCCCGTCATCTTCACCTCAGCGCGTGATTCAGTGTGATGAAAAAAAATGATCGATTTCAGTATCAGTGGCCGTAATAGGACGTGACTGGCGTTGCAGCCAGGGAGTACTTTCCTTTTCCCAGCAAAGAGCCTTCTTGAGAGACGTCGTAAGTTCTTTTCCTTATGAGGCCTTTTTCCTGATCCCGTTTTGCTATCGCGCATCCATTTTCTGGAGAAATATTCAGAATGTGTTAAACTCCACTTCCACACTTTCCTCAATGGCTGCACGTGCTTCTCTCTCTGCCTTCCCAACTTCGATCTTTTCTCGGAGATAATCTCAAAACGTATAGTACTCAACTTTCTCAACTGCCGGATACGGAAATTAAATTATTTATTTATTTTCCCGATTTATCCTATGAAATGTGTTGTTGATAAAGATTTTTCAATGCAATAAAATGAAAAGATTTAACATATTTGCTTGCCATTTTATTTTAACTTTTCCGGTTAACGAAACAATTTGATATTTTTTATTTTATTTTTTTTAATATTTAAACTATATATTGCTTTTACTGTACTAACATTTTCAATACTATATAATATATATTATATATATGTTATCTTCTATTAACAGATTGTAATATCTGTATTTAATAACTTTTACGAAAAGAATACCATTCATCGATGAAAAGAATTCGGTAGCTAATTGTAAATTAATTGCAATAGATGATTGGTAATGCATATTTAATGTCCTCTCAAGCTCTGTATGCTTATCACAATGAATGACATAATCACAAAATAGCGGTACTGCCCATGACTTGCCTATGATACTTTATCTTTTTAGTTTTGGGAGATTTGCGATGAATCGAATGTAATGACAAGTAGTAGAGCATGTTGACATTGATGAAAAATGACTTCATGGTTTTCATAGAATAAACCGGGGAAGTAATAATGGATATACATAAATGAAATGCATTTTTGGAGTACATAATTACAGGCTTATGTAATTAAAGCCTCCATTTTGGAACTTATTTATAAAACGGTTCAATTTAGATTGAATGAGACATTGCATTATTACTCACAGTTGTAAATAGTATTAATAAATAGAATTCTAATCTGTGTAAATATACAATCTAATAATAGCACGGTAAAGAATTCAAGAGGGTTGGAATTCTTAACCAACAAGGCTTCGCTAATCTGTAATAGGTTTTTCCTATCTTCCAGAAATAATTGCAAGATGCATAGTGTTTAAGCGAGGAAATTCATGCATCTTCCAGAGGAGATAAAATTCATGCATTAAATATATGAATCCTTCCGCACACACACGGAGAGCCTATTTTTAGCTCCAGCGCATACTTTCTTCCCTTCTTCCAAAAGCCCTTCATTTCATCCATATATTTCCCTCACACGCTTGTTCCCTTTGATCGCCTTTCTACCACACCTCACCTTTCTGTTCAGCGAGAATTTTTTTCCATAACGTGTATTTCCTTATCAACTCCTCCGATGACATTGCCTCTAACCCCACTGGAAAGCCAACAATATCCCCATGGAAAGCTATAACGACCTCAGAGTTACTCCCTCACATTTCCCTTGACGATCTCATCCTTTCCTCCCCGCTATTCAAACCACTAACTGTAACAAGATGTCTCGTATCCTTTCAAAGTAAGTAAATGAGTGGTAAGGAGAAAGTGGATGTCAGAGAAATGAATGCACAGGGATACAAAGGGTGACAAACAGACAGTCTTAAAGAAATGAAGAGCGTGTAAGAGGCTGGACAAGATAGGAAGGAAAAATTCAAAAATCGAACGATTGAAATCACTTGTCAGATTCAATAAGCCTAACTAAATGCGATTTTTGTATCTTTCAATTCAGTTCTAGTGTTTTACGGTCTTCTAGTGGGCATTATCAAGTGAATAAAGAGTAAAAATAAACTCATTACTTGATCTTTACTAACATATAAAATAGTTTATTTAAAACCATCGAGATAAAAATCATATATTTTACGGTCATTATTTTTTTACCAAAAAATTTTTCTCCTTTCGCAAAGGAAAAAGGTCGAAATTAATATTTTACAGTGATTTGCAAGGAAAAAATACTGAAAAATCATAATTGTCTCATAAGAATTTTGAAATGTGTGTCATTTTTTGTATATTATTATTTTTATTTCGATTAATTTGATTTTTCATAGATTGACGTGATTAAAATAAACATTTTAAATTGAAAAATGCAGGATTTGACCTGCAATTCCCTATGGATTACGCAATAAACGATTGTACTAAAATAAAATCACCTACGGTTTTGCGATTAAATTACGTCTTAGGTATAAAAATCCACTTAATGGAGAATAGATATTATGAGAGTTAAAACTTAACTAAGAGCAATGAGGTTGAGAAATGAGTCGATGTTCGTCATTTCAAACGTACAACTAACATAAAGATAAGAAATTATATAATTAACTTAGTGCTTAGAGTCAAACGAATTCTTCTTAGATTACGACGACCTATAAAACTAAAAGTACTATTCCGGTAGCAGTTCATATTCAGCCAATACTTGAACCGATTGTGTAAGAAAAATCTTTTATTTATAACCACAATTACTGGTCTGACGAAAAGGGCGCAAGGTCTAACGTAATTTTGTGGTCTGTTTCCAGAGAATAAATTCGCTACCGACACCGTATATTCTACGTCGCCCATTAGTAATACCTAAGGGGACCCGCCGTAGAAAGATGTACAAGGTTGAGGTAAGATTAATCCGACGGAGCTTCTTTACATCTCCTCTGGTGCGTCATCAACACCTACTTATGCCTTCCGTCTTCTTTCTGCAACTACTGGGAGTCCCTCCTCTTTCCCTCCAAACCTCAATGACCCCATCTGCAGTGGAGTGTTGAGAATTTTCTCGGTTTTTTTTCCCAGCAAAGGATGTTCCCCTAAGAGGGTCAAGGGTTCGTATCTATCCATTAGGGAGAGCGGACTTGTGTGGAGTATGTATTTGCTCCAGACTCGTCTCGTTATCACAGCGAAAACCTTCTTTCCCTTCACATCACGATTAGTCTCAGCTTCTTGAGGAAAAAATAATTTCCACCGCGTTTTTTCCTTCGCATTGGACAAATATACATCATTCCAGGTGTTTCTCGACGGAGCTTTTGTTTTTTCCTCTTCTTTTCCCTCCCTTTCTTCGCATTTTTCTTTCCTCTCGGAGGTCCAGACCTCCACAAGAGGGAAAATAAAAACAGGTCTCCTTTTTGATCATTTTCTAGCTCTCCTACAGAGTTAAACCTCACAAGATCTTGCTTATTACTTCACCTTATCGCTTTTCCAGCTTGAATGGGTCGTTCACCCGGTGCTACTCAGCCTTCGCTTCATTTGCATGTTTTTGTGGGAAATTCACAGTGTTTAATTTTATTTCTTCGGTGGTACATACAATTATCGTAAACGTTCTCTTCATTCCGAGAATACCTTAAACTTTTGTATTGTTTCTCGGGTAAACAGAGTGAAAACAATGGTCTACACTATATTCAACAATTTTAACGAAGCGGAAAAGACGTTATTTTGTCTCGAAATACTGAGATAAAGAATTAGAGATTGAAAACAATTATCATGCAGGTGAAACATGAAGTCAAATGATCTCGCTCTTAAGACTTCTCTCACGACAATTTCCCATCTTAAACTAAAATTTTCAGAAACAAGGTCTCGAAAATTCGGTTTAGGATAGGATATTGTCATAGTTAAGAGCGAGTTAGTCATTGATTTACATTCTGTATCATATTACTGAAAAAGTAAACAAGATTAACCGGTAGATAAAACCATTTCATTTTAAGCTGGAGAGAAATGTATGTAAAGGTTGACCTTACGTGTTACAATTAAATCATACTGCTATGAGATAAGGAACTTTTCCATCTAAAGTTTTTACGAATTTATTTGTTTTCACTTACAATTATCATTTCACGATCGATTTCTTTTGGCGTCGTGTTTACCTCAACCATTTCTACCGTCGTGTAATGCTCATTGTCTATTCTTCAGGATACACTGCTCCAACTCCAACTTTTTTTTTATTATGGACTGTCTAACTGTCAGCGTTTTCACCGGAGGGTCGCGTTTTAACCTTTTATTCAATTTAATTGATATTTTAACTAAGATTATCCTCCTGAAATCTGTAACCAAAAACTAATTCGCATATTGATTCGAGGAGATAGTCGGTATTTTCTGATCAGTTTTTTTATGCAATTCTTTCACTACACCAAGCTATTCACATCTAAATATATCGTTTAAAGCCTGCATGGAACCTAGTATTTAGGATGGAAGGATATATCTATTACATTATACATTATGCCTTAGAGAATGCTGAAAGACGCGTGGTTTTTAATTTAAAGCATAGCTAATTCAATATTAAATATAATCCAGTCGAAATATTTCACAAGGAAAAGAACGTATTTAATAAAAGAAATTTATCGATCGATATTTGCTCTCATTCAAACATATTTACGCTCCAGCGACAGTGGCATCCTTCAAAAGGAATCAAACGGAGCTTCATGTAGATACGAAGTCATTAGAGGATCACATAGCTCTAAAAGTTGAGCATTAAAGCAATCGTCATTTTCATATCTGACGGTTTCTAATTCACGTGTGTTACCCAAAGCAAAGGTGGTTCATTAATTCCGGATTTTGCACGTGTGTCTGCAACTTTATCTCTGAAACTGTTATCTGTATTCCTGGAGACTTGTATGTGCTCTTTTATAGGTCGGCTCTCCATGCGTAGTTTGAGAATGTCAGGGTATTTTTTTTTAATTTCAGAGAATAGTAAACGAATATAGAGAACAATGTGCTGATAAAGAAGTAACGCAAAATAATACAATTTATATCATCAGAAGACTGATGCCCTCGATTAATAATGGTATGGAACGACTTTTTTCTTTGACGTTAATGCAAAGAATCTACCCGACAATGTTTTCCTTACTTGATAAAAATCACTAATTTTCTTTATCAATTTCTACCTAGACGTTTTACTGATAAATGCTGGTTCATTCTGAGTAAGAAAACTATTTAAGATTTATAAAACAACTTAGGATTTAAAAAATCGCTTCATCAATTGTACAATAGTAATAACTATACTGTATTAAAGGGAAGTGTTTTTACCGGAAATCTTGGAAAACAAAATGAGAGACTTTTGTTTAATTTTTATACGAGTAATATCACCTTAAAACGAAAATGGCACTTCTTTTGTTTATTATATCAGCCACAGCTTTAGACAGGGTATCTACAATTTTCACTTACATTCGTCACGTTGAGTAAGACTGGTTGCCTCATAATTTTTTTAAGAATGGTCAGATTTTTGGACAATGAGATCGTTATCCATTGCTGCTTAATGTACTACATTTTACTGTTCCTAAAGATTTCGATAATTTTATAATAGAATTCTCGATGAAGATAGCAAAATTCAAAATTCAAATTCGGAAATTCAATTTTTAGTTTATTCTCTGGACGATTGTCACCAGTAGTTAGTGTACATCTATTCTTACGAGGGAAATCAAATTTGGATCCTTATTGTTCGATTAATATATGTTATTGACTTATTTCTAGAGTTCAATTTGTCTTGCTTTATTTTGAGTAAATAGAAGACGGGACTTTATATTCTCAATTAAGTCATATATATGACTAATTGTTTATTACTATCAGTTAATTATTATTATTATTAATTGTTTTATAATTTGTTTGTCTGTCAACATTAATAAATTGATCAGTTAATATAATAAATTATCAAAATAAAATATGCCATTGCAAAATTATCCTGTAACAACGACATGTGCATGTCGTTATTAAAAGATTCACGGCAATTTATAAATTTATAAAAATTTTAAGTGATATCAACACTAATACCCTCCATTCAGCCTTAAATGCCACATAAAAATTATCATAAAATGCGTCTCCTTGATCTCAGAGGAGAGAGAAAAATCCTCATCGTCCCATTTTATGCTGGACGTGATTCTATACATATTTTCATGGCTTCGGACCTAAAAAGATCGCCGATACATCCACAGGAAACCCTTAAAAGTTATCTACGGAATAGCAGATGTTGTGCTGAAGTTGAGCGTCGATAACCAAGTGAGAGCGTGGGGCGAATTCAATTATCCGTCGGACGTGGGCTGAGTAGCGTATGATGTTCACGTAAGATACCTCGGAATAAAGAATGAGGATTTGATCTTTCGTATCCAAGAAAATGTCAGTAAGCATGAGATTAGAGGAAACAATGAAAATGAAGCCCAGAGGGAATTAGCAATAATTATCGCAATTGTTAGAAACTTAACGTTTTGCTTTTCAATAAATTTATCTATCTTCAGACATTTTAACCATTATTATTTTTTATTTTTATCTTCCTCAAGATTTCTATCTTCAGATTTCAGACAATTTCTAATACAAAAATTTAACCAATGAGAAACTTAAGGAGGATTTTCTGTTGACGTTTATTCAACAGTAATGTCATTAATGCTTCATATTTGTATATTTTAATAGTTTTCGTATCTTTTCGAAGTCGCCTATCGTCTAAAGTAAAATATTAATGGCAATATGCGCTTGTTCTATAATACTCCTATAAAAATTCCCGCTAAAAAGCAATAAATGGTAAAAATATTACTTTTACCAGATAGAACTTCCTTGTCCCTTCAAATATATTCGAATTCCTACTCGTTGACTTAAGTTTATAAATTCGGATTCGAAAAGTTTTAAACCAAGAATATAGGAATTAAGTACAGAATAAAATATTTACACTACCGTAATGCTACCGGAATTCTAAGAAAAACCATTTTAGCTCTCAGGACTCTCAATGATGAAATATAATTCAAGCTCTTTTTAACTCCGATGAAGCCGATTATTTGTATTGTTTTTAGAGATCATTGCCAAGGCCAACTGATAATGTGAATAGCTTCTTATACTTACCTTCTGGGAAAAATTAATCAATTTCTGATGTAACGCAAGGGAATATAATTTCTGGAAAACAATAGCGCATCTCTTTCAGAACTCTCGAATGTAATTGCGAAGGAGATGAACACTCAAGTGATTATGCTATTTCGCGACCTTAAGTCGAACCCCGACATTCACAAGAGTCACTCAGAAAATCCAATATAGTAGGAGAGTGGGCTTTTCCTCGTTATGGAATATTCCACCGGTGAGTCTGTTTCTTCTCCATTTACTGGAGCATCGCCTCGACTTATATTTGACTCACGCCTTCTGACTCGAGACGTGAATATAAAACAAAACTTGCGAAGGTATGAAATATGCGCCGATGTAATGAAAGAGATATTCTCCGCGCGAGAAAGTGAAAGATGGGAGGAGGATGTTATGCGCACATTGGAAATGATAAGTTTTGGAGTCAGACTCATAGTACTAGCAAAATTGGAGACGGTCCTTTCATAAACTTTAATCATTTTCTATCGGAATTTAATAACGTTGTTTGATTAAAATAATATTTGAGCACTTTATTTCAAATTAGTTTCATGATGATTTTCACGGAAACTCATGAAGTGCAACATCATCCAAGTGATATTAACCCTCCAGTCACTTATTAAACAAACGTAGTCGATGGGACACCCAGGTTATTTTTTTCTGTTTTTAATAGACCTAACTTTTATATTTAACTACGTTTCTCTTGAAATCTCATCTTCATTATTTTATACATACAAAATTATTTTTAGATATTTTATTAAGTATTATCTCATCAAATAAAAATAAATTATGCTAAAATTACTTTAAATATCCTCTTAACACCTAAAAACGATACGCATGCGATCGAGTTGGATATAGCAGGGAAGACGAGATGAAAAATTTTACATTTCTAAATCGCAGTGGTTATCTAATACTCGGTAATCATACACGAAGGGTACTATACTTGAACTGTATGCAGAGTATTCCTTACTACGACATTCCTGACTGAGCTGAATTTGAAAATAGTAACTAACTGAACCATACAATCCTAATTAATCTCACTTTAAAATTCATTGAATGAGTTAACTTATATTTACCTAATTAAGAGATTTTTGCGTCTCTGTAGACCCACTTTAATGATTATTTACTTTTCCTTTGATAATAATAATAATAAAGGAATAACAATCTATCATTAAATTGCCAATTGAATGGAATCATATTGATTGTTATTTATCCATTCAATTATGTTTAATAAACTCATAAATCTTTTCTTTTATTGAGAGTTTCCGTATTATCACCTACAATTGCTTTCAAAGATTTTCAGAAGTTTTTCAAGTCAGATTTCTGTGAATTATCTTCCATGAAAATTTTATTCAATATTTTCAATTTACACGCCTCGCCAAGATGGATTAAACTTGTTTAATTTATTTTTAAAAGAAATCCTGTATTATAAGAAGGAGTTTTTCCAAATTAGTCGCAAATATTTCATTGGAATAAATTATTTCTGCAGATTTCATTCCCAATTAAGTTATCAATGTATCTTCGGGATCTCTTGCTAAGATTCTTTCTTCCCATTTTACGATATCTCAAAGTAGTTTACCGATAATTGACGTAAAATATATACGTATCCTTTTCATTGGCTCATCCGTGGCTGACATGTGATCTTTTCCTCTAGTTTATAATGTCATGGAAGAATCCTTACCTGTAAAGAAAATAAAAATGCATTATTAATTCAAAGGATATTAAAACTAGTGATATATTTTAAAATCTTTAATGAGTAATAACTATGCATACTTTAAAACGATTTATCAGAATTTAAAAAATACCTTTTAAGTTACGTGATACCTAATATCCGCCACACCTGTCTGTCCAACGTTTTCCCCAGAGTTATTAATTCAATATTACTTTGAAATAATTAAATCAATTAATGAAAAGTGCAATTTCAAAACAATAATGAATGAAAAACTAAAACTAAGTTTGCTTATTTGAAATCCAAATTTTGTGGAAGGAAACTATTTCGACACAATTTTTGCAAAATTAATTTCCATTCGTTAAAGCGGTCATTTTATCTTAGAAATAGCGAAATAGAGGACAAAATCCGCAGTTCACTTCAATAGTTCTCTGCTTGATCTTATTCCAATCAAGAGTGGGATGAGAACTTACTTTAGTGCGTAAACTCAATTTATTTGATAATTGATGTTTCCGAGAAATTCAAGGAGTACTTACTTCAATTCCTCTGACAATCTAACTCCTACCTTACTTTCTTGTAATTCATCCGATTAAGGGCATGGATTGAATATTTCGTCAGTCTACTTATTGGGCACATATCTGTGGATCTTGCTGATTTTCTCTATTCTATCGAGATTTTTATACACTTCTGAACGATTCATGCGTGAATGCATAACAAAACGGTTTCAACTGACCTATTGAACTTACTATGATTTTACCATTTTCTGCGATATCCTTTACATATTTGTAAGCCATTTTCTCTCGTAAGTATTCCAATGAAAATGTGTCCCATAAATTTCTATTTCTCCCCCTTGATTCCTCAATTCATCCACCACTGATAAACTCGTTTTTCACAATTTCTACCATTCGTTTCCATTGTAATCTCTCGCCTTTATAGGCCATTACAGTAAATGTACCTCAGGAATAAATCTTTGTTCCTTTTTCGTGCCTTTTGGCCGTAAAATGTCTAAGTTCTAAGGATAGGATAGATCTCCTTTGTCAAACTAACTCACTTCTTCCTTGAGATATCTCGTTAGAGGAAATTTAAACACCTTTTATGGAAATCTCACCAGCACTACTGGTCAGTTGGACCATATTCTAAGTTCCTCAAATGTAATTAATGCTATCGACTTTTTTCGGGGTAAATAAACAACGCGCTTTAGAGAAGTTCTCCAGTGCAAACTCTTCGCATGTTCGCAGATTCCTTGTTTCTTCTGCACTTCCTAAAGCTTTCTCGATTCGTCCGACGCAATGAAAAATCGCCCTAAAAAGCCCATTTCCCTTCACTTAGTAGCTTTTTAGGTCTCGATAAAGTGTATCTACGACCGCGTGTCTTTCTCTTCCTATCTCCTCCTCTTCCATTTCCTATTTCCTTCCTGGACTGCAATCCCGGGCCCGCAATAAGAAATCCCATTCCTTCCTCGGCCATAAAACGCCCTTCCTCACCAAACTCTATTTGACTCCACTATCTCTATCATCTCCCACGTCTCTCATTCTTTCAGAGTTCTTTCTTCCATTCGAATCCGAGATAGGTACATCTGAATTACCATGCAGCTCGCCTTTCTGTTTCCCTTAAGCTGTTTTCGATCTGGTTAAAGAGACCGTTATTTCTATGGGTGGACCTTACCTTAGAATTTACCTGTTATTTCGCACTCTCATCCACCTTTTGATCTTTATTCATGAATACTAAGTCTTAGTACACAAATCATAGTTTATATATTCATAGTGTTGTTTATGTATAGAATACATCTTCATCGTTTGCATGGGCGTACGTGTAGGTATCATTAACAGAAGATTATTATAAATTTGAAACATGAGTAAATCAGGAAAAGTTTTCACGTGGAAACTATATCCCGTTTTTAATTTTTGAAAAATAATGCAATATTAGAACACGCCGTACGTCTTCTTTAGAAGCTTAAATATTATCTTCAAGTGTGACGATCTTTTTCAAAACTAGCCTTGAGGTGTGTTCTTTTTCTGTAGTATTTTTCAAATTTATATGATAGGGTAAAGTTTTCGTGTGAAAATTCTTCCTGATTTCTCTATTTTCCCTGTCATGGAATACTATGAAAGTTAGTGCGGCATTTAAGATTATAAAATTTTTCTTCTAAAATTGCTATTTAATATCATCCTCTGAGCTCGGCTTAACTCTAAGATTAGCATACTGACTAGAGTTTTAATTTTAATTTGCAATGATTTTACATTTTAATACAGCAAACGACACCGATGGTAAAATATCATCTTGAGCTCAGACACGAGTCACGTCCGTCTATCGATATCTGTAAAAAGCTGTTTTACTCCAAAAGATATATTCTTAAACTACTAGATCCTAACTTCATATTATGAACTTATATAAATGAAGTGTGTCAGAATATCTTCTAGTATTAGTAACATATATTAAAGAATAAACATCACAGTCTCAGGTCTCACTTGGTGGTAGTGTGTGACAACAAAGTTCTCCATGATAAATTACTTATACTATACCACAAAATAAATATTTAATATATTAAAGAAATCGACAGGGCAACCAGTTCTCACAAATGTTACTATTTCACTCAACTTCAAGTGATGGAAATATGAACTCTACTTATTTAAAGTAGAGAAATGACTCTAGATTATATGATACTTCAATAAAGTTTTTTCGATAGGATATAGAAATCAGAAATGGTATTCTCCCTCGAAACATTTCCGACGAAGCTTGCTTCCTTTGGGATTCAACGTTCTAACTCCAATTCTGAAGCATCGCTCTCGAATCCAAAGCCCGAGTTACTGCGAAGTATTATCTCGGGATGAATGGGATTTTACGTCGAAAGACTAAAATGAAACCAATAATTGCAATCCGAGTACTCTCGTACAAGAAATAAGCAATGACTATTGGGCCCTGAATATAGATGTTAAAAGTAAAAGGAATATTGATACTAAAGAGGTAAATTTCACCATGATGATCAGCCGAGAATCAATGGAAAGGTGCTTCACAATCACTTTTGAACAACTGAAATAATGATTCCTACAGATGTGTGTTATTTTAACGCTCACTTCGTATTCAAATTTATAGGGAACAACATGATTGCTTTTTCCCCTGCATTACTTTTGTCCATCGTTCTGCATTTACGTTTGTATATACATATACAATACAAATACTAAAATACATATACTATACGTTATTGTATAAAATCTGTAATTATCTATGCAAAATTTGTTTAGAATATCAACTCTGAAAACGAAGATGGATGAAGATTTAAAAAAAAGTTGATAACGAAAAAATCATAGTGCCCCATGTAAAAGTCAATTCGGTCTGTTTCGTAAGTGTCCTTGTATCTTTAAAGATATCGTTCATCTGGAAAATGACTTTGTATTCTATATTTATTCTTTTGAAGATTGCACAGAACTGCACTCTGTCTCCTTGTGCACAAAGGAATCGTAGTCTGTCAGCTATATGAGTCAGCCGTTCCCTTTCCTGAACTACAAAGACATATCAACAAATATATTCGATATATTATCTCTAATGTATCAGATTTACTTTTTATTCAACAGTCGATCACTGAGCAACATCTGATTCGTAATCGTGCCGAAGAAATAAGAGTACGAATCCAAGCGTTTGATGCCATCCATATTTCCTCAGCGGAATGCATTCACCCCTCAATCTACATTTCCGCTCCGACAGAAAAAAGAATCGAACTCGTATTTCTCCCCTTCGCCAGGTAAATTCGAATTTTTCCCCCGAATCTTTCCACCGTTCTTTTTCACCAAAAAAGGAAAACCTTTCTCCATCCTTTATTTTCCTTTCATCGGGAAAAAATCTCCCCTTTCGCGATGAGGCAATTTTCGTCCACTTTCCACCGTCGCTTTCCTCACCTCTGCCCTTCTCACGCTCGATAAACGTTCCCGAACAGAGCTTCTCAGGTCTTGACCCATCTGTTTCGCTCCCTCTACTTTTCCCATTATTTCTTTTCTCCTCCTTAAGAGGCATCCCATTTTTGTAGAGCCGGAAGAGTGGATTACCCGCCCTTCCTCGCCGATTTGTACCGCCGGCTGATGAGCAAATTTGCGGCTGGATTACTGCCTATTAAATTCCCCAAAGTTGTTTCGTTTTCCTTGTGGAAGAATAAAACAATGGTTGGGCGTCTGCGTGCTTGTTGTCCGAGGATTTTTCTTACCAACTTCTGAAAGGAATGGTATGGTTTCTTTAGTGGGAAATATTTACTATATTTTAAACGTATAACATATCTTAGAAACGTATGCCGTAACTTATAAGTAGATCTTAGCAGATTGTTATCCTTAATTGTACGAATGCCTGCTAGTGTGCGCAATTTTTGTTTTTTAGATTAATTGATAGGTTAAATCCGTGAAATAGAAGACATATAAACGAAGTCGAATACCAATTCTCAAATAATCTTTTAAACTGGAGATCAAAGCTGTGCAATCATTATTTTTAATTCATCGAATTTTGAATCCCACGGATTTCATCTAGCGCTTGAAGCTGTGATATTTTTGCATAGTTTTGTTCCTTATTTTTCCTTATACCTTTGGTTGCGGAAGTAGAAATAGTAAAATAAGGGAAAACACCCTCGCTATTCCCAGTTACGCTTTTTCTTTTCATGGAGTTAAATTTGAAAGTACTTTTATTGAGAGTCTTAATCTGCGAGTAAAAGTACATCCACCTTAATAAGTCATCTATTATTCCATCTGTTCCTTGATTGTACTTTTCCGCTAACAATAGCACTTGAAATAATAATGTATCCTCGCTGTAACTCCATTCATAGAATCCGGACTTCCCCTCCGCCATTGTTCTCAAAAGGAGTTTCCGAAAAGTACCTATCTTCAATCATTCACTTCATTAATCGCAGAATGGAGCTGATTATAGCTAAACTGAAAGGAAGCCTAATAATCAATTTAAGCCATATATTAATGAATGAAAGTGAATCAATATCTCCGTAAATTAATGAAAATTGGTATTCCTTATATTTTAAAATATTTTAATAATTATGGATAAAATTTAATATAGAAAGAGTATGAATATGTTACCCTTCCGAGAATTTTTCCGAGGGAAAGTTTTCTTATTAAGTGAATCCATAAGAATATTTGTTCTATCCTACAAGAATCACCTGCGTAATAAAGTGTAACTTGGTTTTATACATTTAGGGGATTATTTCTCCATTTCAATCAATTTTCAATAGCCTTTTACCGTACCACCAGTTAAGTTTTAGCCTAATTATTCCCTTTTAAAAGTCAATCTCTTTAACTACAGCAACATCTTGCGTTTGCTGTCAAATAGCTCGAACTTCATGTTAAGTCAGTCTTAGACTTATTCTTCCTCCCCTTCTTATCCTTTTTTCGTTGAATAATTAGCATAGTCTTTGATGAGGCTCTTTCTAACTATTTCTTCTAGCTCTTTCCAACGTTGATTTTTTTCTCTGGCTCTTTCGAAGATTTCCTTTTCTCACGAATTCATCTAGTGCCCGTTCAAAATTGTTTCAAATTGAATTTGATCATTTGATTCATTTTCAATTAATTGATTCAAAAGAATTAAAATTGCCCATCCTATCTCAATAAATAACCTCAGATTTACTTTTTCTTCGTGAGTTACTTTGATTATTTGATAGAAAGAATCATTTGCGGTCCTTGAAAAAATATCCGCGGCCACATCATTCTCACGATTTCATTGTAGCGATTCTGCACAAGGAAGATTGATTAGTGTTATTATTTTCCTTGAAGAAGAGGAAATCACATTTCTGCTCGCAATCAGACGAGATTCGGTTCAGATCGATGTACGCATCAATGACAGAGTCGTTCACCCCCGCAATCCCATTCAGCCGGAGTTTATTTCTTTTAAAAGACCTCATTAAACCTCATAGGTAAACCCGAAAAAGGAGCATCGGAATCGCTTTAGACCTGGTAATTTCCCGTTAACACAAGTCTCGTTTTTCGACCCTCTTTTGTTCCCCGATTTTTATTCTCCTCAAACTTTCCAGCGTAGACAAAATAGACCTACTCGACCTATACACGTTCTTCCCTTTCGTCGGCGTTGGCTTCGTTCCAGACGCCACCGTCACCAGACCGACTCTTTTCCGAAAAACCACTTTTATCAACTTCATTTAGCGAAGCAGCTAGTTTGCTCCCCTCTTTCCTCGGGCGGCTAAAATAAAACAAGTTTTTTATTGGGGGAGTAGACAACAAATGGGGGAGCGGTTTTTTCTTCTTTCCATTCTCCGGCAATGCGATCCTTCTATATATCCTCTTCTAATCTTTTTTCTCTGCGCCGGGGCGTTGATTTCCCAGGCGCGTAACCATTTGCCCTTCCCTCGCGATGCAAGAGTTATCTCTTAATTGGAGTTAACGCCGCGGGAGGGAGCAACAAGATAGCGTCGGGGATAAATCCAGCCTTCTTCTACGGTGTTGCACAACCTCACCTCTCGATGCTTTTTCCGCTTAATGGGATGACGTTGATTGCCCAATTTTCGCATACGTTGCACTTATTTCATGGCGAACATATTCCTGAACATCTGCTGCTATACGTGGACAAAGGAGTAATTCACGTGCGTGTGTTAGATCAATATTAAGGATATTGCATCTATCCTTTACTTTCCTCTCTCCAATGCTATTGACCCCCTGCTATTAACGGTGATAATATTGAGGTTACTATGACGTGAGTTAAACTGAAAAAATTGTATTAATCTTGATATCTCCTTATGATAAGTGTTATTCATAAGTCCTGTATTTGCTCCATTTATTACAATCCGGCTGAATGAACAGAGTGGAGCACCGTTCTTCTCCACGCCTTCTATTTGTTAATGATATTCGGAGTTAAAATTCACCGACTTGAGATCCTACTTTGGCTAAAAAGTGAATTTTCTATGGATAAAGAACATCGTAGTTAAGTGTGATTTTTGTCAAAAAGTGATTCTGTGTAGAGAATAACTTACATCAATTACGTCAAAAGAATGAAATACTTTTTTAATGCTTTTTGTGTTTGATGCTACAGAAATAAAAGTATTAGATTTGTATCTGAATATTAACTGCTTCTAAGCAGGTGATCTTTAAAACCGAATAAAATATGAAGCTTTTTTTATTTTTGGATTCTTTGGATATTTGAAACAATTTCGTTTGGAAGTCTCCTCTAAAGTATTTCCTTAGTGATTCTTGAATGGTTTTTATATTAATCGCTTAGTAAAACATCAACGAATAATCGAAAAACGAAACTTGAATAAACATTGAGGGATCTAATGGCATGCATACATATTATATATATATATATATATATATATATATATATATATATATATATATATATACGAGTAAAAGTTGCTTGCATACTGCAAGCTATCCGTTGAATACAGTATCATACCAAGTACTGCCTCTGTTCAAATTTAAAACTTCGCGCCAAAGACCGCCTGGCGACGAACTTAGAACCCGATCGTGAGAGAAGACAGCAAAATAATATTAGATAAGTGCCATCCTTACTTGTTCCAAAGTTTCGATTCAATATCTTATCGGGAAGGTCCCACGCCTCTGTAACCATTCCGGGTTTTATCTTTCCAGCTTATCGGGAAGCCATTTTTAAAAAATCGTCAAAGATTTCCGCAATGCATTTCTTATGGAAGAATTTTGCATCCACCTGGCGTCGAACTCACTGTCATTTGGCTACATTTTTTCCATGAGAAGCATAGAAGACTACCTCAACTTCAACCTCCGAAATTTTGGTTACTCTATCTTAACGATAAGTGCCTCAAAATAATTTTCAAAAATCCGCGCAATGCATTCTTATGGGAAAATTGCGATTTTTGGGAATTTCTGGCATCGAACTCATGATAGCTAGCGTCGATGTCTGCATTATTCTGGCATCTAGAGTGTAGGGCCAGTACGTCGAAAAAATCTGAAGTCGATGGCGCTTGTGGAACATGGTCAGAATTCGTATCCCCTATAAATATATAGGTATATCTATTATATATAGCTATATATATATAGGTATATCCGGAGAGTTAGCTATATATAATAGATATATATATATACGAGTAAAAGTTGCTTGCATACTGCAAGCTATCCGTTGAATACAGTATCATACCAAGTACTGCCTCAGTTCAAATTTAAAACTTCGCGCCAAAGACCGCCTGGCGACGAACTAAGAACCCGATCGTGAGAGAAGACAGCAAAATAATATTAGATAAGTTCTAATATTCGATTCAATATCTTATCGGGAAGGTCCCACGCCTCTGTCACCATTCCGGGTCTTATCTTTCCAGCTTATCGGGAGGACATTTAAAAAGATTTCCGCAATGCATTTCTTATGGAAGAATTTTGCATCCACCTGGCGTCGAACTCACTGTCATTTGGCTACATTTTTTCCATGAGAAGCATAGAAGACTACCTCAACTTCAACCTCCGAAATTTTGGTTACTCTATCTTAACGATAAGTGCCTCAAAATAATTTTCAAAAATCCGCGCAATGCATTCTTATGGGAAAATTGCGATTTTTGGGAATTTCTGGCATCGAACCCATGATAGCTAGCGTCGATGTCTGCATTATTCTGGCATCTAGAGTGTAGGGCCAGTACGTCGAAAAAATCTGACGTCGATGGCGCTTGTGGAACATGGTCAGAATTCGTATCCCCTATAAATATATAGGTATATATATATATAGGTATATCCGGAGAGTTAGCTATATATAATAGATATATATATATACGAGTAAAAGTTGCTTGCATACTGCAAGCTATCCGTTGAATACAGTATCATACCAAGTACTGCCTCAGTTCAAATTTAAAACTTCGCGCCAAAGACCGCCTGGCGACGAACTAAGAACCTGATCGTGAGAGAAGACAGCAAAATAATTTTAGATAAGTGCCATCCTTACTTGTTCCAAAGTTTCGATTTTATATCTTATCGGGAAGGTCCCACGCCTCTGTCACCATTCCGGGTCTTATCTTTCCAGCTTATCGGGAGACATTTAAAAAGATTTCCGCAATGCATTTCTTATGGAAGAATTTTGCATCCACCTGGCGTCGAACTCACTGTCATTTGGCTACATTTTTTCCATGAGAAGCATAGAAGACTACCTCAACTTCAACCTCCGAAATTTTGGTTACTCTATCTTAGCGATAAGTGCCTCAAAATAATTTTCAAAAATCCGCGCAATGCATTCTTATGGGAAAATTGCGATTTTTGGGAATTTCTAGCATCGAACCCATGATAGCTAGAGTCGAAGTCTGCATTATTCTGGCATCTAGAGTGTAGGGCCAGTACGTCGAAAAAATCTGACGTCGATGGCGCTTGTGGAACATGGTCAGAATTCGTATCCCCTATAAATATATAGGTATATATATATATATATAGGTATATCCGGAGAGTTAGCTATATATAATAGATATAAGTGAATTATGAATTACCTTTCGGTAAGTTCATATGCCCACTCATTCCCTATTTAATTCCCCCTCCTTCAATTGCTGGTAACTAATTCCACACCTCAAATCGTCTAACAACTTCTGTCTATTTCTACTCATCTGTCTTTTCCCTAGTATTCTTCCCTCGATTAATTTACTCACAAATCCCTCTCCTCTCATTATTTGATCCACCCATTTCTTTGATCGATTTCTAATTACTTCAACTAATAACCTCTTTTCCCCAACCATTTCTAGCACCTCCTCAATCGTTTTGCCATCGACCCAGCTTACTTTCTCCATTCTACGCCATACTTACATCTCGAAAGCCTCTGATCTTTTAACATCCTCTTTTCTGAACGTCAAAGTTTCACAACCGTACACAATAGCATACATAAAAGATGAAATTTTATTGGTCCATTATTGGGCTTACGTTTTTAAATATTTATAACCTTGTTGATGAGATAAATATCCATACATCATTGTCCATTTCAAACTCAGTAATAGCTAAAAAATATTATTTTTTAAAGTTGAAGAACCTATGCTACTTATTGAAACGTCATTGAAATTTTTCTCAAGTGTTTACTCTAAACTTACGACGTTACCTAGCTGGATGAAATCCATTTGGACCGTATCTAGTCTTTGTCATTATTTCTAAAATTTTTATTCGTCCCACAACAGCGTAGCCAATTTATTGCAAATCGTTGGAAACAGATTTAAACTTGCCTGTACGATTCCTGCATACGGTAGTTGTTTGATAAAATCAGTAGTTGTCTAATATTCCCGCCCCTCTTTCCCTGACCGATCCATCTAGACTCCTTTCCACGGCGTTCCATTTTCTTCGCTGTCTTCGGATTTCCCTCCTCACAAAAGTTATGACTCCCCAGCGTCCAGGCGTCACAGCCTTGTCCCGTAATGAAGTTGCCTTTT
This sequence comes from Pachydiplax longipennis, assembly GCA_036926295.1. Lineage (NCBI taxonomy): Eukaryota > Metazoa > Arthropoda > Insecta > Odonata > Libellulidae > Pachydiplax > Pachydiplax longipennis. The sequence goes on along the minus strand of JAVFKF010000085.1, from coordinate 405,139 downwards.
TTCCCCTCTCCGTGCATTGCTTCATCTCCTTCCTCTCAACTTTATACCCTATTTCGGCTTCTCCTTGTCTTCCTCGCAATTTCCGAGCCTACGGAGGATGACTTTAAAAGGGAATTATTTTCGGTTCCTCCAAAATTTGTCGGAGGAGGCGTCATTAAGTGTCTCTATCGAATAAAAGTGCTTGTATTTTAGCTCCGACTCAGTTTGAGATGATTCCGATTAAGAGGCTCATTATTAATTGACGAATTTACGAGGGAGCGCATGTGGCTCAGATGAAGAGAAAGTCGTGATATTTGGAGAGAAAGTACTTGTCTTTAGTATTGATAGAATAAATGATATTTACATCGGCAAAATGACTGAAGCCACTTTGGAAAGATGGATGGGAAGATTTACGGCAAAAGCAAGAGATTTCTTAAGAATTTTATGAATGAATTAATAGAAAAAAACGGATTCAATCGATTGGCGAAAGAATACATATTAGACATTGTCAATTGCTAACTCAGTTATCATATTTGAAGATTATCAGCGGATATAAAATCATGAACCAACTGCGAACAGTATCCAAAGTTGAAGGTATATTTTTAAATCGCATTTTTATTCCTTATTTTCAAGTAATTGAGTATTTGACATAAGTTTTTTTACGCTTTGTTAACACTCTTGTTTGGTCTACTAGTTTTTCTACCTTACAAAAAATTCCTACAATGAGTATCTTAATGTGAGAAAATAGCATAATTGTGTGTTTTTTCCTTAATATTTCTTTACACTATTCTGATGAATTAACAACATTCCCCTACAATTTAACAAGTATCATTTACGAAAGAAAAAGAACTCGGCGTTCAAAGAGTAAGAGACACAGGAGTTCTTCAAACGCCGACCAACCGTCGGGGGCAATTCCCAGGAAAAAGGTTATCACCCACGTGGTTGCCAGTTTTCAGAAGCACCCGATGCGCATTTCAAGAGCTATGCTCCCATCATCAAGGAGTGTCAAATGCTGATTGATAAGAAAGTATGAGGTATTTGTAATAGTTTGTCGTAGGAGGGGTTTTTTGATGTGACGTACGGGAAGAAGGTGGAGAACGGAAATTCTGAGATTAAGTCCTTTTAAGAAGCGATGTCCAAAAGAGAGTATAATGAAGAAGTTGAAATGGGACCTCCATCGGTATGCATGAGTTTTCCTTTATTTTGATGGATGAAAATGCTCTCATAAGCGCCTAGTTTTGAGTTTTTCTGTATCGATTTATTTAAGTTGTCTAAATTAATCCTATGATTGTGTTTTTGTATGCGTTGCGCAACGCTAGATTTATTAATTTGGTTGTGTCTGAAGTGAGCTAAAAGTTCTTTGAATCTATTTTCTATTTTGGGTTTTGATTGCCCCAGGTATACTTTATCACAATCTTGGCATGAAATTTCATAAATGTCTGATTTGTATATTGGTGCAGTAGTGTCTTTTGGGTTATGAAGGAGGTTAGTTTGTTAGTTACTATTAACAAACACCGGAGTAAGATTAAAACTGGAGAAAATGTTTTTCAATATGTTGCTAGTTCCCGGAGCATAGGGAAGTTTTATGAAGTTGTGTTTTTCATCTTGAGTTGAGGTTAATGTTGTGTTCTGTTTAATTTTGAGTTTATATTTGTGTTTCCTAAGAATTTTGTTAACCATTTCATGGTCTTTTTGCGATATATCTGATGTAGTTCAATTCTTTCTTCAAGTCTTTTTATGAAAGAGGTATTTTTAGCAGTCTGTTGATCATGGAATGGAAAGGGGCTAATTTGCGTAAAATATAATGACATGAGTCATATGGTATGTACATTTCTATTTGAGTGAGTTTCCTAATTATATATTAAATTTGAGCTTATTTTGTGTTCTGGTTATTTTTAAATCCAAAATGGGTATTGTGCCACTTGTTTCTTCTTCAGCGGTGAATTTGATGAACTCGAGCCGAAGACGACCGCAGTTACGAGGACTAAATATGTTGGTAATTGTTTCCAAATAAATGTACCCTAGATTATACAATATATATAATATAAATGAATTTATGCTAAATATGGAAGGACGTCGAGATTCAGATGCACTATGACTGACAAACACCTTTCCTATCCCATTTTCACATTAATAGTAGCGCCGTAAACATAATCTGCTGCGGTCTTAGGTTGTTACGACGTATATGTTATATTATTATTAAGAATGCTAGGAATAGAAAATTCTATACCAGAACTGCGTGGAAATCCATCGTAAATATTTTAACAGTAAGGATGCACACCTTGAAATTCTCTGATTAATTCCCTGACAACTTAATCCGCGATGATCGGATCTTAAACTATTAATTTTCTATTAAATTTTCATTTCAATGAATTCTCTTGAAAATTCTCCGCTTAAAGGTGGATCCTATGTTTTCGAATTCAGGCTGAAATATGTCCTTCATGACTCGACCACGCATTCGACTTGGGAATGTTCCGCTAAATTCTTAATGACACCAGTTTCGAAGGAGCTTCTTATATCCAAGTTAGAAAAAGTCTCACCAGCGCTTCAGTATATTTGGAATCTTTAAAGCAACCCCTGGAAAGAATCGCCTTAATATAATTCTAAAGCAGAAAGTGAGAGTGCGTAATCCGATTTCGCTTCTGTCAGTTTGTTTATAAATTTCCCATATGACTTATGCACCCGATAAACAAAAATAATTTGAATCAACTAAAATTTTTTGTGGCAGATCTTCCACGTCTAACAAGTAAGTGCTTTCATAAAGTTGCTTCTAAACATGACTTCATTTTATTCCCATTTTAAGGCCTGACACGCACTGGCAAATGTTTGGAGCGACATTTTAATTCAAACATATTGTATTAAGAACAGCCTTGCGTACGGGTGGTTGTTAAGATTCTTTTGCAAATAAAGAGTTTCAGCTTGTTCTAATATTCCCTACTTATTCCCGAAGGTAAGATCAGGCTTATAGTAATGTAATAAGAGCTAAATTCGCCTTTAAATAATTTTCAATGTGCGGAAGAAAGATGAGAAGAATTTTTCAAATTTAAGATGTACACTTCAAAACCAAGATTAATTTGAAACATATGTTCCCGATCAAATATAATGAATTGGATACTTCTTACCGAGGAGATATTGCGACCTCTGCTACATACATGTGTCATCATGGTGTACAAACAATGTTCGAAAGTTTCCCACCACACACAAAATACTTCTCAGAGAAGAAAATAAATAAATCAGGCTTAACTTGAACATGTTTTTTATTATAGGTTTGGCTGAATACATTATCAGCCCATGAAAACGGTACTGTTTAATATTTAACTATAGTTTCGTCAAAGTAACTGGAAATGTTTACTTCGCCTAACTGCCAAATAATGGAAATAAATACGCTTAGACCGAAAGCTGTTCTTGCATCACGGAGATATATATTTCTTTCTGTTGTAGAGTTTCAATATCGATCTTCTTAAATGAAGTATATGGTGTCCTTTAAAAAGTCGTTTCCTTTTACAGCAACGGCATCTTTCATCCTAATGATCTCCATCTATCAGAGTCTAAGCTACCGCTACTTTCCCTTCGCATAGATATTCTTAGAAGTCCTCACTTTATTAGTCGAATCCGTCTTTAATATCCGATCACGACGCCATATCTCTCTTTAGTTTTTTATCTCGCTGTCTTCTTCACGTGTCCTCTTGGACTGCACTTCCATTGCACCTGTACGTACACTCCCGAGGCATCCATCCCAATGCGAAAGCAACTAAGGAAAAGACAGCGCCTTCTCATCCGAGAAAAAAGTTTTCCTTTCGCATCGGGTTTTGTTCCCACCGCGACACAGGGTCTCTTCCCGCGTCCTGCCACTCGCAGGATGTAGTAATACGGTTTTTTTCTGCACCGAGGCTTAATTAATCTCCATTCCTTTTCATACGAGGACGTGGAAAAAGTTATTATTTTAGAAAGCTCGTGAGCCTTGAGAGGAGTCGATGGAACGTAAGATTACGGATCTTTCTTTGGTGGCACATTTCAGCGGCGACTATTGTTTTCTCGAAATCGATCTCTCCGTCGAGAAATATGTCAGCCGTTATGAAAATATTCGAGAAAACTTTTTGGGCGCGAAAGGAAGCTCATTAGACGGACGTATTCTCCGGGAGAACTAATTGGCCGTTATTATGCCTCCTTAGCCATCGGTCCCACAGTCTGGCACGAAAATATGATAGTCATGTGCTGTATACAGTGGCGAGACTGAATCTTTAAATATATCACTGGTCCTTAAACTTCACCGATCAACTGTCTCAAATTTATTGTATTCTATAAGACCATGCGAAAATGCAATACTTTCGTTCGTTCATTGCAAGCCATTGCAATGTCTCGAAATTTTTATTTAAATAATAATACAAAAATGCGTTTATTGCGCTCTAGAAAATTCGGTTAAAAGCAAAATTAATTAAAATATTGTGCCAAATCAGACAAAAGTATTATTACAAAAGTGTGCAATGAGGAGAAATACAGCGTTGATTCAGTGAACTTAATAATGGGTAATCAGGATGTAAGAATATGTTAGTGCTCCAAAATTAACTTTACCTTTTAAAACAATTTAAAACCTCAAGACAATATAATAAAACATACAAGAAATGAGGGCATCATATAATCCGGAAATGTCAGATTATTTTGAATGAAGTCAATGACGCAAATTTCAATTCATGAGGTATTCTTAACTTCTTTTTTTCCTACATTTTCCCTCCATTTTTGTGCCTCACAGAGCGCTGATATTCAATTTCTGCGTTGCTTATCATTCATCTGTGTGGAAACCAATCAGTCACTGAACACTTTTACTTTCTGTATTGCATCTTCATTTTCGTCACTAACAACACTCCTCTGAATACTGTTATTTTTCTCTCCTCTTCATCAAGCGGACGGAAGGAATAAACACATTGGAATGAGATGATCAAACAAACATCTGCTTCGACCCCATTGGAGTTCGGAATAAAAATAGAATGGCAAAAACTTGTCTTACAAATTGTTAAATTTCCCAAAGAACTCAAGAAATGTTTACGTTATAATGTTCTATGATCAAGATTGAATGGTGAAAATTTATGAAAGAAATAAAAAAATATAATGTACTTACTTCTTTCCTACAAATATATCAATCTAAAGCAGAGAAGACTGCTTCACAAATTCCATTAAGCTCAGGTGGATCAGCCGCTGTAAAATTTTCATTTTTGCCTGCGTTTACTAGCTTTCGATTACTGTGAAACATGCAATACATATCTTTCCAGAATCTAAGGAGGTTCCTAAGGAGATTGCAAAATCCATTGCATATCTGGAAATAATTATATGAAAGCTAAAATCGCGTGAAGGATATAAGCTTTACCTACCAGTCATTTAAAAACGCCTTCCTTAATAGAAAAATTATCATATCTGAACTTCAGTATTTATTTTTGTAACAATACAAACTGCAACCTATGATATATAAATACCTAGATTTAAATTTCATTTTTTTTCAACTGAAATTTTAGGATCTAATTTCCAGAGATACAGTGAAGACAGCAAACAATATCCCGATAGTAATAAATTATTCAAAACCATTTCTTCCTAGCACGTAACCAACTACTGAGGACCATATATAATTTCGTTTAAGTAGTGTCGGATTATGCAACGTGCACCTTCAAGCATCTGAATCACTGTTTACCAACACATGTCACTTGGGAGAGATCGAAGACGACTTCTCATTGGAAAGACCGCTGGTTGGTGGAGGCGTTCCTTTAAGAAGCCTTCAAAAAACACTCTTTAATTTATTCTGGAGTCTTTTTCTTTCTGTGCGACTCCTCGCGTTTGAGGAATCGTTGAGATATCGGAGACAAGGATGTCTGTAGACGAGTGCATGAGTCATACGCGCCTCCATCGATCCCCCGCATTCAAAAGGCGCCACTATCCGAAATCCCTTCCAGAGAATCAGTTATTTGGCTTGTAATCTCTGTTAAATTGCCAAAAGGTTTTTTGAGATCACGATGGTCATTTGTGTGATGTCAATGAACAACAATTCGAATTTTAAAGCATTAAAGCAATAGCGAAGGGAATTTTAAAGAGGCGTTCTACAGTCAATTGTTTCTGAAACCACTCCTTGACTGATATAATGCTTATCATTTGCCTCTTGCTAAAGAATAGAGATAATTTATCTGCAATTTGCTTTCGTATCATCCATAAACATGATTATGTGAAACCTAGTTAGGTACGAATGATGATAAAAAAATTAAATCGATTTTCGTAACCTAGTATCAAACGCTAAGAAACATTCATACCATCATTAAACTATACCTAAATGGACTTTTCTTAACATCGACGTATTCCGATTTAGTGACAAGAGCAAAAACAAACATACCTAATTCCTCACCCTTCTTTCTAGGCATTATTTTCTACTATAAATCATTGATGGCTAGTGTTGAACAGGCTTCCGAGCTGGATAACATATTCATAGATCGATGATCTATATAGCAGTCAGTTTGTTTTCCAGATGTGTTGGGCATACTCGGTACAACTTTTAGAATATGTTTACAGTTTAATTTAGTATTTTAGAATATTTCGTCGACTGATACATCTATTGCTTACATACAATATTTTTTCACATTTCGTCATTAATAGGATACACTATATTTAAGATGAATTCAATTATCGAAGAGGTCAATCATTGTTTGCTTATAAAATATTACACCACGTTTACGGAAAGTTTTAAGGCTTATTTAGGAATAGAGGCAAAACTAATTATTCGGCGCTAGTGTGATACATGAAAATTTTCAATTTAGGCGTGATCATTTGTTAAAAAATAAATAGTTTATTTGGATGTGTACGGTGTTATCGACCTACAATCATATAAAAATCCCATTTTCATTTTATGATTCCCCTATATCTCAGTGGGCTTGGGTACTGCTGCTTCCTGTTTGTCACCTTACGTTCATAGATTTTTAATTCTAAGTAATGTATTTTTACTTCATTATCATTTTTTTTAAGTTCATTTTATTATTTTTAGCAATTTTACTTTGTCATGGTTTTCATTTTGCTATAATTAATGTAATTTTTTAGAATTATCATTAATATCCCGGCTTGGTTTATAAGCTGCACTTCTTATATACTCCCTTGTGCACGAATTTCATGTTTTTATTGAACTGATTGTGGTTGCGGAACATTTGTTCATTGTAATTGTAAATTTTCATTGGTTGGAGTAAACGTTTAATTCCCCGCGCAGTTCGGTGACGGCAGATCACGTGACTTATTTTTGGGGGAGACGGTGCGAGAGGGCGCGAGTTGGCGGTAGACCACTCTTTCTGTGCCTTGTATTGAATCCAGTTTCATCCTATTGTATTTATAACGTGCTTCTGAACCTAGCTAAGTGCGTAAGAGCTTTACTTTATCGGTAGTATGCGCTTAATTTTATTTTAATGTGTTAAAGGTTTTCTCACTTATATGGTTATTTTGGTATATAAAGTATGTTCAAGTGATTTTTAAAATCATTTAATCGCTATTTGTTTCGTAATCCGCCATAGACTTTTCTAATGCGCATATCGAAGTAGTATTTGGCTCAGCAACACGACGACCTCCAGAAGGTACGCTGCAGTTTAGTATCTGTTTTGGTAAAATCTGTTTGTATAGGTGGTGTTACCTCAGCGTTACCAAAATTATTTTGATGTTTATTCTTCCGTATTCTTATTATCATATTTTTTCTTTGCTCCTTATGACCGATTCATGATGACATTGAGTTTTCCCTTCATTTGATTATCTTTCTTTCCCCTTCAGTTGTCTTCACACAAACTTTCTCGTTCCAATCGCTTCGGATAAGTTGAACAGGATTTGTTTGCATTCCATTGCTGCTTAAAGATGCTTTCTATGAGAATAAATTTACGGTCATTACTGAAGGCCTTGCGTTGAGCCTGAGACTATTTTGAAAGTATTTCATCATCTCAAGAGTGTTGAGTTTTAAAATATGGATTCTACTCTCTCTACTCGATCTACCTGGCGAAATATCTCTTAATTGGAAATATTATTTTGGGTGGAATACTTTTGTCGCAATATCTCTGTTTTAAATATATCTTGATCGAATTTTCTGTCTTTGGAGTGGTTTTTTGAGTAAAGTACTTTTATAAAAACACCATGGAAACGATACTCTCCATCTCATTCAACGATGTTTTTGAACTAAAATAACGATAGTGAGGGAGTTTTTTCCTCTCAAAACCTTCAACAAATCTTTTTTCTCATAAATTTTAATTTGTTGAAATTGAAAATCATTATGTGCTTTTGTTGTGATCGCCTTTCTCAACTTGAGAGGTGAAATTCACGTTATTAATCGGAGAAATTTAAAAAGAGAATTTCTAAGAACCGTAGGGATTATTTAGGCAGATTTTAAATATTCTTCAGATATTTTTCTAACTAGTTCTATTCCTATGATAGAGTGAGGAGGCCTCGGCAGCAGACAAGATAACCTATGAGAATAGAACCACAGATTTGGATAGTATTTTCTTAAGATTCTAAGGAAAACTGTCGTTAGTATGATCGTAGTTGATTTCCTTGCAACCAATTTCAACAATTCCTCGAATTTTTTAAATTCATAGTTTGTACTGGGTATATATATACTGGGTATACTACTATATTATACTGGGACTGTATATTGATGTATGTCTCAGTGATGGATTGCATCATGATAAATATCTATATGTCCGTTTAAATATAAGATTTCATACATATCAGAAATATGCATTTGTTGTAGTGCGACGGTAAGCGAAATAAAAACCTTGGGGAATTAAATTATAAGTATTGGTACAAAATAAAACCTCCAAATGATGTTCCTTACTCAAGGGGGTCTTTAGGATATCTGAATAAGGTGACACTACTCCAAATGGCCATATAAGGCTCCAAATTACATAATTTTGTTCCAAAAGTATAGTTAGCATCACCTCTGTTATCAAAACTCGAACCGCGAAGAAGGCATTTTTCCACTGAAGCCAACAAATTGTCCACTCCAACCATACACTAGTTACAATTATTTACATGTTTCACATTACTTTGATTTGATTGTACGATGACAAGATTTGTTATTCTACACCCCTTTCTACCTTCTGGATATTTCATACATTACTAGAAACAGTAGTGCAAACAGTACCCTCTCATTTAGAAATTTTATCAAGCGTTCAAGGTTTTTATTTGTCTCTCCCTCGTATAGCAGAGTTAGTCTGACGTAATGGAATGGGTTTCATTCCGAGGGGCAATTGGAGAATCCCAACTAATTTGAGTGATCACAGCTTTATCCTCACGTTCCGATTTCCTAAAATATTTGACTGGCTTCGAAATTTAATTTCATGTTTCATTTTCATACACAGGTCACTGCGATACAGGAACTGCCTCGACGGCCACATTTTCCAACTCTAAAGGTAAGCCATTTTACAAATTCATCATTCCTTTAAAATTTTACCGTAACCCTCATTTATGTATGTCCGTGGAATTCAAATCGAATCAAAGTAATGAACACATTTATAAGATGAAACCATAAGTCGGTGAATAGCGAATAAACGAAATTTGGAATCCTCGGGTTTTACGCAATGCATTTTTATTAAAAAATCACTGATTTTATCCATGCGACTGTGACTTTATTCACTTTGTCAATTTACGCTGCTGTCTTAAATCTGCTTCCTAATATCATTACGTTATGGAGGAAAACTTTAAAATTATTTATCTAAATTTGAGTTCCAAATATATTCTTATAGTGCTCTAGATTTTCAGTTAGTTTAATAGGTGAAATCTTCTAATCGTAATTGTAATAGATCGAGGAAAACCGCGTACAGACGACGTGGTATGAACTAAACATGCATAATGGAATATATAGGATTTCCATATAATTCATCATTACTGATTAGAAAAACGGGAATGCGCTACAGATAATATCCACCACCTGCATCACCTGTTTCTGTCTTTCATTGAGTCTTCAAATCGTCCTGTAGAGTTTAAGTGAAATTTCTATCCTCTTTCGTACCACATACGCAAGATTAAATTGGGAATATTTTCTTCTCTCATTCTCACTCTAATAATCTAGTCTTGCTAATTTAATTTCTTCACTCTTTGTAATCAATCCTCACCATTCTTTTTTTAATACTAATTGCGTTTACTTTCCCCTGCTTATTTTGCAACGTTCCATAGCTTTACTACTATGCTATCGATTTCAGATGAAATAGAACTAATAATTATGAATTTGAGTTTGAAGGCCTTTCAGTAAACTCGAGTTGATATTCTCATCATATAATTATATCCAAAATATCGATCTTTGTATAAAATCGCTCTCTTAATTAGCAGTTTTCCATTGATGAGACTTTAGAAGTTCTTAATTATTCCCTTATTATAACGATTCAGCTTTCAGCTTTGAGAGACTGCCTCTGAAAAACGAGTTAATGATTAATTAGGGTCGTTTCACGTTTAAATCCACATTAACTTAGTTAACTCTTTCACAATTTGAGGAAAATATAAAACCGTCGCCAGTTCATAAAGCCTCTTCATTTAATATCTTCTTAATGATCCAGCAATGGAAACTATGGCTGCTGATGCTAGGAATCTTTGTAGAGGAAAATAAGGGTAGTTTCCCAGGTTATTTTCGAAGTTAGGCTTTGACAAATAATAAACATAATATTTCTTTTTTTGGGAATTTCAAATTTATTTAACGGATAATATGAGTTGAGATGAAACTATTTTTTAATATATGGTGAAAGTCATTATCTGGCTGAAGAATAATATTTCAGATTCATCTCATCAGTTGACCGTAGATTATTTCCTTACACTTCTTACTTGCTTTTTATTCTGTAGTCTTCAGAAAAGAGGTCGTCTCCAAAGCTTATTTGCTATTTCGTGTAAATATCGGCTATATTCATTATCCAAATTTCCTTTATTTTTCACCGATATTGTGGGATGATTTATCGCTGCTGAATTCTGAATTTAAAAAATGGCTTATTATAATTTAGCTGAACATTAGTAGCAATGCTAAAAGTACTTCAACAGCTAAGGCAATTTAGACGATCCACCTGGAATTGAACCCAGGACTGTTATTATCAAATTAGAACGCGTTGCACACTTGGCTACCCGTCCTGGGTCATATAGTGTGTATATATATATATATATATATATATATATATATATATATATATATATATATATATATAATCATTTTCAAGGTTGCATGTAAAATATGTTAGCCTACCTCATGCAAGCCTATGATCTGTGCTCTAGGGTCATAATCCAACACTTTATGAGCCTTTTCATTTTGAGGAATTCCTTAAAGAGATGATTTGGTATCGCCGTGCTATATTGCCCCCGCTTCTTTTCTCTTCTTCATTTGCCAATTCCCTCTTCTCATTTCCCAACAGCTGCTTCTCATAATTTCCCTTTTTTCTCCTCTCCTTTAGCGCCTCCCCATGGGGCCCATTCGTCTGCCGTCCTTTCACTTCTCCCTTTACTTACCTTCTCACCGATCGCACCTTTTACACCTTTGCCATTCACTTTATCCCGCCATCTACTTTCACTTTTTCTCATTTTCAGTTTAAATATTCTTAGTCTTCGTTCATTTCTTGGGCTTTTTATTTCATCATTAACAGCTACATTAACATTAACACATTCCTTATATTATGTCGATCGCTGTTCTCGCTTATTTTATCAAAATCATTCTTGCATTGTCATTCAGCTTTTAGGATCCATGAATAGGATTCCCTCTAAGTATTTTTGGGTTGGTTGCCTCTAAGAGGACCGTGGCGTTGGTGGTGCCGCTTTTCGCCATTCGCTTGGCCAACAAAGAAAGCGCAGGGATATTTTTGTAATAGAAAATCAATTGGTAAGAGCATAATTCAAGAAAGTTGAACGCCGGTATTCGTGTGTCAAATATTTTCACCTCCTTTCAGTTTTTTTTCTGTGCAATCAGATTACTTGATTCTGCCTCGAAAAACTTTGTCTGAAAATAAGATCCTCAAGAGGATACACCCGCAAAGAAGCGATTTTTGAAAAATGAGAGCAAAACTATTAATAGTGAAAGAGGAGGAAGACAAACGTGTATAAAGTGAAAATCACAGTAACAATACTATAATGAAAATCACATTGAAATAAAATCAAAAGCTAAAAGAATCTAATAACTCATACAAGATAAATATAGAATACAAACGAAACTATCGTTGTAAAAGTAGCAAAAACATCCAAAACTTAAAGTGGTTCGCAACATCATAGAAGAAATATTCAACAGGAAAAGTAATTAATGAACATCAAGAGAATCGAAACTTTTGGAAGGACATAGAAGAGATTCAACCGTACAGTAAAGATAATAAAAATCAAAGTATAGGCATATTACGCCCGAAACATTTTGATCAAAGAGATCAGAATTAATATCCCGTCTCACTTTTTATCTGAGATACGTCTCTCATTATATTCATATACCAACTTCCTTGTCGTTTAATCTTTTTAAACTATCTTCTCACTTCATTAAATCTCCATTATTTTATTTTATGCTATTATCGTATTTTTAACCACAAGGGGTCTAGCTAGCTGTACTTTCCCTTCGATATTTTTTAATTTGCCTCTCATATTTCGTATCAAGCTGTCCATAACTTCTCTTTCACTGACGTTGCTTTTACCTTTATTATTATACATCTTCATTATGTTTTGTGGCTCTCTAAGATATATTACATTTTTATAACGTTAACTGTAGATTTATTCGGATGTTGGCCGACTCCGTTCATCCAACTTTTGATTTTCTCTACAAATCTCTCAGCTTTCTTCCTCTCTTACAATAAAACTCGTCTTCTATCATTTTCTGTTTTCTTTCAATTCCCTTGAAATTGTATTTGCTTCAACATTTTCTCGCGAGAATTTTCTCATATGAACTCTGAAAGACCTTTAAATTTCTTGAGAGTTATCTCATTTTACGCCTTTTTGCCGCCTTCGTTCTGGAAAGCACAGTATCAACTTATTGTTACATTCTATATGAGTCCTCTTCGAAGATTTCTTAGGTTCCTTTTCTATCTTTTCTGTTCATAATATTTTCTCTTTACACTCCGTCCAACTTCATGAAGACACCACGTAAAGCATATGGCACCATGTACACCTCGTATTAATGACGGGAGAACGGCGCGCGCTTTTGTTACATTTTTACAGAAAAAGAAAGTTAAAAAGAAGTTATTTGAAAGACATTCAGTATGGAGAAAAATTAATTCTTTATGGCATAGTGCAATCAAATCCAGATTAAGCATAGTCAAAATCGAAGGAAAAATAAGAAATTATATTTTCAAGAAAATGGGTGCAGATTATGATTTATTGAACCTATGAATTTTGGTTTATAACTTAAGAAACTAGGTCTTTTCTGGTATCAAAATCTTCCTTTTCTAATTAATACCTTAATCTAATTTTCGTATATATTATTCACTTTGCTGTTAAAAATTTTAGATAAGAGTATCTTGGGAAAACCTACAAGAATACGCGTGTTTTCGGAAAACTGGGAAAATATACGAAAAGATATGTACGACGATTTCGTGATAAGTGCTACACGTTGTCAGGTCCGTTCATCCTTTTTATCCCTCCCACAACTAATTTTGTTTTACAAGCTGTGAAGCCAAATATCAAGCGATCAACATTTACTTAGGAAAAACGGCTTCGAATCAGAATCGAAAAGGGGAACTACCTATGGAAAGGTGTGGCTTTCGTCATCTTTATTAAAGAAAAAATAGAAAGTTTTGCGAGGAAGGTAGCTATATATAGTATACTATATTTAGAGGAAACATCAGTAAATGCTGGGCATATCACATCAAAACCTAAGAAGGACCTTAGCATAAAATATTTCAAGCATGCGTTGTTAGAGGTTAAAAAAAATATATATATTTTTTTCAAGATTGTTAAACGTACTCTAAGCGCAGAGAAAAGAGTACTTTTTATTTACCTAAACATCCCCAGATCGAACCCAGAGGAGAAAAACCGTTCTCTAAAGAATACATGTAAACTTCACTTTTATCAGAAGCACGCTAAAGTTCTTTTGCAAAATTAGATTGGAAATAATAGCCAATCGAAATCGAATCTAGCACAATAAAATAAGTAGTTTTTTATGTTTGTTTTGAGTCGAAAGGGCGAGAATTCGGTTAAAATAAACGTAAAATTGTTTGAAATTTGGAGGATATAAAAAACCAGTCCCCATGACAACCAATACGAAGCTCAAAAGAAGCTTAGTTGCATAAAGCAACTTAAAGACAAGAGGAAGATCACAGGTTCGATTCCCGACACCTTCAGAATATTTCAAGTCCGTTTTTCTTGCTTTTCATCTGACCTTCCGAAATGTAAAATCTTATATATTGACTTCATAATTATAATTGATTTGGGAATTTTGATGAAAGCCAATATATGTTCCGTATTGTATATATACACTGGAAGATAAAAGCCGTGATCATCTTTCATGAAAATCTTACACGAAGGAAATGTCTTAAGTAATTTTGGCACATGAGGATTATACCCGGGATATATCTCAAGGAATAACAATCTACAAAAAGATAAGAGAGGAGCTTGATTCGAACCAGCGGTCTTCCTCATGTTGGCAACTCCGTGGTGTGGATTTTCATAAAGTCTCAAATTTTTATAGCCGGATATCCTAGTTGGTGCCGATTCACGGTAACGGCAGAGTTTCATGTCCGTTTTGATCGATGGCTTTTCTTCTGAGCTACGGCCTTCCAAAATGTAAAGCCTTATATTTTGGCATTAAGATTATAACTCAGTTGTGAATTCTGATAAAAAAATTGGTTCGTCTGTACATTAGTTATCCACTAGATGATAAAGCTATAATAATGTTTGATGAAAAGTATAACCACAAGTAATATTGTCTAGGTATTTTGGCACGTAGGGGTTGATATCCAGGATAAATCTAAAGATAAAACGGGTTAGAAAAAGTTTGACGGGACCGGGAATCGAAGCAAAGATCTTCTCCATATTGACGCCTTATCCAACTTACCTACTAATTCCTGATGATAAAAATCAATGAAGACATCACGTGAAGCATTTTGCCCCATGTATTTCCTACGGGAAAATGCACGCGCCGTTGATTCGTTTGCATAGAAAATGTCAGTTGACAAGTTTTAATTGGACGACATTCAGCATATCCAAAAATCATTTTTATGGCATATTTCAATTTGATACACGTTTAATTTTGTCTTCATCGAAGGAAAAAGAGAACTTCATAATTTCAAGAGAATATGGTGGAGATTGAGATTTTTTGAACCGATGAATTTCTTTTTATCAATCAAAAAACAATTTTTCTTTTCTGGTATCAAAATCTTCCTTGTGAAGTTTGTTTTTCAGGTTTGTCATTTACTTTGCTTATAAAATGTTTGGATAAGAATGCCTTGGCAAAATCTATAAGAATACGCGAGTTTTCTGGAAAATGTGATTAATTCCCTTGATAACTTGCCTAATGAATGAATGAAATAATTATTTATGGCTAATTTATACTTTAGATAATTTTTTTCGACCAACGGAAAATATTTTACTGTTTCTGGGCTCTACGAACGAATGCATAAATTCTTTATAATGTAAATTGTTGTTAGTAGATGCGTGTAGTGGTAGATTGGTATGGAATAAGTCTTTCGACTAAAAATTGTCGGTGCATTACTGTTAGTAATGCGGTTCATGAGCGCATTTTCCGCTCCCTCCAGAAACAAAAAGATAACAAGCGTTGCACAACACACAAAAGAACACAATAACAGTATTTTAACTTAAATAAAGTAATACATGCAATAAAACTCCATTCTAGAAGCACATGAAAGTCGCACATATAACCGAACACACGAAAACAAAAGGAGACTTGTGAATTGCGAATACACTCTCCTTTCCGGATTCCAATTTCTCAACCCCCTCCCAAACCTTACAGCCCACTCCCTCACAACTCTTTTCGGCATCAAACCCCATACCTTCTGGTTTTAACCCCTTTAATAGCATGCCTATCGAAATGTGAAATGGGAGATTTCTGGAATTGGATAAATGTAGATATTCCTTTTGTTATCAGTATCTGAGTGATGCTCTTCTGACAGACGGCCAACATTGATAAACCTCTAATAAGCAATCTAGACTGATAATTTAATTGTCTAACTGTGAAGTAATGCTGGTCTGTGCCATACTCCTACTAAACGATTCGCTGATATTCATTAAGTTCTGTGTTACACCGTTCGGTAAATTTCCACCAGCTATACATGTTTCATTTACTGATTTTAATTGTTTCAGCTGAGCATAAAAATGACCCTCATTTTTCCCATTACGTACAGCTTTCTTTCAATCATTATCGAGAGAATCAAACTAAAATTCTTAGTTTAGTGAAAATGAAATTTTTTTAGGTGGCAGTTCTTAGTTGGCTCCGAAAACAAGCTTGAGTATTTGATATTCTGTTTTTAAAACGATGAATTCAATAGATCTTCTTTACCTCGGAAAACACACGCGAGACCGCAAACGACGAAACCCAAGCAGATTTGAATATCGTATTTATTCACTCGGTTAATCACTTCCCTCTTAATTTGGATGAGCTCCAAGGCATTCTCAGAAGTGGGGTTGAGTGTTTTCGTTACCACAGTTTACTGGAATAAATCATAGATGCTAGGATGAAAAATGAAAGAATTTCTGTGAAAACGAAATATATCCTTTCATGAATCCTGCCTGGTTTAAACATAAAAAAAACGTCAGGGATGTGAGGCATCATTTGCTGGTACAAACATTGATGTGACAAAACGCAATCTGGGAAGTAAAGGTAGTTATATTGAATATGTCGAGAATTCTAAATATTTCTATTATTTTTTATTTTGATATTAAATATATTAAGTTAAACCCTTTTACTTCACGTTATATCAAGACGTTTTATCATTAAAATTACGTTTTATCATTGAAGTCGAACTGTGGGCGAAGCAATATCTCTATTAGTGACTAAGGAAAGAGAAATTGCTGTACATATCATTTTACCGGTTATTATTCAATAGTTAATTTGTCAACTTTCCCATGTATTCCATAGATTAAGAATGATATTAATAAATATTGGCTTCTGTAATAAGCTAATTTTATAATCGTGAAAATATTGGTATAAAAAACCTCATATAAGGACCTTATTATTGTCAAAAAATAAAGAAAATTTTTAGTCAAAATATAAATGTCGAAAACTTTGCTCTACGTGATAAAAAAGAATTATCTGTTTGCAAGGAAAGGCTAAGCTTCTTGGAAAAGTTCTGTTTTTGTAATAATCACCAAAGCTGTAAATTGATTGGTAGAACATGCTTGAAATACTTCAAATGATTAAGGTCGGAATTAATGGTATTATTATTAGCGTTTGGAATATAAAAGTTTATTAGAAGTGCGTGGCTTTGAAGTCTTTCAATTTACTGTAAATCAATGTTGAATCAAATTGTTTTAATCTAATTAAATTAGTTGTTTAGAAGTTAAATACGTAAAAATAATGGATTTAAAATCTTCATTTCTGTTAAAGCGCATGCATATCGTACATGGAGTAGGCAGAAAGATGGAGATAATCCGAACAAACGATGGAAAAAACCTCTCCTCGGAATAAAAGGGATGCTAATTCGGCTTGTCTGAGAGGAGGACGTAAGAACGAAATCCAAGTGAATTCGAATGACATGCACGTGGACATCTCCCATGATTCGGGCTCCCCAGGGACTCCTTCGTGTTCGCCATATGGTGCTACCCACCAACACCAGGTGTGCTCGCGCCAATTAATTGTCTCTGCCGGAATGTATCACCCCTTTCGGTGGGGGGATTTTAAAGGGGTGGCTGTGGTTTCGCAGATGAGATGGGCGGACAGACGATACCGCGGAAATTGGAAATGTGCGTGTGGAATGACGATGAAGTGCGGTAGACGATGAAGTATGTGGGAAAAAGTTTGGAGCAATCATTTTTATCGCTCGACGTCCTTTTTTATTTCGCAGAGACAGACGCTTGAAATATCGTCTCTTTTTTGTTGCGGAGGAAAAAAGATGCCGTGATTCCATTTTTTTGGGTCGCGTGCGGATTCGAGGGCGATAGATATTTTGTGATATCTTGCGTTCTCGGGGAAATCGAAATAGTGGAGATAAGGGGAATCGTCCCGTTAAAATGAAGTGTTCATGTTTGAAAAAAGAAATCTTCGCATGTTTTCTCCTTATCTTTCTTCATTGAAATTCTTCCTTCATTCACAAATGGATACATATTATCTATAATTATGGAGATGGGAATTATTTTCGGAAGATTTGGATCGTAAAATTAACCTACATTTGATTCACTGAAGGTGAAACTTAGTTTGTAGATAAGTTGGAGTTTGGACTTCAACTGAACGTATGTACAATTTTGAATCCCAATAATCTACTGTCTTTACAAACTGAACCGATTTCTAAGATTAACGGAATATAGCTTCGTGAAATTTTAAGTGTTAAAAAATATTATTTCCTAAGTGATAATAAAATATAGCTTTATGAAATCACTCTTTCAGAGAGAATGGACTGATCTTGTCACCACTACCAAGAGAGGCCCTCTCGCGCCTAACCTCGCCAAATAAAGGGTCGAATAATATTAATCTTCAGCTTCGCTCTTTATTAGTGATCCAGTCAAGATTTTCTTTTGCCAGAAATACGTTGTTTTCAAAGCATTAATGTGTACCTGTATGGCAATTTTTCTGCTCGTAGATATCGCGTTTCTACAGTATTTTCTGATACTCTTTCCCTAGGGTTATTCATCTTACTTTTCTTAATTGTTCGTTTCTGTGAATCTCTATTTCTGTTCATTAACTTTATATAGATTATCTACACATACAAAGAACACTGGTATAGTGGCCTTATGATTTTAAAAATCAATGTATATATTTATCAAATTAATTTCACTGCAACCAGCCTGAATAGGCCTCTGTCCTTATCTATTATATATAGCTAACTCTCCGGATATACCTATATATATATATATATATACCTATATATTTATAGGGGATACGAATTCTGACCATGTTCCACAAGCGCCATCGACGTCAGATTTTTTCGACGTACTGGCCCTACACTCTAGATGCCAGAATAATGCAGACTTCGACTCTAGCTATCATGGGTTCGATGCTAGAAATTCCCAAAAATCGCAATTTTCCCATAAGAATGCATTGCGCGGATTTTTGAAAATTATTTTGAGGCACTTATCGCTAAGATAGAGTAACCAAAATTTCGGAGGTTGAAGTTGAGGTAGTCTTCTATGCTTCTCATGGAAAAAATGTAGCCAAATGACAGTGAGTTCGACGCCAGGTGGATGCAAAATTCTTCCATAAGAAATGCATTGCGGAAATCTTTTTAAATGTCTCCCGATAAGCTGGAAAGATAAGACCCGGAATGGTGACAGAGGCGTGGGACCTTCCCGATAAGATATAAAATCGAAACTTTGGAACAAGTAAGGATGGCACTTATCTAAAATTATTTTGCTGTCTTCTCTCACGATCAGGTTCTTAGTTCGTCGCCAGGCGGTCTTTGGCGCGAAGTTTTAAATTTGAACTGAGGCAGTACTTGGTATGATACTGTATTCAACGGATAGCTTGCAGTATGCAAGCAACTTTTACTCGTATATATATATATATCTATTATATATAGCTAACTCTCCGGATATACCTATATATATATATACCTATATATTTATAGGGGATACGAATTCTGACCATGTTCCACAAGCGCCATCGACGTCAGATTTTTTCGACGTACTGGCCCTACACTCTAGATGCCAGAATAATGCAGACTTCGACGCTAGCTATCATGGGTTCGATGCCAGAAATTCCCAAAAATCGCAATTTTCCCATAAGAATGCATTGAGCGGATTTTTGAAAATTATTTTGAGACACTTACCGTTAAGATAGAGTAACCAAAATTTCGAAGGTTGAAGTTGAGTTAGTCTTCTATGCTTCTCATGGAAAAAATGTAGCCAAATGACAGTGAGTTCGACGCCAGGTGGGTTCGAAATGCTTCCGTAAGAAATGCATTGGTGAAATCTTGGACGATTTTTTTAAATGCCTTATCGATAAGCTAAAAAGATAAAACCCGGAATGGTGACAGAGGCGTTTAAGAACATTCTTTCGTGACGTCCGCTGTTTCTCTAGTGGTCCTTGGTTCGATGCAAGAGCGTCATTCCGATTCTACCATGCATTTCAAACGGGAAGAACGGAATCTTAATTTAGGACCTTCCCGATAAGATACTGAATTGAAACTTTGAAATACGTCAGAGTGGCACTTATCTAAGATTCGTATGCCATTGTCTCTCACGAACGGGTCCTGTGTTCGACGCCAGGCGGTCATTTACGCAAATTTTCTAAAATTGTTTTGAGGCCTTTCTCTATGCAGGAGACTATTCAAAATCACAGCGTTTGCGTTTGAAGTACTTTTCTATTGAACCAGCGGAAGAAAGGTTACATTTGACCGTTAGTTCGATGCCAGATGGATGAAAATTTCGCACGTAAGAAATGCATTGCGGAAATTTTCCAGAATTTTGCTGGATAAGCTTCGTAGATGATATCCGTAAGGGGAACTTATAAATTTTTACCAATTAGCTTGCAGTATGCAAGCAACTTTTACTCGTGTATATATATATATATATATATATATATATATATATATATATATATATATATATATATATATATATATATATATATATATATATATATATATTCAACTAAAGATTGACACGTTGATGAAACAGTTCAAATTGAAGATTTCCAGTGGGAGTAACAAAGTGTTTTCTCTTCAACATGGCTTAAAAGTATCGGCGTCGAATAAATATTTGGACCGCTTACGTTAATATTAAACCGGAAGGAAACCCAAGATATATTAATAAATTCCAAATTCATTGGAATTTGTTGACTGAATTTATCAAATGTATGATAAGCTTCCTTAAAAGTGGATATTGGGTATTAATTATTTGAAAAAAATAGAATAATAGAATCTAATATATTACTTGATTGTGATGATATATTGGCTGATGCATCCTTTATGATAAGATGCAATACACAAGACATGGACTTCAATACAGAGTACAAGAAACTGACAAAACCTGCCAATTTATCAGAAAAAAACTTAAATGTTATACCTCACAAAATTTTTCAACTATTTGATGCACCTCTATTTTCTTTGTTGTTCTCTGAGACCGTAAGTGAATCTTAAATTACAATGGCTCTATTTTCTTTTATTCTACCGTGTGTATTCGCGTTGCAATCAGACAGCTGATATAGTTCTAGGCTAATTTATAGCATATAAAAGAATTAATATATAAAGCTGTAATTTCATATTAATACGGTTAGATTATCTCAAATGTTTACGTTTGAATTAAATTACCGAAACTTAGTCATTTAATTAAAAACCGTTTCGAAGGAATACTTTTCGGAACAATGAAGGTTTTCTCATTTTGAATCTGATATAAAAGCCCTATTTTTACTAGCCAGATTTAGAATTACAAAAATTCCAAAGAGATCTTTAATTTTCGTTTACCATGAGCCCAGTTCCGTTCGCAACACAAACTTGAATGTTTCACTTGTCAAAAGCATTGAGAATGTGGCACGCTAAAAAGGAATTATAAAACACGTGCCGCTGTGGATGCGTATCACTTTGTCTGAGGTAAGTTACATCGAAGTCACGTGACCCTTCTGCCGAGATAAACTGCGTATTAGCCACAGATGAGTAATTAGTCAATTCGGAAACGCAGTTCACAATGGGATCGATCGCTTGGAATTCGTTAGGGAGGGATTATTTTCTTGCTTTTGATGATTTAAAGGAGTATATTTTCGGAAGGAATAGTTTGATATTTGATTTCTCATCCTGTTTAAATTCTTGAAAACGAATTACTTTACCCTGTCATTTATTTTTGCCATTGTAAAAATGTTCTTGAATGCGCTAAAATTCAAGTTTAATACTTTGTGCGCAGTTCACCCACCTTTAAGAAAATCATATTTTGCTTTCATATAATTCAAGTAATACAAAATCCATTCAGCACTGCTTTAAAAACAGGTTCTATTTTATTATAAATGTAGAGGTTATTTCTTTAACCAATCACAATGCGATTGATATCAAGAAACAGTTAACATTTTGAATACATTGATTATACAATTGAGATTGCGATTTCAGGGGCCAGCTTCCTAAGTAAGGAAGTTTATATATTTTTCAGTAATAAAAGATGATTAATGGAAATTTTCTCCTTTCAATTGCTACACAACCTTCTAAAATTCCCACAATGATGTATTTTTACTTAAATTCTTTTAAAGCCATCTTGGTATCAATGATAAATTTGCCTTTTTTAATTCATATTTTTCAAGGAAATTTGAGAACACACGTGGATATTTTATGGAATTTATTACCTACAGTCTCACTCTTATCTGTATGACGTACTTCTTATGAAATCATCTAATAATTGTAATTCTCAAAACTCCTTTGTGTATAATAGTAATCAAATTGAAGAATACGTCACTAAAATTTCCAAATAATAAGCTTTTTCTGAGCTAAGCAAACCAGGTGATGTATTCATACGAAATGAGCATAACGAATTAAATCAATTAAAATTTCTGCATTTTATAATCGAGAATAATATTGTTATGTAATGAACGTTTACTAAATTCCTTAAAAGCATATAAATCCTGATTTTGAACTGTCATTGTTTCGCGTCATTATTTTTTCTTTCGAAACATTAATGGTATGCCAACGATATAAAATATACTAGGATATCTCATCTTTCTATCCGATTGATATAATCCCTTTTTATATAAAGCAACTGCTATTCATTCTGAAAATATTTGCTATTGCCGTTATTACTGCTGCTGTTTACTCAATCACGAATCGAAAGCTTATCTGAAAAGCATAGAATCGTTTTTAGAATACTGCACATATCTTCAGAAATACGCTGAACTCTTTTCAGAGCATTCAAGGATTTCATAAGTGAACCCTTCCCATCTACTGAGCGGCATCATTTACCATTCGCCACCCACAAGTCAACAATAACTGTTTCCATTTTCGCGTTGATCTCCGCGACTCATATTAAAACCTCCAACGTAATCCCCAAAACGCCTCTTCTCTCTCTCCCTCCATTTGCACTACAAACACTTTAAAACGACTTGGCTTAATCCCCCTCATCCATTGGAAGGGAATCCTAATCTCTGAACCCCGTGCACAATTTCTCCCGCGTTTAAACCATCGAATCCTTCAAGAGAACGTTTTCCTTTGGAATTACCGCGAGCTCAGTTAATACCGAGTACACATTCGTCTATTTGGTTCCATTCTTTCATATCGCGACTTATGAGTCTCTCTGAATTTGACTTCATCATTGAATGGAAAAGAAAGTCTTATGGGACAATAGCGTGTGCTCATATCGTCTACTTTCCAAACGGAATCTCTTATTAGGGGAGGATTTTTGGCAAAGCGAGTGGTGGTTTAACGGCACCAATCACCGCCACGGTCCTCCTAGAAGCTAATAGAGGGCGACGAAACAATAAGGAAAGGGAATTAGGATTAACTTTTAACGGGAAGCCATGTGCCTGTGAAATTGATAAATGGAAGTGCTGTATCTTGCTGGGACACTAATTCAGATCTTCTGCTATCCATTTCTCATTTCCGTTAATTCTTTCTGTTTTCTGTGGCACACGGATGCTTTCTAAATCTTTTTTTGAACCTTTTTCATTAACATCTTGCAATAAGTATCCCAACATCATGAACCAAAGATACTAATCTAGATTTTAAATGTGTACATTGGTGAAACATGCATGAATCTAGATATACAATTCGTCAGGCGGATCCAACGCAAGTTATTCATGCGGTAGCAAGGCAATACCTAATCAGTGATAAAATTTATATCCAGTCCCCTAATGGATAAAATTGGTATTTCTTCTGGTAAGAGAAAACCATTGAGTGAAATAAAATATGGTAAATTTAATAGTTTATTTAACTTCAATAATTTGCGATTCTAAATCCTATAACTATTCCATAATTTTCGCACCATCTCGAGAGTCATATTTTCAACATTTAGCAATTTTTGTACGCTTATGCTCGGTTAGGAAATGTCAGTATCAATCGGTAATTTATGTTGGAGTGGGAAGAGCCTATGATTATGAATACCTGGATATTTTTAAGTTAAACAGAATTTTATAAAATATTTTGCGCATTAAATCTAATTGTGATCAAATAAGACATTCTTCCTTAACAATTCGGAATTAAAATAAATAATAATTATTCATAATTTTATACTCTCTCTAAGATTATAAGAAGTTCCTTCCGATTTATCTTATTTCAGATAGCAACCGCTTTATTTAAGGGTTGTACGATACAATACAAAGTTCATTTTTGAGAAATGAAATGTTCGAGTTACGCTTCACGTTTAGGGTCAAATTAGCATGTAAGTATATTGCGTCTAATTGGATTCATCACTTTCATCCAGTTTTGCAACCCTGTGGAATAACGCGCCGCTAGATTTCTCTTAGGCGTTCTACTATCAACTCTTTCCCTTTTCTCATATCATCCCCATTTTCTCTCACTTTTAATACTCCTTTTCTCCATCCATATTTATTAGCATTTTTGTTTTATTTTCCATTTATCTCTCATTTATATATACGACCTGTTTCTGTCTCTCGGAAATATATTTTTCATTTCTTCCAAATTACACGGCATACCGTTTCCTCTCCTTTGGTGGCTATAATCATGAATTATTTTCGACATCATTGCTGAGTGTTCAAATTAATACGTGGGATGTGGTGTCATTGGGTAAATGTTATCGCAAAAATACTCATTTTTTAGCATGTATCGTTGACGCGCGTTATTATTATATGCTATCGAAATAAAATGCTAGGAAATCTATTTTCAAGCCTTTACATCTCTCTATCACCAAATATTTTACCATACACTTAGAAAACTAATTTCACTAACACCTGACTAAAATTTACCTACTATTAATATAGCTTTAACAGCTTATCAGTCATCAAAATCAAAACCTTGAAACGCCAAATTAAACTAAGTGGCTGCATAATTCAGATGATACGACTTAAGATAATTAATGATATTTTTAAGGAATGCTTCATTTTCCTTTCATAGAAATATCTTCGCAAGAGTGAAATGAGTTCATTATACACGGAGAATACAGTTCTTTTTATAAATATGAATAAGGTATTTGTGAAGAAAGAAAATCTCATGATTAACCATTCTTTAAGTCGAAACTCGAATGGGATTTCCTTGGGCCAGCAGAATTTCACTAATCTACAGTAGCTAGTGATGCCAGTAATGACGTAATTTCATTTTAGAGTGTAGTTTTTAGTATTCTACTATAATTTTGAGATTCCTTAGAGTCAACAGAACTGTGCTAGATTTTATCAATCATTACCCCTTTGCTTAATTGGAATTTATATTATGAGGTACTGTGTCTCAAGCAATACTCCACCGCAAACAGCAGTATCTTTTACCACAATTAAGCCTAATGATTACTTATTTATCAAGGTTAAAAGAGGTAATAATTTCGCTTTCATGGAAATTCCATCCATAAAAATGTATACATTTTGCTACTGTAGCGAGCATTTATGTGAATTATAATTGCATTGGAAGATTTTGCCTAAAGCTCAGCGTGGATTATACGATTCTTCTTGGTGGTCTTTCAAATGACGAGAAAGACTCTCAAAATACTTTTTTTAAAGGTTTTGCGGTGATATAAGTTTTCAGTGTTTAATCTTCTGACTCCAAACTACCGAAGCTAGCAATTAAATATTTGGCACGTGAATTAACGTTTATGAAATGAAATCATTGCAGTAATCGATTAGATGTGCCCCCAGCCTGTGGTCCCGGGTTAGATTGTCGGTGTGAACCCATATGAGCTCAATTATATTAAATCTCAAAATACTTTTAGCAACATCAATGACTTGAATATTTTCTATGTGTTTATTGATTCTCTAAATCAAAGCTCCGTTTCTTTATAATCAGTATATTTTGTAAGCAAATAAGTAAGAGTTAATTTCATACTTATTTCTTTCC
Source organism: Pachydiplax longipennis (assembly GCA_036926295.1). NCBI lineage: Eukaryota > Metazoa > Arthropoda > Insecta > Odonata > Libellulidae > Pachydiplax > Pachydiplax longipennis. The sequence goes on along the minus strand of JAVFKF010000085.1, from coordinate 379,148 downwards.
ACCTTCTCGACGTTTCATCACCACAGTTCGAATAAATCTCTCCATTTCATCCAACGCATTCTGTATTTTCACCGTGTCCTCGCAATATTTATTCGTCTCGCGTTATCCATTCATCAGACCATTCTCAATTCCCTACCCCTCTATTAGGGGAAAATTTCCCCTTCCGTAGAATACCTTAAATCACCTTTTATGGCCCGATATTTGTTTATTTCAACGATCCTTTCCTTCCGCTACATCCGTGATTTTCTCCTTTCTTCCCACCATTGTTTGACTTCATCCCTTTTTTTCAGTAGAAATCTCGCCTTCTCTCACTGTCTCCATCCAGACAATCACCCCATCTGTGGTCGGGGGACCCGAATGATCGAAGCGCCCCACTTTGCCCCGTCTAAAGATCCCTATCCATCAGCCCTTCCTTCATTACTATTTCATCATCTTCTTTCTCTTTATTTTTCTTTTCGTCCCTTATATTTTTCGCCTCGGTTTCGCGCCGTGAGTTATGCGTCCGCCCAACGATCTCATCTTTTATTCACTTTCTCTTAATCTATTATCTCCTTTGTTGCGTTTGTCTCCCGCGCGATATCGCCGAGGAAACGAATGCTTAGGTTTTGTCCGTTTCCCGGGCGATAAGGACGCTCTTTTTATTTCTTCTCCTCTTCGCTGTTTGTCCTACGGATTTATGATTTTCGATTCATTGCCGCTGTTTATCATTTCGCGGAATGTTATTTGAGAATGCTTGTTGAAAGAGTGAGGAATTCTTGCAGATTTTATCGTAAGTAGGAAAATAAATCATGTTGTTATCGTAGTTTCTCCTTCTGTGAACGCAGTGAAAATCTCATGCACATAATAAGACCGGGTTCGACTCCAATTCGCTCAAAACAGCCTCTGAATCGATACTCAAATGAATTTTGCAGAATTTTTTGGCGGATTTTACTGTTTCTTATAAAAAATTTGAACGAGAATATTGTTCCTGTTGAATAATGAGTACCGCTAGAAAGAAAATCAAAGGCAAATCAGTTTTACCTATTGTGTGTATTTTCATCCAAGTATGGGAGAAGTTTGAAACCATGAAAGTTTTCGAAAATTTTGTTATCAACAACCGACAGATTTTGTTGTCCAAAGGAAGTAGACGATATCTTGCATGAGTCAAATGAAAACAAATAAAGAACGGTATACAACTCTCGGTTTCAGTCCTCACATAATCTGAAAAGAGTAAATTCTAAATTCGACGTGGCTGCACCCTTCATGACTGTCCCTCCAATGGTGTGATAACCCCCAGGACGCTGGATGTATGTGAATATGAATGCAAAGGCAAGATAATTAGAGCAAAAAGGACGATCTATTTAAGGCTATTTTAACGAGCAACGTACAGCCATTAAGAAGATGGAAGTTAGAATATCCGCGGTCTCCTGCATGAGATCAATCTGGAAGGTACTATAACCTTCATTAAAGAAACGTAATATATTCCTTCAATTATCCTTTGAGATTACAAAAAGATATTAGGTATAGATGCACATTTTCTTTCTGCTGCTCTCACTATAATCTCACCATTTAAATATATTTTCTATGGTTTGAATGCAATTTAACAAAATTATTTTGATAAATATAAAATATCCAAAACTGATAAACATATGACAGTTAAGCCTTAGAAAAAACAATAAATATTCTAAAAGGCTCACAACTCCTCCACGATAAATTGCAGTACTCCATGATAACGTTCATGGGAAAGACACGCAGGTTACACTTCAAAAGATGGCGCGAATGAAGCTATACTGAAGTTTGCTGCTCGTATCATGCACGTTACTCTCCTTTACTCACATTCTCTTTTTTCCAAGTAATTTCCTTTTTGCTGATGAATTTAGAAAATGCCTTACGAGTCTTAAGAGACTCTTTAGAATTGCATTCTCTCTTGGAAGGCAATAAAGAAGTTAACTTCGCCGCCATAGAGTTTCCATACTCTCAGAAAATATTGAATTTTAATGAGGTTAGCTGTATTTTCCGTCAAAGAAGCAAATATGAGAGATGTTACACGAAGTAATTTAATGGTACCTGGCTAAATTCAGTATAAAGGTTTTCGTGGATTTATTTTGATTATCAGAACTTAGTTAAAGTGATCTAAAAGCCATATATTTATTTCAGATCTTCAGCTGTTTTGTACTCCGCTTCTTTAGGAAGCATTGCCTTTTTTCCGTACCTTTGTTAAATTATCTTTTCACCGCATTCATTTTTTATTTGATTATATTTATTAAGATATATTCATAAAATTTCATCGTTAAAGGTTTTTTAATACCTTAAGATGACTATTTAAGTCTTGCGTTTCTTAAAATGTACCTGCTGATCTACTATGTCCATTTTGATCTCAAATATCAACCATCGATTTAGTATAAAATTTTTATATATTTGTATCTTTTCATATTACAAATACTGCTTGTTATAAACATGCAAATTAGCGAGGTATACGCAATATACAAATATTACACAATATACAAAAATTAATCTGTTAAACCATTGTTCGATACAAAATAAACGCGTTATAAAACACTAACGTATTTTCATCTAAAAATACCATTTCGTGAATAAATCTTCAGATCTATAAAGCATCATCAACTTCGGTGAAATCAATTAACATTTCTTTAGAGTTAATATTCATAAAGTGATTGGAATCTTGAAACAAATTTATGCATTCCAAATGAACTTCTTTACTCCAATTTATCATGTGAACTTCTTATCAAACCATGCATAGGTTTCAGTGAAAAACTTTGGCTGATTAATAAATACATAGGATACCAAAATAATGGAATTTTCTCAACGTATTCCTCATTTCCTATGCATTTAACGAGGTTCGTCGTATGAAACCTGAGTTCCAGGAATCATTCCGAGAGAATTCCTCTTCTCAAAGTTATTTCTGGCTGAGCAAACAGCACACCCAAGGAATTTTTAACCTTTCCCTAACTCCTTCAGTGCTGACATTAAATCTTGCGGATGAGAATGCCATCCCAAACATAAACGGAATAATTAGAATATCGATTTCCTCATTTGAAGGTGGCTCCAAAAGAATGTTTTCTCGAGAAAGAATAGTTTACCTGCATTGCATCCTCGAGGTGATTTCGCATAAAAATATAAACGAAGGTAGAGGTCGTTGATCATTAGTATTGGGCAATTATTATTTCGTTCTACACTTATGGTAGTTTTTAACCTATACCATCCAAGTAAATGCACTAAACGATACTAGACGAGGGAAGAATGCTTTGGAAAAGACAGAGGGGAAGACAAAGAAGTTGTTAGACGAATGGGTGGGCTAAGTTACCGGGAATTGAAGGAGAGGGAATTAAATAGGGAATGTAGGGGCACATGAACCTACCGAAAGGTAGAACACTTTATATATAACTAACCTATACCTGTTTCTGAGTTATAATTTAGCAAGCCATTTTATTTATCAGATTTGGTTGAACTTCGTTAGTTATAATATTTTTGAATATTTTTTCATATGTTCTCTGAATGTGTGTTGGAAATTACTTAGAATTATGTTCGTCGTGAAAGAGGTGGTGTTCCTTTTGAAGTGGTTTGAGCCTGCAGAGAGAGAGAGAGAGCAGCTGGCAATTCTTTTGTTAAACATTTGTTAAAAAAGGTTTTGCATACTCACTGGGTAGAAACTTCATTATGCCTTATATTGAAAGAAAAGGAACTAGGCGTCCAATGAGTAAGTGACAGGAATTCTCCAGGCGCCGAATATCGGCAAACCGTCGGGGGCAATTCCTCGGAAAAAGGTCATCACCCACGTGGTCGCCAGTTTTCAGAAGTACCAATGCGCATTTCAAGAGCTAAGCTGCCATTACCCCCGGATGATGGAATTGCCCCCGACGGTTTGCCGATATTCGGCGCCTGGAGAATTCCCGTCTCTTATACCTTGAATATTAACGTTTCTAAGTAAGTATTCTAGTACTTTACTACTGCCAATCATGCACTTAAGACTTCTCAAGTTTCTTTGCATAACAGTTTTATATGCTAATTTTGTGAATGTTCCTAATTTAGCGATTGTTCCTCATTAACCCGTGCATATTGTTTATAAATTAAATATTTATGATTTATAAAGGTTTTTTATACATATGTATTTATGAATTACACATACCTATCTTTGTATTTATGCATGAATGACTAAATAAATGAATTTTTATCGCGTAAAATTAGCGAGAGGAAATGTTTTTACAATGACTTCCTTTCGTATCCGCCCGTAATATAGTCAGCTTAAGGTCTGTTTTGAGCTTCTTAACCATTAGCCACCAAAATCTTTTCACAGGGAATGAGGTTTTCCAGGCAAGTTGAGGGATGAGGTAATTTTCCTGCTTTCCTTGCTATTGGTCGTCTGGGAGAGCAGGAAGTCGGTTGGATTTTTTATAATCCTTATGAACGCAATTGATGAAATGTAACACGATGTGAAATTTATCAGGCTCAACATTTTGTGGATATCAAATAAAATACTATAGAATTTGAGTGCATCAATTGGTGAAATTTTGCACGATAATTCTAGCCATTAATTCTGCCGTTTAAATATTCGTGTGTTGTCATTCGCGTGTTGTCTTCTAAATTCTGACAGGATGATTTATAAAGAAATTTCATGAAATAAGTCAAAATGAGTAGGATGAAAACAGGAGAAAATATTTTTAAAGGAAAGAACCGAGAGCAGAAAAATAATACGGAGTAACAGATCTATTATCGTACGAGAGAATAATGGAGAGCTGTATTTCTCAAACGCAAGCGTAGACCTTAAAGGATTTACTAGGCTAAGAGAATAACGAGAGTCGGTTGAGTAGAAAAATGCAGTTCATTTGGCGCGGAAATAGACTTGGCGGCGTCAGTTACGGATCCATCAAAAACAACAATTTCTCGTCGTGCCCACAAGGCAAAACTATTAACTCAGCCGCCGACGATGCGGTCTGAGCGAAGAGGAAAATAACCGCTTTCCTCGGGACTTAACTCCGATCCCTTTCCATTCCCTTTAGCGGAAATCCTCCCTATGAATAGTTGGAAATTTCAATCACCTCTCTCCCCTCACCCGGAAAATTTCTCGTCTTCATGTCCATGTCCAAATACGATCCCGTCTTTTGCCAGAAAAATTCGGTTCCTCCGCCAGAATTTACATTCGGAACGAATTCTTGCCCTCCGTCTTCTTCGGAAATACTGAATAAGAAATGCGTGGGTTTCGAGATTATTGCTGTGCGTTCGATATGGTCCATACGTCACCATGGTTATTGATGAGGGATCAGATTTCGTAAGAGCTTATTAGCTGATAAACACCAAGTGAAAGAGCCAATATTTATAAGATAGTAAATCGGCTTTGCTTGGAAATTTCCTTCGAGTTGCCACTTATCCGGAAAAAACGAAATTCCATTATGTACAATATTTTCCGTAAGCCTCTTAAATCTTATCCAATTATATCCGATATAAATACATACAGTTTGGCCATTAGATTATCCAGATAATAATATTAAAATAGGAGAATGATAGGGCGGAATTTATAATGAATACATGAAAAAATATCTTTTAAACTTACCCAAAGGATCCCGTAATTATTTTTACTAAAATAATGTAAATTTATAGAATTTGATGATGAATACTAAAAATATCTAAGACTTAAAAATATAATTTAAATTAAATGAACAGTATTTTTTGTTGAAATCTGAAATATCACTCATTATGTAAGTTTTAATTCGGATATCGTGAATTGCTTTAGTAGATTATACAAGTCAGAATTAACTATAATAATTTAGACTAAGTTCTCTCATGCTTGGTTGCAGTTTTTATTTAATGATTTTTAAGATCCTTGATAGAAATTCAGGATGAAAGTTCAAATCGAAACTATTTCATTTCTCCCACCGAAATTTAACATTTTGCTCCATTTTCCGAAGCATTTTAATTCTTGTATCAGTTGTCATTATAACTCTAAAGGCAAAATCCTATTCGATGATAGAAGCAGGAATAAACTCAGTAAAGAGTAATCGGATAATTTCCCGAGTAAAATGAAGGGAGGGGTAATGTTTTAATTAAATGATACGAATCCCTGACAAGCAACTTCAGTTGCACTCGACACGGATCTGCGGTTATCACGATTATTAATTTTCCAAAATGAAAGTCACAGTGCCAATTATGGCGCGGTGCTAAATATCTTTTCTTTTGGTCACAGAATTGTAAACAGCAAAATTAAATTTAATAAAAGTTTCATCCTAACGATTTTTGTCATCGGTTATTTTTTGGGAGCAGTGTTCCATATTTAAATTTATTTTTTCTCCATTCCATTATTCCTAACAGATTTGCATTCACGTTTTATTCATTTTGTTTAAATTAATTTGCTTATTTAATCTCATCCTATTAACGTCACAATTTTTCTCTCTCATTTTACATGTGAATTGCAGTCGTTAGTTAAATTTCGAAAGCAATGAAATTGTCATATATGCTTCACTGCTGTTCACTTTCTTTAATTACTTCTCATCGTTTTACCATAAGTTCAGATTATTTCTTTCGTTTTTATTCGAGTTTTTCTTATAAACGTAAAGAAATCGTACTTAGGATATTAAAATTCGATGAATATTTTAACGGTTTATTGAAGAGCAGAATAAATAAATAATAGCTATAGGAAACATTTATATATTACATCGTTCTCTTCTAAGTCGAATAATTAATTTTCAAGAACTTGATAAGTGTAATTATCAAAAGATAAATCTGCATGATCTGCAGCCAAACTGACAGATTTTAAATTCACTTTTAGGTGCAACTTTTGTATATGACTAACAAGATACATTGAAGCGGAAACAATAATGCTTTCTGACAGAATAATAGAGTATTTTGCATTGCTATTTCGTAAATAGAATTAAACTTGCGGATTATATCTGCGTTAATATTAATTGAGGATTACAAGAAATTGTATCTACTAGACATTAGGATACAGTTACAGCACATCTCTCGTCATACGCCAGATGAGAATAATAAGTTGCGGAAGGGTATGCAAGTTGTCCAAACGACACAATTATAAAATAGGCAGCCATAGTTAAAGGTTGACGATTTATGACATCCATTATAAAGACAAATTCTTTGTTTTTATCTCCGATTAAACGCGGTGCATTTTCCTCGAGCATCATAACTTAAATATTTGAAGTGATACAATCGATGAAAAATTCATCGGAAGAGGGATGATCCGGTGGAAAGGGTGCGAATCAGCATACAAGACGAAAGGGTCGCAGAAAAAAGGTCGGCAACAATTTGTTACATTTCGATTACATTTCTCTGAAGGGGCGAAAGAGTCCATTACGAGTGAGATTCATTCGTAACAAACCTTTGCATTGTTTCCGAGCGATGGTTAATTTTCACTCCCTTCTTTTTCCATTTCCGCATGAATATTTCATTTTTTCCCCACTCTGGTCTGCCGCGTCGAACCGCAAGTTCTCTTTGCGAAGAAAAGTGGAAGAAAGAGTAAGGAAAGGTTAGCCAAATGAAAAATACTCCAATTTAATTTATGCGATTGTCAGTTTCACCTTGAATATCTCTCATATATACTCGAGCGAGGATCATCGATAAAGCTGGGACTCGAACTCAGGTCTGACCAAAATCGACTCGACGAAGTAGTCAGAGTGGTTTGAATGTCCACGAAATCCCTTTGAAGGAAAAGGCCTAGATAGGCTGTATTCACCGAGAATTACATGAGGGTTTCCGAAACCGTAGTGGTTCTGCCAGAAAATTGGTTTGGGTTTCAGACATTCCCTCAGGTTCGTAAGCCGCACTGCACTACGTTCTGATTCATTCCTTTTCTATTCTCTCTCATGAAATTACATTCATGTGACTAACACAAATATAATTTTTAAAAGTGTCCTTAGTTTGATTGCATTCTAACAACGTATAAAACGATCTTGATCTCAGTAGCACTGGTCGGAACTTATCAACCCCTTCAACTATACCCTTGCTATGTTTCTAAGGGTAAGCACAAAAAGGGTATAAGAATTCGCTATTTATGTCACTCCTTCCTAATTATCTTACCAATTTTTCACAACTTTCATCTCATCGTGGGTATTTACCAGCAGTAGATTTATTTTTCATTGATAAAAATATCACAGTATTTTTCTCTCTGTAGTACCAATCTTTCTTTCTATTTCCTGCATATAGTATATTCATAACATTGATTGAAATTTGAATTCATGTAAATACATGCTTTAAATAACATTCTGACGAGGGTTAAATGGAAGAAGGGATTATCTATTCCTGATTTGGTTATAAAAAGGGTTTTATGCACGTATGCATTCTCATTAAGTGTGTCTGTAGTTTGTACCTCAGTGTTAACTCATAATAACAAATCGATGATTTCTTGATAATTGTCTAGCGGACGGTCAAAGGACTTAAATTAATTTAAATAGAGATTATAGAAAAGTTTACTTTGGCGCATCAGGGAGATCTTTTGCGAAGGAGTTCGAATGAGTTGGGGGCTTTATGTCTGGTTACTTTAAAGTTTTGCCGCAGATCTTATACAGTGCAGTTGAAGAGTAATACTATAACTAATCAATTAAACTATTACATAGTAAAACTCTTTTGCTGAAACTTAACTGTCTCTCCGTATACAGTGTCAATGAATTTCTTGCAGCGAAATGTTTTCACTCAATGAGTTGGGCATAAGGCGCATGTATTCAATGCAGTAGTTTAGGAAGAAAATTGGGTTTCTTTTCTTTTAGTAAATGTTCCGCAAAGACTGTTGAGATTTTGTAACTAAACTCTGTAAAACTGAATATAAAAATTCAGTTGTTCCTATTCATTATAAAAATGAGTTGGGCTGATTCAATAGAAAGTGTTTTTAGACAAACGGCCAACTATAGTACTGAAGAGTAAGTTGTATTTCTTATTGAGCTGATGAAGTATTGATTTCTCTAGCGATTATTATTCAAATAGTGTTTAGATCATACGACGAAGTAGAGTTTATTTATGATCCATTAGCCTTAATCGGGTAACAATTCTCAGGCATATTCTAATTGCATTCATTAATGAAAGCGATATTATAAAGCCATTGGCAGAATTTCATTTTAATCCAAATTCTTTGTATGTCCGCAACTAATACATTCTTCTCGGTAAGTTCAGTGAATTATCATTTCGAAAGTATACGGCAAATATAAGAATATCTTTTCACGAATTGTATATTAGTTGTAGCGCGATTTCTTTCACTCGTTAAAAAAGTAAGAAAACTCACATACATTAAAAATATTGAGGTTGCGCGAAATGAATACATAATCTTGAGTTATGAGTTGTGAAAATTTGAAAAGTCCTTTTTCATCATTCGAAGAAGACTGATCTACGAGATAATTTTTGGATAAATTCACGGATCAACACGCTACATACTTTCAGTGAATACAGTTTTCCTCAACTGAATACTAAAGATCGGTTTAATGTGAAAATTTTTGACATCTTAAATAAAAAACAGTTGTATTAGTAGCTTCCACAAGAGTTTCTTATTCGTTCTTATTACTTTTTCGTGAATATATCTTCGACCTAAAGATGCTCTCACGATGACAAAACCGAAATAAGTAAATCTCTTCCAGATGCCGCTAAGTGGTTTGACTTGTCATAAGGGACTATTCATTTAACCACTTAACGCTTGAACGTATAAATATACTTTAAAACTCAATTATTCCCATGCTGTATAGTTATACTCAATAAATCGGATAACCTTTATTCTTAGATTTTGCTTTCTGAAGGGTGCCCCAATAAGAATGCACCATTTAAATTGCGCTTGAGGTAATAGTTTTTCAACTACGTTTTGGCGGACAATTATCTTATATTTTTTATACACGTAACCTCATTGTTTATATATAAGTTTAAAATAAGAAATGTTCCAACTTTTCAAGTAAATGACATGATTTACTCAAAAATTGAATTGTGAATTCTTATTACCCTTTGTATCGTTGGGATTGAAGTGCGGGGAAACGGTTCTCTCAGTCAAAAATATGAGCGAAATCAAGTTGCTCGTGTTTTCGCCCGAAATTAGCGTTGTCGCAATATTGTGCATTAAATCCGATTATTAAAGCGAATTCAGTTGAACGAAGCCACGACCTAACTTTTCCCTCACGTCCACCCGCTGATAGGGGACCGACCACGCGTGTAAAATCCCTTACACACCAAATAAGCCCTCAGAGACACTGGAGGACATATCCACCCACAACACGACTGAAATTTACACGTTCCATTGCTTGCGTGTCGAATGAATCGCAGCGCCAAAGGGTATACCGAACAAGCTGGCGATCTGAAATTACTTTGCGGTCTCTCTTAGACTTGAGTGGGAAGGACTGCGAGGTCATGCCCTTGGGGAAGGTTCCTTGGTCTTCTTAAGTGCAGACAACGAAATCAATCGCTGGATGAATGGAAAGGATCGGGAAAATTCACATTCATTTTCAGTCGCATTATTTATTTTCATATTCTACGTCAAATGATTTCTTACGCCGCGTCTTCATGAATGGAATATTTTGTATACGCTATTTATTTGTCATCTATAGGTTGTACGAATTAATCTTGCATTTTAACATTTGTCTCAGTCCGATTGATAGCTTCGATAAAAAGAATGCATTTTTGGCATGAATGATAATGGCCATCATATTTGTTAATAAATACTAACGGTTTTTAAGGCGTTGTTCGTTATTCATTGTGCTATAATCACGTTCTTTTTACTTAGCATAGCATTGCAGACTTTTCACAGCGGACTTCACCCCCATATTGCATTTAAGCTCAGCAATGAAAACAAAGGGGCACCAAGAGAACTTCACTCTTCATCTCGCAGAGTACACTTCATTTACTCTCCATAGCATTTGGTGGCGAAGGGTATGATGATCATGCACCAAAACCAGCTTCCAATCTGAATAGCACAAGGCATAACAAGGTATCATAAAGAATGGAAGTAAATGCACAACCAGCTTCCGGCAATCATTACATTCAAATAGTAGAGAACCTTCATTATTCTGAATTTTATTAATACATGTTGAATACTTTTTGAGTGGCATTTAATAATAAGCCAAATCCAAGCCTTCCTCTACCATCATAACAAGTGCTCAACTTCAAAATGGAATCTTAATCCAATAACCTCAATTCAAATGAAAGTTTTCTACTTATATGACTATAAAAGCCTTCTCCATTAATTTACAATCTCAAATTTTTCGCTGCGACAGAAGAAAAAAAGACTGTATCTTCTGAAGGAATGTTGTTTCTGGTATCTCTCAAATGAAATCGTATGCCAATAAGTGACTATGAGAATTATATAACATTTGTGTACTTAAACGCTTTGGTGATATTTGACTTGTTTACAAGTTTCATATTACATAAAAACTAATTAAACTTTCCCTCAAATTCGATCTCTGAGGTTAAATTATGGTAAAATCATCAATTAGTGAATTAAATTTACAGTTTTTTCTCAATCAATTTACAGATTTCTCGCGTGATGGGTTAATTTCTCTAAAGTCGCCACACAGACAAGTTGGCATTTCTTTCTGAAGCCGCAACATTTTAAATGTCGAAAATAGGATACTTAGAGTAAAATTATAATCTAAATGTTATAAAATGTGGTAAACCCCTACTCTTGATTTACTTCTGCTATACCATGGTGTCACTCTTCGATTTTTATTTCCTTGAAATATTCATCCTCTCCGTATTTTGGGGAATTTTTCACTCCTTTCTTCCATCCTAGTCTAAATCTATTTCTTCTTCATTTTGATTTCTATTTTAATCTATAATTTTGCGTAATGAACCTTATTTTATATGCCAGCTTACTGGAGATTGGATGATGATATTTCTCGCATATATAAGGAATCTTCGTTTGGTGATAAATTACAATGCATAAACTTAAAATATATGTGTTTGATTAACTAAGGGATTAAGAGAGATTCATTTTGAATGTTCCTTTTGCAATACCCCTGTTCCCATGTTGTTCGTGGATAATATTTCCTTCTAAATCCCATACATAACGCTTAATGCGGATGAATCTATAGCGAGTACGTGGAAAGCTAGATGAATCAAATATCAAATGAAGTATTTTCCAGAAGCACTGGTGCAGTATTTGACCTATTTTATAATTCTGTCGACGCGACTGACTTTGTTGAAATCTTAACCACCTCCAGAGTCATGTTTATCCATAACCATGGAAATCTCTGAACGCATGATGGATTTTTCGCTATGATTTATTGAAAGGATTCACACTTGTGCATTGTGATTTTCGGAAATACTCAGTTTAAAGGAAAACATATTTCAATCGAGCTGTATTAATTTTCATATTAAACATCCTCTCCGCACGAGAGAGAGAGAGTTAATCATCGATCTTATACGCTTCATTCGGAAAAGAAAGTCCATTCTTTTATCAGCGAAGAATTCATTAATCCGTCACTTTGAGTATTCACATCGCCTCAAAGTCCAATGGAAATTGTATTCATTATTAATTGGAGTGATTTCAGAGAACTTCATTATCTTTTACTTTTCATGGAACCTCAAATGTAGGTCATAAATGGTGAAAGATTTTTTTTATTGAATTTTCATTTAAAATCGAATTAGAAATCATCAGGGACGGAATATGCATAGCAAAGTGGCCAGATATCTTTCTAAATTATAAAGTGGAGGAGGTTCTCAGTTTATTCAAATGTTCTGTCCTAGATAAATATCAAAGTATTAGTTAATTTTTACATTATCAGTTCTTCAAATCGATATTCGAAAGCATATATACGTGGAAAACCATAACTAAAGCAGTCATTTATTATTTCTTCACCGTGATTTACTGTGGAAAATTCTGTGAGTCTATTTTTCCTTACCACTCCCAAATATCATCTACCTTCTTTTGATTTTTAAATGATGAACTGATTTGTGAGCACCTGAATGAAAAGTAACTCTCGAATATAAGAAATATTTATTTCTTATCAATTATTACAAGCAGGCATTGAAGAAGAAAGAGACCATTTTAGACCCGTTTGTCAACATTCATTCGTCATTTCAATTTTATTCAATACTGAGCAGTTTAAGGGGCATAAACGGCTTATTCCTTATAAATTTGTGAAAAAGCTAGAGAATAATTCTTAGGTTTATAATTTATAATATAATCTTCGAATGCTAAATCATTCGAAAAGTATCGATGAATTTGATTAAAATAAAAACTATTAAGAAGATAGACGTAGAGAAAACCAATCCGATACAATGGCGAAGACTGGTTAAAATTTAGTAGAGGCGATTTTATCGCTTAGACAAATCCTGGAAAAGTAGATTGGAAGTAATTCGAAGAACTTATGAAACATTTATTGACGAAGAGGAGGCCTTTGACAGAGTAGATTGGAATCTCAGCGAATGTAGAAGATAAATCTAGATAGAAGGGAACTTATCTTGAACTTATACAGATTTCAAAATGCTGAAATAGACATTAACGGGCAAGAAGAAGGAAAAACATAGTTCGCCTCTTTCGCCCTACGTATTTAACCTTTTCTTAGAGAATATTATAGAGGGGCTGAAACAATTACTAAAAATAAGCGGTAAAAGCATCCAGTAAAGCAAGGTAGTTTTGGCAGTTTTGAAAACAAAACTCTGTTAGATAAAATTTAAAGAAAAAACACAAAGTTTAATGACAATTTAGTAAGACACGGTTACCGAACAACATATTTGAGAGCAAAATAAAAAGAACGATGCTTTGGATGTAATGCACAGAGTGGATCCATGAAATGCAAGAGTTGATGAACGATAAATGGTAGAAATCGGCAGCTTCAGTTAGTAAGATTACGTTTTGATTCTGTTTTTTAATTATTATCCTCAGTGCTTCAATAAATTCCCACTTATTATTGTAATTTTAATCAGTGTTGAAAGTTAAAATTCCAATAAACCATTCTTATCCATTTCATTGCCTGTGGACCTACGTTCTTATTCAATCGTATTTCTCCATGGAGAAACAGCAATTGAAAGTTGATAAAAGAAGTTCTACTGATAACATTATAAAATGGTATACAAGGGTGGTCTGAAAAGTTTCCCACCCCAGATTTTTCAGAAATCTTCAGAAAACATGTCTAGAAGTGGCGAAATGTCGGAAACTTTCGAGAACATCCATGTACATGTTCAATAATTCAATTATATATAGCGCCGATTGGATAATTAAAGTTGAAAAATATGTTTATACCAACTTAAAGGATATACTCGAAACATTTTTATGTTTACTCATACATATTTGAGGAAAGCACTATGCTGTGTGTCGTGTGGATTTTTAAAACTCATCCATATATTTCAAAATCTGTCATTTTAATGCGATATTTTTAATATTATGATAAATTATTCACATTCCTCTATACAGGTAAGAAATGTCAATTTCGTAACAGAAAAGTGACCATTCACCGGTCTTGAATCAAACGAATGGTTTTTTTTATCACTACAAATGTACTATGAAACAGAAAAACATAGCCTACGAAAGCTGAATTAGTATAAACAGTGGAACAGGGAACAGCATTTTGGCTGTTCACACAATTACATACACTATCATACTTCATAACGAACACGAAAGAGAGCAAAAGGGCAAGTGAAGAGGGCTTGCAGGGTCAAATTTCTTTGCACTTGATCCTAAGAACATGTAGAACCCATCAGTGAAACGTATTTTCTATCTCATAACACTCGGCACTCCCGTTTCCAGATCCATACTCGGCTATTGTCGGAAAAATAACAAATCTTCCTCTCGGATTCGCCCCCCAATCACGTGATCTAATCTTGAACCCGACATCTGCTCGTTTTCCTGCTCCCCTTCTTTAGATAGCTCCTTCGCATTATTATGGGACTTCATTTGCATTCATGTATATCGAGGGTTGCGTTCCATCGAGGAATCATGGCTAACTTGCTCCGTATCTCCCATTTCATTGCTCATTCCGAGATAATAATGTCACTCCTCTAGCGCTCGTCGGATCGATGCCCAATGCATTGGATCCCTCGTAATCCAACTCTATTTACAGTACTTTTGACTTAAATGTTGTCATTTTGTCCCTAAAACGTCCACTTCCTCCGATAAGACATGTTTCAACCCTCACTTGTCCCATCTCGCACATAAAAAACTATCTTAGATCTTTCTTAATCATTGCCTCACAGTTTTAGAATCCATTACGAACTCGTATTAAAATTTCTACCTCGTTACTTTTTTTTCGCTTGCGATTATCTTTTTTGCTCATATCCCTAAATTTTCTTTGTTATACATTTTGTGAAGTAATTTATGATTTCGGCACTGAATGGTGTTTTTCTCCTCATTATTCATCTCTGTAATGTGTAAAATAGCAGTTATTGTAAACTTTTTAGCTCTTAAAATACATCATCCGATTTCTCGATCTTTTCTCTAAAGGAAAAATGGGTATTCTTTAGAGTTCAATAAACACGTGATTTTTATATTTCTATCGATGGAATACTTTTGACGATCGTTTTTTTATCGTATTTCTTCCAGGATTTTTTTCTTAATTACGCCGGAATTTTCCTAATTTCAGCGGGTTATTCAGTGAATGAGTCGTCCTCTGTTTATTATCACAATCTGTTGATCATAATATCAAGCAATTGTCGCCTTTCGCAATGAAATCTCAGCCCCTGTTCCAATAATATCCTGAATTGCAATGAAAGTTTCACACAGTAGTAAAAAGCGTAAGGATGAGATACAACATGTACTGCTAAATATTCTTTAGTTTTACATTATATTATAATTGGTTTCTCACTTAAAAGAAATTTTTTCCTACAGAGAATAGACCGATAAATTGGATGGTGTATTTTAAGATCCGATTATTAGGTTTCATTGTGATCAAATATTTCAGTTAATAATTTATTGCAAGTTTAAACAATATTATAAACAATGTGTGAAACTTTCATATAAAAAAAATTTTAAAAAATTAATTCACAACCCAATAGAAATCGCAGTACATATTTCCTTAAAACGTCATAGCCCGTTAAATGAGCCAGGTTCGCTGATTTTTGTGAAATTTTAAACTTCATTAACTTTGCAAAAAAATTGTAAGCTGATACTTCGGCATAAAGATTTTCTCATAGAAATGTGTAATAATATAAATGTTTATAACTTTAAAAAAGTAGAGGTCAAATTCCGTCCGATTTCTCGTGGAGCAGCCCTATTCTTTAAAAGAAAATATTTGTTAGAAGTTTCAAGGGTGTATTTAATAACCAGGTAGCGTAAATTGGGGCTTTTAATGGAGATTGATAGGGAATAATAAGCTTACGGAGAGGTAAAAGACTAATATACGATTATATATAATAATATCGTATGTGTCATTCTGAAATCCTTCGGACGAACCAAATATAAAAGTTATTGCTCATTAAGATAATTTTTTTCAAGAGAATTTGCACCCAATGATATCCATGTAAGGATTGCTCCCCATTTGCATTGTTCACCCATCGGGAATTTCATGAATTCGATCTTTGCCAAGTGGTTCTTGAAAAATATTTAAGTAACCAATTTAGAAATACTACTTTGACAAACTCTTGAAATTTTGAGCATTGAACTTTACAAATCTCATAATACTTTCAGATAATAATATACTTATTATTCTCTGAAAATTTTCAACATTAAAGTTTAAGGTTTCAATATTTGTAAATCCCTCCGTTATCAATTTTTAAGTCATTTTTATCACTTTTAGAGATTATTTATTCGCATAACGAAATAATAAGAGTAAAATGTCTTTATGCTGCCACTCTACCCAACCAAATCGAAACGCTTTACTGAAATACGACTCAAAATCGTTTACGTGTAGTGAAATAAGTGTAATATGTTTTGGCTGAAAAATCCTTGGGTAGAAATTTCAGAACGTAATAGTCCGTGGGAAAAGTCCCCTGAGTAGAATTGATCTTGGATGAACTGTCTTTCAGGTGAAACTCTTTCAGCGACTCGTCCGATAACACCGTATTTACTCGCACTATACGATGCTCTCCGATACCGTCATGCATTTTCCATTTCTCCCCAGTCTTTCCTTTATTTTTCCCAGCTTTTCCTTTCGTCTCTCTATTCGGGGATTATTTCGTCCTTCTTTTTTATTCCAGTCCTCCGTATCGAGTCGCGCCCTCTTCACGGCCATTTCCCCATCCCGCCTCCTGCGCTATTCATCGTTGGTTAAATATTACAGGAATAGTACGGAGCAGAGTGTATGCGCACGAGCGAGCGATTTTAACGTCTGCTGTAATCCCCCAAATGCCATCGGCTGAACGAGTTTGTAAAAGAGGAGAAATTGAGGCTACTTGGATGGGCTGGCTCGATGAAGTAAAAATTGGTGATCTACACAATCGCGATAAATATCTTCTTCGTGGATATACGCCAAGTTGAGTTGGACAGCCTAGGTTTAAAATAATTGCGCGGACTATCTGTGGGCTAAGAATCCATGTGTTTCCGCAAATATTCTTTTGTTGTGTTTTTTTTTTTAATGGCTGATTTGTCTATGGATATTGGGATTACGCCGTTGTGTTTTGATAAAGATATAGAGGTGATGACATATCCAAAAGACTGAAGTAAACTGTGAAAATGTATTAGAAAGGGGGGTGAATGCTTGTAAATAAAGTGATGTAATTCTGAAATGCTAATGTTTATAGAGTAGAGAAATGTGAAATGTTTGTGTATCAAGTGTGATTTAGGATCTGCCGCCTGACTACAGTATTGATAAAAGAACCAAGGAGTAAGTTTTGGAACGGCGATACAAAGATTTTGTCAAAATTTAGAAGATAAATGAAAGATATGGGGATAGCAGTCAGTTTTCTATTCTTTGAAATGTCTTTCCTTATAACAAACCTTTAATAATAATAACAAGGGTTTTCGTATTATTTTTACCCGTTCTCAGTAAGGTTCTGAATCTTTCTTAGGGAAATGAAAATTTGAAGACACGCTTACTGAAAAGCCAATCTCAGTAAAGATTGGATTGGATTTTTTCGAATTCACTATTGTAATATTGTAGATGTCTAAAACTCTATGAAGTGCCAAAGAAACGATAGAATTAGAAATAATTGTATGAAAATAGAAGCCTATTGACTTAACCAAGGCATCTTTTAAACTTATAAGTCTACTTTCAGAATAAAACCAAGTCAAACGCACTTTCAATGGGATTCGAACCCGTGACTTACCTTATTTTGCCCTATCTCGACAAACAAAGCAATTTTCATTTGTCTTTAGCTTAATCTGAATGCATCTTTCTTTCTTTTGTCTTATTCCTGTTCCTTACTGTGATTATCTGGAAGCAAATACTTTGAGAGTGATGGAGAATTACTTGTGATCACTCTTCATTGAAATCTATGTTATTCACACAGCCATTTTGCCGTGTTTAGGTTTTCCTCATATATTTATTGTTCTTGCTCAGTGATAAAAAAGAAGCTACTTCTCGCATTGCCCCTTACGCCCCTTTCTAAAGCAGTGGGTAGAATATTCTGGAGAGGTTATGGATTCCAACGGAATGATTACTTTATACGGACTTCAGGATGCCGACACAGATGTGTGATCTGGAATCTGGCAATTGAGATTTTCCAGATAATAATTCCTTCCGTTGCAGTGGTGTACCATTAGTGTACCTACTCATTTATTCTTGAGCACATATGTAGTATGTAAGCATATCGTTTATCCACGCATATAAAAACTACTTCACCTTTGGCAGAATATAAATCACGTCACAATAGCGAGTAAATATTTCTTCATATATAAATAATAAATTAATAAGTATGGCTCCCCTAAGACTATTCATACAGTAATGCGGCCTTGCTTCCTAAATGTTAGGACCTCTGAATTGCTGATTTATGAGGATCCTCTCCTTCCATACAATTTTGCTCTATGTCTCAAAAGAATTGATTACAAATTTGAGAAATCTTTTCGTCGACGAGGGCAAGTAGTTGGAATGGATAACATTCGAAAGTGAATTGGCCGCTGAAGGTAAGAAGCGGAAGGAGAAGAAAAGCGGATGGAACGAAATAAAAAGTTACAAGAAGAAGAGAAGGGATTGGAGAGAAGAAGGGGATTGAAGCAAAAGCATCTCCGTGGATCCAGAGCCAACTCTTTTTTTCTGTCGAGTCTGGATGTGATTTTCCTCGGATTAGAAGGATGAAAAGGCATGACAGTGGAAAAGGAGAGTCACATGCATTAGAAAGTGATATGAGACCTTCTTTATTCTCTCCAGCGATTGACCGCGTATTAATGCAAAGGAATGGCTAAAGAAATTCGTTAATGGAAATTCGGTTTCCATCGGCAGAGCGGATTATTATGATCTTTAGCATATTTACGACGTAGAGGAGATTCCTAAGGGAACGCGATTTCAAATTCGATCTAAATGGCTTACCGAAATCATTTATTAGCTCTGGTGTACGTAACGTTGATCAATAATTCAGTTCTTAAAGCATCTGAAGCTATGATAAGAAATTAAACATTAGTGAGCTATCTTTTTCTGTTTACTTTTACATTCATACATGATATATTTGTCCGATTTATACGTAATAACTCTTTCCTTATGTTTTAACTTATAATTTTTGTGTTTCTCAATTGCATGCTCGTTCTATTGATTGTTTATTATTTTGCTTAGTTACCTTGAATTTTATGCAATGGTTTCACTAAAGTTTTTATGATCCGCTGAAAAGTTAAAATATTATTGGCACTATTCTGTTTATATAGTTACATGTATGAAAAAGAAGTACTACTTTCGTTGTAACTTTATTTACGCATAATAAATAAAGTTTATCACCATTAAATATCAAAAATAGATACTATTTTAACCTAATATAATAGACAATAGTCAATGTTGGACTGAAAAGGACATAAAAAACTATCTGTAACTCGTTTTTTTGTATTATTTATTGGAAATTGTACTGAAGAATATTACTGCTTCTGTGTCTTTCGTTGAAATAAAAAGCTTACTATTTATCAAACAATGCTTTTTCTTTGTATATAAAACAATGGGTATATTCAACTTTTGAGTGATTGCACAGAAAGCTACCGTTTGGATAACTCGCAGAGGAACGGAAAGTCATGTTCTTTAAAATAATATCACAAAGATCTCTTCCTCTTATATGATCCAAATTTATCGTGGTTATTCGTTAATACTAAAAGAAATTCTTTTTTAAAGAGAGAAAATAGTAAAACTGTTTAGGAAAATGTCTGCGAAATATTTTAAATTTTCCCGCTCATGTGTTCTTTTGTCTGCCTTGTTTAAAATGCCATAAATACCTTGAGTTATATTTCATTCTCGAAGGGGAGCGGCCGTAAAGTATCGCATGACTAGAGCATACATATCTTGTTGATTTATTTCTTGGCTTTTTCCATTTATGATTAATTTCGACAATAACTTTCAAATATTTGTTATTTTGAAATTCTTAAAATATTATTGAACTCTTTCAGTGATCCTTAGTGAACCGAATTAGCTCAATACAAAAAGTGGCGAAAAATCATATTGCATTCGAATGTTGGCTTGAAAGTAATTAGATTTGTATGAATAAAATGCATGTTTACCAAATGAAATGAGTTATCGACAGTTTGAGAAAAGGTTATTGTTTCAGCAGACTTCAGTTGCAAATGCAACTTAATCATGCGAAAGTTTTTTATAGCCGGAGGTAATCAACGAGTTTTATAAAATTTGCATTTTAATCAATAAATATTATTTTTGATTAAATTGGTGCTCGCGGCTAAAAATTATTTCCATGAACTTGCTCTTGCCTTGAAATGCCATGAGTAAGAATTCGTACATTCGGCATTCGCTTGAAAATTTGATTTTCTCTCTGGAAGATAAATTCTATACGTATATTTTAATAATAGAAAATTAGATAAAAATCCTTCCTCGAAATTCAACCGCCTACTTTGCATACTGCGGGTCGCATTTAAGGTTTTCATTGCCAAGTAAATTGGAGAAAATATGTAAGAAATATTTGGGCTCTAGTACCAGAAAATAGCCTGAGTGAATTAAAATTTCGGGAAAGTTGTATCTATTAAATATCGGTTTCAGTGAATCTCTCTTGCGTAAAAATATGCTTTTTCCCTTGAGTAAATTGTAATCTGCTGTTAAAATATTCGATCGCTGCTCTAACCCAACTGAAGCTCGAAACAGTTCTAACCCGAAGAATCAAGAAACGTAAGAAAATTAATTGGGATAAATATTAGTAATATAATCTCTAATCTATAAACTGACCGCAAATTTACAAGTTCTTCAATTTGTAAACGTAACTATTAGACATTACCTTCGCAAGATTGTGTGCTTACCAACGAATCTGTGGCGATGCTTTCCAAAGAAAGAATTTGAGAAAGGAATTTATCCTTGACCTTCATTGGATATTATAAGACCTTTCATCATCATCACTTTCAATTCAAGTCTTTGAGCGTACATTTGAAGATATTCAGGGAAGGCATTTTCATTTATAATTATTTCATATTTTATCTTTTCGTATCCATCTTTATTTTTCAAATATCGTATCGAAATACAAAACTGAATATATTGTAAATGACTATTTTTATCTTTTTTATAAACAAATGTGCAACGGATAAGTAAACTGTATTCTTACGTGAATTATATCTTTTTGCAACATTGGCAAATATAACAAATTAATTAATTTCCCTTCCGCTTTTGCGAACTGTATACTATTTATATCTGTCTTTTTATATCTGTTTATATTGTTTGTGTTGCTTTATCCCTTTCTTTTCCAGAGGTAAATTAATTGTGCACAATTGTCTTCCATTAATTATGTACAATTTCGCGTAATAATTGTAAACGCTTGGTGAAAGAGTGGACATAACGGTAGCCAATACAATAATAATTATAAATAAATGATGTCGTGAAAGCAGTTATCTCTTTTTGCCTCGCTCGTTAATTTAACTCTTCTTCAACTAATAAACTCCATAATATTCTAAGATCAACATTCAAAGTGAATCTTTCTCGAGCTTAAAACTCTCAGCTATGCCTTTTCAGTCACTGTTAAACTAGAGCAAACGAAGGCAGCTAAATCGTCTATAATATGCCTCAAGTGCTTCCTTTGTGTATCGTAAGTCAACTTCTTTGCGTCGAAGAATAATGATATCACGAAGGAGAATTCTATAAAAAATTATCCGCCACTGAATGCGAGGTCAGAATATTCTATTAAGGCTCTTTATCGAACTCGTTTTTGCGGCGCGAAACTATCATATGTGACCCCGAATTATTTGACACAGCTTTCTTCCATTCTGCCGAAGCATCTCGTTGGCTCAGTCGTTTATCTTCTCAGAGCTCCATCGCATAAACGACCCCTTCGAACGCTCTTTCTACAATGCTTTTCTCCCGCTAAAAAAAGCCTTGTTTTTTTCCTCGCTGGTTTTATATTTTTCCGGAAGTTTAGGCTCCGAGAGATTTGTGTCCGAAGTGAGGCGGAATAGAATGGATTTGGATGCACAGTTTTTCCATTTTTCCCCTATAGTTCTCGGATGCTTTATTGGAGTGCTCCTTTATGGGGAGTTATTCATCCCTTTCTTCTCATTCCCTTCTGTATGAAAAAATATGCGGCGAAGAATATTAAAAGGAAACTTTTCCTGGCAGAGCGTGCGCAAAAACAATATTTAATATTTATTGGCTGGAATATTTGTTGCCGCTTCATTTTATATTTATTTGCGCGTATATAAATACACAAATCACTATTTTCAACATATTTGGGTTAAAAATAATAGTTTTATTTATTAATATCATAAACCCAATTGGGTAAGTTTTTATTATTAATTCGGTTCTCGATGAGAATTGTAAATTTTTCTTATTCCATAGCTGTGGAGGTGTTTTATATAGGCTTCGAAAAATCTACATATTATAAAGAAAATATGCGGAATTTAGTCTACTAGTAGCATTTCCATTACATTTACAATATTTATTACAGTTTCATAATATCTACAACAGCAATATTTATTATGTCGGCAAGTATGGTATGAGTAATTCAAGAGAGAACATACATAATTTTTGATTTTCTCTATAAAATATGCTACAATGTAAGCGTTGATTGGAATTGGCTATTCATTTGAATACTTTTACGCAGCTATTTTTGGTTGATTTTATATATATATATATATATATAGTAGAATTAGGCATTGATTAATGAATCAGTGTATATGTATCATTGTTATACTTTTAGAATTTCAATATCTTTTTTTCTTAATGTATATCTTATGTAATATTTCATAATTTTTATATATATAGTATGTGATTGACATTGCCTGCGGGAGGTTTTTGGAGGGGTTTTCCTCCCGTCTTTGGGCGAATGCCAGGCAATTAAATGTAATATAGATTGGTCCCCCTTCACCGCTGCCACCTGACCAAATGGCCAAATTGCAGCGATTTGATAATAAATAAATAAATAAATAAATAAATAAATATATATATATATATATATATATATATATATATTCAATTGAAACTATATTTACCAATCTTTATCACTTATCCAGTTTGCCACTTTAACCTTGTGATATGAGAGATATTTCCGCAGATCCACAATTTGATTTGTGCTAAATATTCTTATCGATACTCTAGTAAGGCTTTCAATTTGAACCTCCCATAACTTAAGTTCACATTTCCTAACCGTCCCTCCTCTCCCTTCCCTTAGATCGCGTATTTTTCCCTTTACGTTGAATGCATTTTCTCTTTCCTTCGCTGGATTTCGGCCCTTAATTCCTTATCACGGACAGGAATATTCACGACTCAATCTTGCTACCGAGCTTATTGTCATAAAGAACAGGTGACTCCTGCTGATTTATTCATCGCTGCCTTTGAAATGAAATATTTCCACGTGGAATAAGAAAAGGAAATGTATGAATATTACCTTTCACATGCGCCCTCACATGTTTAAACAAAAGTGTAATGCAAGTTGGAAGCGTATCGTGGAATAAAATAACGATTAATATTCCTTGAAAATGGACTGTTTATATTTAAATTATGAGCACACGGTTTCAATGTATTTAAGTAAATATTTAACTAGCACACGTTTGTCATTAATTAAGGGATGTACTTTATAAGCCGCGATTCTTCTTTAGTTGGTATTTATTATGAGTTGGTTCAAATATCTATGAAATTACTTAAACAGTTTTAATCATTCTTTAATGGCTTCTTTCATGGAATGCAATTCTCGGGAAAGGCGCTGTTCACGGGACCAATCGAGCTCAATAGCGTAAGTTGTTTAATTCTAGTTGCTTAGCATCATATTCTTCGTGAATCGTCTGCTTTTCGTACAGAGTGAGTGACTTCATTTTGGTCATTTTCACTCATTCGGTAATGTATCTAATAAGGCAGCAATTTTAACACATAGAAAATTAAGGATTAATAACGAATTTTTTAATGGCGGTGACGAGAGAGAAAAATTATCTCTACGAAGCTACGCTCAACAACACTCCTTTTCTAAGTTTACTTCTTAAAACTGTGACGAAAAGAAAATTCGAAAAGCGGCTTTTACTCTAAAGTTTGCCCTGAGAAAAACTGATAAGAAGATTTGACTCACAGTAGGCCCCAATGTATAGGTGGGATATGGATTCGCGATATCTTCATTTTATTCTCACAAAATCAGTCCTTCAAAGGAAGAGACTTGTAAGGAAGACGAGGAGGGGCGGCGACACAGATAATCTAAATATTTTTACGTAGAAAGGCGACCCTAAAAAAGGTTTGTGTGCTGAATGTTTAGTTTTATCATAAAAGTTTTTCATTTATTATGATAAGTAAATACATAAATCTCTAGGAACTGAAAATTTATTCCTTTTTATTTTGTTGTAGAATTCATCGATTGATCTGAGTTTTAAAAAGCTTTCAGTTACTATAAATAACATAATTAAAACATGTGTACTTTCAATTTACGAAAACACGTTTATCTTGACATCGAGTATTTTGTCTTATTTGCAGCCAGATATCTATACCAAGATTTTTCGGATAAGTATGTACATAGATAGATGCTTATGATTAAGCTGTGTTTTCATATATAAGATCAGCCAGAAATACTCATAACACTTAAAAATTTCATTTAATTGCAAATAGAAATTAATCCTAAAAAAGGACATCCCAATGATTATTATTCGTTTCGTTTCTACCAGATGAAACGTTATATACAACACATTTTATAAATATAATAATTTATGTATGTAATTACCGCCTTAAGTTAATAGCAGATATAATTGAGAAAGACTTTTCATGTAATACAACAATAAAATGTGTCATTAATATGATTTTAATTTTTATTAAACTTCAAGCAGAACGAAAAGCGACGTATTTGCATTATTAGCTGGAAACTTTAACGAAATGTACGAGAAAAACGATGCAGAAATACTTACAAACTTATATATATTTCATATATTTGTGCCGATTTAAGTTTGGCTGATGTTCATGACGCTCGATGGGATGATAATTACCGTATATAGAGTAGTTAGATATTTTCTTTCGATATATTCGTGATAATATTTCACATAAAAGCTTTCCAACTTTATTTAGAAACTGTTTATATCCCAACTCTTGTATTACTCAGATGAAGAACTTCATATTTATATCTAAAACGGGAATTGTATCTTCTATTTCATAAATTTGGCTATTTTTAAATTTATAAGTATCCGAGCATTAAGGGTATATGTATATGATTTAAAGTATTGAATCGCTATTAATCGTACTTACCGAACTGATACAAATCATGGTTTTTCATTTCTTTCATAGGAAATAAAGTTATGGCTCAGAAATGATAGTATCATTACTATGAGCTAAGCTTATTCCTTTTGATTTTCCTTGTCTAGTCTTCCAACGTGAATGATGGCAAAATGTCCTGTAATTAATTTCATTTTTTGTAACTTTTTATTGTATTGCTTTTTTGATATCCGTGTTCTATACATTGCAGCTAATGAAATAGTTCGATGAAATACAACAAGAAGTTGACATTGGCTGCAATTATTCAGCGTTCCATATTACAGATAGATACCATACATGTTCTTATAATGGCAACAACTCAATTTATTATGGAATTTCTTCTCCAAAATAAAGGTCATAGTCGCACTCAGTCAATAGAGGAAAATGAATGAAGTTTATGCGAAAAGGTCACAGCGAAGACTAAAGTTTTGGATACCCATAATTCGCTATTAAAATTTTCAGTTCCCCAATAATTCACATAAATCACTTATAAAATTTTAACAGTTGTTTTCTCAATATTTCGAAACCTTCGTTCAGAGACCGGTTTTGGATTAAAATTGTACCCGGATTATCGCAGAGACGTTTAATGCACAATTTTCAGCTAGTTGGAATTAACAAAACTTTCGTGCATGACACAGCCGTGAATATCAGAATATATGTAAACTGAAAGTACGTCTGTATATACGACCCTCTCCTGAATTCCAGTTAAGTGGGAGTATATTGCTTTGTAATCTCGGCCTCACTCCTTCAGTTCCAAACGCCGGCAACCCTTAGGCACTTCACGTCCTCCGAACTTTGCAAACTGAAAAGAAAAACAGCCGCAGGGAAACCCGAAGAAACGAGAAGATTTTCGGGAATATAAAGTCAGGAGCGCGAGGTTTTGCCAAATATACATCTTCTGAAAGGAACGACAAAGAAACCACTTTGGGTCCTTTTCCCTTTAAGGTTTCCCATCAAATAAAGGGATGAATGAAATTTTTCCCTTTGTCAGTCTTTTGTTCGTCGCTCTCCATGACGATCCCAGACAATCGCGTCGATGCGCATATTTCGAGAAGAGACGCTCATTCACGGAATAGGCGATTTATTTACTCGATTATTGTTACTACTCTTCGAATATTGTATTCGAAAATTCAACATTAGCTATAAATGATCAATTACGTTAATTCATGACAGTAATAAAAAGTACCAAAAGCTAGCTAAGAAAAACGTGGGAGAAATAAAGAACCAAACTAAATATTTACGTTAAATAAGTTGAAGTTATGGTAAACAAGAGTGGAGGACTGACCTAAGAAGGAGTATTGAAAGCCGTGTGATGCGATAGAGCGGTAGGGAAGTCGGGGACGAAGTTCGTAGATTAGATTGGAATGATGAGTAGATGACATTGAGGATATCGAAGGTATTTTGCCGATGAGTAAAAGAAATGTCAAAAATAAGAATTTATGTTTTAATACATAATTTCTTTTCTATAATCTGTAATGAGAATGGCTCAATTTCACGCCACTACGATTCATATTCACTGGAATCTTAAAGTATTGGAAGCCCCAATAAGTTTTCCTGAGATATTAATTTCAAATAGATTCATTTTGAAAATCAGTTGTCCTCATTTATATTCGATTCATACCATTTCACCGAAAATTAAAATGAAAGAGAAATCCTAGTCGCGTGAATTTATTTTTCGTTCATATTCAGCAAGAAAGAAGTGAGAAACTATAGATTTCATGATTGAAAATGCAATAGCAAGAAAAATGTTTATGGAATATGCTGCATGAGTATAATAACGTGTGTTCTTTCTCAAGGTGATTATCATCGTCCAGCGTACTTTTCAATTTGGCAAGCGGAGGTATTAATATCAATAACTAAATAAGTATTGAGTGGAGAAATATTTGGAACCCCTTTAAATCCCCATCCCGATGAGCTTAATCCCAAGAAATACATGGTGACAATCGCGTTGAAATTGAAAATTGGAATTGCCTTGCTAAATATTAATGTAGCTTTCCATTGGTTTCATGATTCCTTTATCTCTTTAATCAAGAAATGGTAAACTCTGTCAATTTAGCACATTTAAAAACATGAAGAATGAATATTCGATTTAACAATTTCAAGCGGAGTTGGAAGAGTCGTGTTGTAAATCGTCAATTCAAGTCTTTTTATAATTTAATTTTTCGTATTCATATTAACTGTGTCCCTTTTTAATTTATCACAACGATTTCCGTCTCTTTTATTACTTCTGTTCTCAAAAGTATTTGTAAATCCAGTCTCGTTTACAAGTTGCAGTATTTACTGAGGAGTACAAAGCGATTGAGAAACAGTATTATTTTTGTATATTCCAATATTTTTGTTTTTTTTCAATAAATTATAAAAATAACTGAAGTATTTTCTTGAATTGAAACATTTCCACGCCTTTCGTTTCTCACCAGTTTTAACTATTTTTCTTTATCAAAATTAAATATTCATTTAAAAGAATGTATTTATTTTCACAAATCAAAATTATCTCCTTTTAATAACTTATATGTTTACATTTCCCGAATTTTAAGGTTAAGTCAATGTTAAATTAGCGTTTTACGAAACATTTTTTGATCCAGAAAGCTGCAGATCGCTGCAGATATTAACATTTCCTTGGTTACATATTCGGAAATCTTTTAGTTTTCCAATGAAATGATTTCCCATTCACCCACGAAGTCGTGACGCTTATATGTGTTTTATGATGATTTTTATTAAGCAAAATAACCATTCTCATGACCATTACTTGCCCTGAAAGTGGGAGACCTGGGTTCGAGTCCTAATCATGTTGCTCTTTTTCTCTTCTGTTATCTATTCTATGCTTTTCATCTTAAATTATAACTTAATGAAGGATAATTTTACTTACGTATCGGCGTTATGCTTAACGGATGAAGATAAAAAATCAATGGAAGGATGTTCTTCTTACCTGAAAAAAGAGAAGCTTTGGTTATAATAAGACAATAAAAAACAAATTACATTCGGTAAAATATATACTTCTATAGCGACAATGTGAAGTTTTTCAAGTCCATTCTTGTTTGGGACAATGTGAAATTGATACTAGCTATAAAAGTTAAATAAGCCGAATGAGGATATTCATCAGAAAATCCAATAAGCATGTAAATCCACTTTACTCATACGAACAGCGATCTTCTCCTAGGATGATCTCTTTCATCTTATTCATATTCTCGTTTTACTTTTAGTTATCTTTTCCTATATTTTTACACTAAAACTTAAACAAACCATTCCGAATTGGAATACAGGAGAGAGATGCCATTTATTAACTCAGAATAAATCCTAATTCGGAGAGAAGTGAAACTCAAAATTCAGTCCCTTATATTTTTAACGGCGTGATAGCGGCAGCCATATTGGTCTGAGCGTAAACCAGATCGTTTCGGTCGGCAATAAAATTAAATGGGAGATGAAATGCGCTTTGACGAGATATTGAATATGAAGCCACAGAAGCGTGTGAAGTGATGAGAAATTTCAGTTTTTCGCTGTAAATGGAGGCGGAATGAATGGAACACTTTGTGAGGTGTCGTCTTTGAAGTCCCATTAATCAAGGGTTAACAATCAAGATGCAGTTTGGAGCAGAGAATGAAGATCTTCCCACTTACACGAATGCTGCTGAGGCCGTTCTTTAAGAAGTGGCATGAAAAGAGATTGCAGTGTTCTCACAAGTTACATAGAGGTATTTGCAGCAAATCAGAATGGACTTGAATAATGCAGAAAATCTAAATGAAGAACTTCCACAAAGCTTTGTTTTCACGCTTTAGTAAAAATTATTTTATATGCGATAGTAATTGTATTTTTCTGATGTACTTTGTGCGTGGTAAACTCTATAATGCGATTTAGTTATCAGTGTTTTCAATTTCAGTAATTTAACGTTCAGTGTGGTAGAGGTAAGACTTATACTAGACTTATTTCTTGACATTCATTGGATAAAATTACGAAACAGCAAAACAGCAAGCAAATTGGGATTAATGAAAATGTAGCTAGAACGCAAGATTTTAATTTCGTAAAGGAATCACCTATATCACGTTCAGCTAACAAGCAGGAGAAAGTAAGCAAATTTATTTTGTGTTCGCAAAATTTCACTTCATAATTAATAGCTTTGCTATTTCCTTCTATTCTTGATTTTGTGGAAATATCACATTGTGGGCGTTGATTACGGCGTATTACGGCCGATGAATTTTGTAGCAGTGTGACTGATGAATTTTCAATAAGATGAATTTTTCAATTAACAAACAAAATTAAAATTACTGAGTGAGATATCCATTTGTAGATAATGTTAAGATTTCAGAAATTGTCACGACAATTTCCTTCTTTTTTATTTCTATATTAAGAATAGTTCATTTGCCGAATACCATGAATTGAGGTAATGATATTTTAATATATGATATCCTTCGACATTGTATTATTTAGCTATATCTAATCTAACATCGATATAGGTTCATTTATAAACCGTTCTGCTGGTTCATTATAATTACGATTACTCATTTCTTTACGAATAAACTGATCGGATACAGAATTCCAATTTAATTTATCGAGCCAATTCAACTAATTTCCAAACCATGACCATGTAAGTGCTCCCTACATTCGATTGAGTTTCATTTTTCGTAAATCAGATTATTCTTGCCCAAGTTCAGGATAAGAAATAGCCCGGCTGAAAGGACACAAAAATATTTATCTTATGAGAGATAGGCAGTGAAAAACAGTATTTTAATCTAGAACTAAGAATAAAAGAAGCTCATGAGGCGCCGAAATATTTTTGAAACTTTATCAGAAAGGTCCATAGAGGGATGAGTAAACTGAGTCACTTCCGTTATGTCGATTAATCAAAAATTAGAAATCGTCTTCGCTAATTATCCCTCTCTTAACATATACGTTTCATCCGTGTTTTTACGAAGAAACAGAGAGTAATTACAGAGAGTTGAGGTAGCGAATTAAGTAAAGCAGAATACGCTTTTCTTCGAAACATACTTGGAATTTCGTTCGCGTGACGGACACGACAGATTTTTATCGAAATTGTTTGCTGCGACTCAATCGCCTGAAGCAAATGATTCTGTGACCTTTGTCATTTTCCTGTCACTGATACAAGATCGGGAAACGTGGCTCGAGGTAAATTAAAAGTTGTTCACACCGTTAATAATAAAAATGCGCTTGTTTGCTTTAAGGGGAAATAATGCCTTGCAGCTTGATAAGCCCACTGTAATGTGTTTAATGCCTCACTGATTCTATATGTCGCAAACATGTGACTATACTCGTGATGTAGTTATCAATTAGCTTTGCGGTCTTAAATTGGAATGAAAAAGAAGGCTTTGTCCTTTTCATTTTCCTTTTTCATTATCCATTGAAGTTCCGTTCGGACTAACACTTGTCCGGGAAGAATTGAAAATCTGTTCTAATTGAGACACCCGATTTTTTATTTGACTCAACTCAATCTGCTCTCTTATAGATGATATAATATCTTCTGCTTATATAATACTTCTAATTATTATAGGAAAAATATAGATGGAATAGAAAAATTAAATACGAGGAAAATGAACTAGAATGTCAAAATTAATGAACTTATTGCATTTAAATAAAATTCCAAATGAATCGAAATTATCATGCTAAAAATATATTCCTCTCAAACGAATCCATTTTGAGAGAATATTCTCCAACATTTCGGAATGTTTACGATCAGAAAAAGCTGTGTCAACTCAAGCGAATCCGATGTTCATGCTTTTTGATGGAAAATGCACGCTTAATATGGACATATCCTCACTAAGCGATGTATTTTTATGCTTCATGCCCCTTGAGGTAAATTAGCTTGCAATGGATTTTATTTCCTTCGAAATATTTCATAAAACAATCTTTATTGTCATAAAGACATCTTTAGATTTAGTATCTACCAAATGAAGGTAGAAAGCCGTAGTTATCATTATGCAGGAAAAAATAGCGATTGAAAAAATTAACTGAACTTATGAATGTGAGTAAAAGATTTTGTAAGTTAGGTTACGTCATAGGAAATGAGGAAAAACTGATAATGGTGAATAATTCGATTGAAGAAGTCTAGTAAGAATCAAGATGGAAAATACTCTTAATAAAGTAGTTGAAGGTAGGGAGAAAAGCACTGGCTAGAGGTGAAAGAAAGAGAAAGGAATCACAGGAAGAGGTTAACTTTGGAATGGAATGTTGGGAATCTTAGGGCAGAGGAACACGCCGAGAGTTGGAAGGCATGAGCACAATTATCGATTTTTCGACCTATTCAACTGACGGATGTCCAAATTCGCGGCCGATTTGTGAAGGATGAACAGTGCAGCATCATCTGCTTCTTTATTAAATTCAAATATGATTTGAAAAACACTGTAGAACAAGGACTTAAAATATACGAACATTGTGAAACGGGAGAGTTCTTCGATCGGATTAACCCGGAATATGTAAAAGAGTAGAACTTGTATGGGACGTTATTTATTAAATTTCTGCTTTCGTAAATGACTCAGTAAAGAGGTAGAGCATCTCGAATGTAGCTAATATTACTATTTTTTCTTTCAAAAACGAAAATATCCTGCTTTAGTCCAATACTATTTTCGATCCTTAATTAGGAGTTGAATCTGGTTAGTGGCCAACGACTGACTGTACTTTATTTTCACCTATCCATGGGCTTTTGTAGCGAGGAAGCACTTAGCTAGAAAACGAATCAAATGAGAGAAACGATCGACGTAGATGGGACTGCAAAGCAAATTCTCCGGGAGAGTATTTAACAAATTGGAAGCATTTGTGATATATCGTAGATTCTGATTTATTGACGATGTCTTATTGCTCGGGTGGTTTCCTCAACAGAATGACTTGTTGTAGTTGTGAGATCCGTCCACTCGGACGGAGTAGAAATACCATTTTCATTCCATTTATGCCCGAAGACCTTAAGTCGTAAAGAAATCGGAAATTTCCCGAAAAAGAGGAAATTTAAGATGGGACAATATAGGAAAATATAAGGATAAAGAGATGTGTGAATAAGCTGTCGATAGCGAATGTGGGTGAGAAGCATTTTGAGAAGTGGCGTGAGTGAGAAAGTAGAAGGAAAGGAAGAAAGAGAGGGAGAAGTTTTGAGGCAGAGATTCTGTCATAAGTCGTCACGCATCTTGAATATTAGGCGAGAACGAAAATCGATGTGTCAGTAGAGGCTCATTTTTCATATCCATAGAACCACACCTAAACCCATCAAAACGACCTCTCTTGTTATATCTTTCTCGCTTTTCCTTCCGTCCCACGCTTTTAATATTCCCGAATCAAAGTGCTGAATAGCGACAAATATTCAAGCACTCCTTGGAATGCCTCGTGTCTAAGTGCCTCTCCTTCACAGATGTAATAGCAATATGTGTGTCTCAGAAATCTATTTCTCGTAATCGAAATATGCTGTTACATATCAATTCGTTCGCCAATATATACTTATTAGAAAAACCCTCTTCGAGAACATTCACATACCTTCCTTCTACCGCGGAATGTAATGTGCATTAAGTAATAGCTTAAATATGTTTTTCGTTTGCTAGGTGATAGACTCAACTTACTAGACCAAACACATTTTATGTACAAAAATGTGAATTTTTATATAAATTATGAATATATACATGGTAAAAATTGATGAATAGAACTTAAAATAAATTTAAGCTTCGTTTATTCTTGGTAAAAAAGGGAAAAAGGGGAAAATGATCGAAGAAATTCATTCGTGCTATCGAGAAAAGAGCATTCGATTCTCTGCATGTGAATCTGCTAATAGCACTTGTATGATAAAGGTAAACTATTATAGACCTCAATTTACAGATATACCTTTAAAAATTTAAAGCTGGAATCGAGTTCGTTATTTTCAATATAAATCTCTTTACATAAAAAGGAACTTTTAAAAGGTTCAGATACGGCAGATTACATGGAATTTTACAGAGCGATAAAAAAGCAAAGGTAATCGATTTCTTCGATGTCCTATTTCCTAAACCATATTCAAAACGACAATAAACTTCGTAGATTTATCCCTGAATTTCAGAGATTGCTTCCATTGCGAGTTAATGTATGACTAAAAATGACACAATTTCGTCATCATGTCAAAGGCATTTTTATTTACACTCTTACTTTAGAATTCGCCTACTTTTAATACAAAATACACTTCCCAGATACAGCTTAACATCCAAAGTATACATTGCTACCTGTATTTGAAGTTATTGAAGAAGCCATCAATAATTTGATCTCCCCAAACAGAACAGCGGTCAAGAAAGTACACAAAATAAAAATGTAGCCTTGGGCTTTAATTTGTACTCTTCATTAGAATCACCAACATTTATCAATTAAAATTGATATTTCTTTATTCAGATGAGAAGGAGAGATATACACTTAATGTTACTGAACGTATTCTAACAAGAAGACATTACAATGACGGAAGGTATTGATTTCTTCATTATAATGGTAAGAATGAAGAGGAAATAAAAATTAAACCTGTCTCTGAGAGGCACCTTATGGATAATGTAATTTAATCCAAAAAATCTGGGAAAAGCAGGCCTATGTACACAATAATTCCTCTTAAATCTAACTGAATGGCATTTACTCTCAAAGATTATTTTCTTTTCTAAACTATGGAATATCCTTACATAATCAGCTTTTCCACATTGTATCACATTTTTTTCTTTTCTGTAAAACGGAACGATTGGGATATAATTACTTTGAAGTGCATTTTACGGATTCCATAGGCTACAATTGTCTTATAAATGGAAAGGACGAAGCAAATTCATTTATTTTCATTATTTTCTATCTTAAGATTCCGATGAAATACCGTCGATGTTGTAGGAATAGATAATAGTATTGATGCGGAGAAGAGAAGTAAGAAGACAAAAATCGCAACATGCGCGATAAAATCAAATCGGATCGGAAAAACAAAAATCATGATAGACTTTCTATTCTTACGCATCTATTGGAATAGTTAAATCCAAGCAGTGCGCGATTAAAAGCACGTGTATGTGTGAACGTAGCTGTCACACCGAAAGACACTGAGAAAAACAATTTACGTCCCATTTGAAGGTCGTTCCAGAATTACAATCGAAATTTTCATTCAATCGAGTGTGCATCGGCTGTGAAAACGTGGTCTCCGACTGGCATTAAAAGACTCGATGAAATTCGGCCGATATTTTCCCGCGTCCCACATTTCCAATATAATTTCCAACCGCGTCAACTTCTTCTCCGATCCAATTTTTCCCTCACTTTCCTCTCCCTTTCGATAACCTTCCCATCTTTCTACCCTTCGATTTCAGTTGGGAACGTATTTCCAGCCGCTCGTTTTTTATTTCCCATTTCAACAGCAGTGTTGTGGACCTTCAAAAACCTCTGCCGCAGAAACGATTGTCTCTCTTCTCCAATTCGTGCGTAACATTTTTCGCGTTAATTTCTTTGACAAAAGAGGATCACGATGCATACCGTTTATTTAGCCTTGGAGCAAATGTCGCGCCGCCGCTCACGCCGGTGATTAAAGGTCTTATGTTCTGTTATTTTTGGAAGAAAGTTATGCGATAATTCATCCCCGCGGATTTATTTCTCAAGTTTTATCTCGCAACTCGGTCACGAGTCATCTGCGTACGAAGTTTATAATTAATAACCGTTGAACCGAAACAGATATTTATGATGATCTTAGCTAAACTCTTAAAATGCTCGACCTCTAGTATTTGTCTTCTTACTTACTTTACTTTCTCCGCTAATTACTATTATAGCCTCGAGATAGGCTTTGCCTCTTTAATACGGCCTACCCCTTAAACTAAGTGGAAACAGAATAACCACTCCCTTTAAGTTATCGCAAATAGCCTTTTCTATTCTTCTTTTAATATCTTTTCGTTCATATTTTCATACATATATAGTTTATATTGACATAATATTGATTTATATGGTATAAAAAACAGAAGTGAATGCCTTGAACGAGCATAACTCTAAGAATTTCATCAAGAAACTCATATATTCCCAAATAACTCAAACATCAGTAATACATAGGATTAGTTGACTTAAATTTTGTGAATTGAAAATAAACTCAATATTCCTTCAAGATTTATTGCAATTATTATTTTTCAGATTGTTCTTTTAGACGTTCATACTATAGATATTACCAATATTAGCAAATATTTTTTTTTGTATTCGAACGAAAGTGGTCATACGGGAAGATATCATTAGAACTGAAAAATAATCCTTTGAGAGGTATAAAAAATAATTTCCAGTGTGCAAATTCATAAGCATCATCTGAAACATTTATTAGTTCAAACTTAATGATCCAGCTTCCTTATCCCAAAAATAAGTGAAGCATTTGGATACTTTCTGTTGTCGTTGAATATTTTTTTAGATTTTTGAAAACTTGTGTTGAACACATTCCTTGGTGATAACATCAATAATCCGGGCTTATTATTGGATTCCACTGTATGCGAGATTGAAAGGGAGTAATGGATATAGGTTAAGATACCAACAGTGCGACCCAGCTATTCTTAGGTTATAAACAGGAGAAGTATTTCTGACAAAGATACTCATCTTGTTCGGTCGAAGTTGAAGCATTGCCTCGACTTACCAAGTCATCTCAAGTCTCTAATAAAGCGGTATCAAGCGATAGTAAAGGAACGAACATTTCCCTTGGGACTTATTTTCCCGTTTCCATAAAAGCTGCATTTAGCATCGGGAAAAGGAGTCACAAAGCTGTTTAATCCAGCCGCGTGTGTAGCAGACATAAAGCAGATAATATTAGCTGATTTATGGCTGAATTGTAGGCAGATGAAGCTTAGCGGATTTCCGGCCGGAAACGCTGTCGCTCCGTATGAAAGTCACGTTTTGGCGGTAATCGGAAAAATCCAAGTCATGGATTGTGTCGTGCTTCGCTTTCCCCGGGATGACGTTTGTATGCTTTAATTCTTCAATTAAATCTCATATAACCAATCTTTCCATTGCATACGAGACAACCTTAATAGCAAATTATTGTGTGTCAGAAAGTCGACTCGGAATGAAAAGCGAGTATAAAAGAGTGAGAATTCTTCATTCCAGTCACGTTTTGAGTCTCACAAAAATTGTTACTTAACTCATATGATCATTCGTACTGTACGCTTCATATCTATGTAAAGAAGATAAACATTGGATATTATTGGATTAACTACAAAACTCTCAGAATAGTGTTAATTTACTTTCACCATCGAGATATATCATACTGATTTAAATATACTGACTGTTATTAAACCGAACCCGAAGCAGATTTTACTCATTTCCGTGATAAAATTAATTACTGCTAATATTTATTAAATTCGTTATATTGCGTTCTTGAAATTGTGTTAAATCGGATATAACATTGTGAGAAACTGACTTGAAGGAATTCGTTGGTGGGTTGCTATTCTAACTGTGAATGATTGCAAAAGGTTATTAATCTTTATAAAATAAATAAAGTAGATAAATAATTTTTAAATCTGCTTAATCAGAATTGAACTTCATAAGCAATTAAGTGCCTTCACTGTATTATTATCACCATTTCAAAACTAATTGTTAAATTGAGGGTAGAGGATGCATTCTGTATTCTTAAACTAACATTTACTTTGTTTATTTATCCAAATAGCACTTTATTCAGGCTTTTGAATAAATCAAATTCTATGGAAGATATATCGTCCCATAATCTTCTATGTACACTCTCTTTTTAGGATGTACATACTGGTGTCTCGTTTTCATAAAAATAAGTATTCTTGCTCTATCCTTTATTTATTGCTGTATGCACCTAAACGTACTATAAACTGAAGCGCATATTTAAATCATATTTTATTATGCCCTTATGCACAGTGTATTTGCATCTTTGAAAAAGAATCACTTAAATTTTTATAGATTTGTAGAACCTTACACTGTCTAATACAACAACTTTAATTACTTCTTGTTAAATGTCATCAAGCAGAAGTGTTTAGAGGACTTTGCACATACATTTCTGCACCTACAAAAAAATCTTCGGAAATTGTGGTAAAAATCAAATTAAAGAAGAGCATTTCAGTAAAGATACTATTTTTACCGTAAAACGAGAAAATAGAAATGGCAAATAATTAGAAATGAATCCGCCGAGATATTGTCTATTTGCATTTGCAATTTCAAATGTCTATATTCAGATGAAGACTGTGAATGTGATATTAGATGATTTTCTGTATAACTTTGTTAAAAAATAAGAAGGAAGTTCAAACAAACAATGTACTTTTCACTAGATTACCTTGCCATTTTAATCAAAGGCGAGTGACGTAACTTTCCTCATGACTCAATTTCTCTCATATTTAACCCGTGATAATTAACACGAAGATGCACCACTCTGCGTACATTCTGACCCCTTATACCATTCGCCTACTTTCATACTCGAGGGACTCTTACGTTTCGCAGAAGAATATCCGCGATTCGCAGGTGCCGCTAGAAATATGAATCTCAGTCAGATTCAAATCTCGAGTCAAGAATTGCCATTGTTGATTCAGCCGTCGGCTCCTTTAAAGAACAAAAACTCCTCATTTTTTGCTTCCTCACCTCATATTCTCCGCCCAAAACTCCGAGAGTCCTTGCTAACGGAAGGTTTGAGTTCCAGTTTAAGATATTCTTCAGCGCCGTATCCGGGGAAAGGTCTATTTATTCTTCGCCGACAATTTTCCCAAGATAAATACAAAAGTCATATTACCTTCCCTTCCTCCTCCTCAGACGCCCACACGTTTCAAAATGCTTTTCTTGGGTCGCATTCCCCAGACTTTCTTGTACTTCCTCTCCACTTCCTTTAACTTCTTGTTTGCTTATTTCTTTCTAAATTTGTGATTCCCCTCGTTTCTCATGCTAACTACAATTCCACTCTTTTCACGCCCCTCTACAGCGTCTTTTATTACTTTAACCGAGGCTTCCTCTTTAACTATTCATGGAGTTCTCTTATTTCCTTTTGTCTTTCAATATCCTCTCCATCCGCTATTTTATTATAATTCGGAAAATGGCCTCATTCGCATTTAATCTGTAATCGCTTCGCTCAGAATGTTTATGCAGATACCTTTTCGAATTTGATTCTATACGAAATGCTTCATTTTACAAAAGCGGAAATACTTGTTTGGGATCTAAGAATTTCTCTCTTGTAAGGAATCAAATATCACATACACCATTTGGGATAGAGAAATAAAAGTTTCTGAATGATAAATATGCGGTTCGTTCATTTTCACCTTATCCACTTTACCTCAGGTGATGATGGCAAAGTCGGGCATTGGGTGATTTTGCCAATTCCTTTCTACCCGACGGATGATTCGGCGATTTGAGTCGTACCCATACACAGTAAATTAGAAAATTAAACCAACCCCCAAACTGAATTGCTCTTTATTTTCAATAATAATATTTAATTTTATTATCCTGTATATATTATTTTAAAACATGCGTTTTTGGTGATCGGGACTTTTCTCCCTTATTACTCCGCCAATGCATATAAATGAATGACCATTTGAAAGAAAAAGTTTCCGGGTTCCTGCAAAAAAATAGTCATACAAATGAAAAATCCACCATTTGTTAGATAAATTGAATTCATATTAATCATCGCGTTTTGTCCTGGACGAAAAAATGCCCGGGTTGCTATATACAGATTAGTTTTGTTTACTTAGCGACGAGTGTAAACAAGTTTTAAAATCGGATAACATTCTCGGTCATAAATTAATTGAAGTAGTAATTAATATTACAGCCTCCATGAATGAAAACTTCGAAGTCATACGCAACCACAGCAGTTTAATAAGCAAGCCACATTGCATCTTGCGGGAGCAGAACGACGGCCAAAGAAACATCAACATGGCCGAATATGAAAGTTTGCGTCACGGTTTTATCGTGTGGTATGTTTCAACAATTTTCCATCATATCACTTCCCGGTAGTTTTAATTTAAGATCGACCAT
Source organism: Pachydiplax longipennis (assembly GCA_036926295.1). NCBI lineage: Eukaryota > Metazoa > Arthropoda > Insecta > Odonata > Libellulidae > Pachydiplax > Pachydiplax longipennis. Next base: position 339,630 of record JAVFKF010000085.1, on the reverse strand, counting down.
ATTACAATTAGATTTTGGAGTATTCATAGAATAATTAGAGATTTCAATTACGAGTCATGCGATCAAAATAATTAGGTCGTTTTCTGAATATTCAAATTTACTTTGGTAAAACTTTCGTCTGTTGAAAATTTTCTATATACCCTATCAAATGATTTTTTGTGTTTATATTTTACTCACAGAATGAATAATATACTATATTTATTCATATCTTAGAGTAAATAATAGGATATCATACCTGCGATTCAGGAAAACTCTAGAAAATACAAGCGTAACGAAAGCCCAAGCTTGCATTTCCATCCGCTATGCCCGGAGTACAAAAAGATGCTCAACCAATTTAATAGTAGTAGTAGTAGACGTAAGAGTAGTATTTTAAAATCTAAGTTTTGTGAATGGGTTAAAATACCATGATTGATTACAATACAATTTGTGTGAGAGACATTCAAAAAATGCGGGCAATGGGTTTGCTACTTGGCACTTTTACAATGTATATGTCTAATGAAAGTGAGACTCACACCGCAGATACTTCCCCCTCTTCCTTCCCTCTCCCAAATTAGTAACATTTTCTCTCATTCTACGCCGGCAGGACAAGCATTCAACTAATTATTGCTGACTATATATCTTTCAGTAATAATTGAATAAATCTGATTCAGTGAATTTATGAGATGCAATTTCACTGCAGACGAGTAGTAGTTATTTTTATATTTTGTGTACGAAGAGAAAAATAGAAAATAAATAAGTAACGTGGATGCAGGAGGTATATTTGTTGCTTTATCTTGGTTATATCTGTTAAACACGAAGCCTTAAGTGACACATCATAAAAGGAAGTGGTATTTAGAAAAGAACAGAGTTTACCAAAATGTGATGGTGGTAATGTGGTAGTGATGTTTGTATTTTTGTCTAAATTCGTGATGTAAAAATACATTAAGTGAATTGAGGTATTCGGTATAGGATAAATTATACATACGTCGTTATATTAATGACGCGTACTATTTGTGATTATAGTGCTAAAAGAAAATTTTTAAAACATTCTATAACATTTATATTCTCACACTCTCTAAGATATTAGAGACTTCGTTAAAGTTCAAGTGGTAAGGGATTAGAAACGCAAGAGTTTGAATTTGCCCATACATTTTCGTTACTGGATGTGTACTATAGATACCGATACCTATCGCTACTAACGAGGTATGTCGAAACTGACACTGACACGGAATATGAAGGTGCGATTTTCTTGGTATGTCTTAGTATTTGTGTATTCGTCTGTAGTGATTTGTGTTGGCTACTATAATGTAATTTGTTGAAGAAATTGAGTATCAATGTCGTCTGCGAAATTTTCGCACGGGGCAACTAGTTTCAATATTATTATTATTTAACTAGTATTTAATCCTTCAATTAAAAATTTATTACAGTTTAAGGTAGGTTACTTTGGCAATTTATCTGAGTCATAAGAAGAAATAATTCCCATGGAGATTTCTGTTTTGCGAGGTTGAGTAATTTTTTATTTCTTTATTAAACGAGATGTACCTACTTTGATACAAACTAAATAATACACTTCTCTGTAGCTTTCACATCAGTATCTCAAATATACATATTGAAAAATAATAAAATATAATACATGAGAGGGAAAAATATATATTAATAATGTGAATGATTATTGCGAAAATGCAATTTGAGCCTCTATATTGTCACGAATTTTCATAAATAACACAATAATAATGAAATAAATTAAAATATAATAAGTATAATACAAATTAGCAAATAAAATTGCTAAAATACAAATTCTAAAGAGAAAGTTATGTAAAATATGATGAGACAAAAAAATAAAATTTAATTTAATAATTAATGGGAAATAAGATGTGTATTCGACATTGATTTAATATACAAGTTATTACTATGATTATTGTCTTACAGTTAACTTAAGAAAGATCTAAAGTTTTTAATTTTCCTTGATATCAATATTTTAGGTATTTATCTTTTATTCTTGCTTCAATCATTTGATTACTTGGGCTAGCCAAACGCATTCAACTTATGTGATAGTGTCCCGAGTTTGATTCCCGGTGGGGGCTCACAAGCGAAATGGGCTCAGCTGTCGAAGCTCTTTTAAAATTATTACTATTCTTTGATTTTGTTTGCACAAAATATATACTGAAAAGAGCTTACAAATATGAGTTGAGTAGAGCGATATTACAAAATGAGAAGTTCTACGTACAGTATAAGATTGAGGTGAAAATCAAAGGAAAATTCCAATTAAGAAGAAGAGTCGCGGAGAGAATTGACAAATATGATTTGGGAGAAACCCTCGTAAAAGGTTTTTAAAGGAAAAATTGGCATCGCGAACTTGTATTTGATTTCCAATGCTTGTAGATGGTCGATGAAGCGGTTTCTTCAGTAAAAGATCAACTATTAAAACCCTCTAGATACATTTCCTATTGAAACCCTCAATACGGGAAATCCTCATATGTCTTCCTTGAATATCCATCGTATAAGAGCTTACCCGTTTTGATAAAGAGATTCGATGTAAAAATAAACTTTAAAACTTCGTTACTTAACTACAACATAGGGATTGATTAATTGGAGCATTTTGAGAGGGCTAATATTTTCTTTTCGTGAACGATGCTTAACAATCAGAACATGAATTTCCTGCAAGAACTCAATGTATTCTCCTAATTTTCGGCTAATTTTAATTTTTCGAATCTCGGAAGTAAGCCGACAATGCTTTTCGAGAAGGCTTGCAAGCATGAATGAATAGCCTTCCGAGATAGTTTGTAAATACTCTTCTTCCTCGTATATTTGTATTTAATGCTCTTGAGTAGGATATTCTGCTAAAATATTCTAAGTAAATGTGTGCGAACCTCAAATCCTTTATCATTAGGTAATAATTTGCTTCGATGAGAGAATTAGGCTTACTAGGTAAGATGAGGAGTGAGATAGTCGCATTCCTCACTCAAGAGTGATTATACAAAAATCCTTATACTCGAACAAGTTTGCCGTGTTTTCATATCAATATTCAGCATAATGTGCACATCATTAGACCTTACATTATCACTGCAGAAGACGAAAATAAGAATAAAGTAAATGAAATATTGATTTATTTTCCTTTGCGCCTTACCGAATAACAGATAAACATTCCATCTTTCACTCTAAGCGGTGCTTCTTCTCTATAAGCTTCACTTGCTATAAGAAAGGAAAATCGGTCACCTTTCTTGTTAAATAAAATATATAGAATCTTCCTTTAGTAGCTTGAAATTAAACGAAAAATATAGTAAAGTGCGATTTTCACTGTGACCAATTCACAGAATATACAAAATCTAGGGAATCTGATGTCATGAGAAGGTCTTGTATTACAATATCTATCTACATAGCGATTGCTTTCAGGGGCAGATAAAGAAGTATTCAAAATTTGATAGCTGTGTTTTATTCAGGTCAGCGGTCAATATTCATTTCAGGTTTGGGATAATTCCATGAATTCAGTTTTAATTCAACTCACTGGCTGCTTCATGTCATTTCTTTCCTCCGCTTTCGTTCAACTATCATTCAATTCATTCCTTTCAGTTAATTTAGCTGCTCTTTATATTTCTCTAGATCTAAACATTCACGGCGAATACATGGCATGCCAATGTAATGCCAATTTTCGTGACCACACTCCGTACAATTCTCAGGAAATGACTCTCTTGAACGAATTGAACTCTCTTTGAATTAAAAGGGGATCGCTTGTAAAAGTAGTTCCTTTTTATTCGAAAAACTTGGAGCTTTTTCTGAAAGTTTAGTAGGATATTTGGGTCAAGTGAGAGCAAAAGAAGCATTTATGTTTGTTTAATCTCCTTAATCCAGTGGCACTCGTGCAACTAGGAGATTGGTGCTGCCGGAATAAATTTGTTTTCTCGTTCAATTTTCGTCTCATTGCCGCATTTAATTTCATCAAAAGAGTTGGCGAAGTCACTCCGTTGTCAGCTGCTCTTCTTCCGAGTGGAATTTTCCCTACTTTCAAATTCGTCATAATTAAAAGTTTGGAAAGCTTTCATTAATATCAATAAATAAGGGAAGAGTGGACTAGAACGACGGATGGAAGACAAATTAATGACGAGCCGTTAAAAGGTTAACCACAATTGTGAAGAATATTTGTAGTAATTGGTAATTGTAAAAGTACTTCGACAGCTGATGGCATTTCGCACGTGGGCTCCCTCCGAGACCCAGGACCGCTTTCAACAAAGTCGTTCGCGTTCCCCTATTGGCTATTCTGAGGAACTTTTAATGTTAATACTTATCTCAGATTTGTTGCTGATGAGGAAATAAAAGAATTGCAATTTCCCTATTCTAACTTAATTTTCAAGTATCACCAAATAAACACTACACCAGGAACTTGGTTTAAACCTCAGACATTCCACCCAAAGTTCGGAAAATAGAGTGAGGTAAACTGAGAAAGATGAGGTCCCTTCCTCTCCTCATTAAGCCAGAATACCATTAAGTTAGTGCAGCAAGATAACCTTTAGGGGTCTAGTGAAGGCCTATCAGGAAAATCTTACACTGTAAGCAAGCTGAACTAGTTTTTTTGATGCCATTTCAAGGAAACATTCTCATAAAATAATTAATTTACACATTCACGTGAAAGTACTTTGCCGAAGCTCTCTTTGTGAAACATGCTAAAGATCATTAAATAGTTGTTGTGTAAACATGAGAGATTGTTAGATTGTTACTAATTTTGAAATTGAGTGGATTGTTAAGTTCGGCGTAAGTGAACGTCATCACCTGATCCATCGTCTTCTTGCGGCGGGAAAGTGTGATAAATTAGCAAAATATGAGAGTAGATCATCCTCGAAAGCTTCTTCCTCATCCTAATCATGAAAAACACAGAGAGAAATTAAATGGAAGATACATTATCTCATAACAATTCCAAAAGACACTAAACATCTTTAAATACTCCAGCTCATACTACAGTCAACAGAACAACTTACTTTCAACCGACCCAATTTATAAAACGATTTGGACACAAATAATTTAATTCAAATATTGATTTTTATGTGATTTACTCATTCTTGCAATAGTGCAACCGACGAGGGAGAAGAAAACCCTTTTTGCGGAAATATATCCATATCAACAAAAGAAGGGGGAAGTAAAGAAAAGGATTTCAGAAGTGCGAGTCTATAATCTATCTGGTCGAGTGAATAATTTATAATCCTAAGGTGTACAATGTAACAATAAATAGTAAAACTCTCCATCACTTTTTCTCTAATCGTTTAATCATAAGAAACTATGAATTTTTCGAAAGGAATCCCAAATGAAAATAAATTTCCTCGGAATCGATTCGCGTCTCCTACAGTCGTATAATTTGAGTTTCCTCACTGAAGAGTCTTTCCAACTTTCCCTTTGCCTTCGTCTCGCTTCCGCACCTCACGAAATGACACGACCAATGCATTAGCTCATCCCAATTATTTTTTACCATCCCAAATGAAAGAAGACTCCCTTCCGCTCACGCTTTTGCCAAATATTATTCCAAATCCGAAATCATCTTTGAATGTCATCTCGAAAAATATATTCTTTATTTCTTTGACTCTCCACATTTCATTCTGTCACCTCTCAATCTATCTCTCCCCTTTGTTCACTTCCTTCCTCCTCTTCTTATACTTCTTATTTCCGAGAGCTGCTCCAAATTGCTTATACGTGGATGAATGACCCAGTAATTACTTGTAAAAGCAATACCTCGTTTTATAGAATACATACCTGTAACTAGTCCTCCATAAAAGTACAGATTTCCTAAATTTTGCCTCATTATAATTCGAGGAAAATGAATATAAAGAGATTGATTATGATTGTATCCATTTTATAAATGTCTAAATCAAAGCATGATATAAAGATCATATAAATTGATTGTTTCGAATATGATACGCGAAAGAAAGTGGTTAGGGAAGTAGAGCCATAATGCAGGTTTCCCCAACCGAACGCCGCAAGGTGGCTTGCAGGGTACATACGTGGGTGGCTGCGATATATATACTGAGGCATGAGTGATGCAGAATAGTGGGATTCATTTTGATCACTTATTATTGAATAATATGAAAATTGTGATAAGAAAAATATTTTGTACATCAATTATCATAACTATAATTTGTCGTATTGAACAAATTATCCGTTGCTTGTTTTTATTGAAGTTATGAATGATTTACCAAAAGATATTTTTATTGAGAAATTCCTTTCTATGAAAAGCGTTATTTATAATGGTATGATTCATGATGAGATGATTTTAACTGCATTACGCAGGATTTCATAGTAATAGCATTCTAGGTCAGTGAAAAAAAGACTAAACATCTTGCCAAGTAAGCTTCCTACATTTTCAAGTACTTTTGTTTATTGATGTCGGAGGGAATAAGGGTCTCACTAAAATTTGTCCTGATGACATTTTACAGACAGACAGGCAGTTGAGTAGCTTCTAGTAAACGGAATTCCTCACAAAATATCATAAATAAAGGAACTATAGAAGATTCGAGAAGCGAATGGCAGTAAGTAAAATTTAAGTATTTAAGGGATTCTTTTTCTTTGGATCAATTTTCCATCTTAGCAGAAGCTTGTCAATGCTCACTCCTATTCGCAGCGGAATATCATACAAAAAATTTTCTCCATAAACTTCACTACGAAAAATTATTCCCCTTATTCGATCCACATTTTCGCTTTCCTTATCAATCTTCGCCCTTCAATCTGCACTCTGCTTTCTCCGCTAACTACCTCACACTTGGCCGACATCCACTTATATTCCCACGACTGCTCATCTCCATCAATTCACGTCATAACCAATTCGAGGCGTCTTCCATCTTCATCAGCTCCTTCCTTCCCATGCGATTTGAATAGCTTCCCCAAAAGAGGCCTTTCATTCCTCTGGAAGGGAAAATTCTTTTCTCTTTCGCGCAACCGCCGTGTTCCGAAAAATAAAGACAATGAATTTTTGTAGGTCGTAAAGCCTCCCCGCGAGTTTTGTGCTTTCCTTTCCCTCGTTCTCCGTAGTGGCATTATAATTCTCCACTCATTGTCTGCTTCCTCTTTGCGCCGCCTACGAGATGGTGGCGCCGTGGTCGAGTTTCTGACTCTATTTGCCTTCCGATCTAATGGGATTAAGAATCGCACAATTGTCCTATTCATGTTTCTACCTAAGAGAGAGCTAAGTGATGCATTTGTGTCGAAATATATTGCGTGGACTTGAATCTTTTCTCCGAGGAAAGGGTAAACTCAAATTTCGTATTGCACATATTCCTACAGAAAGTGAGAAATGAAAGCTTTACTCAACATAGCGAACTTATTTGCCAACAGTTTATGTAAAAGGACTCGGAATTTTTGCAGAGAATAATCCTTATGGGACACCGGTCGAGAGACTTCTATAGTTTTGTTTGTCACTTAAACTTATAATAATAACTGGAAGACAACTTGTGGAAATAATTCTTGATGACACATTTATGAATTATTTGCAGTCTCATTTTTATAAAATGTCACTCTATCTGTTCTTTTTAGTTGTTACTTTGAACTGGTAATGAGTTTAATGTTTGCAAAAACTCTTGGCAGTTGTAAATAGAACAGACAGTATTTTTATTTTACCCGTTTCATCTATTATTTCTGGTTAATGTGAAATAATTCTTAAGTTTAATTGAATGACTGGGGGATCTAAACAATGAAGCTGCTGATTTTTGGAATAGAAATAGTGTTATTTTGGGCTAGCCAAAACAGGACCAGTTATAAAGAAACAGTATTTGGGTAACATATTTCTGCATATCTATTTTCTTTTTAACAAAAACCAGTCTATTGAATAGGCACTTTCAACGGATGACAAATATCCCCCGTTTGATATCTGAAATAAATAGGTGATTACAGCCAAGTGAGAAAATTTTATATTTCCATGATTTTATAAATTTGCCGGAATCAGCGATTTAAATCCATCACTACAAATTGTAGTATATCTTAAACAGAGTACAATTGAATTCTTTCATTGTATATGTTCAATAAACTTAAATTCTGCCGTCTGACGATGATTGCGCTTCTTATTTTGATGGGCATTTTTCTCGATAATTCAAAAGCATTGAAAAATCACTGTTTGCCAGAAGGAATTCGTCCTAATTGCGAGAGAAGTCTGAAATAAGCGCCCTCGACTTTGTCGTTTATTTAATTGATTAATTCCGTTTCCATTTACCTGAATACACATGACGTCACCTTGATAATCGCATTGCTGTCCCCTGAGAGCAGAATTCACATTGGATTGTTTTTGAGATTACTCATTAATCAGATGAAATTTCGTGGTGAGAATTTTGATGGTCGTAGATTCACGATTGATCTCGCTCCAGGGCTCCGATTTATTGAAAAATATAAAATGAGCTGAAATGACAAAAACCCGGCGCAAAAGGCTTACCAATCAATAGACCTCTTTTGTTGCCTTAATTCGCTCTAAATATGCTTTTAATGAGTTAATTAATGAAAATAATATCATTGATCTTAATTGATATCGTACTATGTCACTTCTACTGGCCGGTGTATTATAATGGGATCTCTGAAATTTATTTATATATTTACATAGAACAACTTAAATATGACGGGTATGTAATGCTTTCTGATTTCATTAGCTGTGATCAGTTCTGAAATTATCATCAAATGGGAATTTCATGGGATTTAATACGGCAACAGATTCTGATATAGGTTATGTAACATCTATTAATTATAGGTATTTAATTAATTAAAAAATATTTGATTTGGGCTCCAAATCCTTTGATATGGGTGCATATCATTCTACCGAAAGTAAAACTTCCACTTCACCTAATACGCTATATAGAATTACGTGTGACGTTTCATACGCAATAAAACGGTACTTTAGAGGTCTTTGTAGAACTAGAGACTGGATTAGGTCGAATATATTGTTCTGAGACGCCACTTGGCACGTAAGGGAAGATTCTTCCCAAGGAATCCGAGCCTACTCATTTCTTTCTCTAATATTCCTTCCGTTTCCATTCCATAAAGTGCTTGATCAGTGGCGGCGAAGTGAAGACGTGGTCAGAAGGCGGAAAAGTGGACGGAGAACGAATTTCAAAGAGCCCCCAAAAAAGAATATTTTTTCTTTCTTTTCTTAATTCTTTTCGCCTTCTTCCCCTTCTATATTCTTAATTCTTTTCCCCTTCTGATTTAGTTTTCCTAATTCAACCCTCCGTCGGTCGCAATATATCCTGAGAGACTGCTGTTGCTATGTACCTCGAGGATATAATAACAGTTATCTGAGCCATAGAGTCATTTTTTAACATTTTTATTTCATCGTGTTATGATTTGAATATATTTTTTTCATCGGTGAGTATTTTTGCATATAAAGGCATGTTAGATATTTTGCAATTTTTACAATATATACATTTTCTCAATGTATCTCGTTAATATATTCCATAATGACGTATTAATCTGTGTGTATAGTATCCACGAATAGCTCAAATAACGCAATATCATCACAAATATTTATTTATAGCAATACCTTAAGGAATTTATAGTCGACGTATTTTGTCAAGAAGTATTTCTTTATGTATTCAAAGACAAAGATAAACTTGATTGAGTAATGTAGAAGCAAGTGGTTTCTATACATGCTTAGATTAAATTTATTCCGATAATATTTCATATTCTGTTTTCCCGTACACTACAATCAAACAGCTCAATCGAACAACCATTATATAAGTATATACTTTCATTTTGTATCATAATATATAGATTTAAATATTTGTATTTTTTATAATTTTTTTATAGATTGGTATTTTTTATGTTATTTAAATTTCTAGGTTAAATAAATATGGGATTAAAAATTCCCAATATCGCCAAATAAATTTCCTTAATAATAATAATAATAATTTATTGAAAACTTTTCATCTACGCCTTATTCCTTTCACTCTTTACCATCGTTTTCCTGTTCAAATTGGTACATTTTAATTGTATGCATCTAGAAATGTCCTCCTAAAAATGAACTTAGATAAATGGTTATTACATTAGGATCGTTTTACAACATCTTCTCCTCTTTGGCCAATTCTCTTCCCATCTTATCTAATTCACTCAATCGACCCCCGAGGAGATGTGGCTTAAAAGGACATGCATGTGGTCTGACTGAATACATTACCATCAGACCCTTAGAAAGGGGCTTTAAAGGCAGATAAGGGAACGTTAAAAATTGCGGATGGAATGCAAATCTTGGGAAGGAAGGAATCGGAGGAAACTATGCGAATATCAGGAGTTAACGAATATTCGCAATTTATGATAATGCAACTAATTGCATGTTGATGGAGGGAAGTTTGGCTTCGAAACGTCCGTGGACAAGAAAGAGACAGCATCGCATCACAATGGGTACAGGATAATAAGGATTTATTTTATTTAAACGGTTAAACTGTTACATAACAAGATAGAAGTTCAATTCATACTGTTTTGTGCAATTTATTTTAATTATTTACTTGAATTAAATATCTAAGATGATACGTATTAATTTTTATATATCTTTATCGTTTTTGCTAATAAAATATATTTAATTATTTCGGAGTTTCTATGCTTATTTTTGATAGTCTGTGACAAGTGGAAAAAATAAGTTTTTCTCGCGTAATAAGTCCTAATGGTAGCATAAACAAATCATTTGATTCATATTCGTAATATTTTTTAACACTGCTAGCATTCCAACATTTCCTTACGTTCTATTAAAATACAAATGTAAGGAACTGCCTAAAACGATTACGTACCATACCAAAATTTTATCATTAATAACAATTTTTAGTTAATTATTTTATTATTATTAAGTATTTATTTTAATTTATTTAGTTGATTATTTAGTTATTATTAAAATTTTAACTTTCTTTATTATTTCTCTCCCGTAATTCTACGATACTTAATCGGGTGAAATAATTAATAACAAATGTAGCTTCCAAATTTCTATTCTCCAGTAAACCAATCGCATCCTAGACGTGGGCGACTCACTGTGATATTTTAAACCCCAACTCAACTTCATAAAAAGACAATTTTCTTCAATATTGAGGTCGAATTAAGATGAAGTAAAACGTAAGTAAGATAAACAAGTGGCATAGATTTAAAATCATCGCTCATACACGTATCATCCCTCGACCGTTTCCTTCTTCCGAATTAAGTATCCCCATTTTGCACGACATCCGAAACTTCCGCTCTAAACTCGGATAACCTTCGCGGAAATGAAAATAACTTCCGTTGATTACGCACCGCTGTCAACCGTAAGATTTTCCCTCCGCTCTCATTACAAATCCCGCCACCGCGCTTACCTAAGCTAAGACTCCAAAGAGACTTCTTTTTTCTCGGGAGAAGCAGTTTAGGAATGCGGTCTTTAGGAGTGGGTAGGGAAAGTGGTTTCCTTACTTTGGAGATCGAGCTAATGCCGACGGATGGGAAATAATGGATGTCCGTGGTGAAAGAATTGGAGAGGAAACGTCTCCTCCTCGAGATATGGTTGCAGACAAATCAACGAGCCATTATTTAAGGGAGGCCGATTTACTATGGTAACTAGTTGCGGATTCTCATGCAGATGGATTCTAGCGAGAGAGTGGCATAATTCGAATTCGTTAGTGTATCGGGGAAACTTTTAGTTTAACGTGAGGATAAATTGCTTGCGGGAGGAATCTCCCGTTGGTGAGGCTTTACTTGACGAAGAGGATTTCAACGCGCGTACTAAATGAGCCTTTGGGTTAATTTAAATGGGCTGAAATTTATCGCCACGAACGTCTTAAGAAACCAGTCTGTCCACCCCTAAATGACGGTTTTTAGAATAGCAATGCTATATCTGAACTCGCTACATAAAACTTTGCTACTCTCATTTCGAACTTATCGATAAAACCTTTAAGAGTCCAAAGGAAAAAAGAACTTGAGAAATGTCTAGTGGGACCAGGAATCGAACTTGGGACATCCGGAAGGCTGAGTCAGCCAACTGAGCCATCCGGCTAGAGAATTTCCCAGATAAGAAAAGAGAACTATGAAATGGTAAAATTCCAGTGCTTTCCTACAAGAAAAGAGAAGACGTTGTGACCGCATACGTTAGTTAGGCAAAGCAATCTCCCGGATAGAGCTCAGATTCGACTCCCGGTTCCCTCACAATTTCTTAAGTTTTTCCTTGAGATATTTCATAGTTACACGCCGTTACGTGCATTTTCCTCTATTTAAGAAATATTTTTCCCACATTTAACGTAGTTATGCATATATTAATCAACAAATCAGTATTAATTTAAGAGGTTAAAGAGGTTAGAGGTTAAAAGAAAATAAATATTTTATGATAAATGAGCGAACTTTTTGTCGCTTTTATAGTGAAGCGTTTCTTAGCTTAGCTACAACTGCGTTCTTAGCCCACTGGTCCAATTCCGGCTGGAAATTGCTAAAATAAAATTTTGCCTCTTATAATAATGATAATAACGCCTTTATTGTGGTGAGAGATTGAGACAAGGTTGTCTCTTCTTAATCCTTATATCATCGCAGTCATCTATACTCCGTCATTATCCGAGACTGTCCTTTGTAAAACATATCTTATTAACGAAAGAAAACAGTATATAAAAGTTCCTATAATGAAATAGTTTACGGTTACAAATATTAAATTTGTTAATCGGTTTATTAGAGCAAAAATATGTACTATAACTAGAGAGGACCGAATGAATTTTCCCATTTCTCTGCTTGAAGTTTCAATTTTCCCAAATTTCTCTCAAAATGACATTTTCTCTTCTTACGTACCTGTTCATACGCAGTTTGATAATAGTGTTTTGATATTTTCAATCTACTTCAAGCTTTCTTAAGAGAACGTCAGGTATTAACTCCATTCACATTTTTTCATATTTCATACTTGTTTACTTCTTGAAACGTTTGTTTCCTTGTGTTATAGACAACTGTTCCAGTCATTATAATGAAGTTAAATATGTTCATATTTAAGAAATCAATTAGCACTTAAATACCAGAATGGAATACTCATGTTATATATGGGTATATGGTGTATAGGATATGGGTTTATGGTAATTGTTAATGGGCGGGTAAAACTTCAAGAGTTAGATAATAGTGTTCATCTAACAAAGTTTCTGAGTCATTTACCGACCATTTTCACCAAAGTTAAATTTGGTCTATCCATCGTGTTCTACTTGGTTGTTTGCCCACTACATAGAATGACTTTATTTCAATTTTCCTTTGAAGTTCCACACGGAATCTATGTTCTCTCTCATATTGTTGAGGTCATTGGAAATTAGTTTGTGAGATGGCCATCCCATAATCTCTCCTTATAGTCAGAGTATCGAATCCTCTGGTGCGAAAGGTGACTCTTTAAAGGAACGCGCAAAGTGAAGAACATCCTTCGCTCCATACTAAACTAATTGTACTCCGGCGTTACTCCTTCCCTCAATGTGTGTGGCTATTTTCAGGATTGAATGCCGAAAATCTTCGATGTAGTAATCCGGCTGAAAACTTCCTGCACTAATTATACCATCCTGAGATAGGAAAGTCAGTTAATTCACAAACGTATCTATATATGATCATTCTTCATCGACAATATCTTTAAACTTTATTAAATGTGCAGTAGTATACAATATGTATACAATATGTATACAATATGTATACAAGTGTGCATTATTAAAGAGTGTAATTATTGAAAGAGAGGGGCTAAATATACAATGTTGGCAATGTTGTTGTTTCGTAGTATAATAGAAGTAATAAATCGAACGCTTACGCGTATCCACAATTAAAAGCGTTTGTATGAAAATACAACATGAAAAATACAACATTAAAATATCAAAAACTGTTGTAAAAGTGAGTTAGTCAGGAGGAGGATTATATATGAACAGAATCCAGTTGAAATCTAACCGTAATGTTGCTCATTCCGGTTCAAGGGAAGTGTATCGATTCACTTCGCTGCTTAAACAACGTTTAACCGTTATTTAAATATACTATATTACTTATATACTTATACTATAGTTAAACTTACTCTATTCCTATTATTATAATATCAAATTTTATTTCATTACTTCTAGTTTTTTATATTACGATAGTCTTATTACACAGAATGTCGAATCAAAATAAGAGTGGAATGCTTTCATCTCCTTCGACGTATTTAGCAAACAATCCTCTAATTACACAAAAAATGTGCATTATTGGGAGCAAAAAATCGGAACAGAATAGAAAAAGGCTTTCATTTATGTTTTTGGTTCAGTAAATTCAATAATACACGTTAAGTGGCCAGTTTGGTTTCCACTCCGGTAAGACTTAGATTTATTATCAGTTTCTGTTCATTTCGATGTCCTGCTTAAAATGTATTGATTGAGGAGTATAAAAGGGAGTTACAGAGCCAGTAATTCTTGCGTAGTTAATTAACTTTTATTTATTAGTGGCGGTATGTTCAAATACTTAACTTAATTCTTGTATTATCCGAGAATACTGTTCAAATTATATAACAAACAGTATTTATTGTCCTCAATTTTCAACAAATTGGAAAACATGGAGTCTTAACAATGAGAACAAGGAGAATAGATGCATCTCTGACAGTGGAGCTTAAAGAGTGTAAAACAAATTAAGTTGAAAAACGTCAGTAACAACGAAAAATTTAAAAGTCTCGGTAGTTTCGAGAGTAAAAGATGTGAGAACAAGAAAAAGAGAGTAAAATAGATGGCAATGATGCCTGGATATCGCTAGCAAGCACATCGTAGAGGCTGAAGAAGAGCCGAAGTAAATTTTATGGCTTCGTAACGCTACAGAGGAACGTACTGTAGGTAGATTCAGTAGTTGGAAGTGAATGAATTCGGTCTTTTCAACTATCCCTGGAACCGTTTTAATTGTCTATCGTTTATTAAGTAGGACATTGAATGAATGCTCCCTCCAATCGAAACAGTTCTCTCTCGAAGATAATTGGCGAAAAAGGAACGCGATAACCGGAATGCTTCTTTTCGGGCCGATTGATTAGCGGTTCGACTGAATAATGGGCTACTTACTTCATCATTTCCTTAAGGATTCCAAAGGGAATCTTTTGAAGTGGTGCAATTTAAATGGGAAATAGAAACGATTGGTACTCCTGAAAGAGGAGTATGCGATGGACATTCAAACGTCTGATAATCTCCCTTGATAATTGACTTTACAGAATTATAAATTAACCTAAATAACTTCGGTTCCTCCAAATATCAATCTCTAAGCTAATAACGGTTTACTTCGAAAATTATGATGCATCTCGATGTATGAGAGTGTTTCTACATTGAAGAACGCAAGAAAAATGAAGATAATTAGAATATGATGCTATGATGTATTTTCCATTTGAAGAGCGGATTATATAACTTCAAACTATTGGAAATAACGTGTAAATATGCTGAGAAATTAGAGCATTACGAAAATTTCACCAAAACTCATGATATAAACGAAAAGTTTAAAATGAAATATTTCCAGTGGATACTATTTATATTGAAATGACTTCTATAAAAATGTTTAACTCTGAATACATCGGCATTCTTATTATAATAATAACTTTTTGATAAACGATTGAAATGAAATTTTACAGAAATGAAATTGAGTGGCTCGGTAGTTCAATGGATAGAATACCTGCCCGGAAAGTGGAAGAACTGGGTTCGAGTCTCTGTCAAGTCATAATTTTTCACTTCTTGTATAACCTTAACTTTTATATATTTAAATTATTTGGATGTATATACCTTACACCTGAAGTCGTGACTTTCGAAAGAAATATATAATCACTGCGATAATGGCGGATTCAAACGTATTAAAATAGGGTTATTTGTTTTCAGAAAAATTAGAGGTGACATTTATTAAATTATCTACCGGCATAATGTATATTATTTTCATGCGTCAGTTTATTTTGGAAAATATTCTTCTTCTGAGGTCATGTTCTCGCATGTTTGATTGGAATTTAATTGATGTTCTTTTATTTTTTTTCTATTCTATCTTCTGTGCATATTAATTTCTATGTTTATAGACGTCTTTCGATAATTCTTCAACGTGTTATAAGAAGCTTATTCTTCATTTGTGTGCCAGTAAAGCGATAATTGAGATTGCGATTAATAAATAACTTCAACTGCAACGAGGAGAAGTGAATCGTAGCTTTCAATAATGTAGTTTAATAACTTTTTTGCGCAATACTCAAGTTAATATATTCGAATCAAGATCATACATCTAATATATACTCGAATTTTAAACCCACTAGAATGTTAGAACCTCTTTAAACGCGAAAAAGTACGCCTTAGATTCGAGCGGTATTTCTGTCATCTCTAACATTCCCAAGTTCTAATTAGACTTGTATAGGTTTTCATCATATACATGAAGATATTTCTATCTCCTTACATCCTTAAATGATCAGATATTCAATTGGACTACTTAGAGATTCCGATGGTCACACTTGCAATAAAACATCGCCTTTTTTTAGCACCTCATTTAAGACTATGTTTAGGAAGGGAAGAAACCCAACTGGGCCCGATAATTAACTCATCCGCTAACTTTCTCCTTGCCTGCAAAACTAGACAAGTTCCCTCCGCAATGCTTTTGTTTTCGTATATCCCGAAGGCTCGAGTAGCGATTACAAGTTCTCGTGGACGCGATGGCTCGCGGCCATCCTCGGGTGCTTCCAAATGGATATAAAAAGGCTTTGTCACGAGTTCAGCCGTGTGTTTTTTCCTGAAAGAGGAGGTGGGAAAAGAGAGGAAAAATTAAGCTGCTCCTGAATATTTTAAAGCGGCCGATCCCCTGCATGCTCCAAATCCAGTATGTGTTTGCAGAGTTCGCTGAACAAGTCGAATCGTTATTTTAATTTTTTCGCATTCTTTTTCCAATGAGTTCTGAATTCCGTTGTATTTCTCCGAAGGGCATATACCTTTCGTGTGTCTCGTTGAGATTTTATAGTTGCGTCATTCTCGAGTATTTATTCCATTCGTTTAAATGTTGTCTCTCGACATAACGATGCCTCTAAGAAACTCGACATGGCTGAAGGTTAAATTGGAATGAAATGAATGAACTCTGCTTTTTTTCCTCACATTTCATCGAGACCTAAACTCCAAGTTTTTCTCTTGCTACACGTTTCCTTAATGACAGAGTCGATTTCTTTTGGGAAAATGATTGAACAACGAATCAAAAGTGAATGATTTTCATTTATTTATGGTTGACAAAAATCTGAGTGCGCTTATCAGCTGTAATTTGATAGCACAAGGAAATAAAGATAGTTTTCTCCAGTAGCGTAAAGGTGATAGCTGAATCCGATCACTGTTATCCTGCATTATTATGTAATTCAGAGATGAGAGATACCTTACTTTAAGCGTTTCTAAAGAATTTATTTTCAAAAAGTGGTCTAACGTAATTTTAATCTTAACTTGAATTTGTAGAGCTTATTGCCTGGATTCCTCGATCGTATGAACGCTGTGTTGACATTATGAGAGCTCTACGTATTGACGTTTCCGCAGGATACTGATTTATTGATAAACTGACGGGCTCGATGGTGCTGGTAGCTATCCTAGCAACAGGAAGGTCCTGGGTTCGAATCGTGGTTTATTATTAACCAATTATTTGAGGGATGACATTCGTAGGAAAGGTCTTTTAAGACTAGTGTGATAATTAGAAGCGTAAGGAGTTTTCGCCCAATCATTTAGCCGTAAGATGGCCGTTTTTCAATTCTTCGCGATATTCAATGATATCTGAATGAAAATAAATTCGAATAATTCATCTCAGGAATTTGTTAATTAAATATGTAAATTATATACATTGTGTAGATAAAGATTACTTCATTCGTCGTTTTATGAATGATGTATTTGGTTAAAGATTGGGAAAATATCTATCGAAGATACAAGATTACAGAATAAAATGAGCAGAATTTATCATAAGTTTTTTGGCGGGTTCTTGTTCAATTAGCTTCCGTATTTAATATATTTTCTTAAACTTATTGATAAATTATCCTGCTGTAATATCAGCTAATATCTTTTGCTTAAACCCCTTTTATTACATCTTGAGTTAATTCTTTAGTAATTCCTCTCTTCTCTAATTTGACCTAATTAGGTATGAATGATTATGTTTACTTTAGTATAACATTAACCAACATTATTATTAATGGAAAAATGCTTCTATCGAATTAAAATATAACATTGTAACACTTATTAGGACTATATTATGAATATATTGTTAAAAATTTAGGCATTGTTCGCGCGCAATAATGTCAGTGTTTCATTTATATTCGAACAAAGAAAGTACGTGACAAATTACGTATAATACAAATAACGTTACGTATTAATAAAAATAAACGAATGCTAAAATTTATTTTCAAACTCTCTCAATGTGAAAATGGATCGGTTGCATTTAAACAAGAGTGAGGTGGCGAAAAATTTAAGCTCTAAAAATAACCGAAAATCGTTAAAATGGACTCTTTCGAGGGCATCCCTTTATTTATAGAAACCAATCGAAGTTAAAGATTTCGTTTGATCTCCTCGAATATTTTTAGAAGACTTTAAAAAGGACTCTAAACGTTCGTTAGCAGATTCGTTAGAACGGCGCCTTAATCTTTCTATATACAGAGACGCCCTCGGCAATGGCATCATTGACCTCCCATCTTTCAGCGTATGTCTTCTTCCGTAACGTATGTTTCCCTTGGCGGCCACTACGCGGCGCTTCTGTCTCCATTTCGAACGGCATTTGTTCCGCTCAGCGGCCGTCTAATCTCTTGCCGAAGAAGATGGAAGGTGTTTTTTATGTGGGCGTTAAAGGTAATTCGATAAATTATTCACGTGATAGGACGTGGCAGTTTAATCTTTTGAGGTGAAACTCTTCTGACAGCTTTCGCATATTTCCGCCGATTTTTCCCCCTCTTTGACAATGGGAATTACTCGGCTGCCTTTCATAATCTATGAGGTGCGTAAGTAAGAAAACTACGGTCGATGTTCATCTTTACTAATTGTTAAATAATAATTAATAAGTTCCGATAGGCAATTCTAATATCAAATTTTCGTGCTTGTTGGCTTTTTCTTGGGGAAAATGGTGCAAATATATATACAAGGAAGAAACGGCTTTACCTCTTCATGTAAGTTTTAAACGAAATCCTATTATATCCTTACTTATAGAAGGTATAGGTGATGGAAAGACAGTGATAGCCAAAGGCAGGGGGCAAAAGCATCTAGATACTAGTAAACTATAAACAGAGGATAATAATTGTTACTTTTAAAATAGAGGTGTTATTTAACAACTACTTCAGTCACACCAGAAATCACGTTGGAGATAATATCATATTGTTAATTAGGCGACGGTGAACTATATATCTCATTTCGCTATACTTAATAGAATACATGTCAAAGTATTTTCGTATATGAGTGTCTGCCATCGGATTTGCCACACAGAAAGAGCAAATCAGGGCCGGTCGTAGGTGTATTGGTGCCCTTGTGTGGGAAAGGCGCTACTTTAATTTAGATTCTCGTAAGATATCCATTACTGAACGACATGCATATTGCTCGACTGAATCATTTCTCTGTGCTTTAAATTTAATCCTGATAAGCTAATTAATGTAAAGAAGCACTCTAATATAAAGCACTGTATCAATCAGTCATGATCATCTGTTGCTCATTCCAGTTTCTATCCAGACATAAGTAGACAGTTTCACTCAACATAAGTTTCCCAGAAAAAACGTACCTTTTTATGACTGCATGGCTACTTTCGTAAACAAACATCAGTTCCAAAGAAAATCATAACTTAGGTTTCATCTCTATCTCAGAGAATAACTCAAGCCAGTTGTTGAGGGTGATATAATGCTGGTCATACCATAAAAATATCATCCTCAAAGATTCCTGAGCCTCATCAAATATTCGACTAATTCCCAGCGACATGCGCCCCCGTAACCTCGGCGCCCCGGGCAACCGCCCGGCTCTGGCAAGCTCACAGTAAAATATTCAGAAAGCCTAAAAAAGGAAGGTGAAGAGATGAACTTTCTCAACCTTGTCATTATTTGAAACCTTACTAGAAATCTGACTTCAGTTCACTAAAGGATAGCTGATGACACCCCATTTATTCGTTCCTCCCTTCAGTAGCTTGTAGTAGTAGTACTCAGTAGCAGCTACTGACAGCTACATTGTCTGCATACAGAAGGTATGTACCAATGTCATTCCGTACCAGGCTCACATCCAATCAGAGTCCTGTTTTTTCCTGTTCATTTCAGTCAGTTGTTTAAACAAAGCTAAATAAGGGTTGTTCATATAATTTTATATTTAAAGCCTAAGATTTACTCTAATTAGGAATTTATTATTAAAATTATATGACAAAAACTCTGACCAAAAGTAGTCTGACCTGAGATAAAATCTTAAAGGTAATCCCAAATAATTTCAAGAATGCAACTTTTTAAATCCATAAATAAATTAATATCGGCGTATCATTATTATTTGCTAAGAACGCTGATTAACGAGGTATATGATGAGTAAATATATCAATATTACGCTTCAATCTTAACATATATATGTGCTTTGGTATCGGTCAAAGGATTTCCTTTTCATAAATTTCATAGTGGTATTCCATCGTAAAACGCTAGTGAAGAATATATTTTTGAAATTGATATCACTACCATCATTGCAATTGGACAGACAGTTCTACAATATTGTTATACACTAATAGCATAACACAATGCTACAATAAACTACTACTACAATATACAATATTGTTGACGACTATAGAATGTATATCAACTACCTGCAGAAATAAGTAATTACAATTAAAATACCTTCTTGCTACAATATTACAACATAACAACAATGACACAACACACCTGACACATTGCAACAAATATACAGTATATTAATTTTGATAAACTCACATAGATAATCGCATGAAGTTAAATTATTAACACGAGCAAACGAACTAAAAGTAAATTTACATACGTCAATCACTTTTCCTTACTAACCCTCGTTTAGTCGTCCATTTTTTAATTATAAAACAGATACTTAACATATAAAGTACTTAGTTTTGTATAATGTACATAATTATTCTTTAGACTGAGATGGAAATAAAACTTTCAGCTACATAGACCGGAGAAGAAACGTCTTCTCCGATTTCCCAAATGTATAGAGGGAATAGATTTGGATAAGTACCTATTGAGTCTGAGGCCCTTAGCAAATATTTTTGTGTGGGAAAAACCCAAGAAATGAGTAGAGCTATGGAAAAGTGGTACACAAATACCCTCAGAAAATAAAATTCTTTAGAAATTAACGTGGATAACGATTCCTGACGAGAATAAGCTCCACGCGCATGCACGAGGCAAAAAATATCCTAATAGAAGCATGAAAGCGTCGTTGGCGACCCGAAGAAAACCTCAATTTGTCCATAAAAAGAGGGAAATCAAGATAGTTTCGAGTAATAGCCGTGAAAGAAGAGGAAAATTTCCCTCCACTCGTTTATGACAGTGGTCTTAATTAATCTCGCACCGAACGCTTATAAACGATGAAAACTTTGAGTAAACTCCTTATCTCCCAATGTCCAAGTTTTCCTCCCCCAGAAAAAAGAAACCCTCCAAAGAGGCCAATTAAGATCTCCATAGCTTCTCGGATGGAAATATCTAAACAAGTAGAGCAGATAGAAAAAAGATCATTACATATGTAAACCTCGAGGAGGGTCATTATTTATTTATATATAAATATTATATATGTTTATTTATTCCTTCTCGAGGATTATATTTTATTTCGACCCTCTCTCCATTGTTCACAATACTCTGAGTTGGCTGAGGAGCGCTTAAGGTAAGGGATATTCAAAGCAGAGGTATGGATGGAGGAAAAAACGCCATAATCCAGGAGAAGAGTTTTGTCTTATTTTATCGGGCAAGTCGCGGTCGATTTTTTCCTCTCGCATTATGGGATTTTTGAATGGGAGATCTCAATTTATCGGTTTCTCGGAATAGTTTACCATTCTCCGGAGTCCCGTTTCATTACCAATTATGGCTTCCTTCCCTAAAGCAGTGAATGCTAACGGTGAGATTTTATTCCTTCGTGTTCTTCTATCAAACTTTTTCCAAGCCGTTTCTCTGAGCTAGAATGATGCTTTATTCTGGCATTGGTTTTCATGCGATGCTTAAAGGAGAAATCGAGCGTCATTATCCATCCTTCCCTTGCTACTTACATGGCACTAACATGCCTATTGATACCTCGAGTTAATTATTTGAATAAAGCGAGAGATTTTCCTATGAGTTCACGTGATTACTGGAGTATTTCTTATCAATGTTTGGATGCCTCCATGGAAAATGTGTGATATATGTCAATATTAGCAAATAATTATATAATGAATGGTACTTCAACCGTGATAAAAGAGCATTTGACATAATGAATAAGTTGATTACCGTGATATATATGATGGAGCATCAGTAAAAAATCCTCAATAAACATGAAACGTATTTTTCAATAAATTAAAATCGTTCATAATTAAGAAAGTGTTACTTTAGACGAAACCATTGACAACGATCAATTTAAATTGCTCCCAGAATACCGTATGGTGACTTCTCATAGACATAAAGCATGCTGGAGTGAAGCATTTTCCATAAATGCATTAATCACGAAATTCACTGGCCATATTTTGCTATTTTATCATCATTGTATTTTTTATATATAATTCAATTTTATTTAAAGAAGTACGTATGCATCATTTTCAATACTTTTTGTTCAGTATTGATCGTACCCTTGAATAAATTGAATTTTATTGTGATATATATTTAATGTTCTCTTTTTATATGATATAAGGTAATCACAGAAATTTCAACATCGATTCTCGATATTTCATGGTGATAACCTCTCTAAAATACTATAAAAATTCAAGTTGAAGCCTCATAAATGCACAGCTGGTAAAACAGTCGTACATTCGATAATATTTCAGCAGTAGCTATGAAACTGGATGACTTTGTTTTGTTTCTTGCTTTTCACTGAGCCTTACTTAAATGGAATTAACATTTGCTCGTGAGTGAGGGATCCTTTCGAATGAAATAACAAATCTTACGTAAATGTCAGGGGACGACATTTTAAAAGAGGATGCTACTTCTCTTTCTACCCGTCTCAAATTAAATCCGCGAAGCAGAGTTTCAGAACACTTCGAAAATGGCATTTACACATTTTGAAATGTTTTCGAGAAATATTCGCGCAAATCTAGCAATTTTAGCTGATATTAGATAATTAGCCCTTACTATTGGGACATCAAAGTTGACATCCGCAAAGTGATCTAATAGTCAAGGGAGTTGCATTGCCCTGCCATCTTTCATAACCAACTACTCTAATTAACGTCGTCTTATATATTTATATCTCTGATGCCTGTAACTACATATAATAAATTCACTGACAAACTAACTCAAGAATAATTTACTGCATTTTCGATAAGTTCAGAATCTGAATTTACTGGATTTGTGTCTACTGAAACTCTTTCTTACTTTTACAACGGCTGGGTTCGAATGTCTCCGAAAATTAAAAATTTTGGGATAAGTTCAAATCACCCTTCAGATGAATGGACGCATAAGATTTTAGGTCATGTCTTAGATAAATAGATTCTGTTTTATCGGGAATGGAGAATCGTAAGATAAACACGGAGGATTCCAAACCGAAATTTATCACTGTCTTTTCTAAATGTAGTTTGAGGTATAATTTGAAACAGCGATAGCTTGGTAATATCGGTGAGATATAAGTGGAGTGTTTAAACGGCGAGTCATGTATAAGTGGCGGAATTAGTGATTCCCTCTAAGTCGTGATTTTATGGGAAGGAGAGACACCGACTTAGGATTACAAATCCTCTCTCCGGCTCATACTCCTACGGAATGCTAATTGGATTATGAATCAGAAAATACAGCTTCGTCTCTAATAAGGCCACTTAGATCTGCGCCGAAATTTATTTCTTGAGCTTTTCCAAGCTACTGAAACTGAACTTCTTAGATTTGCATGATTTTCGTAAAGATAAGGATCGCAAAAACACAAGGACTTTGCTTAAAATGGTCTAATTCAACTACCTAATTTCTTCATGATTCATGAAGAAAAAGAACCTCTTCAGATCGGGGTTGATTTATAACTACTTGATCCCGAAGGCATTTAGAACAATTCTAAATTCGAGTTCAAATTGGTGAGGACATTCACTTTATACCGTATTTGTCACTTTCTGAGATTGATATACTTCTAAGAAATCACAAAGGCCGTGAAATATATTTCTCTTGTAATTTAAGGCTTATAACCGCTAAAGAATGTTGCGGTTGAAAGAATCCCATCTGAATTTTCCGAACAGAAAATTCTCCTCCATAGAAAAGCGATTTAATTTTCCATCATTAAATCCCTCCTATGAACTAGTACTGTGTGCTCCTCCGATAGATTGGAGAATGAGGCATTTAGTAAGAAATTGGAGTGAAAGGACTAGTTGACACTTGTTCATCAATAACAGTCGACTAAAACTTAGGCTGTAGATTCTATGCCACACCCACATCGATTGCCAAAGAGGAATATTAGTAGCTGTAGTTGTAAATGGATATAATGAGGAAAATATGCGTACTACGGTATCATCAATATATAAGGTTAGTAGCTGAAAAAAAGAGGTATTGACAAGAGCTGTATTCATGATAGAAAAGGAAGGAAGCACAAATTTTAAAAAAAGCGCTGGAATGAAATGTAGCAGTTGTAATTAATAAACTTCTAGCGAAAATTAGGAATAGCCATTTAATGAGCCGAAAAGTTCTCCCAAATAGCAATATCAGTAGCAATGAAAATAGCTAAAAGGAAATGATAGGTAGAATACGAAAATAAAACGAAAAAATATACAGATATCCCAGGTGAAGAGAGTAATTTACCTGAATAGCATTTATGGACATGTATTGCAACATTAGTTGGAAGAAGGGATGTTTTCCCAGAACGTGAGTTAATTTTTCGTCAACCTTAAGTTGCAAATATTTTTCCCACACTCTTCTCCTCTACATTTTACTTTCTATACTTCTGTAATCAAGCTAAATATTCTAAATATTAGAACATCGTACAGATTTAGAAGGAAAAGAGGTTAACATGAGCCCAGTCTCGCATGTAGAGGGTCCGTTTATCTGTTTACATGGATCATTCTCTTGTATGTTGGTGAAACAAGTGTAACAGCAAACAACAGAAGAGTAGCGGCAATGGATCTTCACAGATGGCTGAGGAACAAAATGGACATAAAGTGACGAAGATATCGCTCGAATGAAGAAAGAGCTCTATTAAAACGTTGATATAAAGAAGCTGTAACATAATCGGATAGACAAGGGGAACACCATACGAGCGTAAAAAGGATTCCCTCGAGACTGTCAAGATATGTTCCAATTTAATAGACACGTGTTTGACCTTTGACACCAATATTGTTTATTCATTATTTGCCTCTGATAATCGTAGGACGCAACCATGCCGTATTTCCATTTTCTCAAGGAGGAAATGTGTGAATAACTGACTGATGACTGAGACTTGAACCCAGGTCCCCCACGTCCCTAGCTGGATGGAAAAATGGGGAATATGGGGTCGAGTTATGTCGATGTTTCTCTGTTTCTCCCAGGAATTGTTGCCCCACGACCGTTGTGGAAACTTAAATAATTTTACCTTTTATCATTTTGATGGTGAAATTTTTCACGTAAGTAGAGATTATTTCATGTTCTTTGAAAAAAAGTATAATGTAAAAAATATTATTTCTCAAATGATTGAAATTTCATACCATCGTGACTTTCTTTACTTTTTTCGCAAACATTGTCTTAAACTTAGAAGGAAGCACTAGTATAATGCAAGTATACTTTTCAGAAACGTATCTCCGGCACTTAAATATTCAAATATCCATGATAACAGCCGCTTTATTTTATAGAATTTAAGTATTTAGAATATGGGCTAGATAATTACAGGTAGATAGAGTTTAATTTTAAGATGAGAAATCATGAAGAAATGAACCAACTAGGTGGTACTTGAGAGCTGCAACTAACCTATCTTAGGATCTTCACCCATTCATAATAATGAAGAAATGTTCATGAAAATGAGGAAAAAAAAGTACAAAAGTATGGGCGCAAGGTCGAACATTGAGACTATTTCATTTGCTGAATAGTTCTTGCATGAAATAGTCCAAAAATCCCCAGCGTACGTTTCATGCGTAATAAAGCCAAGATATAATATAGAAGCGTCATTTAATCCTGCCCAAGGCGTGCACCTGCTCTCTCCGCTAAGGCCTCAGGTTTTACATCTTCCCGGAGAGATAGCGTGACCGAAAATCGTTCCGGAGAAAACTTTTCCCACGTTCCGCTCAAAGTAAGGCAAATAAAATAAAAACACACAACCGGAGAGGGAAAAGAGAGTACTGGAGATGAAATATGCCTTATTCCTCCTCCGCTCACCTACATTATGAAATCAAAACCGTTCTAAATCAGACCGTCCCGCTAGAAATTTTCTCTGCTTCGCTTTAATTATTTTGTTCCCTTCCTCAACTCTTCCACGACTTTATCTCTGCCGTATCTGAGTGTACGAAATCGCAGAATTTCCGGAATTAGTGACCTTGAACTTTTGAATTATGGCATTTATTTGTACAAGGTTTTTGATAGCCGTAAACAAAAAAGGATTCGGCCTATACATGATTGAGGTAATATTGCTCACACTTTAATTTCAATCTTGCTGTAATTTATATTTTGCATATCCATTGGTCTTTTCCATTTGAGATTATTTACTTTAAACTCCTTTGTTATTTCTAGTTCATGGACACACACACACACACATTGACTGCAGTTACTATTACTATTATTTACATTGGCAAACATTGCCGGTTTTTTCTTTTCCGCTTGATTTGCCTCCGGTCGTAGAATTTTTTTTTTCAACCATTCCACAAAGTCTTCAAACAACATATTTATTCTAGAACTAAGCAGTTATATACCTTCAATCTTTTAAATTTTTTCACTCAAAATTAGTTAAGGCATTTCAAGTACTTGTAGTACTATCAAACTACCAATTTTTATCAAAATCGGCGACTAAATGTACTCCTCCTGTAGATCATTAAGTTAAAGTGTAATTGATCCAACCAAATACTGAAGCAAACAAAAAACTCATACACTAGGTACGGAAATTAAACGAAAGTCAGAATTTGAGTAGTTGATCTATAGCCGAATATGCACGGTGATCCATTTTTCATTGAACACACTTTATATTTCCACGATTAAAAATATTAAGATCATTCCAGTAATTACATTCCGGAATTTTTCCCTAGTCTTATTTCATATATCTGCCAATTGTTCACTTAAAAATCTAGAAAAATAAGAACTAGATTTAGCATTTTCAATCCACCAAACATGCCTGTTTTAAATTAATTAATATATTTGCGAAATTAACTCGAACTTTTTTCACTTATATCATAAATTTGTTACAGTAGCATTTGGACTAGATTTAGTAAAGCCTCGTGAATCAATCTGAAAAAAAGTTTAGTTTAAGTTATAAGCTTCTATTTACCTTGCCTATTAACTGCTAATATACCGATGAATTGAAAAATTTATTACATTCGAATACAAAAGATAATCGAGAGATGTGTTTTCCTTAGTATCTAACTCATCAATGTTGTGTCTACCGATTTTATTGCTTTTCCATCACCTTTTGTAGTCTCGCTAAATCTTACGGTGGCATAGGTATGGAAATGAACCTTCATCCAGTAAAGAGGGTTGTTAGTTACACTTGATACCTGCAAGCCGTGCGTAATCCCATTCCTTGGCTATCAGTGCATAAAATATGCCGAAGAGACGTGGCGAAAATTGAATCCTGTCTCTAAAGCTTCAGCTCCCAAGCTTGCGATATGTTAATGCGGAAATTTTCACTCTCTCCTGTTTTAAAGAGAATGGCTTCGCTTTGAAATACTACGTCCCGCTCTATAACGAGTCCTTGGATCGAGCTTTATCGCTGTCATCGAATTAGCATAGAGCAAAAAATAGGCATCTTGTAACCAATATTTGGCGAGTTTCGGGAATATAGTTCGTAAAAATTCCCATGAATTTGTTAAGATGATAAATAATTGGCCGCGTTCTGATGAGAACCGCTCTCATTTGTTGGAGTGAAAATGAAAGCATAAAAGAATGAAAAGGTCGGGATGAGGCAGTGAATTAGGCATGATCACGTGATCGGAGCGCAATACAGTTTTCACAGAGTTGTGCATGGATAGGTGATTTCATTTTGTTACTAAGGTAACGCTGTTTAACACTCACCGATGCAATTGTCGGCTACTTTCTGCTTCCGAATCGATATTTGTCCGTAGTTAATTGAATATTAACGAGATGATTAACGAGATTTGTGCGAATGCAATTAAAACTCTCCGGAAATTGTTCCAACAAGGTGAAAAGCAATTGTGTCTTAATGACGGTTTAAAAGCAATCCCTGTTAATCACCCCAGTTAATTCAATTTTCAAGTTATAGCAATCATTGATCGGCCAAAGAGATGCTTTATCGATGTACTCTACTAATATTTACATTTTATTTCATATTTTAGCAGAACGCGCATCTGTGTATTTCGATTATAATGGAGAAATTATTATCTTATGCAAAAGAATAATCTCTGCGTATCCATTAACTAGAATTATTATTAAGTTCAGTTTTAAATTTTATGGTGGTCCTTGTTATGAAATCAAATTTACTGTCGCATTTATAGTTTCCGTAACCAATTTAACAGATTATTAATCTAATTAATATTGAAGTTGTCCTTTGGCATTATTTATTTAAATATTAATTGTAAAAATGTTTTAATATTTACAGTACTTATTTAAACGTTAATAGTTAATGTAACTAACAATTACTAATATTTAAATATTACATTAATCGGAAAGAATATTTAGTGTCAGTTTTTAGTGAACCAATCTCTGTAATAAGTACTAAAAAAACAAATACTAAGTGGTAAGTATGTGATTGATTGAACACTATTATAATCTGAGAATAAATATCATGTGCTAAATCCATGATGCTGTTCTAGTATGTGTCTGATAAATGAAATAATGTCAATGTTAGAAAATACTTATTGTCTTTTTACTGCATAAATTTGAGCATGTATAAATCAAAATCCAATTGTAGTGGTACGTTTGCTAGAGAAGCTGGTCCGAAATTGATATTTCAAAGGGGAATCCTACCAAGAGTATCTCAAATTATTATTACTTCTTCATCCGGATTTAAATCTTATCTCACATCAAGAGGATCTTCTCTTTTATGTACATACTATATCCATTTGCGTCGCAGTACCTTCCGGGTCAATTTCTTCCATTATCTTTAATCGCTCCCCTTTTATATAGTTTGTAAAGTTTTCCAGCCATCGTAATGCTACTCTTTTATCGCTGTTCCACACAATTTTCCAGATATGATTATACTAACAGCTTTCTCGATTCTGTTCATCATCCTCCTCAAACTTTACGGTACCTTCCAGCTTTCAATTTAGAGTGGTATTTTATTATTTTCATATTTCCTAACTTGAACCCTTTACCCATAGGATCACATCAATTACCGTCAATTTATGCCAAACTGTAGCAAATTAGAATCCTATCTTTCAATGTAATATAAGATTCTAATATACAAAACAAAAACTTCACTTCACTTTTTACGGTATTTGGGCATGTTTCCCAGAATTTAGTATCTTCTTGATAACTCTTGATAGGAGGCGACTTTGTTAATTGTAATTAGAATTTATATAAGAACGTTATGGAATAGAAACCAAAAATCATAGTCCGAAAACGACGATTAGAATTAACAGAATTATATAAAAATAACACATCGTGTTAGTCCCGAAAATCCAGAAACCTAAGAGTTAAATAAAAATAGAATAAGGTATGAAAGGAAACTTCGAAAAAATACTATTAAAAAGAATTTATTAAAACATATTGTACATAAAAATTATTATAACAGACTACTTATGAATATCTGAGATTAAATACTGACAAATTACCGGAAAAAAAACTAAATTAAAATTTGATGATTTCACACTTATTCATGGCATGCGTACATAGTGCTTACGAAGAAATCTGTAATTTTTAGATAACATTTATAACTAATTCAGATTTATCTTTCCGATTACCAACTTTATTTATTATATAACAATAAATGAAATAGCTTGCACTTAAGTTTGTGCGATTCTTAATTAATCCACATGCGGATAGTTTTGAGTTTACTGCTCTCTAATTTTCATTTATTCGTACTATATTTATTAATTTTCAAGACAATTCTCTATAAATGTCTTTCTCGATTTCTAGTCTAATCAATCGAAATTTTATTTCATCGAGATGTGAAGCTATATAGTGTATAAATACAGTAAGAGGGCTTATAGTATTTACGCTTTAAGAAGGGTAGGGTAAATAACGAAGTACCATAGGAAAGAATTTAGGGAATGAGATTTTAGTACAAAAAATCTAACATTACTGAAATGGTCCAACAATACACATTTTACTTATATTTTGTGAATTATAAGTTGGACCGATTTCTTGCTTTTGAGCCATCAATCCGCTTCTCCAGCGTTTACGTAGACACGGAAGGAAAACTGTTGTCGATAAGAATTTTGCTGAGCCGTCATAGTGGTCTTGTAGGTAAACATTTCTCTTTAGATTATGAATAAAAGTAGAATTCAAAGCGTAGTTTTCAAAGTCACACCAACGAAATGATCTTGGAAATTTATTAGAGGCTATGCATTCTATAACTTTATTTCTGTATTAATATACTATTCATTGTGAGGACTCTTATATTTTCTAGGTGTCCCCGATTGCAATTATTTTGCTGCTCTGAAATTTGGTCTCCTACTTTTCTATATCTTACTTTTTCTGTTAATCTTGAAGTTCATGATGTTTTGAGATGATGTTGAATCCGGATTTAATAACTTTAACTGGCGGAATACATTTTTCCGCCAGAGGAAAATTCAGCCTACCCTTGTATCGAACCTGGGACCGCTTCCATCCGAGACCGATGTGCTCTTTAAATATTATGAATTTATATATTCTGGCATAGCCGAACTGACCAGAGAAGAGATTTCAGTAAGACATTAACAAATTTAAATAAGGCTTAAGCATACATGTATTTAAATATGCGATTATGCCTCAGCTGTCGTTTAATTGTTCAAGAATTTAACTTTAAACTGGCACGTTCAGCGAATTTGTTGAGGAATCTCCTCGTTGCTCCAGATAAAAAAATCACTTGCTCTCTCTATCTATCACACACTCAACTCTCATGGTTCGGACAAGCGCCTCGGGGACCAGCTCTTCTCCGATGAAAGACAAGATGTCGAGAAAAGTGGGTGGAAAAATTAGGAGAAGAGGTTGCTTTTATAATGAAAGGCGGATTCCCTCATGTATCAGAACGTGTTTAGTCCTATAACTGCTAATCACTGAGTCAGAACTAAGAGCTTTTAATTCATAAGAATAATTAACCATACACTTAATTGAAGGTACCAAATTTAATACGAAATAAGACATTTAATTCTGATTGATGCGAAAAGCAAGGAAAGATCGGCTGCGTCCCCAGAAAACAGTTTGCAAAGTAGAGTACATATAAAGTATCAAGCCAGTACTTATTGAAGTATGTATGTAAAAATGACTCTTTGGTTTTTAATCCTTGCATATTCATACGTTGAGTTAATATATCATAGAAAAATAGTTTCTGGTACAGTTGGAAAAATAGAATTAAAATTGTGTTTTACACGATCATTTTATCAAAAACTTATTTTAAAAAATTCCTTCTCTATAATTTTCTTTCAATATATTTTCTAGAAATAGTATTGATGCCCAATATAGTAAGCTTAATTTAACAAATCTACCACGATGTGGCAGTTTCTGCCGTGCGGTCTATAGCTTCCCTCAGTGTTCCAAAATATACGCAATTTATGTTTAATAAGATTCAGTTGTGGTGTCTAGGTTTATGAACATCTGATTTGATATTTCCAGTATACTTCGGATATTTTTACTAGATTCGGAGTTTGGATCCCAGGCTCTCTTAGCTATTTCTGCTGGGATCATTACTCAAAATAGTATCGTAGCCTATTTACTTGAAAAATACTCCCGGAGGAAGTGCCGCAAATCCTGTAAACCACTCATCCATCTGATGCGATTGATTAGCTAGGGGAAACCTTAAGTTAGAATTTCCCAGAATCAGGATATTTCTGCACGTTTGCGGTGTAAGAGCTTGCTGTAGCGAGGCGATACTTGGAAAGATGAAAGGATTAAAGAAAGAGAGGAGGCTGCAAAGAGTAGCTCAATGTATGAGATGGTTTGTGGGGGGAGACAGGATGTGCAGCGAACACGAATCGAATGCATGAAAAAGAGAAGGTACACTCCTTCTTTCTTCGGAAGAATCTTCCGTTGGATCGACGAGGTGTTGAATTCGGATTGCGTTACTCAAATGCTTGTTCCTTTACGACTTAGGATTGAACATCCTTAGCCGTGAATAATTCCACTTCGACTTGTGTGCGGAACGTTTTACGATGGAATAAAGAGGAAGAGTATTTTACGCCGCAGTTTTATTCACCTACTGCATCAACCAAGTAAGAGGATTATTTTCCTTGAAGTAATACGAGTCTTATTTTCTGAAGCGTATGCGCAGACTATCATCGGTTTAACATCCTTCCCTTTACCGCTTTTGTGAAGGAAGTAAATAAATATTGAGGTAAAATCCAGCAAATTGAACGTAATGGTTAGAATTGAATTAAATTCAAGCCTGTGATTGTGATGTCCGATATTGTGTAGGATAGGTCATATAATATGAAACAACTTGATATAGAGTATGATACAGGATATGATAGAGCGCAGTAAAACCAGGTTAAGCTTTTAAAGGAGTGAATATTGCGCTATAAGCGGGATAGTGTTTAAAGTATTAGAAAATTTATTTCTTTTACGTTAGAAAACAAAACTTAAGGGTTTTCTGGCTCTTTTAGTTTTCAAGTAAAGGCTTTACTCCGAAAAACTAGAATGAATCTTCTTTATTTAGATTAAATTGTCACATCTGTAGATCTATAGTGTGTCTACAAACCATTGTTGGGTTATACTAGTTGCCATCTAGTATATTTTTTGAAGAATGATATGCTTTTCGTACAAAGAGAGAGAGTGTTCATTCGTTACTTAATTTTGGCTTTTTTCACTCTATAATGATGCATTTTTACCAGGTAGAGAATTAGGGTAGAATAATGAAAACAATTTTCGGTTATCGAATGAGGCAGTTCATCGGATGAGAGGTTTCAATGGCTTCTTAAATTGTATTTTTGCCATTTATTTATCGTGAAAAGGAGCGAACCGCGTCGTAAATAGGCTTCTTTGTGTTTTATATACGTTGTAGGAAATAAGATACAGGAGATGATGAACGATATGTATAATCATATGTATTTTTTTATCATGCGTTATTTCTTTGTGTATTTTCTTCGATATTACCGAATACGATTACGATTTAACAGTACGTTATACTTTTTCACACGAGTTAACAACTTTTTGCCTAGCGTACATAATTAGAGTAATAATTTTGTTAGATACACGTTGGAATATGAGACGTAATTTTCCGTCGCCTTGGTTCGATTGTAAACCGCATTGAGTGGTATTTTGTGGCAGCATCCGCTTCTGGAGTTGAAAAACATACAGAGCTCGGCGATTATTTGATGCACGAGTGGTCCACTCGCGGAAAATGAGGAAGAAAATAGAGTTCACGCACCGCCGGAGAGGCCTCGCTAACCAGCTGAAGGTATTCGTACGGGAGTTTCTTAAAGTAGGGAAAAGAAGAAGCTCGTCTGGATAAAACCCCCCATCCTCTCCGTATATACTCAGTGGCGGTCAAGAGACTCTTTTCAGATTTCTCGACGTCACTTCTTTCTCCCCTCGCCTACTTCCCCCGACGTATTTCACTTTTGGTTGTCTGTGTTTTCGCTCTCCATCTGTGCAGACGCGTCTTCTTATCCGGTGAGGTTAACGGCGAATCGATGTGAGACTCCATTTGCTTCCACGTGACTTTAACTCTTTGAGATATTCATACGTGATACAGATCGTCTAAAAAAAGGGTTTCCTCTTAATTGAATGGATTATTCGCTTCGATAGAGAGGTCAAATGATAGTGAAGTCGATTTCCTTTTTTAACTTTCTAATTTGAAAAATACCCCTTCAGAATGAGGATAATAATTTGATATTTAAAAGTGCATAAATTCCGATTTAGCGATTTCGTCGATATATCTAGGAAACATTTTCCTTATTTCATTAATTTTATTTAATTATATTAATTTTATTTCAGTGATAAGTCGCACTCAATCAGCATTTTCTGTATACATTCTGAATAACATACCAGCATAACATGTTACCTTGGATGATATCGACATTACTTTTACTTGTTAAGTTCGTACTATCTGTTTCACAATACAAATATTATAACTATTCTATGAAATTCCATTAATATAGATATATTATTCTTCCTCCTTTCAATTGAGTCAAAAATAAGAAGATGAATAGGTAGTGCAGTAATTGGCTGAAATTTTCAAACCTAAGCTGTGTTTTCGGGACGAATTGTCATCAAGCGTTCGCGCGACTGCTGTCTGAAATTTCCTGACCTGCTTCATCTTCTATCTTCGCTAATCTGTTGTCACAGCGGCTATTTCATTTTCTCTATTTGTT
Organism: Pachydiplax longipennis; assembly: GCA_036926295.1. NCBI lineage: Eukaryota > Metazoa > Arthropoda > Insecta > Odonata > Libellulidae > Pachydiplax > Pachydiplax longipennis. Next base: position 305,088 of record JAVFKF010000085.1, on the reverse strand, counting down.
ATCCTTTCAATTAGTAACCCTTCGCGATACTTAGTTTCCTTCTTTCTTTGAAAATATTTATCAAGATTTGTTTGGTAAACACAAAATCGCAACATTTACTTTCTCATAGTCTCTCTCCATACAGCCCCCTTGGTTTTTCGTTTTGTTTTAAACTATTACGGTGAAAATAAATCGGAAATTGATCTCTCTCATTCTACTCAGTGGCCTTTAGTTTTCTCATATAAAATTCCGATGTTTAGCTGTTTGAATTCAGACAAAATGCAATAACAATATGCAATAAGTGACACAGTTTCACATGCGGTTTTCTCTATGATAAGACCGAATGCTAAATTTGGCTTTCCGATGGAAAAATGTTCTCCAACAACTATACCTTTCTTACCAGACATTTTTCATCTCCTTGGGTAACTTTCCTATTACTGAATAAAAGTTAGGAAATATAGCTTACTGAAAATGTTCTCCGATATTATCACATTCCTATGCTTTTGGGCGTCATGAAATATCATTTTCTGTTAATGTCAGTCCTCAGATTCATGCATACGATAAGGTAAGAATTATTTTTTTGAACAATTATGCTTCCATTTAAAGCTCATTTTGCTTCAATTGTGAGGATTTTACAAGAAATAACGCGTTTGAAACTGTGGTTAACATAATTATGAATACTTAGACTGCTTTTAAAAACAAATGAGATCACTTTGAGAAGCTAGCGTTTCAATATAGTTTCAAGAGAAGTGAAAAGACTGTATGGCAGCTCTTTTCAAGTGATTCAGTTATTATTCTCGAAAAACTCTCCGTTAAATGATCAAGTGAAGTTACTTTGTAAAGATAATAGCGATCCCCATTAATTCGCCGGTGGAAAATCGATTTTTTCGTGTTATTCAAATTGTCCATAAAAATACTAACAAGTGTGGTTTTCTCTACACTTTTATGTGGCCTAGCAATTGAGTTAACGTTCTTTCAACTAGGGCTCTATATTTTTCCACCATATCCATCCCAGTTTAAATATCAAATCTGGCCAAATTAAATTAATTAGAAGTCTAGCTTATGACTCGTTTTGTGTGCTGCCGATGTTTGACTCTCTGTTTATATATGTTTAGTGTTACACTGCTCACTTCAGAAAATGTAGCTGCAAAAAGCCAGTAAACTGAAAATGACATCTAATTGGCTCAGTAATGACCTGATTAGCCAGTGAACCGTATACTCTCTCAACGAGGCCCTTTTGCAACAACCTCGCCAAGACACTCGAGTCAAGTGGCCATTCCTAACCTCTGCATATTTTAAATATACAATTTTTTTCTAATATCTTTTTCCAGACCTTTCGGATGATTGAATAATCCATATTTTCCGATATCACCGATACCCTATTGAGTATGAGGTATTGATTTTTATCCCAATATATGAAAGCAGGGAACGGATAAGTAATTTAAATGCATAGCCTTACATTAACTGGGCCGTCTTTTCTCTGCAGTTATGAGTATCTAGATTGCTATGCCTTAAAAAGAACCTCGAATGTATTAAATTTTTCAAATTTCACTTTCGGATCATCATTGTCAAGATTAAACAATATTTCTTTCGGTTTCCTTCACTACATCATCTCCTCAAAGGAATGTTTCCTTGAGCTTTTAGGAACTAGTAGATAGATATCGATCATCGAAAGGCAAACGTAGAGCTTGTACTCGGAGAAATATACATATATTCGGAGAAGTATTTTCCTTTAAATCTCTGAACAAATTTCTTGTTAATGTGAATAATTATGCATCATTTTCGGTGGGAAATATTCTTTCGTCAAATGAAAGCTTACTTACTCGTTCGTGATTCGAAATTTTATTTACAAATCGTGGATTTTTCGGTATTCCCTCCCGCTGAATAACCCTTCAATTCTTCAAACGTAGTCATATTCATGGCAGGAGTGCCACAGGGTACAGTTCTGGGCCTCGCGGAACATAAATCAACACGGGTTAAATTTGTAGCGGGCAATAAAATGAGCCAAGTCTTTGAACTGAGCAATCCAACGAGAAAGCAAACATTGGTCAAGGTAATATGAAATTTTTAATGGCGATGTGCTTAATAGCCATCCGCTCAAACGCGTAGAAAAAACCACAAACAAACTTTGATTTCAGCTTTCCCAAAACCAGGGCGGAAAATTCTCCCGTGTACGCCAAATGCAATCATAAAGTCTACGTAATAATCTATTTGCTTTAGTCAAGAAAAATGGTGCTCATTTATGATTTTTAATGTAAATAGGATACAGCAGAATGAAAAAGGAGCAAAAGAAACGAGTGCCGTTGATATTTAACGAAAATAATTCTTTCTCATTTAATTCAGAATTTCACTCGCTGTGGCTGGAAATGATGCTTTAACTTACGTGGGTTGCTTTTTACGCCAACATGGTGATGGAGAAAAGAGCAAAACGATCTGAATGTTAATTTCAGATGCCCTGTTTGAAATGAAAGACATCAGAAAAGCAGAATATGCAATGGAAGTAATTTTTAACCTCATGTGAAGAGGAATAAATTTTGAGTCAGTATAGAGGAATCATTTAATTATTAGTTTCACTCGTTAGTCTCCTATTTAACCCCTGAGCAGTAATTGACCTATAACTATGTCATATCGATCGTCCGTATCGACCACTTTGTGAACCCCTTGCTTAAAAGAAAATTTATTGTTGTCGGAAAGATCATGGTTATTGCGCTGAACACACCTTTGAAGTGATTCTTTCAGTCACACTTTATAATTCCTGTATTATCTCTTATTATCTCCAGTCATGCATATGTAACATATCGAATGAAAAGAAGTTGACAGAAGAGTTTTTTTGGGATTGGTGACTTTTTCACTTCAAAACAATTCCCAGCGATCGACTTCGTTTTGAAACATGCTTCTGGTAAGCTTTTTTTTATAAAGACTAATTTATTCTCCATGTTCACGCTGAAGAGTTGTATTTTCAGTGACAGAATGGCAGAGAAGCATCAACCTGGGTTAATCGCTCTCAATTAGGGAAATATACGCAAACAGAGATCTTTCAAAGAACTGTCGGAGTTTCAGATGTGGTTCTACTAGTTCATAACCCTACGGAAGAAATGCGATATGTTATGTTGAATTTCATTTAGAATCCGGTGAGTCATGCAATAAATTATATTAGTAAGAAATTTTTTTGCTTATTCAGAAATCCCTCCTCACCCAGAAATCGCAATTTTTCTTCCTCCCACGTGTCCGAACATTTAAGGGATGTTATAATTTATTATAAATCTCATATAATTTTTATTCATGCGATATTAAGATTTCTAGTTACCTTCTACTGGGAATCAAACTCGATACCGTTTTCCCAGAAGTTGAACGTATTGCCCATTTAGCTATTCAAGGGATTGCATAATTGAAATGTATTTAATATATTTGAAACGAGGTGATCGAGTATTATAAAAACTGAATAATTGCATAAGAAAGCGGCATAGTAATAACAGACGACCTTGTAGTAAGCGGAAAACTGTCTTTCTCGGGAAAAAATTCGCGGTCCCAAAGAATTTCGCTTAAGACAGATTTTATTGTATTTGCAAATGATTGATGAGATGATTATATATAAATATATATATTCACCGTTTATATATATATATATATATATATATATATATATATATATATAATTGATAATTGATAATTGATAAATACAGTCTTAATGAGACTCCAAAATAGAATAGCCCCTTAGATATTGTGCTTAGTTATATATCAACTGCTGGCAAGAAATTACATCCGTCACATATAAGAGATTCTCCTCAATTACAACCCCGCAATCGAACTGCACCATGTCAAAGATGTTTACGGTCGGAATCTAGCTAAGCGGAGGAACATCGCAGACACATTTTTTCTTGGTCTAAACATCTCCCGCGGTGTCGTTCTCAGGGTGTGGTGGCGCTTGGGCGAGGTTACGCCCACGACAGCAGAGCGACTGGAGAAAGAGGACTAAGAGGTGGTGACAAACGAATTACGGCATCGAAGCGATAGTTGAAACGCGAGAAAAAAACACTGCGGTGATGCACAGCTATATTTCTTGTCGTGAGCTAGTATTCGTCTCATCTTAGCACATCTAATATATATACGAGTAAAGGTTGCTTGCACACTACAAGCTATCAGTTGAATGCAGTATCGTACCAAGGATTGCCTCAAAACAATGTTCAAAACTTAGCGCAAATGACCGCCTGGCGTCGAACTAAGTACCCGATCGTGCGTCACAATTGCATATTAATATTAGATAAGTGCCATTCTGATCTGTTTCAAAGTTTCGATTCAATATCTTATGAGGAAGTTCCTAAAATAAGAATACGCTATCCCCCTTGAAAATACACGGTAGAATAGAAATGACGCTCAGGCATCGAACCAAGAACCGTCAGAGGAACGGCGAACCACAGAAAAGCATGTTTTTAAACGCCTCTGTTATGATTCCAGGTTTTATCTTTCCAGCTTATCGGTAAGGCATTCAAAATAATTTTCAAAAATCCGCGCAATGCATTCTTAAGGGAAAATTGCGATTTTTGGGACCTTCTGGTATCGAACCCATGATAGCTAGCGTCAAAGTCTGAATTATTCTGGTATCTACAGAATAGGGCTAGTGCGTCTTAAAAGTTTCACGTCGACGGCACTTGTGGAACATGCTTAGAATTCGTATCCCCTATATATAGGTATATCCGGAGAGTTAGCTATCTATTATATATAGCTAACTCTCCGGATATACCTATATATATATCTATTATATAAAGCTAACTCTCCGGATATACCTATATATATCTATTATATATAGCTAACTCTCCGGATATACCTATATATATATATACCTATATATTTATAGGGGATACGAATTCTGACCATGTTCCACGAGCGCCGTCGACGTCAGATTTTTTCGACGTACTGGCCCCACACACTAGATGCCAGAATAATGCAGACATCGACGCTAGGTGTCATGGGTTCGATACTAGAATGTCCCAAAAATCGCAATTTTCCCATAAGAATGCATTGCGTGGATTTTAAAAAATTATTTTGAGGCACTTATCAGTAAGATAGAGGAACCAAAATCTCGGAGGTTGAAGCTGTGGTAGTCTTCTATGGTTCTTATGGTAGAAATGTTGCCAAATGACCATGACTTCGACTCCAGGTGGGTCCGAAATTCTTCCATAAGAAATGCATTGCTCCAATATTTGAAAATTTTTTTCAATGCTTTCCCGATAACCTGGAAAGATCAAACTCCGTGTGGCGACGGAGGCGTTTGAAAACATTCTTTCATGAATTTCACAGTTCGTCTAGTGGTCCTTGGTTCGATGTAAGAGGGTCATTCCGATTCCACCATGCATTTCAAACGGGGAAAACGGAATCTTATTTTAGGACGTTCCCGATAAGATATTGAATCGAAACTTTGGAATTAGTGAGAATGGCACTCATCTAATATTAATTTGCTATTCCCTCTCACAGAAGGGTCCTGAGTTCGACGCTAGGCGGTCTTTTACGCGAATTTTTGCAATCTGTTTTGAGGCCGTTCTCGATGCGATAGAGCAATCAAAATTACGGTGTTTGTAGATGAGATGGTCTTCCATAGTACCAAAGAAAGAAATGTTAGCAAATGACCGTGTGTTCGACGCCAGGTGGGTTCGAAATGCTTCCGTAAGAAATGCATTGGTGAAATCTTTTATGATTTTTTTAAAATCCTTCCCGATAAGCTGGAAAGATAAAACCCGGAATGGTGACAGAGGCGTTTGAGAACATTCTTTCATAAGGGTCAACATTTCTCCTGTGGTCCTTGGTTCGATGGAAGAGGGTCATTCTGATTCCAACATGCATTTCAAACGGGAATAACGGAAACTTATTATATGTCCTTCCCGATAAGATACTGAATTGAAACTTTGAAACACGTCAGAGTGGCGCTTATCTATTATTCGTATGCCATTGTCTCTCACAAATCGGTCCTGTGTTCGACGCCAGGCGGTCATTTACGCAAATTTTTAAAAATTGTTTTGAGGCCTTTCTCAATGCAGGAGACTATTCAAAATCACAGCGTTTCTGTTTGAAGTAGTTTTCTATAGAACCAGTGGAAGAAAGGTTACATATGACCGTGAGTTCGATGCCAGATGGATGAAAAATTCTCACGTTCGAAATGCATTTCGGCAATTTTTAAGATTTTTGCTGGAATTAGCTTTGAAAATGATACCCGTAAGGGAAACTTATTGTACATTTTTCACCAATTAGCTTGCAGTATGCAAGCAACTTTTACTCGTATATATATATACCTATATATTTATAGGGGATACGAATTCTGACCATGTTCCACAAGCGCCATCGACGTCAGATTTTTTCGACGTACTGGCCCTACACTCTAGATGCCAGAATAATGCAGACATCGACGCTAGCTATCATGGGTTCGATACCAGAAATTCCCAAAAATCGCAATTTTCCCATAAGAATGCATTGCGCGGATTTTTGAAAATTATTTTGAGGCACTTATCGTTAAGATAGAGGAACCAAAATCTCGGAGGTTGAGGTTGAGGTAGTCGTCTATATTACGAATGGAAGAAATGTTATAAAATGACCGTGAGTTCGACGCCAGGTGGATGCAAAATTCTTCCATAAGAAATGCATTGCAGAAATCTTTGAAAATTTTTTTAAATGCCTTCCCGATAAGCTGGAAAGATAAAACCCTGAATGGTGACAGAAGCGATTGAAAACTTTCTTCCATGAATATCATCGTTCGTCTAGTGTTCCTTGGTTCGATGCAAGAGGGTCATTCCGATTCCTACATGTATTTCAAATGGGGAAAGTGGAATCTCATTTTGGGACCTTCCCGATAAGATATTCAATCGAAACTTTGGAACAAGTAAGGATGGCACTTATCTAATATTATTTTGCTATCTTCTCTCACGGAAGAGTCCTGAGTTCGACGCTAGGCGGTCTTTTGCGCGAATTTTTTCAATCTGTTTTGAGGCCGTTCTCGATGCGATAGAGCAATCAAATTCTCGGTGTTTACAGATGAGATGGTCTTCCATCGTACCAAACGAAGAAATGTTACCAAATGTCCGTGTGTTCGACGCCAGGTGGATCCTAAATGCCTCCGTAAGAAATGCATGGCTGATATCAGGGACGATTTTTTAAAATGCCTTCCCGATAAACTGGAAAGATAAAACCCGGAATGGTGACAGAGGCGTTTGTAAAGATTCCTTCATGACGTCCGCTGCTTCTCTAGAGGTCCTTGGTTCGATGCTAGAGCGTCATTCCGATTCTACCATGCATTTCAAACGGGAATAACGGATCTTATTTTAGGACCTTCCCGATAAGATACTGAATTGAAACTTTGAAACACGTCAGAGTAGCACTTCTCTAACATTCATATGCAATTGTCTCTCACGAACGGGTCCTGTGTTCGACGCCAGGCGGTCATTTACGCAATTTTTTAACAATTGTCTTGAGGCCTTTCTTTATGCAGGAGACTATTCAAAATCACAGCGTTTGCGTTTGAAGTAGTTTTCTATAGAACCAGTGGAAGAAAGGTTACATATGACCGTGAGTTCGATGCTAGATGGATGAAAATTTCTAACGTAAGAAATGTATTGCGGCAATTTTAAAAATTTTGCTGGATAAGCTTCGTTGATGACACCCGTAAGGGGAACTTATTGTAAATTTTTACCAATTAGCTTGCAGTATGCAAGCAACTTTTACTCGTATATATATATATAGATATATATATATAGGGGATACGAATTCTGACCATGTTCCACAAGCGCTGTCGACGTCAGATTTTTTCGACGTACTGGCCCTACACTCTAGATGCCAGAATAATGCAGACTTCGACACTAGCTATCATGGGTTCGATGCCAGAAATTCCCAAAAATCGCAATTTTCCCATAGGAATGCATTGCGCAGATTTTTGAAAATTATTTTGAGGCACTTATCGTTAAGATAGAGTAACCAAAATTTCGGAGGTTGAAGTTTAGGTAGTCTTCTATGCTTCTCATGGAAAAAATGTAGCCAAATGACTGTGAGTTCGACGCCAGGTGGATGCAAAATTCTTCCATAAGAAATGCATTGCGGAAATCTTTGACGATTTTTTTTCAATGCCTTCCCGATAAGCTGGAAAGATAAAACCCGGTGTGGCGACAGAAGCGTTTGAAAAAATTCATTCATGAATTTCACCGTTCGTCCAGTGGTCCTTGGTTCGATGCAAAAGAGTCATTCCGATTCCACGATGCATTTCAAACGGGGAAAACGGAATCTTATTTTAGGACGATTCCGATAAGATATTGAATCGAAACTTTGGAATTAGTGAGAATGGCACTCATCTAATATTAATTTGCTATTCCCTCTCACAGAAGGGTCCTGAGTTCGACGCTAGGCGGTCTTTTACGCGAATTTTTGTAATCTGTTTTGAGGCCGTTCTCGATGCGATAGAGCAATCAAAATTACGGTGTTTGTAGATGAGATGGTCTTCCATAGTACCAAAGAAAGAAATGTTAGCAAATGACCGTGTGTTCGACGCCAGGTGGGTTCGAAATGCTTCCGTAAGAAATGCATTGGTGAAATATTGGATGATTTTTTTATAATCCTTCCCGATAAGCTGGAAAGATAAAACCCGGAATGGTGACAGAGGCGTTTGAGAACATTCTTTCATGTTATTCGCCGTTTCTACAGTGGTCCTTGGTTCGATGCAAGAGGGTCATTCTGATTCCACCATGCATTTCAATCGGGAATAACGGAATCTTATTTTAGGACCTTCCTGATAAGATACTGAATTGAAACTTTGAAACACGTTAGAGTGGCACTTATCTAAGATTTGTATGCCATTTCTCTCACAATCGGGTCCTGTGTTCGACGCCAGGCGGTCATTTACGAAAATTTTTAAAAATTGTTTTGAGGCCTTTCTCAATGCAGGAGACTATTCAAAATCACAGCCTTTGCGATTGAAGTACTTTTCTATAGAACCAGTGGAAGAAAGGTTACATATGACTGTGAGTTCGATGCCAGATGGATGAATAATTCTCACGTGCGAAATGCATTGCGGCAAATTTTAAGAATTTTGCTGGATAAGCTTCGAAGATGACACCCGTAAGGGAAACTTATTGTAAATTTTCACCAATTAGCTTGCAGTATGCAAGCAACTTTTACTCGTATATATCTATTATATATAGCTAACTCTCCGGATATACCTATATATATAGATATATATATATAGGGGATACGAATTCTGACCATGTTCCACAAGCGCCATCGACGTCAGATTTTTTCGACGTACTGGCCCTACACTCTAGATGCCAGAATAATGCAGACTTTGACGCTAGCTATCATGGGTTCGATGCCAGAAATTCCCAAAAATCGCAATTTTCCCATAAGAATGCATTGCGCGGATTTTTGAAAATTATTTTGAGGCACTTATCGTTAAGATAGAGTAACCAAAATTTCGGAGGTTGAAGTTGAGGTAGTCTTCTATGCTTCTCATGGAAAAAATGTAGCCAAATGACAGTGAGTTCGACGCCAGGTGGGTGCAAAATTCTTCCATAAGAAATGCATTGCGGAAATCTTTTTAAATGCCTCCCGATAAGCTGGAAAGATAAGACCCGGAATGGTGACAGAGGCGTGGGACCTTCCCGATAAGATATTGAATCGAAACTTTGGAACAAGTAAGGATGGCACTTATCTAATATTATTTTGCTGTCTTCTCTCACGATCGGGTTCTTAGTTCGTCGCCAGGCGGTCTTTGGCGCGAAGTTTTAAATTTGAACTGAGGCAGTACTTGGTATGATACTGTATTCAACGGATAGCTTGCAGTATGCAAGCAACTTTTACTCGTATATATATATAGCTATATATAATAGATATATAGATATATATATATAGGGGATACGAATTCTGACCATGTTCCACAAGCGCTGTTGACGTCAGATTTTTTCGACGTACTGGCCCTACACTCTAGATGCCAGAATAATGCAGACTTCGACGCTAGCTATCATAGGTTCGATGCCAGAAATTCCCAAAAATCGCAATTTTCCCATAAGAATGCATTGCGCGGATTTTTGAAAATTATTTTGAGGCACTTATCGCTAAGATAGAGGAACCAAAATTTCGGAGGTTGAAGTTGAGGTAGTCTTCTATGCTTCTCATGGAAAAAATGTAGCCAAATGACAGTGAGTTCGACGCCAGGTGGATGCAAAATTCTTCCATAAGAAATGTATTGCTACAATTTTTGTCATTTTTTTTCAATACCTTCCCGATAAGCTGGAAAGATCAAACTCCGTGTGGCGACGGAGGCGTTTGAACACATTCTTTCGTGAATTTCACGGTTCGTCTAGTGGTCCTTGGTTCGATGCAAGAGGGTCATTCCGATTCCACCATGCATTTCAAATGGGGAAAACGGAATCTTATTTTAGGACCTTCCCGATAAGATATTGAATCGAAACTTTGGAATAAGTCATAATGGCACTTACCTAATATTAATTCGCTATTTCTCTAACAGAAGGGTCCTGAGTTCGACGCTAGGCGGTCATTAGCGCGAATATTTTTAATCTGTTTTGAGACCGTTCTCGATGCGATAGAGCAATCAAAATTACGGTGTTTGCAGATGAGATGGTCTTCCATAGTACCAAAGGAAGAAATGTTAGCAAATGACCGTGTGTTCGACGCCAGGTGGGTTCGAAATGCTTCCGTAAGAAATGCATTGGTGAAATCTTGGATGATTTTTTTAAAATCCTTCCCGAAGAGCTGGAAAGATAAAACCCGGAATTGTGACAGAGGTGTTGGAGAACATTCTTTCATGTTATTCGTCGTTTCTGCAGTGGTCCTTGGTTCGATGCAAGAGTGTCATTCCGATTCTACCATGCATTTCAAACGGGAATAACGGAATCTTATTTTATGACCTTCCCGATAAGATACTGAATTGAAACTTTGAAACACGTCAGAGTGGCGCTTATCTATTATTCGTATGCCATTGTCTCTCACAAATGGGTCCTGTGTTCGACGCCAGGCGGTCATTTACGCAAATTTTTAAAAATTGTTTTGAGGCCTTTCTCAATGCAGGAGACTATTCAAAATCACAGTGTTTGCGTTTGAAGTAGTTTTCTATAGAACCAGTGGAAGAAAGGATCTAAATGACCGTGAGTTCGATGCCAGATGGATGAATAATTCTCACGTTCGAAATGTATTGCGGCAATATTTTAAGAATTTTGCTGGATAAGCTTCGAAGATGATACCCGTAAGGGGAACTTACTGTTAATGTACCAATTAGCTTGCAGTATGCAAGCAACTTTTACTCGTATATAATAGATCTACATCTACATCTACATGAATACCCTGCAAGCCGCCTTTCGGCGTGTGGCAGGGGGATAGATAGATAATCTATAATAACGTTGCCCATCACTAGAGGGCAGTCTTACTCATTCGATATTTAAAATGAACTTAGTTTCTTAGTATATTATATAACTTTCTTTGCGCAACAAGTGATTCAAAATGAATGAGAAACGTAACATATTCGTCGTAAAGTATTCATTCTAGATGTCGTTTGGACGCACATCGACCATTGACTATCATAAGCCCTGAACAGGAATTGAGACTAACTAGGTGAGATGAGAGATAGAGTTGCTTCAGTTTCCTTTCCTTGCTTAACCAAATTTGACACCTAAATGAATTATTCAACATCATTATTGTGTTATGCTAATAAGGGATTTAGCTTATTTTCTCCGTCTATGAGGTCCGTTTTAATCGAGTTTCAAATATTATAATATTCAATGAGGGACTGAAGTTAAAAAGCCGAAAATATTTGTGGTTGTGAAATCTAAAATACCGGAATTAAAATTAGATTCAAAGCTTTCAATGTACGGACGCAACTTGGGAAAGAATTTCAAGTAAAGTGCTATTGAGAGTGAACTTCACATTCTTTTGATTCCTCGTCGTATGAAATCGCCGCATGGTGTCGTTTCGTGCGGAAGTTCTCTTAATTCCAGAAATTCGTGTCCATGTAAACGCATCTAAAAACAGTCGCTAATTAGTGAATGGATGAATAAACGTACTCTATCAGTTGAAAACGTCACGTAATCATGACTCGCTTGTTTCTTTAGATGACGATATCCGCGTATCTGAGCTTTGATCGCTGTCAGCGTTCCATTTTTTACATTCAATTGAAATGCCCTAATAATGATTAAATACTTGGCGGAATAGAGTATCATGAGATGAATTTGAATTAGCTTACTTTTCGTGAGCTTAAATATTAATTCCATGCAATGGTCCATTGTGGCGAATTTACTGTTTGTATAAATCAGAACCTTGCGATTTCCCTTAGAAGAGCAGCAGACTAATTGGAGGCTATATCTCTCGAATGTACTTGAAACTATTTAAGTGCTTGAAACAGGTATCTGCAGGAAGAGCAAAGTTGGATTCAATGTGACTCCCTATATTTAAACTTATATCGCACATTTTCATTTTCTGATTCAGAAACATAGGCTACTACTCATTAGAGAATAGCATATCTATGATTCAAAATAGCCGCGATACACGTATCTGGTTTGTTACGCTGTTTACCATTCTGTAGTATTCCATTTCTAATCTCTTGATATAATTTACTTAGGAGGTGCAATAGTAAAGCCGATAAAGATAATGAGGATGGCTAATTTTTGTCTGATTCAACAATATAATATAAATAATGAGGCAAATGAATCGTCTCACTAAAGAGAAAAAATCTTTCAGCGTCATAATTTATTACTAAATATGTGAAATAGAACGATAATTAGAATACTGATGATCGGTAGGATTATGCCAAATATCTTTTTCCGGGTTTCATGGCGATATTCTTCCCCTATGAGCTATCCGAAGTGCCACACTTCACTTCAGCAGGCGAAAGTGAGAGATTAAACATCGACCGAAATAACAGACAGAGTTCAAGAGCCGCGGGATTCTGCATAGTAATATATGTAATGTAGTTAACCTCTCAAGGAGAGGCATCTTGCTCATTGATCAACAGTTCCTTATGTATATCCTTAGAAAATTCCTTTACATTTATCTATTTATAGCGGGGCATGTAAGATTAAAACCGTTTGACAAGGAAACGTTTACGTAGGAAAGCAGACGTGAAGTACAGCAAAGATTAGATTAGGAAAGAGCTGTAAGAAAAAGCGTCCACGGGAGAGAAAATAGCCCCTAATTGCCCCGAGATATCGGAATACGCTTTCAGGGATTTCGTTCGGCCAGAATTGGCATCGAATCATTGAAACCGATCAATCGAATTAGCATATCAAAATCGATACTTTTTCCCCGCTTTTACTTGTCTCCAAGTCCTTCGTACCGATTAATTCCCACAGGAATGCATTTAAATTTTCTCAAAGTTGTTGCTCCTGCTAACGCCTTGTGAATTAGACCCGCTTCTCAAATCATTACAGGGGAGAATAGTATGAAGTTATGAAAAAAATTCGATAGATGTTATCGCAATGTGTCATAATACCTGGCTTTCTATGACATATACGGACAGCACGGTAGAGCCAAATGGTAGGAATTACCAATAGAAGCTGCTTCTTTGCTACCTTTTTGTAAAGCCCATACGATATAGCTTGTTTTGAATTAAGTAATAACATATGTGGATATTGAATTTATCGAAAATTTTGGAATTCATTCTTAAAATTCTGAAGTATAACACTACATGCAGCTTAAATCTTGAGACATTATGTTTGCTATTAGAATTTACTGAAACCTTTATTTATTTAGGCTTCATATTTCCGCAAATAGAAAACCTTTTGATGAAAGTCTCATGAAAATTCTTTTGAACAATATATATGAAGAATTATCTTACAATAAAAATATCTTCTGAAATACTTCTTCAAAACAAAATTAATCGCATGACACAAATATGTTGAACGTCTGCTTTCCTTGTGTATTTCTCCCAAATGACTTCTCTGATAAATTTAAAAATAAATATACATTACAAATTAGATAATTTTCGGTTTTTTCGGAACATTTGAATAAGAGTGCTGATAACTGTAAAAACGCATCAATCATTAGTTAAGAATCTCTTTACTATCCGGTGATCTTCGAAAAGGTATTCCTCAAAATGTAGTCCTATGAACAGATTGATTCTGAGCATCCGCAACCGCACTGGAATTATGGGATTTCGCCTTTTTGCACTACTGCGAAGAAATGGTGCTGAGGTAAATGGACATTTTCTTTTCCTTTTTCTATTATTCTTAGCGTCTGCAATAATTGCTTCTGTATATCCCGCGGGTTCCTTTAATAATGTCACCCTCATCATAAGAAAGTTTTTATCGCATTTGTTTGGTGCAACAGGAAAAAACGATTTCGGAACAAACAGAGTATTGAGAAATCCTTTTTTCCAATAATACTAAGACTGAGCCGATTCAACGAAAATTAGGTCAGCTCTCAAATTGCTTGATATTTTTATTCTGATTCAAATTGAGAGGCTTAAAATTTGAGTCCGGCTCTTATGGGATTATTCCTTATCTTCTTACTGAACGCCTTCGGAAATCTCAGTCTTTATTCCATAATGGGCTTTTGAATTACGTATAAATGTGTAATGGCTGATCTGATTCCTTGTTTTAATATTCCGAGAAATTTGGGGATTAGTTTCATTTGCTAAACGCAAGATGATTGTGCTGAAATTATTTATAATGCTCATCATGAATGCCTAGCATACCATTTCCTGCCACTACAAAGAAATGCGAGATTGTGCTCCACTTGTTTTATTTTGTTATAGCATTGATACTGTGTTACGTGTATTGCAGCTAGTATTTACATAATAATGTGATTTTTCATCTGCATAGCATAATCTTCTTCATTCGATTTTTTAGGTACCCACTAATTGTAATACTTTTTCTATCATATTTTTTTTTTAAATTTCAACCCACTTTTTTAGGTAAGGAGGTATCTTTATTATAAAGTTGGTTGAATACAAAATTGACGTAATAACTTTATAAATTGCAGATTGAGATGGAATTGTACAATAACATCACAGCTTGTGAAGCGTTAATCCACTCCTATTATTCATTTTCTTAAAATAGTTGAGAAATGTAAAGAGAAAAGGGTTTTAATTGGAGAGTAAATACTACGTTAGATAATAATGTTTTAGGAAAAATGAGGCCCGAGAGATGGTTTAAGAAAGCTATTGAAGTTTGGAGGGAAAATAGCTTATATTATCATATAATGTTATTCCCCTCCTGGAAATGGATTATATTACCATAAAAGGGCCCTAAGTAGAAATATAGTAAATATTCGACAGACTGGTGGGAGGGAGACTCATGTGCGTAAATTCTTTCCCAAATTAGTGTTACGAGAAATTTTCAGCGTATGTTTTCTCAAAAAAAAGCGTTAGCATGTGAATCCTTGTTCAGAGAATGAAGAATTTTAGTATTCTACACTAATTCATTTTGTACACTTTCATCAGTGCCTTTCACAAAGTAACTCCATCGGCTTCATTAGAACTAATCCTTTAGTTCACAAACTATTAAAAATTATGCTCTATTTTTGCAATTAAATCTCTTTAACATTATTTTAAAAGTTTTTTTACTATTATAAATATGAAAAAAATGTGATTAGTCTCCAGATGTCAAATGAGAGAGAAAATGTCTTAAAATATCTCAGGGAATGATCGAGAAAATGTTCTAAAATTCTTTAAATTCTTTTTTGAACGACCTCAGAGGGGTGATTATAATCTTTTCCACGACCTTCACCCTCATGGCTGGTCGTCAAAACCCATAAAAAAAGAAAACTAATGAAATCCTCTTCGGAGGAAAACATCGAGATTTGGCAAAGTACGTGTATTGAGAGGGTCCTACGAAAACATGGAGAAGATCTAACCCAAGCGATCGTGAAATCTAAAAGACGAAAGAAAAAGGTCTGAAAGGGACCACTGTAATGAAGGCGTTAACGACGATTTTAACGAGCCGCCTCGTGGCGTAAGGAGGAACTAAAGTGGAGTGGTGTGAGCGAGTGTTGTGGAAATGAGTGGGGAAAAATGATGGACGAATCCACTTTACAAATAATAGAGACAGGTGAGAGGGCCGCATCACAAATTGGTTAACATCTTAGCCCCGTTTCTTATGGACAAACATCGCTGAAATTCACGGAAAATAAACGGCGGTTTATGATGGCTTTGATCTCTTAAGCGTCGATATCAGTGGATCAATCAATGTGCAAATTCTAAGGAAGAGTGAAGCAAGCGTATGAGAAGAAATCCATGAAGTTGCAGTTATTTTTAGATACCGATATAAATGAATATATTACTTGATTAATAAATAATTAATTTAATTAATAAACTATGACTCACGGGTTACTTCCGTAGATACTTCTTCCAGTTTTATCGCTTCTCAGGAAACGAATCGATAAGTTTCCTTAATTATTATTTACTTTAAATGAGCCCATGCACGTTTTGCTAACTACGAGGAGTACCACAATAACAAACAAACACTCAGGTCCGAACCGAGATTCAAAACTGGAACCTCAGAGCAGGAAAACGTTTTGAGTATCAAAATCAGACAAGAGTGTATACCCGATGCCAAACGTTGCATTCCTGATGATTGTGGTTTCATGTACACAACTTTTTTTCAAATTGTAATGTAATGAATTTCTATGCTGAAGCATTCCCACTTTTTCAGAGGAGAGAGTCGGTTATAGCAGTTATAATTCGGAATGCGAAATATTTACATTTACATTAATAATTATATAATTAGGAATAACATCAATTGTCCATAAGTTAGCTGTCGAACACAATGAGCTCCTTATAAACAACATGTTTTCCAGTTGTTAAGAAATATTTCTATCCGGTGTTTAATTGAGAGGATTCAGCGCCAAACTTTTATTACTAAAACAAAAGATATTCCATTCATCGGTTTTCATTTTTTTAAGAATAAAGTATATTTAAATAATTCACAAGATACCCAAAAACATTTTCCCTTATCAATTCTTGTACGAATAATACGGCAAAAAATCTTGCATCTTACAGTGGATGGAGAGAAATCGTCACCAGCGCATCTCGTGGAAACAGATTGCAATAAATACATCGGTAGGATTTGAAATGTACGGTCTCAAACACGGTGGAAGTCAGAGAGAGATAAAAACGCAGGCGCCAAACGACAGAGAAGAAGTCTCTCCGCAGGAAAGAGAAACGGAAAACGTTTCCAAATGAAATTTGCAACGCTTTAAAAAAATCGCGAGCGTCTCAAACGTCTTCGAGAAAAATGACGAAAAAGAAAAGGTTATGAATGGGAGCGTTCCGAAAGAGAACTTCTCCCCTTCCTGTGTTTTTTCCTTTATTTTCCCCTCACTTGGAAGTCTTTACTGACATCGACCGGGAAGGATCGGATGGGTATTAATGGAGGACCGAGTTTAATGTGTTATTTCCGTTGTTCCGTGCCGATGAAAGTGGCAGAAAAAAAGTCTTACCCTTTTATTTACTCTTTTTTCCTCGGAAAACCTTTCCAGATGAAAATCTTGGCATCGGGCGTTGGTTCCGAGGGTTTGGAATAAGAAAAGCTGAAAGGGAGACTTGTGTTTTACTGAAAAAAATTTCGAGAATAAAGAGAGAAAGTGCTGAAATATTACAAGATGACATTCTTTCTCGTTCTCCACGCTAAGACTTCTTAATGATATTTTCTGAGAACTTAAGAGGAGGAATGGATTTGACTAAATGGGTTTTTGTTTTTCTTTCAGTGTGTTTTCTTCTTCGATCGGGATTGATACATGTCGACTCAGCGGGGAAATGCGAAAGGAAGGGTGAGCTCATCGCAATATCTCTTTCCTTTTTTTCTTGTATTCCTCGTTTAGATATTACTAAGATTATAGAGCCGTTTATGATAACTTTTTGATACATGGATTGAAACAGTAACATTCTAGGTATCAACTCTCGCCACTTTCTACCTTAGAATCCTCGATACTTATATGTAATACTATACTCTTATATTGTAATATTGTTTTGCCAAAATGACAGTCTTCGACAGTTATGGTCATTATGTATGAATCAGATTCACTGCAAATCCAACATCAAAGGCGAACGCGTTATTCCCTCAGCTATATGAAAGCTTTAGTTATATTCCTTAGTTTATCGTTGTATTTTCAGAATCAACTGTTTTCATTCATCGAAATAAATTAGTAAAATATTGATGGAAATGAAATATTGCTCAACATGACGTTTTTCAGATGTGACTTGGTAGAACTCCTTCATGATCACAGGGAAATAAAAACTCACTTGTGCTAAATACTTCTTATATGCGATGTTGTAATTTTATCTTTCAAGAACGAGATAAGATACACAACCACCGAAAGAGTAGTAGCTTCTGTAAAATTAAATTCCATTCAGTGGCATTAGTATTTCAGATGCGGGTGGTAATTCACACATGAAGTAAAAATAAAGGAAAATTACAAAATGTACTAACTCAAATCTATTGAAGGTAATATTTACATACCTAGTAATAAATGTGTGATAGTAAATTATTTATTCTGCATCTCTATATTAACATGCTCATATTAAGACTATTCTTTATTTGATACCAACGTTTATTCGTGTTTCATATAATGTGCGTGCGTACATATCTGATGACTTTCATTGAGAATATGTTAAGTATATTAATGAAAATTATCCTCATCTTTGACTTCAAAACCATAGATTTAAAATTTGAAACCATGGATATCGGAGCTTACCTTTGCCTTGAGACATACGTCTACTAAATAATGTACTGAAGAGGAATGCTCTACAGTTGGTTTTTTCCGTAGTAAGAGTATAGAAATTCTTAGAATTAGTTGGCATTAAACGGTGCATATTTGGAAAGAAATTCTAAACGCAATCGAAAATTTCTGTACATGATACAAATACAAGAGCGAATAGCCTATCGACTATGCCTATCTCAAATCGACTGCCTATCGCTCCAGCTTCATTAGATGAGATTTCTATGAGCACCTATTCTCTATTGTATTGTACCTCAAAGCATGAGTTTGCCAAGCTATATTCTATTAGTTTTCGGGCTTTAACAGGTTAATAAGCGTGAGCCACGTTTAATGAGTCATCTTCCAAGCACGAGTTATTTATGAAAAGCAGCGCCACTTCCCTTTTACCAGATTGCTAAGATATCTCACAATGAACAGAGCTTTAGCATGCACTGGCTGCTACTATTGAACGCGAGGTCTACCTAAAGGCTTTGTTACTCGCATCTTAAGAAGTGCTTTATTGACGACTCTAATGCACTCCATAAATCATACAAGAATGTTAGGTGCAGAAACTTAAATCAAGAAAATAATGATTGTAAACCTGCATAAAAATTTATAAATGTTATTGTCAGCGTTATACTATTTTAAAAATTTTTAACTTATAATACAGAACAAATATTTTCCTGATTTAGAGGAGAATAAACTTACTTCACATTTCTACAAAACGTTTCTCGATATGGTAACCCTTGTCTGAAAAATGCATATAAAAATGTGATTATAACTACTTCTGAACGTTTATTTCGTTGCTGATGTAATTGGATGTAATTTAAAATGCTTCTGTTCAATATGTCGAAATATAGGACATTTCAAAAGAATGAAGAATTTCACAAATTAAACTTACCGACAATTACATTAAGTCTCTTCTCTTTCCATTAAGAATTCTCCGAGGTAACTAATCACCTTCATATATGATATATTTTTTAATTTAATACTCTTTTGTGCATGACTTGTCCTTTGATGTAAACTACTAACTTTAGGATAATTACGCGGTGCATTCGTATAAAATGGACTTCATGAAACGACTATTTACGACTACTTGTTAAAACTTCTATGTTACCTGAAAAATTTCTTAAATATTCACGAATAAAGAATATCATACTCTTTCTGGAGAAGCTAAAATTAAGGACTAGTGAATCAACAATAATAGATCTCATTACCCTTAGTAGTTGGTTAGCTCGGCGTAGAAAAATTCATTCTTGAGCGATTTATTCAATTATTAAAGACAACTAAAAGATCATCAAATATAACAGCGAGATATATCAATGGAATTCCGTAGAAAACATTTGAAATACAATGTAAGCTAACAGAAGAAGCTTCTCAATAAAGAAATTCTACGTTCAGCCATTCAAACTATTCGAGTGATAAAACGATATAAATATCTTATCGTTAAAATCTGGAAGCCGTGAATGGCGTCGGAGAAGTTTCTCAGATCCATCCCTTTCATCAAATGAATAAATCTCTCAATTAATAGCGTCGAAGAGGATGTATTTTCGACCGGGAACAAAACACTATCGTCTGGCGCACCTTCCCCGAAAGAAACAAAGGAATCCTCGCTCTTGAAATAGCCCCCTCAAATCACCATGGAGACCATTGATTTATCCAGCGAAACACGGATTATACCTACTCTACACTTTTCTCAAGCCGTAATCACGGCGAATCACAGAGCGTCCTCTGATCACGATCGCATTACAATATTCACGTGCGCCTCGATTAACTTTCCCCGGAAAACGCTTTCTTCCACCGCTTGGCGTTGGAACGCCAACTTTAGTTATTCTTTTGTTTCTTTTGTCCACGCGAGTTTTGTGTTCGCCCTCGATCACGTCTTCGATACATCCGGTTAAACTTTGCCTTTGCCTGGGAGGTGTGTCCGTTGACCTGTTCCTTCATCATCCAAAACTTACTCAGTCCAGTTTTTCATTACGATATTATATTTCTAAAATCAAAGATTAAGTCACTTGTGTATAGAACTGATTTCATTTTCCAGCCTGCACTGACCGATGCTAATGCAGTATATCATTGTTAAGACGCTTTTCGGAGGACCAAGCAAAACACCGTACATGAATCGCATTATAATAGGGTTGTGATATATTGCTTACCTTACGTGATAGTTTTGAAAAATGTATGCTTTCGGAAAATGAGAGCGTCTTAATTGCTTAGTTTCAGTTTTACTCTATAATGAAGCAGTTTTCACCTGATGGACAGTTAGGAAAGGATAACGAATTCTTTTAACATCAATGGTGAGTAAGCATCACAAAGCACGATATCTATAATAATACACTCACAAAACACTGCACTCTTTTTTGGATTCTTCGATATGTTTTCAACTTAACAAAAGGAAACATCGTCAAGCAAATTTTTGATCCAACGTCCTTTACATCGCGAAGAGAAGACTCATTCTATCTCAGAATTTAAGTCTTATCCCTCCGATGAGGCTCGTTCTGCTACACGATATCTTAATTTTATTCACACTAAATTAGTCATTCCAAAGAGGAAATTCACGAAGAGTAACTCTAGTGATAAGGTAAAGCGTAAGAGGACGAAATATTGAAAAACATTTTATCTATCGTATGAGGCGAATGATAGGCTAAAATTGATTTGGAGACTTCATCTGGAGACGGGAAAAATCCGCGTCTTAGAGAGAAGCAGGACCTCTTAAGCGGTATTTTTACCATGCGATTAATGAGAAAGGGACTGGGATTGGGAGAAAACCGCGTATTAAGCGGGAGTCTTATGTGGGAGTGTCTTAAGCGGGCTTTACAGTTTCTTTCCAATATATCAAATGAACATTATGAGCGTGAGAATGGACTTCATCCGCAATAACTTTTTTCCAGAATAATTTGAGCATTATTTTTATTTTTATTACATTTAGAAGAAATTTGTAAGCTTGTGTTATCCTGCAGATACTTTATTGTTATAATTTCGTTTTAATAAGTTATTCTTATATATTTACACGTTTGCCTGTCTTAAGTATTCCATAAATCTAATGGACATGCATACCGCATTCCAGTTTTTCTATTTAATTGTGATTTCTTATAAGATAATCTATTGTATGTTTTTCCATCCCGCAAAAATATTCTCTATCCGAGCTGATTTTTTGCTGAATTCCAAATAAAATTCCAAGTGCGTGCGCATTTGCCCTTTTCGATTCAATTCCAGTTGGATACCCAAAAGTGCGAACTGAGCTCAGCCGTCGGAGTATTTTTTATAAAGTACTCTTATACTGCTACTACATTAAATAAAATTACGACGAATATTGCAACTCTTGGTTTCAGCCGCCTTACCAACCACTGAAATCGTGGAATAGGAAATAAAAATGACCGACTCATGTTTGCTTCCTTCTGCCATCTCGGGACATCATCATAAGTACTCGTTGCTCTCGAGTCGTAAGGCACCTCTACTTCGATCGACGCTATTCCTCACCTTATCTTAAGCGTCATCCACGCTTTGCATATCCTAGCGATTCATCTAGGAAGTAAATTTCCGAGATGGTGTGAGGTTTTTTCACTCCCTCTTCGGCGTGTTCTCTGTTAGATCCGCCGGAAGGAGGTTTTGAAGTTTTCTTTATTTTTTCAAAAGCACTGCCAATTTCCACGTTCCTCCACGAATCGTCTAGAGAGTTAATTTCCTCCGTGTTTCCATTCTGATCCGCTCTTCCTGATTGTCTACAATGAAGTAATTTTCACCGCTGTTTTCCTCATTTTCATTAATCAAGCCATAAAGACAGGCAATAAATTAATATTTTAATTCAGTAAGATAAATATTATCATATTCTCTGTTGTTTCATTTTATATTTTATTAGATATTCTACCACTCTTCATATTGAACTATAATTGTTTACTATTCCACAAATAAAAAGTAATCAATACATTTGCTCAACTATAATTAAAGAGTATATTATTTAAATAAAATAAATATTAATAAAACAAGTTAAGCTATGAAATTCTAAATGAGGATGACCTAACCTGTACCCAGTGATCCTCTATTTTGAAAAATATTACTCATATTTAAGGCTCTTTGCGTTGTGGTCGATGATGCATTTTTGTAACCATGAATACAATAATTCATTTTTATTTCACTAAAATTAAATATTCAATATGTTTCTCTATCATTTTTCCTAAACGTGTAAATATTACATGGAGTAAAAGTTATTAAATATTATATTATTTATTTTTAGATACGCTAGAGGTTGGATCTAGAATAAATTTAGAGTTCTTATTTCATAGAAATATTTAAGTTTAATGTAGAATATGTTAGATTCTCTTCTAAACAAACAATACTAATAAAGTTTATCCTACTTCTATATTTATTCATTGAGAATAAAAGGATACTTCAAATAGTTTCTAAATATAATGAAGAGAAAATATACGACTGTTGTATTATTGCAGGAATCTCATCATGAATAACAACTTCTCGTACTTGACAGAAAGGCGTTACAAGGTTTTTTCGGACGACGACTTTGGCATGTTCCGACAAATTTGGGAACATTATATTATCAACAAATATAAGAAGTTAATATTTGTAATTTACTTTTCATTTTGATATTGAGTAAATGACATTGAAATTAAATTTAAATTAGTTTTGTTTTGGAAGCTATTTTAAGATCGTACAATGAATTTCGCCCCAATTGCCGCTTATTTACACAGTTGTATAGCATGTAAATTGTATCTCCACGAGGAAAAATCAACATCTCTTATTTGAGGATCCTTGACCTTTTTCACCCGATCGCCAGATTTGTTTCCAAACATAACTTTCTCGATAGAGCGTGGTCTTCGGCACCATGTAGCACACTCGGAATTATTCTGTCCATTTAGTCACGCGAAGCCCATTCTTTTTCCACCGAAGTTTAACTGGACTAGGCGATGCTCGCTAAATGATTTTCTTTGATTTTTATTCTAATTGTATTCGAATTAGCATTTTTATCTGCTGCAGAGGGCTTCGTTAGAGTCTTTCGTATATTACAACTTGCTGATGGTGGAACGATATCCGTTGATATTGCAATATACTTATTATTGACATGCCTCATGCATTAAGAGCCAATGAGATAACTCATAAGGTCGTAAAAAGCTGTAAAACGTAGATGATGGATAAAGGACTCCTCTGTATATATTATTTATTGGCTTTAAAGGATTATCATCGTCATTCAGAGGATGATTCTTTAAAATAATTCCATTAAGCTGTACCTCGAGGAATTAATCAGCTTTATTTAATAAGTTCATGTTATCTCTGGAATTAATTTTATATCTGAACTGCCATAACGCTCATAAAAGCAATTGTAAACCTTACTAATTTTTAGCTACTTTTTCAGCGACATTTTTGCTGAGTTTAGCAAGTTTTTAGCTATATTTTAGGGTGTGTGTAGCAACAACATAAAAATGAATCGAAATCACTGGATATGCTTCTTATTCACGAATTTAACAGGTACAATTTTCTATTTTCCCTTTCATATTGCCACGATAGTTTGTGCGCAATTTTTAAAACGTCCAAAGGGAACGCGTTGGCCCTAGATTAAGATCAAGGCATAATCGCGTGAAAACTGCAGAATCCATCGGCGAAACATTAACTCGGAGGACTCTTCGCAAACGCTTTTCATCGGGAAACCCGCATTATCGCGATAAGGGTCTTTTATAAGAACAAGGCGGGATACTCGAAACATTTTCTCGAGCCCGAATCGGTAAAACCCCCCTGACCGCCCATTGTTGGCCCCGCATTTGAATTTATGACCCTCTTTTCATGGAAATTTATCTCCAGTAAAGAAGAAGCCAATCCTCTGCGGCGGCGTAATTCCAGGGAATGGAATGCATAATCTACCTGCGGAGAACCGAAGAAAGCAGCGAGATAGTATGATAATCGAGAGAGGAAAGTCGGCCAAAGAAGCTCCCCCGCAATTTGAACTTTTGCCCTCACGTGTCATAATATTCGGTTGCGAGACTTGAAATTAGGAGAAATCCCCGATGCGTTTCCTCTATGGCTTTTGCCGCCAAGTTCGGGGAGTGAAGTAGGCAGTGATCGAGTGAATTCAAAAGCATCGTGACGGTTCGCGAGGAATCTCGACTTCTCCCACTGGGACGGATATATATCCGACATGTTTACGGATGAATCAGACGGTTCTGAGGGATTTGGCAGCGTTTTCCTCGTCGGGCTGAAGAAGAAAGCGTAAAAGGAATCTGGGTTTTTCCTGAATGGATAATCATTCTGATTTTATTCTCAAGGACCGGCTTTCTTTCGTTCATAGTCGTGTATGAGTTGAGAGAAATTATGCAGTGCTCATTTCTCCTAACATTAAATCATTTTTCCGATATCGATGTTGCATATGGGCTTCTCTTGTCTAAATAGAAAATAAATATGAAATGATAGATGAAAATATACAAAATATTACGGAATAAATATTTGGAAGAGATTTTTGAGGGAAAACTAAAATTACGAAATTAAATATCCGCACAAATGTTTTTGTCCATTTCCAATCCATTTTTGCGACAAGGCGATAACGTACCAGGGTCCCGATTTGAATTTTAAGTGAATACCTAAAGTAAATTTAGATGCGGAGACTATATAACACATTTCATTTTCTAATATATTGTTAGTCAAATCTCGAGAAGGGTTGAAGCTTTCTATTAAAATTATCCATTCTTTCTGTATTATGCATTTATTAAAATTTATAATTTTATTCATTACAAATCCTAACTAGATACTAATATTTGTTGTAGGAATAAGTACAGAACCTTCGCAGTCATTACAATATTACCAGGACAGATAGTTATTTCTGGTCATATTTTCCACGAAGTATCAGAGGAGCCAACATCAGTCAAGGGTAGATAGGGTTTTCGGTGTTTCACACCCCCTGCCATGCGACAGTGGCAGTTCGCAGGGTCTAAATGTAAATGTAATTGTAAACATTTATTTTCTACATATAAAAATTAAGTGTCGGGTATTACTTCGGGTTAGCCTTCATTTAATAAGTAACAACCTGATTGATCAAAATGAATTGAATCGACCTAAATTAATGCCGAAAACATTAATGCAATACTATGTAAATTAAGCGATATCCGACCTAGTTAGTTTATGTGATATAAGTTATCATTTTATATATCTATAGCTGTTTCTTTTTCCGTTGATATAAATGCAAATTATATTTGTGTGGTTAAATATATAATCCATAAATGTGGGTATGCGAGGAATATAATTTTTTAAACTGTTTTCGGATCAAAATGACTTTTATTAGTCGAAATTTGTCCCTATTATATATATTTTGGAAATGCATGAAACATTTCACTGTCTTAAATTAAATGCATTTATTTGTCAACAATAATTGCGAGTAATTTAATACTACACAAATGTTTTTACGCTGCCAAACGATCCTTTTTCTTTCAGATGGCAATGATTCTATCTTTGATAAAACTTAAATTCTTGAATACTACGTTTTTCTCTCAGCTTATGCTCACAGCAGAGCCAAACTCATTGAGCATTCCGTTTCCTCTGCAGAAAAAAAGTCAAACTAATGTCGTAATAATAAAAGAGTGGTTTAAATTTAAATAAGTTTTTCGCGATGCAACGCGCTAACATAAACAACTGTTTAATATAGGAATACGAGCGATTATTGCGACACGATAACCCTCGAATCGTAGTTGAAAGAAATAAAATTACGCCATAAATTACTATCAGAACCTCTTATTGCCACGCAAAAAGTATTTCTATAGCAAACAAGGCTTCTTATCGAGAACAACAGCTTCCTAACTGCCGCTCTGAAACTAAACACCGTGTTAAAAAATGCAGGATAAGCATTGTCTATCATTCATCGATTCTAAATTTCCTTTTATTCAAGTCCGAAAGTTGAAGTAAAATCTTTCCTTATGAATTAGTTCGTTTTTCTCTAAAATATTGTCATATGAGTCTGAAATCTTTCTGTATTTTCACACTTTTAATAGAAACTAGAATTCAACATTGTATTAATATTAAAAGAGTTTTCAAATTTTCGTGGAGCATACAAATTACAAAAAGGGGGATTACCAATTATGAAATGGTTGATTATAAAAAGAATTAAAACATCAATCTAGAGCTATCTTGATATAATAAATTATCCGCTTGATGGAGCCTTTTTTCTCTGCTAAATAAAATGATATAACTACAGGATTAAATATATTTTAGGCACTTGGTTTTGCGAGAGACGTTTTCTAGTATTATACCTATAAGAATGGATGAAACTTAACAATGAATATTCATGATCAAAATTCTCTCAATAATATCGGAAAATTTTTGAAATTTAATATTTAATAATAATTTCACCATTCAAGAAATACTGAATATTTCAATCACGATGCCGATCTCAACATTCGTGATTTGATTACTATCGTAGATTTTCCATTATCTATAACGCAGAAATGTAGATAGCACCACCAATGATAATAGAACATATTCTTTGAGAAAATTTATCCAAGAAACTCACCTGCGGATTTCTTATGCCTGATGAAGTGCGAGATTTGTTTTTCTCTCTTCGACATATTAAGTCAGAAAAATATTCCCGATCCTGTACGGTGTTAAGTGATTTCAATTACACTCCAGATGAAAATCACTAACTAAATTAGCAATCCACTCAGTTAACTAGGACTGCTGGCGATAATCAGTTTATAAACATTACATAAAGCAATAAATATCTCTATGTAGCCGCTATAATGTAGTCTAAAGAAAGCAAATTATATATCGTGATCATCCATTAGTTATATCACTCATTTACAGAGCATCACTTCAATGCAAAATATCAAGTAATATCGAACGAATTTGCGGTCAGTCCGATCAGATTAACTCTCAAAGACAGATTCTCACTGAAGATGGGAATGGATATCTCCTCCTATAGAAATTTTCTTTTAACTCTTCTGAAACTGAATGCAAACTCATTTTCGAAAGGTCGATCGTTCCTATTTCCATTCTAAAAAGGCCGATACTGAGTTAGTGATGAAAAATATACTCGATTATTTTTCTACAGAAATTAATTTACGTAAACGATATCTGTCAATAACAAGCATTAAATTATATCTTGCATTGTGAATTATTGATGTATCAATGTCTTCATATGCTTATTGAAGCAAATGACATTCACTCCATGGACTTCTTACAAAGAATTCCTATAAATCTTTATCAGGCTCATACAACATGCGCCAGAGTACATTATTAGCCTTTTTTTTGCTAGTGGCCGTGTGTTCCGTTCTGGCGATGTATTTTTTACTCAATGATGGTTCGTCATGAAGGCTTTGAAATATTTCATTCCACTTAGTGTTTTCTTTGAATGTGAATTTAGAACGAAACTAATAAAACCGTGGTTTGATGTTTCGCTCGTGGTCAGACATGGTTTGTCGTAGAATACATAAGGTTGGAAATTCCTGTCTTACAATTTGCATTCAGTTTTCGGATATTTCTATCCTCATAAGAATGTGTTTTTCAATTATCTACCTCAAAAAATAATAATTGTGTTAATGGTCACACCAAAATTTAGTGTACGAGGGCTGTTCAAAAAGTTCCCGAACTTTATTTATTACAACACAAATAATTCACTTAAACATTATTGCTTCGGGTCTCCTTCAAAGTACTCCCCACCCTAATGTATACACTTATCCCAACGGTATTTCCACTATTTAAAACAGTCTTGGGACGCTTCTTTCGGATTGTTCATAAGCTCCTCCGTCGAATTTTTCTTTATTTCTCGAATGGCGGCAAATCTTTTTCCTTTGAGCGGGGTTTTTAGCTTTGGGCATAGGAATAAGTCACATGGAGCCAGGCCTAGTGAATAGGGTGGTTAGAGAAGCACAGTGGTCTTGTTTTTGGCTAAAAATTCACGAGTTACTCGTGTTGCTCCCGGTCTGCTGTCATCAGGCGAGGCACGAATTTGGGCATGACTCGATGCAGCCTCAATTTTTTTAGTTAGGATTTCGTAGCAGAATCAATCGGGATGCCACACTCTTCTGCAAGCTCCCTGACATTCAAACTTCGATTTGCACTAACGAGATCGTTCACTTTTTCGATGTGGGGGTCATCTTTGGACTTTGATAGTCTTCCGGAACGCTCGTCGTCTTCGTCCGTTTTTGAACCGTATAAACCACTCATAAAACGCGGTACGTTTCATAGCATGCTCACCAATAGTCTTTGTAATCAAATCAAAAGTTTCCATGAAAGATTTGCCCAGTTTCACGCAGAATTTTACAGAAGAACGCTGCTCCTTCAAAGAGCTCATTTCCGCGGATCCGATTTTTCGCCGCACTCTACGATCACCTGTTCACATAAACATCCGTAACTAATGAACAAAGCAAGATATCGACAAAGTGATTGAAGGTGGTTATTTGGGAAGCTTTCGCGGATACAACGCTTATAGACAGATAAAAAAATAACCAAATGGAGGCACACTATAAAAAAAGTTCGGGAACTTTTTGAACAGACCTCGTATGAACGAAAACCGCTTGACATCTTTAAATTTAAAAGAAAAATAGTCCACCGTAGCCGGGACTCGAACTTTTATCTCCCACTCACCGGGCGGTTACCTTCTCTGCATTACATTACTGCATTTATATTCTTCGAATGTGAATAAAGTTAGCCCTCGCATATTGCGGTTGACCAGTTCCAGTATCTACCTTGATAGGTGAAGTAAGATTCTTTATTTATGAATCGAATATTTTCTTATAAGCATAGAAAAACCATTTACGACCTATATACGTTTTTTAATGGTGTAGTTTCTATATACAAATTAACACCTTTAAGTCACCATTACGCTCGTATTACCCAATATATTACACTAAATAAGAGAAAATAAGACATATTGGACGTTACAAATAACCAAATATCATAACTTTTTAATGAATATACATATTTTAGTTTTTAATTAATATTCTCTGAAGTCGTATGAGAATACGGATTTTGAAATCCTATGACTCAGTACCGCTCAAAACTAGGAGGATCCTCACTGTGCCATGCAAAGTATTTTCTATGCTGGATCAGCACTTATGACTCGTATTAAAGGAAGCATTTGTTAGGTAAACACATCGTCTCCTCTGACCCCCATTCAAATTTAATCTAAGTTTCGATGGCCGCTCTGGATCGCTGCGAAGTGCTGCGTTAATTTTGGCAGGACTGTACATTGAGTAATTTCCACAGAAGAATTTATTGCAATTATTTTCTATATAAAAGGATTGATATTTTCAAGCGAATAAGAACAGGAGATGGGAGTGGAAAGGGGAGGTTTGAATGAAGAAGCTGAGTAAATATTAAGAAGGAAACAAAGTAGCATTGAAGGAAAGAAAACGGTTGGGAAACAAATATTTGCTGGTTTACTTTTTTTAAAGTTGGACGTAACTAGTCGCAATAAAAAATGCTTTTGAAGATTTTACTTAGGAGTCTTTCTTCAAGATTTGTCTGCAGAATTTCACGAATTAATGATTAAGTATATTAATTTAATTCAATTAAGCTATCACGGCAGATAAATTCAGTTATGAAATACCACGACAATTCTGCCTGTAGATGGGACCAACCCCTAGATTTTAGTGTAGGTTTGAAGATCGCTTTGATTGTATTATAATAAATGAATATTTAATGATCTGGTTAAATATGAATCTATCCTTTGGAGCCTTGGTTTCAGATCTCTTACAATTTAGATGTGAGAATATTAATCTTTTTTTAAAGACTGTCTTAAGGGTTAAGAATACGGCCGAAATCCTACCGTTGAAAGGGACGTGCCAAGGCAAAGGGGAATTAAAAGGAAGAAAGGGTACAAAGCAAGTTTGATTATATAGGGCGACCTGTTAATGCATCGAGTTGTGGGCGGGCGGAGGAAATTACCAGCTATCGGAACTTTGCATCTCTTTGCCATTGACACGGAAAACTTGCTCTTCGAAGGGAAAAAAATAAACGTAGGAAGAGAATAATATTCGGAGAAAAGGAATAAATGAATTCTATGATGCTTCTGCAAGGAATTGGACAGATGAATGAGTAGTTGATTATATGTCCAGTATAAAACTGTGAAACTCGGTAGACGAATATGATTTGTTGCTGAAGGACGTTCCTCATCAGAAGGTTTGTATACTGAAACTTTCGTTGCCTTACAATTCAATTTATAACTTTATCACTAAAATCTAATAAGAATATATGACAGCAAGTTTATCGGTGGATATCTTTACGGTACATTAGTACCTAAAATATTTCCTTTGATGGCAACTGTAAATATCACTTGGAATCCCAACGAAAACATTGAAGTCGATACGAATTGTTCTAGTTCAAAGTTGCAGCCTTCAGCTGAATTCAGGCTGAATGTGGCCCTTTGGGTGTTCAATGCGGCCTTTCAATTATTTCCAAAAAAAGTTATCGCACTTAAATAACTTTCTTTTCCAGTCACTCTGATGACGCTTAGTGAAATAAAATGGAAAATTTTCCCATATAGCTCATGAGGTGGATGAATTTGTTACCGCATAAAATAATTTTGAGAATCACTTATTTGAATACAGGCAACACTCGACACGACAGTGAACAAGACTAAATGCAAAGTATTGGGAAGGAAAAAGGTCCTTCTCCTCCTCCTCCTCTAGTCGAATCTCTTTTGTTAAATTGGAGATCGAACAAATTAATTCTTAAAATTGATCAATAAGAAGTTTCAAGTTTTAAAACGGAGTCTTACCCTCAATCAGCCCTATTTTAAGCCCATTTCATTAAGGGTTTTGCCCTCATCTAAGTGTGGGCACCCGTGTCAAAATCGAAAAGTACGGAAAGGATCGGCAACCGTGCAAGACGGGAAAGCTATGCGGAGTTGCCTACCTCGAGGCGTCTTTGGGAATTGGGTCCCAATTGTAAGTCGATCCCTTGGCCGCACTTGCCTCCCCTCTCAGAACTTTCTTCCCACGTCCGGTGTCTAGAAAGTTTTCTACTACGGGAGCCAAAGGCATAGGCACGTCGTCATCCAATTTTGAACATTTCACTAGGGGCAATAGGTGGAGAGGAATCGTGAAAGAAGGTTTGAAAAAGGTCGATAGGCCCTTGTAAATAAGGGAGGGAAAATTAAGCAACTAGATCGAACTGTTTAATCTCGCCGAGTGTGCGTGCAACTTTTCCTGCATTTCTTTTTTTCGTTATACTCTTTCCCTATACCTGACGGATTGGAGAAGTAAGTTTTCATTAAAAGTCGCGGAAGAGTATTCCTTTTTTCCCGTGCCGACCTCCCTTTCTCATCTTTTATAATAGGTTTCCATCGTGTCACGGCGTCTTCTCCATGAGCAAGCGGAGGAATCTCCAGGAAATACACTGCTTCTCTTTTCAAAACTTCTACACTTTTATTCCTCTCTACTTTGTAAAGCGCGAGTCGGTGGCCTAAATATAGGATCAGAAGTCACTCGGTCTTCCCCTTTTGTTTCCTTTCTCTTTTCTTTAATGTTGTAGTCCTTTCAGCGCGATCTTAAAAGATTGTATCCGATTCGATTGCTCCGATTCGCATAATGGTCGAGAGAAATTCGGGAGTCTTTTGGCAGAGTTGGTTTGGAATTTGAGTCAGTTTAACTCGAAGAGAAGCTTTCCAGGAAAGGCGAGCAGGAAATGCAAACACTAATGTAAACACGCTGACAGCTTTCCGAGAGACACAAGGACTCTTAAGATGAGCTTTCGAATCTATTTAGCTGAAGACAAAAGTTCAGAAATTTTATCGATTGATGCAATTTATATTTTGGTACATATCGAAATATATTCTATACTGTCGACGGAAACCTATTTGAAAAAATTTTCTTGCTGATCGTTTTATTCCGGCATCTTAAAACCATTAGATCACTAAATAAGGTACCAATTTCAAATACTTTGGTGAGATTGTTTTAACGCCGTTTATCTTTAGGGTTTTCCAGAGAACATTCCATTTGCAGCTTCGAATCCTTCATTTCCATCTCATGAGGGTGGTCATAAATTCTTATTGTTATGCATTTAGAAACTTAAATAAAATTGCTAAGTCTATTGCTCTTAATAATAGGGCTGCGAAAACTTCATAAAATTGGTGAAACTGTATTATTGATAATAGTACATACATTTGATGTTTCAAATAAATGTTAGAGGAAAGAGTTGCGAAAAGTTTTAACAATCTGAACATACCTCTCTACCAAAAAAAAAATAAAAATATTTCTTATTAGATAGAAATATATTTTTGTTTGGTTATAAGCAGCAATATGACACACAAAATAGATTGTCTAAAATCGTTAAAAGACACGAAAATATGGGTTGATATTAGAATGGGAGGTTGTATAGAAACAATATTATATGATATGATAGAATAAAATTAACATTATTACTCTTGAAATAGTCCAGTTGAAAAATCAGAGAAGTAGTAACTTCACTAATCGTTGTATATTATATGTCCGTTGGTGCAAAATAAGTTTGGAAAGGAACTTAGGGTAAAGGGTAGCTATCAAAAAAACGACACGGAATCAGGCGTAACTGTGTGGTAATTATTGATTCTCAATATGAATTTTGTTTACGCTATCATTCCTAGCCTCAATATAGATATTGTTGACGCTATCATTGAAAATCCCCATATTCTGACGATAATTGGCCATTCGGATAATTTCAAACTACTTGAAATCAATAGTGTGTGATATTTAGAATTAGTCCGATTTCCGTTGAATTGCGGTGCGATTATGCCAAAGAAATAATATCCTAAAGGTGGTAAACCATTTTGTTTCTTCTCCTTCAGAGTATTTTTCTTTCTTTATTTTATCACTTCTAAGCCATCACTCGTTTGATCTCCCTCCCATTGTATTCTCTCACCTCGTAGCTATTGTTTGCCTCCCATCTCTTATGGTCCCTCAAGAAAAAATCCCCTCCGTCTTCTGAAGGGCCGTCACTCATTCGTTTCAATCGCTTAGTGTGAGTGAGGTGGGAAAAAAAGACAATCTCCATCTTGGCCTACTACCTTCCGAGACCATGTCATCGTTCTTGATATCCGAGATGAGATACAAAAATGAAAGCGTTTTTCATTTGTCATCGCCGAGTGGGCGCGACTACCAAGTTACCTTTCCTTGCCTTTAATTGGGAGGTGTTTAAGGGCGTATTGCTCTCCAGCCGATGGGCGGACGCAATAATTCCTCATTCTTTTCGTTTTTCCTCTCAAAGGTAATGAGGAGGATTGTTTTCTATCGCGAAATATCTCTCCGTTTGTCCGAAGCAGTTTTCCGAAGGGAAGTTAGTTAACAGATTTATCATTAGCCCACTTTCCGCTAGACTCTGGGAAATAGTTTTACGTGATCTTAGACGAAGTGTCCTTTTTGCGTGTCCGAGAACGTGCCCGCTCAGCACGTTCTAGAGCACGAAAAACTGCTGATCCTTTATTAATCGAACTTCTTCGGAGGCGCTTGTGATAGAGCTTCCAATTCTTGTTTTCGCGAAACGTGCGTCCTCGTTTTCCTTTGCTGTAATCATTTCTCCAATTGAATCGTTATATTCCAACACACAATGCATTCATTCTATTTTAGATGAACGACCAAAAGTCGTAAAAATATCACTAAACCGTTCTATTTGAACGTTAGTGTTATTAAAATTAATATTAAAGCCTTTTCTGCCAAAATATTTCTTAAAAAATACAAATCGAGATTAAATAAACGGTGAAACCCAGCAAAGATTGTTTTCAGGGGAATAAATAAAAGCCGTGTTATAACAGGATGTCACAAATTTTCATTCTTTTTACATTAAAAATAAAAGGGAAGGATTTTGGGTTTTTAATCGTTAAATAAATGCCCTACTCCTTAAAAATGAAAAGAGACCTTCTTTAGTTCGTTTTACTTGCATTTGCTTTAGATATCTAGTGTCCGCGAGCTATTATTTTGTAAACATTCTCTTATCTTTTAAAAATAATCTGTTTTCGGACACAGAGAGAGAGCGCCTTCCTTCGTTTCCTTATTTTGGTCATTTTTTACTCTAAAATGAAGGAAATATTTTTAGATAGGCAATCAGAGAAGAAAAATGTGACAATTTTTCGGTCAATCGACTGAGGCGGAGGATTGCATTGCACATGAGAACGAGAAAATTCCAGCCATGCTAAGCAGATCGTCTTAAGTTCTGTTGAGAAAAACCGCGCATTAAGCGGGTGCATTTTAAACTGGTAATTAAGATATATAATGAAAGGATATTATCAGAAATGGGAACTTAAGAACCACCATGATTATGGCGAAATATAACTTCTGGAGTTTAAATATTTTCACTCTTCATTTTATACGCCACGCTTTCCAAAGTACGAAGTGTTGCTTCGGCTATACGGCTATAAATTCAAGGATATATATTTTCCTTCTTCTTGAATTATTGTTATTTCTTATTTCCAAATTTTTAGTAGCGAGAAACTAAAATAGCGCCAAAAAGAAATTTAACTTCGAAATTTTATATGATCACTTTTATAATTCCTTATTAGTGTGTGCATTTATTACAAAAATTCCCTACAAAATTAATGGCTTCATGGAGATCATGAGTGGATGTTAAATTTGTTGATGATAATTCTATATATATATATATATATATATATATATATATATATATATATATATATATATATTATTTTAATACTCTTGGGCTTTAGACGTGGAGCTTTCAATGAATTTGAAATTAGCACCGTAAGTTTGACTGTTTCATCCAGCAAGTGTAATGCATATTGTGATCGGCTTGAGTCTACCTTAATATTGCGATGGAAATGAAACGGTTGAGATTTTCGCATCACATCGTGCAATATACTGGCGAATGAAGCCCACGGGTACAGCTGTTATTTATCGTATGAATTTCTGTGCCTTATGACCTTATTCTTGATTGGAAAGAGGGATTCTATGTACTTTATGTAGATTGACTTTGCTAT
The DNA here is from genome assembly GCA_036926295.1 of Pachydiplax longipennis. Lineage (NCBI taxonomy): Eukaryota > Metazoa > Arthropoda > Insecta > Odonata > Libellulidae > Pachydiplax > Pachydiplax longipennis. The sequence goes on along the minus strand of JAVFKF010000085.1, from coordinate 269,543 downwards.
AACAAGGATATGAAGTTTTACTCTCTGAGCGGTAATTAGATCCTTTTCGAGCATGTAACTGGTAACTTTCTGCGCTGCCTTATAATTTACGAATTAAATAGTCTGTCATAACATTCTCAATTTTACGGCTGATTGCATTTGAAAGTATTATCATTGAGTTAGAATAATATTCAGTTTAAATAAATTGTTAAGTTGGAAATTAGAGGTTTACAAACGAAACATATTTGCATATAGCAACAGAACGCTCATAAATAAATTCGTAAATTCCCTTGATTTGGACTCGCTAGGTTCATCGAAACTAGAGAGATCCCGTGAAGCACTTTGGAAGTCCTAGATGAATTTCGATTCATCTAAATCTACACTCAGGACGACTATCAGCGTATAACAGGAGTACGAATTTTGTTAGCGCAAATTTTAATATGTTGGTAATGAAACGCTGCCGATAGTAAATATTAATAGTAATGCTTTTTCCTATTGATTTTCAGCATCATTATATCAATTTCGAGATTTTCAAAATGTAAATAAAAATATTTCAACTCAGTATTGTACTTGCATACGTTGCAAGCAAATAAAAAACCTCTTTCTCTACTGTAAAACAAATATTTTTAAGTTACTATAAATTTTTAAAAACTATCGGATTTCCATGTTGATAGCTATCAACAATGGTAACTATTTCATTCATGCACGAAGTCAATAAAACATTCATAGTTGCACTTGAACCTTCTCTCACGTTCCTCTCTGCTAAGTTTGAAAGAAACAAGAAAAATTAGTCAAATGAGTCCTGAAAATATTTTAAGAACATCTCTTACGTGTCAGAGTAATATTAACAGGTAACAATTCTCGATCAATTCAAAATAATGAAAATTGATGACATTTACACACCATTATGTTCTCTCATTGTTTTTTCTTAATTAGCATCAGAATAACAATTTGATTAATTATTGATGAATTTTCAAATTAAATTTATTCGTTACAGTTGATACTGAATCATCAACTGCTGCTTAGGGAAACATAATTATGCAAAACTTCAGCCGAACCATTATCTGCTGCTTTTTTATCGTAATCATTGTCTTTCTAATTCATTTTATTTACCGCTATATATATTTACCACTTTCATAAAAACAACATCGATGTTGACCATCTTCGAAACTGAGAAATAATTTTGTATGGTTATCTTACTGTTCTTGACTTGTCCATAGTTCTACATTTTAGGATTATAGCCTTAGTTTCAAATTTGAGTGATAAAATCAAATACCTTTTTTACCTAGCTGTATCATATTTTTCTGAAGTATTGAAATCTTTGATTCATAGAGAACACTTACATCAACAAATTCAAACAAATTATAAATTAAGTACTAAAAACGCAACATAACAAAAATAAATCACATTAATAAAAGTGTTGTAAATATATATGAAAGTTCTCTAAAAATGAATCTCCAGGGCATCACAATGAGTGCTTTGTGTAATAAATTACCCTAGCACCAAATGAATCGGTGGAAGACTAATTTCTCTCAATATAAACTTAAAACAAAAACGATATTACGTAAATTTGCTATTAATCCCTGAATTTATTTTATTTAAAACAAAAATAGCGATGTTACAGAGCTATGGAAAAACTATCATTTAATAACCAAACTCTCCAAATCGCATATCTTATATCACTTATACATTTCATCCATAATATAATAGTACACTCGTCTAATAAGGTAAAGTTAAATATTATAATATGAATTACTAGTTGCGAAACTTTCGCAGACGACACTGATACTCAATTTCCCACCCAAATACACTTCAACAAAAACTAACCGTTACAAACAATTACACAAAAACTAAAACATACCTAAAAATACACACCTTAATATTCTTTATCAGTGTCTGTTTCGATATACCTCGATTGTAGCGATAGATATCGCTATCTACACATCCAGTAACGAAACTCAATGGCCAAATAAAAAGTCTTGCGTTTCTTAACGCCTTACCACATGAACCCAAACAAAATCCCTATTATATTAGAGAACGTGAGTGTATAAATGTTATCGAATGTTTTAAAAATTCTTATAGTAGTATAGTCACGAATAGTGCACTTCATCACTATAACGATACATGTATCTTATCCTATACCAAATATTTCAATTCAGTATTCAATTTTGTATCTTTACCATAATGCATTTATGACTGTATGCATTATGGTAAAGATACAAAATATCACTGCCAGCTTTACCTAAACTCTGTCGTTATAAATACCACTTCCTTTTATACCGGCAATAATGTATCAGTTAAAAAACAAAGATAACACAACGAAACATACCTTCTGCATCCATTTTATTTATTTATTTTCTATGTTCTTCTCTTCATACCTGAAATATAAAAATAACTACTACTCGTCTGCAGTGATCTGATCTGGAAGAGGATAGCTAGAGGGGAAGCTATATGTCACACTTTCATACGAACATACCTTGTGTTACATCGTCAAAGCGCATAGCATTGTCCCCGCATTCATTGAATGTCTCGAATAACTCTTCTTAAATAAATAAATTCTTAAAAGTAAGTTTTGCTAATAATAATTTTTAAAACACTTATCTTACATGGTTGATGTGGCAAAATAATACATTTTTGTGCTTCGGAGATAGCGATTGGGAATAAAGATTGGGCTTTCGTTACGCTTGTATTCCTTGCTAGTGAGTTTTCTGAAATCGCAGGACATCCTTATCTTACTCAGAAATATGATTAAATGTTGAATATTATCTATTCAATGAGTGAAATATAAACACTAAAAATCATTTGATATCAGGTTTAGATACATAGAAAATTTGCAACAGACGAAAGTTTCACCAAAATAAATTTGAATACTCGATAAACAACTTAACGACCTAATTATTTTGATCGTATGACTCGTAATCAATTTCTCTAATTTTTCTTTGAATACTCCAAAATCTAATCATAATACCCCAAATCTAATTTTAAGTATTGTCGATCTTAAATTAAAACTACCGGGAAGTAGTATGATGGAAAATTGTTCAAACATACCACACGATAAAACCGTGACGCAAACTTTCATATTCGGCCATGTTCATGTCTCTTTGGCCGTCGTTCTGCTCCCGTAAGATGCAATGCGGTTTGCTTATTAAACTATTGTGGTTGCGTATGACTTCGAAGTTTTCATTCATGGAGACTGTAATACTAATTGCGAATCATTTTATCACCATGAATAGGTGCTTTATCCGATTTTAAAACTTGTTTACACTCGTCGTTAAGTAAAGAAATTTAAAATTCACAGTTTCAGGTGTTGTTTTGTGGAAATATTCCATCATTAGTAAGAAAACTTTGTACTTTTTCCACAATAAATTTTATTGTAAACAAAAGACTGTAAAGCACGACTAGTTTCGGAGAATGATCTCCATCATCATGATGGAGATGGAGATCATTCTCCGAAACTAGTCGTGCTTTACAGTCTTTTGTTTACAATAAAATTTATTGTGGAAAAAGTACAAAGTTTTCTTACTAATAAAGAAATTTAATCTGTCTATAGCTACCCGGGCATTTTTTAGTCCAGGATGCAACGCGATGATTAATGTTAATTCAATTTGTCTAACAAATGGTGGATTTTTCATTTGTCTGACTATTTTTCGCAGGAACCTGACAATTTTTCCTTCAAACGGTCATTAACTTATATGTATTGGTTTAGTAATAAGGAAGAAAAGCCCCGATCACCAAAAAAGCATGTTTTAAAATAATATATAGAGGATTACACGTTATATAATTTACATAAAGTAACCGTCTGGCATAATTTTTACAGTGTTAGCTACCGCAGAGTTATTTTGAACCGAGAAGGCCCAAGGAGAAAATTCGGAGATGTTTCAGCGTTTTTTTACTTTTGGAGATAAAATACCTCATAAATTATACTTGTCACGCTTACTTTGAAATCTACTTGATGATGATAAAATCGAAATTTAAGTTATTTTATGGAGCAAAAATTGTCATTTCGAAGGAAATTAATCATCTTACTTGCGCGATCGAGATCGTGATTCATTCCTACACTTATGTTATTAGATAACCACCTAATTATTGGAGAAAATTGACTCCTTAAATCTGTTTTCTTTTTTTTTGGATAGGAACAAAAATTTACGGTCAAAACTGGTGTTGCGTCTTCCATAATTCCACGGTGTCATTCAGTTTAATTTAGAAATAGCTTCAAATGGTAAAATTAAAGGTAATGGAGATGATTTTCATGATTTACGTGCTTCCTTAAGAAGAATTATTTTCATCATTATAGAATAGTTAGCGGTTTTCTCCTGACGTTCTTCCTCCATAATCCTTAATTATAGTCCATATTCCAAGACTTTAATACGTAGCTGCTGAACACAACAAACACAAGACTTACATAAGCTAAGTTGCGATTCTTAAAAGGCTAGATTATGCTCTCAATACAACAAAATGATTCTGGAATTCTCTGTAAGCACGGGAATAGTATAAGTTCATGTTTTATGGACTTAAAAAAGTTGTTAATACGTCTTATACACATATTTGGAGAACAATATGAAATAAATAAGTTATTTCTTATTACCATATAAACACTTTTGAAGTTCATTCCATTTCCACGCCCTGCGTTTCATCTCTTAGGTAAAGAAAAAGTCACTCGAATTTTGATAATCGTATAATATACTACAGTTATAAATTTTCTCTTGACATTCCTTTAGTCGACATTGGAAATATGGTAATATAGTTAAGACCGCTCTATAGATTGTTTCACTCTTTGAGGTTGGCCTTACTCTGCCGATAAAACTCCCACAAACGGAGTGATATGTATAATGTTAATTAAATTATCTTTATAATTTTATATTCATTATTTATTAAATTACATTTTCTTTCCTCATTCAATTAAATTACCATTAATAATTCATAATTAAATTAATTTTAGATTCAGAAAGTTCAGTATTAATATTTCTCTCATAAAATTCACAGAGTCAGGCGATATATGGCGAAAATCCATCATATGAAATGAATTGAAAGAAATTATTCTTATATAAGAAAATTTCTTTCCATTCATTTCACATTATGTCTCTTAGTTACATTTCAATTGGTAAGATGAGAATAGTATTTATTACGCATATGGCTAGTTTAAATTTCATTATGACAGGGATAAAGGCACTGAAATGTTGACGATACAGGCATAGAATAATGCCAAGTATCGATTTAGAAGCAGTACTGCAGAATACACAGCCATTACTCACGTTAGCAATTAAGTATTGCGTCCCGTAGCAATTCACAAAACGCAGGTATTATTTCCCCGTGAAATTCGCGTTTATTTCTTCCGAAAATGACACGCGCCCACTAAACAAATACCGGTTTATCTCTCCGAGTACTTCATTTTTTCGCCTTCCGAATATGAAGCTCGTAAATCGCTCTCGGTGGAAGTGATGAATGGCTTTTAATAAGATCGGAGAGAGTACTGTGCGGTTGACGTGATCAGTCCGCCCCGATTTCAATCGGAACGCCGTCAGCAAGCGACCACAAATATCTTTTCCTCCAGAGAAGGAGTATGTTAATATTTATCGAATCATCTGAATCCATAATTGGTGACGTCACTTTGATGTTCGCCACTGAGGAGATAAAATTTTACGACGGGAGCTCTCCGGAATGAAATGGATGACGAAATACACTAACGGGATTAAAGCAGACATCAAAAAAGGCTCTAATTACCACGCCATCCTATCTTTTCTACAGCCATGATATTTTGTTTCGGGTATAGATTTCTATCACTGTATTTTTCCCGGAAATTACTTATTTCTTTCTGTGATACTTGCCTGCTTGTCAAGCAGAAAAATTCGTTCATTAAAGAATAACAATAAAGTAGGCTTTTAATTAATAACTCTGTAACATCATATTGTGAAATGAACTCTTTGAATATTTGGATGAATTCAGGTTTGCATTAAAGTCAGAATCGGATATTTCTTTAGCTGAAAGTTTTGCCATCAACCGAAATATTTGAGCGAATGATTACTTTATGCTTTTGTTAAAGTATTGCTCAAAGATTATTTTGTAAGGTAAGATTTTATAAATAATAATTCACCATATTGCACGAATAGAATTAATTTTAGTATTGCTTTGATTGCAAAGGACTTTTCGCTCTTGAGCTCCCATCGGGAAAGACCGCTTCCACTGAAGTCGAACGCGCTGCCCATTTGGCTATCCGGGAGAATAATTGCACGAATTTTTGAAAAATGTTTTGTTATTTTTGGCCTAATGCCTCTATATTTTGCAATTCATAAAAATATAATCGGTTATATAACAAAGTAATTTAACTTTATGTTGAAATTCACAACGTAACCTTCCAAAAGTAGTCCCTATTTTATGAAGTTGGTGATGATCAAATCACAGTTCAGGATAAAAATTTTACTAAAATATTGATTTCATGAATGTCACCTACAGTTGAATCTGAATGAAACTAGAAAATCTCTTCCGTTGTTTCGCATCACAGTCTTATGAAATTTAGACCATGGAATTGGAATTATGTATCGTTAGGGAAGGAGACTGCCTACTTTATAATCATCGGAATATATTTTCGATGTAAATATTTCAGTCTAATGTCCCTTCGCGTATAAATAATTCTAAAATATGAAATGATGTTTCGATTGCCATTTTCAAGCTGTGATTGACTTGTGTTATCATTATGAATTATATTCCGAGAAAATTGTTTGCGATTAAATTATAAGGTTAATCACTCTAAAAGAAATTAATATTTCTCATGAAATGAGTCGCGAATTCCTCCCATTTCCTTGAAGGAATTATTAGTATGATTTCATTACTGCAAAGAAAGTAGTAATACGTTACATTTGCATCACCTTATCACAGTTATATACACAATCATCTTTGATACTACGATGAATTAAGTGTTTGGAATGAAATGGCACTAAGTTTGTGGAAGCCATTTAAAATAATGTAAATAGTATAGACATTATGACTTTGGATAAAAATTAGTGTCTTTGGAAGAAAAGTGATTGCCCTCCAGACTTTCGGATAATTAGTTCCTAATTTTGATTCGAAATTTCCGAAAAAGTGTTTCGATTCTAATCACACTGACTTTTATTTATATGGTACATACATAAATGGTTTGCATAACTTTGTTTTGCATTACTATAAATCTAAGATATGCGCTTTATCTAGCGTAAAGCTTTTTGATGAATACTGGGAAACTAATATACAACTAAATTTCATCCAGTCCGAACAACATGATGTCACACATGATAAAAAATAATTGCTTTTAATAAAATAGATAGGGTATGCGATTTTCAATAGAGGTTTTTCGGCCAAATTAACAGTTTACCTCCACATATGCGCACTTGAAATGTTACATTCTTCGATACAACGAAATTAAGAGAAACAGAAAAATTTGAACGTGAAAAATGTCCTCGTTAACTACTCTATCTTCAGCTTGGAATAACGCATCCGAAATCGTATTACAGTTCTTGCGCTGGCGGGTTAAACTCCGTGCCGCAGAGGCTTTTGACGGATTGGGCGTCGAGATTGCCTCAGATCCCCACGTTCTTTCCAAGGGCTACCGCTCTCCACCACACGCGAATTTTCATCAACCTTTGACTGATAAAAATTTTCCAATATTTGCGCAGATCAAAGCGATTTTCTTTTCATTTCCTTATCGCGTAAAATTTTTCCCTCACATGCATAAAATCTCTGATTGAAAACTCACGACTAGAGACGTCGCTGGAAATTCTCGTGTCATTTCCTCTCCTCAGAACTTCATGAATAAGTAATTTTGTGGAAACATTCGGAGGAAATTACTTCTAGATATTTCTTCCTGAATTACATTTTCCCTCTCTAAAGAATATTTACCCTATCTATTTGAGATTATGTTTGAAAATGAAGTTATTTAATAATAAAAATGCTCAAAAACGTGAATTTTCTTCCCTAAAATCTCTGGTAAGTTGAATGAGGACTTCCTTGTACAAACGCAATTAAATATTTCTTGGTAGTGTGAAAAATTCATCAAATACTTAACTCTAAAGGACGATGTGAATCAAAATTGTGCCACGTCTGGCACAATCGGGATATGTTCAATCAAATTTTGTAGCAAGGCGTTGCTATTGTTTAATTTTAGAGTAGATCCTGGTGAAATTGGCTTTGCATAAGCAGGTCTGAATTATGGGCTCGTAGTCTTCTCGAAAGAGAATTTTGATTGTAATAGATGATAGATTTAAGGATTTTTTGGTAATATAGCGGCGTAAAAAAGTTGCTCAATCAATGATAATTTTGAAAATTGAGTAAAAACCTTTTTGTTCTGGATTGTATTTTGGTGTACTTGAGAAAGCATTGACATTCCCCAGAATATTGATGAACGCCGAACTTTTACAATAATATCCTGTTCTCGAAGTATTACTTGAATAATATGACTGATTCATAAATATTTTGGAAACTTTCGGAATAATTTTCTCCTTAACAAATCTTAACAGCTAAAAAGCTATAGTTATAGATATCACTCAAATGAATAAATGAAATCAACTCACCATGATCTTGAAGGATGATCATTTGTAGCAGCAGCGCCGAGATGAGTCGTTTTAGGAACGGTACCATTGTCAAGTTCAATCGGAACAGCAGAAAGAGGGGAATCCAATAGCTTTTTAGAATCAGAGACAAACTAGAGTTTCCACTCCGTTCGAATCACGTCAGGCGAAAGGCGTTGACCACATGGCGAACACTCTGAAGCGATGGAATCCTCTTCTGTCTTCATTTATGAAACTTCAGGAAGCAACGATTGCTAAGGAGTCCCTCAGGGATACCCGCATCGGTGACAGGTTTCCCTCCCGGGCGCGGCAATCCTACCTCCCCGGTAGATGTGGACTCGGTCCCCGGAAAAATTTCAGATGTACGGTCGGGAATCCAATCGGCAGTCGAAACTTCTCTCTCGAACTTATTCTTCTTCACTTCAGCAAAAGAGTTCAGAAACTTGTCTCATCGGGGAGCCGATAAAAAGAGTTAATTTTGATGGGTCTGATTAATTTGCCGCTAGCTAGAAAATACTTGCGGCGGAAGCTTTTTCGTTTGGTTGGGAAACCTTTTGATAGGACGTGGCAAGGTGTATTTGAGAGTTTATTTTCAGGAAATGGTGAGTTTATTTCTTCTGGCGTCGAATTTTATCGTCTTTTGAGGGAAGCTGATCAATCCGGACTGACAGGTCACGAACGGCGCCGAAACGGAATCTCTGCCTTTGTTTCGCCTCTTCCCAGTTGAAAGATTGCTTTCTCTACTGCTCCCTCACCCGCCAAGACTATGTTTCAAAACTATACACGGAAAAAAATTGGGTTACGATATTTTAAGTCTGTTTCAGTAGGTGCTCACACCGCGGGTCGCAACTGATAATCATTAAGCTTGAATTTCCATCACTCACATAAATTTTCATCATAAACATTCAACAGATAGTACTTTTACGCGTTAATCATATTTTAGTCATTCATTTTCTGTTATTTTTGAGACAATGAATGTTCGGTTATTCGTGCAAGAAATTAATGAAGTTAGCAAAAGTTTCTTTACTTACTGTCGATCCTAGATATGATCAAGTGCGATCTCGCAAGAAGAGTAAAGAAAACAACGTATTTTTCTCCTAAATAATGAATTCCTCCTACACGTGGTAACGTAAGGGAAATTTTCTAACTCATTCCTTAGCATTTATCTTCTGAATGTAAACCACTTGAATTTATGCAATGCATTCCCAACTGCCGTTGATTAATCAAAATGAAATAGAGCGATTAACAATTGACCAGAAATTTATGTAAAGCGCTATCGTATGTAACTGTTATAGCGGGATCACAGAGATATTGGCAGTCGCGTTCCGAACGGTAAATTAGAAACCTACCAGTAGAGCGAAAACACTTCCGAGCACCTCCGAGAATTACCAGAAAAACACACCGGACAACAGTCCCTTCCCATTCATACTCCACGCATCGCAAACGACCGCGAAATAGCCCTTCACGTTGGGTGACAAAAGTCCATTCGGTCAGGAGCAGCTCACTTGCTTATCTTGAAGCCCTTTCTAATGTTACGAGTCGGAGAACGAACGCGCTCTCTCTGTGTGCTCCTGCTTCGGCGAAGGAATCGCGTTGACTGTGGACGCCCTTCTCCTCCGACGGAGGGGACGGCGGGGAGCAGGCGTGGGAGGGCGGGGGAGTGGCGGGAAACAATGAATCCACTCGCTCTTGTTTTAACTTGTAGCGAAATTAAGGTTGGCGAAGATTATGAGCGGACAAGTGGTGAAGGTCGGATGATTATTTTCGGCTCTGTCTCGGTTTAACCGATCTCCGTGCGAAGGGAGATTTAAGCGCAAATATCATGGCAGATGACCGAACTATTAATTATGTGCGTCGAAGTTCGAATTTTTCCTTAAAATAAATAAAAATACATGCCGTAGACAACGCGGTTGCTTCACGAAGGCCAGGATAAACCAAATATTGAATTATTAGTAGTATATCCATATATTACCGTGAATGATGGATAGACTTTACATTATATAACGACATTATAAATTCCATAACATATTATGTAGACTTACTCAATATAAATACTTTACTGAAGCGAAAAACAAATATTATCGTAACTCTAAAAGTTTGAATAAAACTGTTATTGCCCTCACCTTGCGCCTACTGTCTATATATAAATCCGCCACAGATCCGATAACATTTCGTGATACTGAATTCTCTTCATACTCTTTTTTTTACGTAAACCATTTGAAATGTGAACTACAGAACTGATCCAAATCGGTTTCAGGGCGTTTCATCCAAAGCGTTACTTTTAATAGAAGATTGTCTTAAGAGACTGCTCTCTCACGGACATTTAACAATTGTCCGTGAATTTTCACGCAAAGTCATTGCACCCAAGAATAATCACTCAAGAGTGTTCACAATAGACTTTAAACTCTTTATTGAGGGAAGGCTGAGATTCTTCTTCCATCTAACGTGTCGTCAATCATATTAATAAACACGTATATGATCTACAGATGATCAGAGATAGAGGGAAAACTTTGGAAGAAGTTGTAACCGTAAACGGATGTTAACGTACTTACGGTATTATCTTATAACATTCTCTGAAGGATCTTTCTTTCTGATCTGAGAATCTGATTTCACAGGTTTTTGCATATTAAGATTTTCATTTACTGAAGGAAATAAAATGTCGTTCCTAGGACACTGCCTTGAGAAATATTTAAATATCAAAGATAATTAAAATAAATTATTTGCTCTCCTGTGAATGAAATATTTCCAAATTGATGTTTTTAGGATCTTGTGGTTTGTTATAAGCCCATGTTAAGCGATTCTCTGCAATGAATTCGTATCGTGAACAATACATTAAAGGAAAACGCAGTTTGAAGCGAATAATGAAAAACCTGCATAAACCTATTGTAATACAAGCAAAAAGATGTAAAGGAAATTGCAAAGGAATATCGAAATAACAGCGGTAGCACTATAAAAATATGCTACATTCAGTTAAAAATGGGTACAATGTAATAAATCACTTGAAAGAGAAAGAAATATATAGGAAATTAGAATGTTAGACGTACTACAAAACATCCGATAGTTACAATTAATTGAAAAATTACAAGTATCAATATTCAACATAATAGGAACTTATGAAACATTAAGATAATTTAAATACCGAATAAGACTCATAGTATAGCAGTCAACATTATAGTAGAGATGGTAAAAATGAAAGAAAATTAACGAATACACATGGAAAGATTTGCTTCAAAACACCTGGAAGTATTTTGAGATAAGTATAAAGAAATGTTGATCAATGTATCGTGAACTCTCGTGTTCATAGTATTATAGTGTCATAGTATCAGCTTTAGATAAAAGAATTTAGGCAGATTATTTGAAAAGATCTTAAGAAGAATTTATCAATATATAGTCTATTAATGTCAGAAAAATAACATGTGAATAATTATCTGATTAGGTATCTACTATTTCAGGCTATGTATGTTATAACTTAGTTTTTTTTTGTTTCCAATTCTATTGTACAGAAAACTAGTTATTTGATGGTCATTAATATACAGATACACGCAAATGAAAATTAACATTATGTAGCACTATTACACCAGGCCCATGAGAAGGACTGTAAGCCGACTTACTGTGCCTTCTTCTTAGGGAATGAATGGGAGCTGAATTTTAATAAGAATTGATATTTTATTCCTAAAGAAAGACATTAAGGTATGCAATATTACTTGGACTTTAATTTCATAAATATAAAATAAAAACAAGAGTCCGAATGGTTTACCCAACAGCAGAGGAATGCATTAACTCTCGAAAACCGTTTCTGTAATACATATCCTCGTTAACTTCCTTTTGTGATCTAATTAACATTTTTGTTAGGAAACGTCTCAGTAAACAGGGGGAAGCTAGATAGGTATCTATGTATTATGATTTCGGTTACGATCCCTTTCTTTCTTTGAAGAAGGAAATCAATTATCGTTAGTATGAACCGATATCGGTGAAATTACACCTTTAAGTTACGCCCCTCTGTTGGTCGCTAAATTGCCCTCACAACCTTGACTCGATTTCTTTCTTCCATCAATCTTAAGATTATAGGCGGATCTAGGAACTTGAAAAACAGAGGGAAGCATTCTTTTCTTACTTTTATATAATTTACAGAAATCTGTATCATATAAATTTGTTTTTAAATGGAATATAGGGAAATGAAGGTGTTTTATATTTTAGATATTATCTTTGTCCCTCAATATTTGAGAATTCTGCAATAAGTAATATCATTTACAAAAATACCTCATTCTGGTGAACAGATACTTAAGAAAATCGGTCATTTGTCAAAAGTATGTTCTATCGACAACCTCTGCACATGAAGAGCTGGGAAAATGGATGAGGAATTATGCAAATGAATAGAAAGTTCTTATCAATTATTGTTTATAATTTTCATAACGATTGCAAGTATTTCTGCATACAGAATTAACGTTTTCGTAGTCTTATGATCAATTAATAAATCATGACCATTTTTCAGCAGTACTTTTAGAGCGATACCAAGAAATAAATGGAAAAATTTTAGGAATTTTATTTGTTGCGAGAAATAGCACGGTTAGTTCTCTTATTGTATTTCACGAGAACGTCGAGGAGTTTTAGCAATGTCGACCTATTCCTGAGTAATTCTCTAATATTCACTACAGATTGCATTCTTTTACTTCCTTCTTAACTAGAAACCAGAATGTTTCCAAATGAAAGGCGACGATATATAACGGGGTAAACATAAGCGCATCTAATATTTCCTACGTAAGTGCATCTTCACCTTTCCCGAAGAAAAAAGATATATTGCATGCATAAATGAATTACCATCACTAAGAGGATCAACGGACCTAAGCACTGCTAATGTGGAGCTTAACGAAGTGTTTTGTAAGTAGTAGTAAAACCACACAACTGCATCATCGCTTTCGATTCTTTGATAAAAATTCCCAAGGCATTCTTTTCTCGTTAGGAAGTGCTCTAAAGGCTGTTTGGATCGCCATTTGTTACCGCTTTACTCTTATTCTTTTCAGCAAAGGAACTCCTTCTCGAAATCCAGCCTGGAATGGTCTTTGTCCGAGATTCATGAATTTATTAGAGCGTGTAATTTTGGACCTCCATGAATGCACCAGATAGGGTAGGCAGTACATCTAGCCGTTGTTTATGGGACATCATAAACCAGGTTTTAGGAAACCCCAAGCATATCTACACGCCTGTGCGTCCGGCTATTACTGTAAATTAACTCTTCTTGGATTGCAACTAAGTGGAGGAATGCAGAGGTACTCGAATCGAATGAGTACAATCGTACATACTTTTGACCGATGCTGTATGAAATTTCAAAATGACGCGTCGAAACAAAATTGATAGGGTCAATCTCGTGGATAAATTTTTCATCATCTTCCTATGAGAATAATTCTGTTTAATTTCATTTCAGGAAAAAAGAGAATATTCATCACCAACACTCACCAAGAATCCCTTGATTTACTTAAATTTTCATTCTTCTTTTTTTTTCTTCGGGGTATATTATCTGCAGTCGGGATGTCTTAAGTGAAGGATCTTTTCGAACGCCTTGAATAAAAAATGAAAACTAATGAGCAATTAATGATGATTAGAAAATCAACTATTTCGTTATCAACTACATAGTAAGAGTGGTAAACGTGGTGAAAATTTTTCTTTTATTTTCCTCTCTCTCCGAATGATGCTAGTCATACGTTTCGCCGGTCGAAAGCTATAAAATTTCTTTCCTATCGATTGCTACTTGATGATGCTACATCTACGTGCGTTGTTTTTACTTGTATAGAATAGCGAAGGCAGTATACATCACCCCTCATATATCTTGTCTAGTATGCCTCCTCCTATCTCCATTTTCATAATAATAGTGGAGGATATGAGGTTCAAACCTGTCTGAATGATCTAAGACAAACATATTTTAAGATTCAATAGTAATTTCCAAATCGTTGAACCTCTCAAAAATCCCTTCCGGAAGCAAGACTGCATTACCTGAGTAATTTTGACATACAGAATGGCGAACTTAACTGCAGCCGTAAAAAATACTTCGCACAGGAATCTTCAGAGAGAGTCTGAGGAAATGAAAATAAAAGAAAGATTCGAGAGGGTAATTATGATGTGATGGCGAATTTCGAATGGAGAAGCACAGGTAAGGGAGTAATAGAGGAAAGAGTTTTCGTTCAGGGATAAAGTCAAGATCGTTCGGAACGATTAGCTGGAGAGGGAACATCTTTATTGGATGAATCGGCGAGTGGAATAACAGAAAGGAAACTATTCGCTTCCCACAGAAAAGGTATTTTTTTCGCCGCTAAATCGTTTAGCAGCCATAATCTCGGTTAATTTTCCAGCGGCTCTTCAAACACTCAAATCCCAAGAAGCGATCGCTTTAAAAGTCGCCGTAAACGTTGAAATTTCGCCGGGATGTGATTTCACTGCTTACACAAGGTTATCGCCGCGGAGCACTCGCCGTGTTAATGGGATTGGGGGTGCATAAAAGGACCATATTTTGTTTTCTTTAATTCGACAAAGGAGTCGCGTGTTGGTTTATAGAGGTAGTCCATTCCGGATTCTTATGGTTTCGGCTTGTATTGTTTCTTCATTCATACCGGTCTCCCCTCCAATTCTCATACTTTTATGCGTTTAAATTTACTGGTGCTGTAAATTTTATGGAAGTTTATACGTGTTGCTTTCTTTTCCATTCATCCACAAGTGGGTCCATTCTGAATATGGTAATGTGCCTCTTTTACGTCATGATTTGGGAAAGTTTCTGATTGGGAATTCCTTTCATTTCACTTTCGTTGAATATAAATAACGGGTGATCCTTCTGTCGTGATTCATAATTGCTATGGCAGGCCATCCATGTATGCAATTGTCACTTATTGAAAATGTTAATGTAATAAGAAACAGATCTATCAATTGATGGTGCATTAATTGATGATAAAGTGAATCTTACACCTTATATGCTGAAGTGTTATTTGTTGGATATCCGTAGTATCTTGGTAGGGATAAAAATAAGATATTAGTACTTTTTTGTCCAGCAGCATTAATATATTTGGAAAAAGTATAGATATCTTATGAATGTTATGAGTGCATCTTCCCATTACTCCCATACAGGATTAACAGATCAGAACAAGTTGTAACAAGTTTCCTTCTCTACCGCTGTAAAAATATTATTGCATTCTTTTCTTTACATCCAATGATTAAAACAATTCAAATTTCAAAAAAGCCGCTCTTTGCAGTAAATCTGAAGCTTAAGCAATGAATGCATCATTGTGCTGAATATTTTAATGGCTATGGGAATTGATTTTAATCTCCATTAATTTTTTAGAAACAAGTCATTAATTAATCTTTCCGGAATGAGGACAGCACTCAAACTAATTGCATTGACCAGCATCTAAAAGTACATTACACAATAAATTCTAGCGATCTTCAGTCTAGCATAAGTATTCTTTTACCGCTCTTTGGCGCTATTTTGGGATTCACCAAGAAAACATTATGATAAAATCGATACTCGAGGGCGTGACTTCGTGGAAAGATATTGCAGAAATGAAAAGCTTCGTACTTCTCCACAGGAGCTTTAATTCTCTACCGGTTTCGTGTGCGGGGAAGTGAGCATACATTATCTTCAGGCACAAAGAAATCATTTGTCCTCATGCACCCACACCTTCCCTTTCATCACCTCAGCCCTTCTACCATCCTATATATATATATATATATATATATAATTTTATAGGGAATAAGGAATAGAGAAAACATTAGTTATCATAAATATGTATATATATTCGTACATATATATATATATATATATATATATATATATATATATATATATATATATATATATATATGTACGAATATATATACATATTTATGATAACTAATGTTTTCTCTATTCCTAAGGAGGAAAGTCTGCTTAAGAAACCGGTATCTAATTAAAGCCGTTGTGAAAAGTAAGTAACCTTGTAAGATTTATTATCATAAGTTTCATAGTAAGTTTCATTTCATTTATTACCATGTAAGCTTTATTTTCATGTCTACAAAGTATTTTGATGTGGATTAAACTAATGTTTAAAATGTATATAATTCCCGGCTTCTTTATTCTATTTTTGCATAGAATTCTTGTAAAAGGCCTATTCGTACGTCGATATTACCTTGAAACGTCTGTGTTGTTGAAGGAGGAGGCGATGGAATCTTATTTTAACTTATATAAGATTCTCTGTGAAGTCCCTTAAAATGAGGAATGTTAATGAAAATTGACATACTTGCTACGAGGAAAATACTTGGTATTAAAATCACGCTCATACACCAGCGTATATTTATGATACCACAGGATCATAATATTTCGAGCGCTACGAAGTTAAATACTTTGCCAACTGAAATATTCTGAAAAATTAAGTTACGCGTGTTCTACTTTACATAGAGTCCATAATATGAGTCATCTAAATAAAGATAATCATATTTTAGCTCCGGAAAAGATTCTCCATATTATTCTCCGGTTTAATTATACCTTCATTCTCTGTGAGACTTATGCAGCAGTTTCAGATTTGAGCAGAGTTATAAAATAAGAAAATGATAAATAAAATGTATCTAGCGCCTTAATTAGAGTAGTTATATGAGTGACAGGTAAAAATGCCGTGGGCAGCTATCGCGACTGCGATGAAGATCTTGCGTCCGCAGGCATTATATATTTAGATAAGCATAAAAATGTTAGCCGTGAATCTCCCTCGGAGGCGATGAAGCGTTGTTTATTAGGGCAAATTTCTCTGGTCCATCACACCAGATTAATCACAGTCTAAATTTGGCTCTTGAATTCCATTTACTCATCGGTACATTGATTTCTTGTAGGTGTGAGAGCATCAAAGGAACTGAGGCACACACTGAGGGCTGAAGAAGGACCATTTCGTCATTTTGTAAGAATCTTTTGGTTGCGCTAAGGTACCTCTTATTGCTAAAATTCATCCGTGGGAGGGCCTATTAAAAACATACCGAAAAGTTAATCTTTGTCCTGGTTCCTTTGGTGATCTAAATAAGAGCAGTTTTATTTTACACATATACACGCACTTGTGCTTAAGTGAGGGAAAATTTCATTGCGAACGAGAAAAACGAAAATATGGTTCACAGTAATGTTACTGAGCGAAGATGAATAAGCCTATAAAGAATCTGAGGTGATTAGAATGTTATGTTAAACTCAGAATGAATTAACTGGTGAAAGTAACACTTTGAAATCTTCTCAGAAGAAAAAGGGAAAGTGATTTAAGAGGGGAAGAGACATCACAAAAGAAAAGTACTTTAAAACATTTATACAACGAAATAGACTATCTTATTAGCTCATGCTTGTTCATTTCTTTTTTCTGTATTCAGCTAATTGGTTATATCCAGAATAACAGTAACGTGTGGTAGTTTAATTGCTATATGTAGGACTACCTTGTGATAATCCGGGAGAAGAGCCTTCTTGAATAGCGTAAAACTGAAATTTCACCGAAATATGCGGAAAAAATCTCCCAACGAGCATTTTCATCGCAACAAATATCGAATCATAACCAAACGAAATTGCATTCAAAAGAAACAAATTTCCATGCGTTTTCCGCCATACACAAAATTAAAATCTCCCCGCTGATTTTTAAGAAAATATTTACAAAACTGCCGCTTCGCCGACTCTTATTTTACTCCCGCCATAACACAATTGAAACCGTAATTAACTCGCAAATGATCGATAGTCTTAGTACTCTAATTCCCTCCGTTCCTCCCTCAATGTAAACTTCATTAGATCCGAGTTTTTGTTTGTTGCTCTGATTTATTTTGCCTCCCCTTTAATTAAACACTTCAGTCGATTTTTCCACTAACAAGAATCCCATTTAACCCCGGACTGAGAAGACTGCGAAATTTGATGAAATTTTAACGATGATCCATCGATTGCCCCGTCACAAACACTCCCTCTCGCCACTCAAAGAAATAGAGAACAAAGAAATGCGGTTTATTTGGACTTCAAACGGGATGAATGAATATCGTCGTCATATGTAGTGCTCGATCGGCTGCGATACCTATGAAATTGCATTGACTATGGAAAATGGATAGAGACGAATTCGGCGGCTCATAAACATTCCCAAATTGCAGTGCAGTAGGTTTGCAGTCATCCTGCGGTCTCGTACACTTCATGGAACCATGCGTCTACCCAGCATGAGTTTGGTCTCGAAAAATTTGTCTTCGCAATTCCCACGTTTATTTATTTCCGCTACTATCCGCTGAGTCATATCCCAAATAGAACGTCTCGAAGACTTCTTCAATTCCCTAATCCTTTTTGCAACTCTGAACATCCGTTGGGTGTCCCAGTAAAAATGCGAAATTTCAATTGCATTTCAATTAAATTATCATTTGAACTTCTATTAGTCGAGGTTAGGTCCAAGTGGGCTTCTCTTCCCGCTTAATCTAGCCACAAATGATATGCTTACATTTGGATAAATGAAAGTGAAAAAGATTTAAATTAAACGTATAAAAAGAGAAGTGAAGAAAAAGGAAAGATTCGGTGAGTGGGAATCAACTCCACTGAAGGTTAATAGAAATAAACCCACGTTGTGAGAAGGAAGAGGGGTGAAATATAATCGCGAAAACGCAGTAAGAAAAAATTGAATCAGAAATAAAACTTCAATTTTTAATCAAGGAAAGGAAAAATATAATAAAAATAAAATAGGCAAAGTCATATATTAAGTTTGTCAACAAAATTTCGGCTGGTATATGTCCGATATTTTCTTCCACATCATTGTATTATCACAACATCATTGTATAGTATTGAGTTTGAAGTCAAAATTTTCAACTTTTCAAGTAACTAATTTGTTTAACTCAAAAATTAAATTATACATTCTTATTGGGTCAACATTTATTTTTAACGAAACCTTTTGGACTCGATCCTTCCAATTCGGGGCCTTTTGATTCCGATTTTTCGCTTTTATTTATGTTTGAGTTATCAGGCGCACAGGTGAAAATAATCACTATTTCCTGATCCTTCAATTATTTTCTTTCATACCGTAAGAATTCCTTACGAATTTCTGGATACAAAAACGCAAACACCAGCTTCTGGGGGAAAAAAGACTTAAAAAGCCCATACAAAGACAGTACTTATGTAAATTCTAATTTTTTCTGATAATATTAAAAGAATACGTAATTTAAACACTAATTCACGTAATCTTACTCGAGTCACAGTTTTCTACTTTCATCATTAAAAATGAATTTCATGAAGAGCTACTCAAATATTCCTTTAAGAATATCCGATGTGACTATTTGAAACGCTGCACATTGGAGAGAGAATTTTAGGTATTCGGTGGAGTGTGGAAAGCTAGTACCATATATATTCGAAAAGCAGGGTAATCAAGAAGGTAATAAAAAAGTGATATTCTTGAGTGGAGCGTGATATTTAAATCAAATCCTGATGAGTTTATCAGAAAAACGAACGCAGAATACTTAGATTTTTGAATAATTAAATATGAACAGGAAAATTTCTATACAAGTTATTCGGGCATTTGTATATTTTCTACTCTAGTTAAAATTTTGGTGATTCTTTGTTAAAATATGGCCGATTTATTGCGATATATTTCCTTACAGTTTTATTGAGCTGAATTTACATTATACTAAATACTGTATGTCGTCATTTTGGAATTTTAAGTCTCAATTTATAAGTTAAGTTTAATATATTCAACCTCATTAATGCAAATGTTATGTTGTATAATAATTCCTTCATTCATTTAGATTATATGTAGGAGAGTAAATAACCAGAATGCGAGTTTTAAATTTAACGCAAAAGAATAGAAATCAATGTATTAGAGCCTCATGATTACTAAAAATAGCACTTGATCACAATATTGCCTTCACTCGTTAAAATCTACTCCGAATTATTCGCGAATTTTCCTTATCATCTGCAAAGAAAATTTAAGTGAATGATGAGTATCCGGCGACGTATAATAGGATTAGAGTACAGAACGTCTTTATTGGGTCAAATTGTGAGTGGGTTCACTCATCTTTCACAAAACTTATTTTAGATTAATTCAGAGGCAGAGAAGGTCTTTCGATAAGCGTGTATTTCTAAGCTGCATTCCCTTCTTCACCTATTCAAACCCACGGAGAAATAAATATTTATGACCGAATCACACGTACTCAAGGATAAAACTCTGCCGAGAATTAGATGTGGCTTTTCTATTAATAAACGGACTCCTGCCAAATTGAGCAAACAGATTGGGCCGATGAAATTTGCAGATGTGAAAAATAGGAGAAATGCATCCTGGAAATCCCTTGAGGTCCTTGACCTTTGAATCAATCTAAAGATGGTTCTCGTTTATACAAAAAGTGATCCCCCTCACCATTTCCTCCAATAAAAACGTTTTGTATTCTAATCCTCTTATATAATACCGGATCACTCATCATTCACTTATTTTATTCAGACGACGGGGAAAAATTGCAAAGAATTTGAAGTAGGTTCTAACAAACGAAAGAAATATTATCATCAAGCGCTGTTTTTAGTAATCCTCTCATAAATTGACCTATAATCTTCTGCTTCCAATTTGTAACGAAATCCGGCAAGTTGTATAAATTCTCTCTTACATGTGATATAAAGGAGTGAAGAAAATATTTAATCGCATAACGTGTCATTATATTTATGAGGTTAACGTATAAATTTTATAACATGTGAAAGAAGTTTTAAGGGCGAAAGTGATCATTGTTAAGAAACATACATAAAGCAGCATTTCCGCATGGCAACCCAGCGGCCCTTAATATCGACCCGTTATTGGCGGAATTTAACGTGCAGGTATACTTGCATTTCAACGGTTTATGCCCACATAATTGAAGAATCCTCATATATAATTTCTCCAACAGAAAGTACAGATGACTTTCGATTGAGATGCATTCATGTACATTGAATTATTCACGAATCTCACTAAAAAAAAACAAAGATTCTCAGCACATTGACAGGCACCATCTGACAGTTCTGATCTTGAATAATTATCTTTCAATATCTAACTTACGGTCAATCAACACAGCATTCAATTTGGAGAGCCTCAAAGCCTTCTCAATCATCTACAATGAGGAAATAAGACTCAACAGATAAGATGAAGAAGTAATCTGCCCCTTAAATTGAGTAAAAACATCCTACGAATAATACTATTACAGCATTCGATAATGAGAGATAAATGTCCTCAAACAGCGTGATTTTAACCTCACTAGCTTTCAATTAATCACAGCCATAAATAAAAAAGACGATACTTCGATAATCATGTAATTTGAGTTCGAAAGCGTCCTAGCTCCGTGAGCATCCATGAAACGTCGGACCTTTTCCTCGAAAGAGAAAGAAAGAACCGGAGGATACCTCTCAGAATAATCACCCAAAGCACATTTTGGCGTGTATAAACACATTTCAACGGTTCTTTCTTCCTCTTTTGGTGGTTCGCAGCTTCATACTAGCCGGAGATTTTTTCGACCTCTTATTCATCAACAGCCGAGTTCCAATTTCTTATCTATCCGTCATGCAGTTGCCAAAATATTAGTGGAAAGATACGGTGGCAAGATCTTCACCACGCTGAAGTTATACCATAAAAATATCATATTATTTATCCTAAGCCAATTAAAAACCGCTACATTTCTTTTGGCATATCTTTGTTTACCTTGGTATGAAAAAGACTTCCTTTCAAAAAGAACAGAGACCCTTGGAATCCATCTCCTCCCCATTCCTTCCGATAATCCTTAACATGTGTTTGTGGTCAAACCCGCCTCGCATTGCTTCGAAAGAGAGCACTAATGGATAGCGGATAACGAGCAACGAGGGCTATAAACTGCTTTACAAACCGTTTTAGCCTCGCGGATTGCCATCCCTTAACGTTCATTAAATATTTTATCGGGTTTCTTTCCTGAGGCATCGTTTGTGGGATTGCCTCAATCTGCATAATGTATTCTTTCCCGTTATCTCAAATTTATGCGGGTAAATAAATAAATTGATCACTGGATTCGGATTGATAGTAACAGTTAATACGGATCGACAACGACCGTGAAAAAGCACAATCTAGGCCAGATTTTTGAAGTCCTTTAATTTTCCGTCCAAGGTATTTAATTTCTATTTAATTGGTAAAAAATTGGTTGCATCGAAAGAAAAAAGACCGAGTAATCTACAAATCAATTTGCACTACTTTCGTCAATCAAATCTTTTTTAAAAGTTCACTTTCTAGTAGTAAACAATCGCTTTGAGTTCGGAAGGCGTCATGATAAGTTTATTCGTTCAATTAAAATGTGACAGCATATTTCTTCAGTAGGTAAAGCGATGAAAAAGCGATTTCTTCTCGTTATTTGATTTCGCGAAATGAGAAAACTAGATCAATCGAGATAGTCAAGTTCTATAATGAATGATTTTGAGTAGATTTTAAATTAAAAGATAAGTACACCGATTTATAGGGTCCTTTTGTTAGAAATGGGATAGTTGGATCCAATTTTCCGACTGATTGCACTCTTATATCAAGAAACCCCAATTCTAAAATTGCATAAAATTAAATCATATTTTTGACATTTTACGAAATGATATTAAGGAAATCCGATTGAAAGTAAGCTATTTAAGTAGCTCCAACAATAGAATTTTAAGTGAAGCGAGGTTCTATTTTCTGTAATGTGAAATTTATACTTTCTTGGTTGCTGTTAACAGCTGATACTTGTCGCTCATCGAAATCGAAGAAGAATCGATAGAAAATGTTTATCGTTTTGTCCTTAGAATTCCAAAAAAAATGTTTTCCTATCGATTTCTCGAGTTCCACTTTGGACTGGATTCAATTTCGTAACTACATACTAGGTTACTTGAATTTTGAAAAGATTGAATATTAGAAGAGGTTATTCCAATCCGTAGCAGGCGACATATTTTCTGATTCTGCGGGTAAGTAGCTATTTAAATACTGCAACACGAAAATTCTCTCCTGCCACTTCCGTAAAATCCTTCTATCCTTCAGATTTGATTCTAAGACAGGTTTCCGATTTTGGTAGGTATCCACAGCAGTATTAAAAGTAAAGAGTATCATTTCAATAAAATAAACAGCTCCTCGGGAAAATTTATTTACAAATATGTTATCGAATTACAATGAGATTGCAAGAAAGACTGGCTTATGCCTTTCAATCATTAGATTTTCTTAAAAAGGTAAGCTTCTGAGAAGGTTAGGAAATTATAATATAGCCCAACATGAATGTAACCAACTTCAATATGTCTGTTCGAGATGATCTTTCATTAAAGAATACCTAAATGAACTTTGAATCGCGCAGTTGATCGTATTGCAGAAATGAAAATTTTTCGATGTTTGATTGCACTGCATTGGCAATAAATTCCCCATTTCTGAGAGTCCGATAACCTGCGCAACAGTTGTTCAGAATTAATCCGTTGAGCTTCTTTGTCGTCGCGGAATTGAAACCTCTTGGAAAATGTCAATCGATCTGTTTTTGGTCCATCCAGTCAAGATTGCCATTTAGACTGATTGCTCATGCATTCGAAATCAAAGCCATCGCTTCGTGTACACGTCTACGGACGAATACGCTAACTTAGTGCAGACTTAGTTTTTGGGCCTCTTTTGCAGGACTATTTTCAATGAAGGATGATTGCAAGGCCCTAACCAGAGGGTCGTTAAGGACCCTCGCATAGAATGCGCACTCTGAAATACACGTTTACAGACAAAGATTATCTGAAGTAATTTGAGAAACGTAGCATTAACTACATCGGTGGTAAACGCTTTAAAGCAACCACCGTTGAAGGGAAACCAATAACCACGTATCGACTCTTGAGAAATATTGATTGGAAATAGGGAATGCCTCTCTTCCTCCTGCTTATTGATGTTCTAGGAAAAGAATGCGAGATGAATGAAGATGAATTGGTTTCTGAGAGGAATAAAAATAACTTACTTTCACACAGATAAGCCGGAGGTGAATCCGACCTTTATCGACAAGGAGAGGATCTTTAGGAGAGATGAGTAGTCACTCTTGCTTTACTCTAATTTATACAGAATTTCTTAACTGGAAGAGGACTTCGCATAACAACCCTATAAATAACGCTTTTCATAGAAATTTTAAGGAGAAACAGAAATGAATGTCATTTCTCAACATAGCTCGCACAGTATTATAACGCCCATAAGTACTGGGCAAAACGGATAAAATAATCCTTTACTGTGTGGTTTAGTAAAAGATTTTTCATAGTAAAGCATAGGAATTGAAAAAGTTATTGCATTTTTGACTTTCCTGCCATTCCGAGGGAATACGACATCAGTAGCGATAATTCGGTTTCTCATAGGTTCTTTCGCAATCATTTCATACTTTTAACTATAATGAACGTAACATAGAAATCTCAGGATTATCATCATTGTCATGGGTGGTCTGCTTGTTCAGGTTCTTGTTTCTTCAATTTAAGATATTAAATTTTATCGAAGCAGGATATAGAAATGCTTTAAAATTAAGTGATGACTCGTCTGATTCTTTCAGACTTTCTTGTAATTTGAATTATTACTTACGGAAAATGAAGTGTTATTGGAATCTGCTAAATTTAATATTAATATCTAATTCATATAACTTGTTTATAATAACTTCATATATTTATTTATGAATACCTTGCATGAGAACGTTGGCTTAGCCATTCTCCACTCAAGTGCATGATAACTTCCGTTCTTTTGAAACTATTATACGGAATCACAGAAATCGGATTAATTACGGAATGAAGAATATTTTCATTTTATTGGCAGCGAAATATATTTATTCAATTTTATGTTTTGATTTATCAATGATATGGGTTGATCTTATGCTATAAAACAAAAACAACTGGTTTACTGAAGTACTAATCTGGAAACGTATACATTTTAACGGAGAGGGTGGTTTGTAACTCACCATGTCCCCATTGCTGCAATGAACGCGAAGGCACGGAGATTCATCAGTTCTTATCTAAGTACGCGATCACGCATAACCATTCGAGAGAAGGAAATATCACGTGCAGTTTTTGAACTTTTTTCATTTCCCCTGTATTCCGTTACATTCGCTGACCCTCTTCTCCTCGTGTATCGTTTATTTGTGAATGCAATACAACAGAAATACAATTAATTAATTTCTTGTATGAAATTTCTAATGCCTAAAATCTATTGCCGTATCCTTTCTTGGACAATAAAAACAGTATAGTAAACATATATCATGAAATGTCTGCGTGAAAATGTATTATTCAGAAATGAAATTCCCACATATTTGAATTCAAGAGGAATCTCGGTGACATGAGGTCATTGGGTCAAAGAATACCCTTTAATATCTTTCATCGTATTCATTTCTTTATTCAGTTTCAATATACAACAGTGTCACAAATTTATAGCGAAAGTAAACCAAAAGATAGACTTAAATTAGATATGGCGAAATAAAAATATCAAACAAGTAATTGGAAACAATGAGAAGAGTTTGGAGTTTATCTTGATATGTCCCATAGCAATAAATATCGCTTTTAGTAATGAGAAAGGACCAAGAGAGGGTGGAAGCGAATAATATGAAGTGAAGAGAGAAAGATAGGGAACCTTTCACATATTAAAGTTAGGAAGTGATACCTTAAGCACTGTTTATAGGAGCATTCTTTGCCACTCCTAGGTACGACCGCAAAAGAGGCTTAAAGCTTTTATATTTCCGAGTGCTACAGCATATACGCTTAAGCACAAGTAGCTGACCACGTAATTTACCTCTCCCTAGTGCAATTTTGTGCTCAGCTGAGTGAGTATCGTCTGCTTCATTTGTTTAATTTAATTCGCTTGGACTATGATTGTTTGGGTGTGTTTTCACGCTTTAATTATTATTAGTTAATCTTATCGACGAGTTATATTTAAGGTTCGTGTCATTTTCATATCATATTTTATAATATAAACTTGAGTTTTATTGATCGCCATTTAAAAATATAAGACCAAAGTAACACTAAAAAAATAATATATATTTATTACACTTTGGAATAAAATTCATGAAACTGAGAGACGAATTGCAAGTCAGCATTACACATGATTATTTAATACATCTTCGGTAGCATTTGATTAGAATAGGAACCGAAAATAAGAAAATAAATTACAGTGTTCGAGGTGGATGGACCTTCGGCATTTGGAATCGAATTATCCTTACTTGTGCGACATACATATCGTGCTGAATTTGGGCAGTTTCAAGGAAAACTCCAAATCAAAAAAATATATACATATATATACGAGGTGGTCTGAAAAGTCTCCGACCACAGATTTTTCAGAAATCTTAAGAAAATTTTCAGAAAACATGTCGAGAAATGGCTAAATGTCAGAAACATTTCAGACCACCCATGTGTGTGTATATTTATTTATATATATAATCTTTTCGTTGTTCTTTTTACTATTTCCCTTTTCAAGCTTCTATGTGAAATTCGTATAGTACATTTTATAAGTATATTTCAAGGTATTAATAATAATACAATACCAAATAATAATATAACTACATATCTAATCAAAAATAAGTCACTAATGACAACGATTACGAAATCATGTTTATTCTTGCTCTTGCCTACTTATGAACTCACTATACGGATGAGGAAGAAAGCCCTAGTCTGGGTATATTACATGAAACAAACGGATATTGCACCGAATACCAAATATTCGATTCGAAAGCAAGATCACTGGTTCTTGATCTCGAATACTTATCATCCCGCAAAATTCTTGGTGTTTGCTGATTGCAAGGATCGAATGCCAGGTATGCTTGGGTTGCACACGCAGGAAATTAATAGGCAATAATTAAATCGGTCGAAATGAGCGTGATTTCATTCCGGTCACGATGTGGTGCGTCGTCAAACACCAGGTGCACGCGTCGTCGCAATAACATGTGGCCCTCGTGACATGAACTCGCAGTTTAGCGGCAGTTATCGGAAGACCGAAAAGGAGATTGTTTCGTAAGACCGGATATTCCGGAATGGGGGTTGTTGATTGGATGTTATCTAGGGCTAGTGCGGTATCAGCCTCGTCGGTTTGTTATCGGCGCCCTCTATCCGTTTATGAGAGCCACCGGTAAATACATTTCCCGAGCGTTGTTTGCTTCCCATGTGTTTGGCCATAGCGTTAATGGACTGCCCAACAGACGTACTTGATGCTCGAGATTTTTTACATGAATCAAACTGCTGATGATTGAGTGAGGAATCCTTTTTTGCTCGCGTTTGTAGTTATGAAGGCTAATGTTTGAGTTGCTTTTTAGAGGCAATTTCGAGAGCGGGTTGTGAAGGTGCGATCCAAGGAGTAATTTTGGTGACTTATGATCTTTAGCGCTGATATTCAAAAGTTAAATTGAACTCTTTTGATAGCTTTTACTTTATTTATCTGATTTATCAGACCACACTGATTAATTTTAACTTTTGACTAATATGTTTTTTTTACTACCGCTGTTAAGATTTCGTCATCTGCTCAAAAGCCTATGTGCAGCATCTTTTATATAAAATAAACGTGCAATAAATTTTGTAATAATATTTACACGGTAACGAAATTGTACTTACACACAGTGAAACTCATATGATAATACATAATTAAAAGCGAAATAAAGGAATTAGTCTCCTCTTACACTTAACTGCTTGCCATTGAAGATTTAATAAAAGAGGTAATTTTCAGTAACTAAACAAAAGATTATAATAGTTCCTGTCTATCTATTCATGCTAGATGGATGAGAATTATTCTCAGCATGTAGACATGTATATATTTTAATAAAAATAAAAGATGAACTAGTATTATACTATACCTATCTAATTGCTACATTTAAATCTAGTCCTGCAAATGATCAAAATTTATTTCGAGAAAAATGATAGAATATCTAGAATATATCGTTTACAGAGATTACGATTTTCATCCCTACTTTCCATATTCTAGAATCACTGAATTTAAGCTTACATTGACATGATTGAATGACATGATATGGGAAACTACATATTTATATCAAATTTTAAAGTGGAATTTTCTCCGAAAGACACGGAGTTTCGAAATTTTCAATCGACCATATCGTATATAGCCAATACATTCGATACAAGCATCGGCATCTAAAGATGCAGATAAGAGTCAGTCAAGTGTGTGTGTGTCGATCTTCTTCTTTGAAGATTTTGTGTCGGTGGAAATAAAAGGTCCTAATTTCATTAAAGTAGTATTTCTTAATCAAAATTCAAAGATACTCATCAACGAGTTATCAATGATCCGCTCTTATCCGTATGTTGATAGACATGAATAAATGTAAAGCTACAATTTACGGTAATTCTTGCAAAATAAAAACAGAAAACCGTACAGTTTTTGATACAATTAACTTATTCTAGGAGGTTTTGAGAAGAGTATAACATACTCGTATGAGCGAGTTTCATAATTGGAATTAAATAGATCGTTTTGAAGGAGAACTTTTCAACGTAATAGGAGAATATCAAAATTAATAATAAATATGTATCTGTATACTCGAAAAAATATAATCTATAAAGATGCTAAGTAATAAAATGCCAAATTATGGAAAAAGAGAAGTAAATGAATTGAATGAATAATTTAGGCATATTACCAGTACCTATTTGTAATTAATTGATAATACATACAAGCATATACGCACAGGGGTTCCATTTTCAAATGTGTAAAGAGCAAATGGCAGGCGTAACTTCAAAAATACTTTCGATTGATTTGAACGATTCATTGCTCCAATTAATTCGTGCAATTGATTAGGCTGATCGATTTCTCATAGACTCGCTATCGTGATGATTGCAAAGATGAATCCTTTTGTTTTCCACCACCAGATTGTCCCTTTCGTGGCCTTTAAAATGCGGTGAAAGGTTGAGGCAACAAGTTAACCTTTGCAATGAAATGAGATTACCCATTGTCAGCGAGGCGACCTTTACATCAATCTATCGGACTGCGATACAAATGCTTTATTCGGAACTGAGTGAGTCCAATCGCATTCAATTGATGAGTAAGTCTCTTTGGAAAATTACAGAAAATCGTTAAATCATTAAATACACGATAATACTTAGTTCCAACTTCTGTTGCGAGAGCTTTAGAATGGAAAACAAGAAACTTTAAAATTTCAGTTTTGCTATAAAATTTCGTTTACTATATGGTGCGAGAGAATCCTGATTTTATCGTTCTTCCTTATATGGTAAATGCTTCTGTTTTTCATTCAATATTTTGTTGCGTCGTGCGAAATTGGACTTTTCTAAAAACAGATCAATTTTCGTGTAATGAGGAGTGAGCGTCTCGGAATTGCGATATAATCTCCCCCGAGAAAGCCTTCAAGTTTCCCACAAACACGTATCCATTCGCAGATCACTTTGCTATCATATGGCCTTCAATATTCCGTTGTAATGATCGCCAAATGAATCTCTTCACCCAGTCCCTTAGGAGTCTGCCTTCAACGCTCTTATTCAAACAACCTTGGTTGCCCAGAGAAGTTCCCATCGCAATGCACAGGCGATCTCTTTTGGATACAACAATTATTAAGTATACGGAACTTATTTTGGTTGAAAATGTATATATTTGTATTTCTAAAAAAATAAACTCTAGATACCAAGACCAGAAATATTCCAAAATTAGCAAAATATCAATATTTACCTCTATCTATGCATACACCCTGCTTTATGGAATTTTCTCGCCGACTCTATAGATGGATAAATCAACCTGTAGTTCGTACTGCTCTCTCAAAACCATTTACAAGGCTCTGCAATACATAAGTCTGCTCCTAAGTGTGATATGACACAAAGCAAAGAGATCAAAAGGCATTTTTCTTCAAGAACATAATTTTCACAATGTATGTACATACAATTAAAAATAACCTAACCTTAGAATTCTTAAAATCCTCAAATTTACTATCGTATTTTAATTTATAGCCATTTACTGTTGTTGCTCTTTTTCATTTCGAGCGTTTCTTATGTGCTCGTTACCCGTAAATGTCATGAACTACGAGCAATAGTTATCTATTTCAGCAATTATTACTTTTTTGCGAACTTTAGTTCGTTCCGAAACCAAATTTCCATGGGAAAAAAGTGAAAAACCGAACTACGAGGAGCCAAACCACCTAGTAACAAATAGTACCAAAACTCAGTACGAGTACTATTTAAGAACATGGGCTAATAAGTAATTATTAATCTCTTCTGTGTTGAAGCAAACCCACGCGAAAGACCTTCGCAATAAGGAAGAGTCTAATATATTCGAGTTATCTCGCCCTCAAAATCAAGTTGAGTTAATTAAAATACAAGAGGGATACGTTAACAGAGATAGCGGCGGTAAAGCGTTTTATTGGGAGAAAGAGAAGAGATAAATAATAGATAATGAATAAGGGATTAAAGAGGGCATAAAACGAGAAGAAATGGGTAAGCAAGATTGGGAGCGAGTGAAGTTTTTGCCGGAGCGGAAGGCTTAGAAGTGGGGAAATAAGTGTATTTATAACGCAGGATGAAGTCGGAAGTAGATTTGAAGAACGGGTAAAGAAGGAAATGACAAAGCAGTAAGGGTAAAATACGATAATCGTATGTTACATAATAGATCAAATCTGTTTATCTTGAATTTGATACCAGTGCATGTTGCTATAATACTCTATAGGGAACAGGGTCTCTTTTGTCCATAGTATTCCATAGAATTAGAAAAACCGGCTCCATGGATACAACAAATCTAAGCATTGATTGTCTTGATGGGTTTTTAACTTCGAAACTAATGATTCTGCATTGATAAAATTAATTTATAGAATAGATTATTCGATAGACTGGATTCAAGGAAATCAAAGACATACTTGAGAACATTCAAAGAGGGACGCATTTTACTTTGGGTATATTCCATAATAGTGTTCATTTACAGTATTTATAAGTCAGATTTTTATGAAAAAAAGAGTAAATATGTTTATGATGTACAAAAAAGGAGTGTATATACCATACGAAAAATTAAATCTATGTAGATTTTAAGCTCTCCTCTTCTCTAAGACAGCGATGTCTCTAGAACTCACCTGGATGGAAACGAGAGAATCTTTTGTAAACATAAGTCTATACTTTCTTTAGAAAGTACTTTTCTCATAATGTTTGGCTCGCTCATTTTCTATGCCAATCCTTGATTACTTCGATCATATCCATTTTCTCACTTCCACCTTTATTTTCTATCAACCAAACTTCAACGTATTTTACCAATATTTTCCTGATTCCCTAATCAAAGGCTTTTCTTATCATTTCTCATCGCTAAAAGAGAGCTTCTTGGCTACAGATATTCATTTTCTAGCTTTGTTTATACACTTGCATTCCAAAAGAACTCTACCAAACTAGATAAATTGATTTATATGTCCTACTTACTCTCTATCAACTCCGATTCCTAACTTTATTTTCAACAATAATCTCTTATTACTTCTATTATGACTTTAATTATTGGAAATTATCATTGAATGATATTATTTGATATTACCGTTGGAAATTGCAATTTGATACATTTACAGAATTTTACCTTGAATAAGAAAATAATTCCAAAATATTTTATCTCCTGAATTATCTCATGTGGGCAGGGGAGTTTGACATTGACAAAAGCGGTCCCAGGATCGATTCCTGGTGGGAGCTAACGTGCAAAATGACTTCAGCTATCGAGGTGCTTTTAACGATACTGCTAACGATTTACCCTGCTATCGAAGGCAAAGCATATTATCATAAAAAACTTTCATCTAGTGAACCAACCACAATCAAATACAAGCTAATGCTGTATGCAACTCATGAGATGACTTTACCACAACTGGTATATCCAGTGAATTTTGTAACTCAGCAGGACAGGAGTAAGGAAAGAGATGGATGAAAAGGTAAGAAGAAATTCGAAAGGGGAATATTTGAGGGTTTCCATGATCCTTCGCCATGAAGTAAACTGGCGGGTGGCATTCCCGTGGAGTGGGATTGAGGGCGGGAAGGAAAATGCGGGAGTCCGAATCCTCAAGGGAGAGATAAAGAAGGGAGAGGTATAAAAAAAGGAGGAGGAATGAAAAACAAGTGAAGGAGGACAGACGTTTTCATTCCCGTACGCATTCAAAGCGGACGAGTTCTTTAGGGATTGTGTTATCAAAACGAAAGTGGATGTTTGCTATATTCCTAAGAAGTATCATTTACGAGAGACACCGTAGAATTACTCTCGTACAAAACTGGAATAGTTGATGATTGATGGCGAAATTCTTCTTTCTTAAAGCTGCACGATGGGATTGAGATTCCGTTGAATTTGGATCTTAATGGTGGATTTCTTTCAGCCACGAAGGATTTTATGCGCACTTTTAATTTGTTTTCGATATAAATTAAGACCTACACAATAGGAAAGAATAATCGGAAGCAAAAGTATGTTTATAGACGAATGCTGAAAATCAACTACAAAATACGAATGCTAAGCAGTTTTATTCCGATTTTAGGGAAATTTTGTCGCGGTTGTTTTCTTGGTACAGTGAGTGGGATAACTTGGTGGCACCGCCACAGTCAGCGAAAGAGAAAGTGCTTCCCCAAGAACGGATAAGACCGCTTACATTCAGAAGGCGAAGAGGATTTGCCAGTAGCGTATGATATTTCCTTTCCGTGGGTTTATTTATCACTTCGTTCTATAAATAAACGTTTTCTCTAAATACCTATCCTACACAATAATATTCAAATTCAAATGATAAATAAAACTATACTTCGCTATTTACTACTATTGTTACATTTTCCAATTCTTCCTTTTTAAGAATAACTCCTGAGTCAAACAAATTCTTTGAGAGAAAAATATCAATTTTTCCAACACAGAAAACACATTTCCGGCATCTTTCTCAACTTCAAGAGGATCTCGTTGCCAATGCTTTTTCGGTTTATTAATACTGGTTAGTAATGTGTAAACCTGTTTCGGTTTATTTGTAAAATATATTTTTCATATTCATTGCATATGATGATGATCATATAAAATATTTTGGTTTATTTTGTGGCTTTTGAATTACAGATCTACATTATAAGTTGGCAAATAATTGAAAGAGTTTCATTTACATTTATAATTTCTTTGTAATTATATCTAATATTTATTGTTTAGTTTGTTAGTACACGGTATGTGTGCTTTATATGTTTAGCTTTTCTTATTTCCAGATTATAGCATTTTTTCTGTTTTTTTTTTTAGTGAACTCTCAATTGGTTTGTGCAGGTTTTCCTTAGCTTCATTTAGGATATATTTAAATCCACTGTTAAATTCATATTTTAATCTATAGATTTTAATTGACATGTAATGAGAACTTATTTACATTATTTCTATATGTTGAATGAGCTTCAATTTCGCCCAAATTACATTTACAGCTCCGTCACCTCATTGAAGTATTTTCACATAATCTATGCTTATTCAGTTTCGTGCAGTCACGATTCGATACTCAATAGCGAGGGTCTTTTAAATATCTTGAGTGGAAAGAAATGATCAACGTTAAATGTTTATATTATCATATTAGACAAAAGTCTTAAGGGAATCTAAATGAGGTTTTCTGGATCGGGAGAGAAAGAGAATGAGTCAGAAGGGATTGAACTACTCTTTGTTGACTGACAAGGAGACTACACACCGTCGGACGCGATTTAAGTGGTAAGACTCAGTAATTTGATAGATATCGAGTCAAGATTGACGAATCACTCCCAAAGTTGGGTTTTATGAGCGATAGTTTTCACGGAAAATGAACTTAAAGTTTACGAAAAATTGTCAGGTAGGCTATAAAGCTAAGCGTAGCGACCTTCGGCATTCGTCATTTCCCTGGAAAGGCAACACAGCCTAAAGCAGGGGAACTTCTCAATGTAATGTATAATGACCAAAAGACCAATAAACGCTTTTCAAAACAACAATTTCGTCATTCGAACGTTTGGCGCAGTGGTATGGTATCCACTTCCAAAGTCCTTTTGGTCGGGTTCGAGCCCTCATGCGTGAAAATTTCTTTTCTTTTTTTCCTTTATGTACTCTGTCATAATCTTAACCTATATATGTTTTCTTCTTTATTAAGGAATGAATTCTGAATGCGCGAAATAAAAATCTTTACTTTACTCCAACAGTTTTCGGCTTCTATATTTAAACCAATGTGTTCAGAGTTCAGAATTGGTAAATGTAAGTCGGGTATTGCAATAAAAGTTGCCGTTAGAGCGAGCAGCTGGATGTAGAAGAGATTTGAAATAGTCCTCTGCGTTACCTCTCTAGTATTGTAGTTTTCAGATAATAAATGCGGACATAAGTATTTGCGCATAATTTGAAGAAACGGGTGACTCACAACGGAAAAATACTCTAACTTTTGGAAAATAAGTTCAAAATCCACCAAAAGAAGAAAACAGATATAGATTAAGATTATGACAGAGTACGTAAAAGAAAAAAGAGAAAAGAAAATTTCCCGCATGAGGGCTCGAACCCGACCAAAAGGACTTTGGAAGCGGATACCGTACTACTGCGCCAAACGTTCGAATGACGAAATTGTTGTTTTGAAAAGCGTTTATTGGTCTTTTGGTCATTATACATTACATTGAGAAGTTCCCCTGCTTTAGGCTGTGTTGCCTTTCCAGGGAAATGACGAATGACGTAGGTCGCTACGCTTAGATTTATAGCCTACCTGACAATTTTTCGTAAACTTTAAGTTCATTTTCCGTGAAAACTATCGCTCATAAAACCCAACTTTGGGGGTGATTCGTCAATCTTGACTCGATATCTATCAAATTACCGAGTCTTACCACTTAAATCGCGTCCGACGGTGTGTAGTCTCCTTGTGAGATAATGATTTTTATATGGAATGGAATGGAAAAAAAAGGAAGATTAGACATAATATATTGGAGGTAAGCGCCGCACAGAATTTATTTTAGTCTATTGTGCTGATGTGCATAATAACTTAACGGTATCCAGTTGCGTATAGTTTTATATCCCTTTCTTCACAGTCATCGCAATAGAAAAAAGGATCATGCTAACTTTTTTCGATAAGATGGTGTGTGTTTTTAATTCTTTCTGTATCTGTACATATGTATTCTGCATTCGTTGAAACTGCGGATCAATGCATTAATTTAGCTTAAATTCCCTGTTACTTTCTAACTGTTTTGAATGACGCGTTGTAATGAATCATACCCCTTCCTATACATTAATAGTAATAGTGGGTGAAATCTTAAGGGAGCTTAGATTGTCAGTCACTAATAAAATCCGATTAATAATTTTTCAAAATTAGGCAAAATTATAGAAACTATCACCTTATTAACACAAATACCCGATACCAGTTTTGCAATTAAGTTTATTTTTGCACAATTTTTAGATTACTTTTTCCTGAACCTTATTTTGTGAATGAATTCCATCTTCTATGGATTCAATTTCAAATTTAGTTTGACAAGAAATCCATGAGAAATCCAGTTACTGCTGCACAGTTTCTATATTACATTTTGTAGAGACAAGGTAATGAGGGGTTACCATGAAAAAGGATCAAAATAAAATTCAACTGTAATTTTTAACTATTATTAATTCACAGAGTTGATCCTCCTTGATTCCTTTATAGAGAGGTATATAATAATGCTTAAATTCCCAGGTACGTCTACCAAATCTTCCCTCCACACTATGGTTAATACATTTATGCATTTTTACAGTCATATCAAAATATCTTTCCCTTCCCTTAGCCTACAGTCGAAATTTAATCTTTAAAATATGAGCTCAAATGCAGGAATTTGAGGAATGTGAGATAGATGTCGGTACTGACACTGGCAGCTTGGAAATCAGTGCCGACGCCGGTCGGTTAAATTAAAGTATCTGATAAGGAGCAAGAAACTGTTTAAGCAATAACTTTGTCGCTATTTAAAGAGAGAGATGAAATGGAAGGGGAGGTGAGAATGGAAGCAGACTGGGAGAAAAGAAGGAAGGTTGACATGGTGGGTAAGCTGTTTAGAATATCGTCGACTTACAAGAGGGGGAAATATTATTATTTTTTTCTTTCTTTTTCCTTTTTCTCTCGGAGAAAATACAAAAGCCATCTCCCGTCGCTGTGCTCTTTGTAAATGTCTTCCTTCCCTACACGTCATGTTCTCTGCTTCATTCCATTAACCAGTGCATGTAGTATTAGTTCGCTGTGGCTTATGATTAGTCGATCATGGAAACACTTTTATCTATGGCATTGAGAGTTAAGTGCAGGGGGTTAGTTTGAATGTGTATCATGAATTCTTCTAACAATGGCATCGTACAACTTAGTATTTGTATTAAAAAATAGAATTTTGAAGTGATTAAATCTCTATGCAATGGCCAAATATCTGTAAAATTCAAGTAGTAGAGTAATCGATTAAAGGCTTCTGCAGAAAATTTATGATACTTCTGGGAGCAATTAGCAAATATTTATACCTTGATATCATGGTTACTCGAAAGTGAAAATGAAACTCTTTAAGCTTAATGAGGGTGACGCTCCTATTTGACATCAGCACTGCTAAGTTTGCTGTAAATAAATACGATTACAAAAAGAAGATTTACATAGTTTTTAAAATGAAGTTTTCACCATTTCTGCGATATTGACTCAGTTTTTGTAGGTCTGGTTTACACTTTAAGCAGAATTTATTATTTTTAAGGAATATTGAATTGATTTCAGTTACACTTTCTTGACAATAATTCTGATGTCCTTCTTGGGAAGAGACCTATGCAAATACATAAACCAGTTGATTCACATACAAACTCTAATCCAGCTAAACATTTTCCCTTCATTCTATAAAAATGATTTAGAATAAAATAACGCGCAATCCATAAAAATACGTCTTAAAAATCTTATACACGTCCTCATAAACATACAGATTAAAAGCTTAAAAACATTATTTCATCACACAGTTTTCAACTTCCGATGGAAAAATTTATTTCATTACAATTTCTAAAAAATTCTCTTTCTTCTAAGTAAATTACAAGCATAGAATTACTTTGTCGAGAATCATTCCTTCTTAGAGCCAAAAACTTCATGATCAATAAAGAAAGTGGATATTTTATAAGGGACTCACCACAGCTTCTTTTTAATTACTTTTTGTTGGCACCATATTCCTTATTTCCATTAAAGATTTGAACGAGCAAAGTAAAACATAAATCCATATTCCACTAATTTTGACCTTCATAGAAGAGAGGTTATAATGAAAATATATTTCCCGGCTGAAAGACTCGTTCCACATTCCTTGACTGAGAAAGAAATAAGCAAGATAAATATATAAATTGAAGAAAAAACTGCTTCTCTGAAAAAGTATTTTCTTCTCTTAATTCCGCATCATGGATTTTAACTAAACATCGCCTTTTGTGTAAACTTTTGAGTCAATCATTTTTAATCAGATGAAGTGTGTCATTTACTATTGATTAGGCAAAATAATCGAATTAAAAGCCATTTTTCCAGGAATAAACTACTTCCTGTTTTAGTTAAATGAAAAGAAAATAATGTTTGATAAAAGATTAAACACTTTAAGATCGCATGTAGGAGTCTAAGAGCGCATACTAATTCATCGTATAAGATTAGCTAAGTGAATTAACTTTTGCTACTACAATCGAAATGCTGCTTTTTTAAATAATTAATTTATGTCTGCAGTCCTGGTAAGAAAATATTCAGTTGACGCTGTCTGAAAGTGTATAAGAATTTCGAGAATATCTGAAGTAAAGAAAAAGCAGCCATTTATATTAAGTTGAAAACGAGGAAAACATACTGAAACTATTTTTCCGCTCGACTTATAGTTCGAAATATTCTATCAATGAAGCTTAGTAGATCAAAAAAATAATCGAAATTTCAGAAACCTTTCCCACCGTTATCGTTTGAAGGAGTGAAATATTTCCGCTACGCAAATGAGGCTATTTAAGTAAATCGCTTTTCAAAGCTAAATCACCGAGTTATTTCCGCAAAAAAATGTGGGAGCGCTTTCCACGGCTCCCTAACGAACGCTTGTTTTCGGAAACCAACCTCAGACTTTCTCATCTTCCATAAGCAACAATCTTCGGGCCAATATGCATAATTTAGTCCTCGAGAGCGCTGGGTTAGAGAAGGGAAAGGAAGAAGTTGTCTTGGGGAGGACAATATCAGCGATACGCCTTTGAATGGACGCTAACCAAATTCTCTCTTTCGAGACACATTGTAAATTCACTCTTTCTCATTTTTATCGCCGGTCGATTGAGAAACTTTTCGTATTTAGCGCCCATTGTGACTGAAGCGAATTTCATGTCCCCTCGAAAAGGAAATTTTAAGAAGAATATTATTGAAGTTTACGAGTCAGGGATAAGGATTGTCATGTGACTATACCGCATATATTTCCTAGTCCTCCATTTCTGTGGTATACGTCGAATCTTTTCCGTCAATATAATACTTTATTGTTATATATATATATATATATATATATATATATATATACACACACACACACACGAGTAAAAGTTGCTTGCATACTGCAAGCTATCAGTTGAAGTCAGTATCGTACCAAGTAATGCCTCAAAACAATTTTGAAAACTTCGCGCAAAAGATCGCCTGGGGTCGAACTAAGGTCCCGATCGTGCAACACAATTCCATATTAATGTTAGATAAGTGCCATTCTGACGTGTTACAAAGTTACGATTCAATATCTTATCGGGAAGGTCCTAAAATAAGATTCCGTTTTCCCTGTTTGAAATGCATGGTGGAATCGGAATGACGCTCTTTCATCGAACCAAGAACCGATAGAGGAACGGCAAACAGCGTATATGAAGCATATGAATTGCCTCTATGTACATTCCATATTACATCATTCCCGGTTATCGGATAAGCATTAAAAGTAAATGTCATAATCGCCCGCCATGCATTTTATACCGGAGTACCATTCTCACTAGTTCCAAAGTTTCGATTCAATATCATATCGGGAAGGTCCTAAAATAAGATTCCGTTTTCCCCGTTTAAAATGCATGGTGGAATCGGAATGACCGTCTTGCATCGAACCAAGGACCACTAGAGAAACGGTTAACGTCTTGAAAGAATTTTTTCAAACGCCTCTGTCACCATTCCGGGTTTTATCTTTCCAGCTTATCGGTAAGTCATTGAAAGAATATTTCAAAAATAGCAGCAATGCATTTCTTATGGAAGAATTTCGCACCCACCTGTAGTCGAACACGCGGTCGTTCGGTAACATTTCTTCCATATGAACCATGGAAGACTAATCTATCCTCAACTTCAACCTCCCAGATTTTGGTTCCTTTATCTTAACGTTAAGTGCCTCAAAATAATTTTCAAAATTCCGCGCAATGCATTCTTATGGGAAAATTGCGATTTTTGGGACATTCTGGTATCGAACCTATGATAGCTAGCGTCGATGTCTGAATTATTCTGGCATCTACTAGTACAGGGTGGGGCCAATACGTCGTAAAAATCTGACGTCAACGGCGCTTGTGGAACATGGTCAGAATTCGTATCCCCAATAAATATATATATATATTGGTGGGTCAATAAGTCCGTGACCTTGTGAATTTCCCGAACCTGAAAATTAATCTTACTCTAGTCTAGAACTATCTATGAATGGGTAAATGTCAAAGTTCTAGAAAGTTGCGTTGCTTAGTTTGTGTTTTACAGCCACTGAAATGAGATAACTACGTGAATTTTCGAAAATGGGGAAAAAAGCGAATTTCGTGTACCCTTTAAGCCGCATTTTTTGCGGAAGAAAACCATCATTAAAATGAAAGAGAAGCTAGATAAATACTGTATGGACTCTGCACCATTGATTTAAGGTAAAAATGTGGTTTACTGAATTTCTTTGTGGTGGCACAGGCACAAGTTACGCCGGACGTTCTGGACCTTCAATTGAGGTCTCCACAACAGTAACAAAGGAAAAAATCCATGATATAATCTTTAACGATCGGAGATTGAAGGTGTGCGAGATCGTAGAGGCCATAGGCATACTATATAGCTTGGTTGTTTCGATTTTGACTGATCATTTGGGTATGAGAAAGCTATCCATAGGATGGCTGCCGCGCTTGCTCTCAGTTGACTACGAAAGGTGGGTGTGACTACTTCAAAAGTGTTCTTGGCGTTTTTCAAAAGAAATCCAGATTAGGTTTTACCCCATTTCATAAGTGTAGAAGGAACATGGAGACCAAGACCACACACCGGAGACCAAGCAGCAGTCGAAACAGTGGATTCTCGGGGCGAATCGGCGCCGAAGATGACCAAGGTGTGTCTGTCAGCCAAAAAAGTCATGGTGACAATATTCTGGACCCTTGTGGTATAATGCACATTGATTACCTCCAGAATGGAAGAATAGTAAATGTAGAATATTATTCAAACTTATTGGTCTAGTTCAATCGAGAATTAAAGGAAAAACGACCACATTTACCAAAAGAAAGCGCTCTTTCACAAGGACTCTGCAAAGTTCCACATGTGCACAGCCGCTAAGGGAAGAAATTTAATGATTTGAGGTACCAACTTCTATTATATCCAACATATTCTCCAGATTAAGCTTGCAGCAACTATTTACTATTTCCAAATATAAAGAAATGGCTTGATAGGATGAGATCTGGCTTAAATTATGAAATCATCGCTAATATTTGAGGTCCTCGAGAAGTCCTATTATTTGGAAGGGATAAAGTAATAGGAGAAACGTTAGACAAAATGTATAGAGCTAAAAAGAGACAAAGCTGAAAAATAAAAGGTCTTTTGGTCGAAAAACCTGCGTTTTATTTGAAAGGTCACGGACTTATTGACCCACCCTCGTAACAAATCAAATTTGGAAATGAAAGCCTGAGGTTCATCCAAGCTATTTCTTGAAAACTTTACGATCTGCTGCGGTATATTTAAATTATAACCGTATTATACCCAACTGGAGCTAAGGAATCTCACATTACTAAAACTAGAATTACCTTGTCCAAGGACAAGGTGCAAATTATTATGTAATGATAAATTAATGAATTCTTTAGTGTTTTAGAATGTAAAAACTTATTATGGTTCCAATTTAGCGTTATAATTCAATAATTTAAGCATAGCGAAGGTTTCAATTACTATCAAACTATTCAATACATGGCTGAAACATGTTTCCAATTGGAAATAATTCAAATATTTAACTTAATCATATACCAGTGGACTGTTTACTAAAAAAGATCGCATTATTTACGAGAAACCATGATGGGATAATTAGTGATTCTTTACTTTTTCGTAACTATGCCTTTGGTTAGTTCGATATTTTGTGCAGAAATCTCAGCAACGCAATCGAGGGAATGCCCAAATAGGGTTAAATGGAAGATAGGACTATCTAGTCCTTTTTCGCCTAATAATAACATTGTATTTTATTCAAAATTATCTTTTTAATACAGATAAGTCTTAATAAATATATAGAGATTCAGAGGCTTGAAAATGTATACAATACTGGTTGATGCATATTTCCAGTAATGAAAATTACCATGCATATTTTCGCAAAATTCTAGAAAAATTCTCTGATTAAGCTACATAAGTGACGATTTAATTGGTCATTCGTATCCTTGCATTCCCACGTTCCCTTTGAGAGGCACCCAAACTTTTGGGACGACAATGAGGGAGTGTGTAAAGGAGTCGTAATGAAGATACAATTCAGAGAAACACTCGCCCGCATAAGAGACGAATCATCTCGAAGATCATCGCCTCAAAAGTAGAAAAGGTTGGGACTAGTGTTTGGAAGCTGGAAAGTTTGTTTCCGTGGAGGTTCGTTGGGGTCGAAGTTAGTCCGTAAGAAGTAAAAGGGTGTCTGCAGTTTGAAGGAGCGACACGGAGTCTTCCCTCAGGCTAATTGTGGATCCGCGAATTAGTGCTCGGGGTCGCCGCAGTTTTTGCCGGATAAATAGATAAGCGGGGAAAGTACTGCGGAGTTCCTTATTAAAGATTTAATTCGTACGGAGGTCGCTCCTCTAGGATCGTGCCTTGAATACAGACTACACAGCACAACAAACCTGTATTACGGGTTACATAAGATGAAGGATATTTCTACTCTCGCTCGCCAATCTTACCTTGAATGATGACCAAAACGTCTCACGATGTTTCTCTAAAATCTCAATTCCCGAATTCAATTTCTGTAGTGATTAAAAGTTTTAAGTTATTGTTTCTCTGGGAAGCAAATAGTTAATAAACAGTAAAACATACTTGAGATGCTCCTGGTTGAGACGCTATCCCGCTTAAGACGTGGAATAGTTTAAGTTCAATAAGGATTACTCAATAACACCACATAATAATTGACATTAATTCATGGCTTGATTGATAATGGGTTGAATTCTCGGGATGCGATGGCCAAATATGATTCCTAATACCTGATTCTTTATGTAACGATAAGGGCATATTCCTTGTTCTAGCGATTTGACGATATTAAACTCCCTTAATCCTAATCCCCGAAAATTATTGCAATAGAAATTTTATTTATTCGGTGGAATAGATAAAACACAAAATTGTGATGTTCTTCATTTTTAAAGTAAGTTGAATTGCACAAAAGACAAGTTGAATTTTTTCCATCAATATATCATCCAGTAAATGTGACTGCAATAAATCATTAGGAATTTTCAATAACTCATTCAAATTAGGAAATTTCCGCGTAAGATCTTGCCAGTAAATGTTACACCACAGTCAAATTATTGCAATATTCCATTTGTCAAAATCAATTTCATAGATGTATTTTCTCGTAATTTCTTTCGCGATACTGAATTCTTCGATCAAATCCTCATCCCTTATTGCGAAAGCAATCGCTGAGTGAAAAATTACATTTTAATCCCTATTTAAGAATCGTCCGTTAAAGGGCAGTGCGGCTCATCCCATCGGAAGATGTTTCGAAGGGTCAATTTCAAGATGACCTCTGCACGGATCGTTAAAAAAAGAATCTTCGGCGCTGGTCTTTGTTCCAATCAAACTGCATATTTTTCCTTCCGGGATCATCTTATCTTCGGTACGCCCGTACAAAATCCACGCTTCAAACCCCTCTGAATAGCGAACGAGGTCCATATCACTTATTGCAGCGGCAATAAAATATTAGGAGGCCCTCCCGAATCGGTGGGCTGGATGAATGCGAGGTATAAGAGCATCCTTCTATTTTCGTTCGATATTTTCGTGAATTAATCGCAAGAGCGAGAAATCCGATCCCTAGATCATTGTGTGCCACTCTTCACTTCGAATTAATTGGATCTCATTTCTCCTCGTCTCCCCCGCAGAATAAACTCCCAAAATATTACCACTCGAACCAACCCTATCCAATTCCTTTGCCGCGATTGGTGATTAAACTTACATGGATCTCACTCGAAACGAAAATGGCTTTTTTATTCCGGATATTTGAAAAAATCCGAGGAGAAACTGCAGTGCCCATTAGCGAATAGATCGAGAAAAAAGAATCCTCTCACTGCGTAGCCGTCCGCAAGTAAATGGAAATTATTTCGGGATAAATGAAAGAGCGCTATTTCTTCATTTCCAACTGTTTTTGCGTGGGATTCACTTATATTCTTCAATTGTTTTCGGGGGATTGCATTTATCCGAAAGAGACGTTGATTGAAGTCACTTGAGAGGTCCATTCGCTCCCATTTTAATCTCATTGACATTTATTTGGAAAGACAAATCTCCCGACTGAGGATGCATGTGTTCGTCGTGTGGTTGCATCAACACACGGGTATTGCCCTCGGTGGAAGGCGGCAATTAGCAAGTATTCCCAAAACTCCCTCTTGCTATAATGATGCAGGAGATGATTTTATCACGTACGCGAAAGAGAGCTTTCGTATTCGCACGGAATTAATGCTGCTTCCTGATATTCTCTCTCTAAAAGTTCGAGAATAAATTTTGCCTGAGAATGACATCAAGACAAAACCCTTCTGGAAATTTCAAAAGAATATCACCTTATGCTAGAAACTGGGTCATTTTCGTTTTAATAGGACGTGATTATTTCATGGCTTGTGAGAGGTTTTATTAGAAGAAATGATTAACCAGGAAGTACACATTGTGTGAAACGTTTTCTTAGAGAGAGAGAAAAGGAACTAAACATTTCTTTCTTTTTACCTATGTTTCATCTCACTCTTGACTCTAGAAAGCTAGTAACTCTTGCATTAAAAATGAAGGGCTATTTTGGAAGTTGATCTCTGTATCTAGATGGTTAAATGAGTTTTAGAGTTTAAGGAAAATTTATCAATAATAGAGACTAACTGGTCCGTGGCAATGACATGTTTCTGGATTCCTCCTTTCTCTATATATCGAAATGTTGTTAACAAGGGCTCTTTCTAACACAATTCTATCATTGTGTCGATAAAACTGATAAAAAATGCTATCAAATAATATTCCGGTATAAATAATTAACGCATAAGTTTACCATTTAAGATACAAAAATGCAGCCAGGACAAACAAGATTATTTATAGTTATCATGTACAAGATGATTGTATTTTTTATAATGAAAGAGTGCGTTTTTAAGAATTTGATTGATTTATCAAGTTCCACCTTTTATTAGTAAAGTATCTGATCTAAACAGCAGAGTACGTTCAGCCTTATTTGTGGGATGATTCACGTTGGGTTTTGGAATTGATATAACATATAAGACGTG
The DNA here is from genome assembly GCA_036926295.1 of Pachydiplax longipennis. Taxonomy (NCBI): domain Eukaryota; kingdom Metazoa; phylum Arthropoda; class Insecta; order Odonata; family Libellulidae; genus Pachydiplax; species Pachydiplax longipennis. The sequence continues at coordinate 224,566 of JAVFKF010000085.1, read as the reverse complement.
AGGAATAATTCTTATATAGTCAGAACTAAAAGGGTCTGGAACAATCTCCGAATGAGTGTTATTGAGCCAAAGATTTTAGGGAAATTAAGAAAAGACTGAAAAGTTTTGTTTTATAATCATGAATAACATACATTTAACATAGTATTATATAAATGTAAGACATATTTAACATAGTATTACATCATATAATTACATTATATAATGCAATTATATGATGTATTGTATAAGACCATTTGACCTATCGGCTAAATTCCGTTGGAAATAAATTAATATTTAAAGGTTTATTGGAATACTCCCTATAGGGATTCTTATTTTGTTTGGATTCATCGGATAACACGATTGATCGATAAACTTCTCTCCGTAACAGAATCTTATATTGTATTCATGTTGCCATAATTATCATTCTTATAATTACCTATGTTAAAGCCTTAGTATCCTCTCATGGTTACGTGAAAATTATACCACATTATAATGTACTCCAATCGTTAATAAGATCAAGGAATGCCTAAAGTTTAACTTTTGAGCGATCTACAAAAACATTAATGAACTTACTTTAATAAAAACAAATTTAACAAATTATTAAAAATTCCATGGAGTTGCTGCATATATCAATCTTGGAAAATTTCTCGAATAATAATTTCGTACAGAAAAATAACGAGGAAATAATTGAACGCGAGAGAATCACTCCTGAGAATTTCGACAGTGCTTTCAAATACGTCATCTTCGTGATAAGAATATTAATGCAAGAAAAAACTCTGGAAGGAAGATCCACTCACGGGAATAAGTCCTCACAAAGTTGAAAGATGGAGCAGAAAGGTCCATTACGCCCGTGTAATTCCATCCTCCCTTTTCAGTGCAGAAATTGAGCGCCGATTTGCATTTATCGAATTCCGTCTGTGCTTTTTATTTTTTCCTCCGGCGAATGACGTATTTTTTCTCCGGAGAAAGTTCCTCGGATAAGAATGGCCGACCCTAGAAAGGCGATACTTTGGAGAACTTCATCCAGAACAAGTTTCCCAAGTTACGACTCTGTGAGAAAAGATGAGGGGAAGGCGATATGCGAAAACACGTTTCATAAATAAATGATACTTCATGAATTGCCTCTTTATAGGTTTACAACCCTTGTATGCCCAGCAGGAGATGATTTGTGCGGGGATGAGACGAAAAGTTGCTCCGAATTTATCGCTGTTCCGTGAGAAGAATAGATGACCGAAAACTTTTAATTTTCGAGGGAATTTAATTGAAATTCATGCAGCGTGCGCCCTGCAATCGCGCGTCGTATATATATTTTAATTTGACGCGCCTCTTTAAATTGTTTACATCGCGACACGTACCGTTCTAATTAATTGTTCGTTAGAAGGGATTTTCAATCCGGAATCTTTCGGTTATCTCTCGGAATGTTTGCCTGTTTTTTGGGGGATATTTTCGAAGCATTCCAATTGATACGAATACTACACGTCTATGCTTACTGATGAATAATTCGAATGAATCATTTAATACTTGCCTCCTTGATCTCTATAATCATAAAACCCACAAACATCCAGTATTTATCTTGTTAACTTAATTTAAGGAATAAACAGAGGACTTTGGAAGTGTAATTTTCAAATGATGTAAAAACCATATTTTCTATATATAAGGAATGCATTAAGATAACAAAGTGATCAAAATGGTCATTGATAATACTATTAGCTACTAATTCATTATATTATTTAACATTTTTCCAATCGTATTAGGAGTGAGTTTCTGTCGAATGCTTCGCAGAATGTCATGCGTAGAAATTTTATTTTCACCTAGCCAGATTCAAAATGGTACGATACGATAAATATCAACATCTGCTGTGTTCATTTTTGTGGATCATTCTTGTTATTAAATATAAGGTTGTCTCCGAATGACCTCAAGCTCTAAGTGCGTTTCAAAGTAACTGATTTGAGGAATAATATGAGGGTTCTCTTAGTTTAGAAAGGAATAGCAGTTCTCCTTCATGGATTTGCGATTTTCGTTACATGAGGCGTTTAATTTCCCTCCTTTCTGGACCATTTTTCTAATACTCTTATGCTTTATATTCTTCATTTTGATATCAAAGAGTAGCTGGACTATTATGGATTGTGGTTTCCAAAATATGTGAACTAATGTAACAACTTTCAAATGAATCAAGTATTGATTTAAATCAACTTCCTTACGAATATATACGAATACGACTAAAGTCATTCATTAACTTTACATATGATAGGCTTTTAGTTGATACTTTCTCGAGTTACAAATATACTAAATGAGACCCTATGATAAAGCAACATATTAATATTAGTAGTAGAGTAACTCATTTTTACTAATTTAGTAAAAATTTTAGCTTTTACAATGTTATATTTGATTCTGATCTTTCATCTGCAGAAAAGAACAATGTTTATACAAATTTAAAATTCAATAATAATTTGATTTTCAATGAAAACAGTTTTTCCATAAGAAATATTATTGAATACCTTGATTAAGCTTTATGATACCATAGAAATGAACTGAAAAATATTTATCCCCTGAGATCAATGAAAAAATTAAATCTTCCTTAGGCTATCAAATAATAACAATTTTTGTCAGTGTGTATGCCTCATCCGGCCATGAATTAGTTAGATTGTTTCCCTAAGATATCTTAAAATTAATCACAAAATAACATTTGATTTACCTGAGTCATACTACGAAAGATCTGTAAGAGAATAATTACTGAAAACTAAAAATAAATTATAGTTTAAGAAGCTATAATTTATCTCTAAGGCAAAATATTACGACGAAGAAATGGCTTCCTTCATCGAATATCTAATTTTTTTATAATATTATTTATTATTTTAATGTTAATAGTTTATTAATACTCTACACTGATACCAGAATAGTCCGCTTTAATTGATGACAGAATACACTCTACAACTTTTAACATGGGTCTGAAATACATATACAGATTGTAAGTAGAGTAAATAATTATATTGTGATTTGTATTTCTTCCTTAAAGGGGGTCTTCTTATGCAGTTTGCCTATCCCAGAAATGGGAGTCACTTGAATGAGTGCTTCCCTGAGAACGGAATGAGACTGCTCTGCGAGACTCACTTAGCCTCGGTTAGTTTAAAAGAAGCGGAAAGTGGAGTATTTCAGGGAAATATGACCTTCTCCTTATAGTTTATGGGTTTATCACTCGGAACTGAATTTAATACCTATCCTTCGTTACGTGTGATATATGCTATCTCATAAGTAATTTCTCTTTGTAGGAGCTTCGTAATGACGATAGTGAATCTTTACTTTTTAAGTCTCTGATTGAGTGTTGCTAACTTTTCCGGGCACCTCCACTTTCTCTCCGTAGCAATGCTTTCTCTTTTAAATAGAGATGTACTCTGCGCCTTTAAGAAAACATTCACATTACATATGAGTGCGAGCTTTCTTCTACAAATATGTGTAAGAAGTTTCCAAGTGAAACCACTTCTTGGGAAAGAAAGGGACAAAATGGAATTGGCAAGGAAGAAAGAAAGTGAAGGGAATGGTTGAGAGCAGCGTCACTCCGCAGTAATTTTGTCTGCGGAAGGCTCAACACAAGAATACAAACTTAGATGCGTTAGTTCTGATCCTAATGGTCAGTCAAGAAAATATTAATTTGCATACATTTCTATAGGTAAGTTTTCGGAAAAGTATCCCCATAAAGTGACTAATGTATTCGTATAAATTAGTACGAAATCAGATCTTCATTAGGTAATTTTATATTATCACTGTATTATTATTTCCTTTCATGATTAAAGCTTCTGTTTTATTTTATCTATGAATTTATGTGCTTTCTGTTGTGAACATTTTAGTAAGACACTATTACTTAAATACGTGAAGTTGTCCGAAGAGCAGATTTGACTTTAATAATTTACCGATACGGACGTTAGTGTAAAATAATATATTTCCTGATTATTTTCATCATTATTGTCGGCTGTATTGCCCATTTTAAAGACAATTAATTTTTCCTAGCATTCCTGAATTCCTAGATCAGTACGACTGAGTAATGTCAGCAATCACTGACTGCAATTATCGAGGATAGAAGCTCTGAAGTGGGGTTTCTAATTTGTTTTCTTATTTGGATATTTATTTTAGGGCCATCATTACTCATTTTCCACTAAAATGAATTTCTTTGTGGAGCACTATACTTAAAGAGTCGTATGCATCACTCATTGAATAATCATCTGCTGTATACCATAGGCTGGAAATGGGGTCTCGAGACAGACTACTACTTACTATAACGCGTGACATCACCGAAGGTAAACTAAATTTGAATTTAAAATATAAAAGTGTAGGATGGTTTTAAGCAAAGAGATTGCACACATAGGATAACGTTGTTTCTATTCAAAATAGAGTATCAAAGGGAATTATTTGGAAATGGTAGTATCATTATAGTATACTCCATTAAAAATAATTTCTGAGCAGCTACAAAATTAATTGTTTTCTCTGTAGTAGGGAATCTTTTTTCTCTAAACTATTTCGTTTTTCCTTTCGATAGATCTGGAAGAATAACCCATCATTTAGACTGAGGGATTACATTTGCTGAATTAAAAAAGCTGAGTTGCATTAAACCATGTAAACCATACTCGTAATTTTAAGCGTGAAATATTAAATTAACCATTATTTTCTTAAAATTCCTTCTATTTAGTTATGGAATTATTTCTTCCTGACTTATATAAATCTGAAAGGGTAACAAGGGAGAATGTAGCAAAGTCAATCACTGAGTAGTACTTAATTTACAGATTTTCATTGATTTAATTGATGAATGATAATTTAATCATAATTCAGAGTCTACTCTTTGACACGGGAAACAACGAGGCGTTTCTATTGCTAAAATGGGCATAAATTGCAGTCATCTCGATCCTGTGGCAGCATCTGTGGCTGATACAATTCAATCGACGGTAATTGGTTGCCAATGGTATTATGAAATCATAGCTTGGCTGAGACAATGGCGACCTTATCAACGGAAATAGCCAATTATAGCTCAAACAGCCGCTCATGTGAAAATCTTCCGAGGGTATTGTAGCCTTCGAATAATTATAATCATACCGTGAAGATTTTTGGACGAAGCACTAAATTGGTGTGAGATTATTTAACATGAATTTAAAAGGGTTGAGGTGAGATTCCTCTCGATTATTACTTAAGGCAAATTAAGCTAACATTCATTTAATAACAACCATTTCACAACACAATTTCACATTATATCTTTTTACTAGCATTAAAATTTATTATGGAAATCCACCAAGTAACATTTAAAAAAAATACCATACTAATACCGAGAGCACTTTCTCTAAAGGCTAAAGTATTACATACTTGGCTGTCCTGGTGCCCCAATTCCACCTAGTATCGCCGAAAAACATACATACTGCTAACTCTAAAATTAATGATTTTCTTTCCACTGTGTCATTTATTAAATTCAACGCTTAGGGGGTTAAATTTTTGCCTTTCAAATGTAATATCTCAGAATTATTTATCAAAATATGTTGTACATAAGAACAGCATTTGTCTCTATTTATAAATTAGATGGATTCCCCCATCAGTGATTCGCCAAATCGCTAGTTTATATTCTTTCTTATACTCGTATTGTTGTTTAAGTTAAAGGAAAACTATCTTGAAAAGAACAACATTCCGTAACTTCCACAGCAGATTTTTTATTTGACATAATTAAGAAATCCTGAACCTAATGATGTCAACATATCGACGACAATTTTCAAATTAAATTATTCCGTTGAAGTTAAGAAGCGTTTTTCTTTTCAAGATGGTTGGTGTGAGATTCCACCAAGTCACCATTGATTCATATTAATTAAAAAAACTCATTGCTATGGTTATTCATGACTTTGCCGGTTGAATTTCCTCGAGAGAATATTCTTCCTCTCAAATTCTCCAAGCCAACGCAGCGACTAAATTATTACCTACTTTAAATACGAATAAATTTCTATCGCCATGAATAACAGAAATAGTTTATACTTTACTTGTGATAAAGAGAGCAAATTGAGGAACTTCGTACTTTTATGGACAAAGTAGACCTAATTTATTTCTCCCTCTTAGGATATATCCGACTTTAAATAGAGGCATATCGTCTTCCTTTTGTTTCGAATCCTTCCCAGTTGCATTAGGAACTGCGCCTGTCATATTCATTTAAGAGTGGGTATGCACGGATGACAATCAGATTGAGTAAGCAAGATACGTTTTTCGCGCCACAACACCTCGCAGTGCTTCCCCAATAAAAAGCCTTGTCTTGGCTGCCATCCTTACTCTCGACTCGTGTCGCCCCGTTCGTTACGCCAGCTTGATTACACGTGCAACGGACGCTGTCACGTGACACGGAGGGCGACCACGGGCGCATGCGCACAGAAGCGATTCCCGCGAGGCGGAATGCATGGAACTTCGCAGCGATACTCTAGCGACGGATGGCTTGTAATTACGAGTATTATGAACCGTGAAATCGCGGTGGCGTTCCCAGTTACGAATTTCATTCCCCCGTTAAGTCGGCTACGTACAGGTAGAACTTGGGCCTCAGACAAAACTCAATCTACGGACGAAAGGAAAGAGTTTTAAGCCCTTCGGTGTTTTTTTATTTCTTCCTGTGGCCGTGTTACTCCAATCTCTGTTTAAGTTTTAATTGAGTTAAAGCGCCTACGTGGCGAATTGCCTCAATTTTAGAGTTCATTTGGCGTCAACTCTTTATTAATCCACTGCGGACTTGCCTCTCATAAGGTGAAATAGATTTCTAATTTTGTACACTTAAAGTGCCTCATGTAAGCTCGGAAATTCAAACTATAAGTTCCCACAAGAGTCTTTCGCAAGGAAAGGTTCTTCCAAGGAAAACCTACAAAATGGGAACTCAGGGTAAAAGTTAGAGCGACAAAGTGCAGAAGAATGTGTCAGAAAGAGTTTATGAAAATGTGCGATGGAATATTACCTCGATTAATTAAATTTCCATAATAAACGTTTGGGAGAGAGTTAATTTAACGCTGGTGATATTGAAAGAATTAAAAATCAATACCATTTGGCGACAGATTTTGGAAATTTATATTTTCTAGGCAGAAATAAAAAGATTTTCGTATCGAAAATAAACATTCAAAATATAGTCGTCGCAAAATGATATGGAAAGATAATTCATAAAAATGGTAGTGAATAACGTTCAATATTCTGTGTTTTGCTACTGAACCGTAAATTGTTTCTAAATGAAAAAAAAACTGAATATAACAGATCACAAGCAATTTTAGTCAAATGAATACGAAACACATTGATACTATTTGTGTAGCACTTAACGTTCCATCAAAAATTGACGATTGACGAGTCATTTTACTTCCTTAGCAATACCGTTCACTAAAAGCTAAGAATTTACCCTTAATAATGTCGTGTCGTTTAAGTACTGGAAAATTACAATTTGGATACAAAATAAAACAAATCAAAATTCTCCTAGCATTGAGCATAGCTAAGATTCAGCAACTCAACATATATGTCCGAATTAATGAAACACCAAGTATAAAATTTTGTGAGATCTGAATTAAATTTAATATTAATTTAATCATCATCATAGGTAATTCAACCCAAAGATTGGTTGACTGCAGTCCTCTATTCCTCTCAATTAATTTAATATTAACATCAAATGGACATGTAAAAAAGGATTTAGTAAAAGACTACGAAATTTGGCGTCCACAAACGGTTACTCTGTGTAAGAAAACGAATTTATAATTGGAAAGAAAATTTTATAATCTAAATAGTCTACTTGAATTTTTATTTTATCATGATAAGGGAATTCTCTAAATATCATAGCCAGAAGTGAAGCCGTGGTCTTTCAAAAAGAATTAAGAGATTTATAAGCTTAGAATATTATAGATTCAGGAAAGTTTGTGTTGATAAAAATAGCTTTCTATGTTTTAGTTACGTATAGCTTCACATTTCCGAAATGCCCTTTATAATACTATGCCTGTGCATTCAAGTACTAATGAGATAACATGTCAGAGCACGACTTGTACAACTATTCATTAATCGAACTTGTAGTGATTCGTCAGATATTTGACGGGAGGTAGACGAAAACAGAACGGAATCGTGAGGAAGAAGAAAGAAACTGTCGGAAGAAGTTTCGAGGAAATAAAGATGGAGAGAAGGATAAGATATAAGAAAGAAAAACTTTTTAGGATACGGGGAGAATAAAAACCAGAAAGAAATATTTTGATGGGCGTATTTTATTGCTGCATGCGTGGTGGGTTGGCAGATGGGTTAGAGATGAGTTCTGAGAGACCAGTCGATCACATTTCTAGGTACCCTTCCCAAGGAAATAAAGTCAGAACTGCGTGTGGAGCCATATTGGTTGAGACATATGTCGAACCTTTAAGGAATGTATTTTTCGTGCGTAATGCCTTTCGCCGGAGAGAAACGTTAAAGGCCTTTGTACGTGCGATTCCCCAGAATGGTCTCAACCGTGTTTCTCCAAAAAGAAGTAATCCGTTCGGGCGCACCAAGTATTTTACGTCAATGGGATGGAAATAGAAAAAAGAAATCGCGCCCACGAAATCAATAAATCGAAGGTGGAAAAAACTCTTTCATCGAATACTAGGTCGGTTTACAGGAATTAAAAGTGCACGAGTTTCAACTATGGCGCTATGTGCAGCGCCGGTAATTGTTAATACACCGTAAGCGTATCGGAAAATTGGAAATTTTTTGAAGAGAAAATTTAAGTGCTTAAAGCTGGCGTGAGTCAATCCGCCTATAATTTAATTTCCACGGCAATTCGTGTGAAAGCAATTTGATATATTCGCCTGAATTCTTACGTCCTGATAAGGTATTAAACCAAAGTATAGTAGCCTATTAGAAACACTTTTACTTACGATTAATTTTAATAATTACTTCAAATTATAGCCTCTTGGTACTTAATATAGCTCAATAATACCTTACGCCTTAAAATTGATTAAATTAGGAATGTATTGGAATGAATATAACCCTCAATTACGACAGTAATATTCCATAAAACCTGAATTTATGAAAGCAGATGGGCCTTCTACAGCCAATTATGTAACGAGTACTCAGAGAAAGTAGCCCAGGGTTCGACTCTCGATGCTACTTGAATGAATAGGGCCGGTCTAAGAAAGTCAAATGCGGCGTTGGGGAGTGAATGGCACAGCTTCGAAAAGACGCCTCGCCAAGGACTTAGCAAAAAATGAAAATAGAGAAACAGGAAGGACTGTTCATCCTTTACAAAGGATTCTGTATTATTCAAATGGTGATAAATGGTGATAAAATAAGATGGGCAAGATTTATCATTATAATATGATAGTAACTTTAAATTGAAGGACAGTTGTAATATATCATGGTATTATTATTGTAAGTATGATGCACTCACCTTACGAGCATTCAGTAAGTTAAATTTAGGCTGAAAATTCCATTAAAAATGCTAAATATCGTATAAATTAAGACTGTATCCAATAAACCAAGTTCCAGTAAAAATCTTAAACCTTTCTTTTTCCCAGTTGTGTCCATTATTTCGTTAGCAAATTCACTTTTGAAATCACATCTACTCTTTACTTTTAAGTGGCAAACTTTTACATATTGTCTGTAAAGGACGTTGTCGGTGATTGTCATATAAGGAATAGCAGAAGCCAAAAAAATAGTTATAACATCGCCTTTTACAATAATTACATTATTCTACAAAAGTGTTTGTTGATCTCTCTTTGTGGATGCAGGCGGAACTCAAGAGGGTATAATAAGATGGAATGTATTTTTAGTTGACTTCATGGCATTATGATATATCATTTAAACGAAAATAAAGCACAAAGAACGACAAATTACAATTCACTTAGAAGAACGCCACCCGTTTCGAGGCTCATCGTCAAAAGGCGATCGTAACTTTAAGGTGTCCGTATGTATACAAAATATAGAATCATAACCGCCAATAGGAGAAGAGCATGAGCATAGAAAAGTTCAATTTTTCCTAGTAAATGCATTTTCGGGGGCTAAAAAGTAGATGACAGATTTCGGTCACACTTTTAGGGGTTAAATGCTCGATAGTTATTTTAAAGAAACTATAATTTTGTGGACAGAGTCGAGTTTTGTCTTATTCCGTTTCAACATGAATAAATTCGACTAGATATCACTGGAATTATTTAATTTTATTCACATCTTCGTTTCCCTAAATTGAAAATAAACTTAGTAAAAGAGGCAATTGACTATCATTGGAAATGTGTTGCAGTTGCAGACACGTTGATTCTCAAGTCTGCTCATCTCTCTCTTCAAGAGCAAGGAAGCATCGCGAGAATGAATTCGACAAGGGGGCGTAACCGATTCGATTGCATCGACAAAGAAAACAAATCCCCACCCCACGCGCGCTCTCCGTTTCTTCTTTGTTTTATGCCGTCGCAGACAGCCGTGCAATTTCTCGGGACGGGAGAAAAGTCATTTGAAAACGTCCCCGACCGACACTTTACAACGCCGCCTCTCTTTCAAGCCGAAAATTCTTCTCGAGGGAGCAACAAAACGTTTTCGTTTTGAATAGCTCATATTTTTAAGGTCCCGCGGGATGGAGCGCCCGTATCATCCAATGATGCTGACGAAAAACGCGCCATTATTATATTACCCCGAAGAGACCGCTGCCCTATTCTGACCTATTTCTCCGATTGCATGGAGAAATCAATCGAATCGATCACGAAATGCGTCGTCCACGGCTAGGAGTAATAATTGGAAATTCCGAAATATGTGTACGAAATGTTTGTTACATATACATTTCTGGCGCTGGTCTGACGTGTAACCATCAAGAAAACGTAATAAAACTTCTCATCGCGGTGTATATTTTGTGGCGAATTTCTTGAGTGTGATAGGAGAGGGTAAGGTTGGTATTGGTTTACGGGTTTAATATTTTACGACTTTCATCTTCTGACCGTCTAAAACAAATACGACTGAACGATGCGTTTCAGACAGGACCTTCCATCGAGGCTTAAGAGTACCCTTTCCACATATTTTCTCATTTTTTAACGTTTCGTATATTTTCTCAACGCTTATATCCGCCAGAGATCGCGGTTAGCATAAAATAATTAAATTTAACTTATCAATTTGATTTAATTACCATTACGTTAAGGACTGCCGATTCGAAATAAAAATTTACAGAATTGTATTATTAGCAATTATTAGCAGCAACTTCTCAAAGCAGCTTAAAAATCGACGCTTTACCGCCTTTCGTTTGATTGCTTCATTCACATTTGAAATTAATGAAAAAATTAATCATTCCTAATATGGATCGTTTTCAGACTACTCGATAACCTTCACTGACAACTATTTATCTTTTCATGATGATTTGCGACATTTTGAGATATTGCTTCGCTGAAACACGTTCGCGCAACTTTAGATTAACTCATCCTCCAAAATTTCACGACTACGAGTCGGCTGTCATTGGTTTCAAAGTTCCATACATTATCTGGTTTAGTGTTAATGTTAAGATTTTACTTATTCTTCACGTTAAGCTCTGTATTATTCTTCTGAGTGATTTGTCTATTATTCTACATTTTTGATTTTCGGTAACAAATGTGCTCTACTTAGAAAGCATTTTCAACTATTGTTATTCTAATGCATCAAAATTATACCATCTAATAAGAGAAAATCCAGAGTACTCTTTTTAGATATGTTTTGGAAAGAGTAAGTTAGATTAATAGGAGAGCAAATTTTGTGATGAAGTTGTATAATTGGTCAGTTCTTAAAAGGGAAAGGCTTGATAAGAAGGTGAGAGAACTAATTCAGAAAAATAGAAAGGATTGAGATAATACGAGGGTGGTTCAATAAGTCCGTGACCTTTTGTATTTCCCGCTCCTTAATCTGAAAAGTAATGCTACTCTAGTCAACAACTATCATTAAACGGGTTACAAACAAAGTTTTAAGTAGTTACGTTAATTTGTTTATATTTGGTAGCCATTGCAAGCAAACAACTTCGTGAAATTTCGATAATGGAAAAAAGTGAATTCCGAGTGCTCATTAAGCATTATTTTTTGAGGAAGAAAACCATCTCCGAAACCAAAGAAAAGCTAGTAAAATACTATGGGGACTCCGCACCATCAATTTCAATGATAAAAAAGTGGGTTTTTGAATTTCTTAGTGGTCGAACAAGCACGAGTGACGCCGAACGTTCTGGACGCCCAATTGAGGTCTCTACACCTGAAACCATCGAAAAAATCCACAATATGGTGCTGGCCGATCGAAGATTGAAAGTGCGCGAGATCGTAGAGACAACAAAAATATCAAACGGCTCAGTTTTTTCAATTTTGAATGATCATTTGGTCATGAGAAAGCTATCCGCAAGATGGGTGCCGCGCTTGCTCTCAATTGACCACAAAAGGGTGCGTGTGACAACTTCACAGGAGTGTTTGGCGTTGTTCAACAGAGATCCAAATGAGTTTTTACGCCGTTATGTGGCTGTAGATGAAACATGGATCCACCACAACACACCGGAGACCAAGCAGCAGTCGAAACAGTGGGTTTCTCAGGGAGAATCGGCGCCGAAGAAGGCCAAGGTGTGTCTGTCAGCCAACAAAATCATGGCGACAGTTTTCTGGGATGCACGAGGTATAATACATACTGATTACCTCCAAAAGGGAAGAACGATCAATGGAGAATATTATGCCAACTTACTCGACCAGTTCAACCGAGATTTAATGAAAAAACGGCCACATTTGGCCAAAAAGAAAGTGCTCTTCCACCAGGACAATGCAAGGGTCCACACGTGTGCAGTCGCTATGGGAAAAATAAGTAATTTGAGGTATCATCTACTACCACATCCGCCATATTCTCCGGATTTAGCACCCAGCGACTATTTTCTTTTTCCAAATCTAAAGAAATGGCTCGGGGAAAAGAGATTTGCCTCCAATGATGAGCTAATAGCTCAAACAAATGCTTATTTTGAGGGCCTTGATAAATCATATTATTTGGAAGGAATTAAAAAACTAGAGAAACGTTGGACAAAGTGTGTCGAGCTAAAAGGGGACTATGTTGAAAAATAAAACGTTTTTTTGCCGAAAAACTTGCGTTTTCTTTGAGAGGTCACGGACTTATTGAACCACCCTCGTACTTATAGTGAGATATGAATTACTTAGCGATGAAAAATATTGAGTTAATTAAATGGTTGAGAATGAAAGGATTAATTTTAAGCGCATCACCGCAAAAGAAGTAAAGGTAGTTTATCTATTTTTGTACTCTCGGGAAAATATATTAAATTAACTATTAGCTGTGATCAGTTTATCTTCTCTCCGTAGGCTTTCAAACCCACCAATTATGATGATTCGGTTACCAATTATCCATATCCTCTCTGATATACTCTCATTCATGTGTTTGGCCTTACTTGATTACTTTCCCGATTTTTCATTCATCCAAATACTTGTTTTCCCGCATACTTGGGCATTTTATTTCCCAAAGCTACTCATTACCTATGCGAATAAATTTTCGCTGTCACTTTATTGACAATTACGCTTCAGTTTGAGTTTCTATTCGATTTTATCAATCATTTCCTCTTCAATTCCTGTGTTTTTCCTTACAATATTAAAGAGTTCTTTTCGTTTAATCTGAATGCATGGTGAATGTGCGGTTTGCGGGAGAAGGTCATGTTTTAACAACTCCCCACATAATTATTCTTTACACCTCGTTGATGAACTATCTTTAGTCTTATTGTCATACTCTCCTTCTCATATACTTTTCTCCAGACAGCATTCGTATACTAAGCCGTCAATTGCTATTTAATTTGTCATACAGACATAAAAGTTGATGATGCCTCTGCTTTCCCATTCAAACTTTGCTATCTATTCGTATATCTGACCCATTTCATAGTCCTTTAGTTTTATTCTATTTTCCCATTCCAAAAATATATCTCCCCTCCTGAATCGATATGGGAACCCAAGAGTTCGCATTTCGTACAGTCACATAGCTGCTGACTTCATTCAATACTTTTCAATTTGATGATTTTAAGCGCTAATAATAATATAAAGCATTTTAAAGATATTTTGTTGTATTGTATTCATAAATTTGCCAATTGATGTGCTCATTAGCAATCTTCTTCTTCAGAACTTAGTTACAAATATAAATATGTTAAACCAGCGTTACCTTTGTGATGATGTCAATCAATTTCAGAGTTCAAATAATTAACTTCAGATCCTTAATTAATATAAAAATTTCCTCAAAGTTACAAACTGCCTTACTACTATATTAAGTTAATGATGTAGTAATTTTAATAATTTAGAACATTTTAAGTAAACTGTATTATATTTAGAATGACCAAGATGTATGCTAATATTTTCTTGAGAACCTCCGTTTACTGTATTCAAAATTAATTATAGTATTATATCTCGGAAAATATGTTTTGCCCGAGCTAACAAATCTCAAATTTACACTCTTTTCCCGAGTCAAAATGTTTCCTCATATATATTAGTGTATTTTTCACATATTACAGGTTAAAACTTTAACGAGTACGCAATGAAAAATATATAGCTTATCAATGGCACAATTGGCAGGAAATGTCTATCTCTTCTTTGATCCTTACTACCTGTTAAGAGAATTTTCCCCTTTTTCTCGTGTCAATATTTAACTGAATTACATAACACTGCAACTGAAAATAGTTTGAACTTGTTAAAAATTGTCAGCAGAGGATCGGATGGAAGCATTTATTTCCTCGATAAAATCGGACACATGTTAACAGAATTTGGATTTTCGTCGTCGACAAAGTTATTTGATTACTCGCCCTCGTTCGCACCAACGAAAATCGATTTTAATACAGAAGCGATAGCGGAGTTTTTAACCTCAAGAGCAAATCACTCACGGTTGGCGGATGTCGAATCGAAAATTGTTCCTGTTCCGCAGCTGAATAAAGCTTAGACACTTTATTTATCAAAGTCTGAATCTAAAAATCATTGCAAAACAATTGTAAATAAAGAAGAATAAAACGTGGAAAAATTAATGTACTCCTTAAGCCGTAATGCATGCCGAGAGCATACGTTGTGATCTGTTCAATGAATACAGCAAGACCTCCGGAGAAACCGACTTTCTAAATATTACTAAATACATTTCAACAGCCAAGCTCAATTCTAGAATCACTATACATGATTATACTTCAGGAAGCTAAATAATTTATTAAGTATTTTGAGGCTTAGATTGCAATTACTTTTAAATGAATGTATATAAGGAATATATTAGCCAGAAAATATTAACGTAATACGGATGTATGTACCTTGTAGGATTTAAGTTTCATTCATGAGATTTCTGTCTCTCTAGAATATCTGAGACTTCCTCTTTTGTCTTTAATTTTCGTGCTGTAAATGGAATGGGGTTTAGTTACATTTTAAAATGTTTAGAGCGTACTTCTTAGAATACCATACCTTCCAAATCCATACGCAGTCTATTTGAATTCATCACATCACATAAATCTATAAAAGTATTTTTGCTTTTAATTGTCGCGATGTGTCTCTGACATTTCATAATTCTAGGTTTTAAATTCTTGTATTCAAAGTCCCAAAGTTTTATGTGAATAACCATCACGAAAACATTTTCATACTTAGTGATTCATTGCAAAATATTTTGAACCCGTACACATTATCACCTCCAACGGTTTAGGTAGTATCTTCCATACTGAAAATCCTTAAAATCAAATATCAAGCCGACATATTCCTCAGGCAATTACTTCCACAAAAATTGAACATCATTTAGCAACAAATATATCCATTTAATGGTTGAGTTTCGAAAGAAACTTCATAACTTTTGTACCTAATAATGTATCAAATAAGCTCGTTATTACTTTTAATTTCTGTGTGGTAATTAAAAGAATCTTATTCCATATCTCCCTTAAACTTAGTTAATTCGATGAGATTCAAGTTAAAATAATTAAAAAGGTAATCGTGAAATATATTGGAGATCCTTACTGCTAGTCTGAGGTTGAACGTCAGGAAGACAAATAAATCATCAATTGACCCCGACTTTCTTCGTAATCTATTATATATAGCTAACTCTCCGGATATACCTATATCTATTATATATAGCTAACTCTCCGGATATACCTATATATATATTTATAGGGGATACGAATTCTGACCATGTTCCACAAGCGCCATCGACGTCAGATTTTTTCGACGTACTGGCCCTGCACTCTAGACGCCAGAATAATTCAAACATCGACGCTAGCTATCATGAGTTCGATGCCAGAAATTCCCAAAAATCGTAATTTTCCCATAAGAATGCATCGCGCGGATTTTTGAAAATTATTTTGAGGCACTAATCGGTAAGATAGAGTAACCAAAATTTGGGAGGTTGAACTTGAGGTAGTCTTCTATGCTTCTCATGGAAAAAATGTAGCCAAATGACAGTGAGTTCGACGCCAGGTGGATGCAAAATTCTTCCATAAGAAATGCATTGCGGAAATCTTTTTAAATGCCCTCCCGATAAGCTGGAAAGATAAGACCCGGAATGGTGACAGAGGCGTGGGACCTTCCCGATAAGATATTGAATCGAAACTTTGGAACAAGTAAGGATGGCACTTATCTAATATTATTTTGCTATCTTCTCTCACGACCGGGTTCTTAGTTCGTCGCCAGGCGGTCTTTGGCGCGAAGTTTTAAATTTGAACTGACGCAGTACTTGGTATGATACTGTATTCAATGGATAGCTTGCAGTATGCAAGCAACTTTTACTCGTATATATATATATATATATATATATATATATATATATATATATATATATATATATATATATATATATATATATATATATTTATTTATAGGGGATACGAATTCTGACCATCTTCCACAAGCGCCGTCGACTTCAGATTTTTACGACGTACTGGCCCTACACTCTAGATGCCAGAATAATGCAGACATCGACGCTAGGTGTCATGGGTTCGATACTAGAATGTCCCAAAAATCGCAATTTTCCCATAAGAATGCATTGCGCGGATTTTTGAAAATTATTTTGAGGCACTTATCGTTAAGATAGAGTAACCAAAATCTCGGAGGTTGATGTTGAGGTAGTCTTCTATAATACGAATGGAAGAAATGTTACAAAATGACCGTAAGTTCGACGCCAGGTGGGTGCAAAATTCTTCCATAAGAAATGCATTGCTGCAACTTTTGAAATTTTTTTTCAACGCCTTAACGATAAGCTGGAAAGATAAAACCCGGAATGGTGACAAAGGCGTTTGAAAGCATTCTTTCATGAATTTTACCGTTCGTCTAGTGGTCCTTGGTTCGATGCTAGAGGGTCATTTCGATTCCACCATGCATTTCAAATGGGGAAAACGGAATCTTATTTTAGGACCTTCCCGATAAGATATTGAATCGAAACTTTGGAATAAGTCATAATGGCACTTACCTAATAATATTTTGCTATCTTCTCTCACGGAAGGGTCCTGAGTTCGACGCTAGGCGGTCTTTTACGCGAATTTTTGCAGTCTGTTTTGATGCCGTTCTCGATGCGATAGAGCAATCAAAATTACGGTGTTTGCAGATGAGATGATCTTCCATAGTATCATAGGAAGAAATGTTAGCAAATGACCGTGTGTTCGACGCCAGGTGGGTTCGAAATCCTTCCGTAAGAAATGCATTGGTGAAATCTTGGACAATTTTTTTAAATGCCTTCCCGATAAGCTGGAAAGATAAAACCCGGAATGGTGACAGAGGCGTTTCTGAATATTCTTTCATGACGTCCGCTGTTTCTCTAGTGGTCCTTGGTTCGATGCAAGAGCGTCATTCCGATTCTACCATGCATTTCAAACGGGAAGAACGGAATCTTAATTTAGGACCTTCCCGATAAGATACTGAATTGAAACTTTGAAACACGTCAGAGTAGAACTTCTCTAACATTTTCACGCCATTGTCTCTCACGAACGCGTCCTGTGTTCGACGCCAGGCGGTCATTTACGCAAAATTTTTAAAATTGTTTTGAGGCCTTTCTCTATGCAGGAGACTATTCAAAATCACAGCGTTTGCGTTTGAAGTAATTTTCTATAGAACCAGTGGAAGACAGCTTATATATGACTGTGAGTTCGATGCCAGATGGATAAAAAATTCTCACGTTCGAAATGCATTGCGGCAATTCTTAAGAATTTTGCTGGATAAGCATCGAAAATGATACCCGTAAAGGTAACTTATTGTAAATTTTTACCAATTAGCTTGCAGTATGCAAGCAACTTTTACTCGTATACTTATATGTATATATACTATACTTATACTATGTACACATGAATATAACAATCACAGAGGTATGATTTAAAATTCAGATCAATGTGGAAAATTACCTCATTGTATCCATC
Source organism: Pachydiplax longipennis (assembly GCA_036926295.1). Lineage (NCBI taxonomy): Eukaryota > Metazoa > Arthropoda > Insecta > Odonata > Libellulidae > Pachydiplax > Pachydiplax longipennis. The sequence goes on along the minus strand of JAVFKF010000085.1, from coordinate 206,283 downwards.
AAGTGCTGTACCTTTTCAGTTCGGTTTCTCACTAGAGTTTCTCCAAAAATACGTTGATTTATTTTCAGAAAAAATTTTTTTCAACGAGGGATGTTATACTCGAAATAACATTTTGAGTTACGTTTGAGTTGCATCTAACTTCCACAGTAAAGAAATCCCTTTCTGTCACCACGCGTGTAGTAATATCCAATAAAAATCATTAGTTTAAGAACTGGATCTGGAATTAATGGAATTCTTGACATACTGCAACGTTATGTAAGACTCAAATGAATTATAAGGGAAACTGAAATCAATTCAGAGTACAGCTCAAATTTTTATTCGAGAAATTTTAAAGTCACATTTTCCGCTCGGAGTCACTTTTCCTTCTCTTTCAATTTCCTGCAAAACTTTGGAAGCCCTTCGATCTTTGGCGTCATATTTTGTCCCCGATACGGTCAGAATCTTCCACTTTAGTGACGATGAAAGGCCTTCGCATCGCGCAATTTCTAATTATACTCCCTCATGCATATTCCCATCTTACGGCTCGTTTTTGCGCTAGACTTTTGAGACTGATTGGAGACATTATGCATGGCGTAGCATTTCGGATATTGGATTCCCAGGATATTAGAATCGAGGAGCTATTTTAATAATTCGAGCCTTTATCTGGGTTGAAAAGTTACGGATCCGTACCACATGTATAGTAAACAGGTCGCATAATTTTAAAAGGAGGAAATAATTCGAATTAAATTCAATATTGTTGTAAGCAAGAAATGATTCGTCTTCTATCCTTCTGGTATGTTTTGAATCGAAATATTTTACCATTCTCTGGAAGTTCAGAAAAAATATGCTTCTCACCCGCAAAACAAGGTTCCAGCTCCTTCAATACTTCAGAAAACATAGGAAACGGATCGCCGTAACGGAAGAAAAGTAAAGGCAGAATTCAGAGGAATCGGGATTAGATTTTGATATTACATTGAAAATAGACTGATATGCGATAGCTTAGTATCGAAGTACTACTACTACGATGCCCTGTCGATGTCGAAGAGCCTTACTCTAATTGTTTTTACGGTTATGGTTTCACGCAATGGTTTCGTCCTAGGGACTTTTCATGCAAAATAGTCTCACTCAAGAGAACATTCGTCCAAGGGCAGTTTTTCTCGGTAAAAATTTACCCTGAGGCTTTACACATTCTTCATTCACAAGATATTACACCAAATAAAATAATTTTCAGATTTTCTTCTCTGCTGTTTCATGTCCATTGCGACATAACTAAGAGAGCGAATCACTTAAACCGTGAGGACGGACACTCACTGTCCGTTGCATCATTTACGGACAAACAAACAACAGACGGCCAAAAGTGAAAGGAAACCAACGGACTTGAAGTGAAAGGGAATGGAGTATTTAATTACGGTGGTTTTTAGTCACTTTTACCTGAAGATGCCGACAGCTAAGTAGGCGAAGCGTCACACTATGTTCTATGTCAATTTCTTTGTTTTTCAGCTCCCAATGCAGTTATAATATAAGCATCTGAAGACGAAAGTGTGGCTACATTAATAAGATAAATCTTAAAAATCAGATACTACCAACATTCCGCTGCTCTTATAACGCTAGACTTATAAATATATCAATACTATGAATGTTAAATCGACAGGCGGTTTCTAAGATTTCTTTAAATTTCTTCCTCAACTCTTCTGCTGTGTGCGTCGCCCTTCCACTCCACTCTGACGCCTCTAAAAAAACAATGCATGTGCAGAGTAGGCTGAAAAAATGCCTCTTTTGTCTCCATCCAGTGTCCTCGTCCCTCTTCATCTTCTACTCCAAATGTTTAGGACAAATAACACTCCCGTGTTTATTTAAACAAGTCGCTGCTTATAAAATATTAGTTCTTGCAAAATTAAAACACTAGTACTTAGGAGGTTTCAACTGTTGTGGGTTTTTCGTTTAAAGAGTTTTTGATCCTAAATTGCAGGGATGGACAATCTTTGACAAAGAATATCGAAGCACTACTAAAATGCTACGGTTACTCGTTTTCATCAGAATTTATGCTTAAAGGTAATTTGATAGGTTATGGCCATTAACATTCATTGTTTATACGACTGAATCGACCAAATACTCTTGAGATTCGTGTACTTTTATCGCCGAAGGTATATTTGATGCATTCTTTTCTAAATTCTTCGATAATTAAGCATCTGCCTATTGGTGGAAGGCTAACCATTTGCATCGTAAATATGCTAGTTTATTTATGTCATCAGGAAAACAGAAAACTATATTTGTTATCATTATAATGATAATAAATGGAATTTTTTCCATACTTTTTGTAAATTTATGTTTTCGTATTCTACATGTAAACAACTTGGAATTTAGGCAAGAAATATAGTTGGATTTTAGTTACAATAGTTTTGTGAAGAGTCCTTCGAGATCAGGTTATTGTGCACGCGGGCTCACACATTCTTCGAATTGAAGCTCTACTTGGCTAACTGGGGACCTCCAACATTATGAAATACTTACCAAAGAAAATAATTCGCTCTTTCATAAGAGAAACTGTGAGTTTCCGTTTGTAAATGAACAGTATGCTATAATCATCAAACTCGGAATTATTAGTAGCAGTATTGTGAAAAGTGCTTTGACAGCTGATGTCCCACCGGGAATCGAACCGCTTTCGAACGCGCTGTCCACATGGCTATCCAGGAGCCCCGATGGGATTCTCATTTTACGAATTATTTTATGCTACCATAAAAATCCATCATGCCGAGATCCATATTTCTCCCGCACTTTACTTTTACCAGGTGAGTGGAGTATTTTACGGCATTCCTCAGAGCTTTAAAGGTGAGAAGTGCATTGCGTCCTTCATGAAAAAGCCCTGCTTTATCCCTGCACTGTTCTTCTATCCCTGCATCTGCAACTTTTCCTTTGCGATCACTACTTTCGTCATTACCGAATCTCCCTTTGCGTGTTCTCTTTCGTCTTCAATGTCTCTCCTCGTGTTTTTTGCCTTTTGATTTCTCATCGCTCTGAAATTTCTCACTTTTTCGGCCACTGACAACTCTCTCGAGAAGAGTGTTTGCCGCTCCATTGTTCCAATAACAGGCTTTCTTTCAAGCTCCATGTAAGTTTCGTTCCTTTTTCAAACCCACGTCGATGCTTTTTGTTATCTAACGGTCTTCATCTAATTATTTTTATCGAGCTGTAAATTTCATATTAGGCTCTGATTACTTTAATCATCATCGTTTATGTTTGGGAGCGTACATCTAGAGGATTCAGCAAAATAACTCATAAAAAATTTTAAAATTAAATTCATGGCATAGTTTATAGAGTCTAACCAAGATTCATTTGGTGAGGTCAGTGCATCGACTTATTATTATTACTAGCAATCTACACACTACTACCAATTAATTTAGGTATATTTTCACGATTCAGAGCCAAGTCAAATTCTTAGTGGGTAGCTCTATCACTTTAGGTAAAATACCTACTCATTTGGCTGTATGGAGACCAAAGTAGATAGATTCTAAAAACTTCCAGCTTAGACTTTTTCCTTTATTTAAGTAAAGACTTACTTTTCTTAAGTTTGCCCGTTGCTGTTGCGCAAAGTGGAATCCGCACGAGAATGGTTTGATCCGGGAGTGCGTACAAAGTAGAGCGGCACATTTCATCAAGGGAGACTTCGAAGGCGGAGAACCCATGGTTGGGAATTTGTTGAAGATAGAAGAAATGAGTATAGGCATAAGTTATTCGATAAACTTTTGAGCAGTGATTTCCATGATGAAATACACGACATCATGATTCCCGTACTCAGCGAATGCACTTTTAGAGGCCAGACGTCAAAGAGATTTCACGGTAATATAACAAGAACGGATAGTTATTTCGATCCCTCTTCCTTGGGTACACAAATCAGATAACTAATTAGGAGGTGTTTTAAAACAGCCTGTGGGATGGCGGATCGAGGAGTACTTATTTCTTTAAATTTTGTGACGACAAATATCCATCCAGTCTGGTGGAATTCAATTGAGGGGGGAAAATCTCTAAGAAAGAATCATTCAGCCTGGAGGAATAACTCTCCAAAAACCTCCCGAAAGCAGCAATGCTATTAAATCCTATTAATTAAAATGTAAATATTTCAACAAGGACTTTTTCGAGAAATTAAATGCACAATATGTTATTGACTATATACTATATATATATAATATATATATATATATTTCCTATTGAGATCCATCGATCCAGTCGAAAAATGTATTTCAAACACATTTAAGAGGCTATACAATTAATTTAGATTTGGCAGCTGTTCTAAACGTGGACCCTATACATCACTTAAGCTTGGAGCAAACTGTGGCGATAATCTGAAATATCTACTTCGTATATTGTAACAAAGGCTCTGAGATCTTTCAATTAATAAGAAGTAAATATCATACTGAAATTTAAATATATTTCCTCATTCTAGATTTACCATCAATGCATAGTCAATGGTTTCGCTAATAATGGTCAATTTGGGTAGTAGTTTAACTCTTAGTATAGTTTTCATGTTGATTTATTTTTGATTTCTTTCCACTCTGGCTGTTCCTTTGATTTTCTTCTCCCTTAATCCCAACTTACTGGACATATTACCAGGTTAAATATCGGACCACTTTTATGAGAGAAATTTATTCTTTTACAGAACAAACAGTGAAATGACGGATCTTTCCGACAGCGAAACGTCAACGACTTGAACATTTGAAAGTGGAGGTAAGTGTTCTTTGATATATTTTTAATTAGCAGATCGTATCAACTGACGACTAAAGTGACGTCAAACTCCATTGTATTCGTTTTAAAAAGGAGAGGTTAATGTAAAACACGCTCTGGTTTATTTTAGGATTCTAGAATTCGGACTTTGGAATTGTTACTAGATTAAATATATTCCGCACCCTCTTAGAAATTATAAGCAAGGACGTGTAAAGTCTTCAAGTTTAATTGATGAATTTCTAACATACTCTGTGCTTGCACTGCACTCTCTTATTGGTTCTCTTATTACTTTCCAATAGACGACCTGTGTTCTTAAGATATTCTGCCATAGCTCCATTTTTATTATAAATCGTGAGAAAAGCAGCAGCTAATTCGAATTGAGTTTTACTTTAAGCGGTGCTTAGGAGGTATTTATTCGGGTCAATGAGTGGTGTTGAATTGAATACCTAGTTTCCTTTCTATGTTCTAAAATATAAAGCAGTCGTGGCAGATTTAATTTTTTGCTCAAGATAAATTGCATAAATATCAAAGGCCCCAGTATTGTTTAATGTATTCATTTTCAATATACGTGATGGTTTTAGGTGCTACTCTATAGTGTTGATTTCGAACGAAATGGCATAAGTGTAGATGTATTTAATCGACATAGTGATCCTCACAATTTGACGTTTTCATGCATCATTTTACTTACCAATCACTGAATGCAGCCGAAACTTAAAAATATGCGTTTTAATGAAATTGAGATTTTCCTATATATATATTTGATGTGTTTCAACGTTTAATTTCTAAGCATGTCTCAATTCCGTAATCAGATGCTAAGCCTTCAGATCTCTTCGTTAAATGTAATCATCTCATGCTCTTTTTTACTCTTAAGAAGGAAATGCTAAGTGATCTGTGATAATTTTAACGATAATCTACGGAAAATAAGCGATGGGTTTTATCATTTAGCAAACATGTAATTTAATGAAAGAAAAGATATTAGAACTCTGCTGTTAATGGATAAGAGGTCGGGAAACTCTCCGTTAGGCGACTACGTGAATAAAACTTGGATATTCTAAGAAATGCGCATTTCGGTGAGGTAAGGCTTTTTTCAGGGCCCATGGGCGTAGCCAACTTAGAAACAGTTCTTCGACTTACGTAATCTAACGATCCCGAGAATCTAAAATCGTCTGGTTTGCCGAGAAAACGTGACTCAGATGATGATAAATTTAAGTAGCATACATCACAATACGTAATCAGATTTGATCTCCTTTTAACAGCCAAACCAAACCTTAGAAATGATTGCTTCTTTAGTTGGCTGCATATCGAAGAGACAATTGAGCGACCTATGAGTTTCGAGCACATGTGACGCAACAATGGATCCCTCTAATTATGTCCTCACTCGTCATAATGGCAGTAATGAATCCTAATTAATCCTCCACAACGAGAAACAATGAAGGCATTCCATTGTCTGTCGTTCGGATACTCGCTCCATTCATTTTTTTTCTTTTTGGATCATCTCCGTACGGGACTCGGCCATTCTTCTTTTTTTACGATTGCCGTTTGTTTATCCGAATCGTATGACGTCTCCGCCAGTAGTAGTAGCGATACTCAAACAGTTTAGGATTACTTCGGGTATTCGCCGGAGAAAATGGACGGTTCGTTCAAATGCTACGATTTACGCGTCTCACATTATTTTCTAATCGGAGGATCTTTTTCCATTCGGTGGTCATTGGTAACAGGAACTCTCGAAGATAATAGACTCTAGAAATACATAGGGATGTCTATGGCATACGACACTGTTGTTTGGATTGTGGATTTATAATCAATATAAAAATCTTGATTGTACAAAAGTGGTCGTGATAAGTTGACTTTCGCTGGAAAGTGACAAAAGTTTTAGATTGATATTAATAAGAAACAACATGTTTCATATGCATATTTTAAATACTTTTCGTTGTTATTCAACAAATTAAGTAGTTCAGTTAATTTTTCCCCGTTAACTGATTGAACGTATTTTCATACATAACAATCTCCAAAGTGATAATCAGAACTTAAAATATTGAAATTATTCCACAATAAGAGAATAATTAAGTAGTGATAGAACTGCAGTTGATTTTGTGCTCCTACATTTGTATGGATATTATGTGATTGAAATTCTATTCCAGAATACGCATTACATGATACAAATAGGGGTTAGAATACGCATTGTAAGTGATAAAAGATATTTTCATAGAGAAGTGTCGCAGTTACATTTATTTTTTATGCAGAACATCGTGAAAGTAACAAGGAGAGGTGCTTAGATGGAATCGCGTGACGAGGTTTAGCGGAACAGAGATTTTAATAATAATAATAATAATTGTTTCTCTCCTCTAGTTCATGGTTGTTTAAATATACCTTCAAAAGTAGCCGATTACATACCTTCTGCTAAGCTTCTTAGCTTGCTTTTTAATTAATCTGTCATTATCTGAAAGGGGCATGCAGTAGTCTTCTTAACCAAACGAAGCAGCAGCTATCTCATCTGCTACTTTTGAAGTTAGATACAACCATTTTTGCAAAATAATGGGGAGAAACCACCAGGACGAATACGGTTATTTTTGTATATGATTCTCCAATACAGACCTCTCAATGTCAACCGAGAAATCTCTCCTTGTAAATCCTTCTGATTGTTTATTGATTCCTCTGCTCTAAATAGCTGAACGAGAAATGGAGAATTTTCCTTCCCCCCTCGTAGTGAAGTAAAATCGCAAGGCAAAATGAAAGAAAAGATTCGATATGTGTAACAATTTAAAATACGTGGCCTTCGGAGAAATCAAGCCCAAGGAAAAGTATCACCCAGAGCAATATTCAATCTGCATTATTTTCATGACTATTAGATGATCTTTATATTTTCTATTTGATATGGATGCATCAATATTAATACAGTATCTACCTTTACTACTTCTTTGTACTATCATATTTCTGAAATGTTCCCATCTAATAGAATAACCTTCTGTGTCTTTTATTCTGTAACGATTTGATTTTTCATTTTCCTAAAAACAATCGTTTTTTTTTAAAGAGAGATTCCCCATACTGCCTGATAATAATATCCTAGGGAACATTTTTGCTTCAGCTGTCTTCTGCATTTGCGTGATTGTATTTGTCACTCTTTCGTCCCCGTTTAATGGATTCTGAAACGGCACGCGCGGACATAATCTCTTAGGCAACGTGAGGATAGCATCGGCGGGGATCCTCTCATCAATACGGATCTCTTCCATTGGTGCATCGCTTCGCCTACCCATTGTTGCATCCACCCTCTGACCTTCATTTGACCTCCTGTTCTTAAAAAGCGGCGTCTTATCCATCCCAAGAAGGGCCCCCAAGATCCGGCGTGCCCCCACGCAGATTTCACCAGCCTCCAACAAAGGAGTTTTGTCAATTGTTATCGAGAGAACAATGGCTGACACGCAGGGGTCTCGAGACAATGGACAGAGCCACTTCAACAGCCATCTCTCTCTTGCTATCTGCCTTCCTCCTTTATCCTCATTCTTATCACCTGTTCCCATCCTTCTAACATTCTTTTTATGGCAATTTTGCTTCCTACAGCACCAAATCACGCATTGCTTCCTAAATTAGTCCATATAGTAATTTATCAAAACATCGAGAAGTATTTTTTTCGTGTAGAAATTAAAAGTATGAAATAGCTTTTAACCTTTGGAGATGATTATAATTGCAGCAACCTGATGCAGTGTTACGAAATAAGAGATTGATTTACCTTCTTAATTTCTTCTTTTATATCACGATTCATATTCGAGAGGACTTGATTTTGTATATCCTCGATTTTACAGATTGGTCTTATTCTAAATTATTCTTACATAGGGCTAATGTTGAAAACCCGTTAAGGTTATATTTTCAGGATTATATCTATTTTAATTAACGCAACTATAAATTTTAAGCCTTAAATAAGGAAATTTATTTTCATTTCTGAGGTATTCTACTAGATTACCCTATAAATTAAATGAATTTTTTTAAATCGATTCCTAAATTATCTCCTAATACTCCTAATTCCTAATCTCCTTTATATCGATCTTCGCTACTTATTCATCTTTTATTTTATTCACCGCTGTATCGTTCTCTATTGTTTAATTTAATTCATAACCTGGAGATGACGCTTAAACGATTGCACACTGATATGAATACAAAGTAAATTTGAGAGCTTATGGAATTAATTTCGTTTTTAGATAACATCCCTCTTCTCGTGAACTTTTAATATTCTTTGCAATCTCTTCTCTATTCTTCGAGAATGCCTTTTCTTTAGGTCAGACTCTGTTTGGCCGTTAATATGAAGTGGTCTTCACGTTATCTTGATTTCCTCTCGACTTTTCCATTTCTGCCCTAAAAAGGAGTCCGTGCGTTCTTCCACAGCCTATACTTTATTTTCCATTCCCTTTTTTTCCTTTTCGAGTTTTTTTCCGCATCGGGAATTTTTGATTATATTTCTCTTCCATATATAGCCTTTCAATTACCCAGAGAAGAGCGAGTACTATCGTAGCTGAACAGGCCTCGTGAAATATCCCCAGTTCAAGATGTTCATAACGGGAGAGACGGCCATATCTCAAGTCTATTCCGTAAAAAAATTAAGGATGTTCAGTATATTGCCCCAATTTGTCCGCTAATTTAATTCCTCGTAGGAAATCCACTTCGGATGTTTTGATTCTGGATAAATGATATAGCATCTCTAACATGATCAACTATTCTATTATAACACACGAAATCTTATATAAATATATATGGTTCAATGACAAGGCCTCTGATTAATGCGATATTAAAAAGCACTATCGTATCAGTTTTAAACCTTAATATACCATTCGCAAGTACAAGGAAAAATAATTGCAAATAAGAAATGCTTCTTATAATGTCGATGGAAAACTGCTAACTTCTTTCCCAAACTTTCAATCCTTATAGCGGATAAATTAATTAATTACGTGTTGAGTTCAAAGCACAAATTCGTGTACAAAAAACTTTGATTTATCGAAGGAAAAAGAGAAAAATAAGAATTTATTTTTTGGTCTGAATAATAAATCCCGATGAATCGGGCAAATCGATTCCACTTTGCCAATTTGTGCTCTCTTCGATCGTTTATTTCTCAAATTTTTGTGTGCTCTCAATTCGCGCAGAAATTCATCAAACTGATTTGATTTGATCCCATGCAGAGAGGATATTTTATGTTTACATCTTTCTACTTCCTTTAGGGAGTCGATGAAAACCAATTAAAAATACGGTTATGAGCTAAAGTTCGGATACGAGTTCTCCTGTGATACCTCCATTTTAATTGGCTCTGGGAAATTATTCACAAACATCTCTTGTCCAAATGCCCGAGATCCTCGTGATCATGTTGTATGGCTCTTCTTGCTTAGGGAGAGTTTCTAAGATTTGCTTTGCATTCCTAAATAAATTAATCTCCTAAAGTGCTTTCATCGAGTACACATTTGGTCCTTTTTCTGCTTGGCTGTGCTTTAGCGGTGAAGAATTAAGGGGGAAAATTGGCCTTTAATTCAGTAGATATTTCTATCGCCGCTGTTGTTTAGATAATTCCCCAATGTGATTTACCCTTGATTTGAGTCGAGCAGTTGCTTTTTACCAGTTTGGCTAAACATTCGTTTTAGAGGGCAACTTGTAACTTACCTATTTACAGTATATTAATGTACGTAGTAAGTAAAAATACGTGTCATCGTGATTCCCGTAATCAGGGAACGCAATTTTCGAGACCAGACGGAAGAGATTTCACGGGATCATAGCGAGAACGGATCTCGTCTCTCTTCTCAGATACATAAATCAGATAGCCAACCAGGAAGATCGGTGTGGGGTATATATAGTAGTATATAATAGTAGGAAGGATTTAAAAATTTAAATTTCGCGGGAACTAAAAACCATTCTATAAATTATTGTGAAAGCAAAGTTTTAATTATTGTTGCTACAAGCAATTCCTAGCAATGAAAACATGAATAAACTTTGTATTTTCACTTGTAAAATTTGACTTCTACAATGTAATAAGACCCACATTCGATCAAACTCAATCATTCTACAGAAAATAGGGAATGTATATGGATTAGTGTAATTTTATTGCGCATATACGGTATGTTCCATCTTACGTAATCTATGTTATTCAGTTCGTGTTTATACCAAAAGAAATAAATGCCGGAATTTCCCAACTAGATCCATATCTCCGGTGAGCAACGCGTTCGACTTCGGTGTCCCAAGTTCGATTCCTGGTTCATGTACGAAATTACATCATATATGAAAGCACTGTTAACAATACTACTACTAGATCCATACTAGGTTGGAATGTACTGAAGAGTTATCACTCCATTCCCTGTGAAAGAAATTATTGAGGAAAAAAATAGAATTAATGAACAGTGCAGTGATAGAATTTGACTCTTATCAAATTTCACTAAAACTTAATTTTTTTCTCATGAGCATCATTGACCAGAATGCTTGCATTGTCAAACACAGCTATTTGTTTTTTAACCTAACATTGTGTTAAGTACATCGATAGTACATGTTGTAAAGAAAGGGGGGTGATAATGGAGGAAAGACATCTTCTTCATGCGGTTATTTGTCGAAGCGCAGTTGGAGTGTCCCAAAATAGGGCAATGAAACAAAGAAGACGATTTCCACGCAAAATTACGTCGGTCCAAGCTTCATTTATTATTTCCAACTCACTCTCTTCCTTCAAATTATGTTTAAACTGGGCTTCTTTGGAGAAATTTCATGGAAATCACAATGCAGTCCAATTTAAATATCTTACACTTCTGACGGGATAATGTAATGGAATTCCCTTTTGTCCCTGCGATATGCTATTTCACCATCTATTGAACAATTTTTTAACCCACTTCGCTTGAAATGTATTCTGTTGATATATGAGCCAAAGCAATTAAGCCGGACGATATTTGAACTGCATCACTTGCATCTTACCAAATCTCATTGAGATATTTGAAAAAGATTCCATCGAACGCTCTTCCTAGACGTACGTCACTCTCTTTATGTGAATCGATTTTACTTCATGGATTATAATCGAAATTAAGAAGTCGTTTGAAGGGATTGTGTTTTGTCATTTAGTAATGTTTAAGGACAAAATAATAATGTTTCCCCTATTCAGTTTAAGCATAATTAATACCAGAAATGTCAGTGTAATTCTAGTCAGTTATTTGATCTTCAGATCAGACATCATCAATGATTTCTAACGTTGAGCAGATATTCGATGATGTAATTTTCCTATATTCTCTAAATAGACAGTACGAGGTATATTTCGGAGTGACAGGAGAAGGCGCATGCATCAAGTCTATTTCTGTAATTAGTCGAGTATCATCCGCTCAAAAAAGATCTTTAGGTTTAGATGTTGCGTTTATTTCATTAAATTATTCCTGCAATATATTTTCGGCCTATAATAGGATGTATGCACATTATGTCAAACTTGCATATCCCGATAACGTATCAAATTTCAGTTTATTAAGCAAATTTAACCTAGAATTCAATCACCCCTCTCCCACTATGCTACGTCATGGATAGTCTAAATAACGCTCATCGAATTATCGCATGAATTCTAAACAGCGCTCGGCTCTTCAGGGATCAACGAAAATCTTAGCTCCGATATCCATATAACTTAAACCCGTATTAAAGTTGTATTTATTCGAATATAGGAATCATCTTAATATGAAATCAAGATGAGGAAATCTAAACAAGTCGTGCAAATTTAGAAAGTTAAAAAGCGGCTAAGAAGATCGCATGATAAATGAATGAAGCTCCGCTACGCAAGCTTCCATCGCTAAGAAGAAAACACACACTCGCCAATGCCTATCTATTACGTGAAAGAAGAAAACAAAAAAGAGTGAGACCTTTTTCCGATAAGAGCGACAAAACTTCCGTCGCAAAATTGAGACCCTTTTTCGCAAACCCCTTGATGGAAACCCTCATTGCGTCCTGCGGAATACAAAGGATCTTAGCACAAGAGTATAAAAGAGGGGGAAGCTCCTTCAGAACCCTTCGAAAGTCATACATTTTGCAGGAAGGCCCTCGCAGAGTGTGCATATCCACCTGCTTCATCGCAATCAGGAGGGCATCGCGGGAAATCAGAAGGGAAGCCCTGCTCTTGGGAGCCGCAGCTTCAATCGAATGAGTGTCGTTTTTGTGTATTAATGAAATTTGCTTTGGAGGGAAGAAGAGGAAATGGGCAGAGAAATATGGGGAGACTCACTTTCTTTGCCAAACTAGATGAATCTTTTACATTTTCAAGAAGGAAAATCAATTACGATATGAAGATATGAAATTTCTTCTTTTAATCTCTCACATTTTGGAGTGAAAAATTTAATTTAGTTCCAAATTTCATTGTAGCGCGACTAATAAAGACTGATATAAATCAGCAAGAGTTACATAACGGTAGAGACTTAATTCTTTGAAACTTACAGTATTCCACTCTAATTATAAGAGAGTCTAAAAATTCAATGCATGAGATTAGTAAGAAACACTGCATTTCCTCAGCATGGACCGGGTAGCACTAAGGAAATATAATTTTTATTCCCTCTAGGGGATTATAATAAATATATACTAACATTTGGGATAAACACATTTGAAAACCAAGGACGTACGCTCCTGAAATCCTCAGAGTGAGATGACTGTTCCAGTAATAGAAATTACCACGATTTTACATATTTCTCCTATAATATCATACAACAAGTCACATTCATGATGCAGATTCTTGAGGATTTAATTGAAGAGCAATTCCACAGAGTTATAAAAGTAGAGAAAGGAACATTTAGGGCCTAATCTAATTGCTATGACAGAACGCCTCTAATTTTACTTTTTGTCCATTCGTAATGAAGGGTTCTTTCTTTTTTCGTTTTTCAGTTTTTCTGCCTTCCCTTGCATCTCTTAAAGGGAACTGACAAAATTACTGGGATGCGTAAATGATTCCTGAATTTTTAATGAGCAATTTGCTCCTTCTATCTTCCCCTGCGTCTAATACTATTTTTCTATGCGAAAAATGTTGTTTTTAAGTTGGAAATTAAAGAGGATATAATTTATGCAAATAATTTTGCTTTTACTTTTCGCAGTCTTTTAATGCTCAGACCGGACCTGAGCTCTTTTCTCTTTAAACCATGGAGAATTTTTTGCGCCTTCCTGATTGAATATTTCGATGAAATGAACATAACTAACATTACGTTAATTTACAAGAGAATTGCTCCTCAGAATCCTGAGGAATGAAAATTCGAGAGTTTAAATAAAAAGCATAGCAATGGACGAATGATTACATTTATCGCAAAAGAGCTCAAATAAATTAGCCAAAAAGCATCTCATGACGAAATGACCAGGCAAGATAGCTCAACTGGCTTGAGCAGTCACCCAGGAAATGGAAGATCCTGGTTCCAGTCCAGTCCTATTAGACATTTTATGTGTGTTTCTCTTGAGTAATGTTCAGAAACGTATGCCTTATCGTACAACGTCATAGGCATTCCTTAAAATTTGCTATGAGGGATAATTTTAATATAATGAAGAGTGAATGCAAGGGCTTCAGAAAGAGCAAAAACAATCAACTCTCCATTCATCGTAAAATATATTAAACCTAGTACTGCGGTTGGCACATATTTTAATTCTTTTGACAACGAGTTTTAGATAAACTATTTCATCATCATGTTTTTTCATCAAGTTAAAAAGTAGTATTCAAAGTATGTATACTAAATATACCAAAGTATGTATAATGTTATGTAAATCGTGGATGGACCTGAGGGATTTTCCATTAGGCTTTGAAGTGTTCCCGCTGATCATTCATGACGCCAGTAAGAGCAAAAATTTTGTGATAATCTTACAACTGTAACTTAATTCTCCTTTGGATCTAATACAGATTCAAACTTTTTAGAGAATTAATTGGAATTTTGAGAAATTGTAAAGACAGGAAAGCGACTCTTAAGTAACTTCAGAATTAGTAGTCGCAGTATTGCTGGACTGGATTCGGTTTGACTACCGGTCATCGGAACAAATCCACGGGTTATCGGACTTAAAGAAGGCCAAATAAGGAATGCCTCCTTATCTCTCAATGAGAGTCCGCCTTAAGATTTACACTTTAGCAGGTGCTTCGACAACTGAGGTCATTTGGAACATGGGCACCCACCGAGAATCGAACCCGGAATTTCTTTCATCAAACCACTTGCCTATCAGGGAGCCTAATATTAGAATTTCACGAAAGAAATAATTTGTCTGTTTCGTCGAAGCGAAGTACCCGAGAGTACGACTGTCTTTTGTCAATTTATCAATCTCTTTTCGATGTTCAATCATCAAATACTCATTCCCTTTCAGCGGAAACCACTTTCTCCTTCATTTAAACCCATTTTCTTCGCCCCAATCCGAAGCAATTCATCTCCTAACGTTGGCAAAAATCCCGATCGATATCGAATAGCCCACAATTCGTAGCGCCGATCGGAAAAAAAGCATTCCGTTGTGATTTGAGGGTGTCGAATCAATTTCACCCACAACGCCACCTAATCGGTCCTCTAAAGAACTACACGGCGGAAGCTGCAATCATGATTATGGGCGCATTCAGCTCGAGATCCTCTCATCCGATACGGTGATCACAGCAACATGTAATGCCCACGTTTTTATTCCACTCTGCCCACCGCTTGGATGAAGAAAGTAATTGCGGCTTAAGGAGCCATCCATTTGTTGATAATCAACATTCCTGAAGAATACCCAAAAACAAAAAATTATCTTTCGGTTTTTAATTCCAGAATGATCGCAATACTTATGAACTCCTCACTTAAGTGATTAAGGAAAATATGGAATATTGTAATCCCACATGAATCTAAAACAATATGGACCAAAAAGTGCAATTTCGAAATATCCGGGATCGAATTGAATGAAATCATAGAAAATCAAATAATAAACTCATTCTACTAATAAGTGCACTGAGAGCTTTCGGCTTGTGGTAAGGGGTGCATTCACAGTAAATGACTGATCAATTACTCTGGAGCATCTTTAGAGGGAAAAATTAGATTTAAAACGATTATTCCTGATTTCCTAATATTTCTAGCAGTATCAGATTCACGAAATCCAACATTTAGTACAAAGGTTATATCTGAAAAACAATTCCGTCTTCAATTATGGCATTTTAAGATGAATTAGATACATTATACTTTGAAAATGTCACCTATGTCGTACTTGTTTAGAATTCTGAGGAAAGTACATCTCTTGAGAATTTAAATAGTTGATCATGATAATAATAATTACAGTCCCCCATTCATCGCCCATCAATTTTCGGAATTGGTAGATTAAATTGATATTTATCCTGACGGCATTAAAAGAAGTAACGTAGGAAGAACCAAGTTTTCGCCCCTTTTTCGTTGAGGTTATGGTAAAAGTAAAGTAAAACAGATTACCCGGTAAAGACTAAACCAAATCTTGATATTATTATTCCGTCCATCCATACTCTATATCTGATAAATGTTTGTCCGACAGGAATGCCATTACCATTACGGTTATCCAAATTTCTGATTGCCAGCTCAGCAAATCGGAAACAACTACTCACAGAGTTAGTACGTTTCATTTGGTTGAGAGGAACACAAAGAGCTTTGTTCAGCGAATGCTATCGACGAACCCAAAACAAAAACTCATAAGAAATTAATTTCATTCGGTCTTCGAATTCCAGGATTAACTTCAAATTACAGCCAATCTTTTCATGAAAATAAACTAAAATGCAATACGGATACATTAGTAATGTAAATATGCAGATAAGGTTAACCCGTGACGTACTCTCGTTCATATTATCCTTAATTTTAATCCTAAAACCTCTCTAAGAAGTCATACTTAATAGTTAAAAATCCAATATATTCCCACGAAATCAAAAAAATTTATTTGCGCAGAATTTTTTACTCCCTTTTATGAAAACACTGAAGATCGCTTCTAAATCTCCTTCTTTATCCAAATGGAAAAGATCAAAAAGAAAAGTTATTACAAGAATTATTCATCAAAGGCTTCGAAAATAGATATGACATTTCAATATTCATAGAAGACTTTTAATTAATGATAATCTCCTGGGAGTAACTTAAATTCTCGGAATTCATGGTCCATCCTCTATCAATCCGTTTAAAAGAAATCAGAATTTCCTCTGAAATAACATAAAGAAAACATATATTTTATTCCGCTAGTTCCTAATGTATGTTTGTGTAGTTTGCCATTCTAAAATGAGTGTCACTAAAACAAATTCCACAGCTAAAATTTTCTCTAAATTTGAATTTATATGAATTCATCAAAGAAATATAAATCCATCACTCTTAGTCAATGTTTTAGTAGACTATTCATATGCTTCACAGAAAGTATCACGTACTTTCAGAATCTTCAATTTCAACAAATCGATAGTCAAACTGTCTGCAAAGTATTACACTGGTATTATCGTACAATAGCAAAAGACGTTATATTTGCATTTACACTTACTTCTTAATGCACCCTTGTGATCTACTGAAGGTCAGTTAATGAGATAATAGCGCCTATGCACTTAAAATCCAATTAATGCTCCAAATATATCCGTCAAATAATATTAAGGGGATACTTATTAAAGACTAAAGTATTCATACAGCAATATACAGCTGTGCTCAAACTCTGAGAATACTCAATGTAACCTTTCAGATAAAGACCTGAAAGGTTTCTTTAAGTATTACCACTGATGCCTTAATGAAAACCAGGGATTTTTAGGATTTATATTCAGTTAAAGACTGACAAAATATTTTTGGGTGGTGTAGGTTGCTATTTCAAACATTAGTTTGTGAATATCCGACAGGTTAAAAAAGAATTAACCACAAAATTGACAGGTATTCCATTATCGTCATATACATAGGTGTTTAGAGAAGTTTCCCTTTTTGATACATTTGATGGGAGAGTTATCGGAAATATTCGTTTAGAGAAATCGCTGTTTGCTTTTCAATTTAATTCATATAGAATGGAAGACTACAGGTGAACGCCATTGATTTAAAACATGTGCAAAGATTGATTTAGGCGATATTAATTGACAGAAATCCCGTCGCTCGCTATAAGAGGACTGGAAAGTTTATTTATGCATTAATTATTAATTAGTTCCGAAACACCTTTAACTTCTATCCTAATTTATGAAAGTTTAAGCTACAAAGTTGTTTGTTTAGGGGAAAAGGGAATCATGCTATTATATCCAGAAGGATTTAGAGATATACTCAAATAAATCCTCATTTTTTTCATGCATATCTTTGATCGTGAATTGTTTTAATATCACTCACGCCAAATAGAATTTAAAATCGCAATGACCTAACAATACTGGAAAATTTTTAATCTAATTTTCTAGTATCTAGTTCTTTAATTTCAATAACAGACAGCTTTTAAAAACCCTTATTTTCCCTCAAAAATAAATCATCCTGCTCTAGTTTTCTTTCCAAGAACTAGATATATTACATGCGTATTTAAATTTAAATTCCAATTAAGATAATTTTCTAGAAACCGAGTAAAAATCTAGTTATTACTAAATTAAAAAGATAGACATACTTTTAACTTCTATAGCATAGAAAAACAAGATAGAAGGGAATTGTGCTTTTTTAAATAATTGCAGCAGGCTTTATTTCTCTAACTAATATAAGTTTCAGCTTATAAGATCAACCAATTCAAAGTGAAGTTTAAGAGCAATGGACGTCGCAGGACCTTAACTTTCCGGAAAATTCTTCTCCAAACAGGATTCGAACCTAAGGATAGGTTTTGGATATTTTCTGAAATTTGACGAGGCACTCTAACCAGTCGGCCATTTGGATGATAACAATATAAAAAGAGATGTTAAAGATAAATCAACAAAGAGGCTGGTTAAGTAGGATACTGCATTGGCTTGACGTATGATTTATCTTTTTAAATTTCTTGTCTAGCTTTGTAAGGTTACGCTTTATTCAGCCTAGGGATTTCTTTGCTTTAACAAATCTACGCTTTATATGATCACTCGATTTATATTTCGTATATTGGCATATTAGGACTTCCAAAGCCGTATGCTCAGTTTTATCCGCTATCTGCTGTGAGAAGGATGAATGGTTGATTTGCTTTCACGGAGACTTTGAAACAATTGGAAAGACAACTGGATGTATAGTATCAGCCAAATTGACAGAGTCCAAAATATCAACTGCGATTTTGGAGATGTTGAGCTCAAATAGCAGTATCAAAATGAATTTAGGCCGTGTCAGCTCAAATCAGTCTGCCTCAGAAGAAGTCAGACATCATACCTGATTCAGTAAAACTTAATTTTATTCAAATTAGAGATCAGTTCCTTTAATTAATATTGATAAACAATAAATTAATTTTGTATTCACAAAGACATACAAAAGCGTGCATAGGACTAGTCAAATTTGTTAATTACATAGAATACAAAGAGTTTAATTAACTAAACAGCAAAAAGCATCTCTGATGATTTCAACCATGTACTGATACTTATTTCCACGTAATTTATTAATATATTTTTAGGTTGTATATACATCAACAGATTGAACAGAAGTGAAAATTTCTACGTAACTGGGACTCGGACCTTGGTTTTCCATATTTCGGCAGAAATAATTTTGTTAATCCTTACATATAAAGATACACGCCTATGTTCCATTCTAGCTGTCCTGATCGTTTACTTCATTTATAGAATAGTGGGATGAATCTGGCTAATCCTGAATGTAATCACTAAAAAAATGTCGAAATAGTCGAACTTTTGAGACACTAAATAAGGTTGTAAAGATGGTCCGCCACAGAATTCGATTCGTAAGTTATATACAACTGTGCTGATAAAAGAGTATCAAATTATCTGATAGTCATCTCCATTGCAAAAGCAGCTTTTGTAAGCTTGAGTATCTCCCATTTGATAAAGAAGTATTATTCATTCAAGGGTTTTCGCAATAATCCCGTACCTCTGGAAAACATTCCAAAAGTGCGGTCTCATCCTCTTATCCTGGATAATAACAGAAGACTCCATCTATAATAAAATAAAGGAAATAGTATGATCATAGTGTAAGTGCGATCATAAATCCGTTAAAATGCATTCGAAGGTATTCGATTAGTATGAATTGAGTCACAAATGGAGGACTCGGCGGATTAGATTTGAGCCTATTTTCTCTTTCGCCAGATTAGGGTTTTCTTTTATTTCGTGCTATAATTCGACGACGAGAAATGAAAACCAGGGAAGTCGATATTTCCCCTCTTCCCGTTTATTTTTCCGGTTTCATTGGCGGAATTGGATAAGCGAGTGTATCAGTGTCTTGGAACCAATTTGCAGATTGATCTGTCGTTGCCCGCGTACATTAATTCCATCCTTTTTTCATTCGCAATTCTCTTTTTTAAGGTTGATGAGCGGTCACGGAAGAGTTGCCCCTGGCGGCAAAAAAGGGAATTCCTTTCCGGAGTAAAAATCCAATTTGGCCCTGAGCACTCTTTTCCAGGGAATCACGATTTGTTTTTGATATTGCCGTAATCTTCTTCGCCTCTTTCGAACCGCGCCGTCACCCACCATGGAATACCAAATTAATTGAATGTGTCATTGATGCTAATGGTTAGTTAATAATAATTATCTTTAAGAAAGGCAAAAGTTCTGAAGATGAAGGGGAAAGAGATCGAAGTTATGAGATGCAGTTCATAATTCCATCATGAGAAGCACAATGACAATTTTGAAAGCGTCCAATCAGAAGTGAACAAAATAAACACCAATAATTTATTATTTACATAATTTATTATTTATTATCACTCACACCTCACATGTTGCCATATTTTCATAGCCATGAAAAAGAATGAGGTGAAGAAATGAGGTAATTCGTACGTATCCACTGTCCTCTACCTAAGTATAATTACGAAATGTTCCATTCATTGAGATATGGTAGCATGAATTTAGAAATACTAAACATGCAAATACTCAACTGATCATATTGAATAGATAAAATAACAAAGATGAAATTGATGTAAGCGTGACAACTCTTGACATGGCTCTAATTAAAACATGGCCAACCTATGGTACATCAGCCAAAAACGAAGCATACTATTTTAATAGAGTCTAGAGAAATATAAGGAGTTAATTTATCTCACAGTTTATCCACGCATAATTATGTTCGGTTACTTTCCTTTTGAGGCTGTTGCTTCACTTAACTGGTTCGAACTTAACTTTTTTAGAAATAGCAAAGATGTCAAGATTTGTTGATTTTTGTCAACTTTGTGTCCCTGAGTTATTTATACGAGTAGAGATCTATAAGGTTGAATGAAAACTCAATTGATAGAGTTCACGCGAAATTTCAAAGCCCACAGGCTTATGTTACATTTGTCAATTTCAGACCCCTAAAAATACGTTTGCAATCCTTTCCTCATTCATAACTTTTCAAATGGAATTTTGATACGCTTTTCAACGAGCATCTATCCACATTTAGAAAAAGAGTAAAATTGAAGCGTCATTCATCACTTCCACTTTGTTCAAAACCATGAATGAGAGTGTAAAAGAAAATAAGATAGTGACTGTTGAAAGGAAGATGAAATAATTCGATAGGCGCATACTCTCTATTCGTGTACCAATTTTCTTCTAAGATACACGCCACAACGCCATTCACTGCTATTATGTTCCTATTACGCTCTTCCCATTTCCACTTTTCTTCCCAGGATTTTTTAACGGCTCGTGTCATTAAAGTAAATGGAACGGACTCATCTCCCGCTATAAAAACGCATATCTGAGGGCATACGAGAGGCTAATTTTAATTAGGTAAAGGGTACGGTTATAAGGGGGCGTAAAACATTGGTCTCTTGGGCATATGCGTTCGTTGATGAAGAATAGAGTATATCTTTGGGAGTTTATCCTTGCAAAATGAACACCTCTGCGTTCTTTGTCGACTCATGACACTAACAAGGAGAGACCCTCACTTTTGTCCGGGGATTTTAATGAAACTTTTTGTGGTGGTGCATAAAGTAGAGTAATGAAATAGTGTAACGGCGTTTCTTTGAATGGGCCTTAGTTTCGCTGCAATAATTAATTGAAAATTGAAAATCTGAGTATAGGCAACCCCGCATTACACGCCCGTACTAGCCGAATCTGCAGGAAATAACACGTTTTTTACTAATATTTTTAACTTAATTTTCATTTTCGTTTTTAATTATTTTCCTTGTTACTTACTTATGGACTAAATAATAATAATAATAAATAGATTTAATCAATAGTCCCATTAAATAACCTTCACCAGCGCTATTTCTTCATTTACGGTACTTAACGACGGCTATCCTAGGAGCACAAAAAGGACTTGCATTCGAACGATTTCGGATTTCCTATTCAATAGAAAGCGACTGCCTTCTAATGTTTAATAATAATCACTAGGTGCCTCATAGTTGTTTGTTGAATAATAATCGTCTCCGACCACATATATGCAGATAAATCCCTAGCTAACGGGAAACTTTCCATAATTAATGTCTTACTCGACGTCACCTCTATTTTCTAACAAAACTCAAGCCAACATATATCGAAGCAACTAGAATTTTGTGAAGGTAAACGTCTCTCTATTGGAAACGAATACTGATAGATATTTGGAAAGAAACTTACTTCCCCATGAGTGGTGCCGCAATGCTCAAACTCAAGTAAAGGAAAAAAACGAT
This sequence comes from Pachydiplax longipennis, assembly GCA_036926295.1. NCBI lineage: Eukaryota > Metazoa > Arthropoda > Insecta > Odonata > Libellulidae > Pachydiplax > Pachydiplax longipennis. The sequence goes on along the minus strand of JAVFKF010000085.1, from coordinate 183,993 downwards.
TATAATCTTGTGATGTTAAACTTGAAATATCCCACAATTATTGGAATATAGACTATGTAAACTTAAATATTGCTGTATTGCGTCTCGTAAACATGCCGTTAAATCTCTCGGTCAGTTAAGATGAGTTATATCCCTTATTAATAACGTTAAGGTATACATCGTCATTTTTAATAACCACCGTCATTTTTAATAATTACCGTCATTTTTAATAATTAATTACAGTCATTAAACAATACTTATTTGTCCTTTACTGTTCCGGTGTGAAGGAAAGTAATGAATAAAATTAAATGCTATAATAGAATGGTGGTTAGCTAATCATTAGAGTCGGATCCTCAAGAACGTGTCATTTTCTTAATCAATAAACTAGTGTACCAAAGAACCGTAATTCCATTAATTCACAGTGAAGATGAACTGCATTTGTTTAATTGGGCAAGTTGGGTTTCTAGTTTGCTGTCATGTAGTGCGTACAACGGAGATAAAATTCAATTTCCAAATGCAACTCTTACTTTATAAGTCTCATAAATACTTCGAAATAAAGTCTAATTTTAAAATAAGACTGAAGTCTAAATGAATTTCGCGTAAAGTATGTGAATGGAATCCCTGTTTTCTCTTAACAGAAATTGATAATTTTCTTAAGATTGGTTAGTAAAATCTGAGTAAGATTTAAATGCGGTGTATTCAGATATCGTGCAAAATGCTAGCAATTTTCTCAATCTCCATATTTGCTCAAGTGCTCCGCTTTCAAAATATTATCTTAAATTACTGATAGTTTGAATTCTCCCATGTGTTTGTATCTTAAAAGATTCGTGAACGCGAAACCCAGAAGAAAATTAAAACCTGTGAAATGATAACAGCATTCCTAACTGGCTGCTTGACCTTTCCTTAATCGTTATAACATTTACAAATTCCTCCTGGTTCTTCTCACACACTCTTTACTTTAACCAACACCAAAACTTACTCCTGGGCGCGACACACCGTCGCTAATGGTGGTTCTCCGATGACTCCGCCGATGAGGGAGGGAAGGGGGGGATTGGGGGGGAAACCCTAATAGCCCTAAGAAGTGGACCCTCCAGGCCGTTGTGACGTGCTATAGGGTTCACCTCTATGCCTAGAGGGCCCCCTGCCACAACTTCAAGGACAAGCTCCGACCTCATAGACAGAAAGAACGAGCAGGTGAGAAGTGAGTGCTTAGTTACCTCACCCCTGCAGAAGAAGGTGAAAGAAAGGCCCCTGAAATAGATGCCTGCGACTGTAGGCCTAAGAGTAGGCTAGGTTTGTAGGGAATGCCTTCCCCACGCCCCCTACAGAGCAGGTGGTTAGTACATCTATGGTGCACTTCTTAAGAAAACTACTGATAACTGTTGTCAAATTCATTGCAGCATTTGACTGTGATATGGCTACAATAATCCATCGTTGACGTTTTAAGTTAAAAAAAGTTATTGAATGTAAATTAAATGTTAACTTGATGGTTAAATTCTCATCTTTACATAAAATGCAGAGGATATTTAAATCAAAGATCGCAACTGTCGCTTAGGCTTAATGTAACAATAACTGCTGTTGTAGGCACAAAACTTGTATTAATATCCTCTATGTAAGTTCATCTGAACAGAAAAGAAACTGAGTACTCACGTGTAGTTCTGAAGTTAATGATGACGGATCTACCTGTGGAAAAAGAGAACGAATTCTTTAATAGGTAGAGTTCCCTTCATATCCTCCCAAATCTTTTAAACATTTACCGACAATTGTTACATTGTTATACATTTTTACTTTCTCATCAGTAAGTAATAATCAGAATCTACACGAAAGCCTTCAGAACTTCTCTTCAGGGACACAATTCATGAAATAATCTACTGTAGTGCGCGATCCTTTGAATTACCCAATTCTCTTCTGAATTAATTCTTCAGGCCGATAAATATCTAGTGAATGAGAGTATTACATCATAAAATGCGAGGAGTTAGTGAAGTTAGATTACTACGAAGAAAACATTGTACTCCGAATTTCGTTAACCATCAACAATTATTGCTAACCATCTGTCAAACAAGCGTGAGAATACAATAGAATCTTAACAAAAGTATTAAGTCAATCTAATTTTAGGTCGTAATGAAATTTGCATGGCACATAATGTAAGAATACTATTATTTGAAAGAGAATAAATTGGAATCCGCTGTTAATTGATAAGAGTTTCGGAGGGATGTTCCCAGAAGGTGTTAGCTGTCCTTTCTAGGAATTGGTGCCAGACGGCCATCAGTATGTCGACGATTAAAATGTTTTCCGAACCATCTACTTCACCAAAACTTGTTAACTCACGAAAAGGACTACAATCGCAAAAGAATATTTGATCTAAAAGTTTCTGATTATAAATTTCTGAATGTTTGTACTAGCTGACGATAATAAGCTAGAGACGAAATAATCAACTTCCTGTTTACGAATTTAACGAATAGCAAACGGACACACCATATCACAATACGAATCCGACATTAGTCAATAAGATTCGAACTCTAGTTGAAATGAAAAATCTCGCTAAAACATCCAGTAAAAACACGGCACATTCACACTCATAAATATGAATTTTCAGACTCCCTGCAGTATATTTAAGCATGGTTGCAAGTGATACAAATGAGCGATATTAAGTTAAAACACAATAAATATTTATGGACACATTAGAGGAGAAAATATAATAATAATACATGTAGTATTTACGGTAATTTAGGAGAAAGCCGAACTTGGATGTACACTCGAAGGTCAGTGAAAACACGGCTATTTAAGAGGGACTAATGTCTTTACAGTGAAAGAAAGGAAGAGCCAACTGTCCTTGGATGATAACAAAGTCAATAAAAATATCAGTGTACACTTCATTGCCTCTCATTTTCATTGATTGTAAATAAAGGCAAAAAGGAAAGTGTCTTATGACGAATAGGGAGTGAATAAGAGGAAAAGTGACTTACGAGGGGTCCAAAATAAACAAGACAAAAGAAAATCCTAAGGACACCAAAACATTTCTCCTGCTAAAAATTTTGATGGAACAATCTAAAAAGATCGTAACGAATTAATTATTCATGGAAACATTTGATGTCACGATTTGAGTTTCTTAAATAGGAATATATAAGGAAATTCATCATCGACAGTAACGAGAGTTGATATTCACTTGATGCATCAGAAAACTGAACTCATAAATTGACATTACGCTACTTATTACAATATTGACATCATAAATTGATTGTCATTACACTGCTTATTATAAAATAATCGAGAGCTAATGACCAAAAATTAAACGTTATCTAAATTACTTTTAGATTAATATCTCAACAAAAATGACGTTTCTTGTTCTTGACAGAAATTAGAAAATATTAATTAACTTCATTCGAAAGATAATTTAGGATTATTTTCTTTTGCCAGAAAACTATTTGCTGGTTAACCGTTCTCTCCTTTTAATCGCTTTGTCTCCTACGAATTGATATAAGTAGAATGTTGTGGGGGACAGAAGAGACCAATGCAACCCTTCGTTTTCACTGATAACCTACTCAGATTTTCTAAATTTAATATTAATACATTTTATACAGAATGTATACTAGATATATTTAATGTAAAAACAGAATAGAGATTATTAATCGGTAAATAAAATATTATATATTGCTTTTGAATTACTCACCAATTTTGGTTCTCCGGTAATCCTCAACTTCTTCCGTATCAAGCAGAAGAAACTTAGAAGTAAAACAATTGCCGAGGAGGAAAGCATGCTACAATCTGGATCTGGAATAGAAACAGAAGATTAATTTATTAATGAATAGTGAATTTAATTTTATGTGATACCGTATTGTACATTTGTTAGATGAAGTATTGGCCAATGATGATAATTCAAATAAGCAGGATTTTGGTTAAGACCAAATTAAAAAATATCCAATTCCAGGTAGACATCCTTATTAGATTCATTATTAGATTCATTCGTAATTTATAAAGTTGATTAACAAGCATGAAAGGCAAAAAGAAAAAGAGGAATACTTAGAGTACGTACTATAGTTATCGTTTTTTCTGAACTGAGATGAGTATGGAAACTCGATCCAAACAAATATGAATAATAAAGATGTGCTAGTAAATCAATAAAAGATTTGTTTGAAAAACAGTAAATATTAAGTTAACTATTGAAATTCAGTACCCGATTTCTGGTAAGAGAATCGTTAAGTATTGTATTACACCTTGAACATCACCCAAAAATCATTATCTCGAAGAAAACTTCATAATAGATTTCCTCAAAATATCAGATCTAAGAATCTTCTTAGTGACTTCCTTGTAACTGTCTAAGCTATCCGTTGAAAATAAACTCACTCTATTGTGAATTTAAATAAGTGAGAACTTCAAAGTTAAAAAATCAGATTCGTCTTATATATAATATTATGAATGAAAAATAATTGAAAACTAAAGAAATATGCTAAGAGTTGTTCCGAATTTTAATGTTCAAATTAAAATGCAAAATTTGTTACATATTTGGTTCAAAACACAACTCATAATCTCTAAATGTCGCAGAAATATGACTTGCGCTATAAGTTCTACTGGAAATTAGAATGATATTTACCACTTCATGGCGCAACTGAATTTTTAATTGTAATTTGCGAAACTCTACTTGATCATTATGTGTAAGTTATAGCGACCTTAACTACGATTAAAAGAACAAGTTCCATGAAAATGATTTCTCAATTGAAATTAAACATAAAGTACAGGTTCGGCTGGTATTGGAATCACATTTTAGAAACAGAAATAATGACATCGATTTAATTAACAACTAATCGCAAAGTTAAACTTCAAAATTCAAACATAAAATTCCATCGAAATATCGGTTGGCAGAAAAAGCTAAAAATAGAAAAATAAAAGTTAAATCTATTCTGGATCTAAACAGCCAATAAATAAAGGTTTAAACCGGTCACGGAAAGCTATAGAAGCATTAATTTAAACTTTCTTCGGATATTGTCCTTAGAACTTGAGACTAGTGACTTCAAGACTAAAATATCGTCAGTATATAATATATTGGATAAAATATAATTGGATAAAACTTGACATAACTGGAATTAATTGCTCAGTAATAAAAGTATTCATGATCATATAAGATGAGCAATGTAGTAGTAGAAATCGCAGATCCTTATAAGAGTAGCACTCGTCACGAATAACTATATTCCCTAACCTAACAATGGTTACGTGAATAATAATCAACAGCTCACTAATTAACTATAAAGTCGAAACGAAGGATGACTAAAAGTAATATACATAAGATTAATTAATGTTACTTACCATAACTGAAGAAATCCCTAGGAAGTCCCACGGTATGTAATAGCTCCGGGTTCAAGACCATCCATTTCCCTCCATTTCTTTCACAACTGCAAAAACCGAACACAATACTATATTCATCAGTGATAAAAATGAAAAAAAGAAATTCTAAAACAGCCATCTTTTCATGTTAACTTCCGTTTAAATTACGTATTTAATAAAAAATGTTCCAAATTGAAATTAAATACAGAATACTTATACAGGCCGGATTCGAATCGATAATCAAAGTAGAGTAATATTGGAATTGCTTTAAGTAGCTAAGGAATGTTGAGTAAATTTGAAATTCAAATGTAACGGAAATGGCGGTGGACGTTACGTTAAGATGGCGGTGGACTACATTTTCGACCCACTCTAGTAAAAATATCTCCGAAAATTATTCTGGACCTAAATATAGCGAATATCCGAGGAGTAAAAGTTATATTGGAAAAAATCGAAGGATTACCTGGGGCTTTCGTCAAAAAAGTCTCTAGAAGTTGAGAATCGTAAATTCATTTCTTTAATATAAATTGTCGGAGATGGGATAAAAAATAAACATACATAACTGGATCATGGGACGATGAATGATAGTAAGAAAAACATGAAGACGAATAATCGGGATAGTAAATCATCTATAGTCAATCGTGAGAGTCTTACATAACGATAAAAATATGTACACTAACGATTGTCTCTAAAATAACAACTTAAAAACTATAGCATCAATGATTGTCTTTACACTCAGAATTAATTCTATCAAGATTAATTTATGTTACTTACCAAAACTGAAGAAATCTCCGAGAAGTCACACGGCCATCTTGACGTCCGAAGGAGTCTTTATGTCCCTTAATTTAACTATAAATAATTTAAGAGGTTCTAATTCGAAAACTTATTAAGTTTAACTTAAATTATGTTACTTACTGGATTTCGATTCTCATAACCTCCGAGAAAATTGAATTCTAACGGTTTTTTCGTAAAATTTCTTCAGCATGTCAACACCAGGCGAAGTTTCTAGATTAACTAAAGTTTAAATCTAAAAAATCAACGGATCAACGAAACGGTGAGATCTGATTGGTTGTTATTTCTCGCAGTTACTTTTACTGTCACCCCTCCCACTTTTCCCCCTGCCGGAGAAAGTTGTAACTTATAAGTAATAATAAATTGTTATTAAATTAGAAATATATTTATTTAAACATATTATAAGTTTAATTTAAAAAATATTGGAATAAATTTCGATCCTCTAAAACCTAGTACTTAAAATCGGCGTAAAATAGTTGATAGCTCCTTGTGACGTAATTATGACTTACGTTCAACCTATGGTATGAGCAACGGTACGAGAAACATAATGAATTCCAATCATTCAAGTTATGAAACTATGCAATGTGATCTAAAAAGAATTAATGCAATGACTACGCAATTAATAAATAAACATATGGTTAGTTGCTGTATTTTAATATCTTCCATCTCCTATGTGATTCATAGCAGGTAATGAAATATTTAAAATGTCTACGAAATTTTAATCGATATTATTTTACAATAGAAATATTAGTTACGATAAAATTGATTTAAATATTGTTAAATCCTAATCACTTCACGAAAGATTGCAAAGATACAGCATTTGAAATCAATTATTACCGTTTTATCGTTTTTACTGCAATCTCTCGATGTTTCTCTCTCTTTTACACACGTTTTCACTACTGATTCATCAGGTATTTTGAAGCTAGTGATAAAAAAATTTCTACCGACTTCTACCGCCAAAATATAAATTTACAGTCCGAAAGGAAAAGGACTGAAGATGAATTAATAAAAAAAGAAATGATGGGGCAGCACAGGAAAACGTATACGAGATGTTTCAATTCGAGATGATCCAGAGAAATCATTTCGGGCATTAACACTGTATTGTTATTCTCAGCGTATTTATTATTAAAACTATGAAACTAATTCTAAGTTTTCAAATAAAGTGAATCATTAGTCCCTTTTTGGATTCCCTAATCAGCACGGCCAACGCTATTCGTCTTGTCTCTATAAGCACGTCGTTGGATATTCTTCCAACTAATCTTCCCAATAATATTGCAATAAATAACTTACCATTGAGAATTCTTCTGGTTCCTTTCAATTTTAATTCAGATTATTGCGTTCGAATACATGAAAATTTAAAAGCACACTTCCAAAGCCCATACAGGTTATGTTATTTGTCCAGCTGCGAAGAAATCCGATTTTAAAGCTTCTTCACTTCTCTACGAGGCCTTCTTCAGACTTATTATCTTCTTTCGCACAAACGATTTTAATATTCGCGAAGGACATGTTCAAGTTACCGACGCCATTACATGTGCTCCATACTCGGAATATGTGATGCACTACAGCCACCATGATCCTTTTATTTCCACTCACACTTTTTCCAATTATATCACTGAATGTAAAGCTGAATCCAGTCTACACTAACTCCTTTTCACCTTTGTTAAATTTGAAACCCACAGAAAAATGTAAACGGTGCCATTTTGAACACAGTCCACTTAGCGAGACAAAGTACTGAGAAGTTCGAAGGCCACATGACGTGAAGAGCAGGTTTCGTTTGTCAGAATTTTGTAGACCATAATCCTCTTTAAAAGCGCGGAAACACGCCAAGACCTGCTGCCTCAAGAAGAGATTGATCATACACCTAGGAACTTAAAACCTTAAGTATTTCCATCGGTATGTGTCTTAGAAGCCTTAAAAAAGTGATATCTGATGAAAAATCAATCACATTAAGTTTGTGCTGTGAGTGTATGTGAAATATCATGTTGTGTTTGTGCATTTTGGATAAAGGTGTGTTTCAGCTCCATGATCGGTGATTTTTCGAAAAGCACGTCGAAGTGTAGCAGTGAGCATAGTCATCGATTGAATAATTATTACTTAAATTGGAGTTCTTATGAAGGCAGGTGTTCACATGGATCTGGACTAAATCTGGGGAATTCTGCGTAAGTCTTTAACTCGGTAGTGTTAAGATGCCATTGCAACTGAATGGATGAACTTCCGGTGTGAGATTAATGAATACGGGGTTCTTCGTGCATATCAAGCCGGAAGTATATAGGATTGGAAGGTAAGAATGATTATTCTAACAAGGAAATACACGGATATTGTGGTCTATTTCACATACAATCTAAGTTGGGTAATGTAAGGCAATAGACAGAGTATGTCCATAGAAATTGTGAACCATATGATCTCTTCTTTCTAACTTCAGCTTGGTATTCATTATTTACATAATTATAAGCTAATTTAGCTAATTTTAAAGGTTCCGAAGAATGAGTGGTACTCTGGGAATCTTTTAGTTCCACATTTATTTCATCTAAATGCTAAATTAATAGCATTGAGTACCTCTGTAACTTAATTTGTTTAAAGACTGAGTTAAACGTCCACCGAGCCAGAATGCTAAGAGTGGGAGGTTCACGAAATTTCGCTGTAATTTCGGTTGATATTATTATAATGATCAAGCATCACTAATACCTCAATACTTTTCATATTGTCGCCACCATGAACAAAACTGGGGGGATATAATAAGAACATTACTAAGTACTAAAAGATAACTGAAGTATTCTTTATTCCACCGTGTATACTGTCATGAATTTCACAAAGTTACATTTATCATTACATTAATTATTCTTAATAAAGCATACAATTTTCACGATGAGTTAGCTTGCATTATCACCCTCATGATTCTCAGTTTCTCACTGGTTTGACTCAAAGGTATTTATTTCATAGAAATCAATGCTAATCTATCTTCATAACAAATGTAAATATCTTATGGAATTTCATAGGAAAAATGTATCCCCTACTATTACCTTATTCCCGTATCCCCTATTATACCTAACTATTGAATAGTATTTGTCTTAATCAGGCAGTGATAAAGTTAATTTTTGAAATATGAGTAATTTTTAATCTATTACCTCTTCGAATTTTATGAACAACTTTTTTCATGGTTTCATTGTTCTACTTCATCTTGGCACTCCCAAAATCCTACCTCAATAAGAAATATAAAGTCAAAGTATCTAATTCTTCTTCTGCCGTGGTAAACCTCATTCGTTCCTACAACTCATAAAATTCAATATATAGTTATAAATATTATGGCCAATGTATGTTACACTTAGTATTACTTCTTTGAGATAGTTATTATAATACTTTAGCGTTATTTTATTTACTATTATTTGCCTTTGACAGTAATGTCGGTACATTTTATATTTCTCCCTTTGCGTTCTTTCTACATTCCTATTTTCAATTATGTATTTCTCCTTCTCATCTAAATGGATTATACTGATGAATAAAACTGATAAAAAGAAATGTACAATAAGTACATTCCCTACCAAACGTCGAAAGGCTGTTTTCAGTGCATATTTGTAGAGGTATTTCATAAGATGATGACATGGATGATTTCCAGCTCATTGAGAAAAGAACGCAAAGAATCTCCCCCCTCATTTTGCCTTGTAAGCCTCATTCTATTTTCGAATTGGCCTTTTTCTAAATACTAAAGTACAGATGTAAGAGGAAGGATAATGAATAATCTACATAGAAAAGTAATATTATGTCTCTTGACATGTGGCATCTGAATTATTCAATATATCTGGTTTAATTGTTTCTATGGTTTAAATAAATACCGCAAATGAAATGTATTTATCTTTATAGTATTGAGTGTATATAGTTTTTACTTATTCTTGGAGAAAATGAGATGTTCACTAAGGCTAATGAATTTTCTAAGCTTCGAATAAAAGATGTGTTCTAAAATTTCTAAAAAAAAATATTTCAATCTTTGTTTAACTCGAATGTAATTCATGGAAATATTCGGTGTGATAGCTTGGATGTAACGACTCATATTGTATTGATTAATTTTAATGACCACCATATGACGTAAAGGCTTAAATATTCAAATCCTTATTCCCGTTCTTATCTCATTATTGTTACATTACGAATCCCCGCAACTCAGAAATATATCACGTGTGTAACTTAGAAGTACGAAACGTATGTAATAAATTTTATCTACCATTTTCTTGATAAAACCTTCAAAGTGAATTCGAAGTATTTAGTTTAACTTACGTTAAACACATAGTAACTAAACAGAAGTCTTACTTGAAATCACGCCAGATCTGGGTATCATCAAAAAATTAGTATTATGAAATCAATGCACGCTAATATAATTTATTTTCCAAAACTTTTAAAGCTTGATTTTCCTTACGTTCTAAATATAAAATTTTAAGTAAATGCTAAAAATTAAATTTTATTATCTGATATGTTTCTCATATGAGATGGAAGATATTAAAATACAGCAACTAACCATATGTTTATTTATTAATTGCGTAGTGATTGCATTAATTCTATTAGATCACATTGCATAGTTTCATAATTTGAATGATTGGAATTCATTGTTTCTCGTACCGTTGCTCATACCATAAGTTACGTATAGGTAAGTTACGTAAGGTACGTCATAATTACGTCACAAGGAGCTATCAACTATTTTACGTCGATTTTAAGTACAAGGTTTTAGAGGAACGAAATGTATTCCAATAATTTACAAATTAAACTTATAATGTGTTTAAATAAATATATTTCTAATTTAATGCTAATTTATCGTTACTTATAAGTTACAATTTTCTCCGGCAGGGGGAAAAGTGGGAGGGGTGACAGTAAAAGTAACTGCGAGAAAAATCAACCAATCAGATCTCACCGTTTCGTTGATCCGTTGATTTTTTAGGTTTAAACTTTAGTTGATCTAGAAACTTCGCCTGGTGTTGACATGCTGAAGAATTTTTACGAAAAAAAACCGTTAGAATTCAAATTTCTTGGAGGTTAGTAGATTCTATATCTAGTAATTGTGTAGCATAATTTAAGTTTTACATAGTAAGTTATCAAATTAGAACCTCTTAAATTATTTATAGTTAAATTAAGGGTTGGAAAGACATCTTCCGACGTCATGATGGCCGCAGGACTTCTCGGGGATTTCTCCAGTTTCGGTAAGTAACATAAATGAATCTTGCTTGAATTAATTCTTAGTTTAAAGACAATAATTGATGTTACAGTTTTTAAGTTGTTATTTCTGTGACAATCGTTAGTGTACATGTTTTTTTTCGTTACGTAATACTCTCACGATTGACTATAGATGATTTACTATCCCGATTATTCGTCGATAGAAGATATCGAGATGACTCGTCTTCATGATTTTCTTACCATCATTCATCGTCCGATGATTTAGCTATGTACGTTTATTTTTTATCTCGTCTCGCAAATTATATTAAAGAAATGAATTTACGATTCTCAACTTCTAGAGACGTTATTTGACGAAAGCCCAAGGTAATCCTTCGAATTTTTCCGATACCACTTTTACTCCTCGAATATTTGCTGTATTAAGGTGGAAAACAATTTTCGGGGGTTTTTTTACTAGAATGAGTCGAAAATATTTCCGACCGTCATCGTAGCGGAAATCTACATTTGAATTTCAAGCTGACTTTGGAATCCTTAGCTAACTAAACCAGTTCCAATATTTCTGTGGCTTGATTTACGGATCGAAACCGGCCTCTATCAGTATTCTATATTTAATTTCAATTTGGAATTTTTTATTAAATACGTAATTTAAACGGAAGTTTTCATCAAAAGATGGCCGTCTTAGAATTTTCTTTTTGTTCTTTTTATCTCTGATGAATAATGCATTGTGTACGGTTTTCGTAGTTGTGGAAGAAATGGAGGGAATTTAGTATTCGAAACTGGCCTATATCAGTATTCTATATTTAATTGCCTTTGGGGACATTTTTTAAAAAATACTTAATTTAAACGGAAGTAAAGATCAAAGGATAGTTTCCTTAGAATTTTCGTTTTTTATCTCTGATAAGTAATGCATTGTAGAAGATTTTCGTAGATGTGTAAGAAATGGAAGGGAAAGGAAGGTCTTGAATCTGGAACTCCTACTTGCCGGGCGGTTCCTCTGATGAATATCTCCATCGATCTCGGTACCTGCGCGCAAGTGAGAGATGCATGTTTTTCTTTTTGAGTTCTTTCTGTTTTTACACTGAACTGAATTAGCGCCTTTGAACGCCGGAAATCATTTAATAATTATACTTCACATTGATTTCAGTGAATACAGATTTCGTTTAGTGTACCCTCAATTTGAAATATAGCCATTATTTCTTTATGTATGTCGTGCTTATTAATAAATTGAATAAAATATAAAAATAATTTTACTGTAATAGTTATGATGTAGAACAGGTTACTGTTAAATATGATCTTAACAATAATCCTAAATGAATCATTATCTTTGCCAATTGCTCGCATTTATATATGCACAACACAATAATACCCTAGATTATAATACCACACAATATTACCCCATTGCTATTCGCAAATGAATTAATTTAGCGTTTCTATTTTTCCAGATTCTGACATCCTTCCCTTTCGGCACTTCTATTTCTTGGGAGTTTCTTCTATGTGATCGTGGAAAGGCACTTATGAGGAGTAAGCAGGAACAAGAATACCCGGAGAACCACAAATGGTGAGCAGTTAAGAGTTTTTCTCTTTTGCATTTTTTCTTCTGATGGATCATTATTATTTCTAAAGTGTATAATTTGACTCGTTGTATTTTCGGTTGTTAATTAACGGAGCTAAACCAGTTGAAACTGACTGGTTTATTAAAATGGATAACATGGTATATCGGCTGGCACGAAATGCATTATTGGTCCGTTATTTATCGTGTAACAGCCAATGTATATTAACATGTTTCAGAAGGAAAGTTTTGCATGAAAGAACGCTTTTTGGGGAAACTTATTTTCAGCAGGAAATATAACATTATTAAATTCTTCCGTTAAAAAGAAATGGTATTTATAGTGCGATTTGAAGCCACATTTGAAATTGATTATTTCGAATTGCATATGGAGTTTAAAATTTTCTTTGAGCAGCTTAGTCGTGACCAATAATGAATTCTTTTCTTAAACTTTTTTCCATTACGAACATATGAACTGCTAATCTCTTCACTATATTAGATGAAAAGTACTCCTTTCTGTGCGGAAAAACCGTGTGGTACCGTTATCATGGTATTAAATAAAAATATAAATTCGCGTATTAATTCGTTTAGGCAAAATTCTTAGCACAGAGCAACTGTTAACATGGAAATGTTTTTTGGCTCTCAGTAAAATATCACTGCGAAACCATACCAAATTGTACAAGACGCCATTCCCATTCTAAATATATTTAAAATAATCAGCTAGTATTTTGAGTTGCTTTTGTAATTAAATTTAACGACCAATTTACAAGAAGAAGATTTATGGCTATTCATCACTTCTAAGGTTAAAATATTAATTATTAAATGTTTGAAATAATTTAATCCTTTACCATATGAAAGACGATGAATACTCCTAGTAATTAATTAGCTGCTTAAAGAGATTGGTTGAATAAAGGAACATAATGTAATATTTTTTTCTTAACTGCTCGAGAACCAGCAACTGTATTGTTGGAGGGATTTTAATCAACAATTATTTTAAATATCGTTTAATTTTTTCATCATCTCCAGAATGTTTTATAATCAGCAGTGAAATGAAATTTTATGTGTTTAGGAGCATCTGCTATATTAATCAAAATTCGAAAGCAATTTAAAGATTCACCACCTTTTCGTCTTTGGTTTCATATATTATTGGTAAATTTTATCAATATTTTAATGTTATTCTTTTGATCTACATAAAGCTCAACGATTTAAAACAGGACTTGCGTAGATTTTAACGCTCTAACTGATGATCCTCTCCTGGACTCTCACTTACATCGATAGAGACGCTTGTTTCAAACGATACAAACAATTTGATCTTTTGAGTCAACTATCTCCTCAAATGTAAATGCATGAAGTGGATAAATCCAGCAATTTTTAAATATATAAATATGTTTGAGAAAGACATTCTTAGAAAAGATAACTTCGTATTTTTCGGGTATTCGCAACTATGTTTTTTTTATCATGACGAGTGTTTCGGTATCATTAGGACTTTCTCTTGTACGCTTCTTGCTTCACCTGCCAGTCAGTACTTCTTGAAACGAGGGAGGCACTTTCCTTTTCACCTTTGTTTGTATTCAATGAAAATCAAAGGGCAGTGAAGTGTACATTGATATTTTAGGAAAACGACTTCGTTATCATCTCCAAGGACAGCTGGCTCTTTTTTCCTTCACCGTTAAGACATTAGCCCCTCTAAAATGGCCTGTTTTCACTGACCTTCGAGTCTTTTCTCAAGTACAAGTTCTTTCTAAGTTAGGTGAACAAACACAGTAAATATTACATTTATCATTATCTTAGTTTCACCTCCGGTCTGTACATAAACAATTTCTTTAGTTATAACTTAATATTGCTCATTTATCATTTGCAGCCCCCAAAAACGTTCTGTGGGGAACGCAAAAAATTTTAAATATGAATCCAAAGCACGACTTGCTCTAGCATCTAATTCTCTTATTTTTTTGCTCGTAATTGAATCGGCCGAAATAGCACACGATGTCTCAAAATTTGTCAAGCTCAATCTAGCTTCTGGTATTCTTTCTTTCAAAGATTCCTAACCTGCGTATGAGATCATCTTCGTTACCTTTGCCTTTTTTCGTAGCATTTTACAAATAAATTTATCCCTAGCGCTGCACTTTCTGGAGTTCACGGGTACCAACTTAATTCGCTGGATACTCTAATATTTTCATTCACAAGATTTTTTTTCAGAGACATATGCTAAGCAAGAAATCGTGTTGTAATTATTAAACGGACATTACTTTTGCTCTTCATTTACAAGAAAGCGATATTTTAGTATAAGTTTATAATGGTCGCACATAAAACATTGAATAACAAAACGAACAATATTTATATTAAAGGAGAATATCCGACACTTCAGTTGGCATTCTATTTGAAGATTTGCAGTTTTTATTAAGAATTAATTGGGATTTTAGGCAACTTTCCGATGTGATAATTTCAGAAAGGAAGGAATTGTGTAAGTCATAGAATCACGCACAAAAGCAGACTTTCCCATAAACTGTGTCTCTAAGAAGAAGATCAACTTTTTGTATGAATTCCGTGATTTCTTAAAAAAAGTATAACAATGTTAAAAATGTGGGTGATTATTGAATTACTGTTTACATTAAGGGAATTCCATCAGTTAAACAATTTATTCTCTTTTCCTACAGGAAATTCCATCATCATTAACTCCAGAATTACACGTAAGTACTCAGTTTCTTTTCTCTTCAGATGAACTAATGTTCCTCTACTTCATCAAACAAGTCTAATTAACTCAAGATTTGTGCTTACAACAGCAGTTACTGTTGCTTTAAGCCTAAGCGACAATTTCGATCTTTGATTTAAATATCTTCTGCATTTTATATAAAGATGAGAATTTAACCGTCCACTTAACATATAATTTACATTCAACATTTTTTTTAACTCTAAACGTTAACAATAGACAATTGCAGCCATATCACAGCCAATGTTGCAATGAATTTGATAACAGTTTGCAGTAGTTTTCTTAAAAGTGCACCATAGATGTACTAACCACCTGCTCTGTAGGGGGCGTGGGGAAGGCATTCCCTACAAACCTAGCCTACTCTTAGGCCTACAGTCGCAGGCATCTATTTCAGGGGCCTTTCTTTCACCTTCTTCTGCAGGGGTGAGGTAACTAAGCACTCACTTCTCACCTGCTCGTTCTTTCTGTCTATGAGGTCGGAGCTTGTCCTTGAAGTTGTGGCAGGGGGCCCTCTAGGCATAGAGGTGAACCCTATAGCACGTCACAACGGCCTGGAGGGTCCACTTCTTAGGGTTATTAGGGTTTCTCCCCCAATCCCCCCCTTCCCTCCCTCATCGGCTGTTTCATCGGAGAACCACCATTAGCGACGGTATGTCGCGCCCAGGAGTAAGTTATGGTGTTGGTTAAGGTAAAGAGTGTGTGAGAAGAACCAGGAGGAATTTGTTAATGTTAGAACGATTAAGGTATGGTCAAGCATCCAGTTAGGAATGCTGTTAACATTTCAGGGGTTTTAATTTTCTTCTGAGATTTGAATTTATTAATTTTTAAGTACAATCACCGGAAAGAGAATTCATCAGATATTATTAATTATGCATAAAATTTTTAAGTCGAAACACTTTCCGAATTCGGATATCGTGATCATTTTGAGAACTTTTCGGTTTACATATACTTCCGTTAAATTCGTTTTCGTCACATGCAACTAAGTACTTCCTCAGAAATAAACTCTTAGAAATTGTTAATGTTCCACAAGATAAATTCTTACATCAATTTACACAATTTTTATCTTAATATTTAACTTTTATGGCGATGGATGAATTAGATATTGTTTTAGTAATAATTGTAATTGGAGAGTTTGTTTTTCTCTCATGAACACCACACACGATCACAAACCCATTCACTAACGCATACGTGTATAGCACATCTCACCGTGAAGATAATATTATCGTGATTTACTCGGACACTAGTGATTGGATTTAAAAAATGTCAATGTGTTGGAGGATCCTTTTTTTAATTATTAGTAACCGCCTTCTTATTATGACTTTCACTTCAAACGATTAGCTTTCTAAAAATTGGAATAGTAAAGGACAATTACATTAAACGTTTAGTTAATAACACAGTATATTGAATAATAATGAAGAATAAAACCATTTTATCATTACAAATATAAAATATAATTACTCTTAGCTCTCGGGCAGATTAACCGGTATCTTTGCATAAAAGGATGAGACACAATACGGTTTCAGCTGACATACTCTGTTCCTGCATACATTTAACTTAACTAGCCAGGTGTCTTTTTAATCCAACTAACTTTAATCGGTATTTGTAATTATTGAACCTTCCGGAAAGAGATAAGATAAAGAATTCACTCATCTTTGGCAGGCATTGGAATTATTTGCTTTCCATATGGAAGTATTTTTAAAAAATACTAGTGCACGAATATACGTTTTACGCTATTGGTCTACAGTAAAGTTAATTAAAGCTTCCTTCCAATCAATTCTTTAAGATCGCGACAGTATAAGGTACATTTAAAAATAGCCAATTCAATCCAAATCTTGGTGAAGGCTATGTGTATGCCATGTTCACTGTAAGACGAAATTTGCAATGAAACTTTCTATTCTACATTAAGTTGAATCGATACTACTAAAGTCTCTTGGTGGAATTTCCTCAATACAATTACGTTGTATTTGCTACATAAAAGTGCAGCACTATAATGAGGAATAATTTCAATTCTTTTTATTGCCAATATTTATTCAATTTGCCTGATCCATATGAACTCTCCGCCTTCTTCCAAATTACTAATCTCGTCTTTTCTTAAAATCACCTTAAACTTTAAAAGTAAATTAATAGAAGTTAGATTAGAAACTTTTTGCAGTGGTGCAGGAAGTAGAGTAATGAAAAAATTTAACGGCGTTTCTCTGAATGGGCCTTAGTTTCGCTGCAATAAATAATTGAAAATTGATAATCGGAGTATAGGCAACCCCGCAATACACGTCCATGCTAGCCGAGTATGCATGAAAGTGTCGTAAAGACATTGAAACACTTAACTCGGTTGGCTGAGCGGATTTATTCTAAAAGTTAAAGACAAGTTTACAGACCAACATGGCCGACCGATTGAGGATCGGTCGGTCGTTGAGGCACGTCCTGTCACAAGAGCGTCGGTGGGCTGAAGGCCCCGACCCTCAGTTTTGCCATCCATATAACTGTTTTCGGAAGGCTTAGAGGGCACCACCAGTACATTGGAGGGTGAGGGATGCCAGAGTCAGTGCACGACAACGGATCATAGATAATCTTAAGACTCATCTGCGACTGACTCTGAATCATCCCTTGCCCTCTGTCCTTCCGACAAAAGAATGTGATGTTCACTGGTATATTTGTCATTAAATTTTTCTTTTCATTCGTAAAATTCTATCCTTGATACTTACTATTGGACTTATTATTAATAATAAATAGTATGCTCAATTTGTAATCTCGTTAAGGTATTTAAGGTAGTTAACGACTATCCTAAGAACGTAAAAGGAGCTTGCATTCAAGTAATTTTAGGATTGCACTATCATAAATAGCGTTTGCTTTCTAAAATTTTATTTAATAAACACCATTGTCTATATATTAATTGATTCATTTATCCAATTTAATCGGAGTACAGGCAAATCTGCAATACACATCCGAGCTAGTCGAGTTTGGAGGAAATAACGCATTGTTCTCTGGTATATCTTGCACCTTTTTTCAATTTCATTCGTTAATAATTTCCTTGTTGTCTACTAATTGAATTATTAATAATAATAAATGGTACACTAAATTATTAATCTCGTAAAGGAATTATATTACTTTCCAGGCCGGGTTTACAGTGATTAGCGGTATTTTTTTTAATTTTTGAGAGAAATACTCTTCTAGTAAGAGAAAACGGTTTTTCTGATATTTTTAGTGATATTATTTTTCTGATATTTATATGATTATTAAGCATTGTATGGAAATATAAATACCTTTTGAAACATTAAGCTGAAAGTAAATATAATTGATGAAAAATTATCCTCACAAGAAAATACACACCTCGTTGGTTGACACGAATTTAACCATACACTATGTTAAACTATAAAAATTTCTTAAACTATAAATTTATTAATTACTTATTAATTCTCGTATTACAACAACGATTTTTGAAATTCAAATATTTGATATTCTGAGAATTGTTTATACTAAAAAAATGAAGTTATTTGAAAAATCAGTGTAATTTTCGATATTTTTCTTAATTTTAATTATATCGAAAATCGCTCTTGTTGGACGATAGTTAGTTTAATTTTATATATTTTCGACAAGTTTCATTGCGATGAATAAAGTGAGTGAATAAAATGCTGTGTAAAGATAGAAAATCTTAAAGTTTCAGTAAAATATACAGGTAAAGTATATCAGTATTGAATTATTTTTCACTAACTCCATTTATAGATTCAGTCGTTTCTACGGAACATCTGTCTATAAGGGATAAGTCTCCTGCTTGATGGTGTCATGCAATCTTCCGTGGGCTATGTTGCTCGCTCCTAGTCTTGTCTTTGTCAGTAGTCGATGTTTTCAGTCACTTTGACCTTAATTTACTTCATAACACTTATTAAAACGATGTGGCTGTCATTGGACTAGCATAAAACCAATCATAGCACATCAACTAAAATATATTCTATGTTATACCCAATGAATAGCACCAACGTATCCATTCTCCATATTACTGAAATTATTATTGAAATTTTCAATACCATGTGTTCACGATAAATACAGTTCGAAAACAAGAATAGAACTGTTTGTTTCTTGATCCTATGGTAAAATGGAAATGCTGCAGTCTTCCATAAATAGCGTTAGAGTTATCTATTAAAAAATTAAGCCATCGAAAAAGAGGCAGGTGAATATAATCAAAAGATAAAAAAGCTCAGGTACCTCATCTTCTTTTATAATTTATTTTTAGAGTTTCTTTAACTACCTTGCACAACTTTTCTTTATTTGTCAAAAATGACGGAAAGTTGTGCAGGAAGAATAACATAATAACATGGATTTATTCATTAAGTTTATAATTTTCATAAAACGAGAGAACCATTATTTCAACATGAGTATAGGTACATGTACCACGATGTTACTTTGAGGAAAGAAGACTTTAGGAGAAGGTAATAACACCCATGTTCGACTCCTTAAGCTTACGAGTGTCACTGGCGGCTCATCGAGTGCTCTGCTTTCCTAAAGAAAATCTGCTGTAGCTCAGCTAATTTTTATAATATGAAAATACCACTTTGCCTGAATATTTTTAAGGTTGATTCTTTACATTCATGCAAAGAAACGAATATTTGAATTTTTTGAAGTTGAGAAAGGTCTGTTAACTCCTTAAATAACTTTAAATATTACTAAATTTTAAGTATCTCTGTAACTTTTTTCTTTTCTTTCTTAACATTTATTACAAGAGTATTTTCGAGTCATCTGAAATCGAACGAAGGATACACTGCGCAAAAAACTATCGATATTTAATACACAATTATGCATCTAATGCAGTATTTCTTGAATTTCTATCTCGTCAGGAAGTAGTGATATTGATAACCGAAAAATGGCTTACATGCATTTCTGTCGAGAAATGCTGAAATCGGATAAATAAATTAATTAATATATAGACAATGGTTTTTATTATAAATTCTAGAAAGCAATCGATATTTATGATTATGAAATCCTAAAATACTTGAATGCAAGCTCCTTTTTCGTTCTTAGCATAGACGTTAACTACCTTAAATGGAAAAATATCGCTCACGAAGGTTATTTAACGGGATAACTAATTGAGAATACTATTTATTATTATTAATAAGCCCAATAGTAAGTATCAAGGAAAGAATTTTACGAATAAAAAGAAAAATGTAATGTCAAATATACCATAAAACATCGCATTCTTTCATGCATACTCGGCTAGCATGGACGTGTATTGCGGGGTTGCCTATACTCCGATTATCAATTTTCAATTATTTATTGCAGCGAAACTAAGGCCCATTCAGAGAAACGGCGTTAAATTTTTTCATTACTCTACTTCCTGCACCACTGAAAAAAGTTTCATCAAAATCCCCGGACAAAAGTGAGAGTCTCTCCTTGTAAGATGGGAATTTTTCCTTTCCCAATTAGATTCAATTCATAATCATGTGACCTTCTTTTATCTAAATGTATCCTTTCAAGTAATTAACTGCACGCTTTTGTATTAACTTGTTTTCATACATTCCAGACAGTGAATAAATAATGTTCTTATTTTTCAAAATGTTAGATATATGAATTCATACAATCCATTATGTTATAGCGTCTTTTTCATGAAATTGTAGCTTAATTTCATACTTTTTATATTCGAGAGTCATCTTTCAGTAGAAATATTTTTTCAGTTTTCAGAAAGTTTCAGATCAATTCCCAACCTTGTTTCTTATACAGAAATTTTGATATTCTTTGTTTATCAATCTTAATGAGAGATGCCACGCAAAATTTTTCTGATCTCAACCTTTGTTTTCATCTCTTTCAGAAAATACTACAGTTATTTTCAAGGCATACGTAAATCATAAGTTTAGTTAATGACAGATTTATCTTTACAGTTGTATTTTGTGGGAATTACAAAGTTATTTAAGCGGTAAATTCATAGTTCTATGAAGACCGGCCGATCATGATAGATTATATTTATAATTGTATCTCGTGAAGAGGGAGTGAAAACGCCTCTCTTCCCAATTCCCTAGAATATTCCGAGAAAAACAAACTGCTCTGAAAGTAGGATTTGCTTCTTGTGGATTCCCTCGTGTAAGTAATATCCAAGAATTTCTCCGAAAGATTAAGCCTGAAAAGTACTGCGCGTTACCATATTGTGTTGAATTGCTATGAAACTTCGTGTGTGTTTCTTATCTAAGTTATCTACTTCGAAACTGCTTTCGAATGGCCAAAGTGTTCATCTAAGGAAGCGTGGATCGCATTACGGATCGAATGCAAAGTTCACTTTTACGCCGGTAATCTTTAAGTCCTTTGGCACACTTTCCCTTGCATTGGTTCTGTGATGATCAATAATCTCCCACCTTTCCCGTGCGCCTGGAAAGCAGGCCGACCATTGTTGCACGAATTTCAATCAAATCCTGATAACGAAGTGAAAAACCACGCGTTCGATGTTTTCGGACCTTCGCGCACTGAGCGTAGGAACCTGACGGGTTTATCTATCGATTTCTCGCGATATAAACAAAATAAAAAATGAATATATATATCAATCGACTGTCCATTTGATGACGCGGGTGAATGCTCGGCGGAGAAAGAAGCGTGGAAATC
The DNA here is from genome assembly GCA_036926295.1 of Pachydiplax longipennis. Lineage (NCBI taxonomy): Eukaryota > Metazoa > Arthropoda > Insecta > Odonata > Libellulidae > Pachydiplax > Pachydiplax longipennis. The sequence continues at coordinate 161,923 of JAVFKF010000085.1, read as the reverse complement.
AATTTGAAACGGCGGGCGGCATTGAAAAATTCACGCAAATCCGTATGAAATGGAATATTTTAAACGGACAATTCAACGGGAATTTACTTTGTTTTCGTTTCTTGTAAGCTTGGATTCGTGTTAAATCCATATGCTATGAGAGCGATCGTTCTGCTAACTCCACTATCTACCTTATGTCACAAATAACTGATTATTTATGGTGCAAAACAAGTTTTACAATACCGATACTTTAATCATGTTTTTCTATTATATTGTATGTTTTGCTCCAATATCGTGGTTTAATGACAATGACAGTAACAAGAAAATAATTATGGTAAATCATAATCAAAAACATCCAAGGATTCCACGCTTTTACTTTCACTGAATCGATTATTCTCATTTAAACAGTTCGGGTCACACATATCGAGAAATGCTAAACAAAATCCGAAAGTTAGAAGTGTTATTATTCTAATAGAGTCCATAAAATGATTGAAGAGTTTGACTTTGAAGAATAAGCAAAATTTACTTTGTTGCGTTCCCGTTTTTCAAGGATATTGGTTTTTGTGTACAGATATGTGGATGTACGTGAATGTTTGTTTTAATTTTGAAACTTTAACACCGGATGGCTGTCCTTTTGTAATGAATTAATGTATTAAAAATCATAAATACTAAAACTTATGTTAACCTTTTAATCAATCCAGTATTTGACACTCTTCATAGGCCTACATCCAGAATTTTCACTAAAACCATATCTTCGAACTCAGAGATTTGGTTACATCCGAACATGCATACATTAACTCTCAGCAGTCTCATTGTAACAGCAATAGAGGAAGGAAAGAGAAGAGATCTGCTCTAACGATTCATTTTTATAAATTCTGAATACCAAATTCATAAGATAAGCGGTAAAACGTTACCGCGCATTGAAATTATTACCGTGAACCCTCATCAATGCTTTACGACCATCCCAAGGGATGAATGAGCATTTATTTCGGTCGAGATTGCACGTAAATCGGTTTAAAATCGAATGAACGTGCTCGCATTTAATTTATGGCACTGGCCAATTAAAAACACAACAGCATTTTTGCGGTTTTCCGATTCGTACGCCGCAGAACATTTGTATTCGATTTCCGGCGCTGCGACGCTTGCTATCTTTTTAATTATCTAAAGAAGAACGTTTCTACCACACAAAACATCACACAAACGATTTAGGTAGCTTTGTTTTCTTTGCATTGGTCGTGACCTGAATAGATTGGGCAGACGTCATCTTCAAATCGTCTTCGATTTTAAAACGTAAAAAGTTAAAAGGAGACTCTTGATGTTTTCCATCTTCAATTCTTTATTTTTTTAAGGTGTTTAGTAAGCGAACAGTTTTCAAAATTTAGATATTCAATTAATTATTATGAATTTTCATATCGAAGAAAAATTTATTAATTATATATCATTATAATATTATCATATTATTCGCCATCTTCTTTTGTTTTAAACCTCCCTCGAGTATCATTCTGTAAGAGCTGAAGTACGTGACAAGAAGAAAAGTCATTTATGCGATTAATTTGCCTAAAATGCTAAATTATACATTCCACGAGATATGTTCCATTGCCTCTTTTTAAAATAATCTAAGAACACTACGTTAAATATATTATATTGCTTTTTACAATCGAATATCATAATGTAATAAGAATTGATATCAAAATGCCAATAGTCGTCGAGGGACTCAAAGATATTTTTAAAGCCAAAATTAAAAAAGTAGGGCGCATTTTGGAAATCCACCGACATAAATTAATAGAAAATGTGAAAAAGAAACACGACATTAGAATTAAGCCATAGTCAATACAGTGCATTTAAACAAAAAACCAATTAAGTACATTTAAAAAATGGACGAAAATTGCATACATATTACAAAACGAGATAAATAAAATTGCTATTAATGAAAAACTAAAAATTAAATAAAAATTATGTATTATGTTGCATTTTGGGCGACTAAGATTATGAATTGTCATAGATCGATCTTGTATCAACAAGCAGAATACTATTCATAGAACCTCCTTTTAATTCTCCTCCATTCGTTAAAAATCCATGTGCGTAAGCCGAGAAGATTGGTTCAGCATAGTGGAAATGAGGGGTTTACCGCGGAATAACTGTGGTCTTGGAGTAGTGTCTCAGTGTAGCAGCAGTGCTTCACCCCATTGGCTTCGGCTCTAACCGTATTCCAATCCTCTCCTCGTGAAACCACGCAAGCAGGCGCAAGGGAATGCCCGTTTTATAGGAGATTAGTTTAGGGCCGACGTGTATCTAGGTTTAGGACAGCTCTCCTAGACGGCTTCTATGACGAATCCTTCCACATTTGGAAGTGAAATCACAATTTGCACTTTCTCAACCAATTTACAGTACAAATATTACATTCTTATTTCTTCACGAAGATAGATTTTCACCATTAATCACTTCAGAAAATTAATTTCAATACATTATTATTCATTTATCTTTAAATTTCGATATAAATATTCCGGCTTAATTTATCTCTCATCTCATCTTGTTTCATAGAACCATACGAAGTTAAGTTGGATGATTATTCTATTATATTTAGAACTCACTCGCTTGTAACTGCTATCTTTGTAAATCCCTCCTGTCATTGGTAAAGAAAGGAAGGAGGTAATTTAAATTCTGTCTGATGAATACGTTAGATGAAAAATTCTTTACCTCATATTTTTTTAAACTAATTTTTTCGTTTGCTTAGCAATGAGAAGCTGTAAAATTCTGGTTACAGTGGTCTGATAAAAGATTTTTAAGTATTTTTTTAAGTTGGGCAGTGTTTGATTGAATTAAACTCAGGTCATGTATTCGTAATACGTCTAATGTTTGCGAAGATTTCATCATATAGTCTTGAACATGTACAAGTAGGATCACAGATAAATTATTCTCTCAGTACTTGAGATATACTTAAATTCAGATCCAAAGGGAATGCGTGCCAATATGCCCAAAGCGTTCGAGGCGAAAAATCGGACTTATAATATATTTAGTGGTTGAACCACTCTCGAAAAATTTTCTATACATTATTTAAACCAGAAGATATCTATTTCTGGAACTCTGTTAGAAACTTGGGTGTATATTTTGAACTGCATAAATAAAAACGGATACTTTATCTATGAAACAGAAAATGATTCTTTTCATCGATGAATATGAACGTTTCGTAAAAGTATAAAATACGAGGAAAAGAGTCAAAGGATACTTGGCTGATAAAGATATGTATCCAGGAAAAATTCCAAAGAGAAACGGACATGAAAAAAGTTGGACAGGAGTGGGGCTCGAATCTGGGATTCTCTTTCTGGGAACCTGTTTAATCCAATTAAGCCAGCAGAGTATCTACTGGAGAAGAACGTTCTGGCGCGATAGCTTAGTCGGATTAAGCCCGAAAAGAAGATCCCGGGTTCGAGCCCCACTCAGTTTCTCCTTGGAATATAAAAAAGTAACTTTGTTTCTTCCAATTCTTAACCGGATTGAACAAATATTTATCGATTCGCGATGTAAACTTTAGCTATTACTGAGCAATCTAAACTTTGAGTTGTTATTAATAGGATAGTAATCTACCTGGTGTGTGGAAACATGAATAGAAATAAATAAATGCCTTCAATACAATAATGTGCAAAGTGGATGGTATACAAAGCTATGGAAGTAATCTAAGAATTGTTTATGAATGAAGCTTCTGAGTATTCTACATAGATAATCTACGAGAATTTCGTATTTTTATAATCCTACACTTAGAAAGCGTGAATTTCATAAAATGTAACTATTGAGAGGAATTTTATTGCCTTAATTAAAATAGTTGTTAAATCAAAAATGGATATAGGATTACTTAAACATAAACCAAAAATAGGAAAACGATGGGCTCCATAAAGTTTAACAAAGAGCTCAAGAATGTAAGAATGCTTTTTGTGAATAGTAGGTCGCAAGGAACTCAATTCCAAAGTTAACCCTGTTATCCGATCCGTAATATATACAGATGATTCTAATCAGTTAGCTTGTTCTCCTTTAACTGAAAAAGTAACTTGTAACTCTGAGATATTCTTCGCAAAAGTGAAAGAACTGTTCTTTTAGTTTCCCTTGTTCTACGTCTCAATCCACTTAACTCACATCTGTTCTAAAGTGAGGTTGAATGAACAGTATAGCCCAATCAGCAGAAAAAGAAAAATGCTTCTTTAAACGTACAGTCGAACCATGTTTATTTGATGGAATTAAAATTCATCGTAATGGATTGCACGGAAGACTTCCTTTCGGTAGAAAAGATACATATTGAAAAACATGAATAGAGTACCAACCATGACACTAAAATCTGTTTTCTTTCTGTCGACAAAGCTGTCAATATTATCCAAATTTTAATATGAGAGTTAAGGATTTCACGGCCATTATTGGGAGAGTCCAACGAAGATGAAAAGAAATTTGCAAGAAGGAAATAAGGAGAAGAGAGCAGAAATTTATGGAAAAGATAAAAGATGAGAAATCATTCACCACACTCCATGGTTCAGTAGAAAGAAATAGATTCTTTTGAAAGTTGATATTTGTATAGTTTACATCTTTTTATATAATTCATTCTGATGTTTTGAGTTGAATTTATCTATCATGATAGAATTAAAATTATTTCCGCAAAAAACTAAAGTATAAGGATGACGTGAATTAACGAGAATTGACAGACTATATGCGCAGTTTTAAAAAATCTTTCTTCGATAAAAACTGCCAAATGTTTTCGAATCTTATGAAGGATTACGTCAATATTCAGTAGAGTTTTCATTTAGTAAATGAAATTAGTAAATGAGATCTTTACGGTCATGTCATCAACAAGATCCTTCAATCTGGATACATATTGAATATGACCCAGTTAAAACAATAGACATCAACGACTCAAAAAACACACTTTTCACAATAAAAGCTAGAATAAGTCTCTAAATATGAAAAATTATTATTTATGAAACTATAAGCCTGCAAGCTTTTCTTGAAATAATCATCATCATAAAATAAATCTCCTTTGCCCAAGACCGTAGAATTGTCACCAAAGCTCTGTTCTCAATGGTACTTTTCTACAATAAAATACTTCATTCTCGGTAATTTTCTTACATACAATATTAATGTTAAAAAAGTAGCTTAAAACTGATAGTTGGGGAACATCCAAATATTTTCTAAAAGAAAACTCAGTTCTGAATATGCATAGATATTGGAGAAAGTGAAAATGGCGATAGAACTAAAAAGAAAATGTCAAGTGTATTTCAGATAAATAAGAATCGCAGCTCACTGAAAACGTCAAAGAAATCACTATTTTTTAACATAAAATAATAATTTCTCACTTTCCTGGCTAAATTACAGATATTATTTATTGAACCATAAAATATGAACTCCTATAAATGTTTATATCGCTTTCTATAGGTATTTATTATGTTTGGAAACGTACCAATCATTTCGTAATATTATCATGCGTATACATACATACAATAATATACATTTGTATAAAAATCGCTTGTTCCATTTTAGGTTTTTTAAGTATATAAAACTATATTTTTTACTTTTTATCAGCATAATTATGCAGAAACTCATTAAATATTTATCGTCTATTTGCTGTCAAATTTTATCTATAAATGAATTTTTCTTTATTTAGAAGATAATTAAATAATGCAAAATGTCAAAAAGTTGTCTGTGGAAGAATGAAATTCACTCACCCACTTCTTTTCCTGATTCTTGAAATACTCCTACGCCGAGTTTTCATCCTATTATCAGGTTGCGAAATATGAAAGACTTCTTCTTTCCGCTTCTTGTGATCAATTAACTTCTTTTATTTATGTGGGATCCAATGCGTAATGAAGCTCAGAAATTTACCTTACAAGGAAGCCTTCTAATTTCAAATGTTTTTAAGTTATAAAATACTCCAGCAAATATGAAAAAAGTTGTATGGGTAAAACGTGACAATGATTTTCATATGGCTTATTAATTTTCAAATTTTAAAATCAGCAATGTTATTTGGTATAGCAAGTTACTAGTAAGGTGATGAAACTCTAAAATGAAGAAAAAATTATTTCTGAATTCAACAGAATATACGAAGAAGGATTAAAAAATTAACTTTACAAGTATTATAGGGAAAAGAGGATTGACCGGCTTTAAAAGACTAGATAAGATCCCAAAGAATATTTAAATGTGGCTTATGATTATCTCAGGAGCAACATGGGCTAATTTGGGAAGTAATTCGTATTTCCGTTTTTTTCCAGCTTCTTTTGCAGCGTTCCAAGAACAGAATATATGAGAAATTGAAAGACTTTTGTTGATTTCTGATTCATTTTCTTTAAAGAAATCAATGTAAATAATCATAGAAATTTTTCAGGCCAAGGAATGTGACTGAAAACAGCCGTTAATATTTAATAGTCTTTGAAGAATGCGATAATCTTTCAGTACCTGCTGTAATTCAAGTATTAAAATCTCACAACAATGATTTGGCAAATATAATGACAGAATTTTAGAGTATTGACGGGTTTATGATATTTAAACCTGTGATTTATTATTTCATCATTTACTAAATTATAGGAAGGCATGAGAGAAGTTGCAAGTTTAAGTGGAGTTGAAATTTAAAAAGTGACTTAAATGATAAATTGAGATCTTATGAGGTAACGAGAGTTTCAATTAACTCTTTTTGTCTTGAATTCTATGAAATGGATTAAATGGAATTTATTGTATATTACCTTCTATTAGCGTATAGATCGCACTAGTATTCTATCCTTATGTTTCTCTATAAGTTTCATTATACTTTACATTGTTTTAGATCATATCCGAATACTTATCGTTGTCACTCATGTTTAATTAATTCAATTGAAATCCCACTTCGATCATTAACATTCTTTGTATAAACTATGATTTGAAAGGACCTTCACTTGCAAACATAGCTGCAGGAATTCGAAAATTTTAGTCTCCGAAAACATCACGCCGCGTAGCTTATCACTCATCATTTCAATGGATCCTAACGAGCATACATAAAAATTTATTCCCTTGGGATTTATAGAAGTCGTTTATAAAGCTATGCAAATTGAATCCTCCTCGTTGTGGGATAAACGTTACGAAGAGAATCCGCTCGTTTTTTTAGACGTTTTCCTATCGATTGCAATCAAAGTAATTATTTGACATTTTAGTATTTGTATAGGAGTAGGCGGAAGTATTTGGAACCAAGATTGCCCATCCTCGACTGAATAGCCCAAAGATGTTTTCTTTTCATTCCAGCGTGAGTGTTGCGCACCGCTGAGCATGGTCGTCTGCAGAAGGAGAATATCAGTCCACAAAGCAGCCAATGTTCGTTTGGGAGACCTAATTTGACCGTAGGGCAGCGAAGGGGTGGAGGAAATAAGGGAGGTTTACGTCCGGAAATTCGTTGCCCGCTGGATTTGGGTTAACTCGCCTGGTTAATTTTTTCCGGTATATGGTCGGCTTTATTAGGCCCGAGAAAAGTGCTTCCAAATGGAATATGTTTTGTTTTGATGGAATTCTGGGACGGAATCGGATAATGCCTGGAAGATTGTTTCACGCCATGTGGAGGAAATTGTACCTCTGTAAGAGGAGGATTTGTGATTACTAAAATAAGCCAAGCTGATATACATCATTACGATGTACACGCAATTGCAAGCTCCAATCATAGGTTAACTTCCTTCTAGCTACTTGCAAAGCTATAATAAAGTATTTGCTTAGTCAGTAAAGATATTATAAATTTCTGTTGAAACGAAGCCATCCATCCATCCATACATACTTTGCGCTTTCTACTACCTTCCTCCAATGCCCTTTTGGGTGCATTTGGATTTGGAGGGAGCAATTGAGAAAGGGCAGAACGCGGTTCAAATTTTTTTTTTTTTGATGAAATTTTACACTTTCTCCAACGAAATTTTCAGCCATTCCATATAAAGACAATTCTTTCGCAACATTCATTTTTTCGTTGGCTCATTTCTAATGGGAGATCCCTTTTGGCTACGCCTCTATCAATGTTTTTAAATATATTGTTTAAATTCCTTAAGGAAACAGTACAACTATTTTCTCGGTAATCTATTTAGTGTAGAATTTGACTATCTAATGATATCACAATTTTAATTTTATGTAGTCAAATAATGATCTGAATCCGATTATTATCTCTAAAAGAAAATTATATTACCTGAAAGGGTATTTAAATATGTGATACAGAAATGAGGGAAATGTAAGTTTGAAGAAACTCTTGATCTCTATAATAATTCCGTCTCTAGGGCGAATTTTAGCCAAGACTGGCCACTCTTACAATTAACCCCTTATTTTTTCGTTTTCTATTTTTTAAAATTTTATTTCTTTCTTCCTTAGTAAATACAACAAACACAAACAACCCTAACCGGAAAAATCCGATTAGCCGGGATTCGAACCCGGGACCGTGTGGTTAACGCGCTAGCACGCTAATCACTCAGCCACCACGTTATATTAAAATATATGATAAAGGAAATTATTTTCTCTTCCATATGATGTGCGTTGCAAATTTATTCACTGAATAATACCAGAAAATTTATCAGTAATCGTCGGATGGAGATCTTTTTACGGTTATCAAACAAAATTATTTATGTTTGGAAATCCAAGAAGGTATGCGATTTTGTTCCTTGCGGTTTTGCACATTCATTCATCATCTTTAGTCAAATCATTCAGAATATCATATAATAGAATTAGAATAGAAGACTGGTTCTATGTACGTTCTGCCTAAACTACCATTTTTTCTATGTCATCCCTTTTTATCAAGAAGTACAAAGGCGAATAGAAATCAAATATTTGATACAATTCTAAATATTTTCTTTCTGTGTTTATCATTTTGTTCATAATTACATGCTACTGAACAAATCCAGATTTTAATATGATGCTTGTATATAGTAATTGCGAGTATAATACTTATAAATACTACTTAAAAAGCGGTCTTCGTTGGTTAAAAGTACGTGATTCTTTCCATTTTCGTATAGGATGAGCCCTTTTGTATTATAAAACGAAATATTCACAAGGGCGAATCATTTACGAGCACATGATATGCCTCAAAACTTTCTCCTAATACATCATTCCGAAAAATATGTTTGCATCTCATATGAAAACTTTCACGTAATTAATGTTTCCCTGACTCAGCATAACATATAAGAAACATTCATTGTGTGCAGATTTACGTGATAGGAAGCACTTTCTACCCCTTTTGCTTTCTTCTCTCTTTCTTCCCCTTTTGCTTTCTCTTTCTTCCTTCTCTTTTGCGCATTCTATCCTCGTGTCTTTTTCGACTCACGCCACTACTTACTTACTTACTACTAATGGCGGATACTTGTGTTTATCAATATGGCGAATTTGAATGTTTATCAATACGGCGAAATTTTGTATTTATCAATATGGCGAATTTGTATGTTTATCAATACAGCAAATGTGCGTGATTATCAATATTGCGAAGCATCCAATTGCTTCGTTATCACTTCATTAATTCATATTGTGGGAGAGATGATATTTTCGTCCGTTGATATCTCCCCAATCCATCGAGTGTATTCCTTCCTCTTGAGTTCCGGTCAGAGACCCGACTGATGATTCCTTCGTAATGCTCAGACGTCACGCATATCCCTCGTATATCCTGCACGAAAAATGGGGAGTGCGAGATAAATCATACACCTTTCCGGGCTCCCTTCCCTTCCTTACCCTACAATCTTTCCCCGTGACGTAGAGGAAGGTTCCCTATCCCAATATCCAAGGGTATCTTTACTGTTCGAGCCAATATTTTCATTATTTCTCCCCTTATAAAAGATCTCTTCCCTCTCTCTTTTCTTTATTGAGGGTGTGGCCGTTGTTTCAGGGCGGTGCCGACAGGTGGCATTGTTAAAATGCTCTCCCGTGGCTTAACAGCGATGAGAAGGAGGGAATGCAAATTAAGACAAGCGGAAAGACAAAGTCTAATATTTAAATAGAGGAAGCCGTTTCCATTTAAATAAAATGCGCTTTGGTGAATCGTTTATCCTATTTGTATACTTTAAAGAGTTATGCCAATCCAATGATGCATTCTTCCAGCATTAAATGCAAGAATTAAGAAGTCATTGCTCGATAAATTCGAAGAAAATCCGATTTTAGAGAAAACTATCGATATTATGTGACACCCTGGTACATCTCCCGTTCCGCAATGAGCGTAAAATAAGAGAAGTGTATATCAAAACAAGTTGTTTTAAGGACTCATTCTTTCCGCGAACGATAATAACAAACCAAAAAAGTAGCTCAAACGTTTGGCTTTTGCCGATTGCCGAAAGGATTGCAAGGTCGATCTAGCAGAGTGATATTATAGAATAATTTGATATGATTTGTGTCAACAACTTTCATGATTTTCATTCTCTGTAGAACTCCAATTTCTGAAAAATGAAAATTAATAAATATATTTATTAATATTTTATTCCTTTCGCTATATTCACCATTCATTATATCTAAAGGGTCATTACACCATTGTGAGCTTTTTATCATAGTACTAAAATGGAGGATATCCGGACGCCACGAAGGAAAATTTGAATTTCTCAACGAGGAAGTAAACTACAATTGTTTCTTTGTGACGCCTCATTCAATACAGTTTGAAGTTACCATATGCTCTCTAAACTTTTATACTAAAGATACGAAATGTAAAAGGGCCATCACAGCAACATAGTTATTCATCTACAGTAAATATTCTGTTAAATAGGAGCAAAGTATTTCTTCACTTTTAAGGTCGCTACATTCTATCATAGCTTTCTACACAGTTAAGCATTGCTCAGTTAAATTTCTTTGAAAGGTAAACTTTCTTGATACAAATTATTATAGAGAAGCTAGAAAATTTGTAATTATGCATTATTATATATATTTAAATGGATCTTCCGCTCATAAACACTTTGGAAACCTCTAATAAAATTTACTTGTCTTTTAGAGCGCATACGACTTACATTTTCTCAAACACAAAGAAAAAGTCTCAATGGGAATTTGAGATACGTTACGAAATGTCAGTAAGAGTTACCCGGACACCTTTGATAGAGAGGAATAGAGATTTAAGCTAAGATTTAATTCTCTGAAGATTCATGGATGGTATGTACATGCTTCTCGGTTCTTCCATTTTACTTGCATAAGGAAAGGAAAAATAGATGCTATTCATCCTAAAATTATTTCTTTCCACAAAGCGATAGCAATCGACTGCATTCAATTCCTGCCACAGTTTGCAGGGCAGTCGTATACGGGGAAGAAGAATCAATAACTAGGTTGAAATCTGTCTTTCATGTAACGTCTATTTTAGGGTGTTTCGTATAAGAATATCTTTTATCAATAGCAAGGTAAGAACGTCAATAACATTCGGAATTTCGTGACTATAAATATAGTAAAGGTAGTTATAGTTCCACATATAAACGCACGTCAACAATACAATAAAAGTACATTACACAGGGAATAGCCAAGAGAGCAGGCTCTTGGTTCGATTCCCGGTAGGAGACCACATTTTTGAAAATGCCTCAGCTATCGAAGCCTTGTTAACAATATTACATCTAGTATCTACATTACAGAAGAAATAAAAAGAACATGAAGCAAGCTAAATACAGAGCTATGTTTATTGTTTATTTCAATAGAAAAATACGAATCAAGGAACAAATGATGAATTAAACGTAGATGACGAATATAAGTTTCTACTCAATAGATTCCGAGGTACTTTGGAATGCCTTAAGGGGATAGAGTTAACGAAAATGGAAGCAAGAGGAAGACCAATGGAAGAGAGATAACTGACCGATAATAAGGGGGTTATTAAATACGAGAAAGCTCCACGAAAAGCTTGATTTGGGTTCGGATGATAAGCTCGTCTGCGTTGTAATGAAGGGATGGCAGGACGTGAAGTACGCCACTGAAACACGCAAATCGTTTTATTATGCCGCCGGATAATATTAATATAGTCGTTTGAGTGGCCATTGGGAAGGGATTCCGTGGAAGTGAAAATGATATTTGCCTTATTAAGAGGACCCCGCTCGAGTGGCTAAGATATTGGCGGCGATTTTGAACAGAATTCTCGCTTATTTATCGAGGCTTTTATCATCTCCCGGATTATTTGTTATGGATTAAATGAAATTATCGATAATTCATATGGAAATGAGAATCTAATTGGCATACGGCGCTCAGCGTTATGAGTTCGGGAATACATACTTTAAGAGTGACTTTCGTACGAGGGTTATGCCTTTTAACAAATCATGTAATTGTGCATCGAAAATTTCATTGAAGATTTTAATACTTACTATCTTCTAAAAAGGGGTCGATGAAATCCATACTTTGACTCGAAGGATCAGATAGCGTATTTCTCGGGATAAATTGGTCAAAATAGTGCCAATTATATTCAAATATGTATGTACCATAAATATGAAGAATTCTCTCTTTTAGACTTCATTATCCCTAACCTCTCATCATCGCTTTTAGTTCGTATTCGGCATTGTTTACATTTTCAATACATTACTGAAATAATTAACCACAGTGGATGAATATTGACTCTGAAATAAAATTAATCTAGGAATAGCAAACTTATAAAAGAGAAAATATTGTTTCTCCCTAAATGCTGTTAAAAAGCAATAGATTTGTCAAGTTTGAAATATAATATATATAACGGTATTTTAATTTGCTGAAGTATTTGTGATGAAGTTCCTCGTAGGATTAAACTAGTAATTATGCCAGTACATATCACCTGTGCATGAATTTGTCACTTCATCTTCAATTATTTCGCTATTTATTTCTTTATTTTGAAGTCGTCCTTAAATAATGTTACGATTTTTGGGTTTACAACTGAGTGTCCCACGGAGCAGCATACGATACAATATCCCTTAACTGTGATATCATGTATACGACCTTTTCGCTGATATTAACAAATAAGTTTAGAAACTCTGTCTCTGAACTCATTCCTCGAAAAGAAGGTTCGCTAAAAATAACAATGTATATTTTAGTACTATTCTTGTTATTTATTATTAATATTTTGTGACTACGAAGATTCATCTAGCCAGGTGACAGTCATTAGAGGATTAAATAAAAATGCCTTGTAGTGGGCAGGAAAACCCTTTCAAAAACCTTCCCAAGTCAGCACTCCATAGAAATAAATTATAAAAGAATACTATTATATTAGAACATTTTTATTATTACCGATTTTACAATGCGACCTATAATATCGAATAATTGATAATTCTAACCTCTTTCGCTATCGATTTGGCCATCCGGGAGTCTAATCCTGAGATATTTTTTCATGGTAAGTTAGTCTTATATGCGCGCTTATCACCTTGATTGTAGAAGAGCAACGTAAGAGCACCTTAAAATCCTCCCAATACACACTTGTCTCTTTTTCATATAAACGAATTATCCAAATTGAAACAGAACAAACGCTGACACTGCTGAACAAACACCCCCACGAAAATTGGAAAGATCCTTCTTCAGACAACGTATAACTTTGCATCCAATCGCACTCCCGAGGATAAAAGAAAACGTCAAATCGTCCTCGCGGAATCACAAATCCGCACTTCCTAATAAAATAAACGAGCGGAAAAAACTGCATTTCGAAATTCACGAGAAAACACGGCCCCGGGAAACAATCCGTTCCTTTATCGAGTCAAATCGAAAATATATCTCCGGATCGCGAAGGACCGCATCTCCAAAAAATAAAAACTCGGACAAATCCCAGCAGAGGGCCACCATTTGAACAAACGCTGAATATGTTCGGGGCAAAAGATTGAGCGACTTTTTATTCAAAACAGGACGAAAGGCAGGGGTGTTTTAAAGGAGAAAAGAATGAGGGATTGGAAGAAAGATGTACACTGCGGAAGTGTATCCAGGAGAGGCCGAGATAATGTACGACCTTCTTTTCCCTTCTCTCGAGACCCACTCAGAGGAATAATTACATTTGTGCGTTGAAAGGGACCCTTCGTTTCAAGACGCAATTGCAAGAGATTCGGTGTTGAGCCCATAAACGGAAAGTTTTCGTCCGAGTATCGCTAATGAAAATGGCCTAGTTTAATGGATAAGCCTTGGAGCGCATGATATGCATGTTATGTGCAGTCCTAATCAGAGAGACATTTGCAGACTGAAGTAATCACCTCTTAGAAGAACAATATTCAACTTTTACCCCATCTTTATCTTAGGAACATGTGAGCAATTCTATCTCCCGAATTCTTTGGAAAAATTCTAAATATTTTACACAAATATTTTTCCACAGCAAAATGCAATGAATACCCTCAAAACTTCTTTCCCCCTCCACATGACCATCCTCATGTTCCCTTCTATTCATTCTTCCCCTCTTACTTCCCTTTCAGCACTCCAAAAAGCTTGCAAACAGAAGAATATTATCGAAGCTGGTCGTTGGTCGTTCTTTTACCAATGCGGTATTGCAAAATTTCTTTATATTTATTGTAAAGAGATTGAAATAAATTGTTCCGTATTTCAGATTGACCTATTTCGGTCTCGTATGCTATGAGAAGTAAAACGAAATACATTTAAACCCCTTTAAGACGCTCCCGCTTAAGGCGCCGTTTTTAATGCTTCAGTTCACGAAATACACCTTTATAAAACGCCCTCCCACTTAAGACGCGGATGGACAGCAAACCGACTTTAGACAATCGTTCGATGGAATTCATACATCATCAGAGTGTCGTCTTCTTACGCTTTGCCTTATCCTTTCTTGTAAATTTCGTCTTTTGAATGACTATTTTTGTGAGATAAAAGCAAAGCTATCTGCATTCCACCGCTGATGGGCTGAGATCTTCTCTATCACAAGGAAAAACGCGCTAAGCTATACGGCCAGAAGTTGGTTATTGGATAACCTATTAGATTGAGGTAGATCCCGGGTTCCATTCGCGGTCCCGTCAGAGATGAAGTCAGCTTTTCATTGGGATTTTTCCTGGATGCACGCCTTTATCTACAAAGGTATCTTAACCCTCTTCCTTCTTAATTATTTTTCATAATATTTTTCACCATAGAATGTAGAACAAAATGCCGCTTTTTAGCGTTTCCTTACAACATTCTCTTATGAAGTATAGTATATATATATATATATATATATATATATACATATATATATACATACATATATATATATATATATATATACATACATATATATATATTCTTAGAATACTTCTTCATTCTAGAGTAAAATTTATCAAAATTAAGTTACTAAGACGCTCTCTTTGTGCAAAAAGCTGACCATTCTTCATCAACAAAACCCGGTTATCCCGCTCTTGACGAGCGTTTTGCTTGGTCGCCCAAGAACATCTGGACAGTTTTTTCATTCCACTTGAAGGGAATTGGAATGATTTACAATCATTATTTCCGAGAGCTTCGACCTATAATCCTTCGTTTTCTAAGTTACTTAAGAGTAGGAAGTTTACTGAAAAATTAAGTTATCAATCATGATTGATATTTCAATTAGAATTGTAAATTTTTCGGTTAAAGATCTGGATAAATACTAGCGAAACTATTCTTTCTAGTTGTTTCGAATGAACATACGTATGAATACACAATATTAAATACGCAAGTGAATCATTAAATCGTATTATCCCAGTCATATTTATCCACGCACTTTAATTGGGACACGGCTTCGTTGGAATATTTAGAAAATTCCAGAGAGCAAATCCCGCCTTTATCCGTGTCCCAAAGTGGCGGCAGTGGAATGATGGGTTAGTTTTGGCGCAAATTGCTTACTTTTCTAGAGTTGACTCATTGCAGTCAAAGATTTCGAACTGAGAGGACCTGTCTTTGACTCACAGCGTTGGATATGCAGACAAAGCAAGAAATTTGGAATTTTTTTTTAAATCTAGCTTTACAATATCGCTCTCTTTGTCTTACAGTAGCCTATTTAATAATTGCAATCAACTTCCAAATTGGTAATTTTATGTTACTATTGGAGTTTACAATGCCTTCTCTCCTTTACAGTGTTCTAGTGTATGTTAACTTCGTCTGTGAACGGCAAGAAAAGTTTGTGATAGTGTTCGCTGTGATATCCCAGTTTTGGATGATTCTCTTCGACGTTGGAAAGCACAAATCGACGGACGGCGGAGCTTCAGAGGACTATCAGCGGTCACTTTGTCGGAATATGGGTACACATGGGTATGTACATTTTACAGTTCCGTCTTTGCGTTGTAAGAATTTCCCAAATGTTAAGGATCACTCGATCGTTTCATATGGAATGATTCATAAGTTTCAGATATCATTTGGGTGTCAATAGATGATATTTTTTTCGCGGGAAACATGCTATAAAACGCACCTAAATGGCTAATGTTTTCTAGATATATTTAAGATTTTTTATTATGTATCAGCCGAGCTATTTTCTCTGCGTGTTAGAAACATTTTCCCTCTCTTAATTTAGCTTTCAGCGATAAATAATAATCTCAGCAAATATTCGAACGCGGTTACAGATGATGTAATCTCAGAGCACAGTCAGTTCTTACATTTTCACTTCATTCATACACTTCATTCGTTAGGTCTTCTTTTATTAATCGTTAATTCGGCTTAAAAGCAATAAACAAATAAAGCATTTTGCTCGTTAGGCATAAATGTCCCCACCGAAAATGAAAAATGCATTCACCTGAGACAAACGTGTGGATATGAAATGCATATGAAATGGTATTATCTTCAATACTCAATATTCGATTCCCAAAGTGTACTAAACGAAATATGCTCCTTACTTATGGCAGCGTTTTAGTGCCCTAGCCTTTTACTTGAATTTCAGTAATTTTAAGTAATTTAAATCGTTGATCAGGCTATGATAGTGAATGACCTCATAAATATTCAAACCCACTATTATTTCATGACATACAGATTCCAGGCGATATTAAAATAAGTAAATGGCGTCTTCATTTTGGGCGAAATTAGATTAGTGTGAAATGAAATATTCATAAAATATTATGGTATGACAGTATTAGATTATTATTTATTATTAAAAAATAAAAATTTATAATAAAGAAATAGAATACAGCTCATCAGTTAGGGATCTTGGCATCTGGTTGGACCAGTCCCTCACCTACGACACACACACCACTTCAATCTGCAAGAAAACCTATGCAGCGCTTCATAGCATGAAAAGATTAAAACACATACTACCTATTCAATTAAAAAAGACTCTAGTACAATCTCTTATTCTCCCTATTTTCGACTACTGTGACATTATATTAAATGAATTGCCTACCTCAGTATCTTCTAAATTAGACCGTGCCTTCAATCAGTCTGTTAAATTTATCTTCAATGCCAAAAGGTCTGATCATGTTTCCCCACTTCTAATGGAACAAAAATGGCTTCGGCTTGATGGAAGGCGCAAACTTCATACCCTCAGTCTTGTACACAAAGCTCTTAATCAATGTTGCCCGAATTATTTATTCTCATATTTCCAATTTTTAAACCATAATCATACACAAGGAACTCGCCCATCTGGAAAGCTATTAATCCCCAAACACAGAACTGAATTATGCTCCAGATCTTTCATGGTACTAGGTGCGAAATATTGGGATCAATTATCTAGTACCAAAATGAATTCACTACCATTTTCTTCCTTCAAAAGAATGGTCTATGAAGAACTTTATGACCATCAAATGTCGAGAAAGTAATGGAACTTCATTTCTATATTGATACATTCTGACCTATCTTCAAGTCGATTTTGACTACTCTCACTTCAAGCTTGTTCATTTTTAGATCAGCTTCCCACTCCAACATTCTCAAGCAATGATGCTCAGGTAGTCTGTGCCTTCTGCTCTTTCTCTTCTCACTTTATTTCAGACGGTGCTCAACCTCGACTGTTGTTGATGCAGAGCATGTCAGCTGAGAAGGGGACAGGCATATGGCATCGGCTGCTCATTATTATGTTATAATTATGTCATTACTCCATTTTCATTATATTTTTTATTACTACTTTTTTATTTTATTTTTTGTATTTTTGCTTATGTATTTTTCGCTTTACTTTGATTTGTGAATTATGGAAATTTATTTTATTTATTATGTGTTTTCACTGTGTTTTCGCGGGTTTTTTTTCGCCCCCCTTCTTGTGTGGGTGTTTTCCCGCACTGTGGGTTTTTTCTCTATCAACCTTCAGTTATAGAGGTTTTTTTTCCCGCAAATCAAATCTTTCTTTTTCGTTTTTTTTCCTTCTCTTTTTTTATTCTCTTAGTATTATTTTGAATCTTTATAGCGATGTATTTTCATACGAGGTTAGGTGGAAGAGAGGCCCACTCGGGCCTGACCTCGCCTAATAAAGGGTCTATTAAATTAAATTAAATTAAATTATTAGAAAAGCTTCATGAGCAACAACTTCACCTTTTCTCACTTGTACCTCTCTCATTCTTCAAATTGAATGCAAGACTTATCTTACAACTACAGTAACACCATGCAAAGAACAAGATTTTTCAATTATATGCAGATTCTTGGAATATATTTATTTATTGGACCCTTTATTAGGCGAGGTTAGGCCTCTCTTCCAGTGAGCCTCTCAAGAGTGGGCCTCTCTTCCAGCTAACCTCGTACGAAGATACATGGTTATAAAGATTCTAAATAATACTAAGAGAATAAAAAAAGAGAAAGAAAAAAAAACGAAAAAGAAAGATTTGATTTGTGGGAAAAAATCTCCATAACTGAAAGTTGATAGAGAAAAACACCTACACAAGAGGGGGGCGAAAAAAGCCCGTGTTTATATATATCCTCTTTTATAGAAATTTCCATTAGGGATTATTTATCAGCGTTATAAAATTAGATTAATCGAAAGAAGAACAAAATCTAGAAATTGTTAATGCTTTACTCCAACGTGTTAACGGGTTTTTCTTTGAAAGATTTTCGATATTCGCAAGATTCATAGATATCGCTTTTTATGCACAGTTATCAACGATAAAACACTCATGACGTCTTTCAACTTCCATCGGCATGAGAATTTTATCTAATGTTTATGTTTATAGTATGATAAAGACACATAGCTAAATGGAATTTGATACGGCAAACAAACCATATGCCTCTAAAACACTATTGTTACGCAGAACACCATCTGGTGAACGTGCTTTAAATTAAACGTTGGAAGATTTAAGCGGTGTACTCCACTGAAATACATAATGGAATAGCATTCTCAATTGTCTGTGCTTCCACAAAACAGATTATTTTACTCATATAAATGGTGCAATGAAAGGAGATGTATTGGATGGTGTAGTCTCTTATTGATTCAGGAGAAAATGTCATAATTCATTTCAAGGATATTTTCCAGGGGCATAATTTGGTTAAACTTATATAAAATCGAATTTCCTTTCAAAAAAAATAACTACATGTTAGTTATTTGTATTCTTTACGTTGTGTATTTATCTCATTTTCTGAGTATTACTTTCTAACATATATTTTCTAGAAGTTATGAAGATTGATGAATGGTGGAGTTGAATAAATTTATGTCAGTTCCACAAAATGCTATCAAAACCCTCTTATCCGCCCTTCAAAAGTATTATTGCTTAGAGAAAGCGATTAAGAATTGTCAGCATTTTAAAACTTTCAGCTGAGATGGAAAATCTCGTCTGTTTTTAAGTCTAAAGGTCCACTTGAGATTCGCTTTCGATGGCAGTCAGTGGACAAATATCCGAGAGTAACAGCTGTCCGAGAGAGATTGTACTCCAATTCACATGCGTTCTTAGTACTCTCAGAGAGTAGATAGGAACTCTCCAATACAGTTCGCATTGTGAGATTTTCTTGCGAGAGATTTCGCACGCAATATGTGTTATATTATTAATTCTGTCAGCGGAATACATCAGTGATTTAATCTATTGTAACCTGAATGAGAGATGTTCTATTCTCACAATGTTGACATCGGATTAGGAATACTAGTATTTTGAAAAGAATTCGAACTTTTCCTCTACAGAAGAGGAAACTCTAAGAAAACTTTATAGTTTACTGACGCATGCATTAATTTGCATACTGGTATTGGTCACTTGTGTTCTAGCGGAAACCAGTCATCTGAATATAGAATATTGTGGAAAATAGAAAGTTATTCTTCACCTATCTTTTTACAATGTCGTTCTGATCTAATGTGATAGGTTACATGACTACACATTCTAAACTTCCCTAGCCAATTTGAAATGTAAGAAAATCAATAGGAGATTGGAATGTTGCAATATAAATTAAATAAATTAATCGATATTAAATACATGTAATTTAATTTCAGAGGGAATTGAAATTTCAGGTGAAACGAATGCCAGGACAAAGGAATGCATTGGTTAATTAAATTTAAAGAGAAAAATGTGGTGATTAAAGTAGTATAAATTAGTAAGAAATGAATTAACTATATGAGTATTACAAGATAAACATTGACAGAACACTAAAATAGTTTGGAGTGATAATTTAATTAACCTGCAAGTAGTGACTTCATTTAGAATGCTCAGGATCAAGTGCTGGCATGAAGCACTGTTGGAATTCTTACTTGGATTTCAGAATGCTTATTACTATTGGTGATTAAAGTTTATTTGTTTGTAGGGAATCAAAGACTAAGTTAAACGTGAGAAAAACGAAATTCTTAGAATGTAACATAATTCTAAGAATTGAAGTCGGATAAGAAAACAAGTTTTGGAAGAATGTTTGACTTGCTGAGAATTTCAATGAAATAATAATAATAATTTTATTGATCCAACGAAATACAAGTATGTATAGGATAAGTCACATTATTCATTACATAGTTAATACATACTAATTAATTCTACAAATTACAAGTCTGAGTTACAATTTTAATCAGGCTTATCTTAGCTGAATTTTTGTATTTACATTTTAGATACTTGCAATACAGTGGTAACAGCAGTATACACTTATATACATACAGATATACAATCGACTATTTCTTTTATTGAAAACTCAACACTATAAAATGTCTTACAAAGCAAGTATTTTCTTAGACTTTTTTTGGAAATACGCACCATTAATTTCCTTCAGCTCATTTGGCAGTAAATTATATATTTTCAAAGACATAATTGCAAAGCTCTTAACCAAGCTTATGTAATGGGATCCTCAAAATCAATCTGCCTCTTATGCTATGATCATGAACATCTGATTGCTTTTTAAAACTATCTATGTTTCAATGAATATAGGTAGCACAAGCAGAGATGTATGTCAAAGGCATTATCATGATTCTCTAATATTTCTCATTGCCCTCTTTTGCATTACAAAAGTATTTTTCCAATTGACAGAATTACCCCAAATTTAAATGACCAAATGAAAATTGGTGAAATATGCCATTCTCAGTACCTTTAGGTTGACTGCAAAAGTTAATTTGGGGATCGAATAGGTTGCTTTGCTTACTTTTGAAGCAAGATAATTAATATGATAATTTGAATTCAACTTTTGGTGAATCATTATATCAAGGTAGTTAAGGGAAAATTATTTTTTATTTATTAATTCTTTGGCTATTGAAATGTTGATTGAATGGCGTTTACACAGGTTTTCAAATAGTCAATTCTGGTTAAACCAATTGGTTAATTTTTTTTTTTTAATTCTATCTTGATTTTGGAGTCAGCATCCACCTGATCTTTACTTTTTGTGAGGTATCATCAGCGAATTGGAAGCTTTGCAAGAATAACTCAGATCATCAACATATAACAGGAATAAATAAGACACATCCTTGAGGAATCCCATACTTAACCAGAATTTTAGCAGATCTCTCTCATTATTGACAGTCACACAATCATACCTCTCACTCAGGAAACTCTGAATAAGATGAAGAGTAGGGCCTTTTATACCATAATCTTATTGTTTAGATATGAGCTTTGAGTGACAAACACTATCAAAATGCCTTTGATAGGTCATTGAAGGCAACAGATGAACCTTCATAATTCTCTAGAGAAGAGTATATCTCACTAATAATTGACATTACATATGCAGTTGTTCCTCTACCTTTCAGAAACCTAAACCGAGTTGTGCTTATCAGATTATTCAGCTAAAAATATTTATTCAGCCGTATGTGTAAAGCTTTCTCTTTGATTTTAGAAAATATGGGTGTTATAGCTACAGGCCTGTAGCTTGAAGGGTCATTCTTTTACCTTTCTTAAAAATTGGAATAATTTCTGTAAGTTTTAGTTCTTTAGGATGGCTACCAGACTCGAATATTTGATTAATGAATTTGGTTAGAGGAGATGATATTACGTGAGCAATACTTTTCAATGGGTTTGAATTAATATACCGTAGATATCACTAGTTGCTGTTTTTTTAAATTAGTAACTATAAAACATATTTCTTTTCATTTACTGGTTCTAAGTAAAATTAATTTGCATTAGATTCATAAGAATTGCATTAACTTCGTTGGATTAGAAAGCTTCGTAATTGAACTAAAGTCGAAATAAGGAACGAATGAGTTGGAACTATTTGTAATAGTAGTATTATCATTAACAGTTTTACTTACGAAATGCACGGTGTTGTCACTGTAAACGGTGGATACTTTAAAAATCTGGTTATTTTGTTTAAACTCAAACTACATTGCAACAAGTAAATAATGTTTTTGTCAATGCGAACTTTGGAAGCAATTTTTAAACTGCATGATCAAATATTTACTAGTAAAACGCGGCGTAATTATACCACTTTTCGATTTCCTTTTAATTTAAAATCAAACTGTTAATTTTGGAGCATCCTGAAGACATGTTATAGAAATTGATTATTATAACCAAACAATTGCACGCATAGCAACTGGAGAATCATTCATCTCTAGAGCAAAATACTGATAATAATAAAATCGATTATACAGTTAGTATTAACGATTGCAATCTATAGCGATACAACTGGCCTTACACTCCATATTGAATCGATAGATGATTCCTCTAGTCTAGATTCGATCGTCAACTCGGTCATTTTCAGTGGTATTTGTGAATTATTGACTCAATAAGGTATCATTCATGTTTAAAAATACCCCCAAGCGTTTGACATAGTGTTCATTTTAGTGTCATTATCTGTAAGCATATTTACATTAACAATTGAATACCAGAAGTATAAACAGTTATTTCCACTCAGGATACAGAGAGTTTATTTTCGGAAACAATCCGTTCTAAGGTGTTTTCATTTCGAGAAGCAGTTGCCCGTAAAGAAATTGGCCCTGAAGTTGAACTACAGCTGATAAAAATTAGCGGCAAACAGCTGTATAATGAGGCATACTTAGCAAGATAAGGCCGTTTCAGCAAAACGTGTTCTTCATATTGTACGTTTCCTCAAGGTTGAGATTGCCAATATCAAACTTTTCACAGCATTGTATAAATTGAGACCAAAATAATGACATTAATCAGCATCGTTTATGAGTGAGCATGGTAGGTATACTTTCGACCATTGAAAAATCTCAGACAAAAGTAGCATGATTTATTGCTACAGATGGATTTTCCTCTATCCCGTACCAATATATTTCATCTATCTAACCGTGGCAGAAACAGAATGCAAGGATAGTCAAGTGTTAAATCAAAAGAATGTTGGATAACGTATTGCATCCCCCAAACTGCTCAATAAATTCCACCGCGATCCATGAAAAGCATCAATCCGAATGCAAACTCATAATTCGCTCTTTCAATCTGAAGAGTAGCAAAACAAAAAGTCCGCGTTAATGTATTTATTTTCCAATCCCGAAAGCTTATCACCATCTAGAGAGATAAAAAATAAGGAGGAGTGTAAAATAAAATTACGATCCACAGTGGATAAACCAATCGTCCCTTTTTCTCCACCCTAATCCGGAGATCCTGGAATAAACATACATTTCCTCTATCCCTTCCCTCACCGAGGCCAGTTAATTCGATCTGCTTCCCCCGAGAGCCTTCACAATTTTTCCACATCACCGCTTCGGAATTCCCTTCAAACGTCTGATTCCCGAAGTAGCCTCTTGGCTGGCACAACCGAGTTAGCCACTCAAAAAAGGGAAAGGTGGTGAGAGTGGAGTGATTGGGATGCTAAGAATTTGGCTCGTGAAGAGAGGAATCATGCATTCACAGTAAAGGGCGAGGAAATCCATCGTGAAGAGAAGACGTTATTCTTTTCCAAAACTGATGTGTGATTGAACTGATGAATCAATTTTGGAACCTCTCGATTCTTCATCATGCATCTATCTAGCAGAGAGGATGATAATGAAAATGCTCAACGATCGCATACACTTACAATGATTTCTGTATATCATATAATGATTATCTACTACATATATGACGTATGCTGCTTAACTTTGTCATCTACAAACGCCAATCGGAATGCTAAAATGTGTTTCGGAATTATAATTCTTGTTTTCTTATGTATTTTCCAAGGATTTTGGCATGTAGTTTTAAAAGGAAGGGAAAAGAAAATATTAAGTTGAGTTGGTCTTTAATTCGGAAATTCTTTCCCAGCAACGTCTACATACTGATCTCTGCCAGCCTATTACATTTTAAGACTTATATTACACTTATATATAAGACTTATGAATAAGACCCTTATGTATCCATAAGACACTTATGTATAAGACACATATTACAGCTTAAGTAAAAAATAATGTAAATTAAGTAGATAAATAAAACATTCTGTAACATTTTATTTTTCACCCTCACAAACGTTCAGATAATTAATGATATATTTTCATAGATCGATGCCAGCTCATTTGAAGATATGCCGTACATAAGACAAACATGTGAAGTTTATTTTTATTCCTTACAGTGACTTGAGAAGTAAATTACCAGCAATCGTTTATTTTTCACCCTCACAAACGTTCAGATAATTAATGATATATTTTCATAGATCGATGCCAGCTCATTTGAAGATATGCCATACATAAGACAAACATGTGAAGTTTATTTTTATTCCTTACAGTGACTTGAGAAGTAAATTACCAGCAATCGTTTGACTCAACCTCAACCTTATACGTCTGAGTGAAATATTCTTTTGGTCAAATATCTTGAGCGTACACTAGCGCGAAAATGATTGGGCAGAATGTTTAAGATGATCCGTCCTAGCAAAATCTGTACGCTGATATATTAAAGGCACTTAATCTAACATACATAAAAATTAATAAACATATACGTATGCGTATGCAATATCAACATCTAATTTACTCCTTATGTTATTTTATTTACGAAAGCATTTTTAGCGAAATCATCCAGAAAAATTGGGTCTTTTTTCCATCCACATATGCTAAAATTAGGGAAATTAAACATTCCTGATGGTAATTGTTATTTTGTATACTTAAGAACTGTCCGTTATAATAAAAGAAAAAATTCTCTGTTACAATATTCTGCTTTGCTTCTTCGTTTAAAGATTTATTTCGACCTGGAATTGAGGCTTCGATATATTTTCTGTTGAAAAAGAGCCTGTAAAAGAACGCAATGTTGGGTCGAAAGACAGGCTGTGGACAATCAGATAGGTAGGAAGAATAGAAGGAAAAAAGTTCTTAGCGGAGGGTGAAGCAGATAACGAATTGGATAGAGAAGGTGCGGAGCAGAGATCGAAGGAAAATAAAAGGAGTTTGTCACTCGGGATGAGGGTGGAAATTTGAAGAGACCGGTGGAGTAACTTGATTTCGCATTGACGGGATTCTTCGCATGGGAAGGGTTGGAAAGGTACGGTGCGTGTCGGAGGAAAAAGTTGCCTCTCTTGTCGAATATGAGGACTAATGAACTAAGTTGTTTGGAGGAATTAAAATTTATACCAATAGGTGGATTGATTCTCAATCCTGTTTATTTGTCGACTGAAGAGGTTTGATTGGATTCCTTGACTGTTCGAGGGAAATTTAAGTTTTTCAGTGAGTCATGCTAGATTAACTTCTACCGGTTTTGGAGCGGGAAATGTTTCGTCTGACGTTGATAACTTTTCAAAAGTGACAGATTATGCTTTTTATCATACATCTACTTGATGCTGATCATACGTTATGTGTTGTGGCAAAACTTTATTTAATTCCAATCGATTATTTACGGTTAACAAATGTGTAAAATGAAAATTAAGCGAGTTTAAATTTGAAAATTGTTTTCATCCGGAAGAAAAATATTTTCTTTGATTTACCTACCAAATGCATACAAGCGAATTAACCTGAGCATGACTAATGTTTCATATAAGCATCCTATCTTTACAAATCTTACATACATTCGTTCCAAAGTATAAACAACCTTCAGTTAAGAAATTTCCCCTAAAAGCAGAATCTTTTCGTGTTTCCCTTTTTCTTTCTAATTTTGTGATAAACTGTAAATACATAACAAAAACATGACCTAGTTGGACTTAACCTCGCATAAATGAATAGCTTATGCATTCATACATCGGCTATACAATGAAATTTCGTCCAATATTTATCTATTAAGTTACAATTAGTTTATTTTTCCACTCCAAAAGTAAGATTCATCTATCGTTATCAAGAATAGATGTTGAATTCATTGGGATACCTTGACTAGTTAGGTACGAAGAGTTAATTACTATTTACATTGCTACCTTTATAAAGAGGCCAATATGCTTATTTATCCCGGAAATAGAGACTACCACTCACGAAACAACTTCCTGTCTGTAATCCAGGATTCGGGGTAATTTGTAAACTTATTCTACCCCATCGACTCTTAAAATTCCGGTGACCTGTATTTTAATCAAATTTTATACATGAAGTCAGTATCAGTCACTATTAATATCACTAGTAAATTATGCTCCAGGAATTATTTTGAGTGAAAGTTTTTTTTTAGTTTTAAGATAAGAATCTTTATCATCAAGCTGTTTTAACTCTATGATAACATTTTCACTGACATACCGCAAATTTTCGCCACATATCATTTTCATATTCACTCGTAGGAGAAATTCTCTTTTTTGAATTTCCCCTATGAGAAGATTAGTACAATTTCAAGTAATTTTGGTTAGTACATGTTAGTAACACTGTTTTAAGTAGAAATAATTTATTTGATAATATTATTGTAAGACCAAATAAAGTTTGCATTTTAAGTATAATTGCAGCGCTAACAAATTCGTATTACAGGCTATAAAGGAAGATGAGCGTATGTGAACCAGTCTTGGACGTAGTTCAATATTTAATACTCTTATTAAGAATACATTATTTCCCTTTTTGCAATTTGGATGATCCTTCCCGTCCTCTTTGAATTATCACTCCTCATTTGGTGTTATGAATCTACAACGAAAGTGATATCATCCATTGGGCATGAAATTATCGCGTGGTCAACTTCGCAAATTCCAAAATTAAATCTTAAAAGCTCATTTGAATTGATTCCGTTTCAAGAAGTTTTCAAATGGAAACCTTAACTTTAGAATGCTGAAGTGGTTTTTAAGAGTGATCACCTGAACTGATCAGTTTTTCAATCATCGTCCCCTCCTGTGAGGCCACAAAATGAAAGGATCATCCAAATTGCAAAAAGTTAATGAATTGAGGCGCGAGAGATCGGCGGATCAAATTGGCTTTGGAAAGCTAAAAACGTCAACATTTTGGCAGCCGTCGAACAGCTGCGGTCGCTTCAAATCATTTCCCGTTCAGCTGTTTTTAATTTTCGCCCTCAAAATTCACGGAATGGCTATTAACAATTACTTCCGCTCTTGTAAAAGTCGTTTTTTTTCTGCATCTCACTTCATCTCCTCTCGATATTTTGCTAAATAAGTGAAACTCATCCCGAGTGCGGGAAAGAGAAAGGGGGCATTCGCACTGCTTATTTCGCAAAAATTAGTATCCGTGTAATAATTTTCGCAAGAAGTGGATGTTTAAAGGATACATCGTGTACGTATCTGTCATGTGAGTTGAAAATTCGATCAAATAATGAAGCTATTAAAATAAGTGAGATAATGGCTCGCTAATATAAGAATGCATTGTATTAAATTTGCAGCGGTTTTGCTTGAATACTCACCATCCATCAGTTATTACCCGTTGGAGTGATCTCAACCGTTTAACCAATGACCCCTTTGCCGCAACCCTAAAGGTCGAAAGCTTCAGTCGATGCTAAATTGCCGATGAACATGACATTTTGGTTAGAATTGAAACAGTCAAGGTAAAGTTTGAAGGCTAAACCCAGAAGATTTGTGCAAAGGCAAATTAAATACCAGTTCGTATAGGATAAAAAAATATATCACCCGTGATACTGCGTAGCAACGTTTATTTTTTATGGAAATAATTAACATATTCTTACATATTTACCAAACTTAGTCTTCAGTAGTTCTTTTAAGTCGAAATATTTAAGAAAATCTTACAATTAAATAATAATGCCTAGTATTGATCAATTTTTGTCGGTAGAAGATTTTTTTTCTATTCCTCATAGAATCCTGATCTCAATTTAACAATTACTGCAGTCAATTTACATACATCTTCATCCCAGTTTGTATCCATGTTTGACGAATGACATCTCGAAAAATCTTCAACAAAAATACTGTCCAATTGCGCAGCCCCTTCAAACTTCAATGAAACTTCGAAAGTATAACGCTCAACATGAAATAAACGAATGCTATATTAATAATTATATAAATAATAAGGAAAATGAAATTACTCTGAGATTCAAACTTTTAATTGAAACCCAACCAGATGTGCTCGCCTTAATTTCATATAAACTAACTCTTGATCAGAAATCATTGAACGAGTGTAACTTGAAATGCCTTATAGATTCCTGAAAATTCCATCTTTCCACATAATAAATGCAAACTTTAAATAAACCATGTCATATAGGGTATTTTGATATCGAAATCGTCCAGAATAACGCTTTGTCAACTTCCCAACTTTGCCAAATGTCTATTTACAGCTTTTAATGCATCGTTTCTATCTGTATGTTATTCAGAATGGAGGTCCTGCTTTGAACTTCCATTCCCTACTATATATTACCAAACAAAAGATCTGGAGAATGAATGACGCAAGAAATGGTAGTTCCTTAAGCCAACTAAAGTGTTAAAACGTAAAACAATGTTCATATAAATAACAATTTTCATCAGATTCGAGAAGAGACCAAATGCATTGATCTGCATCAAATCTTACCTTCGCAGCATTCATGATATTAAGACAAAAGTAGATGAGAGTTAAATTTATTTCAACCAAGAATCAGATGACATATGTTCTGTTTATAAGGATACGTCAGGAAGGAAAACACCCATCGTTTATTCATCCATATGAATACATGAATTCCTCCGTGAATTTCCGACTCAATCGAGTTACGCACTCCTGCCTAAAAGGCATTCCCAAATTCGGTTTTCCGCGATACGTAAGCAAAAATGCGATGAATTTATATATTTGGAAGAGAGACAGTGGATGCAATCTTGGCATTCGCCGATCAAACGCCATCTGATTTGGGCCTTCCACACGTTGCATCCCCTCTCTGCTGGTTCGTTAGTGTCCTAACAAGATTGTAGTACCTTAGGCCGCCTCTTTCTACCCTTCCCTTTTAGTCGCCATCTTGCCTCTCTGTTCCGCCTACTCTATGCTTCCTTTTTTCGCAGCACATCTCATATGTTATTAATCGGGCATTGCTATGGTTGAGGAATTGACGTTACGACTGGTATATTTATGTACATAGCGTGCTTTTAAATTTCTGTTTCGTATTAATTTTGTGATTATATCAATATTTCTCTTCTCTTCAATATCTTTTCCTCGTTTTATTTTGATTCTATAAGCGTATCTAATTATACTACTTATTCTTTGTTTTTATGCTATCCATTTTTCTTAAATTTTATATGACGAAGAATCAAACTTAAACGTTAAACTTAAGAAGAGATGTATGAATCTCGATTCAATAAAAGTCGTTTATTACTATTACTACTGCATTCCTGTGGAATGGACAGTGTGAATCAGAATGGAAAAGTATTATAAAAATAGATAAATAATTAATAGACAATTACAATTTCTTTATATAAGGAAGTGCAATAGATTAAAAAGTTGAAATTTTCGTAATTGTATAGTAAATATGTGTAAACAAACATCTCCGTTGGCTTCAAAAAATAGATTGTTCATAATACTAATTATAGTAAATTTCTACATAAAACACGATCGATGAACTGTTCCAATGGTATCTAATATTACAATTCATCTGCAAATTTGTTTCATCCCGTATTTCGTTAGCGCTTCATTATGTCACATTCACCCTCTCTCCTACTGTGCAATAATACCTCTCAGATGCATCAATTTTACAATCTTAAAATTCTCAAATAGTCTCTACGCCTTTTAATCTTAATTGCTGACGCCTCTTTTCAAATAATGAGAGATTTCTTTCATGAACAATATCAGTTATAACTTTTTTTAGAGCAAAACTCTCTTCAGTTCGATGTTTCTCGTATTTCGCTGTAAATTTATCTCAGTCGATTCCAATATCATAGATTATAGTTGTATTATCAAAATGTTATTTAAATTAAGATATTCCATTTCTACCGATAGTTTAATTTGCGATGCACTAGATTTCAACACACATTTGAGTGCTGAAAAAAATTGGTTGCCGATATTCGGCGTTTGGAGAATTCTTGGTTCTCTTACAGATTTTAGCATTAAAAAATTTAAAGATTGTCTTTTGCGCATCTGTATTTCTCGTTGTGTATATATTTATCTATGTATTTATCTGATTTCAGTAACTCCCTTAAGAAAAACACGGAAGACATTTTTGAACATAATTTTCACGCATCCGATAAATCAGAAATATGAAATTTAGAAATTCAATAGACAATACATATGTTTGCTCCAATGATTTCGACTCGACCCTACCATAAGAAATGAAGTTCATTTAATTGGATTGCACATGCTTTTCCTTTTTTTGGGACCAAAATTTGTGATTTCAAGTGATTTCCATGTATTGCGTTAGGCTTCGTAACATATTATCGACATTTTAAAGGCGTTCCGGTTATAATTATAGCTTCAGTTTCTGTCATGAAAGATATTTGAAATTGGAGAGCGATAAATCCTACTTCATTATTCAAAAGGATCAAATGTATACAATAATAGATGTATTTTTTTATATAAGTTAAATTCAGTTCTTTTTGACGGGGTCTTTTTCCCCATCTAGCGACCGTCAGAAGGATGTGTTTTCTTCGTTTTGAGAGAGCAAGTCTTCTCGCACGGCTGAGTCCTCTTCCAGTTCTGTTTATACTGCTAAACTCTCCTTGAAGATTCGTCGGAATAAAAATTTTCAACTCATTAAACTGATTTTTGGCATTTTGCATATAGTTCTCTCGGTGATTCCTCTAAATTGCCAAAGTTACCTGAGTTTACAGCAATTTTTCACCTTAGCTTTCCAATCAGTATGCTGCGGTGTGCCGTGAAATATCCGAGGGAAGCAAAACGCTGCCAAATCATAGTCACATTTTTATTGACCGTCAAAAGAATTGGTCCCGACATATGTTAAAAGACTTCAGTGCATTCCCATCTCGTGTTGAACGGAAACTGTCAAACGGAATGCTTATCTACAATATATATGAACGCGAGAACATTTGTTAAGCAGAATAACAAGGCGTAACTCTGCTTGAATTTTGAATATGTAAATTCAAAATCTGATAAATTCTGAACAGATCAGGGGCGTAGAATAAATTAAGAATGAATTTACAATAATTTTCGTATGAACAATTTTGGTGTTATCCGAGTCACCTAAATAATCATAGCTAATGTCCGTAGAATATCTCACGGACTTTCTCAGATTAAACATTCCTCTTCCAACACAAATAGCCGATCCTCAATTAAACCGAAAACACTTATCGGGCAAAATCGAGGTCCCGATGGATTCCGCTAAGGTCAGGTTTCACAGCATCTTTTCAGCGAATATCTCTAATTAAGCAGAAAAACCTACAATTGTGACTCAGTGGAGGCATCCATTCTCAACCAGATTTTTCGCTTATATTCACTACCATTTACGAGGTAATTTGATTGTATGTACAACCGAAAGAGTCCATAATTAACGCTGATATCGAAAGCCACGGGAACTTGTTTGATATATTCCTTTTTTAACATTCGTAATATATTCATATTTCATAATATTTTTATTTGAGTCCCTCCAGTCACTTTTGAACTACCCCATAATGTGCATCCATAGAAAGATGAATCCCTTGAATATCGACACTCAAGGAGAGCATTTATTTCCAATTTTCCATTCAATCAGCCTTCGATCACTCGAAATCGGTCAGTTCGATAGAATCTTACGACAACTACTTCAACCTTCAGCTATAATTGTCGGGACTCCTTATCGTTTTGATCATTTCCGATTTTTATTAGTTTAATTATAATGTGAAACTCCTTTAATGTAAAAATATTATTCATCGCGGCACTATATAGTTGGCTCTGAACCTTAAGAATCTTCTCTGAGATCGTGTTTCAAGCAATATTTCCTAAATATTTCGAATTTATCCTCATTAAACTCCTGACAGAAGCAATCTGTTAATTAATTAATTAACACTTGGATTACAGAACGAAGAACACACACTACAAAAGTTTTATATTCTGAGATTTTTTTCGACGTTAATCAGACGCAATGACATCGTCAAAAAATGCAAACTTCCATGATGAGGGCGGCATGTTTTGATTCAGCTTTTCAATCTTTTATCTCCGGATGCTCTAAAAAATAATTTCCAAGGTGCGAAATCTCCCTCTGGTCATTTTACTCAAGTTCCCTTTATTTCTTTTTCATCAACGACTATGGTGGCATAAAAAAACAGGTCGTTAAATGACATTACTAGGGTATTCCATTGCATTACAGCGCTCTCGAAAGAAAATTACTCCCGCACAAATTGTTAAGCGACGCTAAGCGGGGAAAACGGGAAACACAAACAGAAGATATTCGCGTAGCGGACACACTCGGATATAAACGGGGCAATAACACAAATCACCTCTTGCTTTTTTGTCACGAGGAAGAATTTAACGCACTCTACGGAATGGCGCCAGAAACAAAACGGTAATTACCTCGCGCAATTGGTGGGGACATATTTTACGAGCTCGTTAAGTGCCGGAATTCGCGTTTCGTTTATTTTTTCGATAGTCTCCGCGCCACCATCCTCGTTATCGCGGATAAAAACGTGCGAACAGGTCGATATCAAACCCTCGATCACATTCGGCCTTTCTTTTAATTCGAATCTGTAGAATACCTTTCTTTTAATTCGAAGCTGTAGAATACCTTTCTTTTAATTCGAATCTGTAGAATACCTTTCTTTTAATTCTAAGTAATTTTTCCTCCGATTGTTGACCCGTTGCCAACCGAATCTTGACTTGAAAATCTCTTTTTCGATAAAAAGTAATCGTGGAACTGATTTTCTTGTGAATTCCTGCTCTGGTAATAGTCATCTTCCTTACTGGATAGGGCGCGACTGCCGTTTTTATGTAACTTGAAAAGTTCTTTATGCTGAAAATTCCCCATTTCAAATTAAAATGTTCGTCGTCATTAGAGACTGATGAATTATCCAGAAAAAATTACGGATATTTTATTTTAACTGACGATAAATTTACAAGTATCTTGCGCTTCTGAATAACCAATTATAGAAATAAGCTCCTGAAATTTTAAAGGTCTATTATGATAGAAACTTAGAAAATAAGTATAAATGGAACCCCTCAAATATTACTTGATAAAATTTTATTGAAACTCATGCAGCAGATGGAAATCACCTAAAATGAGGTCACTCAAATAAGGAGTTTGAATGTGAATAAGCTTAATTTCTTTGAATTATGAGCCCATGATAATACATCATTCAGAAGTAACATTTGTGAAACCCAATCCACCTTTGAGTATGTCTATCGTTATTATTATAATTTGATCCTTTTTTAGGCGCCGTTATGTCCTTCATCTAACTCTACATATTTTTAAATGAGGATAGAAGAGAAAATGTTGTTCAGTTGCCGAATGCCCATTCTAACGACTGGATATTTCCATTGCGACATTTCCAGCTTAATGTTTGGGAATAACTTTGGTTGTATTGGGTTGGATGGCAGGATTTTGAAATGCATTTAAAATACACTGAAAGAATGCTGCTGTAATGATAACTTCGTGAGGTATTTCGATGATTTTTGTGTGAATTTATTATTTATTCATTACAAAATTCATAACTTCTAACAGATTAAACTCTTTTAATTGAAACGTCAGCTCGTCTAAGGCATGGAAGAGTGTTTGTCATCGTAATTATTCATCTGCAAACGGTACTCTTCCGAATCTAATTAAAATGCACAATGTATTTCTCGAGGCCTAAAGTAACAGAAACACATCCCGCACAATCTTTCTACACACGTGAATACATAATCTCTCTGTTGATGGAAATACAAGCGGCAAAGTGAGTGCACTACATTTCCTTCGTATGATCCAAGAGAAGAATCGGTCCACTCTCGCCTCCGTGCTGCCACCTACCAGCGGGAATCGGAACTGCTACTCTGTTTTTCCCCAAATTTCTGAGAGCGCGAATCAGTATTTCTCCGTTTGTTTCCGTGCGAATTCGTGAGTCTTTTATCCATTCGGATGCAGTGGCGGAAGTGACTATGCCCTCTGGGGATTGTAGCACGCGCTCTGACAACGCAATTTCCTGTTTCGCGTCATCTGTTTGAATCTCCGTCGATATGAATGTAACCACTATCCGACCAGAATACGTTTATTTCGTTGTGCTTCGTCTCTCTGACTTTTGTTTATGCTAAACGTGCAAACTTGAT
This sequence comes from Pachydiplax longipennis, assembly GCA_036926295.1. NCBI lineage: Eukaryota > Metazoa > Arthropoda > Insecta > Odonata > Libellulidae > Pachydiplax > Pachydiplax longipennis. The sequence goes on along the minus strand of JAVFKF010000085.1, from coordinate 127,413 downwards.
AAAACAAGGAGAGCGTGTAAATTTTTGTGTGTCGCATCTTTCCAAAAATCTTTTAGACCAACAAGTAATCGTTATTTCATTTTTGTGTATGCATTTACATTTACATTTAGAGCCTGCAAACCGTCTCTGGCGCATGGCAGGGGGTGTGAAACACCAAAAACATATGAAATATATATTAGCTTGAATTCGCCCGAGTTGACTCCAGAATGAAAAAAGTTTTTAGAGAAAATCAAAAGAGGAACCATTTTTTTCACAAAGGAAACTAGTACCTAATTTATTAGGAATTCGTTTCCTCTATGTCATTAAGAACACGTTTCAAGTGATTATTCATCTTGATACCTTGCATTCTGTGGCATTTTAGTGAGAATTTAATAAATTAGCAAATAGTTTCATTTATGAAAAGTGGTTTCCTATACATGTTTTCCATTGATATGGAAAATCACACACTCACTTGCCAATCTTCCAACCATTTGTCATTTTGGCTGAAAGTGTTACAGGACGTCCTTCAGAATCGATGATTATTGTTAGTTATTGCTCGTTCTTTAAAGATAATACGAAAATTAACGTACAAACAGAGCATTTGGATTTGTAAGTAATCATATGGGCCAAGTTATGATTTTAATATTGTTACCATTCAAATCAAAACAATTTTTTTTAATCCCCTTTTTTACTGGCCGATTGGAAGTAATGGTTTTTAAATTATTATGAAATTCCTCAACAATACAACATTTAAATTCCCTTCATTTATATGATTACTTTCTAATAAATGGTATTAAGGTATATAAACTTTTATCATACGCTACATACTTGTCTTCATTTAATAAGGTTAAAATCGGCCTATGAATCAATAAAGGAAGGAAGAGAAAAATAATTATATCCTACGATCATTCTGAAAACTGTAACTTAAGAAAATGGAAAGAGAGCATGAAAAGCATCTTCCTGAGACTTTTACGGATTAATTTAATCAATGAAATCGATTTAATTTTTAGGACTAAATTTCTTTCTTTTATAAATGGATTCTTAATCGGTCACATTGGTGCAAACAGTGCTTCTTTCTCTGAACGATAAATTGAAGGACTTAGATGAAAACCAGAGAAACTCCCTTTAGAGAAATTCGAAGGTAAAAAAATTACAGACGCTCAGTGAGATTCATGTATAATAATTCAGGAGGAGATAAAACTAATTACAAAACTACTAATTAAACTGATTACAGTAGTTTACGTCACCTACATAACGAGTAAGCTCACAGAGTAATTAATTCACCGTGGGGTAAGATACTAGAATACTCACATAAGAGAAGCAGTTGATTGCGTGGAATTAATGAATTTCGTAGGGCATTCGAAAGACACTCATATTCACGAGAGGGCATTCCGGAATCTACTAAAAAGATGGTGGAAGGAGTACATTATGAATGCGATTGACGTTTGTCAATTAAAATAAGAGTATTCCAAAATCGGGAGTAACCGAAACGAAAAAGCGTTGGTGAAATTATGGCAAGTGGATAACCATGTGCGCTCGCGTTTGTTTTTTCTTTGACTTTTCACAAAAATATTGTGTGAAAAGAGACACCTTGAAAAAAGTCATCCTTTCACTTCTAGAAGTAACACATGAGTCTTGAATTGACAACGAGCTGAGATGGCAGAAAAGTACGACATTTTACGGCATAGAAATTGATTTTAAGCTCATGTTGCCGTGCGGAAATAGGGATTGCTTACAGCGCGATTTGAAATGTCCCGAAGGAAAATAATTTTCCCGATGTGCTAACAGATGCTCACTGCTTAAATAATATTTTACTCTCGTAAATTTAAATTTCATTATGGAGAAAGAGATCAATTTCTAAATTTAATTGCAAACCTCATGACAATTCCATAAACATGACTTAATGTCCTATTTTAAAATGGATTCCACGATGACGTACTCCATCAATTTAGCGTACTTGCAGATAAATCGAGAATCACATTTTCAACTGTGCCAATCATAGTCACTAATATATTAGCAAAATCCACATTTTTATTTCATTTTTATCGTGCGATTTGTACAGATTCCGTATTCAGCTATTTTTCTCAAATTAATTGCTCATTTAGTTACCACAATCAGTGTGAGCGTTTTTATCAGCTGATATGAACGTGTTGGTTGGTTTGCCATTTTATTAAATGCGGTGATTGGAAAAAGCGATAATTATGATTATCTTTTGAAATAACTTATTTTTCTTTCATCCTGAATGAGTGGCATATTAAATTTATAATTTTTCGTTTCCTGAATAGAACATAATTTCTTAATGATTGGCCCACCATTCTTTTTGCAGCCATGTTAATAGTATGTGACGCAAATTCATTCGTCTGAGGGATAATTTAATTTTTAGTAACGTCCTTGGATATCTCCACTAGTCATAAAATGCTTTCTCTTCAATAAAGGACTTTTCTTAAGTTACCTCTCTTGTACTCTGATCATTACTGCACAATTATACCTAATGCTAACTATTTTTTGTCTCGCCGTGAGAAAAGCAAGCCATTCTATAAAATAAATGATAAGACGCGGTTTTTGAAGGTGAGGTTGAATCATCGTTTCAACTAAAAACAGCTCAACCTGGTTTTACTGTGCATTGTCAAAAACATGCCAATTTAAAATTTTACAAGATATTCTTTTATTCTTGGAAACGAAAAATTGAGCGAAAATTTACGAAAATCATTTCGATAATTACATTAGTCACATTTTATTCGGCTCTTTGAAAGAGAAAACGAAAGAGTTATTTGAGTTCCAATTCTGAGGTGATATAATGACGAATATTTTAGTAGGCAAGTAGCTTTCCCACTCAGCCGCCTTAGCAAACGATTCACACCTCGAAGAGGCTTCCTCTCAGCGCCACTCATTTTTAACCCCACGCTCATTAATCAAGCCTTTTTCTGCATTCCATCAAGCGGCCTCTCAATTCCATCCTCTGGAACTCCTCTATCTAAATATTTCTCAACTCCTTACTAATCTACTCCCGTACCAAAGTTCTCTTCTTTCCCGTACTCGATCTTCGCAGAGCTTAAATTCCCAATGAATTCCTTAATTATACTTTATCTTCGGAGAAATCTTACTGTCCTCGGTTCATCCAAAACTGTCATAGCATTACTATAAGTAAGGACATAATTCTCATTTTTATGAATTGCAGACTTACTTCTTTTGTAGAAATAAATTAGAAATAATGACCCTACCAAAATCTGGACAGTCACTTAAAGATGGAAAATGTAATATCCTTAGATTCTTTCTATTTAGATTCTTATTTTTGTCGTAAACATCTTTCTCGATTCTAAATTACGGGAATTTGACAAAGAAGGAGAACAATGTGTACAATTTTATGGTTGTCATCACCCTAACGGCGAAGGCGATTTAGTGCTTTTTGCGGCCACATCTCCTAAGAAAGTACGGTCTTCGATTTTGTTAAGCCTTTTATAGAACCTTCTTTCTTCCAAATATTTCTGTCTCCTGAGTCATGAGAGTAATGCTCACCGATTTGTAATGATAATCCTTTAAAAGACGTATTGCCCTCCCTTGTATATTTCCTAATTGGCGAATGCAAAATTTCTAATCGTGGTACCATGAATTCAAGGTTAGGTCTGACGATTCAATTATTTTCTGCGACTTTTAATTCTTCCATAAATTTTATAATTAGACCAATAGACCGAAGAGCAAGTGACTTCCATCTCTAATACTGATAAAGAAAATGAAAAGAAATATGGTGGTTTCGGATTTTTATCATTACTCAATTCTATCATATCATTCCGTAGATTCATTTCAAAACGCATTAATCCATCGTGATTGGTTTCAATTCAACGAAATCCTTTCCAAACGTAAATGCAAGCACAATTAAATCAGCGGTAGTATATTCAGGTATGCATACCGTGATTCTTTCATGTTAAATTAACCCGGTTACTACTAATTTAGAAGGAACATTCCAAACGAATGCCATTTTTCGATCTCTGTTCAGCTTCCAGCGTCAGTTTGTCATTGTGAACTCAAAATGACGTTATGGCCAACGGCGGTCTTTTTGCAGAGCAAACAAAATAATTGGGTTACGGAACATGAAAGAGAGATTTTCAAGCAGTCTAATTTATTCTCAAACTATTTTTCTAAAGCACTCTACCTCTACAACATATGATTGAAATATTTTTCTAGCTACGGATTATTATTGAGATTTGTTGCATTCTTTTAGCTTTTCCTTAATTTAACGAAAGTTTTTCCCCATCAGAACGCTTGTGCGATTTTCGGATATCTTTGGCTTTCTTCATTGTTTCTTCTCTGCAAAACATTTCCTGTAAATCCAATTTAGTGTCCCAGAGTGACATTATTATCTTACCGAGTATCAACTTCTAGCGCTTATCATTTCTTTCCACATGCTAGCATTGGACATTACGTGGGCATTTACGCTCGCTCTATAGTAGTTCTTTACATTTTTTTGTTTGGATGACCTTTTAAAATTCTTTCATCCATTTTCAAACCGAATTGTCCATTTCCAATTCGACATTATCCAGCAAACACTTTCTTTCATCAAAACTTTTACAAATTACTTCGTTCCGCTGTTGGCATATTTCCACCATTCGCATCTCTAGCGTCGTTATTCCAATATTTATATTAAGTAGCTTACAACAAGAATGGGATATTAGACCGATTTTCATCAAGTTTTCAAGTAAATATTATTATGAATCCCTTAGAATATCCTTTTTTGCTGTACACAAATGAAATTTCGCAATGTAGGGACTTAACAGAGTGATACACATACATAGTGATAACGAGCGTAGAAATAAACATGAATGATATGTTAATATTTGTTAATATTAATAAATTACTCCTGCAAACATCTGTCCTTTAATATTAACTACTACATTTCTTAAATTCCTTTAAGTTAAAATTCAGGGAAATTGATGACGGAGAAAGCCTTTCTAAGTCAAAGAGAAGACTGAATTTGTAACAGTGAACGAGAGAATAGCTATCTTCGGAATAGCCATATCAGTTCTGTTGTTTATAAAGTAAATAATCCGTATGAAATTTTCTTATTTTCATTCGAAACAGCAAAAGACAGCATGGTCACTTTGAAATCATTCCGTGATTGACGTATTCTGAAGCAGGAATGAATCATTCTAGATACTGTTCCTTCTCCGAGAGCTTTTTTTGTGATTTTGGATATTTCACGATTCCTCAAATCTTCGTACGTATCATCAACTTCCGTTCCACGATACAGCTCTTATCAATTTGCGGGCAGATCCGTCTTGGAAATTTCCATTCTTTCCCATGCCTCTCCCAAACCTCTCCTTCCCCACCTGGGGTCCGTCCGGCGAGATCTGCAGACTTTGAGTGTTTAAAGGAAGAAGATAAACGACCTCGCTCCCCACCCACCGCTCCTTCCTCCATAGACATTAAAGGTATGGCTCGCAAGCTTTTGGTCTCCAGCCAGATGGTCAGCATGTTCCATTTCCAGATCCCTTTGCTATTTCATAATCAAAAGTTCTCTTTCCCGCTCCATGGGTGGGCAGCCCGCCATTTCATGTATTCGTCCGCCATTTCGTGTCGTCACATTCCCATTACTCGGCGCTTACTGCGTCGTGATATCCGACTTGTGCGCCAAATAGTGACAAATATCTTTTCGTCCGATATTAAGGCTTTGGGGTTTATACATTCAACAGACTCCCTTGCTCTGTACAGAAGGATGCCTCAGCACATTTCGGATTGCCCTGAAGGAATTGAATAGGGCTGTGAGGTCTATTCCGCGGTTTCTTTTTCCTCTGGGTTCAATCGACGCCTTATTTTGTATGACCAACGGCAAACAGCGCCGTGAGGATATATAAAGGACATGATTTGCTGCCTTTAGTCCGCTAAAGAACTCGCTTTTTTTCGTCATTTTATTTTTTGATAATTCCGATCTTTTAGAAAACGAGTCGATTTTTACCGCAGGCTTCCTTGTCGCGACATACTTTTTGCTTAAAGTCGCAAGTTGGCTAACTGGAAGGTTTTAAAATGTAGTCTAGCATTATTATTTCTGTACTATGTCTGCAGGATGAGTACATTTTCTTCATGATGTTAGCAAAAGTAAAACAATTTTGCCTCGTGATCGTTCTGTGATACGTGATTATAAAATCTTTACTTTACCGCGTGTCTTTTAATTAGACGTTGAAGTAGGAAAAACTCCTACGGGGAATAGGATAGTATTTTATAATGTACATGGTACTCGAAAATATGATACATATTGAAAATTGTAGAGGTTAAGAATATTTACACAAAAGTCGAAATTTATTGCATCAAATACTGATTTGGAAGATTATATATAAATTGATGTTTTATTATTTATCATCTCCTTTCCATTTATATTTTTATTCATTTAATTTACTTACATTTAATTTACATTTATTCATTATCCATTTATATTTTTATTCATTTAATACTTTGTTTAGCATCATCATCAATTTATTTTATTATATTTTCATATCATCTAAGCAATAAATTCCTCAGAATTCTTATTTTATTCTCTTATATTCTAACGGCTGAGTTACTATCAACTCAGTTTGCCATAAAAATCAAGCGAAATACAGCAACAATATCAAGAATTTTCTTAGACCGTGGACTGACTGTATAGTACATTTTACATGTATGTTTTAGTAAATAATTATAGCAAATGTGTATGAAACGTGATGAAATATTCTTTCAGTTCACTGCGATGCACAATGAAATCCTCATAAGCAACAGATAGCTGAATTGAGCATCACATCAACGTAACCGTTTTCAAAGTCTGTATCAACGAATAATAAGGTGTCTTTCGCAGTCAGACAATTGAAGTTTCCTTTTCTTAGATGATTGACACTCGATGAAATTTCAGACGAGAAACTCCGAATTAAATGTGAAAAGTTTGCTCTCCAGAGACGATATTCTCTCCCCAAATATTAACGCATCGAGGGAAATAATTAATGATATCCGAGCGCTCACAGTCTGGCGATCATTTGAAAGCCCTCCAATTAGCAACCAATTTAAGTGAAGCAGAGAGAGAAAAGAGCCTACAGTTTGCGGGATAAATTGAAAGAGGATAAAATAAAAAGGTTCGATTGTCTCCGAAAGAATTCTCCTGCCAAGAAATAATCACCATCCCCCTCTCTAAGCAATTGACCGGCGGTAATGAAATGGCCAACGCTTACCATTCTTCTCTCCCCTGAAAATAAAAGAGACCCTTTGTTTATTTTTCATTTTTTCTCTTCGGGATCCTCCCCTTTGCTGCTTTCTTTTGGGAACTCCCTTTCTTCCTCCCTCCATTTCTATTACTCGGGAAGGATTAAGTTTGGATAGCGAGGGAGGCTTGGGGGAGGGTTAAGATGCTGTATGGGTTTTGAAGGTTTTTTGAGTCTGCCGAGGATTGAAGAGAACAAAACGGAAGAAAGAGAATAAAAAGGGAGGGAAGTGAAAGAAAAACTGCCCGAGTGAGATTTAATTAAGGTTAAGTGGTTGGAGGGGGTTGGAAAGTCAAGGGAACAATGGAAAATCGGTTTTGAGGGTCAAGCAGGCCTTTAAGGGGTTGTGCGATGAGCAAAGACAAAGGGAACTGCATCTCGGGGAAAGCTCTCCTTCATTTTGGAATAATTTCTCAAGTAAATGGAATTTGCAGCTATTACTCCGGCTTTTATCTTTTGCAGGATCAAGCGAGAGACTTCGTGAAAAGGTGTAGGGCACGTCTAGGCTCGTTTAATTTATCTTATATGGGTAAAACCTCTGAATGCAAAATAAAGATTATATTTAACATTTTAAGGTTTGTAAAATATATTTGTATTATATATTATGGAAGTCTCTATACTTATTCATAGTTTTTATTATTACCTATCATTATCACTGGTCGTTACAAATCACTCAATTACAAAAAAATGTAGAGGTATTCGAAGGAAAATTCTTTTGGGATTCACAGCGTGTCTTTTCTTTAAAAAGCGACTTAGCTTGAAGAAGCCGACGGAACATCGAATTTTACTTCAAATGGAATCCTCGCTCAGCGAAAGCCTTCGTACCACTTTTCAGGTATATAAATGAATGACATCAGCATGAGCTAGCAGGAGATTTCTACGTTATTATTTTCATTTTCTTATGCTGGGTTTAAATCTTACCTGCATGAAATTTTATGTACACACAATGGGAACAAATTCATTCAAGACATTCATAAGGGATATAAGAGTTAGTGAACATGCGAATAATAAATTTAAATTTTATAAAAAAAGCTTTAATATGAACCATCAACGTGATGAAGTGCGCGATGCGATGTGAAGTTACAATTAGCTAAACTTTATTAATCATCTTTCCATTTATTATCATTATTCGGACTAAAATTACTATTATTTACTTCTTTTTCACTTGATAATGTAAATCTGAGGAGGAGAATAAAGTTTTTTTATTACTAAAATAACTGCTTAATGCGTATGAACCTATGGGTGACTTCTTTAAAAGCCTTATTTTATTTTCTTACCAAAAGACAAAATCTATGAAAATATACCCGGGATGATGATAGATATCCAGTGTTATGAGTGATTCTTTCATTCTATCAGACATCTCAATTTCAAATTTTACAGAGAAACTTTCGTATTCATTCCTCTTTTATACAGGAAAGACCTTTGAAAAGTTTCTTTGGATTATTCTAAAATATTACAACTCGAAGAAATCCCGTAGAAAACTGGATAAAAATCAGATGATCCCTTCTTTAAGATTTCGTTATGTATGAACATAAATGGTGAAAATGGGCAACTATTTACAAACTTGAATAAATATAAAATGCGCTGTCAAAGTCAAATGCAGTGTTAATTTGAACATTGTTTACTCGAATGAATTTTGCGTTCTTTCATTCTTTAATAATGCCTCACTTTGAGATTAACTTTGAGAAGAAAAATCTTGCTTTATAATTAAAAAAATCAAATTTCTTAATGCGGAAATATCAGTACTTAGCCCACAAAATTCAGCTAGTGATTTTGAGAATTTGTTATTTAAAGAAATGGCCAGAGGAAACCAACGGAGGAATTTATATTTAGCTCGTCAGTGTGAGGTTATTCTGTCGTTCGTGAATGCCAAAATCCGTGATTTGTGTGCGTTTGCACCTTATCTGACATCTCTATCGTTTCTGGTAAATGCGTTTCTGTAAATTTCTGGTAAATGCGAACACAAATGAGTGAGGAAATGTTCAACTTGATGAATGTCCCATTTACGACGTACGAAAAGTAAGCGGCTATTCTCGAGCTCTATCATGCGATAGGGTATTTTCATATTTCCTTCTTAAATCAGTCGATACCAATGCTTAAATCGTTTTAATAATGGAAAAGAAGCAAGCAATTTTTGTCCGAAGAATCTTATTGATTGTTTATATGTATTAATCAGACATTTCGAATTAATATAATACTGTGGGAATGTACACAAAGTGATTCTTTTCCGTTATTATGATGTCCTTCACAACTTCGCTCAAATCATTATCTTAAGTCACTCGGTTTTAAGGAGTCACAATCGATGCCAGTTGATTTTGATATATATGATTTCGTTATTACAGCTTCAAATAGTTACACCGTCATACTTCTGCGAACGTTTGAATGAAAAATCTGACCATCCAAAAATAAATACAAATCTGGCCATTGGAAAGCCTTTAAGTTATACTATTCATGCATCAATCATTTCATTCTGGAAGAAATGAATATTGCACATAGCATGAAAGATCCATCACATTCTTTAGAAATCACAATCAACGGAAGATCTAAATTGAGTCACTTTACTTTGAGAATATAGTTCCCGTTTTGTAGCTGTAATTTTAAGGGATTTTCATGCCCAAAAATGGTTGCTTTGGAGGATTGAATTCTAAGGGAGCTAAAATTCTAGCAGTTTAACGCAATTATTCCATTGCAATGACAAGATCGTAATTTATTGAATCAATTTTTCAACTTCAGGTGTATTTTCTCGAACAAAAGAAAGTTCTCTTCCACGAAATTTCCCATTGGTAATATTCTTCTATCATTAGGCTCTACTGAATAAACGTCAACTTGGTTTCAGAGTGCGAGTTGAAAGTTCAAATCGAGACGGTTAAGGAGCGGCAACTCTTTTATTTCTGTTCGTTTAATTACTTTTCCACTGTCGTCATTCATATAGTCGATTTAACGCTGACTTTATTCAACTTCTGATGGCTGTGCAGAAGTGTATTGCTTTCTCTATAGTAAAATCGCGAATAGCCAACTGACTACCAATAATATTTGTTGGAAATTCATAATGGAATGGAATGGAAAGCCATAATAAATTTAACAACTTGGTAATTTTCCACGGATTTTTAATTTTGCTACCGGTTTCGTATGAAGTTCTTACATCTTCAGGCCTGAAAGCAAAATTAAAAATCCGTGGAAAATTACCAAGTTGTTGAAATCATATTCTTACCAGTAAAACGCAGTGTAATTAAGGAAATTGCAAATCACGATGTTACTCTTACTTAGTATTGCCTTCTTCTCTATCATATTGTTCTCATTACTCATATGCCTTAAAAATGGGGATTTTGGATACCAAAGTCGCTTTAAAAGAAAAAGGTTTCGATTACCAGTAAGTGTGCACAACGACTTCGAAGCATTCTATAATTATTTATTCTAATACATTATATCGGTCTATGACCTGGTATCATATCAAACCATAAAAACCCAATATCTAAATATCTACTAAATTCAATCATGTATCACTTAGTCTCATGTAGTTTCCAACTGCGATAAATTTCAGTCGAATTTCCTGTTTCTTTAGATTCTAATCAGACCTCTTCATTTCTCCAATTCCCATAGACTGAACTCTTCATCTAAAGCGTTCATATTTGTAATTCAGAGGACCGAGTACACGAATTAATAATAAATGCACCGTCTAATACATCACCGTCTACCCCTATGAACTAATGCATGTTATCTCCAAATTTTTATAGTTCAGTAATTACCATTCGATGTGGATGTGTACCGACCCAATTTCCAAAGGTTGCCTCCCTGGGTTTTTATCCCACCAAAATGCAGTAAATTGGGAATCTCGCTTTCCCTCGGGCCTTTCTCCCTTTTCTAAATCGCGTTAGTTGAAGTATATCGGGTGTTGATAGAAGGGAATTCCATAGAAGAGATGAGGTTTTGTTCATTTTCCTTCTTCTCCTTTCTACTTCGGACCACAATCTAACGTTTCCTCACCGACCACTGCTTCTCACCCCTTCCATGTCCGAATTCCCTCCTTTTATCCTGCAGAAGGAACATTGTGTTCTCACGGAGCGAATTTCCTCCACACGCCCTGTTTATTCCACAGCTGTTATAATCCTTGCATCACTTTATATTGCACCACATCTTGCGCGGCGTCTTCGGTGAGATTAAAATTTATTTCCTAATCCGCGGATTCTGAGATGGAAGCGAAATACTTTACTCCTCTGCGCTTCCTTGAGAAATATATCTTCTGCGATTCTCTGCATATTTTTGGCTCTCGTATCGTTCATGCAATTAGGAAGTTGCCAATGTTTCATTATGTTTTTCATTGTTTTTGTATCTTCCATTCTCACAAGTATTACGTTATTAATAACAGTATGTTGTAACGGTACTAAAAACAATATGTAGTATTTTCCACAGCTTAAATTCGAACGACGATTGCCATCCGATATTTTTTCTCCGGCTTAAGTATACCTGAGGACCATCGATATGATCAAAACCGGTCGCTTAACTACGAATTGTGGGAAAATACTGAGTTGTTGATAAATGTGACTTCGCGGGATTCACAATGTTATATAACATTGTCATTGAAGTGAAGCTTATCTTCCTACCGTAAATAAATACTTCCTTCCTTCCTACATCTAGTGAAAGTGTTGTGTAGTGGATGTGTAGTGATTGTGCAGTGGATGTGTAGTGATTGTTGGGAAGATAAACCTCACTTCTAGCAAAAGTAGCCAACGGCGAAAAGTGAGGAGGAACGCTATGAATGGCAGTAATCAATGGAACCAGTACACAGTGAAAGACCATTGTTTTCAGTTGGTTTTATATGACGCTCCACAAAGTTCGGCCAAAACACCTGGAGTTTAAAATCATGTAAGTTACGACCTTACAGACTCCAAGAATAAAAGATATCTAAAAACATGATATATATTATTTTACCATACTTAGCGTTCACAAATATATCCCTTTCAAATTGAAGCCATTCATTATTATGTTATTATTTTACCAATAATTATTATCTCTCTTCAAACGTTTCTCAGCATTCTTCTATTATTATTCTTTGCTTATCATATTACTTTTTCATAATCAATTCCAGCTCTTCTTCTATTATCCCCAGCCTCACCACCGCGACTCCTCTACCTTCTCTTTAACAGCTATATTCCAGACATTACTAGAACTATAAGATAAGAGATTAGTTTGAGGTTCACATTACTGTCTCTCTTTGTTTCCCTTTGATTATTATATTTACTAATTTAATATTCTTTCTATCACTAATAAATATTTAACTATATCATTGCCAGTACCCACTTATGAAATTATATAATAATACTAAATGAGTACTTCGAGAACAATTCCATGATATTGTAGTCAAGAGTTAGCATTTCAATCAGTAATGCCTTCAGTGTTGAAAAACTGTTTATTCGTAAGATTCAGACACTTCAGATAATGGTATCCATCACAATCTTATGCTATTTACTGTATAATTGGAAGCGTATGAGTCACTTCAAAGGTTTACGAAATTCTATTGATTTTTTTGGAAGAACATTCACATACGGCCATGAATGGCCGACAAAACTAGCGAAACTATATACATACTGTGCTTAATGTAATTTCAAAGTAAAATCGATTGAAGAAGCTGTCACTTTGTGGAACTCCATAAAGTTAGTAATGATAAGAACACTTTGTCTTAGTTCCACATGGAAATTTATTATTATATTATATTGATAATAAATTTCCATTTGGAACTAAGGCAAAGTGTTCTTATCATTAATAACGTGATTTTAAAGATTTATTTTATTTTTTCCACCGGAAATTTTACTAGATAAAGATATATTAGGACCTTCAGTACCTCCTGAAAAGACGAAGCTGTGTTTCTGTAGTTTTTCTACTTTAATAAATTGACAAGTTATCAATGACAGCAATTTTATAGCAGGAATTTAGAGACCACTACATTATTTACATAAAATGACAAAAATGCTACTCATATATGGACTAAAACTTCTAGAAATTTATTTTTGCAAGAATTTTAAAACCCTCAAATGATCCTTCAAAACTAAACCGGAAAATAAACTATTTAAAAAGCGTATACTTGGCGATATTTAAGAATTCTTAAGCTCGAACCAATACTGTTAAATATATGTTTTTCTTTTTACCGCAAAGTTTTGATCTTGAGGATGCACTCGCTTCTACAAAATAAATGGTATTTTCATTTACCAGATCCAAACTGGAGCCGAATGTCCCATACCATCGAAAGATCACCGTCCTCGCAGAAATTGCGCGGAAGAAAAAAGAGGTAAAGACAAGCAAAAATCTTATAGAGTCGGAAAAGGGTGCCCTATCCTCTGTTGGCAGCCTCTGCCCAAGTATTTTCTTTCGCCCTTATCTCACCTTGCCTTCTGAAAACGAGCGGCCACTGACCAGATAGTTCGGAATTCAATACACGCCTGGAAGAGTGGAAGACGCCTCTCATTGGAAGAGATGTCCCTAGGGTAAGAGAAAACAGGGCGGTGAAGGGAGAATGCGATCTGGGGGGATGGACAAAAGGATCGCATTAAGAAAATTCTCGAGGGGGAAGGAACTGCGAGTTGATTTTCCAGATGAAGAGATTATAACATCTCATCTCCGACGTTTTTCGAAGCTCTTCCAGAGATCGATGGCTTTTCTTTCTATATCGCGACCTAAAATGTAAACCTTTTTTTGGTAATGCAATCTCCTTCTTTGAGACCTTTAAGGTTCCATCGCCATTGTTCCAGCGTGATTTGACGTATTAAAACGTCAGGTATGAAAATAGTTTAACCTCCACCTTAAAAAGTTAAGGAAGGCGGAATTTGAACAGCATAGAGCTATAGCTAACAAGGAAATCTCACTTGGTGTGACTGAATTTGGTTGATGAAACGAAAATATTCCGAAAGAATTTTTTGAAGAAAGAAGAGAACCGCAATTTTTGACCCCAAAAATGCAAACTCAACCGTAAAAACTCAGTTCTTTTGTCTAAATAAACGAAAAATAGGCCAAGGTAGAAATTTTTAATTATTATTAGTAATTTTAATTTCAATAATAAATAATTTGAAGAATTAAAACGCCTCTAGAAAGATTCAATATTTCTCTTCGACAAGAAATAATTCTTGCTTTGAAATAATATTTTGATTTTTCGCCCTAATGTCAAATGAATTCAGATTTATAGTTCTTTGAATCTTCGTTATGATTATTAATGTTATTAGGAACGATTTGGTTCGTCATCATAACGAAGATTTTCTACCCTTTGATTCTCAACAGGGCAGTAAAAATAGACGAATGACATAGTGAATGCGACTCGCAAGGCAGCTTAGTAATTAAGATGTAAATTTACTTTAGGAAAACACATAAGGTGTCTTCATAATTTATAAACCACATATTCATACATTACCATAATTACCAAAATAGTTATATAATTCTTTTTGATTCCTTCGAAAAGACACAGCTTCCCATAGAAATTTATTGTCCACAGTAAAAACCGTCTAAGACGTTTCTTTAGATGCTATTCCGCTTAAGATGCGGTTTTCTCACATTTTCGATTCTTCTCTATTAAGACGTGGATTTTTTCCTTTTCCAAATGCACTAAAACCCATTTTAACCAATAGTTCGCCTCTTTCGATGGACCAGTCTTTTTTCATCGTCCTTTCTTCACAATCTTAAGATGTAAATACCCAGAAAAGGAGTGTTTCGTGTGATATTGAGCGTAGTCTCGGAGAGATCACACTACTTTTGTTAAAAAAATAGTCATCCTAACCTATTGTCTATATTTTCAAGTGGCAATGACCAAAATTAAGTAACAAAGACTCTCTATTTATGCGAAACGCATGCCATTTTTCCAGCTTTACACAAATGGTTATTATTCTTATAACACTGTACTCGCTTGGTTCCCTGAAAAGCCTCTTAACCGGGCTGTACTGAAATTAGAAATAGATAATTTTAGTTGAAGTGCCCGTTGAACATCAACGGGAAAATAAGCAGTAATACTTTAACAATTTAATAAGAGAGTCCAACATCTCTCACATTCCCTTGATTCAATGTGACAGGTTATCCAAATGGCAATTTGAATCTTTTCAATTTCTCATTATTATGAATGGAAACCAGACATCGGCAATAAGAATATGAAGTGTGTAGAAAAATCTGTACTTAGAACTTAGCTCAGGCTCGTCCAATTAGTGTTTTTTCTTTCAATTTTGTGATAGAAATAGAACTTGCTGAGGATAAAATATACTTTATTTTTATATTTTAGAGAATGTTTTGCCTCATCTGTGGTCGGATCTGAGATTAAATATATACATTAAAGTAGGCGAGTCGTCGGATTCCAAGTTTTTCAACTAATCCATCTAGAGTTTTAAGCGAACATAGACAGTCACTTTCAATCTTTTAATATGGAATCGATGAACTGCACGTTGAAATCCCATTTCTAATTGTGACTCAGTCAATTCTCTCAAAAATAAGAGATTGCCCATGGAAAAATTAAGACGTTGAAATTCGTTTAAATTTACTCTAAATCTAAAATCTAAATTATACACTAAATAACTAGCGTATACGCTAGACTATATTTATAGATTATATCTTTATAGACTATATCTTTATAGACTATATCTTTATAGACTATATCTTTATAGTGTTACGAATTCATAGTTCTTGAAATCATTCCTTCGTTTGATGATCAAGAGGCATATTAATCCCTCCCCTACATTAGTATCATCTCTCAGTATCATTAAAGCCTTATATATATACCTTTATATCTGTCAAAAACAAACTAAACAGGCTATACACATGAAAATTTGTACAGATGTTCCGGATAAGTGTACCAACATGACATAAAAAAATCGAAAATCGAACGGACGTAGCCCGCGAAATTTGAAAAGTAACCTTACTTTTTGAACACATTTCGTAATTTAATGTCTAATTTTCATTCATCTTTCTCGTACCATATTATTCTATAGATATTCTTTGCTTTGTTTGATAGCATTTCTTCTTAAGAGAGATTCATAGAATCTTTTATATAGCTTAATTACAGAATGTTGTTTTACGCAGGATCTACAAAAATCCGTCAACTGCATCGATAGTAACTCAGCTCAGAAAACATAGAAATATTTAAGCTTAAGTGTCGCCTTATCTACGGAATCTTCTTTCAGAACTCTACTTAAAATCACGAAACATTCATCAAATGTCGTTTGAAAGAAAACTGTCATTGAAACATTCTTTTCACACCTTTCTCATTCCTTCAATTAAGTTAATGTGTACCATATGAATTCCTTGCATTGATCTATGCTGCCTTAATGTAATCTTCAATTGTTTCCATAAAACTAACTCTAATGAATATCACAAAAAAACAGACACTAATTGAAACTACATCGTATTAAGTAATCTACATTGATTAGCAAATATAACATTTCAGTTGCACTTTTCATTTTCTTTCGACTTAGTTAAATTACTTTTTTCATAAGTTATTGAGAATTTTTCCTTCAGTTCGAATAAGACGCAATACGCGTCAAATATACAAGAAGTTCGTATTTTTAAGGCTTACCGTTTCATATTACGCTACGATTAATCACGAAGGCTTATACTAAATTCTCAAATAGATAATTAGTTTTTTATTCCACTTTCAAGCGGGAAGACACTGTCTCTGTAACAATTATCTGCCTTAACTTCTGTATTTTTATGTATGTACCATTTGCCATCGTATAACTTCTATTCTGCTGAGAGATGAATGATTCCCACTGCATCGCATCCTCAGAAACATAGAAGAAATCTCAGCTGTATAACTGGAATCCGTATCTCTAATACGAAATCGAACCAAATCCTCAGTCGATTGGGCATGTCCCACCACGCTCTGCTTCAATTCTAATAAAAAGGCAATCTTTTTGCACCAATGTGATCCATGAAACGATTTTTCACTGCGACTGTTGCAGAACGTGATTGTAAGAACGTGCTAACGGCGAGGATCGAGGCTGTGAAGAGGATTTTCATTGGATGCTATGCATCGAATTATTTGCTTAAGATGGGGAACAATCTCAGAGATTTCCTCAATTATTTCATAAGAGAAAAATAAAGTAAATTGAGTAATAAAGTTAATAGCTGCAAATCGAAAATGTGGCGATAAAATTCGAGAAGTGACAAATGCAAGGATGTATATATAAGTAATATACAGCTTCTCTTACGGTTCCACCTTCAGCTCGCTCCAAAATAGCCCTGAGTTCATTTTCCCAATGTCGTAACGTACGTTTAAGTCCAAAGCTCCGTTATTTGCCGCCTCGAAGCAGCTGCGCTCCTATTTTCTATTTGGACACAGGTTTCCCTTCTAGCTCTAACAGATTTATCTCACAGCTATTTAATGAAAATTAAGTAGAGTAAAACACTTTCATCTGTTTGCTATTGCTATACTGAAAAGATAATTTACTTATTTTACTATTTAATGAGATTATTTACTAATTTTTATCTACAAATTTACTTGCATAGTTTTGCTTTATGTTAAAGTATGTAGTGTTTTCATCTAAAAACAGCAAAATCAAACTTATTTATTTAAAATGCGACTTAAGAAACATTTATTCCAGTACCGGCTTCGACTGAGCCTAACAATCGTTAATTTCAAACGTAATCCATATTTCTAAATTTCTTACATTACTTTTCGTGTGATTGCAAATTTAATTTAATCCATAAGCAAGCTCTCTATTTAATAGCCTAATCCAAGAATAGATTTTATATTGTGATGTTTACATAAAAGAGGTTTATTAATACAAATCCATTTTATAAATGTTTGAATAGAATTTTTTTCCTGACTCAAATATCACAATTCTACGTGTATGACGATATGTTACATCTACATCTACATCTGTACCCTGCAAGCCGCCTTTCGGCGTGTGGCAGGGGGTGCAAGCACCAGGACTCTATTTGCCCAGTCGATTATTTTCGCGTATTGTTCTCGGAAAAAAAGAATTCTTGAATCGACTGGTTTTAGCATCTATTTCTCTGATCTTTCTCGCTGGATCAGAACGGCCTATATAGCAAGGAGGGCGCATAATATCGGCTACATCTTCTATGAACGTGCTCTGTCTAAATTTATCAAGTAATTTAAATCTCTGAGCCTTCTTTCTTCTAAAGATTCCCATCCTGCCTCCTGAAGCATCCGAGTAACACTTACCGATTTATCGTAGCAATTTTTTACAAAGCGTATTGCCTTTCTTTGTACCTTTTCTATCTCGCGAATACAACACTTTTCAGCAGGGTCCCATACACTGCATGCGTACTCGAGGTGAGGCCTAACTAGCGCAAAGTAACAATGTTATATCCATCGAAAAATGTGCTCTTCTTGAAGAACATTATTAACTTTTGTTTTGGACTAATTTTAAATACAATTCCTTTCATATGGCTATTTTCAAAGACCTGTTTGGCTGACATTTCGATTTTTCATTTTTATTCCTCCAGCTTATTTTCTTTTCGCCATTGTTTCACTCTCATAGATTTGCCGCTACCTCCAAAATAAATTTTCTCGAGTAATAACTCTATTCGTTGCCATGACGTACCGCTATTGCTCAAATACTTATTTACTGTTCATACAGGTCATAAAGGGGACATCCTGAAATAATAAAATAGTATTTTGATAATGGCTTCGAATGCTGTGGTCATTACACACACAAAGGATTCCACCAGGAATCGAGCCCGGGACTACTTCCGGCAAAGGCGGAGACGATGCCCATCGGGAACCAGGTATCCGGCGGTTTTTCATGGGATTCTTATGGTTTTTTTCATATTTTTAAGATGAAAAAATTAATCTTGAGATCACTATAGGGATTACGTGCATACAAAAATATTGCATCCAAGGGTGTATCTAATAATAATATCAGATCAGCTCTCATGGAAACAATTATCCATCCTCATGAGCCGATACCCATCACAAGGTGCTGGTATTCGCTCTTTCATAACATAACTTCTCTTAAAATTTATTCTAGTGATATATTAAGGCGTCAAAACCATAGATTAAATCGGTCTCAAGACTTTGAAGCTTTTTTCGGACGGAATTCTAGACAGCTCGGATCATCTGGTAATTAACGCTGGTTAAAATTTAGTGGTTCTTTCCTTTAAATTTCTTAATTTTTTATATTTTTATGCGGAATAATAGTGATGTTGTGTTGTATTCTTCGGTTAACTGGAATAGTTTAACATAATTTTATTAGTCTACTCAAATTTTTAGATAAATATTGAGAAAGATTGTGTTGAGAAAGAAAAAAATTTTAATGCATAAATTTTAGAACATTTTAGAAGGTTACCATTCCGTTCGCATTGCGTTTTTTATTCTTGCCTCCATTTGGATTTATATCCATGCCCTTCCTTGTATTTCATACTTTCCTATTTTCCCATACAATCTCAGTTCGGATATTTCCATCCTCTTCCTTCTCCGAAATCACCGCATGCAAATACTTCCTTCTCTTCCTCCATTTTGATTTCGCTTCCCAATTTGATTTCCATCTCCGACAAATAAGAAACCGCTCGCATTATTGCATTGTGTTTTTATTTCCATTTCAAGCTGTTTTGGGAGATGGAATTGGGAATATGTGCATCGCTGGATACGAATGCCTCCCGCCCCTTTCTCGTTTTTGCCATCTTTTTTATTATTGCGAATCGACTCGATCACAGCGCTTTCGCAAAAACGCTTTCCGCCTGCACCTACTTTTTTTGTCTCTCTTTCTCTTTCATTTTTCTTATCTTTCAACGTGTTCTTTTTTCTCGCTGAGGAATGACCGAAAAGCAACAGCGTCCTGTTGTTTGAGATACCGTCATTCCGTCCGAACACATTAAAAACTCTACAATCGCAGATTTATCGAGTATTATCTCATACGTGTCAGTAATGGTTTATCTGTAGTTTTATTGCACCTTTTCCTTATTTCCTTCAAATGAATCATACAGTTCTCATTTTAGTGTCCACTTATAATTATTTTTTAAGTTTCCTGGTAAAATGAGAATGCTCTTCCCCCCTTGAATTTTTCTTTGTTGCCCGGTTGAAATCATAATGTGATAGCATGAAGATATCTTCCTCTACCTTCACATTTGTATCCTTTAACCACCTTTCGACCTGTGACAGGGGGTGCATTTACCTTGTATCTACTTCCACAAGGGTGTATCGTTCTCGGAAAAAATTAATTCTTGACTGCATCTGTTTCTCTGATCTTCTTTGTAACAGTTTCAGAACGGTCCATGAAGGAAGGTGTATAAGATCGGCTACATCTTCTACGAACGTAACTCTATCTAAACTTATTAATTAAACTAACTTTGATTGAATCTTCTTTCTTGAAAAGATTCCCATCCTACTTTCTGAATCATGCGAGCATAATGCTCACTCATTTGTCGTAGATATTCTTTAAGTATGTACATGTTGCCTTTCGATGTATGTACATACAATAATTCGCGAACACTTTTCTCCAGAGTTCCATACACTGTATGAATACTCAAAGAAAGGTCTAACAAATACCAATTTTTCATTTAGTCACACTTCTATAATATTATTCCACTTAAGATGATCTGAACAGCAGCACTGAATCAATGAAGCCCATGTAATTGTTACTAGAGGGAGATCTTTTAAATATCAGCTACGTATGACTGTTCAGTACAGTTTCAAGAAGATTCATTGATAACTGGTCCGAATTATTAATGCATCCTAAAATGTGCGATGTTTGGGAAATTCATAGTGATGAAGGAAATAGTAAATGTAATAGTGATAAATATCAAATGGAGAATGTATTGTCATTCATGTATATCGGATGCACGTTTCATCGACCGAGATACACACCGCCTTGGTTATTATTACACAACTACAAAAATGGCATATATTATACATAATAATCTACGGAATAGAGGAAAATATAGCTTTTCACTAACATAACCTAAGATTAATTTTAAAAAGTTTTTCACTGGATTATGAGTTAAAAAAAAACATTGGAAGAATAACATAGCAGACTAATAAGTACACATTTCCCTCAATATAAAGGAAGGTAACTGTGGGCTTACTTAATTTTTGTGCACCTCGGTGAGTTAATTTTCAAACAATATCAACTGTTATTATGGTTCGACGTATTTAATTTTCGAAGCCTATTTCAGATTAAAAATGAAATATTCTACGTTTTTATGTCATCGTCATAGGTCTATCAATCCGTAGATTGGTTGATTGCAGCCCTCTCTCTCTCTCTAGAGCTTACTTTACTAAATCCTGATATCTCTTCTTTCCTATATCTCTCTTTATTTGGCTAATATATTCATCCCTTGGTCTTCCTCTTGCTGCTTTTCCTTCTATTTTTCCCTCAAGTACGTTCCTAACAAATCCATTGTGTCTCAAGATATGTCCAATCCATCTGCTTCTTCTTTTCCGGATGATGCTCCATATTGTTTTGACCTCTTCTATATTGTATACTTCTTCGTTTCTTACCTTATCTGTCCATTTGATATTCAACAAATTCTTCTTTGGTCCGTTTTCTAATGGTCCATGTCTCTGATCCACACTCAGGTGATCAGAAATCAGACTACAGTACAAGTGAATATATGATTGAGCTCCCGTAGAGTAAACTTCGGGGGTACATTCCTTTGAACTTCTTTTTATGTATTAAAATGAGAGAACTGCATCGTACATAACTGTGTTTTTCTTATTCTCTTTACTTAAAGTTTTAATTTGATTCCTCTTTTCTGGTGTATCGCCACATTTTCAATTTCAGTCCCTCTTGTGCATATGCATACCACTTTCTTTCATCCTCCCTAATCTGGATTTCTCTCCATCTGATTCCCATCCTATTATTTGTCCCCTCTCACCAAACGGGAACCAGCTCCATATCAACCAATGCTCTTTTCGATTCCAAAAGGTTTACTTTCCTATCGAAATGTTTTCCCAGGAGGATAATCAGAAACAGCAGATTGTTTGCAATTACCGAGAGGAAATTACATTTTTTATCTCCGGCATCACGGATCTAGTGAGTGATCCAGGAGACGACATTGTGCTATGAAAATTTCTAGAATTGAAATTTCAAATTTTTGGATTTATTCAGTTTACAATAACAGTCGCATTTCTCCGAGCGTGTCTTTGCTTATCTGCTTCCGCTATAAGTCAGGAAACTTCGTCATCTATATTCTATCTCCAATCAGGAGTCATAAATTGCATTATGCCTCTTAAGATTGTGCGTTATTTTAGAAGAGATAAATTAATCCAGAGGCATAACTTATGATTTGATGATGATATCTATTGTTTTCTCATTAAATACTATCCTTCCATTTGCTTTCCGACATTGAAATACACAGCGACGAATTAATGTGGTCATTAGACTTTAGTGAAGATTCTTGAAATTCTAATATTAGAGTTTCATTTGAAAGTGATTTAACTATTAAAGAGCTCTTGATATTTAGGATTTGAAATCTTTAAGGCCAGTTGTTCCGTTTCGTTGTGAAATTCGTATCTTAAATTTTTTAAATCTTCCCTTCAGATGCATCTCATACACTTTAACGATTATCAATCGAATATCTTATAATAGAATTAAAAGATGCAAAGCATTTTTAAGCCAAAATGTACATCTACATCTACATAAATACCCTGCAAGACGCCTTTCGGCGTGTGGCAGGGGGTGTAAACACCAATCGATTGAGCTACTTTTTTAGCCTATTACTATCGCTTATTGTTCGCGGAAAGAATGAGTTCTTAAATCGACTTTTTCTAGCGTCTATTTCTCTTATTTTGCTCTCATTGTCGGATCGGCCGAAGTAACAGGGGGGTCGCATAATATCAACTACGTCATGGGAAAATGAGCTTTCTCTAAATTTATTAAGGAGTCGCAACCTAGCTTCTAACCGCCTTTCTTTCAATGATGCCCAACCTGTATCTGAGAGCATCTTTATGATTCTCACCTTTTTCTCGTAGCATTTTTTAACGAAACGTATCGCTTTGCGTTGAATTTCCTCAAGTTCGCGGGTACCCGTTTCATCCGCTGGGTCCCATATACTTGCCGCGTATTCGAGATGGGGCCTGACCAAGGAGAAATAACATCCCTCTCTAACTTTCTCATCGCATCTACCGACAATACACTTTATGAAGTCGAGCTTTTTACTAGCTTTACCGCAGATTTTACGAATGTGAGTGCTTCAATTTAAATTATTGGTAAGAGTTACCCCAAGATACTCAACTGATTCTGCCACATTTATGACAAATCCGTTTATTAAGTATTGGTAATTATGACGCAATTCTTTCTTTTCGAAGAAATTAACTACGGAGCATTTACTCGCATTGAGATCTAGTTCCCATTTTTCGCACCACTTTTGAATTGTTATTAAATCATTAGATAAAGAAATACGATCGTCATCGTCAGATATTTCTCTACATATGACCGAGTCAACCACGAATATCCTAATATCGCTATCTATCTCTTCACTCTAGTGATTAATATATATCAGATATAGAAGAGGACCAATTACGCTTCCCTGAGGTACGCCTGAGGTAATTTTGACTCTGTTCGAAATAACGCCATCAAGTACTACTTGTTGTTCCCGTTCGTAAAGAAAGTCCTTAACCCAGTCAATTACTTCTTTATTAATTCCCGCTAATTTTAATTTGTAAACTAACTTATAGTGGGGGACCCTGTCGAAAGCCTTCTTAAAATCGAGGAAAATTGCGTCTACTTGCTTTCTACTCTCGGCAGACTTTAAGATGTCGTGAACGAATACCGCAAGTTGTGTTTCGCACGTTCGCGACTTTCTGAAACCGTGCTGGTTCTTGCTTAGGAAACGGTTATTATCTAAAAATCTCATGAGCAAGCTGACAACGATATGTTCCATAACTTTTCCTGATAGCGAAGTTAATGAGATGGGTCTATAGTTTCCTGGTTCATCCTTTAACCCACTCTTAAAAACAGCTGTGACATTTGCCAATTTCCAATCTCTCGGAACATGACCTTCGTTTATTGACTTCGAAAATATAATTTTGAGGTACGGAGCAACGCTCTCTGCCAGTTCCCGTAATACTCTAGCCGGAATACCTTCTGGACCCGGCGACTTACTCGGCTTAATTTTGCGTAAGAGTTTAATGATCCCATCTTCGGTAAAAAATGATTGTATGTATGATTATGTAATGTATTATTAACTTCTGATTTTATGTCATCGCATTATTTTCGTAAAATAGTGAGTCTTCAGTAGAGCTGGCGTAATTTGAATGTTTCAGAAATCTTAAAAAGCTTATATTTGTTTAAATTTTCTCAAAAATGGCTTATTGTTAGTTTTAGAAATCACTTGGGTTCTCAGAATTGCTTCGAACCCATTCCTCCGTATACCCGAGTCATTCCTGTGAAAAAAGTCAACTAAGTGAAATAAGAAAACGATAAACTAAGAATCAATTCTCTGGTCCGGCAGTTTCATTGACGATTTATCAAAGTTAGGCTCTTTCCTATTTCTTGCACGGTTTTCACGGATGGAGCGAAATAAATTGAAAAGCAACGCCTTAGAATAATTGATTTTTCTCAGGTCCGTCCGCAAACGAACAACTGCAACGGACATGTAATCGTAAATTAGGAATCTGGAGCGGAAAATAATATGGATGACATTGATCAAAAAATCATTTCAAATGTGTTGTCAGGTTTGTAAATTATATATTATGGATCTGTGAATCCCGTCCAATAGTAGAAGTAATTATTCTTTTGACAGCATATTCGTCCTGACCGGGTAACTTTTATATAATGCTTTTATTTTGATTGTCTCCCCGCTTGAGTCATGATTTGCAGTATTAGATTGTTTGATTTTGCAACTATTATGTTAATTAATCACTATGAGCTTTGGGTGTGAAGTGCGAAGTTAAAATATGACGTATCATTATTAGAAGTTATGGTTTGTGAAGATCAGATTGTAATAAAGTTCGTGAACTACATTAAACAGTTTTAACTTAATAATTATGTGAGATGGAAAGTGTCTGCAGGAAAAGATTACAGTTCTTCACGTGTTTGGATTCTAAAAACTTTAATTTAGTTATTCAGTAAACACTGTTAATTTTTCATTATTATTACTCACTAGAGTTGTTAAGTAAGACATGTATGAGGAATTAAACGTTATCCTAGCTTAAGTAAAGCCTATCTATGACATCGAATCAATTTTTCAATCCGAAAATACAAAGATACAGATTCTCAAATCAACCTTTTCTTCCTATGAAACGACTGCTTCCACAGGGAATCTGAAAAGTGAGGTTTTAGGCTAGAATTCTATGAATAAAGTTTCAGTTAGTTAAAGATACATACACTCCGTAGTACTTTAAATGGAAAATCTATATGGATGACACAAATAATTCACGACTATTTCAATCGAACGCGAATTCTATTGAAATTCACTGTAAATGTACTGTACTTCCATATATTTTTCGACTCCACCTTCCTTCTCTGGCGTTGATTCGTTTTTCCACCTGGCCGAAGGAGCCCTTCTATTCGGAAAACCCTTTCCCTAACCCCCCAATAGACCACAATGAACCCACGCATCTCTCATTATCTCCCTCGTCTTTTCTCATCCCATTTTATTCGCCTCACGCGCCACAAATACAAATCCCCGCACAATTGTTCCCCTCATCACCGATAGGAGGCGCACCAGTCAAGCGATTTCCTTTCTTATTTATTTTCTAAACTTTTCCTTCTCTGATATTGCTATGATATCGAATTACTCCTTTTGAATGAACATTTTAATTAAAATCCGTTTACAAAATGCTGTTAACGCAATTTCTAATGAAAGAACAAATGTTTCTATACTTAATCAATTCTTTGCGTGGGTCAAAATCATTATCTCCTATCCATAAATTTTCGGAAAAATGAAGGTATAGTTGATATATAGCTATATTACAATGTTCGGAATTGTTTTATTATATTGTCGTTCGATTGTAGACTGCACAGCCTATATAATCATATTACTGCTCAAAATTATAAATAATATTTTAAATCGAGTGCGCATCCTCCTGAAATTAATTCAACCAGGAAATAGACGGGAATGCCTTGAGTCAATGAACGATAAATAGTGAAAAGTATAAATTGTATAAATGGCATCGGGAAGAAAAATATTATCTATTTGTTTTTAGATTTAGGTTAGCCACCTTAGATAGAAATAGTTTTTATCAAATTACATATTTGTCTTTCTGCATTTAATAATTTTTCGTTGAAAACCTATTTTTTAATGAAACTGCTAAAAAGCTGGAATTTTCCAAATATAGAAAATAATTTCAATCGATTTTGAACTTCCAATGCTCTGTGATAATTAATGTTCCGTTAATTGTAACCATGAAAATAATTTATGAACTTTGCACACAAATTATTGCTATTAAATAGTCATTTCACATATTTTGCCCAAAGATCAGCTCGCATATTAATACCTTTAAACCTAAACAAAACTTATATCGATATTTCTATGAACGTCTTCAAGTAACATAAAATATAAGGAGAAGGCGAGGCTACTTACGAAAAAGCTTTGCTGCTCTTCTACCTAGATAATCTCTAGAGGGATCTTTCGATACTAAAATATATCTCTTTTAAGGAGTTCAAACTGATTAATTCATTATTTCTTAAGGGTGATTTTTCTCAATAACACTACTTTCCTCAAAAGATTCTGTAAAATTGAGAATTCAACATACTAATCTATGAAATGAAGAATAAATTATTTTTAAACAAAAATGTTGAGAGGTCTAATGGAACATTTAATATTAATTTACTTATCCTCGAAGTATTTCCGGTAAAACTGCTTTCATTTTTTAAATTAAAGGATAAAAGTTTTCATGAGTGTTATATTTGTTCAGTTATATTAGAAAATGACATAAAGATTGAAATTTGGAGGTGAAAGTTTAAACAGCACCTGCAGTGATGTTTTGGACAAGCGTTTGGAGTTATACGTGAATTATACTTTACTTCTCTGTAATTCCACCGTATTAATCTCTCAATTTGTTGAATTAAAATATATCGACTGTTTTGGTTTGAGTAGTTCTGACCGTTGGCTTCCAATTGGGGAACTGTTTGTGGAATCGCATTCTAATTTTGCGACCAAACAATCAAAGAGGCGGAGTCTTAGGGGAACCTATTCCTCAACGGAAAGTTTTATTTTCGTTTCTCACCCTCTCCCATCCCTTCCTTCCTTATCTTTCTTCTTCATATCATCCACCGGATTCGGTTTTCACCCCTTCGCTTGCTTAAGTAAAGCACGCAACCCCAGAGTCATCTGTTTTCCCTTCTCGACAGCCATACACTCGTTGAGAATTATCACACGGTAGCATCTCTTCTTCTACGCCCACCCGCATTGTGTGCTGAATTAGCATCCGGTTTGCTTTCGCCGTTAACTTTAATTAGCGGTGTTTGCGATGAAAATAAACATTTTCTTCTTAAAAGTATGTACATTATATGCATATAAGTTGAGGAATGTACGAGTATGCATCTATTTTTTGTGGCCACACATCGTTTACTTGGCCAATCTTTTGAGGAGTAGAGGAGATGCAATATTTTTAGCTTTCACTATCCAATATTAAATTCGGCACAGACAGCCACTCATTTCAGTAGAAATGAGCCTACTGTAAATTTATACCGAGAGGAGTGACTGTCTGTACCGAATAATTAATCGAGGAGTATGCACATTAGGGCGTGCCGAAAAACAAAAAAATTTAATAGCGGGAACGTAATAGGTTGGAAAAGTTGCCTTTTAGGCTCAATCAGAAATGTGCAAAAGATGGGCTCTAACAAAGTTCGTCTTGGGCCTGACCAAACAGCTCGAAAATTCGAAATTTTAGTGAAAATTGCGTTTTTTTAGGTAAGTTAATTTTTTGACGGAGCATACATACATTTAATTAAATGGCTGTTTTAATTCGTTTTGAATGAGGAACAATTATATTGAGCCGTTAAAACCGAATATGACGAGATATCGTACTTTTAAAATTTTTGGAAACACCATGAAAAGTGGCAGCTCCTCGCTGGTTCAGCTGCAGTGAGCTACCCAGGACTCATCATGAGGTAGAGCCTGCTAATCGAGTCCCACCCGCCTACACACCCGTGGACGCATACCAGAATACTAGATGATGTCTTTGAAGGTTGCTTTTGTTCCAGTTTTTGGTATTCGCGAGAGGATCCTATCGCCTATGAACCCATCTCTTGCATCGTGGCCTTAGTCTAACCGTGAGTCCTCTGCGACTTCTTTTACGGTTCGTTCGACTGCTTGAGAATTATTTGGGAGGGCGAATAATGTAGCAAGCTGTTTTATAGGTTCCTTAGCATTATCTTTAATGTTTTGAAGATCCTCGGGGGAAAAGCTGACAGTAAGTGGTGGCTCGGTGTCAGTGACTTTATCCCAATCTATCAATTCTTCATAAGAAGGCACGTCGAACTTCTATTGCGGAATGATGAACCGACAAATCTACTCCATTTGACTGTTTCCTGCGTTGATGAATAAATGTCCTAACTGTGTTCTTATTTTAGGTCACTCATCAGTAAACATGGCAATCAAAACCCGAAGTTTGTCATGCATGTCTACGTTCCAATGCCGTATGTCATTAAGAGAAATCACACAGTGAAAGATAGAGCCATAAAACTATGGAGGTCCATAGCTGCTATACCATACCTTCCTTTGCAAACACGAAAACTTTTTGAATATGTAATTCAACATAATGACTTTTACGCTCGCCCAGAAATCGTTTTGGTAGTCACGATCGCTTAAGAGTGTGTATGATAAATTAACGAGATGAATAATGTGCTAACTTCGGAGTTAGGTATCGTGATATGTGCCGCCATAATAATTTTATGTTTCAAAACGCTTTATAGATGAGCGTAGAAGGTGATATATTGAATTAACCATCAAACGGAGTAGGTTTGTCGTGCCTTTTTATGAAGAATTGATAGATTGGGTTAAAGTCACTGACACCGAGCCACCACTTACTGTCAGCTTTTCTCCCGAGGATCTTCAAAACATTAAAGATAACGCTAAGGAACCTATAAAACAGCTTGCTACATTATTCGCCCTCCCAAATAATTCTCAAGCAGTCGAACGAACCGTAAAAGAAGTCGCAGAGGACTCACGGTTAGACTAAGGCCACGATGCAAGAGATGGGTTCATAGGCGATAGGATCCTCTCGCGAATACCAAAAACTGGAACAAAAGCAACCTTCAAAGACATCATCTAGTATTCTGGTATGCGTCC
The DNA here is from genome assembly GCA_036926295.1 of Pachydiplax longipennis. Taxonomy (NCBI): domain Eukaryota; kingdom Metazoa; phylum Arthropoda; class Insecta; order Odonata; family Libellulidae; genus Pachydiplax; species Pachydiplax longipennis. The sequence goes on along the minus strand of JAVFKF010000085.1, from coordinate 98,050 downwards.
ACGGGTGTGTAGGCGGGTGGGACTCGATTAGCAGGCTCTACCTCATGATGAGTCCTGGGTAGCTCACTGCAGCTGAACCAGCGAGGAGCTGCCACTTTTCATGGTGTTTCCAAAAATTTTAAAAGTACGATATCTCGTCATATTCGGTTTTAACGGCTCAATATAATTGTTCCTCATTCAAAACGAATTAAAACAGCCATTTAATTAAATGTATGTATGCTCCGTCAAAAAATTAACTTACCTAAAAAAACGCAATTTTCACTAAAATTTCGAATTTTCGAGCTGTTTGGTCAGGCCCAAGACGAACTTTGTTAGAGCCCATCTTTTGCACATTTCTTATTGAGCCTAAAAGGCAACTTTTCCAACCTATTACGTTCCCGCTATTAAAAATTTTTGTTTTTCGGTACGCCCTAATGCACATATCTTAATATCAACATTAGTTGAATAATAAATTTAACACTGTATTGAATCTATTTAAATAAGGAAGCAATGTTAAGCATGGAATGAGTTGGATATTAATGATAGCCCAGACGCAGTGTTCTCAAACTTCCTGACTCAATAAGAAAATTTTTTATTTCATATTTAGGTTCTCGTATTATCTTTAGATGTCATCGATGAGACAATCATTATATTGTGTTATCAATGAAACCGTGCTAAGAGAGGGATAACGTTCTGAATCGTTCATACAGTTTATAAGCCTTTTGAAAACTACATGGATATATTTTGGCTAAACTGTTGAAATGGGATGTTTTGTGTAAATCAAATAAGTTTAGTTTATTTATTTTTAAGAGTTTCATTTATTAACCTAAGAAACTGAGGAAATTTAATTTGCTTTAAGCTCGGACAATATTTATTATTTTAATCATTATTGGTCATTGAAATGAGAAATACGATCCGCTAAAGTAAGTTGTAGAGAAAAAAGATTAGCATATTGAATGGTTAATAGAGAGAGTGATATTTACCATGTTTATCGAGTAAAAAGGACCGATAGTAAAACTATTCGTTATAGCTTCCTAATTTGGAGTGTTTAAACGGAGCTCGACATATCACTCAATAGGCACTCTATTTCGATAATATTAACCGTAACAATAGAACACTGCTTAAAGTGAGTGGATCTTGCAGAAACAGAAAAACATTTGCTCTCGGTGAATCATCTCAGCCTTCATATTGGGCCTCTATTCGATCCGTCACTCATTCTAAGATCCAAAACATATCCTATGTTGTTTTCCTCCTGGTCTGAAGGTCAAGTTGTGACAACATAAATAATACGTCAACATCTAGCGGTTACTTCAACTACGTCGTCTTTTATTGACGTTATGCATACTATTTGGGTTTGCGTTAAAATTCGACTTTTGACTTTCAGAAAGGAGAGTGCCAAACCATACTTGTAACCGAGTGTAAAGAAATCGAATTGTTACTGCGAATGCGGTAAAAAGAAATGCATTACATAATTACCAGTTGCGCATTGAATTCGGAGAAAAGTTTACGTGAATTTGTTAATATTGTATAGATAGGCACTCACTATATATAGGCATATTGACACGCACAGAATGGCCTACCGATGAAATCTAGGTAGTGCATTTTTTATAATTTATCGATATAGTTTATCCTCAATTCTGCGATTAATTGTGCATTATATTACTTTGTATGACAAGGATGAACCGAAAAATCGAAATAACTTTAAAATGACGGCCACCCCAGAGAAGAAGGTCAAAGTAATGAGCACTAGACATTTGCGAAATTAAATTATATGAATCATAGCATTAGATTTATTATATGAAAGTATATCTTGAAAAACAAATCATAAGGAAGACAGTAAAATTGATTCAAATGATCCAAATAAAGAAATTAGTGAATGATTTGAAAGGTTTCTAATTCCCAACCGAATGTATTTCCATTCCAAATTGGTACTGCAAAGTGAATAAACTAACTTTGAAGGAGAAATAACTTTTCCTCATCAAAATGCGTTGTTTTTATCTCTTTCCCTGAAAGTGGACGTCTTACCCAAAGAAAGAATTTAAATTGAGAAGACTGAAAATAATGATACATTTAATTTGACTAAGGCTTATTCATAGTGAATTATACAGTATACATTGATTCTGTATTTGTAGAAGATGATTAGAAACAAACGTGAAATTTTCACTCATAAAAATATCGGTAAGAGAGGAGCTAGTCACATAACATCAAATTTTAAATTCCCATTGCCTTAGAAGATAATCCGTTGGGCTAATCATTAAATCAGCGTATATCGCATTCTCCGTAGGCTCTCTTTTCCGAGCGATCGCCTCTGTTTTCCTTATTCATTCAAACCTTCTTAATCGATCACAGCGCCATTATTCCGAACCTTTATTATGCTATCAAAGCACTCAATCTGATCTGCCATTAATTAATTAAAAGTCTATTCCTATCGACTGAGCAAAGTTGCCAACAGAATATTACCAAAGTCAAATAAGTCTGAGAATTTCTGTCGTGTAGAACTCTCGTGTATCATTGGGTACATCTGCTGACATATTTAAATTATTCACTTGATTTTTAATACTGTCGAGGAGAACGATTTTTTCAGAATACAGGTGCGTAAAACACGCATTTAGGGGACCAAGAGAAAACCTCGTTGTAAGAGGAATAGCGAGGATAAGAGAAACGCTTCTCTTTACATCGGAATACAAAGTGTTCTTTGACCGTGAGTTCGACGCCAGGTGGGTGCGAAAATCTCCATAAGAAATGCATTTCTACAATTTTCGAAATTTTTTTTCAATGCTTTCCCGATGAGCTGGAAAGATAAAACCCCGGTATGGCGACAGAGGCGTTTCAAAACATTCTTTCGTGAATTTCACAGTTTCTCCAGTGGTCCTTGGTTCGATGCAAGTCATTCCGATTCTACAATGCATTTCAAACGGGGATAACGGAATCTTATTTTGGGACCTTCCCGATAAGATATTGAATCGAAACTTTGAACATGTCAGAATGGCATTTAACTAATATAAATTTGCTATTTTCTCTTACGGAAGGGTCCTGTGTTCGACACCAGGCGGTCTTTTTTGCGAAGTTTTGAACATTGTTTTGAGGCCTTTCTTGGTATGATACTTCATTCAACTGATAGCTTGCACTATGCAAGGAACTTTTACTCGTGTATATAAATATATATATATATATATATATATATATATATATATATATATATATATATATATATATATATATATATATATATATATATATATATATATATATATATATCTGTGTGTGTGTGTGTGTATTTATATTAAGGAATTTTATCGACCAAAAAAAAAGTTATGATCGTAAAATATATCGTAGGCAACAGCTAAATATTGTTCAATGCAATAACGCTAAAAATATCATGTGAATTTTCATTAAGTATTAGAAATTTATGCTACTCAGTGTACATACAAGTCGGAAGATTTCAACGCAATGAGTATCCTCCCATTTCTTCATATGCAGAAGGATTGATAATTAAGAATGTATGGGCCTTAGTTTGCATATTCCACCGATAATGCCCTATTGTTTATGTCGTTGGGGCGATAAAAATCTCCTTGGCCTGATTAATTAGCTGCCCTCCATTCCTCTGAATGATGAGTGGGCTCCCGCTTTATCTGAAGTGATACTTTCTCGAAGACAGGTCTCAGATATCTTGTTTTCCTTCACATTAGCCTGGATTCGGCAGCTGTATTAGCAAATAGATTTCTAACCGATTGATGTTATTAAGATAGACAACCGTCTGAAGGAGCGAAATTATCCGAAGGTGTGCTTTCACCTCCGTGATTTTTTGTAGTTCTAGTCAAAGTTGAGGATGTGACAATAATAATGCGTCATTAGTGGGAAATTGAGGTTAATTAGTCCCTTTATAATCCTTCGGCATACTAAGTCTGAAAGAAAGAGATGTGCATAGAAGAAAACTAGTTGGTTGGTTTTGAAACCTAAGTTGGTGCTTAGGAAAAAATCCGCAAAGTAGGAAAAGACGCACGAAAAGGGTGGTTTGAAAAACCTGCGAAACTTTTAAGCAGAAAGAAAAAAATTTTACGGAAAAGCACCTAATAAGACTCGCCTAGGTGTTACGGCTAACTAATCTATTTGAGAAAGCGTGATTTAGAATGAATCTTTTTGAGTGAGAATTTCAGTGTACCCAGACCAAAACAGAATTCCCACATCTTTTCTCTTCTAATTAATGAAAGGATGAAACTGTAAACCACACGCTTTTATCAGATAATCCTTGACATTATCGGTGTCTTGACATTACTGATAGTGGTTACAGTATGAAATCATTACTTGTCTCCATTCCTAAAACCACCAATTCTTTCCAAACATCACGTTCTTTTACTATGACAGAGTTCAGAACTCATCTAAAACAATCCAAGAGTAGTCCTATTGAAAGCGATGAATTACAAGAGTTTCCGAAGTAATTAGCTGAATCCAGAAGCATAGACGTACGCTCTGTGAATAAACCTTTCAAAAATATATGAGCTTCATCACGGAATTCGTGTGTTTGGTAGATTTAATTTACAATCCTTGGCAATGGTAAAATCTAACAAATGCGTCATTCTACGACACGATACTAGTTATGAAGTTGAACGACAACCGCTGGTATCCGGAGGAAGTAAATTAGATTGCAATTCCGAGAAAACTGTACGTCACCTCTTGCTTTCGTATGTATTTTATTCTTTTCGAATAAAATTCATTGTCATCTGGATACCTCACATTTTGAATCGGTGTATTTTACTAATTCAACGACGAATTTCAACTTTTCGAGTTTCTAAGCATGCAAACATTTGCATATCCATGTCGGAGCATTCATGGTTTATGTGCGAATTTGTTATGTTATTCTTTTCATTAATCTTATCTTAGAGCAAAATCTCTGCTAGATAGAAAAGTTTCTACTTCATCACTTACTCGTGTTTGCTTGTTATTATAGTTTCTTTTTTCCATATCTCATAATATATTTTCCTTTCAATTTTAAAATGTAAGTATCAATTCATTCATTTACCGCACGTAAGACGGACACTTTTTTCATTCTACTAGAGATTGAATACGGTCCAGATAACAATTAAATAATTGCATTATGTAGTTTAACGCAAGATGTAACATGCTTAAATTCGGTAAAACATTTTTTCCCTCATTTAAATCCAAATTTTTGCATCTATAATAATTATTCTTTAGTCTCAACAACACTGAATAAAATAGTAAATCGTCCTTTATATTCAATCCTTTAGCATTTCGCCCTTGTTTCCATTCCTACTTTAACACACAAGTTATCGTCTTAAGAGAGGTTTTCTGAGTTGCTAAAGGTAATCATTACGGAATCCAACGGCCTTAGGGTATTTAATCATGTTGTCATTTAAAGCAAGATGATGAAATCCTACGTCTTTCCAGTCGTCGCTTATTTTTGTTCTTCAAATGAACAAGTTCTTCCTCGTGAGACTTTCTTTCCCGTAAATAGCTATTTACGCGATGATTCTTCCTTATTTTGCCTACTCGTCAAGTAGAGTCGCATCCTTGCAAAAACTAGCTCTTACGATCCTCCGAGAGAAGGTACACGTTTATCTCGAGTTCTTGATTGTAGACACTGGAAAGGTTTTTGAATTATCCGCTACGAAGTTGTTTCCTTTACAGCGTGACTTCACAAGTTATTTTCCTCTTTCAGTAGCTTTCAGGGAATGCGTATCTTGGTAGTTTGCAACTCCCCAGAACCGTCCGTACATTTCATCGAAATAGTAAGGAAAATCGTATGGATAGGAAACACTCATCCTGAAAATGTAATAAATTGTAAAAGTAATGACACTGAACATATTACAAGAAGTTTCTGTGGCATAAAACCTCCTCTAGTCCATATTTATACACTTTTGAGATTTCAAAAAATCCTTCATATAAAAAGTGATAAATTTTCAACTTTTTGGATGTTTAAATTTGGTACTAATTCCTATTTTTTGATGCAAATTTATAGGAAAACATGAAATACATAACCCTATTAACATGAAGTTTAATTCCTCTAGCTTTAAACATTTTAAATTCAGATAAATAAATATGTTATGAAAACCCGCACTCCAAGAACCATCAAAATTACAGGCCGAAGAAGGGAGAAATACGTCTCAATCTAAAAGTTTTTGATGGTTCTTAGAGTGTGGTTTAATAGTTTTTGATATGTAGAGAACTCGATAAATGAGTTTTAAGACATAGGAAGAGTTAAAGAAATAAATTTATATTTCAATGTTTGAAGTTGGCTTGAGTTGAGGAACGGTGACCGTCGGCATTCATCACTCCAATTTCCTAGGTTATTTATGATCCGATGTTCTTTGTTTATTTCAGTTCTTAATTAAATGACTGTTGATAGTGCATACATTTAAATTCGTGTCAATTTTTACATCGTTATCAAAACAAAACTACGATAAACCGGTATCCATTAACAAATCACAACACAAATTATAATATAAATAATTACACATAATAATAAACTAGTTGATTATCTACAGTGATGCATAACTACAATCATTATATCAGGTTTAATTTTACACATTTGATAATGAGAAATTACATTTCTGATTCCCAGCAAGGTTTTTCAGATTTCATATACATGAAGATTCGTATCTCTTGATAGGTTTATGTTCTCTGAAATTCCGTAAGTTACGTATTTTATTTGATATTCTAAATAGTAATTCATTTCAAATAATTATATTCAAATTGTCATATAAATTCAAATTATTTATAGAAATCCGTAGATCCGATGTAGCATAGGAGTTCACTTTAGCCGAGAGAAGGATTTTAAAATACAAGAAGGGAACAATGGCACAAATTCTTTCTTCATTCCGAAACCGGAAGTTAGGATTTATAGCGGCGGAAGGAGCGGTTCGGGAAGAAAGATCGTGTGGAGCTCCACAAAGCCATGAGCTATGCCCCCGGATGCCTATATATTCCATAGGGGCATTTTCAGTGGATCTTCTTCCTCCTTACACAAGGAGAGATGCTAATAAGTAGGAGTAAGAATCAGGCGCTTCCTGCATTCCGATAGCAGAGGCTTATGAAATGACCCGATTGGGAGAATATCGCGTGACAAATTGTGCGATTTCACTCTCGTATACGACCGCGACTGGAATTCGGTTTGTTGATTATTTTTTCGGGGGAAATAACTCAGCTCGTGAACGAAAATATTTCATGCATAGCATCACCTGTAAGAAAGTAGTACGTTTATTGTTCTCTCTCATTTACATATTTTAATCGGATAAACGAACTCATCCTAAGGCACGTGATAGACCAAAGAAAATTCTTTCTGTGCAGAAACTAGCAAACGATAGAGAGAGGTCAAAGAAGTGCAACAGGGTCTTAATATTTCTCTTTTGTCATTAGGCGTAGAATAGAGGAAAATAAATTACTCTTTATGTTTCGTCTGAATCTTAAACATGGTTCGAATAAGGCATTAACCCTCTTTACCCCATTCACATGCGCAATCATAAAGACACAAAGTTATGTAATAACATTCGCGATATATTCATTTATTCTCAATTTTAATTTTACATGCAATACAGACTAACTAATTGATTTGACTCTTGACTATCGTTAAAAATGACGACAACATTTTCCCATTTTTCTTTATCCTTGAGTGATTATAAATTAGTAAGTAATGTAGAATTTTGTGAATTATACTTTATTATTATTGTGTTATTATGTTTGTTATTTTTCATAAATGTAACCGATGGCCATAGTCATGTATATTGGTGAGTCTCTTTTCACATTTGTTATCCTATCAAAGTATTTCCGAAGAGATTAGAATTTATTGGAAAACATCGGCATTATTTTTTAGTTAATTTCAAAGAGAACAATTTTTAGAGAGAAAAACAAGTTTCAAGTAATTACAAATTATTATGCAATTTTCCCGTAAGAATGCATTGCGCGGATTTTTGAAAATTATTTTGAGGCACTAATCGGTAAGATAGAGGAACCAAAATTTCGGAGGTTGAAGTTGAGGTAGTCTTCTATGCTTCTTGTGGAAAAAATGTAGCCAAATGACAGTGAGTTCGACGCCAGGTGGATGCAAAATTCTTCCATAAGAAATGCATTGCTGAAAGCTTTGACGATTTTTTTAAATGCCTTCCCGATAAGCTGGAAAGATAAAACCCGGAATGGTGACAGAGGCGTGGGACCTTCCCGATAAGATATTGAATCGAAACTTTGGAACAAGTAAGGATGGCACTTATCTAATATTATTTTGCTATCTTCTCTCACGGAAGGGTCCTGAGTTCGACGCTGGGCGGTCTTTTGCGCGTATTTTTGCAATCTGTTTTGAGGCCGTTCTCGATGAGATAGAGCAATCAAAATCACGTTGTTTGCGGATGAGATGGTCTTCCATAGTACTTTAGGAAGAAATGTTACCAATGGCCGTATGTTCGACGCCAGGTGGGTCCGAAATGATTCCATAAGAAATGCATTGGTGAAATTTTGGACGATTTTTTTAAATGCCTTCCCGATAAGCTTCAAAGATAAAACCCGGAATGGTGACAGAGGCGTTTGAGAAGATTCTTTCATGACGTCCACTGCTTCACTAGTGGTCCTTGGTTCGATGCTAGAGCGTCATTCCGATTCTACCATGCATTTCAAGCGGGAAGAACGGAATCTGATTTTAGGACCTTCCCGATAAGATACTGAATTGAAACTTTGAAACACGTGAGAGTGGCACTTATCTAACATTTCCATGCCATTGTCTCTCACGAACGGGTCCTGTGTTCGACGCCAGGCGGTCATTTACACTGATTTTTTAAAAATTGTTTTGAGGCCTTTCTCTATGCAGGAGACTATTCAAAATCACAGCGTTTGCGTTTGAAGTAGTTTCTAGTACGTCAGATTTTTTCGACGTACTGGCCCTACACTCTAGACGCCACAATAATTCAGACATCGACGCTAGCTGTCATGAGTTCGATGCCAGAAATTCCCAAAAATCGCAATTTTCCCATAAGAATGCATTGCGCGGACGATTTTTTTAAATGCCTTCCCGATAAGCTGGAAAGATAAAACCCGGAATGATGACAGAGGCGTGGGACCTTCCCGATAAGATATTGAATCGAAACTTTGGAATTAGTGAGAATGGCACTCATCTAATATTAATTTGCTATTCCCTCTCACAGAAGTGTCCTGAGTTCGACGCTATATGGTCTTTTACGCGAATTTTTGCAATCTGTTTTGAGGCCGTTCTCGATTTGATTGAGCAATCAAAATTGCGGTGTTTGCAGATGAGATGGTCTTCCATAGTATGAAAGGAAGAAATGTTAGCAAATGACCGTGTGTTCGACGCCAGGTGGGTTCGAAATACTTCCGTAAGAAATGCATTGCTGAAAACTTTGACGATTTTTTTAAATGCCTTCCCGATAAGCTGGAAAGATAAATCCCAGAATGGTGACAGAGGCCTTAGAGAACCTTCTTTCATGACGTCCACTGTTTCTCTAGTGGTCCTTAGTTCGATGCAAGAGTGTCATTCCGATTCTACCATGCATTTCAAACGGGAATAACGGAATCTTATTTTAGGATCTTCCCGATATGATACTGAATTGAAACTTTGATACACGTCAGAGTGGCACTTATCTAACATTTGTATGCCATTGTCTCTCACGAACGGGTCCTGTGTTCGACGCCAGGCGGTCATTTACATCATCATCATCATCTTCGTTTCCTTCCAGCGAGCCGGGTAGGACGTTTATTAACAATTTGCCTCCATTTTGTCCTATCTTGATACACATCTTGTTTTGATATTTCTTCCCAGTTTTGGGTCGTCCTACTGGTCTTTTTCCAGTCACCTTTTTATCCAAAGCTTGTTTTGGTAAACGGTTATCCTTCATCCTCTTCACATGTCCAAACCACTTGAGCCATGAGGTACTGAGTCTCTCAGTCATTGACAGATCCACTTGCATCTCTCCTCTGATGTCATCATTCGTAATTTTATCTCTTCTAGTCTTCTGCAAGGCTGATCGCAGAAACTTCATTTCACATGCTTGGAGCTTGCTCAGTTCAGCTTTATTAATTACACAGCACTCCAAGCTGTATGTCATGATCGGCAGGAGATATGTTTTAAACATGGTCTTTTTGGCTCTCACAGGGACTCCCTTATCCCACACAAGATTCTGCACTTGATGAAAAAAGTTAGATCCCTTTCTTACTCTGTTCTGTATTTCCAGTCTGGCAGTTCCATCCCTTGATACTGTACTTCCCAGGTAATCAAAAGCTTCCACACATTCAATTTTCTCTCCATCTAGCATCAGGCTGCACTGGGTAGATATCCTGCTCATAACCATTGCTACAGTTTTGCTCTTGCTTATAGTCAACTGATACTCTTTAAACTTGGCGTTCCATTCATCTAGTTTTCCCTGTACCTCTAGTTCCGTTTCTCCCCATATAGCTACGTCATCAGCAAAAACTAAAGCACTGAGATCACCATTTCCCATCTCCTTAATTTCCTTTATTATCACATCCATAAGTGTAATAAAGAGTAATGGGGAAAGTGCACTACCTTGTTGTACTCCTCTCTCTGTCCTGAACCAGTCCGATCTGCCATTACCCACTTGTACACAACTTTTGCATCCTTCATATAGCATTTGCACCTTTCTTATTAGGGAGTTTGGAACCATTCGTTTTTCTAAACATTCCCAGATCTTATACCTCGGCACACTGTCATAGGATTTTTCCAGATCCAGGAATATGATGATGAGATCCTTTCCTTTTTCCCAGTACTTTTCCATTAACTGTCTTAGTGTAAATATGAGATCTGTTGTTCCTCTGTTGCTTCTAAACCCATGTTGTTCCTCTTCAAACTGGTTTTTTAACAAAGATCTTAATCTTTTCTCAATGATCTTTTCTAATATCTTAAGACAGTGTGATAACAAGGTGATTCCTCTGTAATTAGAACACTTCCTCCTGCTACCTTTCTTGAACAGTGGTATTATAATCCCCTTCTTCCAGTCATCTGGCAGTTTATTTTCTTTCCAAATGACTCCCAGTATTCGATGTAGCCACTGTATTCCTTGGACGCCTGCTGCCTTGATCATGTCTGCTGTCAATTCATCTGGCCCAGCTGACTTGCCTCCTTTCATCTTATTCAAGGCATTCTCAGTCTCTGCCCATGTAATAGGTGGTTGTTCCACTTCATGCTCTGATAATTTCTTTGTTTCCTGTTCCACCCCTATTACTTCCTTGCCATTCAGTAGTATGTTGAAGTAGTTTTTCATCTCTTTTCTGATTTTTTCAGCATCCCGGACTATACACCCATTTTCTTTTTCAATTGCTTTTATGCCTTCACTATCTGATCTTTTGCTTTTCACTAGTCCATATAGCATTTTCTTGTTTCCATTGCTGTCCTCTTCTAGTTTTTGGGTAAATATTTCCCAACTTCTCTCCTTTTCTTCCTTTACAATCTTTTTAACCCTTAGTTTCTTGTCTCTATATTCCTGTTCCAATGTGGATATTTTTTGAGCATCCACTGGTTTCATCCCATTAGTTTGTTTTTGTTTCTCCACATCTTTGTTTTTCTTTGCTATGTTCCGTTCTTTAATAGCTTCCTTTGCCTTGTCATTCCACCAGTTGGTTTCCTTCTCTTTAACTTTACCACTTGTTTTACCACAGACTTGTGCAGCACAGCTTACTAATGTTGTCTTAAATGCTTCCCATTCTTCATTAGCACTACCTGTTTCATTAGCACTACCTGTTTCATTAGTTGGTAACTTTGCAGTTACTAGACTTTGATAGATTCTCTTCTTTTCTTCCTCCTTCAGTTTCCATTCTTTAATCTTCGGTATCTTTCTTGAACAGGTTGTAACAGTTATTTTCTCCTTTATATCGGATATAAGCAGTCTATGATCACTGTCCAATGATTCTGTTGGTATGACTTTCACATCTCTTACTCTTCCTCCAATGTGCTTGCCAGTTATCACATAATCTATAACCGATTTGCTTCTTCCATCCCAGCCATATCTGGTGATCTTATGGCTTTCTCTTTTCTTGAAGAATGTGTTCTTTATGGATAGGTTATTTCTTACACAGAAGTCTAAGAGGCGTTCTCCTTCAATATTTCTTCCTTCATACCCAAAAGCACCCAGCACATCTTCATATCCAGATCTGTCAACTCCAATCTGAGCATTCAAATCTCCTATTACCATGATGTTATTTCCCTGGATTTGATCTTCCAGTTCCTGAAGAAAGATTTCTTTCTCTTCATCACTGCATCCTTGTTGTGGGGCATACACTTGGACAATTGTAAAATTTGTCTTCCCAATATTTAATCTGACTTTAATGATTCTTTCATTGATGTAGGTGACATCAGCAATAGCCTCAATGTCCCTATGAAGCACCAGACCCACTCCACTTTTTGCCATGTTTTCATGCCCATGCCAGTGCAGCTTGTAGTCTCCCCTCAGTTTTTTGGAAGCAACTCCTTTCCATTTTGTTTCACTTAATCCAAGTACATGTATTTTTCTCCTCTCCATCATATCCACTATCTCTTCAACCTTTCCAGTCAATGTTATAACGTTCAGAGTTCCCACTCTTAATTCATTCTGGTGTTTAAGTCTAGTCCTTGTATGGTTGTCAAATTTAGGATTCCTTCTAATATTCCTAGGATAAGCATCAGACTCCAGAGGGTCATCATTCGTTCCAGGGTCATAAGAAGGCGGGTCTACGATTGGTTTATTCCATCCGAGGCTTATTCTAGTGTTGAAAGCAATACATTCATACTCAACTGTTGACTTGCTAGGCCTAACACAGGTGAGGATTTTCTTTCGGGGTTTACTCCCTTAGCCTTTGAAGATCCCTCTTCTCCGCAAGGCAGCGGTGTCCTCTTCTAATTAACCCCAGGGAGGATGGGTTGCCACATCCGCCATCTTTGCCATTCCAAAGGTCTCCTTCTCTGCCAAAAACGCCGTTATGGACTTCGCCCGTAACCCTGGGCATGGGTTTCACGTTATACCCCGTGAGGCTGGGTCCCTGTCTGAACTTAGCCATCCTATCACACCGGCCTACTGATGTGGAGGATGCCCACCCCCGCAGCGTGGATGCGCCAGACAAGAATTGCTCAAGTGGAGAATAGGGAAGGTGACCCTATCTCCCTTGAGCCGGGTTAATGGTTGTATTTGATGCTACAACCAAAAGTCATTTACACTGATTTTTTTAAAATTGTTTTGAGGCCTTTCTCTATGAAGACTATTCAAAATCACAGCGTTTGCGTTTGAAGTACTTTTCTATAGAACCAGTGGAAGAAAGGTTACCTTCGACCGTGAGTTCGATGCCAGATGGATGAAAATTTCTCACGTAAGAAATGCATTGCGGCAATTTTTAAGAATTTTTCTGGATTATTTTCGAAGATGATACCCGTAAGGGGAACTTATTGTAAATTTTTACCAATTAGCTTGCAGTATGCAAGTAACTTTTACTCGTATATATAAATCCATATATCCATATATATCCATATATGGAAGATTTGACGGACATTTCTTACGCGGAAATGGTTCGATAAAAAAAGATGATGTATTTTATACATAAAAATTATTCTGTTTTAAATATGAAACACGAAAATTTATTCAATTATTTAAGTTTAACTTTTGCCTATTTTCTCTACAATTCTCATTGCATTGCTCAATATATTAAATAAATCTAAATTACCAGTAGAAGTAGAATAAACCAAAAGTTTTAAATTAATTAAGATTTCTTTGTACCATATCATGCTCATTTCGTTATCTGATGATAATGTCTTAACCCAAAACACTCTTCTTGCTTGTCAACCAATATTTTCTTACTGTGCACTATGTTTAAGAAGAAAGACGGCATGTATACTTTTATTTGTAACCAATGCCCTAGACACTCCTGTTCCTTTTCCTTACGTCACGAAAAATAACAAAATATAGTAATCAAAATGATACTTTTACCTTTCAGAAGTTCATAGAGTAGCTGTGAATACTTTGGTAATAATTATTGAAGAGTGATGGATGTTGCAGACGTGATCGAAATCCGACGAAGATCTCAACTGTCATCGAAAGGTAACTGATAAAAAACTCCATTTCAACAAATCTTTTACTAACAAGGAGACTACACACCGTCGGACGCGATTTAAGTGGTAAAACTCGGTAATTTGATAGATATCGAGTCAAGATTGACGAATCACCCACAAAGTTGGGTTTTATGAGCGATAGTTTTCACGGAAAATGAATTTAAAGTTTACGAAAAATTGTCAGGTAGGCTATAAAGCTAAGCGTAGCGACCTTCGTCATTCGTCATTTCCCTGGAAAGGCAACACAGCCTAAAGCAGGGGAACTTCTCAATGTAATGTATAATGACCAAAAGACCAATAAAGGCTTTTCAAAACAACAACTTCGTCATTCGAACGTTTGGCGCAGTGGTACGGTATCCGCTTCCAAAGTCCTTTTGGTCGGGTTCGAGCCCTCATGTGGGAAAATTTCTTTTCTCTTTATTTCTTTTACATACTCTGTCATAATCTTAATCTGTATCTGTTTTCTTCTTTTGGTGGATTTTGAACTTATTTTCCAAAAGTTAGAGTATTTTTCCGCTGTGAGTCACCCGTTTCTTCAAATTATGCGCAAATACTTATGTCCGCATTTATTATCTGAAAACTACAATACTAGAGAGGTAACGCAGAGGACTATTTCAAATCTCTCCTACATCCAGCTGCTCGCTCTAACAGCAACTTTTATTGCAATACCCGACTTACATTTACCAATTCTGAACTCTGAACACATTGGTTTAAATATAGAAGCCGACAACTGTTTGAGTAAAGTAAAGATTTTTATTTCGCGCATTCAGAATTCATTCCTTAATAAAGAAGAAAACAGATATAAGTTAAGATTATGACAGAGTACGTAAAAGAAAAAAAGAGAAAAGAAATTTTCCCACATGAGGGCTCGAACCAGACCAAAAGGACTTTGGAAGCGGATACCATACCACTGCGCCAAACGTTCGAATGACGAAGTTGTTGTTTTGAAAAGCCTTTATTGGTCTTTTGGTCATTATACATTACATTGAGAAGTTCCCCTGCTTTAGGCTGTGTTGCCTTTCCAGGGAAATGACGAATGACGAAGGTCGCTACGCTTAGCTTTATAGCCTACCTGACAATTTTTCGTAAACTTTAAGTTCATTTTCCGTGAAAACTATCGCTCATAAAACCCAAATTTGGGGGTGATTCGTCAATCTTGACTCGATATCTATCAAATTACCGAGTCTTACCACTTAAATCGCGTCCGACGGTGTGTAGTCTCCTTGTAAGTACCACAAAGTCACACCTGATTCTGTTTCGTTTAGGTAGCTGATATTTTTTCATTTTCCCAAAATGTCATTGCACCATTTTTGCATATTTGTTTTCTAAAATCTTCAAAATAGTCTTTTTAGACAAAAATGTATATTTCTCGTGTAGGGAAAACATTTTTAGTGGTCATAAAATCTTGAAGGTGTTACTTACATTGATAACGCTATAAACAGGTAACGTCAGAATGGAAGGGCGTGGCGCTTGAGTGCAATATTAGAAAACTAAGTTATTTGAATATAGGTTTCGAGAAGTGACTATAAGTCCGAAAATGAACTCCTGAAACGCAAAATGTGCCCTAAAGACCACAAATTATCTGTGTAGAGATTTCTGAGTGAATTGATATTTGGCGTTTCTCAATATTTCATAGAGCGAATCATTATGGCTCTCATTTATGAACTTAACTTCCTCCTGTTGGTTTATAATTCTCATTTACTCATTATTATCATTCATATCAAATGCTATTGGTACACAGATAGCGAGAAAATCAAGTCTGGGTGGATCATTATATTTCTTTCTAATCAATTAATTCAGTCAGGTTTAGCATATTACAAGGTTCATCTGGCTATTTTTCACGAAGATAGTTTCATTTTTGTATTTTTTACAAAATTACAATAGTACAAAATTGACAATAGACTAATAAGTCTATTGTCAATTTTCGTGTCAGAATCTTAACCAAGTAATTTGTGGTCCACTTTTAAGCGGGTTTTTCTGCCTAACGTTTCTCAAAGAATGTCACTGTGAATGCATTTGAAATTCTCCGGAGAAAAGTGAACACTACACGAAGGGAGCTCCATCTATGAAGACTTTATTTCGAGTATCCTCTGTGATACATTTTTTTACTGAGGATGTATTAATTTGCTAATTGGAAACATTTTACGATCCTCCAGTGCTTAGCGATTTTCATCTGTCCTTTAAATACTATAATATTTAATTGAGATTCTTCGCTAATTTAACGAACGAATAAATTATTATGTTGAGAATTTGATGAAGATCATTTACGTAAAAGCTATTGAAAATTTCATATATTTTGCAGCTTCTAAGAGAAAATGTTCCTTGTTGGTCAATTTTGCATAGTAAAATCTTGCGAAGGGCTATGACAGAATCATTGATACAGTCTTTTCTAGAAAATTAATATAGAAAAACTATTCCTTAACGACGCCAAGACGATTACTGCTTGGGAATATATCTCGCAATGAAAGGATTTGTACAACTCTGTGAGTTGTGATAATGACTAAATAAATTTGATTAACCATTATATGGCCTGCTTACTGTATTTTGCAAGAAAAAATTCTGTTTGTCAGTTAATTTTGAATTTCCGGGGTCAGAAATTGTGCTCTCACAATTTCTTCGAAGACGTGTTTACGGAGAAATCTCATCATCCGAATTCAGTCGCACCAAGTGAGGATTCCTTGTCAAATATCTGAAGCCTATACATTCACGCATATGCGTTCTTTGGATGTGGGAATTAGGTTCTCAAGGAGGTCGTTCAATTTTCACTCCGAAGACTTTGAACGGTGGGAATGGTGAACTAATAGTCTCTTTTTCAAGATATTTCCCTTAATCTGGATCGGAACTCTATCGATTCTTATCAATTTCCGGACGCTCAGTTCATTAGGAAAAAGAAAAATTTTATTCCGTTTCTATTCCAGCATCGAGCGCATCGTTCGCTCATTCGGCACGCGAATTCCTCATACATCTCCGAGATAACGAATCGATAAATAAAACGTGGAAAATCGTTTTCCACCGATGATACGGAAATCGTTGCCAGCATGTTTATTAACATCAAATAAATATTAAAGCAAGCGAAAATTACTTCCCCTCGCAATTACAAGGCAAGTGGTCGCAATAAAACTCGGAAAAAAGCACAAGTTTGGAATGGACGATAAAAAAGGGAATAAAGCCGGATGAATATGGAAAGGCAAAAAATAAACAGGATTTTTTCTCTCAAGAGAAGGCTTGCGCCAGACTGGCTAATTAACAGGTTTCCTTCTCAAAATCCCACCGAATATCTCTCCCCGATTTCCCTAAAGTTCCTCCGCACTTTCTAGAGAATAAATAAAAATTCCCTTCGTTTCTTCCACTCCTAACTCAAAATTCCTTCCCCGCCCACTTTTTCAACAACTTTTTTAAAGCGAGGGTTTTTTTGAGAAAAAAGGGATTCCTTTAGATTCGGAACGCAAATGAACTCCCCTCCGTGCGTTGAAAGAGGAGGGGTTTTGCGGTTGGGAAAAAGGTGCGGTTCCCCATTTTTCTCGTCCCCTGTGGAAGGATTAGCGGTTTTAAATGAAAAGAGGCCTTTATTTTGCAAGGGTCAAGGTTAAGTTATTAGTCTATTCCGTTTCCTCAGGTCGAGGCTTTCCCTAAGACTTTGTTGAACACCGACTTTGGTCGTGAGGCGCTTTGGGGCTCCATTTCGGGGTGCGATACCGAATTTACTGAAACATATCTGTGAAATACATCGATCTTGATTTTATGCAAAAAAAATACCCATTTCACAATTTGGATAATTACATCCATTCATTTCGCCTTTACTGTGCTACACATCCGGTATATGGATAACTTTGGAAGGTAAAAGTTTTTCCCGATTCTCAGGGCCGGTGGAACAATACAAGCGTACCCTTGGAGCAGGAAACACCTGGAAGAGATTTCATTCTTGTTTAAACAGATGACAAATAATAGGAACTATATAAAATCGGAATAATAAGGAATGATACATTTTCAAAGATCCAAGATGAAGAAAAAGGAAATTCATTCTTTCATCTTGAATTGAATGAAATTCACTACGGATTGGATGCATTAAATTTATTTACATTTATGTTCATTTTATTTACAGTCAATTATCAAAGTGTAGCTGTGCATTTGAACTGCTGAGTATTTTCCAATCCTTTAATTCTGTATAATTAAATATTAAATCCTTTAAAATTACATCGAGTAACAAGAAAGTTCAGCGATTCCGCTCGATCTCTTAGTATGATGATTATAATTTCAAAAAGATATCGATAATAACCCAAAGTACTAGTTGTTTGAGATTTTATCATATCCTTATTCTAACACTGAATATCTTTATTCCGTATTAGTAGAAGTTGACAAAAATTAGGAATTGTATCTAATTATCTAGTATTAGCCCTAGTAAATGACTGAAGTGTTATGTATATCTTTTATATAACTATCTAAAGGAATTTAAACATAAATAACTCTCTCGATCAGTTGTTAAAGTGCAGCATATCGGGGATTCTACCTTTCGTTAACTTTGTAAAATTTAGTTATGAACTACATAAATAGCGTACAAGAAGTATTTTATTTTTTATGTTTCGTTTCAAACGATATTGATTTATTATGTAATGGGAAAGTTACAATGTGAAGAAAAATAACTGACGCGGGAGCCCAATGCACTTGGTGACAAAAATACCATGGGACTGCACTATACTGAGTATCTTATAAACTGTGAAAAACACAAAGAAATCCAAATCCATTGTCTTTTTGAGGTTTTTATCGGTGCAAAATGCTCCTGATCACCATGTATAAGAGGTTCGAGAAATCGTCCCTTTAATGAAATTCTAAATTTACCCTACATCACGCATAGCTACCTAATGCTCATTGCTTGTTCTTAGAAAGGCTTCTTTTCTCCATTTTGGGACCGACGGTGTATTTGGTAACAAAGACGAACCTCTTATTCATTAATGGTAGAGTTCAATTCTTTTTCTTTCATGTACACTTGTGCTTTATCAGTCGCAGTTCGAAAACTGATACACCTCTAGCGGATAAACATTTTCAGATCTTTTGGTTTACATCATGGAATACCAATTACTTGTTGAGCAGAACATTAGCAGGATTTAAATATTTTCAACTGCAAGAATTTGCAATGAATGCCTTAAATTTTTGAATGATTTAGAATCGAGTGCAATAGATTTGCGATCTAAGATTCATTATCATGAAGCAGAAGAGGTTGTCAAGGTTTTTACCTGTGATTCTGTTTTTCTAATGCCACTTTACGTCCTTATCGTAAGCTTCAATGGACTTAGTAGGACTCGTATCGCGGAGAACACTGTGCGTCACATATTGGCGGATTCATTTCTCTCCCAATGTCAAGACGGTGTGTCTTAGATTCGTGCGCGAAGTAGTTGAGGTTACATCTTAAATCGAAAATAATTGTATAAATGTTAATGGTAATCAAATTTATTTTTGTTTAGTTTATTTAACAAACTTTCCAGCAATCATATGTTAAGCAGGATAGTAAAGATATGCTCTACTAATCTTTATGTCTATCACTTACGTATTATATTTCACCGTTGCATTTTTTAAATTCATATATTTATTTATTTATAATTTTATATGCAAGAATTTTCTCTGTTCCTCCTCTACAGTACGATTTGAATTATATCTCTCAAACTAAGATGCCTTGTATCACAAAGTATCTGAGGAGTAAGTGGATGTAATGTCCTTATCTAGGTATTATTAGAGATGCTTGACTATGAATATTTTTAAAAGTACTTTATCACACAATTAATATCTAGTCGTACCGTGTTTAAAATGGTTGCAAATTATCCTTCTTTTACTGCTTTTCCTTCCCATGGGAGTTATATACGCTAATTATGGAAAGTTATAGTTATTAGTATTGCCTCTTAATGTAATCCTTAGGTACGATTCCTCCATCTTTTAATTTGTAATGAGCATAAAAATCTCTTGACTAGCTTTCTAAACTGGACTTCTAACAATTTCTACTAAAATAGTTTTCCTGCCTTATGATCAAATATCTCGAATCCGATTTCATTTATTTTCAAGTGAATATTTTGATTTCCTTTACATTTTTATATCAATTGGGGGAAAACTAGAGTCGATTCGAGCCAAAAGGAAATTCTCTTATAACTTAAGATTTATTTTCCTTTCCAATGGCACAGATAAGAGGTCAATTGGGCAAAGTCGCGTGCTTAAGTGAAAAATAATCATTAGAGTCAACAAGTTAAGAGCCCTCTAAACAACTTGAGTTGGCAACTCAATAAAATTTGCGTTCTTTTAATCCTTTCGTGAACCTTTCCTTTGCTTGTACCTTTACGGCAGAATATAAAACGGAATGGAAATAATTTATAACTGTACTTTGTGTTTTATCGGTATAAAAAGATTTAATCCTCTATATATTATTTTAAAACATGCATTTTTTGTGACCGGGGCTTTTCTCCCTTATTACTAGACCAATACGTATAAATGTATGACCGTTTGAAAGGAAAAGTTTTGTTAAAAAATTGAATTAATATTTTAATCATCGCGTTGCGTCCTGGACGAATAGATACCCGGGTTGCTATATACAGATTAAATTTATTTACTTAGTGACGTCTTTAAACAATTTTTGAAATCGGGTAGATATTCACGGTCTTAAATGATTAAACAGATTTCGCAAGTCATATTGAAGTCTCAATGAAGGAAGACGGAAATATAATAATATTTTAATAAGCTGGTATAAACTTGCAACTTTTTGAAGCAGAACGACAGTCAAAGTCAAATTACATGAGCCCTGCTGAATACAAAGATCTGTGTCTAATTTTGCCCGATATTATACATTTATGCTTAATATTCTCTTCACCTAAATTGGAATTTAAACGAAAGTGATGTTCAGCGGAATGGTGTGTATTATAATTTTTTTTACATCCCTGTTTAGTTAGATACCATTTTGAATAGGAGATTCCTTGACTGAGAATAATTTTCGTATGCGTCGTCCATTGCTTGATGGATATCTTCCATTAATTGAAAAACTCTGATTTAGTGAATGCATAAGATGTAATTGCACTGCAGACAAGTAGTAGTTATTTTTATATTTTTGTGGGAAAAGAAAAATCTAGGAAATAAATAAGTAACGTGTATGTAGAAGGTATATTTTGTTGTTATACACGTTTAACCTGAAGCTTTAAGTGGCATATCATTACGGGTATACAGACAGTTTACGTAAAGCTGTTAGTGATGTTTTCATTTTTGTTTAAATTCGTTATGTGATATATCCATCGAGTGAATTGAGGTATTCGTTATAAAATAAAATGCATATATCGTTATAGTGATATCGCGTACTGTTCATGACTATATTAATAAAAGAACGTTTTAAAGCATTATCACAGTTAATATGACATAAAAATCTCTCTTATAAATTAGAGATTCGTTTAGGTTCAAATGGTAGGGCATTAGAAAACGCCCATAGAGTTTTGTTACTGAATGTGTAGATAACTATATATAAGGCTAAAATAGAGGTATATCGAAACGGACACAGAATATGAAGAACTATATTTTAGGTATTTTTAGCGTGTTTTGGTGTTTGTGTATTCATTTGTAGCGATTAGAGTGTTTGTTGAAATGTATTTGCGTGGGGAGATTGAGTATTCGTCTGCGAAAGTTTCGCACGGGGCAACTAGTTTTATTGTTATTTCTAAAATCGAAGACAAAAATCATCAACCAATACCATCAACCAACCAATCAAAAACCATCAACCAACCAATAATTAACGACCTAAGAGTCGGAGAGTGTGGACGTAGGCTCCCTAGAGGATCCCCAGTGTGACTGACCAACGGTTGAGCCATCATTACCCGGTGTTTTGCAGCTTGGCGGTTGGGTTAGCTGTGCCCAAGGTGTAGTCTTGAGTAGCAACAGGCTTACTGTCTTTCTTTATTTCTTATCTTTTTTCAGTTCTCCCTTTTTTAGTTAGATTTTGTTTCTTGACTTCTTTTTTACTTGTAGTCGCCTAGGGTATCAGTGTTTATCCGCATAGGAATTTTAGCTTTCTGAGTTTGCTTGTTAAAATAAGCTACTTTTCCCTATTGCTTTATAACACTCCCGTCTATATTTCTTGTGCTTTTCATATCCTGTTTTAAACTTCTTTATAAAGTTTATATCGGCCGCTCTGAGGTGTCTTTCTCGCATCACAAATTAGTTAATTGTTTGATCGTTACCCATTTGGAGTTTTAATATCGAATTCATTCATTGTTACTTGGCGTCACTCTATAAATCGTTTCTTTTTAGACTTATATTTGCTCAGTTCTTAAGTAAGCCCTCAGGTCTCTCGTTACAGTCAGTAGTCCAATCGAGGGTAGCTATCGTTATCTGTTTTCACGTTTAAACCAACTTAGTGGGCATATAGTTTATTTCAAGTGTATTAACTGTTCAGTTAGGAGTTTTTGAGCTTAGCATGGCTTCCCCGAGGACTCCCGTATCTTCGTCCTTGAGTGCCGCTGAATGTGAGGCACTTATGTCTCGCTTCACGGAACTTGAGAGAGTTGTTGCGGACCTCCGTTCTCAGCTCGAAGGGCTCGGGCTGGTTTCGGCTTGCGAAGGACCCTCCATCATGAGTCTTGTCGCGCCGCAGAGGTGCCTCGGGCTTGCTCGAGTTCGAAAGTAGACAAGCCTATCGGCTCCTCTGCGGAGGACTCCGAGCGGGTCGTTGCCTGTCCGTCCCGGAGGGCTGCCGAGTGGAAGGGGGTCTCCGATCGTGGTGCACGTGGTGTTGTGCTACGAAAGCAGTGTGCTGGTGATGCTTCGGCAGAACCGCTCGCTGTTAGCAATAGATTTGAGGTGTTGTCGGTGGACGACTCCGCAGATCTTGCGCTAACGCACTCGCCCGTTGCCATGGCGGAGGCTGGGCCGAAGGCAAGCCGTGGGGAGTGTTAGTGATAGGGAGCTCCAATGTCCGGCGTATGGTGTCTCCGTTGCGGCGAAGGGCCCGCCGGGAGGGAGTTGTGTTCTCCAGGTATATACCAGGAGGTACGGTGACGAGGGCGGCGGTCAGGGAGACGGGTTGCTCCTCGCTGCGTGTGGTGGCCCATGTTGGCACCAACGATGCCTCGTGTCGTGGCTCCGAGGAGATTTTGGACTCCTTTAAGGACCTAGTCTCTGAGGTTGCTCGCGTCCGGGAGTCGTCTGGGGTCTGCATTGGGCTGTCCATATGCAGCATTGTTCCGCGGATTGACCGAGGTCGCACGGTTTGGAGTAGGGTGGTGGGTCTAAACCGTCGGCTGAGGGATTTCTGTCGGGGCAAGGGAGTTGACTTTGTCGACCTGGGCAACGTCCTTGACTCGTGTAGGGCACCCCTGAACGGCTCCGGAGTACATTACACGTCTGAGTCTGCGGAGAAGGTAGCGGGTAGGGTTTTAAGGCATGTGGGTGTTTTTTAGGCTAGACTACAATATTAAGAGCGAGAATAAAAGATTAGGGAGCATATTCAACGAGCTAAACACCCACAGTAATAGGCACACAGTTACATGTGAACCAATTCAGGTAAAAAGAGTTAGTTTTAATGATAAGGAAATGGCTTCGGATGAATTAAAGGTTAGAAGAACGAGAAACCCGAATTGTAAAAGCGTGGAAAAAGAGTTAAAGGTGATAGTCGTGAATTATAGAAGCATACGAAAAAAGCAGCCAGAGTTCCTTAATCTCACGAAAATTACATGCGCGGACGTCATACTAGGAACTGTAGGAAGCTAATATGGTCGATTAGAATACAAAGAAGGTGTCATTACACCCCCTGCCATACGCCACTGGCGGCTTGCGGGGTACTCATCTAAATCTAAAAAAATCTAAATACGCTTTTACGCTCGTTCAACCGAAGTTGATTGATAAACCTTAATTTATGATTACTGGCGCAAAGCTACGTTGCTATTTGATTTAGAAGAAATGACTCAAAGAGAATTCAAGTTATTGATTTGGGTATGTGAAGTAATACGAGAATTGCTGTCGCTGAAACCTTTATAGAATGATCTTATCTCCTCATAGAAAGACTCCTCTTATTCCAAACTTTTAACTTCTGGCTCACGTTGCTAAGACTCGAGGCTTTCAAAATGTTCTACTTTCGTCTGCTTCTCTAATTTCAGATGAATTTATGTAGCATTTTTCAATTAATAAATTAACTTATAATCAGTTTGTCGGTTAATAAATACATAACGCATACATCGCGGTTGACATGCTAAGGTTATATTAAAAAATCTGTATGATATGAGTGAAGAATTTCGTAATGCGTAGCGGATGCTTGTACGGATACTCATAAAATAACGAGTAATATTATTTTTATATTTTGTGTTGGTGGATAATGTCCATCACTTTTAACTATGATCTGTTAACATGGTGATGATTATGATCACACAGTGATAATCACTCCTGAGTAGTCAAAAGTGTAAAATACAATTCCAGAGTTATAAAATATAAAAATTATAAAATACCGTTTTAAAGCTTGAAGTAAACTGCTTAGGAAATATATATTGAAAATTTAGGTTTCTCTACTGTGTTACTTAATATTGATTTTTGAGTTTGATAAAAATACAAGGAAATCAGGAAAAGATCAGAAAATATCACCTATTGAAGGCTAGAATGATTTCCCATATTCTCTTATAGTTCTTAAATTTAAGTTTGGATAAATAAATCGATAAACAATTGATGAAAAACTATACCGCGACGAGAAAGAGAGATGCATGTTTAATAATCGTGAAAAACAACTACACAGAAACTCATCGAAAATCGTCACTTCATACATTTATAATCGATATATTGAATTTATTTTATGATAATAACATCTTTTTTATAAAGATGAGATCCTTAGGTAGGATTAGCAAAAATTTAAATCTTGCAGCAGCCGCTTCTATTTCCTCGATTAGATGCGAAGCTCATCTCAGAAATAACGATATAATTCGCATCTTTTTAAAGATTGTGTGAGGCCAAATGATCTTCGACCTCAAGAAAACCATTTAATTGCTGATATTGCACCCATGTTACGAATAATCGCCAATTGGTTGGTCCTTTGATTTTCTTAAAAAGCATTTTCGATTGATGATGAAAAGTTTGAAATACTAAGGCATTCTTTTTTGTTAAAGTGTTCTGCGAACAATCATTCGTTAACGGCGTATTTCAACACAGCCACTTAAAAATATAATCCCTCTTTCTCATCCTGAATAATTGACAAGCGTCTCTGAATGAGCAACCCACTCATTTCTATAAATAGCTTTTCATATCGAAATGTTTCTTCCTGTGCTCATCCCCGCTTTGTCCCTCACGCACAAACTTCCCTCATTATCGGTTTCGCATGAATGTTCTTCATCTGTTTCGCTTTACGATCGAACTTTCTCCATTTTATTTTCGAGACATGTTCAGTGTTTCTCTTCGTTTAACATGGCAATGTGCCATTTGCGCTCACGTTTTTCCATAGGGAAATTCATTCTGCTCCATCAACCGCCTTCACCAGATTTCTCTTTGGTTGAATATATAGTCATTTATATGATAGACTAATTTCCTTGTGATTTCCAGTTGAGAATAACTTATTTTCATATTCCTCATTCATGTTCCATTTCATTATATTCAAGTTTTAGGTATGAAAATCGAATTCCCTCTCATGTAAACCAATGAAATACTTCAAACATAAGGAAAATATGAAATTATATTTCGAACGATGAGAATTTCAATCACTCCAAGTTATGCCATCGCTCAAGACAAATAATCTTTATATCAGAATTTTAATTTTATCAAATTTTGTTATTTTTTCGATTGAGCCTTCTTCCTTCTGAATCGAGAGCCCTGACTCTTGATACTTTCCTAAATGCCCCTAAACCAGATTTTGAATTTATATCTTTGGGTTACCGCCAAGTGGATAGTGCGTTCAACTCTGATGAGAGCGGTTCGATTCCCAGTGGGAGCACATATGGAGGTATGGGTTCCATATGTGCGAAATTTAGAAGCTTTTTCAACAATACTGGTTTACTTGAATGTAGCCAAAACTTTTGGGTCTCCATCCAAATGTTCGGAAGATAATTAAATTCAGAAATAATTCAAATATCGTGGATTATACTTGTGAGAAACTTTTTTGCAAGTATAAAACACGAGCAGTAGTGGTTCAAATAATGAATTGTCTTCAATTTTTACTTATCAACACAAATACGCATTTCGAGATTATATTTACTTAAGCCAACTGATGTTTTTAATATACACGACTCATACTTTTTATCGGTGGATTGAATTTGATTTTTTCGGTAAGAAATATAAATTCCATTAAATTAAGGTTTTTCATTTCTTGCTACAACATTTTCAACTTCAACATTCAACAGAAGGTAAACATTCAATCCGAACTCAAATCAGCTTCATTACGTGTTCCCATCACAGATGTTCTACGATTGAATGTCTTTTAGAGAAACTAGCTGGGAACATTTAGCCACAATAATCATTTTCGAAATTTATAAAATTCCGTAGATTCGCTAGATAAATTATTTGTCAGCATTCTGGCTCTTTCAGTCCTAATATCTTCCTCTTTAACGTATTTAAAATTAATATCCTTCATTTATCTTTACTCTCTGGATTTCATAAGGTCCTTTAGTTTGTATTAATGAGCTAGAATACAAAATGAATCTACAAATATCCATCTAACATCCGTCCACCTGGAAAGATTGACAAATTACTACAATTTGTAGTCACTGCCTGAAATTTTATCCCAAACGACGATTTATTTATCGTTTGTTAACTCTAAATAAAATGAGAATTAAAAGTTTTATTTTTCGCAATTTTCCAAATACAGGCGACCATGATTTCGGTGTAACATTATCTTAAAGATGGTTTGAAACAATGAATTTTCACCAAATATCAGTGAATGCCGTAACTTTGTTTCTTAAATTTAGAGAAAGAGTGTGTGCTAATGTGGTAATTGTGGCAATGAGTAATGAACATTATTTATGTGCTTCTCCTCAATAGAAAATTTAGTGCTCCATTTCCGTAAGCCTATTGATATGTATCAATTTACATAGCAACTTAAAATCATTTTCTTTCCAAACCAATTCGATGAAGTCTATCTTAAGATGCAAAACTGTATTATTTCCACATTTAATAACTCAAAATTTATATTTCGAATTTATTGTACTATTAAGAAGACCAAGTCGAGCATCTGTCACTTTAAGATTCGAGCTAAATAATCCGTTTATCAATTTAAAGTACACGAGTTATCTTTCATTAGTAAATCTGCCGTAAAGCAAAAGTACTTACCAATCTGTATAAACGATGCTGTCTCAGTGCACGGTATTTTCTTAACAACCTACGTATTTGGTGCTTACTTGAGCTGTTTAAGTTTGCTAATTTCGAAAATACTGAGTGAATCATTCACACTTTTTATATACTATTGCCATTCTCATTTCAGATGCTCGTCTATAGATTCGTATTTATGCTACATATGTTTTACTGTATGCCGAAGAATTTCGGGCTGGTGTATTCCCGAGCGTTAAAAGCTCGACCTCTATAAATAAATGAGGGAGGTTTGCCTTGGATATTCCCAAAATAGATGATTCAGGATGCATCTGATTTATTTTCCTAGACTTGGGCTTTGAGTTATCCAACTCGCTATCTAAACCAAAGTTGAAATTTACGTGGAACAGGAAATACTTTCGGCGGTCAACATCAAAACCACGCTTCACGGTGAGCATTTGTCTGCCCTCGGAATGAATCGACTGCAGCCGTACAAATGGGACTTTCTCCTTGGAATTTGTGAATCTGACCCTTAGTCTGTCCGCAAATCCATTCCTCGTGCCCACGCACTCACTCTGTTTAATTCTGCGGCACGCCGCATGATGATGATATCACGGCGTAATTTCAGTCGGAATAAAAAGAGTTCGCCAAGGACGGATTTAGATCTTCCCCGTGTTGAAGATAAGCTCCTCAAAACTGTGGAAATTCCATTACGACCATAATTGTGTTTGCGAAGCGAGAATTCAGTAGTAGCGAGAGGGCGGCGCTTTTACTTTATCTGTTGGAAACTCTCTCCGGTGTGAGGAAAAACAAAGGGCGGGGATACTGCGGAGCGGATTAGATAATCCTTTCTTAGTCATTAGCTAACCTTCCATTTGTACTCTTTCCATCTACTACATACTATCAAACAATTGCTAAATGTTTCGGTTTGTATTACGATGATAAAGTTTCAATTTGCGTAGTTCTTTTGGATGCAAAAGCATGAAATATAAAAAAATGCATGACTTGTGAGGAAAAAAGGACTCGAAAAAAATTTTGGGACCGGGAATTTTTCCATTCATAAACTCCGTTCACTTTCGTGAAGGCACTGTTGTAAATACATTCCTTTAAATTCCATTCCTTTTTATGGAAAAATCGTGCATAAGCATCAAGTAGGTCAAAATTGTTGGGCAATTTATCAGTATTGAGTGATGATAGTCAAAGTCCAAATTCCTTACTTTTAAAAACATCAAAAGAAAAAATTTTTTGGAGATTATTTTTAAAGGTGCTTCGAAAGCTGAGGTCATTTCGCATATAAGTTCCCCATCGTGAATCGAAGCTAAGACGCCAAAAACGAACACTTAGCTCTCTAGGAGCCAAATTCTCCATTCATTTTTCAAATGAACGAGGTTAGAAAATAATGTTACTTGAATATTATTTCGGGAAGAGACGGGCAGAATAAATTTAACGCCCTTCAATTTCTAGCTGATTAGCTCGTTAATTCTCAACTGGGAAAAATTGATTATACCACATTAAAACCAACTCGGTATGAAACACACACTACGAACAAAATAATACGTGCGTAATGACTAAAATCTGTAGTATTCTAATACATTACTACAAGTTAAATGAAATAGTATTCTTTCGATTATAAATGAATATTAATTTAGTTATTACTTTCGATCATATTTCCAGTCCACTCTTGTTTGATTCCCAAGTGTCATATTGATCTTCGGTTAGCAGACTCCTGAATTAGAACAATCTAAAGCAGGTTTTCTTCCGAAGCCTTTTGACTCGTAGAGAATGAGAATTCGGACTGTGGGAATACTTGGTATTCCCGAACGATAATGTTCGCGATTTAAAACTTCCAGATCTATAAAATTGTTGGTGATCGTGGCAGTTGAGAGAGACACTCAGCGGCCACGCGCAGAATTCGTCGAATCGGAAAAGCAGAAAAGGTCTCTTTCGGAGCGGAAGAGAAATAAATATGGGAAAGAAAACAATAAACCGAAAATAGCGCGGAGACGAGGGCTTTAGAGGCGCGGAAATTTCGAGAGTTTTATTTTTACTTCCGGGAAAAGAGGCCTCGATTGTACGGAGGTTATGCGATATTTTCGCAGCAAAACAACCAAGTTCACTATAAAATGTATTTCGGCGTTTATTACGAACAGCTCCTGAAACATTTCTTAAATTGACGCTTTTTTTTAATGAACTGATGGTGATTCAAAAACAAATTTCTGGGGAAAATGCCATGTAATTAAAATCTCTTCACTCTGTTTTCAAACGGTTTCCTCTGCTTGTAATTCAAACGTTAAGCCTTTTCAAGTTGATTCGCCCGCACGGATATAAACTAGAATCCTTCAAAGACTGTATTATCAAGCTTTTCCGCAAATAGGTTTCCGAATTAAAACCAGAACAACTCAAAATATATTTTTACAATAGATTCCACCAGTTTGGCCTTAACTTTGTGATAGATCTCCATTATGGAAAAGGAAAGAACAAAACTTATACTATATCACAAAATATATTTATTAAGCAACCTAGGTTTCGACCCTTTGGGTCATCATCAGGCAAATGAGACTTGTCAAGACAGGGTGAGAGGGGTGGTTAGGGAGAAGGGGGTGCGAGGGCGTTGACTGTTGCAGAGAGAATCGGATAGGAAGCGGTGGTCATTGATGGTAATTACATTGGGGCATGAAAGACTTTTAAGTATTTCTAATTGCTCGTAGGAATTTAAAGCCCTTCTTTTGAAAATGCAGGTATTTCATTTGCCATGAGCAATGGTGATTGTGGAGGTGATTTGCCATCTGGGACGCTTCCGGGTGGTTGTTGAGGAATGCCGCTTCATGTTCCTTCTTTCTTTAGTTGAAACGCCGCCCACACTGTCTAATGTAGACCCCTTGGCAGTCATCGCATCTCAACCTGTAAACGCCGCTCCTTTGGGCCTCGTCTTTTCCATTCCTGAGCGGATCCCGCATATACCGGACCAAGGACAACCAAGGAGTCTCTCCACCGCGGCGCTGCTCCTCGGGAAGATGTCTGCGCAGGTAGCGCGGGTTTTTTCCCAAGGAAAGGCTAAGAGTTCCCTACAGACCCCCCATAAAGCTAGGAGACCTGCTCAGGAATAAGGAAGACGAGGTGGACCCAATCCAATCATTGTGACATTTTTATAGGTTAACAAATTATATCGATCTTTTATTTATTTCATATATTTGGGATTTTTATAACAACAGAAAGCGTCGCTTTTTCTGAAATGCACCAGCTAAGAAAAACAGAAAAACTGAGAACTGCAGTCTTTCATTTGTCAAAAAAGGATTTTCATTTTCGTAATTACCACAATCTCTAGTTAATACCAAAGAGTAGTGTTCCTTATATACTTGGTTGCGAAATAACTCACATCGAAGAAATTTATTAAGCGTGAAGAATTAAATGAGTATAAACTTAGGCTCAATGTCGACCAGGGGCGGTCGCCCGGGGCAACGAGGGGCGTCCGACGCTGAGCGCTAGTCGAACAAACATTTGTAGATAACCGTTTCTTATATAAAGCAATAATCAACAAATCATGGGTTATTCGCCGTATTAATCTATCAATTAGTTTAGATGTAGAAAGTAATGTTATAAACATTTCCTTAGTTGAACTGCTGAGTTGACTAGCAGAAAGAATAGAAAGTGTAATAAATATATAGTCCGAAAAAGCTTGCTATTACAAGGGAAATGATAATTATTGGCGACTGTCACGGTATATTTGCTTTTCATAAAATAATCAGTTTCAAAAATTTCATGCAATAGAGATAGCAACTTCAGTAATGAAACGAAAATTACTTCAATAAATATCTTTTATTAATTTAATTCTAATCGAATCAAAAATATTCGCTCGCAAAGATAAGGAAGTCGTGAAACAGTGGAAGGAGGTTTGGAAAAGGCAAATATGTGACACTCATACCTTGGGCCGGCCCTGACCACAGGGGCTCTAATTATGTAAATTTGCTGCGATCTCAGATTTCTTTATGAAAAATTAATTCGATAAAGTTAAATTCTTATTATTCGCTGAGAGAGAAGAAATTATATCCAATCATTCCCGGTCGCTGTAAGACTATGAGCAATGCAAACTGAGTTAGTGAGATATTCATTTGACTCCAAAACCTCGAATTTTAATACTGTTCAGCTATTTAATTATTAATATTTTGATGCATCACTTCCAAGCGCTCCTAATATATGTTTCATCTTTCTTTCATGTTTCTATATAAGTACATGGGTGGTCTGAAAAGTTTCTGACATTTTACCATTTCTCAACATGTTTTCTGAAGATTTCTGAAAAATCTGGGGCAGACCACCCTCGTACTTAGACTTCTTTAGTTTGGAACACAGAGAGAGGATTTTAAGGTACCATTAAATCTTAATTCTTTCAAATAAAATCAGTTTTCATTATTTTTAAGCAGCAATGTTTCTTGAAATGGTAATTTTACATTCTTTAGAGTACCCTTTCTCATGAGAAGTATTTATCAATCATGTAAACTTACAGGAAAAATATCTCTAAATTTCTACCACCTCCTGTTACTACAAACCTGAACTTCGAATTAAAATTTGAAGACCATAGATTACAAAGAATAAATATCTATAGTTTTTGTGTATTGTTTCTTCTTCATAACTTTAGCCATGATTTCCACAACGATATTTTCAATTTTCAGTCTTTTTGCTTAAAATTGCTTCTACGAAATAAAATGAGAAGATTTACATTTATAACCCGAAAAACACCGGTTACGTATGGCAGTGGATGCATCAAAACCAACATACATATCTAATTATTTTTTTTTGTTAATTTCGCCAAAAATCTGCATAAAAACGACGAAGGAAGTTCGATTTAATCGGAGTTTTCTGAAGTTTTGCGTTACGGCAATTAAGTTATATGCAATTTATACCTAACGAATACCACGATTACATTATTCCGGTCATCGAAATGACAAATGGCGCTTAATGTAGACTTTGTAGATGTTTAGAAGTTCCGAAAAAATATCCATTGCTATCTATATCTATTGCTTATTCGTAGAGCCTCCGGAAAACTTATTAGCCTGATCATTTTCTTGAGAAAAACGGAATATTTACATATTAAATTCCCTCATGTTTCTGCTATTCCTAGCATAGGCCTTTCTGATAATGAGAGGGAGTTGCTAGAACCAGTTGATTCAAGAATTCATTTTTTCCGAGAACGATACATGAAGGTAATCGATTAAGAAAGTACGGACACTGTGCTTTGCCACACGACGGTGGGTACATATTGTAGATGTAGATATGTAGTTGTTACACCTTATTCCTGAGAATAACTCCGTTTGTAGTTTATTATTTCCTTCTTCGTTCTCCTCTTTAAGCTTTCTTTTCTTCACCCTTTTAATTCTCTTCTCTTGGCAAATCTATATCCCCGTTCTTTATGGCTTCCCTTACAGAAGCAATCCCTTTTTTCCCTTTGGATGGATGACCCTTTCTCGCTATCTATCTCTTCTCCGTGCGAATGTTAGGAGATTCCAAACACCTGTTTCCTCTTTCGGAACTTTTCACCGCCAAAAGCGCCCATTAGCGAAACCTGCACTCGACCGAAACGTTTACTCTGCGTGTTTGAAATGGCGTCATTCCTTTGTTTTCCGCTGCGCCATCTCTTAGGCCGGAACCGGGCTTAATTTATTAAAAAAATCCTTTTCCCGATCGCAATTGCCTCCCGTTATTTCCTGTCTCAGTAGGCAATGCCACTAAATACTTTCACGATAAGTTTTCTTCTGTAGTTGATTGTGGTCGTAACTTACCTCGGAACACATGCAGGGAACCACTTGAATTCTTTTTTTCGCATTTTGGATAGAGCGAATGCTCAGCCATCCCGATTATTATCAAAATGTCCTACAGGAAACAGATTTTCTTTAGCGTCTTGGATTAGAATCTCTAGTCGATATCGAGAATCCCATTGAATTTGTATGGAAGGCTACAATTATATCATTTGCCCTCCTGATTTCATTTATCACCTGATTATGTCCCTAATAAATATGCTAAATATTCATGCAATTTATAATATGGCTATTAAAACTGATAACGATAATGAATTATTTTGGAAGATCCGCAGGTGGATTCTCCCTTCCATTTACTCTCTTAATTTCATCTTTAAATAATTACAAACATGGTCAGATCAAAATTGTTTATTTTATTACTCTGCACTACCGATTGCGTCACTTGGTCGGCTATACCAAAAGATTTGTTGACTAAGTTTATTATGCATTGAGGAGTTTTGTATTTATTTTGCTTATTTTATATTTTGCAGATTTTTTAGGAAAAACTTTCTATGAATAAAATTTCAGTACGTTTAATGAATTAAGGTTAAACCTGGTAGCACAAACTTGAACTTTTGGTATACCATAGAAATAAAGTACGTTTTTGGTGTTTCAACGTATAATGACACCTAGTGTTTGATACATGGCCATGTAGCACACACTTCTAGATACCGTTCTTAAGAAAATTTACTATAATTTACTCCTTGACCCTAAATGACCCTGTTACTGATGTACCAATTGTCTTTTTCACTCTATTTAACTTACAAGTCCTCTCTTAATAATAGGAAGGACCACTTTTACCTTTCGGTATTGTTCTTTAACAGCTGAGACCATTTCGCAATTATGGACTTCAACCGGGGGTCGAACTCGGGATTGATTTCATCTTAGGCTGCCTTTGAAAGTAATCCTTTCTGGTAATCCCATTGTATTTTTAGCCACTCATTACGCGCGATAATCCTTCATACTTACCAATGTGATTCAACGACTTCGAGTTTGAAAATAGTGGTTTGAAGATGCACTCCCCCAATTTTCTTTGAAGTAATATCTTGATTATGGTAAAACTCTATTGTGCGAAAACCGAATTATACATGTCTATTTAGTGCTATTCGTTATATAATTTCAGTTTTACGATGTTTATCTGCGAGTTCGATTCAGATCTATAGGTAAATATTACCCTTTAACACTATACATTTTTCATAAAATAATATTATTAGTTTTTAAGATTCATCAATTATTAATAACCTAACTGTTGTAATCTCATGTGTTGAACTAAATAAAATGACATATATAGCAATGCGTACACCAAGGTGAAAGGCAATTATGATTATTGGTTAATCTTAAATATTTGGTGTAACTTTCCTTGGCTACATTTGTTATAATTCGGTGTAACTTCGGTATAATTTTTGGTATCACAACATCAAAGATATGAAGATTTAATACTTTTTCGATGTTGAAGATGAACTACTACGGAATCAGAGTTAAGAGAAATGAATTGTAAATCTGAATATTTCATAAAAGTATTCAGCAGTAATGATATCCTAACAATATTAATAGCCCTATCAATACTTCATAGATCGTGTTGAATAAGATAAATCGAAACATTCAGCTGTATTCAATTCGCATACGAAAAGTCAGCGATTGAGCTTCAAAAGTATCTAACAAATATTTCATCATTGATTACGAGTAATGTGCAAGTTAACGTCATTAAATAGTACGGACGATTCAACAACAGTACTTCAAAATAACCTATAAATCTAACTAACTCTGCTTTACTTCAAACGCGCATTAAATCTTCTCAATTACTCCAAACTTCGGCATCTCATTAATTGGCGGAACCTCTTTCGTCACGGGAAATGAATTCTAGCTTATTATCGCTTCTTAATTGGCCAATCGAGTCCAATCCGATAAGCAAGCAAACGGCGGCGAATCCGAAACTTAATCGCTCTCCCGAAAAAGCAAACGACAAAAACCCGAGGAAACCTCATAAATTAGCCTGTTTTAAGTACTACTCCAACGAATTCATGGAAACCTTCGGCTCCTCCGTCTGATGATTGTAACTGCTTCTCCGCCAGAGGACCTAAGAAACAAACCATACCACCTCAAGTTCAAATTAACTCCATTTTTGCCCCCGCGTTTGCTCGCTTTTTTGCCGGGGAATGTTGATTGGTGAGGGAGTGAAAAAAGCAAACTACGCAGTCATTAGCTCGAGAATTAATTGCCCTCCTCGCTTAGATGACAGCAGGAAAAATGAATTCCGTTTTCTAAAGTTTTGCCGGAGTTGAGCGAGTGGGTTGGCGAGGGCTATTGCAGTAACATGTCATCTTTTACCGATGTTTAAAAGGACTTGTTCTGATCATTTTGTCTTGTTTTTCATGGGATTGCATTGTGTAAACGACATTAAACGGATACTTCCGTTCGGGAGGGTAGTTTGAATCACGCGAGTGGCTTACTAGGTAATACGAGGCATTTTGTTACTCACAAAAGTGTAGAACAATTAACCATTGAATGACAATTTTCGAGTGATTAAATCGCGGATGATCAGTATAAATGCCACTGCTGAGCTGTTTGTACGCCACATTAGTTTTAAGCAGCTAGGCAAAAGGAGAAAAAAAGCTTTCAAAAAGAAATCTTTTCCTGAGCACTTCTTTCAATTTGTCTCTTTTTTTCAATTGCTATACGATTAGATGTAAGAGAAAACTATTTAGTCCAAACCTCCCCTAACAAAGACAGTTCATTAGCATTATTATTATATGACCGCTAAGATTATTGCTTCATTCTAAAAGTGATTACGTGACTTCATGGAATTTTACAGCAACCATTAAATTTTACACAAATTTTAATTTTACACAAACCATTACATTCCCACAGCAGATTTCTAATTTAACATCTAACGCCAACTTGTTTACATTGTGTAGCCTAAATTTTCTTATATCTTCATCGGAACAAATCAATACTATGACGAGAAATGTCAAATTAAAAGTCTGCTGTGAGAGTTACAAAGTGTTTTTCGTTTAAAGATGGTTGTTAATTCACGTTTGAAACTAAGATTTAGTGGATATAAATTAATTAATAGCTTATATAATTCAATGAATTTAGTCAACCTAAAGATTTTCTTAGAAACAAATTTCTCATGTCAATCAGCATGCTACTATTCAGAATGTTTCTGTGAAGAAAATATATTCACGAATTTTATTATTATTTGCAGAAAACTAGAGTTAGTTCATAATGTAATTACCTCGAAAATTGCGAATTACGAATTTGATTCATTCTCTTTCGGACACACGAATGTATCCTTAGTGGCTTTCGTGATTATCTAACTTCTCTAAAAACGTCTTCCTTATGATTAAGTTTCCGCCTCTGTGCTCACGTGTATGTATTCTAAATACTTGTAATGATACCTTATCAGACATTCAAATCCTCTCAGCATAGGCTCACTCGGAGAAAACTTCTAAACTGCGAACTTCTGCGTTGTTTGTCGGCCAACTTTCTAATTTATTCAAACCGATTTCGGTCGAATGCTCTCTTTCGACGAACAACTTGGATACGCGAACTTCTATTCAAACAGTTCCTCCACAAAAACAGCTGATGAAATATTCATTGTATAATAACCTCTGTACCAACGGAGCTGGATCGCTTTCAACTGAATGATCTTGGTAAAGATATCCTAATAAATAGGAAAACCGTTTCAAGATTTCAGATGTCGCGTTGCTTACTTAAATATATTTGCATACTATTGGATACTGTAGTCATAGATGGAGAAAATATATAAAGTTATGCGGAGAAAAATAGATTAAAAATCAACTCGTTTCTCTATTCTTATTTAAGTTAAGGTAAATTTTGCAAACGACGTTTGGGGTGTCCTTTTAGGATAGTTTATTTTTAAAGTCAAGCCTCTTGATTGCGTCTTTTTCTCGGGTTCAGGAGTACTAGATAAAATTATAGATAAATATTATTGAAATTATTTTATATCATGTTTTAAGTAAAAGTATGATTTTTAAAAACTTAATAAAATTGAGTGACATAAAAAATAGTTGTGCCGTTTAATAACTATTACAACCATAAAACTCTTCATTATCAATTGTAAATATGTACTTCTATATGATATGATAAGTCTATATAACATGATTTTCCATCAGTACTGTTAAGTAGGAGTTTGAACATGATTAAACAGAGTGGAAAATCAGAGAAATAAAAGTAAGCCGTTTTATTGACATTTCATTTAAAAAGAAATGTTTTTCGGGAAAGTGAAGAATTTTTCGCATAAAAAGGATAGGAATCACGTCTTCGACGGAGACAAATATTTCGGCATTCTGGACCTAAGGTATTAGTATATTTAGATTAATATTTAGATATTAGTATACTTATAATATTAGTATATTATTACATAATATATTATATATAATCTAAATAAACGAATATTTATAATATTTTTTAATTCGGTTTAGACGCCTTATTAAAAAATAATAGCATTTGTATTTCGTTGAATAATTGGAGAAATTGATTGCTAGATTGATTTCATCGATTCATTTGAAGGAATTCCGCCGGAAAAATCATCAATATTCACATAAAACAAAATTCGTTTTTAAACCCTTGGCATTAATCCGTCGGACAAAGAGGACCTGGGTTCTTTTCCCGGTGGGGGCCAAAACATGAATACATTACGAAAATAAATTCTCCTCGTAAAATGACGCATTGATTGGTTAAATGATTTATACCAGAATAATCGCCATTCGAATTCCATTATCGTATTTTAAACTTTCGATTCATTGAAAATTCATCTCTTAAATATAGCTCTTAAAATCAGTATCAAAAGTTAGACTTTATAATGAACTCCTAATTAAAGCACCTTTCCGTGTTCCTTACCAATTAATTTTTTGAGTTGCTTTCTCTGTAATAAATTAAAGTTTTCCCTTTCGCGTTATTTCCATGTTTCTATAATTGGACGACGAAATGTTTCCCCTAAATTCGATGAGCTTTTTTTAATACTCATTGATATTTTGCTTTCCTTTTCCTTTGATTTTACTCCGAAGTTATTCTGGAAAAGCGAGCTTGGTTGATTGAAAAAAATCCCGATATTAGTCTCCAAGGAACTTTAATTCAAAAATAAAATAAATATGGATAGTAAATATGAATTTTTTTGGAGGAATTCTACAACAGCAATTCGGGATAGTTAATAGCTTCCACAGTAGATCTGTGAATTCATAGTAGAATGTGTGTAGAAGACTGTAGAAGTTACTTTTTCTTCTTTTAAGATGTTCTTTAATTCTAAAGATATGAGAAGAATTCAGTTCGTTTACCCTATTCTTAGTTTCACTTTCGAGTCTTACCACACCGCGACTCAAATGAAAGCAAAAGGTTACGTTTAGAGAATACAGGATCTCTTTCTTTCGAGAATTCCAATCTATTCTTTGGTATTTCTTTTCTGAGCGAATATTTTGCATCCTTCCTTTTATAGGCAGCTCAGCAAATATTATACAATATAGACCGATTTTACCCTTAGATTTTGAATGCTTAATCGGTCTTGAAAGCTTCTAATTAAATCATCAGATTTTAATGAATTTCCATGGAAATAATTCATAACGCTATGAGCTAGCAGAATATTAATCCGGATTCATCAGGAGGTCTCATTTTGAAACACCGCTTTCCAAAGAGGCACGAAAGAGAACAAATCCGGTCAGTAAATTTCCCACCTCTCAGTTTGTTCAAAGAAATGACCACATTAAACAAAAGTTTGGCCCATTATGCACTCTATCTGACCACTGAATCTGGAAAAGGAAAGGGTCCGCGGAAAAAAGTAGAACAAAAGACGGTGGAGAAGATGAGTAATACACTCCGTGCGGTCTCATTGTTGAAACCCTTTTCAGGTCCACTCTTTTCTTGTAGGGTTTTTTGGTTCCTCTCGCCCCTTCTTAATTACAATTGAATGTCGAAAGAGGAAGGTAAAAGTGAAGAAAATTAGATTGGAAAATATCGGTATAGATGTTTCGTTCATCGATGTTGAATAAGTGGACTGTATGTAAACCTCAGATGTTGAATGTGGGTGGACGATGACTCTATCCATCCATTATTTCTGTTTGTCAACGTAAACAGCACAAATAAACACACGATAGTTAAACTTGAAGTTCACTAAAAGAGATGCCCACAGGAGGTGTGAAAACATCCAACTCCCTTTATCTGATTGGGGAAAAAGAGATCAGCACAAATGAGAATGTGCGAGTTGTTGAAATATAATGAATCTCAGAGAGGTATAGATAAGAGAAATAAGGCTTTCATTTCTATTAATTAAGATTGAAATTCCTCGGTTAAAGAAAAATCTTGACTATAAAATAAAGATTAAGAACATTCAGAATAATTATGACCTACGAATATGTGAACACTAACTCTGAGTCATTAGAGCTGTTGCATTACTGAAACCGATGCTTACAAAGATTTCTTTTACGTATTTGAAGGAGAATCCTGAATTTATTATTGATTTCTTTCGTATCTTGCTTCAAACATTGAATAATCACATTGATCTCGGCCAAGCGGTGTAGAATCTCAGGTTTTTTACCCCTTTCCTTGGGGAGAATATCGTCTTACATGCCTTATTTTCAATCTCAAAATTTTGGAACCACCCTATCCTCTCTCTTATATTAATTATCCCTCTCTAATTATTTAAATAATATACCTTTAGTCCCTTTTCCGGCAATTCGTTCCAAGGTAAAGGCGTACAATTCGCGAGTAATAGACGTCCATTATTTGCCCACTCTTTTGCTTTATGATCCGAGCTTTGAACTGTCGGTAGGGAAGAAAAGGTTTGCTCTC
Source organism: Pachydiplax longipennis (assembly GCA_036926295.1). Lineage (NCBI taxonomy): Eukaryota > Metazoa > Arthropoda > Insecta > Odonata > Libellulidae > Pachydiplax > Pachydiplax longipennis. Next base: position 58,201 of record JAVFKF010000085.1, on the reverse strand, counting down.
CCTCCTTGACCCTCTTTTATCAACTCCCTTCCAGCAAATCATCCCCTTTTCTTGGAAAAAAAAGTCGCCCCCGTCACCCTTTTGTTCTAATTGCTAGGTGTGGGTGAAAGAGTCTTTCATTTGTTTTTCAGTTTTACGCTCTCGACCATCTTAGATTCCTTTTGTTCTGCATTCTACTTTGAGACACTTGACTCTATTTTGAATTTAAGGATGCGAAACGCATAGTATATATACTATATGTACACATGTATGTATATAAGACATATTCTTAAGGTTCAAGTTAACAAAAAGTAATAACAATTCATGTTAATTTCTACAGTGTAATTTAAGATTTAGTAAAGTGTTGAATCGGTTGAATTTTTTATGTAGTCGAGAAATCAAAAAGGAGCTATTATTAGGAAGGACTTTCATTCATGCGTTGAAATATGCCAATCTCGATAGGTCATCAAGATGTTCTAAAACTTCCGAATGCTTTTAATTACTTACCGCTTACTTTGCATCAGTTATGTAAGGTTAGAAAGTATAATGGGAATTGACCTGATAGTATGGTAGATCTACTTTCCATATCAAATTTACAAAAATCTCATCTGCCTATGAAAATTCCAAAATCTGATGATCGAAGTCGATCGCAGACAAAAAATTGCTGCATTGTAAAATCCTCTTCTCTAAAACACATCATAAAATGAGAATTTTATTTTACAGAGAAATCGGAAAACCGGTGCTCTTTACTTGAAGTTAGATACTTGCCTAGATGGTAACTGTTTCACAGTGAATTACAACGAAACTTACTTAGCAAGAACTCGGTTAACGTGAAATGTCTGTTAGGACTCACTTTGGCAAAACAGAGCAAAACAATCATCACAGAAACACAAGTGATCATGTCACAATTCAAAGCCTAATGTATGAAGAAAATTCAGCGCCATCAGAGGACTCTTAAGTGAATTAGTGTTTATAGCCGGTAAATAAATAGTGAAATTTTGATTACTGTATTACGTACATTCACTTAAAGGGGGAAATTTATTTGAAAACTTGCATTTCCCACATGATTTTAGGGATAACTAAGGGAAAACTCTTAATAAGATTTAAAAATATATCTTATATTAACAAAAAAAACTAACAATAATTATATAAATACAAAAATTTAATTTGAAAGTTAATAGTATGATATAATTTAGACCTAAAGTATCGTATGATGCCAATTTTATTTCATTCGAGGTTTGTAACCCTAAATATACGTTCCTCAATTCCTTAAGAATCTTCTTCATGATAAAAGTCTAATCCTTAATATACTCATAAACTTAATTTTCTAATCTGTAAGTAACGCTGCGTACACATAAACTACAGTAAATTCAATCCATAAGCCTTATAGCATTGGATTCATTGTGCTACACAACGAAACATCTACACAGCCCTCCAACGAAAATTAACTCTGAAAGGATGATTATGAGATCCATATTGCGATCCTATATGTTTTTAATGTTGTTGATTAATATTCCTTTTTTATAATTTTAACTGCAACGTTATGAGACGAAGACGAAATAATCGACTGTGGCAATCTTCCAACGATTCATCTACATATATCTTGCAACAATATCATTTATATACTTAATTATTGAACCAAGAAGCTTGCATTTATGATTATATTTTTATGTTCTTATATTTTAGTCTTACATGAGTTTACTCTGTGGATATGAGATTTCCGATCCCATTGAGCTATAGTTTCCCATGATTATTCACTTCAATCAACCTTCCGTATAATTTACTTTCTCCTTCAGCCGGTAACATTCGCAGTGATGCATTCTAATTCCTCTAGCACCCTCCAATTCTTCCCGAGAAAACAATTGTTTTAGTTCCTATAGTCCCCTATCCAAACGGCATTTGCATCGGCTGTGTCGAAAGAAATTCGTATTTTTCTTCCACTGCATTCCAAATGAGATTTCATCGGAAATAACCCCATAACTCTCGCTTTGTCGGAGCGGAAAATCACAGCGAACGCCTCCGTTATCTATCTTCTCTTTTGTTCCTTTCCAACGAAAGGGGTTTAAATTAACAAGTATAATATTCCATTAATTTCCGCAAAGTTTTTGAGCCTTCTCGGAAGCTGATTTTGTTGTCTTCCGGATAATTGACCTTCGCTCGGTCAGGCGAAAGAGGATCTTAGGAAAATTCTTTTGCCTCCGCTTCATCTAAGAAAAAGAGAAATTGATATGTTATTCCAAAGGGAGAGTTACTGATAATGATCGACTGAAATTTGGTATCTCTTGTAAAATAACGATGAAACTGCGGAGAAAAGAAATCGATTCGCTACGTGTTAATTTACATCCCGACAATTAACTTGACCTCTGTTTCCAGTTCTCGCACAATAAAAAACAAGTTCCCTTAGTTGCATTCTTAGATTAAATATTTAATCCGTATTTTATTTGGTTACGATTATAAATTATTCGTGACGAATTAAATGCAGTATTATAAAGCACCAGTATAAAAGTTTATTTCATAACGAATAAAAAATTTACGATAAGGAAAAATGGAATAATTTTGTCTTCCTTTGGATTTGAATCACAAGTTAACCACTTAAAATTGATTGATAGGGATATATATATAGATATAATAACAAGGCTAATCGCAGAGTAGGAACCTTTTCGAACAGCGTTTTTAGAAGAATACAAAATGGTAAATTAACGGATTTACTTTTATTAAAATAAAATGTTTACTCAGTGCAATAATACAGTTTTAGTGCTTTTAAAGAAGCTTTATCAAGAAGATGCAATTGAAAATAGTCCAAAATAGCTGGAGAAAGTCGAAGTTAACAAGATTAATTTCATTTTCCATTTTTTGGATCTTATTTCTCTTGTTATTACACACATAATTTAAGCGTCTATAAAAGTTTCAAACAGGAAGAACCACTTATATTTCTTAGCTGAGTGATAAAAAGTTAGGAAATCCAATGTTATATGACAATACCAAATATGCAGGGTATTGTAGAGAAGAGTTATGAATTGTTAGTAAATATTTAGGAGCACTAAAGGTGATTTTAGCCAAAATAACACACATTAGTTGTATTGAAAGAAAAATCCACGGGTTTCCGTTCTAAAATTTACTTCATTCACAATGTTCGTAATACATAGAAAACTCATGATTTTGCATAAAATGGATACTAAAACAATACGACAAATACAAATAATATTGATTGATGGGGAAATGAAATGTAACTTATATTACAATCGAATAAATTTTCGTCGTGATAATTATAAAATAGATTGACTTAGATGCTTTAAAATGTAAAATCAAGTATATTATTTGTATTTGGGACGAGAAGATCTCAAATTTGCGTTCTAAGTTAGGGAGAAGTAACATTTAAGACATGCAAACATGTAATTTATATTAATTTTAATGCGAGCTTATGAGAAAAATTATAAAGATATTATAATAAAATTTTTAGCGTTATTAAAAAAGGGAGAGACCAAAGTAGTTTAAGCAGAGCCATGGAGATGTTGATGGAGTGTGAGGTATTGTGGTAAGATAATAACTTCTTCATCGTAAAGACATTCTCCTTGTAAAGAAAGCATCTACATGAATACCCTGCAAGCCGCCTTTCGGCGTGTGGCAGGGGGTGTAAACACCAATCGATTGAGCTAATTTTTTAGCCTATTACTATCGCGTACTGTTCGCGGAAAGAATGAGTTCTTAAATCGACTTGTTCTAGCGTCTATTTATCTTATTTTGCTCTCATTGTCGGATCGGCCGAAGTAACAGGGGGGTCGCATAATATCAACTACGTCATGGGAAAATGAGCTTTCTCTAAATTTATTAAGGAGTCGCAACCTAGCTTCTAACCGCCTTTCTTTCAATGATGCCCAACCTGCATCTGAGAGCATCTTTATGATTCTCACCTTTTTCTCGTAGCATTTTTTAACGAAACGTATCGCTTTGCGTTGAATTTTCTCAAGTTCGCGGGTACCCGTTTCATCCGCTGGGTCCCATATACTTGCCGCGTATTCGAGATGGGGCCTGACCAAGGAGAAATAACATCCCTCTCTAACTTTCTCATCGCATCTACCGACAATACACTTTATGAAGTCGAGCTTTTTACTAGCTTTACCGCAGATTTTACGAATGTGAGTGCTCCAATTTAAATTATTGGTAAGAATAACCCCAAGATACTCAACTGATTCTGCTACGTTTATGACTAATCCATTTATTAAGTATGGGTAATTATGACGCAATTCTTTCTTTTCGAAGAAATTAACTACGGAGCATTTACTCACATTGAGATCTAGTTCCCAATTTTCGCACCACTTTTGAATTGTTATTAAATCATTAGATAGAGAAATACGATCGTCATCGTCAGATATTTCTCTACATACTCTCTCCGCGAAAAGTTATTTATTACTAAATAAGATATCTTAGTAGTAAAAAAATATAACACTCCCCACAAAAAAACAGAATAAATAAGTGAAAATATTTGAATTCCTCTGAGACCTATACCAAAAGAAAACTGAAAATATTCCATTAATATACATGCCGTAGTAGGAAACATTATACTATGAGGAAACCACTACTGAGAAAATGTCTCTCTGATGCCTTGAAAATGTTGAATGCACGTACAAATCTATTTCTTTTATGAACGTCTTTATGCCTGCGGCTGGGCGCGCTTGAATCATCATGACTATAATTTTCTAATCGATTCCTTGTGATTTAGGAATAAATGAATTTTTGAATTAAATGGTCCTTTCGTTGTATGTACGTTTTCTAGGTCCGTGGCTAAGACAAAACTTATGAGGAGAGTCCCATGCACTTAAGGTGAGGCATAATTAACGCATCGTTGGCAGACTATATCTCCTCTCCAACTGATTTTCCTCTTGACGTAGCCGTGTTCCCTTAAGGATGCGCATTAGGGCGTAACGAAAAACAAAACATTTTAGTAGCGGGAACGTAATAGGTTGGAAAAGTTGCCTTTTAGGCTCAATAAGAAATGTGCAAAAGATGGGCTCTAACAAAGTTCGTCTTGGGCATGACCAAACAGCTCGAAAATTCGAAATTTTAGTGAAAATTGCGTTTTTTTAGGTAAGTTTATTTTTTGACGGAGCATACATATCGTACATTTAATTAAATGGCTGTTTTAATTCGTTTTGAATGAGGAACAATTATATTGAGCCGTTAAAACCGAATATGACGAGATATCGTACTTTTAAAATTTTTGGGAACACCATGAAAAGTGGCAGCTCCTCGCTGGTTCAGCTGCAGTGAGCTACCCAGGACTCATCATGAGGTAGAGCCTGCTAATCGAGTCCCATCCGCCTACACACCCGTGGACGCATACCAGAATACTAGCTGATGTCTTTGAAGGTTGCTTTTGTTCCAGTTTTTGGTATTCGCGAGAGGATCCTATCGCCTATGAACCCATCTCTTGCATCGTGGCCTTAGTCTAACCGTGAGTCCTCTGCGACTTCTTTTACGGTTCGTTCGACTGCTTGAGAATTATTTGGGAGGACAAATAATGTAGCAAGCTGCTTTATAGGTTCCTTAGCATTATCTTTAATGTTTTGAAGATCCTCGGGAGAAAAGCTGACAGTAAGTGGTGGCTCGGTGTCAGTGACTTTAACCCAATCTATCAATTCTTCATAAAAAGGCACGACAAACCTACTCCGTTTGATGGTTAATTCAATATAACACCTTCTACGCTCATCTATAAAGCGTTTTGAAACATAAAATTATTATGGCGGCACATATCACGATACCTAACTTCGAAGTTAGCACATTATTCATCTCGTTAATTTATCATACACACTCTTAAGCTATCGTGACTACCAAAACGATTCTTCTTATGAAGAATTGATAGATTGGGATAAAGTCACTGTCACCGAGCCACCACTTACTGTCAGCTTTTCCCCCGAGGATCTTCAAAACATTAATGCTAAGAAACCTATAAAGCACCTTGCTACATTATTCGCCCTCCCAAATAATTCTCAAGCAGTCGAACGAACCGTAAAAGAAGTCGCAGAGGACTCACGGTTAGACTAAGGCCACGATGCAAGAGATGGGTTCATAGGCGATAGGATCCTCTCGCGAATACCAAAAACTGGAACAAAAGCAACCTTCAAAGACATCAGCTAGTATTCTGGTATGCGTCCACGGGTGTGTAGGCGGGCGGGACTCGATTAGCAGGCTTTACCTCATGATGAGTCCTGGGTAGCTCACTGCAGCTGAACCAGCGAGGAGCTGCCACTTTTCATGGTGTTTCCAAAAATTTTAAAAGTACGATATCTCGTCATATTCGGTTTTAACGGCTCAATATAATTGTTCCTCATTCAAAACGAATTAAAACAGCCATTTAATTAAATGTATGTATGCTCCGTCAAAAAATAAACTTACCTAAAAAAACGCAATTTTCACTAAAATTTCGAATTTTCGAGCTGTTTGGTCATGCCCAAGACGAACTTTGTTAGAGCCCATCTTTTGCACATTTCTTATTGAGCCTAAAAGGCAACTTTTCCAACCTATTACGTTCCCGCTACTAAAATGTTTTGTTTTTCGGTACGCCCTAATGCGCATACCCCATATTCATGAGGATTTGATGGCTTGAAAATGCATATTCACTTCTATCCATAAGAATGACCGACTTTTTTCACTACCAGTTCTCTATAAAGATCCACGAAATGACTGCTTGAGCGTCAGTAAGTCAGCCCTAACAAAATATGCTAGGAATCTCCTTAGGCAATGAAACCTAAAAAACCATTATTCTTATCTGAAAGAAAAACACTAAGTTATTTCCACAGCAAATTTTTAATGCGACATCAAGTAGTTGTAATCTTCAAGTGGTCACCTGAAGAATCAACGCGTTGATGAAACATGTCGCATTAAAAATCTACTGCGGCATCTTTTTACAGTTTTCTTTTCGATATAGATGCTGAAGGATTCCACCAAATAAAGATTGACCATATTAATACTATTAATATTTTATGCGTCATTTTCGAGCTGCATCATTATCATTGGAAATTTATATGAGTTATCTTCTATAAAGATATCGCCCTACAGATTCGTAACTGTTATAAACTTATTCCTGTTATATATAAACTTATTATCTACCGCTTATTCTCTGAATCTCTCCTTCTAACATCTCCACCTCAGCTGCCCTCATTTTCCCCTAGCAAATCCAATTCCCACCAGAGGGAAACACTTGCACTTCTCATTCCTTGTTCTCACGCCCTCTCAGAACCATTACTAAACCTCTTGCAGCATCCCTTCCTCCCCAAGAAGGGGAGCGAGAATACTCGTTGGAGATCCTCCTTCTAACAAGGGATAAATTCCATCGCTACATGTTTTTGTTACCAACATCATTCTATTGAATCTTACCTAACTTTTATTACTTAGTGATCCCACTTTCATTATAGTTGTATTTATGTAACTGTGTTTCAGTATCTTTTATATAATATATCCAGTATTTTTATACTTATTGTTAGCAATGCTTCATTCAAAAGTCTTGTTGACTGAAAGTCTCATTATTTGCTTTCCTTCCTAATTTGATGAAAATATGTTTTCACATTTCGAGTAAAATAAATGAACTTGTCTTTTTTTGTTATCTATTGTCGATTCGATTTCAAATAATAATCAGGCTGCGTATTTTGTAAACTGTATAGTCTGCACATGGTGAAAATTTCGGTGATTAAACCATTAAAGGTTTTTCCACTCCCTTTTCTTGCTGAAGTTATTCCCCTATAGACGTTATTCTCCAAACTTGTGTTTAGATATCCAAAACCACGTCCAATTTTCTCTTACTATCTGAATTTAATTCTCTATTTGGTAAATAATCCATCACGAAGATGGAAATTATAACTTCATATCGTCAACTAATTCCGCATTCAATTCAAACTTCCTCATTTGGAGTTCGTTGAAAATGTCATGTGGATAGGATCTTTTTTTCGACTAATCCTTTCGATAAATTTATTTATTTAAATTTAGATTGTACATTCACCATGTTCACAACATACGTTCGTATGAATTCGTCATATGATTTGCCATACTAATTGATTCTGTTCAAAAGTAGTATTTAATTACTGTTTTAGGTGAGTTAACGCAGAAATGTTACCCAACAGTTTTTAGACATCTGCTTCTATGGAATGCTTAAATCCTTATAAAGACTATACCCTATGCGAAACGATTATTTTAATTGATCTCTTTATCAGATTAGAATAGATTATTTGCTCTCCGTTCCTTATTTATCTCTTTTCTTCGCTCGTTTTGCACGTTTAAACATTTAAACTTTTTATTAAATCTACGTTTAAGTTTATTTAATATAATTGTGCGAGGCATAACTCCATTCACCATTCATTATCATTTATATGTATTTAATAAGTTCATCCTTAAGTCTTTTATTTATTTTACTTGTATCTCATATTGTGTTAATTTTGGCATAACCCTATTTTTCAATCACAAACAACTGGGGGCCTATTTAATAAAAATGAATGTATAATTAGAAATTCTTTTGCTCTATTTGTTCGGGGCAAAATTATAATGTATGATAATTACAGAAAAAAAATTTCTCTTGTAAAGAAACTTGAAAAAATACATATCTTTAACGATAATCATGCACAACAGACAGCAAGGATGTGATAAATTATCGTACGCTAGTATAGAAAAGAAACGTGAATAAAAAATGTATGCGATAAAATGCTTTTTCTTCAGTTACAAGTTTTTGTTGTGTGGAAATACATGAGTGATCAATTGTGACGTCCTTTTATTATCGGGGCTCGAATACTATCGTTTGTTATATAAGACTTTGTAACTGAAAATATGTTATATACAGATATGCAAATGTATTCTGAGCAGCTGCAAAAAGCTTTTTAAATTGTTCCTTTCCAAATCTTCATCCAAGTTTTCTTAGGACATTCCTTTGTGTTATTCCCTCCTTATATTGAACGAGAGGGACTGAAGTGTTGTATCTTCTATATTTTCGTTCATAAATTCCCATATCACTGCAAGCAAAATTTAATGAGGAAGCTCAATTGAATAGGATTACAAAGACTATTTAAACATAATACGAGGAAACAATAAAAATTGTTACGCAAATCTCGCGTAAGGTACTACGTACTTACCAGTATAGATCCGCTGAAAAGCTCAAAAGTTGATTACTTTTGTTTACTCTCAGATTCGAATAATTATCAATTTCAACTCGACTTTAGATATACCAATTACTATAATTTCCAAAAACCCCGTTGGCTGTCCATAACTTGAATGAAAAATATCGTATCTTGTTAGCCGTTTCAAATCTCTAGGCGGAATTTCCTCACTCATTACATCATCAGAGCGATGCGGCAGATAGGTGAGCTTTATTAGGATGAAACCTCGTCATAGTATAAGGATGGTCATTCTGCCGTTAAAAACGATTTTTACTTATATCCGTAAGTTATTTCATATGAGCCGCAAATTATTTCCCTGTTCCCGTCCTTAATTTCCCTTCTTTTGTGCCTTTTTGCCGATATTCTAGGTGCATTTTTCCCTTCCGCTTCCCGATCGTGTTTTGTTCTCTCCTCCTAACTTTACGACCGTCTTCTTATTCATCTGCCGGATGCCTTTTTTCCGCGTTTCATTTGTCTTCTCCTTTCCTGCAGAGCCGCCGGTGGCCTTTGTGGCAAACAAAGAATCTCGATTAGTAAAAATAGGACGACATTTGGAAGGGAGAAGAAAATTAAAAGGGTTCTTAGCTTGGCTAAACGAGGCCATAATTTATCACGCTGATATAATATAACGGTTCCTTTGGCAAAGAGCGCGTCATGTATAATGTACCTCATTATCAAGATCGTTTTCCAATTTAATGCGATTCAAATTACAGAGGAAGACAAGGAGCGATGATACATTAAGACTGACATCTTATTAAAGGAATGATTCATTTTTTCGAAACAAAGAATGTGTCCGTCGCATGAGCATGACGATAACGTAATACATTTGTAAAAATTCAAGTTCTTATACCGACAAATCCAAAATTTTGCAGCTACTCTTCGAAGTGGCCAGCCTCAAAATTGCTCTGTTTCTTTTTTCAATCGAGTTTTCCATCCAAATATTTGGAATATTCATAGAATTTATTCGGTAATATTAACTTTGTACCGTTGCCATGTACGTAGCGTAGTAATTATTGTAATATTCCGTATTTTCAAAACTTTCCAAAACTCGATATTCGATACACTGTGTTCTCAGGCATATCTCACTTAGGGAGTATTCCACTTCCAGTGGTACACATATTTCCGTGTATTCCAATAAAATAGCTAGGAAGAAAAGAAAGTAAACTCAGAGGTCACTTCGGGTCATTTCTGGTGAAGGGCAATGACTGGCAGTTCCATATCATACGAAATGCCTTTTGAGAGGTGCCAAAAATGATCTCAATCCCACGACCTTTCCTGAAGTTTGATTAGGAGGTTTTTATTTTTATCTGCTACCTTTAAATGAGAAAGCTAGCACTTTACTTTCAAATAGCAATACATCGTATTCTGAGACAATATTTATTTTCTACAAAATGCAAGAATTGCAAAGGAATGAACTCCCTTTTCTAATTTTTATACTTTCTGAAATGCGAATCTCGTAAGTCATTTTATTAATCTCTTATTTACGTTCCCAAATAGGAGGTTTAAGATATTCAAAGATCTGATCTTTCCAAATGTTTAATTTGTCATTATACTTCAAGAATTATATAACGTGTAATTATAAACAAGTATTATATACCTGTTTACTTTCATTTGTGTTTTCCTTTTTTTTTGTATTACCTTTAAGCAAAGATATTTTCTCAAATATCCTATTCACATGCATTTTGATTTTATTTCTACCTAGCTGAATTGCCCATTGATTCTCAACGGGGAAAATAGATGTAGGATTAAATTAGTAATCCTATTTGTGTAGAAGTGAAATTATCCTCTCCAAAGATTTTAGAAGCATACATTAGGGTTCAAGACCCTTCGACCCTCCCTCCCGTTTGTATATAGGTATGCATTTAAGCTTTCATTCTATGAAAATGAACCAGGAACGATATTTATAATGTTTGGATGGAAAATACTAATAAATACAACTCTATAATCTTATTTGTATGCATTTAATGTTTTTCATAATATGATTCAAGTTGCTTTTATACGAATGCAGAGGATAAAGGAGCTTAGAAGTACATAGATGAGCATAGAAGACCCAAATTGGTCCAAAGCAAACCTTTCCTGATAGATTCCAATGCAACTGTTTCCATTACTCCCATTCCACAAATACTGTACATTAGTCATTAGACATTATTTGAAACCAGTGGGGTTTAAATCTCCTGGAGGAGAACTTCGTATTATTTAGGAAACTGTAAAGTGCTTAGATGTACCTAAATCATCACATATGCTATCGTCATACCAGGATACGATAATCAATTATTTAGAAATTGTTGCAAGAAAACATTATTGAGTCCGATTCCATATCTTGAGAATTTATATCTTAAGAGAGATGCAATATATGGTGTACAGATTTTGATAGATGTCATTGCATGCTATGGGAGGATCTCCTCTACGGTCTTTTGCGTGTGAGCATGTATTCGTTGGTACTTTAACAGGAGAAAAAGGGATGTAAATAAAACATGTAATGCGTTGAAAATCGGTAAAACGATTATCCGTTTTCATTTCAATCTACTATTAGTAAACTCCTCCGTCATGAATGACGGGTCTTAATTTCAATTTTTTAATAAACATGCAAAATTTAAATACAGATGACTAAATGTATAACTTATCAACTTATCAACTTTCTTGACTAGATACTAATCAAGATAGAATTTTAAGAATAAGAATATTAGCGACATTCAGGAAAATTACGAATCCGATACCATCGAACACTATGCAGTTCGTGAGAATCACACAAACGCACTGCTTTAAAATCATTGCTATAAAATCGAGTTTGCGTTAAAATTCTGTCCCTCAAAAATCTTCCCCTTGCTCGACGTAATATTTCTTTGTCATCTTGATCACCGCAAACGAACGTATAAATGGCATTCTGTAAATCGGTTTGTTAAAGAAAAACTCCAAAATGGCTGTAATTCTGTTCCTGCTTTTTAAATATTCGCTTTACATTCGCGTTTACATTCCCTGAAATCTCAGTAAATCGTTTCCTCTTCATAAATTCTGACGTTAGTTCCTACCATTAATTCGGCATGGACTTAACATGGACATCCACGTGTATTCTTGCGGGAGAATGAATGTATCTGATTCAAAAATCACCTGGATCGTCAGGGGGACTGGTTGTTTACTACTGCGAAATATTTACAAACTTTGCGTGTATTTTGTCATAGTTCTCGTAATTTAGAATCAAAAAGTGTATTTTACGACAATAATAAGATTTTTCATTTAATTTACCTTCGTTTGGTACTTTTCTTGACTTCGTAGGACCATTATTTCCAATTTAATTCTGTAAAAGTAACAAAGCCTGCAGGGTGCAAAAACGAACTTGAAGTGCATTCTTTATGGAGTCCTGGGTTCGAACCCGAGCCTTCATAAAAATGAAAATAGTTTTCGTGGGGCTTTCAGCATATTAGAAATATGATGCAGTTTGTCTCATGGCTCTACGACAAATAGTTTCCATGATAAAAGGGGTACGGACGGACAGACAGACGGACGGACACACCGCTATATATATATAAGAAGATTGTATCAAGAAAGCTTCTTTTCGTAAGTATATTTAAAAACTTTTTCGGTTAAAATTCGCATCTACGTTAATATTCTTTCAACGATGCCCAACGTCTGAGAACATCGGCGTAACGCTTTCCTTTTTATCGTAGATTTCTTCCAATAAAACGCTGCAGTCAGAGATCTCGGGTGCCTATTTCTTCCGCTGGATCACACATAATTGCCGTGTATTTCATATAGGCCTTAACCAAGGTTAAATAAAAACGTTTTATAAAATTCTTATCGTTCTACATATGCATAATCATTTACTAGCATATTTATTGTGTAACTTATCAATTAATAAGTAAGTAAGTAACTCACAGGCTAACACGACTCAGGGCCTTTCATTATTGGCCAGTTCTTTTATATTATGGATATTTCTAACAAGAATGAAAAAAGCGAACTCTGTTCGAGCATTTATAGTATACGTACTTTACTTATTCACGGAAGTTCTTATCGATAGGAATAACACGATTTACGGCCAATGAATCGGATAACTAATTGAATGAAAGATGGAATGATTTCCTACTGGTTTCTGGTTTCTATCTACCAAAAGAAAAGATTCGGTTTCAAATGAATCGGTAATTGCTCTCCATCTTGAAATGGTTGATTAGGCAATCCTCTTTGATCTCCGCAATCCATTTGCAGTCCATAAATCTCAATGTGCATTGCAGGTTTCTTCTTAGCCATGGATCGATTAATGTCTGCAACATTGAATCTCTTTGCGGTAAACACTCCAGTAGTCCATTGCGGCTTCTTTTCGGAAGGATTAAATCGGATTCACAAGCCTCAAATTTTAAAATGGAACTCTTCTCTAATGCCTCGTGATCATCCACCTCAATCGCTAAAATATTCATATTTCCGCCATTGGTAACGTATTTTTAAAGATGACTGAACTCGTCTATATTATACACAAATTCGTCCGTCAAAATCGTAGTAAAATTTTCTGAGGCAATCAATGCTGTTTAACTTTATAATAAATCTGAGAGTTTTAAAATCTATTCTACATATCATAAGTATCTTTTTTCGTTCTAAAATAATTTAAGGCGTATCTGCACGAGAGCGTAGTTATCATCAGTCACACGAAATAAATCATAATAAAACGAAAACTAAGCGATGGCAATTATACGTACTAAATGTTGGATATCTAAATATCAGCACTATATTTCACCTGCCATACATGGCAGCTATGGTAATCAGTAAATGCCTAAATATAAATAAATGTCTAAATTTATATAGATATACAAGACGAGTATGGTTTTAAAGGTTAATATTGTAGTATGAATATCTGTGATGGTGCATGCTCACGCTCAAAACATCGAAAATTTCAAAAAATACATTTGATCGTTATTTATTGCCTAGAAACAGTTTAGTAGCTCTTCCCAAAGTTCTTGTTTGCTTTACGATTTCACGCATACCAGATAAACAGAAATTTACGAATAATCATCACTAATTGAACTAAAATTAATAGTAAGCGCGTATAACCTTCTGAAACTACAAATTTGCAAATATTCGAGCGTATTTGTGGTAACATAGGGTGATGATATGTGAGAGTGACTATTTACCCTCATCTATGGATCTAATTATAAATTCGAATCCTCATTTCAATTGAATTTATGCAAACAAGTCTTACAAAAAACAAATAAATTAAATTCCAAACCAGAGGTGCGGTCTTTAAGCCAAATGTGGCCCTTTTGGTCATTCAGCAAGACCTTGAGGTCACTCTGAAAAAATGTTCGTATTAAAGTAATTTTATTTTCTAGTCCTGCCAATTCAGCCATGTTAAAAAATATGAAAAATTACCTCTTTCAGTTTACTCAGAAAATGAATTCCCATTCTTATGTGCAACTTTTAAGTTGAACTATTATAGTTTATGCAACTCAGGATTGCTTCACATGTTGCCTATCTTGTGCAGCCCAATGATAAATGCCTAAGAAAATATATTCAAACCCCAAACGGTAGCACTAGATCCTTATATTCTTTGAGTTTCCTCGTTTTGTGGATAACGCTCGTTTCACAGAAAGAAAACTCACTCAGAAAATCAAATCTTCATTTCATAAATCTTTCAAGGCATTATTACCACAAAATAAACTCCGCTCTAACAGTGAAAATCTCCCAAGAAGTTCCTAAAATTTTTTTCTCAAAAAGTCCCATTCAGCAGAACTTTTCCGTATTGCATCATGATAATCGTCTTCCTAATCAATCGCATCATATTAATCATAATAATGATAGAGAAACACCAGATCTCACTCTGGAGTGGAATAACAGACGAAGAATTGGTAAGAAATTGCGTTTCTGGACCCACACGAGGGACTCTTTCTACATTTCATTTCTCTTTTCCCAGCGTTTTAAGACGTAATCCGACCTTATTCATTTCCGCTAGGATGAGCACGCTTTAAACAGACGCCTTCGGATGATTTAGGGTGGGACTTATGATGTAAAAAAGAGCGTTAAGACTATAAAGAACCCTTTTGGGGATCCGCTGTTTTGGAAGTGCGTTTCGCAGCGAGGAAAAGGAAGCAAATGGTGCGTATTTCTAGAAGGAAGAAAACTGTAATTCATAAAGGTACGTCCTTTTCATGCTCTGCTGCAGAATCTTTGAATGTCGTACATAATGCCGCGTGGGTTTCATCGAGACATTCGGATTTAAGTTAGTGCATTTTTGCGAGAGATATCGTTATATCTTTTATTCTTTTCTCCGGCTTATCCAGTATTAATGACCGGGTCATAATGCGTAAAATACGTCGTCTACTAAGCGTATATCGATTTCTCCGAGAATAAAGGTCGGTAGGATT
Organism: Pachydiplax longipennis; assembly: GCA_036926295.1. NCBI lineage: Eukaryota > Metazoa > Arthropoda > Insecta > Odonata > Libellulidae > Pachydiplax > Pachydiplax longipennis. Next base: position 42,738 of record JAVFKF010000085.1, on the reverse strand, counting down.
GTTAGCGGTCTTTTTCACAGAAATATGCCTACGATAAATGACGTAGTTCTCTGGCACGAACCAAATCCATGGGATAGTTTCCACCTGTCAATGTCGTACGGATCTCTGAGGATGAAAAATAGAGTAACGACATAAGAATGGAAATTACTAAAGTATTCAACTCAAGATGGAAGGAGAAGCCGTTTAAATTAAGACTCACCGCTATTTAATTCCATCTTTTGACTGAAAGAAAATTGTTTTGGGTGATAAGCTCAGCAAACATGGTCGAGGCAAACCCAATCAGCTGTTTAAATGAACTTTGCAATCCAATTCACAACGACCTTATGTATTGATAGATGGAATTTCAGGCCTTCAAGTCTCTCTCTACATATATTTCGTTCTCGAAAAATATTTGGCGCTCCAAAACTCGATGGTCGGCAGAATTAGCAATCAGATGGAATGCATTATTCACCTTAGATTCAATGAAATCTATTAAGTAAATGAATAATTGGATAATTTAGAGCATATGTTCCGCAAATTCTGTTCTAACCACATATTTCTTGATAACTTATCCCTTACAATATCCTACCCGTTATCTGATAACTTCAGCCCTTTACCTTGTTTCTGTCTTGCTTACTTTATGCTGCAATACTTCTCCTTTTATCCGTCGTTGCTATATAATGATACTTTAGAAATTACGGAAGGAAAAAGAGACGGCTGCCGGTAAATAACCCAAAAAGGTACTACAACGTCGCAAATGTAAGGCGTTGGACGAAATACTTAACAAATGATAACACCCTACAAATTATAATACTTTGCAAATAATACTTTACACACATCACTTATATTACTATCCAAAAAATATCTCTCCTTTTTTTATCAAGTCTACATACTTTTTCCACCTGTACCCGGCTCCAATCCTTTCTTTTCTTCCACGTTTAGAATTCCCACAGCCAAACACTCCACACCAAATATTTTACCAATATTTTTCTGATGTCCTCATCATCAGTTTCCTCAAAAAAACTTCCTATAATTCTTCTAATCTCAGCATGAAACAATTTATTAGCACACCTGTCCTCATCCACCAGATATGTGGATATATGATATGAGAAGCCTTCTTTTAGGATTAATCTCATTAATTTGGTTTCTTCTGAGGCGCATTTCCATTCCGAAATCCTTTGGCAGGCTGAGGCTAGATTTTAGCTGAGGAAGAATAGGAAAGCAATTGAAGATATTAGAAAAGACAGGTTTCGACATGTAGGATGGAAAGAGTAGGGATGGCTCAGTTATTAAAAGTACAACTCGATATAGTGGTTGATGTTAGATAAGAATTCATCAATGAGCTCACGCTTGAGAATCTTATCTTAAACTTCTACGTGAGTTTTAAGGAATTGAGATTCTTTTCACGGGCTCTTACTTTTATTCTCGTCAATAATTGACGCATACGTATATAAATATGAAGAAGTTCCTTATTTCAAGTCTCCAAAAATTCTAAGGGGTGGTTTCATTCCTAAAATATAACGCACTTATATATAAAGTGCATCCCAATTTTTCAAGCATGTAAAGATAGGTACATAACATGAAACCCTACGTATTTCTCTAGGTATCGAAAAAAAGTCTCATTTACGGTCGTCTCTACACGATGTATATATAATATGACAATTAAAATTAAGATTAGTAAATTATATCAAAAGATTTTAACACAGTTTTCAGCTGTTGGACTCGAAAAACTGGAACGCGTTGTAGATTATTGAAAATTTTAATTGTTACTTATGCTTATTCTCAATTCAAGTGTCCGAACGGTTAGATATTGTGAAATAGAGACTACATCTTTATTCATAACGCATCGAAGGATGGGTAATTGCTGTTTTAAGAAGAAAATATCGCAGCTGTATCCATCTTAAGAAAATTTCTTAGGAAAATTAGTAATCAATTTCAACGACGGAGTTTTCTAACAACGGATACATATCTACGGGCATTAATTTACTTGCATTTTCTGTAAAGAGCAAATGACTACTTATTCTTACGCTTACCAACTCAACCTATAGTACATTGCAATGGCTTACCAACGCTAATACACGATGGAACATTTCCTCAGCATGCATTCACAAATTTTATTAATCGTAGCGTAGGATTCATAAATCCTGAACATGTTATAAATTGCCTCGACACTATGTTGGAAAAGCAGTACGAGCAAGACCGATTCACGGCTTAGGAAACACAATATTTTAAGAGTTAATTAGACCCGAATTTAAAGGGCCAACTGGTGGATAATTCGCCTGAAGCTCCGTTTTAATGCAGCGGTCGCCCACTTTATTACCACAGAGTGACTTTGATTTATTCAAAGTGTTCGCGCTTTTAGAAGTTTATCATACGTTCTTCCGAGCAAAACTCTCGACGGTGAAATTATTCTTAGAAGAGAGTCTGTTAAACTTGATTAAGTTGACAGCAACAACTTGAACTTGTAGTTAATTACGGAACAAGTAGCTTGAATTATGGCCTCTTTAAAATGCGTAAATTACTTTGCTTACGCTTACAAAGAGATAACTATTTGGGAAATTTTACTTCCAATACTCGATTTGGACAATATTCGGATACTCTATTGGATTCGATAAAATTTATTTCTGTAAACATTGAAGTATGAATGGAGCTTTGTAATTATTATATGCCATTCCTCATTTGATGTCACGAATAGAGTTATTCTTAGTATCATATAGTATACTTACGTTGAAGTACTCCACTTATAGCGCTATCCCGCTCCTTATGTAGCCTCTCTTGAAATTTCGGCAGCTGATTCTAAAAGGGTTAACCGGCTTAATGTTTCGCAGAGTGAGAATTTCTTTGGCGATTTACAAGTCTCTTATAACTTTCAAGAACAAGTCTCTTATAACTCTACTTCTTTATTTCATTTAGTTCTCTTAGTGATGGAGATCAGCATATAGTCTACATTGAACAAGACCTCCGAACTCATTAAAATAAATCCTTATTTTAAATCACAAATGGCATTCGAAGGCTACGCTGATCATAAAAACGGAATTTAACTTCTTACAGTAAATGTTTCTGCATGAATTGATGAAAATGAAAAATGAAAATCAGCATGCAGGTTTTTGCATGAATTTATCTGTATTTTAATGTATTTGCATATGAAATAAAGACTCAAAACTACGATAGATCTTATCTAAATTTCTTTAAAAAGTCACCGAAGGATGTTTGATAAGCGTAAAAGCATTTGAATTGTTTGTAAGGCCCTTTTACATAATCTCCTCGGAGATGGAATAAATTATCAAGCATATGAAAAATAAACTTAAAACAGGGTAATACAACGCTGTAACTAATACTTACCAATGATGTTCAATGATGAATCACTGAAATTCGGATTTAAAACGTGGGTTTTTTCTATATCGACCTTCAGTTGTAAATATTTTTCCCGCTGGTAAAATATTTCCTGTTTCTTTTTCCTTTTCTACGTTTCATTTTCTCTTTTATACTCGTGTACAAAGAAGGGAAGAGAGGACCACTCGGACCTAAACTTGCTTAATAAAGGGTCAAATACTATGATATACTCTTTCACTCCATGGATTCCACGCAAAGGTATACGTGAACGGGTGTAACTATTATATTTATATTGTTGGAAAATGGTGGTATAAAATAGGAATGTTTATAACGAGGCAATAGAGACCCAACTTAATCCTCCGCAGGCGAAGAAAGTGGAGTAATGTCCTCCGTAGTTTCGCTGTAATTTTTTCCGCCTTTATTTGGATTTAGTATAGTCTCCCAGTTAAACGAGTATGCGCCACGGAATTGTCCTCGCTGATTGTGTAAGTGCGCACTCTTGAGAGGCGACACAATTACGCGCTGGAAGTCGGCGGAACTAAATTTTAAATTTACTCTAATCAAATAAAATACAATCAAGCTAATGTACATACGCTTCTTTCTAGCCTTGTACACGTGTTAATTGGAAACAAAAATCATTTTCTTCGTGATAATATTTTGAGCGTTTATTTACGACAAGATGTTATGGACTAGTCCGTCAACTACTCTGCAATTTTCCGTTTGCTTCACATAAATTTCTACTGCAATTCAGTAGACTATGAATTTATGGATTTCAGTAGACTATGGATGTTATGAATCCATACATCCATGGTACAGTATAGTACACATCTTGAATTGAGAACATTGATTTCCACGGTAGAATTTAATTCTGCATGTTTGATCGCATTTAGAAAACTAATCGCATTAAAAAATCTACAGTGGAAATTAATTATTGTTAGTCTTTTTATTTCAAAATTAGTGCTGTAGATTTCCACAACGTTATTCATTGTTCATGTTAATTTGATTCACGTTATGGTATTGTAGTGGTGCTTCAAAATTTGAGGTAATTTCGTAAAATGGATCCCAAATGAGAATCAAATGTAAGACCGCTGTCACCGCTCTTTTAAGAGGCCCCACGCATTAATGTAAGGATTACAATAGTATAACACAGTGTAAATGTACACACACGTATAAATTCAAATTAATGAATTACTACTTTCGAGTTTCTGATAGTTATAACAGAAACTTTATCACTATCTTAATAAACTACTCGGCAACATTTATATGCATTCCAATAGAAAATGGATGAAATGGTCCCACTCTCCAAAATTTTTATGAAAAAAGGAGTTTCATGTTGATATAAAGTTAGATTATATCTGAAGGAGTTGAAATATCAGTCTGAATAAAAATTCTCTGATTGAAATGTTTATGAAAACCTTTGTTACGTCACACATGAGTTGAATTTTTTTGATATATCAGAATAATTTCAGATGCAGTATGTATGACGGTATGATTCTTCTCATCTTTCTCTAAGGGAAACTCGGGGGTATATTCACAATATCTCTCACTTTTACCATATAACATCTATTATAGGTGCAATGGTTGCCATAACAAACCTTTTTAGCGTTTGAAAAGCACCGATAAGAGAAATGTGTGGGGTTGGAAGGGGTCCTGTATTTCTGTCCCGAAATTGGATGCGACGACTGAATTAGTTTGTCGATAGAATTAAACTCTGGAGTCCTTCAAGTGCATGAAATGACGCCGATTTTGATCCAATTAGTTAGGATAACTCGATCCACGTTTCATGAATTACACACATTTTTGGTGTAGAAACACTGGAAAATGACTGTGGTGAGAAATCTCTTAGACAGTGAAAACCGTATTTTAGTATTTTCTTTACCTAATCTTAAATAAAACTAAGAAAAGTTATTCTTTTATCCATGGCAACCAGAAGTTGAAACCATCCTATCGTTTACAGTGGAATGTTTGCAGCAGTATAGGATTAAATTAATGCACTCATCAAATTATGGAACACACCGTGGGATTAGTGAAGGAAAGTCTCAGTTATCGGTTTGAGCGAGTGAGTCCATTCTTGTCTTCAGTGACAGCAAGAGTTGCATTAATTTTGTCCAGCGATCATTGCTTTTCTGTGTGAGAGACTAAAGATTTTAAGGATCCTTTCCGTAAATTGCTTGATAACTTTCCGATCTGCCGTACGTTATATTGCTTATATATCACATTCGCTATTAAATACTAGACGATACGGTAAATATTAGACGATAATCTTTAAATTACCTACGTACTATTTGGAATCAAGGAAATTTATTCAAGGACAATTATTCTTCAATTAGCCTCGTTTATTTTTCAAACGTTCTTCAATTTCAGTTTCTTCGATTCTGAAACATGAGAGGAATGAAAGACATTAAAGGAAATAATGGTTTTCTAGTGGTCATCTTAGACCACCAGGGCTAAAGATCGTATGTGAAAATATAGTGGAAAATGATCTCTTTTAGTTTAGTTACGAAAGAAATCTTTTTAAATATAAAATATTGGTGCTTAATTATTTGAATGTTAAATGCAACACAAAAGTGTCATGATAGGTAAATGTAGCCTTTCAATGGACTAGGTTGAAACCTAGTGCATTTGACATTTATTTACCATACCGAGAAGTTTTTCATCATACACGAGACCAAAAAGACCATTCTTAATTTTAGAATTTTAATTGATAACACTGACATTTCAACTTTCCTTTTGCCATGCTAATCTGTTCGAACCTATTCTATGATTAAATAAGGAAGAAGAGCAATCCCTCAGAAAGCAATACCTTTTCTGCAATATCTTCTCCCAACCATGGCTATAAAAATGAAGTGACGACAATTCCATTCGTCTTTATCTCCTTGAATCCTTTTCCTTGAAGACGCCACTTCACCCCCTTTTTGCCAAACTTCGAAAGAGAACATGTTAAACAAGACATTTTTCACTCCGATTTTTAATTAACCACACCGATAAAGAGGAAATGCGTAAGAGAGGAAAAACTCAATTTTCGCGTCCAACGGAAAAGGCGATTCCGCAAAAACTAACAATCTTCTCGAGGGGAAAAAAAATTCCACAATTTTCAATTCTCGTTTTTCGTCGGTTCGCCACTCTTTACAACGAATATAAAAAGTGAAAAAGAAGGTTATCTTTTGCTTCTATCAAACTGTTACACGCTTTTTTCCTTTCCTTCTTCTTTCCAAGAAAACAATGACCTCAAACACCTTTGATGGGAGGGAAAAAATGAACAGCTGCGAAAATGAGCAGCTTGACGAGGGATTTCTGAGCCACTCGTCATTGCGGAGGAAAAAATGAAAGTAGTCTTAACAAAAGAGGGACGAATTGGCGAGACTTTCGCCAGTTATTTTCGGATTGTGTCGGAAATCGTTCGGATTTTGAGTGTCTCCGCTACGTCGAGATCGTTTCCTCTTCTGCGATCGCCGATTGATGGAATCTGAGTTTGATTTCTGTAATAGAGAGCTGTTTGTACCTTTAGCTGATATAAAATCCTTGGTATTTTATCGTTGACATATTTGCGCGAATGTAACGCCATCTAAAAATTAACTTTTGTTTACGAGTCGTATTAAGTTGTTTTGAGTCTATAAATGTAAGAAAAATAATTTCACGATCTGGAGGAATATCTGTCTTCACAGTAGAAATAAAATTACTAATATTTAACAAGGAGAAACGGGCTTGAAAAAAGCCTGACGGGACCGGGAATTGAACCCGGGACTTCTATCCCTTTGTGGATAGATACTGTAAATTCATTTTAACGAACGAACCCTTACAAATAGATCTTAATTTAAGTTTTAGATCGTTGATAGTTTATTCTCTCAAATAAGTAAAGACTTGTGAACGTGTTTGTTCCTAATATTACTATTAAGCAGCCTTATTTGTCTGACTGCAACAGCGAGTAAATCAGTCAAGTGTCGTACCACATACAATGTTCCACCGTTCTGATTATTTTTGCGTTGATTTGCTCTGTTTTTGACACAAATTATGCATAAAGTTATTCTCTATTTTTGCCTCGTAATGATGTATAATTTGACATGATGGTCATTGTCAAAAATGCTGAAACTCAAAGGATTTCAACATTTTGTTGAAGAACGTATCTAATAATCCTCAAATACATAAAACATTTAGCACTAAAAATTATCCATTTGAATGTTAGCTCATTACATACATTATAAAACAAATTTTAACGCTCATATGTTTTAAGTTGCTCAACTAATTTGTATCGTGTCTATTTAAGTTGTCTACGTAACGTATTTTCGTGAAATGATCTTAGGCGAGGTAACGTAAAAATGCTAATTGCTAACATGACTGGGAAATCAGCATATTAGACGAGGATATATTTCTATTAATAGGGGAACTATTTCCCGGCAGCTGCGATTTATATAGAGAATTAGAACAAAACATCCTGACAATAATTTTTAGGTTCTATCACGAAAGAGAGTTTTCCAACGTTGCAAATTTGGACAATTCGTAAGTAGGAAAGTCTTGCGCTTGGCGGCATTCATCTTTATATCCCATCTATCGCCTGTCTCTCTTCTTCCAATTTTGTGTTCTCTGCTTGCCCGTAAATCTCTTTAATTCCCTTACTATCCTCTCTATTTTATTTTTAATTCTTTACCATTTGCCTCTGTTCGTTTGCTATTATCGTGACATTATTTAATACATTTACACTATCTATATAATTCGTCTTTTTTCCATCCAACAGCGGGAAATCCACTCTCAATCGTAAATTTTGATTTAGTTTTTCCTGCTCTTTGTATTTTTTTGTTGAATGATTAGAGCAGCAGTTAATGGAGATAGATCTGCCCAAAATATCTAATATTTACAACCGGAATTTACTGAAGAACTCGCTCCTTTAAGGAATTGATTTACTAAATTAAACACTCATCTTCCTTCTAATAAATGCCTTAATGGGGTCAAACTTGGAAAGCGTTCAACTTAACAATTAGCTGTTCCGTAATTACTGTTTCCAAATACATCGCCGAGTTTCCTTCCTCATAAGGACTCCTACGAATGCATGCCAACCCACAGTTTCGTACCGTAATAGTTTCCTAGACACATTTTCCAGGAAACTTTATTCTTTCCTACTAAAGAATGCAGCTAAAGGAAATGATGCTTTAAATAGAAATAATCGCGCTAATAGCAACGGTTTTGAGCACTTAAATTTGCTTATATCGCATTGTAGTTAATTTCTTCTTCATCCGAGAGAATGCTTTACTTTTTATTTTTAAACAAGTTGAACATTTTTCTGTATAAAACTTGGCATAGATTATCTCAATTAATTACTATTGTATTTTATTCATCCTTGTAGGGTATTTGATGTATAAAATGGTCTATTTAAACTTTTATGATTCGCCGCCCAGTCCAAGTTTCACTTTTTATCTATCTCAGAAGTTACAAATTTTAATGGTGTTTATCCATGGTTTAAGTATCGTGATTGTTTCAAAAATATTTAATAGATTCCCTAATTAGAGCTGAAGCTTTCTGAATCCACATTACTACATCCTTTTAAAGTGAATTTTTGATAAACCTTTAAACTGATGATTTGTTTAAAGTTTAAAAGGATATTTAGGGGGGCTTTACTGTACGTGGGTTGAGGTAATCCTCCAGGATAAGAGGACCGGGATGGAGAGAATTAAGCAAGGGAGCGTCTTAAACGGGTTTTCATTTTGAACGGAACGAAATATTTGATAAGAAACAAACCATAGCGTACGAGAATTCTTGGCATGTCAACTATTAGTAATAAATTAATACTATAAATAATATCTGAGAGGAAGAAAACGAAATTAAAACCGATAATGCTCATCATGTCGGAATTAGGCGGAGAAGAATCCGAAGGAATGAAACCCCACATTTCTTTAGGGCAGAAAGCATTTTTAACGCCGCATCTCTGAGTTAAACAATGAGTTTGGCCTCAAGAGAACAAAAAATCCTTCCGCTAGAATGACCAATACTTCTCATGATTAACATGCCCTTTTTTCCGGATAGCTCCATTTCGCTTCTTTTTTTCCTCTTTCGGAAAGAGATTGGTGGAAAACATAAGAAGATCAAGACTTGCTTCTTCCGCTTATCTCGCAAGAGATTCGCCATTTTCTCCACGACAATTTGTTCATTTAATAAAGATAGTGAATTAATTCTCGTAATTTTCATCACTTAGGAAATATGATGCAATTGAAAGGCTTAAATTGTGCATAAGTTCAACCATTTTCATGCTGCAACATGCAGTAACAAAATAATATACCATACCACCCATCGTACGTGCAGGAAAAATTATTAGGAAGTTTTTCAGCGAAAGCAGTGCTACAAGCGGGATATTGTTACAACTATTGTGCCTAGTACTTGGTTGTATATTTGAAGAACGATCTGCTTCTCGCACAAATAGTGTCTTCCTTGGTCAAATAATTTCGGATATTTTTCAGTCTGCAATACAATAGCTGTCTAGGCAATCGAGAAAGGATAACGAATTTTGTAACAGCAGAGGGGTGATCATTGCACACGTCCTCCGTGACTACACTCAGCAAACACCGCGTTTCTGGTTATTCGACATGTTTACAACTTGATATTGCAACGAAATAAAACACCGTCAAGTGGCTTTGAAACTTTATCCTTCAATCCTTGGTTCTATAATAAAATTAATAGAGAATATCAATATCAGAATCTGTCGTACCGTTTAAGAACATCTTTTGTCTTCTCCTCTGTCTTTTCCCTAGCATTCTCCCCTTTCTTTTGTAATCTCTCCATTACCACCCACCCTGTGTTGATGTTTAATTACTACAATAAAAATCTTCCCCAACCTTCTCCAGCAACTCGTTTATTTTTCTGTCAACCTGACTCACTATTTCTATCCTACGCAATATACACATCTCGATGTTTTCTTTTCTTAAGCCCACGTTTCACACCCATACAGCAATACACTATTTTAGTAATCTCTTTCCCGATTCCTTAATGAAGACGTTTCGATATCTTTGCTTCAAACCGCTTCTTTGACTTCCCTAGCCTCATCTTTCCATCCCCAGAAAGATAACAAGAATTTAATTTGATATACTTGATCTAGTTTTTACCTATATATCCCAATTGTTAACTTAGCTTTCGTTTCAAAATCCATCATTCGTTTTGGCATCCAGCGCATACTATATCCCGCTACAAATCGTCAGGGTTTCAAATCTATTAAGGTAAAGTAGGGTTAAGGTATTTCAGATGGAAGCTGTATTAAAATGTATTCATTCAAATCAGAATCAACAGATTATAGTAACAAAATTTGACATTTACTAATTTATTCTTTAGGAAGGGCGCAACGGAATCAAATTAGTCTGACGTTTAAAAACAAATGGAAAATGTTTCCTGGACAGTTCCTATGACAACCGTATCACCGATCTTTTCTATAGCAGCAAAATGGAAGAATAGTTGTGGGTAAAATAATCTTTCTGCATTCTTGAACTAATGAATTGCAGTAATAACTTTGAAACTTCTATTGCGAGTTCTCATTGGCTTCACAGAGAATTGCATTCACAAATTCGTAACGCATGAGAATGTTCTAATCGTTCAAACTCTAATCGTTCCAACGTTGTTCAGGAATTAAAATGTAACCCTCCATGGCTGAAATTGGAAGCTTCAACTTTATCTGTGAGTGATTTGATTACTATATAGACAGAATGAGAAATTTTCTGGCATTTCTTCTCACATATAAGTCGTATCACTCGTCTGGTGATTTTTTTTAAGCATTCTCGATTTCCAACATTTTAACTACTGATTTTTAAGAATAGATAAATATGCAAATCTAACACATCTAAGTGTTCGAGGGAAAGTGTTAAAGCAGGTGCTTGAACGGGCCTCTGAAGAATATTGTGGACAACTGAGTTCGAGTCATATCGCTATTTTTTCAATTCTGTTTATCCTTCGGTTATTATTTTCAAATTTCTTAGGCATTTATTTGCTCAATTTTAGCGATACTCTTTGGTATCTTCTCTCATCGAATTAATCTCAAAATGAAACGAGATCTCATTCCAAGCTCGCGTTACTTCTCATTTACATCGGCAAATAATGATACGAATCTTAAATCAGGAAAGGCACTGAAAATCAAGATTGTTTCCCTTCGACCAAAAAGCGTCTACGTATCAACTCTCTCAAAATACTCGATTTAGGTTCAAAGGAAGTTTGTTTGAAAATGAACCATTGGAAAGCAAAAAATATCATCTTAACTCTACGTTCGAAGAGAGTTGCGTATTTTTTGCTGGAATCATGTTAAAATTTGCTGAAAAGCACTGTGGGTATGTCCCTAAAGATGGGAAAGTTCGTTTAATTTTACGAAACTTAATCGAAGCAACAAGCCTATCAAGCCTTTCATTTAAGTGAAATTGTTTAAAGAGTACTTTTTGAACGTCGTAATCGATTCTATTGCCTTGAAATCATGAAATCTATTGAAAAGAAGCACGTTTACCACCAAAAACATCAAGAATTCCTACAACTAAAGTTCTTTAGAATTTAAATTGCATCATTCCTCCCAGTTTTTCTTTTTCATTGAAAGAACATATAGAGTCTTTATATAAATACTTAAATTCTTTTATACATAGAAGGTGAATGAAACTGTTGAAAATGAAAGTGTTGAAAAAATTACATCTCATATCCACCCTACAATATAAAAATAATTGAATGCACAGAAGGAAAAATATCTATTTTATTATAATCTCATTAATTTTCATATTAAAAAATCTATAGTACGAGGTGTGGCTATTAAATAACGGGACTGACGCTGTAAAACAATTTATTTTGATTTGATACATATTTACTTATTATCACCTTCAATATACACCCCTCCTCCATCCTTACACATCTCCATGCGAATTTTCTATTATTCAAAACAGAGCTGGAAGTCTTCTTCTGTCAGCTCCTTGAGGACGCGTGCCGTTTTCTTTTTCACAGCTTCAACGGACTCAAATCTTATTCCTTATAATGCAGATTTCACCTTAGGAAACAGATAGAAGTCGCACGGCGCAAAATCTGGCGAATAAGGCGAATGGTCTAACACTGGGATGCTGTACTTGGCTCTCTTCACAGACAACGCGGAATGAGACGGCGCATTGTCTTGATGGAGAACCCATGACACTTCCTTCAACAAATTGTAATGTAAAATTTGCCGTACGGATTCTTTATCAATTCTTGCAGTTTCAGCAATTGCACGAATACTTAACTGACGGTCAATTCGAATCAGATTACCGATTTTTTCGATATTGTAATCCGTTTTTGACGTGGAAGGACGACCCGGGCGTGAATTATCTTGAACATCTCGGCCATCTTGAAAACGTTTTAACCACTCAAAAAAACGTTCACGCGATAAACATTCATTGCCATACACTTTTTTCAATAAATTATAAGTTTCAGTAACAGTTTTTCCAAGTTTTTGTGAAATTTTACAACAATTCGTTGCTCTATTGTTACACTTAACATTTTCCGGAGAAACATAAAAACAACTCTAGTGAAAACGAAGGCTACGGCTATACTAATATGTTTACAGAAGCGATAGGTACTGCAATCGAAAGAGAAGGCTTCAGTATAAACAACTGTCGGTTGCTAGCGTTTGACGCATTAGCCTTTTTTCTGTAGCAGCCTCAGTCTCGTTACATAATAGCCACACCTTGTATTTTCTTTCTCCAACAACCATTGGTTATTGGTTTATACCAATAACCAATAAAACTAACTACTCCTACTTAACTAATTACCCTGACAATGTCGATAACAGTTATTTGATAATTAATTGAGTTTTTAAGGAATAAAAAATGGAAGCAGAGCGTTTTTTAACAAAATTTAAGTACTCGTTTCACAGGAAAGTTTCTATTCGAATTCCATTTATTCCGGACATTTTTCAAATTAAAATAAGAATATTTTAGCCAAACTGGCATTCAAAGGTAAATTCTCATATCCTGCTGATGGAATATTTCCTGCAGCTACCTTTATAATTTCTCAATCTTATATTACCGATTGTTTTTCGCAGAGTTTCAAATAAAAAATTCATTGGAAATGTAAATTGAGAGTCCAATTTTGGAATACCAAAGAAAGAAACAGATTCGGAAGTTAAGAAAGAGTGATGATAATATCGGAGAGACAGTACTTCTCCGAGAGACCCATTTTCCCGTCTCCTTAAACACGGCGAATTTTGGAACCACGTTCCTACATCGCAAAGAGTTTAGACCCAAATCGGAGAGAAAGTGTTCTTGCGCGCGAGATTTTTTCCTCTCTCAGGAAAACCCTAATTTCGACCAAAGTATTGCCCGAAGGGTTTTTTCCTTATCCCCAAAAAAATGAACCGTTTCCCTGAACGTGTCCCATTCCCATGCATCCAGTCGATAAACGTGGAACACTTGCTTCCGCCCCACCCCAGCGGGGGCCCGTCTTGTTCTATGGGTCCTTCAACATCCATATTCGCCCCTTTTCGTCCCCCTTTTTATGGAATACTCGGGTTTGACCCAATCTCTTTTTTTCCGTGGTTCCTCCTTTTGTACCAGAATCGAAAGATTTCTCACGAGTTTGTCTCTTTCACTCAAGGTATCAACCGGAGCCGAACTGAAAGAGATATTATTTTTAACATAATCAAAATCAAACCCAAAACCTAAATGAAACATATTGTTGAACTCAAATCAATACCGAAAACTTTCAATTATTCCCTATTCCGATTTCGGTTCCCTGGAAAGTGAACTTGTGTGAAATCAGAGGAAGTACGAGACTGCTATTAAAATACGAAATATAAGTGCTTCCGATTCTGAAAATATAAATCAACCTACTTTGAAGTATGAATTTTTTATTTAATAATTTAACTTTAATTTTTAGTGATTCTTTATTTTACGAATCGCAATTAATCTTTGTGACTGTTTTGCAGGTTTAGAAAGGAGTTTCCTAATATTTTATTGGCAAATTTCTCACTCACCGGTTGTTTTTTACTTTCAAAGCTTCCTATAAAATAATTCAATTCATTTTTCATTTCCTCATTTCATGCCAAATTTTCATGCCAAATGTTATTGTAATATTTTTTTGTAATCTTCGTCAACTGGGGAGTTATCCTAGTTGAAGCACTGTCATCGGTCATCGGAATCTTAATTAACATAAAGTCTGAAAGGCATACGTTTTCCTCACGATACTCTCAAGTTCGGTTTCCATTCTGGCATCTACAGGGTGGGGCCAGTACGTCCTAAAAATCTGATGTCGACGTCGCTTGTGGAACATGGCCAGAATTCGTATCCCCTATAAATATCTACCTATTATATATAGCTACCTTTCCGGATATCTATTATATGTAGCTAACTCTCCGGATATCTATTACGAGTAAAATTTTCTTCCATACTGCAAGCTAATTGGTAAGAATTTACAATAAGTTCCCCTTACGGTTATCATCTTCGAAGCTTATCCAGCAAAATTCTTAAAAATTGCCGCAATACAATTCTTACGTTAGAAATTTTCATTCATCTGGCATCGAACTCACGGTCATATGCGACCTTTCATCCATTGGTTCTATAGAAAACTACTTCAAACGCAAACGCTGTGATTTGGAATAGTCTCCTGCATAGAGAAAGGCCTCAAAACAATTTTTAAAAATTTGCGTAAATGACCGCCTGGCGTCGAACAAAGGACCCGTTCGCGAGAGACAATGTCATATGAATGTTAGAGAAGTGCCACTCTGACGTGTTTCAAAGTTTCAATTCAGTATCTTATCGGGGAGGTCCTAAAATAAGATTCCGTTATCCGGTTGAAATGCATGGTAGAATCGGAATGACGCTCTAGCATCGAACCAAGGACCACTAGAGAAGCAGTGGACGTCATGAAAGAATCTTCTGAAACGCCTCTGTCACCGTTCCGGGTTTTATCTTTGAAGATTATCGGGAAGGCATTTAAAAAAATCGTCCAAATTTCACCAATGCATTTCTTACGGAATCATTTCGGACCCACCTGGAGTCGAACATACGGCCTATGGTAACAATTCTTCCTAAAGTACTACGGAAGACCATCTCATCTGCAAACAACGTGATTTTGATTGCTCTATCTCATCGAGAACGGCCTCAAAACAGATTGCAAAAATTCGCGCGAAAGACCGCCTAGCGTCGAACTCAGGACCCTTCCGTGAGAGAAGATAGCAAAATAATATTAGATAAGTGCCATCCTTACTTGTTCCAAAGTTTCGATACAATATCTTATCGGGAAGGTCCCAAAATAAGATTCCGCTGTCCCCATTTGAAATACATGGTGGAATCGGAATGACCGTCTTGCATCGAACCAAGGACCACTAGAGAAACGGTAAACCTGATGATAGAATGTTTTCAAACGCCTCTGTCACCATTTCGGGTTTTATCTTTCCAGCTTATCGGGAAGGCATTTACAAAATCGTCAAAGATTTCAGCAATGCGTTTTTATGGAAGAATTTTGCATCCACCTGGCGTCGAACTAACGGCCTTTTGTAACATTTCTTCCATTCATAATATAGAAGACTACCTCAACTTCAACCTCCGAGATTTTGGTTCCTCTATCTTACCGATAAGTGCCTCAAAAAAATTTTCAAAAATCCGCGCAATGCATTTTTATGGGAAAATTGCGATTTTTGGGACATTCTAGTATCGAACCCATGATAGCTAGCGTCGATGTCTGAATTATTCTGGCATCTACTGTGTGGGGCCAGTACGTCGTAAAAATCTGACGTCGACAGCTCTCGTGGAACATGGATCAGAATTCGTATCCCCTATATCTATATCTATATATATATATATATATATATATATATATATATATATATATACATATAGCTAACTCTCCGGATATACCTATATAGATATATAGATATATATATATATATACGAGTAAAAGTTGCTTGCATACTGCAAGCTAATTGGTGAAAATTTACAATAAGTTTCCCTTACGGGTATAATTTTCGAAGCTTATCCAGCAAAAATCTTAAAAATTGCCGCAATGCATTTCGGACGTGAGAATTTTTCATCCATCTGGCATCGAACTCACGGTCATATGCAAGCTTTCTTCCACTGGTTCTATAGAAAACTACTTCAAACGCAAACGCTGTGATTTTGAATAGTCTCCTGCATAGAGAAAGGCCTCAAAACAATTTTTAAAAATTTGCGTAAATGACCGCCTGGCGTCGAACACAGGACCCGTTCGTGAGAGACAATGGCATGGAAACGTTAGATAAGTGCCACTCTCACGTGTTTCAAAGTTTCAATTCAGTATCTTATCGGGAAGGTCCTAAAATGAGATTCCGTTCTTCCCGCTTGAAATGCATGGTAGAATCGGAATGACGCTCTAGCATCGAAGCAAGGACCACTAGAGAAGCAGTGGACGTCATGAAAGAATCTTCTCAAACGCCTCTGTCGACATTCCGGGTTTTATCTTTCCAGCTCTTAGGGAAGGATTTAAAAAAAAATAATCCAAGATTTCACCAATGCTTTTCTTACGGAAGCATTTCGAACCCACCTGGCATCGAACACACGGTCATTTGCTAACATTTCTTCCTTTGATACTATGGAAGACCATCTCATTTGCAAACACCGTAATTTTGATTGCTCTATCGCATCGAGAACGGTCTCAAAACAGATTGCGAAAATTCGCGCTAATGACCGCCTAGCGTCGAACTCAGGACCCTTCTGTGAGAGAAAATAGCGAATTTATATTAGGTAAGTGCCATTATGACTTATTCCAAAGTTTCGATTGAATATCTTATCGGGAAGGTCCTAAAATAAGATTCCGTTTTCCCCGTTTGAAATGCATGGTGGAATCGGAATGACCCCCTTGTATCGAACCAAGGACCACTAGTCGAACTGTGAAATTCATGAAAGAATGTTTTCAAACGCCTCCGTCGCCACACGGAGTTTGATCTTTCCAGGTTATCGGGAAGGTATTGAAAAAAAATGACAAAAATTGCAGCAATGCATTTCTTATGCAAGAATTTCGGACCCACCTGGAGTCGAAGTCACGATCATTTGGCAACATTTCTACCATAAGAAACATAGAAGACTACCTCAGCTTCAACCTCCGTGATTTTGGTTCCTCTATCTTACCGATAAGTGCCTCAAAATAATTTTCAAAAATCCACGCAATGCATTCTTATGGGAAAATTGCGATTTTTGGGACATTCTAGTATCGAACCCATGACACCTAGCGTCGATGTCTGCATTATTCTGGCATCTAGAGTGCGGGGCCAGTACGTCGAAAAAATCTGACGTCGACGGCGCTCGTGGAACATGGTCAGAATTCGTATCCCCTATATCTATATATATATATAGGTATATCCGGAGAGTTAGCTATATATATATACGAGTAAAAGTTGCTTGCATACTGCAAGCTATCTGTTGAATACAGTATCATACCAAGTACTGCCTCAGTTCAAATTTAAAACTTCGCGCCAAAGACCGCCTGGCGACGAACTAAGAACCCGATCGTGAGAGAAGACAGCAAAATAATATTAGATAAGTGCCATCCTTACTTGTTCCAAAGTTTCGATTCAATATCTTATCGGGAAGGTCCCACGCCTCTGTCACCATTCCGGGTTTTATCTTTCCAGCTTATCGGGAGGGCATTTAAAAAGATTTCCGCAATGCATTTCTTATGGAAGAATTTTGCATCCACCTGGCGTCGAACTCACTGTCATTTGGCTACATTTTTTCCATGAGAAGCATAGAAGACTACCTCAACTTCAACCTCCCAAATTTTGGTTACTCTATCTTAACGATAAGTGCCTCAAAATAATTTTCAAAAATCCGCGCAATGAATTCTTATGGGAAAATTGCGATTTTTGGGAATTTCTGGCATCGAACCCATGATAGCTAGCGTCGAAGTCTGCATTATTCTGGCATCTAGAGTGTAGGGCCAGTACGTCGAAAAAATCTGACGTCGATGGCGCTTGTGGAACATGGTCAGAATTCGTATCCCCTATATCTATATATATATACGAGTAAAAGTTGCTTGCATACTGCAAGCTATCAGTTGAGTGCAGTACCGTATCAAGAAAGGCCTCAAAACAATGTTCAAAACTTCGCGCAAATGACCGCCTGGCGTCGAACTTAATACCTGATCGTGAGAAACAATTGCATATTAATATTAGATAAGCGCCAGTCTGACCTGTTCCAAAGTTTCAATTCAATATCTTATCGGGAAGTTCCTAAAATAAGATTAAGCTATCCCCCTTTGAAATGCATGGTAGAATCGGAATGACGCTCTTGCATCGAACCAAGGACCACCTGAGAAACGATGAACCTAATGAAAGGATTGCAAACGCCTCTGTCACTCTTCCGGGTTTTATCCTTCCAGCTTATCGGGAAGGCATTGAAAAATAATTTCAAAAATTGCAGCAATGCATTTCTTACGGAAGCATTTGGAACCCACCTGGCGTCGAACACACGGTCATTTGCTAAAATTTCTTCCTTTGGTACTTTGGAAGACCTTCTCATCTGCAAACACCGAGATTTTGATTGCTCTGTCGCATCGAGAACGGCCTCAAAACAGATTGCAAAAATTCGCGCGAAAGACCGCCTAGCGTCGAACTCAGGACCCTTCCGTGAGAGAAGATAGCAAAATAATATTAGATAAGTGCCATCCTTACTTGTTCCAAAGTTTCGATACAATATCTTATCGGGAAGGTCCCAAAATAAGATTCCGCTGTCCCCATTTGAAATACATGGTGGAATCGGAATGACCGTCTTGCATCGAACCAAGGACCACTAGAGAAACGGTAAACCTGATGATAGAATGTTTTCAAACGCCTCTGTCACTATTCCGGGTTTTATCTTTCCAGCTTATCGGGAAGGCATTGAAAAAAAATTTCCAAAATTGCAGCAATGCATTTCTTATGGAAGAATTTTGCATCCACCTGGCGTCGAACTCACGGTCATTTTGTAACTTTTCTTCCACTCGTAATATAGCAGACTACGCCAACTTCAACCTCCGAGATTTTGGTTCCACTATCTTACCGATAAGTGCCTCAAAATAATTTTCAAAAATCCACGCAATGCATTCTTATGGGAAAATGTCGATTTTTGGGAATTTCTGGCATCGAACCCATGATAGCTAGCGTCGAAATCTGCATTATTCTGGCATCTAGAGTGTAGGGCCAGTACGTCGAAAAAATCTGAGGTCGACGGCGCTTGTGGAACATGGTCAGAATTCGTATCCCCTATATCTATATATATATATATATATATATATATATATATATATAGGTATATCCGGAGAGTTAGCTATATATATATACGAGTAAAAGTTGCTTGCATACTGCAAGCTATCCGTTGAATACAGTATCATACCAAGTACTGCCTCAGTTCAAATTTAAAACTTCGCGCCAAAGACCGCCTGCCGACGAACTAAGAACCCGATCGTGAGAGAAGACAGCAAAATAATATTAGATAAGTGCCATCCTTACTTGTTCCAAAGTTTCGATTCAATATCTTATCGGGAAGGTCCCACGCCTCTGTCACCATTCCGGGTTTTATCTTTCCAGCTTATCGGGAGGGCATTTAAAAAGATTTCCGCAATGCATTTCTTATGGAAGAATTTTGCATCCACCTGGCGTCGAACTCACTGTCATTTGGCTACATTTTTTCCATGAGAAGCATAGAAGACTACCTCAACTTCAACCTCCCAAATTTTGGTTACTCTATCTTAACGATAAGTGCCTCAAAATAATTTTCAAAAATCCGCGCAATGCATTCTTATGGGAAAATTGCGATTTTTGGGAATTTCTGGCATCGAACCCATGATAGCTAGCGTCGAAGTCTGCATTATTCTGGCATCTAGAGTGTAGGGCCAGTACGTCAAAAAAATCTGACGTCGATAGCGATTGTGGAACATGGTCAGAATTCGTATCCCCTATATATATATATCTATATATATAGGTATATCCGGAGAGTTAGCTATATATAATAGATAGATATCCGGAGAGTTAGCTATATATAATAGATATATATATATATATATATATATATATATATATATGTATCTAGGTATATCCGGAGAGTTAGCTATATATCCATTATATATAGCTCTCCGGATATACCTATATATATAGGAGTGAAAGTTCCTTGCATACTGTAAGCTAATTTGTAAAGATTTACAATAAGTTCCCCTTACGGGTATCTTCGAAGCTTATCCAGCAAAATTCTTAAAAATTGCAGCAATACATTTCTTACGTGAGAAATTTTCATCCATCTGGCATCGAACTCACGGTCATATGCAACCTTTCTTCCACTGGTTCTATTGATAACTACTTCAAACGCAAACGCTGTGATTTTGAATAGTCTCCTGGATAGAGAAAGGCCTCAAAACAATTTTTAAAAAATTAGCGTAAATGAGTGCCTGGCGTCGAACACAGGACCCGTTCGTGAGAGAATTGCATAGAAATAAAGAGAAGTGCCACTCTGACGTGTTTCAATGTTTCAATCGTATCGTATTTGGGTTTAATTTGGATGTTTTTAAAATTATCTTTCGAAATATACTGTTTTGTTGGGCGAAATTTGGGATAGTTTGGAAGATTTTTCAAATATCTTGCTAGATAAGTCGTTTTCAGAGCGAATTTGGGCTTAATTTGAAAGATTTGTGGAATGTCTTTCGAAATAAACCGTTTTTGGGCGAAGTTTGTCTTATAAAGGTCTTTGTCTTTTTCGGCTTTTTGGAAAATTCCCTTTAGCTCGATTTTAATGCAAAATGATCCAAATAAGAGAGAAAAACACAGAAAAAGTCTTTTTTAATTAGATTTAGGTACGATCTTCCAATGTAACGCCAAAAACACAAAAAATCGGTTTTTGCACGATTATGGTGTAAAAAACTCCAAATCCATGCGAGGAAAGACGGATAAAGTCGTTTTTGTTCGATTTTGGTAAATCCTTCCTGATGAACGCGAAAAACATACAAAAATCCTTTCTTAGCTCGATATGAAAAATATTCCGAATGAAAGGAAAAAACAGAAAAATTCTAAAAATTTTTGGCAAGATACTCCATATGAATGCGATAAACACAGAAAAAATCGCTCAAGTCGGAACAAGGACGAAAAAGGCGTTCATGGCTCAATTTTTGAACGAAAAACGTCAAAATCTTCGCGAAAACGTCGAAAAAAGCATTTTTAGCTCAATTTTGGATAAAAACTATCAAAATCGTTGCAAAAACTTTGAAAAAAGCGTATTTAGATAAATTTTGGACAAAAACGTCAAAATCAACGCGAAAACCTCGAAAACAGCGTTTTTAGCTCAATTTTCGACAAAAACATCAAAATCAACGCGAAAACGTCGAAAAAAGCATTTTAAGCTCAATTTTGGACAAAAATATCAAAATAAACGCGAAAACGTCGAAAAAAGCGTTTTTAGCTAAATTTTGGAAAAAAAAATCAAAATCAACGCGAAAACTTCAAAAAAAGCTTTTTTAGCTCAATTTTGGACAAAAACGTCAAAATCAACGCGAAAACGTCGAAAAAAGTTTTTAGCTCAATTTTAGACAAAAACATCAAAATCAAGGCGGAAACGACGTAAAAAGCGTTTTTAGCTCAATTTTGGACAAAAACATCAAAATCGACGCGGAAACGTCGAAAAAAGCGATTTTAGCTAAATTTTGGGCAAAAAAATCAAAATCAACGCAAAAACCTCGAAAAAAGTGTTCTTAGCGCAATTTTAGACAAAAAAATCAAAATCAACGCGAAAACGTCGAAAAAAGCGTTTTTAGCTCAATTTTGGACAAAAACATCAAAATCAACGCGAAAACGTCGAAAAAAGCGTTTTTACCTCAATTTTGGACAAAACGGCAAAATCAACGCGAAGACTTCGAAAAAAGCGTTTTTTGCTCAATTTTGGACAAAAACATCAAAATCAAAGCGAAAACCTCGAAAAAAGCGTTTTTAGCTCAATTTTGAACAAAAACGTCAAAATCAACGCGAAAAAAGCGTTCTTAGCTCAATTTTGGACAAAAACATCAAAATCAACGCGAAAACGACGAAAAAAGCGTTTTTAGCTCAATTTTGAACAAAAACGTCAAAATCAACGCGAAAAAAGCGTTTTTAGCTCAATTTTAGACAAAAACATCAAAATCAAGGCGGAAACGACGTAAAAAGCGTTTTTAGCTCAATTTTAGACAAAAACATCAAAATCAACGCGGAAACGTCGAAAAAAGCGTTTTTAGCTCAATTTTGGACAAAAAAATCAAAATCAACGCAAAAACCTCGAAAAAAGTGTTCTTAGCGCAATTTTAGACAAAAAAATCAAAATCAACGCGAAAACGTCGAAAAAAGCGTTTTTAGCTCAATTTTGGACAAAAACATCAAAATCAACGCGAAAACGTCGAAAAAAGCGTTTTTACCTCAATTTTGGACAAAACGGCAAAATCAACGCGAAGACTTCGAAAAAAGCGTTTTTTGCTCAATTTTGGACAAAAACATCAAAATCAAAGCGAAAACCTCGAAAAAAGCGTTTTTAGCTCAATTTTGAACAAAAACGTCAAAATCAACGCGAAAAAAGCGTTCTTAGCTCAATTTTGGACAAAAACATCAAAATCAACGCGAAAACGTCGAAAAAAGCGTTTTTAGCTCAATTTTGAACAAAAACGTCAAAATCAACGCGAAAAAAGCGTTTTTAGCTCAATTTTGGGCAAAAATGTCAAAATCAACGCGAAAACGTTGAAAAAAGCGTTTTTTGCTCAATTTTGGACAAAAACGTCAAAATCAACGCGTAAACGTCGAAAAAAGCGTCAAAATCAACGCGAAAACGTCGAAAAAAGCGTTTTTAGCTCAATTTTGGACAAAAACGTCAAAATCAACGCGAATATGTCGAAAAAAGAGTTTTTAGCTCAATTTTAGACAAAAACATCAAAATCAACGCGATAACGTCGAAGAAAGCGTTTTTACTTCAATTTTCGACAAAAAAATCAAAATCAACGCAAACAGCTCGAAAAAAGCGTTTTTAGCACAATTTTGGACGAAAACGTCAAAATCAACGCGGAAAAAGCGTTTTTAGCTCAATTTTGCACAAAAAAATCAAAATCAACGCGAAAACCTCGAAAAAAGCGTTTTTAGCTCAATTTTGGACAAAACAACAAAATCAACGCGAAAACGTCGAAAAAAGCGTTTTTTGCTCAATTTTTGTCAAAAAAATCAAAATCAACGCGAAATCCACGAAAAAAGCGTTTTTAGCTCAATTTTGGACAAAAACGTCAAAATCAACGCGAAAACGTCGAAAAAAGCGTTTTTTCTAAATTTTGGACAAAAACGTCAAAATCAACGCGAAAACGTCGAAAAAAGCGTTTTTTCCTCAATTTTGGACAAAAACGTCAAAATCAACGCGATAACGTCGAAAAAAGAGTTTTTAGCTCAATTTTAGACAAAAACGTCAAAATCAACGCGGAAACGTCGAAAAAAGCGTTTTTAGCTCAATTTTGGACAAAAACGTCAAAATCAACGCGAAAACGTCGAAAAAAGCATTTTTAGCTCAATTTTGGAGAAAAACGTCAAAATCAACGCGAAAACATCGAAAAAAGCGTTTTTTGCTCAATTTTGGACAAAAACGTCAAAATCAACGCGAAAACGTCGAAAAAAGCGTTTTTTGCTCAATTTTGGACAAAAACGTCAAAATCAACGCGAAAACGTCGAAAAAAGCGTTTTTTGCTCAATTTTGGACAAAAACGTCAAAATCAACGCGTAAACGTCGAAAAAAGCGTTTTTAGCTCAATTTCGGACAAAAACTTTAAAATCAACGCGAAAACGTCGAAAAAAGCGTTTTTTGCTCAATTTTGGACAAAAACGTCAAAATCAACGCGAAAACGTCGAAAAAAGCGTTTTTTCTAAATTTTGGACAAAAACGTCAAAATCAACGCGATAACGTCGAAAAAAGAGGTTTTAGCTCAATTTTAGACAAAAACATCAAAATCAACGCGGAAACGTCGAAAAAAGCGTTTTTAGCTCAATTTTGGACAAAAACGTCAAAATCATCGCGGAAACGTCGAAAAAAGCATTTTCAGCTGTTTTTTGGACAAAAACGTCAAAATCAACGCGAAAACTTCGAAAGAAGCGTTTTTAGCTCAATTTTGGACAAAAACATCAAAATGAAGATGAAATCGTCGAAAAAAGCGTTTTTAGCTCAATTTTGGACAAAAACGTCAAAATCAACGCGAAAACGTCGAAAAAAGCGTTTTTTCTAAATTTTGGACAAAAACGTCAAAATCAACGCGAAAACGTCGAAAAAAGCGTTTTTTCCTCAATTTTGGACAAAAACGTCAAAATCAACGCGAAAACGTCGAAAAAAGCGTTTTTAGCTCAATTTTGGACAAAAACGTCAAAATCAACGCGATAACGTCGAAAAAAGAGTTTTTAGCTCAATTTTAGACAAAAACATCAAAATCAACGCGGAATCGTCGAAAAAAGCGTTTTTAGCTCAATTTTGGACAAAAACATCAAAATCAACGCTAAAACGTCGAAAAAAGCATTTTTAGCTCAATTTTGGACAAAAACGTCAAAATCAACGCGGAATCGACGAAAAAAGCGTTTTTAGCTCAATTTTGGACAAAAACGTGAAAATCAACGCGAAAACGTCGAAAAAAGCGTTTTTTGCACAATTTTGGACAAAAACGTCAAAATCAACGCGAAAACGTCGAAAAAAGCGTTTTTTGCTCAATTTTGAACAAAAACATCAAAATCAACCAGAAAACGTCGAACAAAGCTTTTTTAGCTCAATTTTGGACCAAAAAATCAAAATCAACGCGAAAGCCTCGAAAAAAGCGTTTCTAGCTCAATTTTGGACAAAAACATCATAATCTACGCGAAAACGTCGAAAAAAGCGTTTTTTGCTCAATTTTGGACAAAAACGTCAAAATCAACGCGAAAACGTCGAAAAAAGCGTTTTTTGCTCAATTTTGGACAAAAACGTCAAAATCAACGAGAAAACGTCGAAAAAAGCGTTTTTAGCTCAATTTCGGACAAAAACTTTAAAATCAACGCGAAAACGTCGAAAAAAGCGTTTTTTGCTCAATTTTGGACAAAAACGTCAAAATCAACGCGAAAACGTCGAAAAAAGCGTTTTTTCTAAATTTTGGACAAAAACGTCAAAATCAACGCGATAACGTCGAAAAAAGAGGTTTTAGCTCAATTTTAGACAAAAACATCAAAATCAACGCGGAAACGTCGAAAAAAGCGTTTTTAGCTCAATTTTGGACAAAAACGTCAAAATCATCGCGGAAACGTCGAAAAAAGCATTTTCAGCTGTTTTTTGGACAAAAACGTCAAAATCAACGCGAAAACTTCGAAAGAAGCGTTTTTAGCTCAATTTTGGACAAAAACATCAAAATGAAGATGAAATCGTCGAAAAAAGCGTTTTTAGCTCAATTTTGGACAAAAACGTCAAAATCAACGCGAAAACGTCGAAAAAAGCGTTTTTTGCTCAATTTTGAACAAAAACATCAAAATCAACCAGAAAACGTCGAACAAAGCTTTTTTAGCTCAATTTTGGACCAAAAAATCAAAATCAACGCGAAAGCCTCGAAAAAAGCGTTTCTAGCTCAATTTTGGACAAAAACATCAAAATCAACGCGAAATCTTCGAAAAAAGCATTTTAAGCTGAATTTTGGACAAAAACATCAAAATCAACACGAAAACGTCGAAAAAAGCGTTTTCAACTTAATTTTGGACAAAAACATCAAAATCAACGCGAAAACGTCCAAAAAAAGCGTTTTTAGCTCAATTTTGGACAAAAACATCAAAATCAACGCGAAAACCTCGAAAATAGTGTTCTTAGCTCAATTTTGGATAAAAAGCGTCAAAATCGTCGGAAAAACTTTGAAAAAGCGTTTTTAGCTCAATTTCGGACCAAAAACGTCAAAATCGTCGGAAAAACGACGAAAAACGCGTTTTTGGCTCAATTTTTAACGAAAAACGTCAAAATCTTCGCGAAAACGTCGAAAAAAGCATTTTTAGCTCAATTTTGGATAAAACTGTCAAAATCGTTGCAAAAACTTGGAAAAATGCGTATTTAATTCAATTTTGGACAAAAAAATGTCAAAATCATCGGAAAAACGTCGAAAAAAGCGTATTTAGCTCAATTTTGGACAAAAATACGTCGAAACCGTCGGAAAAACGACGAAAAAGGCGTTTTTGGCTCAATTTTAACCAAAAATCGTCAAAATCTTCGCGAAAACGTCGAAAAAAGCGTTTTTTGCTCAATTTTGGACAAAAACTGACAAAATCGTTGCAAAAACTTTGAAAACTGCGTATTTAGCTCAATTTTGGACAAAAAACGTCAAAATCGTCGGAAAAACGTCGAAAAACGCGTGTTTAGTTCAATTTTGGTGAAGGAAAAGTAAAAATTATTGAGAAATAGTCGAAAAAAGCGTTTTTCATACCATTTTGTACAAAAAAAGTCAAAATCTTCGCGAAAACGTCGAAAAAAGCGTTTTTAGCTCAATTTTGGGTAAAAAGCGTCAAAATCGTAGCAAAAACTTTGAAAAAGCGTTTTTAGCTCAATTTCGGACAAAAACGTCAAAATCAACGCGAAAACCTCGAAAACAGCGTTTTTAGCTCAATTTTGGACAAAAACGTCAAAATCAACGCGAAAACGTCGAAAAAAGTTTTTAGCTCAATTTTAGACAAAAACATCAAAATCAAGGCGGAAACGACGTAAAAAGCGTTTTTAGCTCAATTTTGGACAAAAACATCAAAATCAACGCGAAGACGTCGAAAAAAGAGTATTAAGCTCAATTTTAGACAAAAACATCAAAATCGACGCGAAGACGTCGAAAAAAGAGTTTTAAGCTAAATTTTGGGCAAAAACATCAAAATCAACGCGAAGACGTCGAAAAAAGAGTTTTAAGCTCAATTTTAGACAAAAACATCAAAATCGACGCGGAAACGTCGAAAAAAGAGATTTTAGCTAAATTTTGGGCAAAAACATCAAAATCAACGCGAAAACCTCGAAAAAAGCGTTTTTAGCTCAACTTTGGACAAAAACGTCAAAATCAACGCGAAAAAAGCGTTCTTAGCTCAATTTTGGACAAAAACATCAAAATCAAAGTGAAAACGTCGAAAAAAGCATTTTTAGCTCAATTTTGGACAAAAACGTCAAAATCAACGCGAAAAAGACGAAAAAAGCGTTTCTAGCTCAATTTTGGACAAAAACATCAAAATCTACGCGAAGACTTTGAAAAAAGCTTTTTTGCTCAATTTTGGACAAAAACATCAAAATCAAGGCGGAAACGACGTAAAAAGCGTTTTTAGCTCAATTTTGGACAAAAACATCAAAATCAACGCGAAGACGTCGAAAAAAGAGTTTTAAGCTCAATTTTTGACAAAAACATCAAAATCGACGCGGAAACGTCGAAAAAAGCGATTTTAGCTAAATTTTGGGCAAAAACGTCAAAATCAACGCGAAAACTTCGAAAGAAGCGTTTTAAGCTCAATTTTGGACAAAAACATCAAAATGAAGATGAAATCGTCGAAAAACGCGTTTTTTGCTCAATTTTGGTCAAAAAAATCAAAATCAACGCGAAAACGTCGAAAAAAGCGTTTTTTGCTCAATTTTGGACAAAAACATCAAAATCAAAGCGAAAACGTCGAAAAAAGAGTTTTTAGCTCAATTTTGGACAAAAACGTCAAAATCAACGCGAAAACGTCAAAAAAAGAGTTTTTAGCTCAATTTTAGACAAAAACATCAAAATCAACGCGACAACGTCGAAAAAAGAGTTTTTAGCTCAATTTTGGACAAAAAAATCAAAATCAACGCGAAAACCTCGAAAAAAGCGTTTTTAGATCAATTTTGGACAAAAACATCAAAATCAACGCGATAACGTCGAAAAAAGCGTTTTTTGCTCAATTTTGGTCGAAAAATCAAAATCAACGCGAAAACCTCGAAAAAAAGCGTTTTTAGCTCAATTTTGGACAAAAAAATCAAAATCAACGCGAAAACGTGAAAAAAGCGTTTTTTCCTCAATTTTGGACAAAAACGTCAAAATCAACGCGATAACGTCGAAAAAAGAGTTTTTAGCTCAATTTTAGACAAAAACATCAAAATCAACGCGGGATCGTCGAAAAAAGCTTTTTTAGCTCAATTTTGGACAAAAACATCAAAATCAACGCTAAAACGTCGAAAAAAGCGTTTTTTCCTCAATTTTGGACAAAAACGTCAAAATCAACGCGGAATCGACGAAAAAAGCGTTTTTAGCTCAATTTTGGACAAAAACGTCAAAATCAACGCGAAAACGTCGAAAAAAGCGTTTTTTGCTCAATTTTGGACAAAAACGTAAAATCAACGCGAAAACGTCGAAAAAAGCGTTTTTTGCTCAATTTTGAACAAAAACATCAAAATCAACCAGAAAACGTCGAAAAAAGCTTTTTCAGCTCAATTTTGGACCAAAAAATCAAAATCAACGCAAAAACCTCGAAAAAAGCGTTTTTAGCTCAATTTTGGACAGAAACCTCAAAATCAACGCGATAACGTCGAAAAAAGCGTTTTTAGCTCAATTTTGGACAAAAACATCAAAATCAACGCGATAGCCTCGAAAAAAGCGTTTCTAGCTCAATTTTGGACAAAAACATCATAATCTACGCGAAGACTTCGAAAAAAGCTTTTTTGCTCAATTTTGGACAAAAACATCAAAATCAACGCGAAATCGTCGAAAAAAGCATTTTAAGCTCAATTTTGGACAAAAACATCAAAATCAACACGAAAACGTCGAAAAAATCGTTTTCAACTTAATTTTGGACAAAAACATCAAAATCAACGCGAAAACGTCCAAAAAAAGCGTTTTTAGCTCAATTTTGGACAAAAACATCAAATCAACGCGAAAACCTCGAAAATAGTGTTTTTAGCTCAATTTCGGACAAAAAACGTCAAAATCGTCGGAAAAACGACGAAAAAGGCGTTTTTGGCTCAATTTTTAACGAAAAACGTCAAAATCTTCGCGAAAACGTCGAAAAAAGCATTTTTAGCTCAATTTTGGATAAAAACTGTCAAAATCGTTGCAAAAACTTTAAGAAAAGCGTATTTAGCTCAATTTTGGAAAAAACGTCAAAATCGTTGCAAAAACTTGGAAAAATGCGTATTTAATTCAATTTTGGACAAAAAAACGTCAAAATCATCGGAAAAACGTCGAAAAAAGCGTATTTAGCTCAATTTTGGACAAAAATACGTCGAAACCGTCGGAAAAACGACGAAAAAGGCGTTTTTGGCTCAATTTTAACCAAAAATCGTCAAAATCTTCGCGAAAACGTCGAAAAAAGCATTTTTAGCTCAATTTTGTATAAAAACTGACAAAACCGTTGCAAAAACTTTGAAAACTGCGTATTTAGCTCAATTTTGGACAAAAAACGTCAAAATCGTCGGAAAAACGTCGAAAAACGCGTGTTTAGTTCAATTTTGGTGAAGGAAAAGTAAAAATTATTGAGAAATAGTCGAAAAAAGCGTTTTTCATACCATTTTGAACAAAAAAGTCAAAATTTTCGCGAAAACGTCGAAAAAAGCGTTTTTAGCTCAATTTTGGGTAAAAAGCGTCAAAATCGTCGCAAAAACTTTGAAAAAGCGTTTTTAGCTCAATTTTGGACAAAAACGTCAAAATCAACGCGAAAACCTCGAAAACAGCGTTTTTAGCTCAATTTTGGACAAAAACGTCAAAATCAACGCGAAAACGTCGAAAAAAGTTTTTAGCTCAATTTTAGACAAAAACATCAAAATCAAGGCGGAAAGGACGTAAAAAGCGTTTTTAGCTCAATTTTGGACAAAAACATCAAAATCAACGCGAAGACGTCGAAAAAAGAGTATTAAGCTCAATTTTAGACGAAAACATCAAAATCGACGCGGAAACGTCGAAAAAAGCGTTTTTAGCTCAACTTTGGACAAAAACGTCAAAATCAAAGCGAAAAAAGCGTTCTTAGCTCAATTTTGGACAAAAACATCAAAATCAAAGTGAAAACGTCGAAAAAAGCATTTTTAGCTCAATTTTGGACAAAAACGTCAAAATCAACGCGAAAAAAGCGTTCTTAGCTCAATTTTGGACAAAAACATCAAAATCAAAGTGAAAACGTCGAAAAAAGCATTTTTAGCTCAATTTTGGACAAAAACATCAAAATCTACGCGAAGACTTTGAAAAAAGCTTTTTTGCTCAATTTTGGACAAAAACATCAAAATCAAGGCGGAAACGACGTAAAAAGCGTTTTTAGCTCAATTTTGGACAAAAACATCAAAATCAACGCGAAGACGTCGAAAAAAGAGTTTTAAGCTCAATTTTTGACAAAAACATCAAAATCGACGCGGAAACGTCGAAAAAAGCGATTTTAGCTAAATTTTGGGCAAAAACATCAAAATCAACGCGAAAACCTCGAAAAAAGCGTTTTTTGCTTAATTTTGGTCAAAAAAATCAAAATCAACGCGAAATCCTCGAAAAAGCGTTTTTAGCTCAATTTTGGACAAAAACGTCAAAATCAACGCGAAAACGTCGAAAAAAGCGTTTTTTCTAAATTTTGGACAAAAACGTCAAAATCAACGCGATAACGTCGAAAAAAGAGTTTTTATCTCAATTTTAGACAAAAACATCAAAATCAACGCGGAAACGTCGAAAAAAGCGTTTTTAGCTCAATTTTGGACAAAAACGTCAAAATCAACGCGGAAACGTCGAAAAAAGCATTTTTAGCTGAATTTTGGACAAAAACGTCAAAATCAACGCGAAAACTTCGAAAGAAGCGTTTTAAGCTCAATTTTGGACAAAAACATCAAAATGAAGATGAAATCGTCGAAAAACGCGTTTTTTGCTCAATTTTGGTCAAAAAAATCAAAATCAACGCGAAAACGTCGAAAAAAGCGTTTTTTGCTCAATTTTGGACAAAAACATCAAAATCAAAGCGAAAACGTCGAAAAAAGAGTTTTTAGCTCAATTTTGCACAAAAAAATCAAAATCGACGCGAAAACCTAAAAAAAAAGCATTTTTAGCTCAATTTTGGACAAAAACGTCAAAATCAACGCTAAAACGTCGAAAAAAGCGTTTTTAGCTCAATTTTGGACAAAAACGTCAAAATCAACGCGAAAACGTCAAAAAAAGAGTTTTTAGCTCAATTTTAGACAAAAACATCAAAATCAACGCGACAACGTCGAAAAAAGAGTTTTTAGCTCAATTTTGGACAAAAAAATCAAAATCAACGCGAAAACCTCGAAAAAAGCGTTTTTAGATCAATTTTGGACAAAGACATCAAAATCAACGCGATAACGTCGAAAAAAGCGTTTTTTGCTCAATTTTGGTCGAAAAATCAAAATCAACGCGAAAACCTCGAAAAAAAGCGTTTTTAGCTCAATTTTGGACAAAAAAATCAAAATCAACGCGAAAACGTGAAAAAAGCGTTTTTTCCTCAATTTTGGACAAAAACGTCAAAATCAACGCGATAACGTCGAAAAAAGAGTTTTTAGCTCAATTTTAGACAAAAACATCAAAATCAACGCGGGATCGTCGAAAAAAGCTTTTTTAGCTCAATTTTGGACAAAAACATCAAAATCAACGCTAAAACGTCGAAAAAAGCGTTTTTTCCTCAATTTTGGACAAAAACGTCAAAATCAATTCAGAATCGACGAAAAAAGCGTTTTTAGCTCAATTTTGGACAAAAACGTCAAAATCAACGCGAAAACGTCGAAAAAAGCGTTTTTTGCTCAATTTTGGACAAAAACGTAAAATCAACGCGAAAACGTCGAAAAAAGCGTTTTTTGCTCAATTTTGAACAAAAACATCAAAATCAACCAGAAAACGTCGAAAAAAGCTTTTTCAGCTAAATTTTGGACCAAAAAATCAAAATCAACGCAAAAACCTCGAAAAAAGCGTT
Organism: Pachydiplax longipennis; assembly: GCA_036926295.1. Classification (NCBI taxonomy): domain Eukaryota; kingdom Metazoa; phylum Arthropoda; class Insecta; order Odonata; family Libellulidae; genus Pachydiplax; species Pachydiplax longipennis. The sequence goes on along the minus strand of JAVFKF010000085.1, from coordinate 10,601 downwards.
TTTAGCTCAATTTTGGACAGAAACCTCAAAATCAACGCGATAACGTCGAAAAAAGCGTTTTTAGCTCAATTTTGGACAAAAACATCAAAATCAACGCGAAAGCCTCGAAAAAAGCGTTTCTAGCTCAATTTTGGACAAAAACATCATAATCTACGCGAAGACTTCGAAAAAAGCTTTTTTGCTCAATTTTGGACAAAAACATCAAAATCAACGCGAAATCGTCGAAAAAAGCATTTTAAGCTCAATTTTGGACAAAAACATCAAAATCAACACGAAAACGTCGAAAAATCGTTTTCAACTTAATTTTGGACAAAAACATCAAAATCAACGCGAAAACGTCCAAAAAAAGCGTTTTTAGCTCAATTTTGGACAAAAACATCAAATCAACGCGAAAACCTCGAAAATAGTGTTTTTAGCTCAATTTCGGACAAAAAACGTCAAAATCGTCGGAAAAACGACGAAAAAGGCGTTTTTGGCTCAATTTTTAACGAAAAACGTCAAAATCTTCGCGAAAACGTCGAAATAAGCATTTTTAGCTCAATTTTGGATAAAAACTGTCAAAATCGTTGCAAAAACTTTAAGAAAAGCGTATTTAGCTCAATTTTGGAAAAAACGTCAAAATCGTTGCAAAAACTTGGAAAAATGCGTATTTAATTCAATTTTGGACAAAAAAACGTCAAAATCATCGGAAAAACGTCGAAAAAAGCGTATTTAGCTCAATTTTGGACAAAAATACGTCGAAACCGTCGGAAAAACGACGAAAAAGGCGTTTTTGGCTCAATTTTAACCAAAAATCGTCAAAATCTTCGCGAAAACGTCGAAAAAAGCATTTTTAGCTCAATTTTGTATAAAAACTGACAAAACCGTTGCAAAAACTTTGAAAACTGCGTATTTAGCTCAATTTTGGACAAAAAACGTCAAAATCGTCGGAAAAACGTCGAAAAACGCGTGTTTAGTTCAATTTTGGTGAAGGAAAAGTAAAAATTATTGAGAAATAGTCGAAAAAAGCGTTTTTCATACCATTTTGAACAAAAAAAGTCAAAATTTTCGCGAAAACGTCGAAAAAAGCGTTTTTAGCTCAATTTTGGGTAAAAAGCGTCAAAATCGTCGCAAAAACTTTGAAAAAGCGTTTTTAGCTCAATTTTGGACAAAAACGTCAAAATCAACGCGAAAACCTCGAAAACAGCGTTTTTAGCTCAATTTTGGACTAAAACGTCAAAATCAACGCGAAAACGTCGAAAAAAGTTTTTAGCTCAATTTTAGACAAAAACATCAAAATCAAGGCGGAAAGGACGTAAAAAGCGTTTTTAGCTCAATTTTGGACAAAAACATCAAAATCAACGCGAAGACGTCGAAAAAAGAGTATTAAGCTCAATTTTAGACGAAAACATAAAAATCGACGCGGAAACGTCGAAAAAAGCGTTTTTAGCTCAACTTTGGACAAAAACGTCAAAATCAACGCGAAAAAAGCGTTCTTAGCTCAATTTTGGACAAAAACATCAAAATCAAAGTGAAAACGTCGAAAAAAGCATTTTTAGCTCAATTTTGGACAAAAACGTCAAAATCAACGCGGGATCGTCGTAAAAAGCTTTTTTAGCTCAATTTTGGACAAAAACATCAAAATCAACGCTAAAACGTCGAAAAAAGCGTTTTTAGCTCAATTTTGGACAAAAACGTCAAAATCAACGCGAAAACGTCAAAAAAAGAGTTTTTAGCTCAATTTTAGACAAAAACATCAAAATCAACGCGACAACGTCGAAAAAAGAGTTTTTAGCTCAATTTTGGACAAAAAAATCAAAATCAACGCGAAAACCTCGAAAAAAGCGTTTTTAGATCAATTTTGGACAAAGACATCAAAATCAACGCGATAACGTCGAAAAAAGCGTTTTTTGCTCAATTTTGGTCGAAAAATCAAAATCAACGCGAAAACCTCGAAAAAAAGCGTTTTTAGCTCAATTTTGGACAAAAAAATCAAAATCAACGCGAAAACGTGAAAAAAGCGTTTTTTCCTCAATTTTGGACAAAAACGTCAAAATCAACGCGATAACGTCGAAAAAAGAGTTTTTAGCTCAATTTTAGACAAAAACATCAAAATCAACGCGGGATCGTCGAAAAAAGCTTTTTTAGCTCAATTTTGGACAAAAACATCAAAATCAACGCTAAAACGTCGAAAAAAGCGTTTTTTCCTCAATTTTGGACAAAAACGTCAAAATCAACGCGGAATCGACGAAAAAAGCGTTTTTAGCTCAATTTTGGACAAAAACGTCAAAATCAACGCGAAAACGTCGAAAAAAGCGTTTTTTGCTCAATTTTGGACAAAAACGTAAAATCAACGCGAAAACGTCGAAAAAAGCGTTTTTTGCTCAATTTTGAACAAAAACATCAAAATCAACCAGAAAACGTCGAAAAAAGCTTTTTCAGCTCAATTTTGGACCAAAAAATCAAAATCAACGCAAAAACCTCGAAAAAAGCGTTTTTAGCTCAATTTTGGACAGAAACCTCAAAATCAACGCGATAACGTCGAAAAAAGCGTTTTTAGCTCAATTTTGGACAAAAACATCAAAATCAACGCGAAAGCCTCGAAAAAAAGCGTTTCTAGCTCAATTTTGGACAAAAACATCATAATCTACGCGAAGACTTCGAAAAAAGCTTTTTTGCTCAATTTTGGACAAAAACATCAAAATCAACGCGAAATCGTCGAAAAAAGCATTTTAAGCTCAATTTTGGACAAAACATCAAAATCAACACGAAAACGTCGAAAAAATCGTTTTCAACTTAATTTTGGACAAAAACATCAAAATCAACGCGAAAACGTCCAAAAAAAGCGTTTTTAGCTCAATTTTGGACAAAAACATCAAATCAACGCGAAAACCTCGAAAATAGTGTTTTTAGCTCAATTTCGGACAAAAAACGTCAAAATCGTCGGAAAAACGACGAAAAAGGCGTTTTTGGCTCAATTTTTAACGAAAAACGTCAAAATCTTCGCGAAAAACGTCGAAAAAAGCATTTTTAGCTCAATTTTGGATAAAAACTGTCAAAATCGTTGCAAAAACTTTAAGAAAAGCGTATTTAGCTCAATTTTGGAAAAAACGTCAAAATCGTTGCAAAAACTTGGAAAAATGCGTATTTAATTCAATTTTGGACAAAAAAACGTCAAAATCATCGGAAAAACGTCGAAAAAAGCGTATTTAGCTCAATTTTGGACAAAAATACGTCGAAACCGTCGGAAAAACGACGAAAAAGGCGTTTTTGGCTCAATTTTAACCAAAAATCGTCAAAATCTTCGCGAAAACGTCGAAAAAAGCATTTTTAGCTCAATTTTGTATAAAAACTGACAAAACCGTTGCAAAAACTTTGAAAACTGCGTATTTAGCTCAATTTTGGACAAAAAACGTCAAAATCGTCGGAAAAACGTCGAAAAACGCGTGTTTAGTTCAATTTTGGTGAAGGAAAAGTAAAAATTATTGAGAAATAGTCGAAAAAAGCGTTTTTCATACCATTTTGAACAAAAAAGTCAAAATTTCGCGAAAACGTCGAAAAAAGCGTTTTTAGCTCAATTTTGGGTAAAAAGCGTCAAAATCGTCGCAAAAACTTGAAAAAGCGTTTTTAGCTCAATTTTGGACAAAAACGTCAAAATCAACGCGAAAACCTCGAAAACAGCGTTTTTAGCTCAATTTTGGACAAAAACGTCAAAATCAACGCGAAAACGTCGAAAAAAGTTTTTAGCTCAATTTTAGACAAAAACATCAAAATCAAGGCGGAAAGGACGTAAAAAGCGTTTTTAGCTCAATTTTGGACAAAAACATCAAAATCAACGCGAAGACGTCGAAAAAAGAGTATTAAGCTCAATTTTAGACGAAAACATCAAAATCGACGCGGAAACGTCGAAAAAGCGTTTTTAGCTCAACTTTGGACAAAAACGTCAAAATCAAAGCGAAAAAAGCGTTCTTAGCTCAATTTTGGACAAAAACATCAAAATCAAAGTGAAAACGTCGAAAAAAGCATTTTTAGCTCAATTTTGGACAAAAACGTCAAAATCAACGCGAAAAAAGCGTTCTTAGCTCAATTTTGGACAAAAACATCAAAATCAAAGTGAAAACGTCGAAAAAGCATTTTTAGCTCAATTTGGACAAAAACATCAAAATCTACGCGAAGACTTTGAAAAAAGCTTTTTTGCTCAATTTTGGACAAAAACATCAAAATCAAGGCGGAAACGACGTAAAAAGCGTTTTTAGCTCAATTTTGGACAAAAACATCAAAATCAACGCGAAGACGTCGAAAAAAGAGTTTTAAGCTCAATTTTTGACAAAAACATCAAAATCGACGCGGAAACGTCGAAAAAAGCGATTTTAGCTAAATTTTGGGCAAAAACATCAAAATCAACGCGAAAACCTCGAAAAAGCGTTTTTTGCTTAATTTTGGTCAAAAAAATCAAAATCAACGCGAAATCCTCGAAAAAGCGTTTTTAGCTCAATTTTGGACAAAAACGTCAAAATCAACGCGAAAACGTCGAAAAAGCGTTTTTTCTAAATTTTGGACAAAAACGTCAAAATCAACGCGATAACGTCGAAAAAAGAGTTTTTATCTCAATTTTAGACAAAAACATCAAAATCAACGCGGAAACGTCGAAAAAAGCGTTTTTAGCTCAATTTTGGACAAAAACGTCAAAATCAACGCGGAAACGTCGAAAAAAGCATTTTTAGCTGAATTTTGGACAAAAACGTCAAAATCAACGCGAAAACTTCGAAAGAAGCGTTTTAAGCTCAATTTTGGACAAAAACATCAAAATGAAGATGAAATCGTCGAAAAACGCGTTTTTTGCTCAATTTTGGTCAAAAAAATCAAAATCAACGCGAAAACGTCGCAAAAAGCGTTTTTTGCTCAATTTTGGACAAAAACATCAAAATCAAAGCGAAAACGTCGAAAAAAGAGTTTTTAGCTCAATTTTGCACAAAAAAATCAAAATCGACGCGAAAACCTAAAAAAAAAGCATTTTTAGCTCAATTTTGGACAAAAACGTCAAAATCAACGCTAAAACGTCGAAAAAAGCGTTTTTAGCTCAATTTTGGACAAAAACGTCAAAATCAACGCGAAAACGTCAAAAAAAGAGTTTTTAGCTCAATTTTAGACAAAACATCAAAATCAACGCGACAACGTCGAAAAAAGAGTTTTTAGCTCAATTTTGGACAAAAAAATCAAAATCAACGCGAAAACCTCGAAAAAAGCGTTTTTAGATCAATTTTGGACAAAGACATCAAAATCAACGCGATAACGTCGAAAAAAGCGTTTTTTGCTCAATTTTGGTCGAAAAATCAAAATCAACGCGAAAACCTCGAAAAAAAGCGTTTTTAGCTCAATTTTGGACAAAAAAATCAAAATCAACGCGAAAACGTGAAAAAAGCGTTTTTTCCTCAATTTTGGACAAAAACGTCAAAATCAACGCGATAACGTCGAAAAAAGAGTTTTTAGCTCAATTTTAGACAAAAACATCAAAATCAACGCGGGATCGTCGAAAAAAGCTTTTTTAGCTCAATTTTGGACAAAAACATCAAAATCAACGCTAAAACGTCGAAAAAAGCGTTTTTTCCTCAATTTTGGACAAAAACGTCAAAATCAACGCGGAATCGACGAAAAAAGCGTTTTTAGCTCAATTTTGGACAAAAACGTCAAAATCAACGCGAAAACGTCGAAAAAAGCGTTTTTTGCTCAATTTTGGACAAAAACGTAAAATCAACGCGAAAACGTCGAAAAAAGCGTTTTTTGCTCAATTTTGAACAAAAACATCAAAATCAACCAGAAAACGTCGAAAAAAGCTTTTTCAGCTAAATTTTGGACCAAAAAATCAAAATCATCAAAATCAACGCAAAAACCTCGAAAAAAGCGTTTTTAGCTCAATTTTGGACAGAAACCTCAAAATCAACGCGATAACGTCGAAAAAAGCGTTTTTAGCTCAATTTTGGACAAAAACATCAAAATCAACGCGAAAGCCTCGAAAAAAGCGTTTCTAGCTCAATTTTGGACAAAAACATCATAATCTACGCGAAGACTTCGAAAAAAGCTTTTTTGCTCAATTTTGGACAAAAACATCAAAATCAACGCGAAATCGTCGAAAAAAGCATTTTAAGCTCAATTTTGGACAAAAACATCAAATCAACACGAAAACGTCGAAAAAATCGTTTTCAACTTAATTTTGGACAAAAACATCAAAATCAACGCGAAAACGTCCAAAAAAAGCGTTTTTAGCTCAATTTTGGACAAAAACATCAAATCAACGCGAAAACCTCGAAAATAGTGTTTTTAGCTCAATTTCGGACAAAAAACGTCAAAATCGTCGGAAAAACGACGAAAAAGGCGTTTTTGGCTCAATTTTTAACGAAAAACGTCAAAATCTTCGCGAAAACGTCGAAATAAGCATTTTTAGCTCAATTTTGGATAAAAACTGTCAAAATCGTTGCAAAAACTTTAAGAAAAGCGTATTTAGCTCAATTTTGGAAAAAACGTCAAAATCGTTGCAAAAACTTGGAAAAATGCGTATTTAATTCAATTTTGGACAAAAAAACGTCAAAATCATCGGAAAAACGTCGAAAAAAGCGTATTTAGCTCAATTTTGGACAAAAATACGTCGAAACCGTCGGAAAAACGACGAAAAAGGCGTTTTTGGCTCAATTTTAACCAAAAATCGTCAAAATCTTCGCGAAAACGTCGAAAAAAGCATTTTTAGCTCAATTTTGTATAAAAACTGACAAAACCGTTGCAAAAACTTTGAAAACTGCGTATTTAGCTCAATTTTGGACAAAAAACGTCAAAATCGTCGGAAAAACGTCGAAAAACGCGTGTTTAGTTCAATTTTGGTGAAGGAAAAGTAAAAATTATTGAGAAATAGTCGAAAAAAGCGTTTTTCATACCATTTTGAACAAAAAAAGTCAAAATTTTCGCGAAAACGTCGAAAAAAGCGTTTTTAGCTCAATTTTGGGTAAAAAGCGTCAAAATCGTCGCAAAAACTTTGAAAAAGCGTTTTTAGCTCAATTTTGGACAAAAACGTCAAAATCAACGCGAAAACCTCGAAAACAGCGTTTTTAGCTCAATTTTGGACAAAAACGTCAAAATCAACGCGAAAACGTCGAAAAAAGTTTTTAGCTCAATTTTAGACAAAAACATCAAAATCAAGGCGGAAAGGACGTAAAAAGCGTTTTTAGCTCAATTTTGGACAAAAACATCAAAATCAACGCGAAGACGTCGAAAAAAGAGTATTAAGCTCAATTTTAGACGAAAACATCAAAATCGACGCGGAAACGTCGAAAAAAGCGTTTTTAGCTCAACTTTGGACAAAAACGTCAAAATCAACGCGAAAAAAGCGTTCTTAGCTCAATTTTGGACAAAAACATCAAAATCAAAGTGAAAACGTCGAAAAAAGCATTTTTAGCTCAATTTTGGACAAAAACGTCAAAATCAACGCGGGATCGTCGTAAAAAGCTTTTTTAGCTCAATTTTGGACAAAAACATCAAAATCAACGCTAAAACGTCGAAAAAAGCGTTTTTAGCTCAATTTTGGACAAAAACGTCAAAATCAACGCGGAAAACGTCAAAAAAAGAGTTTTTAGCTCAATTTTAGACAAAAACATCAAAATCAACGCGACAACGTCGAAAAAAGAGTTTTTAGCTCAATTTTGGACAAAAAAATCAAAATCAACGCGAAAACCTCGAAAAAAGCGTTTTTAGATCAATTTTGGACAAAGACATCAAAATCAACGCGATAACGTCGAAAAAAGCGTTTTTTGCTCAATTTTGGTCGAAAAATCAAAATCAACGCGAAAACCTCGAAAAAAAGCGTTTTTAGCTCAATTTTGGACAAAAAAATCAAAATCAACGCGAAAACGTGAAAAAAGCGTTTTTTCCTCAATTTTGGACAAAAACGTCAAAATCAACGCGATAACGTCGAAAAAAGAGTTTTTAGCTCAATTTTAGACAAAAACATCAAAATCAACGCGGGATCGTCGAAAAAAGCTTTTTTAGCTCAATTTTGGACAAAAACATCAAAATCAACGCTAAAACGTCGAAAAAAGCGTTTTTTCCTCAATTTTGGACAAAAACGTCAAAATCAACGCGGAATCGACGAAAAAAGCGTTTTTAGCTCAATTTTGGACAAAAACGTCAAAATCAACGCGAAAACGTCGAAAAAAGCGTTTTTTGCTCAATTTTGGACAAAAACGTAAAATCAACGCGAAAACGTCGAAAAAAGCGTTTTTTGCTCAATTTTGAACAAAAACATCAAAATCAACCAGAAAACGTCGAAAAAAGCTTTTTCAGCTCAATTTTGGACCAAAAAATCAAAATCAACGCAAAAACCTCGAAAAAAGCGTTTTTAGCTCAATTTTGGACAGAAACCTCAAAATCAACGCGATAACGTCGAAAAAAGCGTTTTTAGCTCAATTTTGGACAAAAACATCAAAATCAACGCGAAAGCCTCGAAAAAAGCGTTTCTAGCTCAATTTTGGACAAAAACATCATAATCTACGCGAAGACTTCGAAAAAAGCTTTTTTGCTCAATTTTGGACAAAAACATCAAAATCAACGCGAAATCGTCGAAAAAAGCATTTTAAGCTCAATTTTGGACAAAAACATCAAAATCAACACGAAAACGTCGAAAAAATCGTTTTCAACTTAATTTTGGACAAAAACATCAAAATCAACGCGAAAACGTCCAAAAAAAGCGTTTTTAGCTCAATTTTGGACAAAAACATCAAATCAACGCGAAAACCTCGAAAATAGTGTTTTTAGCTCAATTTCGGACAAAAAACGTCAAAATCGTCGGAAAAACGACGAAAAAGGCGTTTTTGGCTCAATTTTTAACGAAAAACGTCAAAATCATCGCGAAAACGTCGAAAAAAGCATTTTTAGCTCAATTTTGGATAAAAACTGTCAAAATCGTTGCAAAAACTTTAAGAAAAGCGTATTTAGCTCAATTTTGGAAAAAACGTCAAAATCGTTGCAAAAACTTGGAAAAATGCGTATTTAATTCAATTTTGGACAAAAAAACGTCAAAATCATCGGAAAAACGTCGAAAAAAGCGTATTTAGCTCAATTTTGGACAAAAATACGTCGAAACCGTCGGAAAAACGACGAAAAAGGCGTTTTTGGCTCAATTTTAACCAAAAATCGTCAAAATCTTCGCGAAAACGTCGAAAAAAGCATTTTTAGCTCAATTTTGTATAAAAACTGACAAAACCGTTGCAAAAACTTTGAAAACTGCGTATTTAGCTCAATTTTGGACAAAAAACGTCAAAATCGTCGGAAAAACGTCGAAAAACGCGTGTTTAGTTCAATTTTGGTGAAGGAAAAGTAAAAATTATTGAGAAATAGTCGAAAAAAGCGTTTTTCATACCATTTTGAACAAAAAAAGTCAAAATTTTCGCGAAAACGTCGAAAAAAGCGTTTTTAGCTCAATTTTGGGTAAAAAGCGTCAAAATCGTCGCAAAAACTTTGAAAAAGCGTTTTTAGCTCAATTTTGGACAAAAACGTCAAAATCAACGCGAAAACCTCGAAAACAGCGTTTTTAGCTCAATTTTGGACAAAAACGTCAAAATCAACGCGAAAACGTCGAAAAAAGTTTTTAGCTCAATTTTAGACAAAAACATCAAAATCAAGGCGGAAAGGACGTAAAAAGCGTTTTTAGCTCAATTTTGGACAAAAACATCAAAATCAACGCGAAGACGTCGAAAAAAGAGTATTAAGCTCAATTTTAGACGAAAACATCAAAATCGACGCGGAAACGTCGAAAAAAGCGTTTTTAGCTCAACTTTGGACAAAAACGTCAAAATCAACGCGAAAAAAGCGTTCTTAGCTCAATTTTGGACAAAAACATCAAAATCAAAGTGAAAACGTCGAAAAAAGCATTTTTAGCTCAATTTTGGACAAAAACGTCAAAATCAACGCGAAAAAAGCGTTCTTAGCTCAATTTTGGACAAAAACATCAAAATCAAAGTGAAAACGTCGAAAAAAGCATTTTTAGCTCAATTTTGGACAAAAACGTCAAAATCAACGCGAAAACGTCGAAAAAAGCGTTTCTAGCTCAATTTTGGACAAAAACATATAAATCTACGCGAAGACTTTGAAAAAAGCTTTTTTGCTCAATTTTGGACAAAAACATCAAAATCAAGGCGGAAACGACGTAAAAAGCGTTTTTAGCTCAATTTTGGACAAAAACATCAAAATCAACGCGAAGACGTCGAAAAAAAGAGTTTTAAGCTCAATTTTAGACAAAAACATCAAAATCGACGCGGAAACGTCAAAAAAAGCGATTTTAGCTAAATTTTGGGCAAAAACATCAAAATCAACGCGAAAACCTCGAAAAAAGCGTTTTTAGCTCAATTTTGGACAAAAACATCAAAATCAACGCGAAAACGTCGAAAAAAGCGTTTTTTGCTCAATTTTGGTCAAAAAAATCAAAATCAACGCGAAATCCTCGAAAAAAGCGTTTTTAGCTCAATTTTGGTAAAAAACGTCAAAATCAACGCGAAAACGTCGAAAAAAGCGTTTTTTCTAAATTTTGGACAAAAACGTCAAAATCAACGCGATAACGTCGAAAAAAGAGTTTTTAGCTC